>OZ038466.1:6970000-9370000 GCA_964036295.1 Plumapathes pennacea | reverse complement strand
GAAACCAGGGACAGACTTTTAGAAGATTATCGCGCCATCTTTCGCATAATATAAACCTAGTTCAGTTCCACGGCCAAACTCTCAGTGAAAAATACAAGTGATCACGATAAAACCAACTATTATATAAGTAACGTAACGGTTCAAAGATCATTCATCAATGCAAGAAATAAACACAGATCGGCAACGAAATTAGCCCTAAATGAACCGATACACGTTTTTCTATCCCTTACCGGACAGATGAGACCACAGGAAGCCGTGTGAGAGGCCCCCGGCGTACAAAAAGGCGCCCAAAGGGTCGTGCTACGCAAGCCGCCATCTTGGATTTGTCCTCTGTAAACAACTGCGGTTGCGCAGAAGACGGTGGAAACCAGTCTACTTCGCGCGCAATACACTCATTCTTCATACTCTTATGTATCACTCCCCACGTTTTCTTTAAGATGGCGGCAAGCTTTTATTAGGTTGGTAGCTAGCTTGAACGCTTGAAAACAGAACCTGGCCTGTTGTTGTGTCTCATTCTTGGATCATTTATTAGTGTGGTGAATTAACCATTTCACTCCCAAGCTCAAAATGCAGATTCTCCCAACTAGAAAATGTACGAATCATGTAATGAGACTGATTGTTTTCAGCTTTCATCTAAGCATTGCTATCAAAAGCCAAGTTCTCCTTACTGATAACTAACTCTGGTGAGAAACTAAGGGAGAAGATTGAAGTTGAACACTCTTGGGGGTACCAGGGGTATACATATCGACTCTTGTTGAGACACATACCCACGACAACAAAGCACACGGAGACAACCAGACATATTCATGCTTACTTTATTTATCTTTGTACTGTTGAATCCCTGGTGACAGCAAAAATAGAACAAACATATGGCAACCACTTGGCCACATGTGTAGAACCATTGAAAGGTGTTGAGGTAGATTTTCTCCTCTGTGTTGTGGCATAACTCAGCCAGAATACAGAAATGAAAGTGTAATGAAGACAGAGAAATGACACAAGTAATCTTTCTTGGAATGAGTGGTTGTAATATTATATTTTGGGAGTTCATACCACCATAAAGTTTATTTCTCTAAAGAAAGACCCACACAACTAGACCACATTTATTTTTGGACAGCAGTAATCCTCACTGATTTGGTAATCAAGTCAAACCAGCATTTCTCTACTCTACATTCCTTCGTGCTTTGCTTTATCAGCATCCCCTCCTCTACTGACAAACTAGGGTGATATGTATCATGGAAAAGGACAATACAATAGAATGTACATTTTTATGAAAGAACTATCAATAGGTATATAACTTGGGACAGGAAGCAACTTGCCAGTAAAAACCCAGTTTTGTTTTTTGTGCTTTCACATGCATCCCTTTTTTTTCCAATTCATACATTTATACCAGAAGGTAAGTATTTTGGCATCTCAAGTTACTCTTGGGATCCTTTCCTTGAGAAATGTTTTTCTTTTTTTCGTTCTATACAATCTCATATTTGTCCACACTAAGACAGACTTCTTGGGAGTACTTCACCGGTTTTTCATTCTCTACCATGAAAATGTCCGAGATCTATGAAAAGAGGAGAAATAGAAAGAATGATCTTGGAATGCTGACCATAATCTTAGTAGGAAAAGACCAAACAAGTTGGAAGTCGACGCAAGTCAATGCAAGTTTTCAAACTTGTGTGGACTTAAGTTTCACTTGGCAACCATTTAAATGGACTTGCATTGAATTTGAACATGTTCAAATTCTCATGCAAGTTGACACAAGCTTTTTAGCAAAGACAGTTCTAAACTCAAAAAATCAACAGTAAAAGCCTACTCGTGAAGTTCCAGCTCAAGCAAGACTAACTTGTATTCTAACTCAGAACCATAAAAAAGTTTACTGTCAAGTTGAACTTGCATTGATGTGCATTTGTTTTGCTAGGGCTTTGTACAAAGTAAGACACATTGTTCTAGCTAGCCCACAAAAAAGAGAGACAAATTTGCACAAAATTCCTAGAACACACTTTGGATACATTGCTGAACTTTTAAAAAGTGTTCTTCACCAAGGTCACTTCAGAAATGAATGGACAACACTAAGAAACTTGAGGGCATTAGGAGAAATGAGAGCGTACTGTATCCTTTCAATTGGGCCTAGCTAGAACACTGTTACATTTCATTAGCAAAAGCACTTGCCCACCTCTCTGCATCTCACACCACCCCCCCCCCCCCCCCCCCCCCCTCCTCTCTCCACCACCACCACTAACATTGTTTTCTGAAAAATACTAAACCTATGTCAAGCCCACTCAAGCTTACCTTTAAATCACAGTAGGACTTGGAGGAAGTAAATGTAACAGCCACTGGGAAGAAGTCACTGGGGTGCCCAGCAATACTGAATTCTAGGATGCCAGACTTGTTAGAGCCATCAATGACAGGCAGCTGCCACTCAAGAAGGGAGCGCTTGTGGTCATAGTGGTATTCACCATCGATTTCTCCTACAACAGGAGCTCCAACACCATGACTGCAGTAAAAACACAGAAACACACAACTTTGAGTTCCAATGCTTTTTCTCCTGGGGATAATAAACTGCAAGTTTCTCTTCAATATCTTGCCAGTAAAACTGGAAAACATAGTACGTAGTATCTCGCAAAAGTGAAATCTGATAAAGTGAAACAGTGGGCCATTTCCACCCAGTGCAAAGCCTTTCTTATGAAACTGCCTTTTTCTTGCAGTGCTCGACATTAAGGTTTTAGGTTGGTTGTCCTTCAGACTGTAGATTGACTTCAAGCAATAGAAAGTTTCATAATTTCTAGTTGCCCGGCCCAGAATTTACCTGCCTGACCAAAAGTTTTGGTTGCCCCGGGCAAGCAGGCAACCGTTAATGTCGAGCGCTGCCTTGCGTGTTGATTTTCATACAACTCAAACAATTTGTATGACAGTGGTTCCCCAAAAATGGCTTATTTTAATCTTCCAAATCTCAGTGATAAAACTACAGTAGACTTCGGCATGTAGACTCTATTATCCTCATCAGTGTTAACTTACGGCACAGGGATTGCAATCGTGACATCACTTAATTCCAAGTCTTCTTGCAGTAGTTCATATTCAATGTTTACATCACACTGTCCATCATTTTCTGAGGGCCAGCAGTTAACTGAAGAACAAAAAATCATGAGTCAGCTCAACAAGGCATTGGTACTGTAATCCTTTTAGTGATCAACTTCAATTTTCTCCTTCAGCCTCTTGGCAGGGATGATACAGTACAGAGACATTGCCACTTCACAGTTAGCTCAGATGAAAACTGATTGGACTACCAATATTATTTACATTGCATCGCCCATACATTTTATTCTTGAATGCTTGAGATAATTTGTATTGTAAAGTAACAAATCATAAATATCATTCTCGTTTGGAGATAAAACAAAGAATAATTCAGTGTACATGTAAATGATGCAATGCAATGATGCTTGTAAATTTAATATACTTGCTTATTCAAGTACTTACTTGATAGAGGTACAAGGCCTTCATCTTGTGTCTGGAGCCGCCATTTAAGGACACCAATATCAGAGTTCATAGGGAATGACTTGCCCGACTGTTTGAGCCCAATAAGTGATTCTTGGGAGAACAACTTCTTATCAACATTAGGGTGCGTCTGCCAGACAAAAATATTGTACATACGGTTTAGCAAAATTCTGAAACCTTTCCTCAAGTGTTCAAATTTGAAGTAGAGTATACATTCAACTCCCTCTGACGGACACCCCTTTAACAGGGATACCTGGCAGGAATGGTTCCTGCCATCTCTTCAGTCATTTACTCTAACTGAACTCTCTCTATAACGGACAGTCGGCGCTGATCCTGAAGGTGTCTGTCTTTGTGGGAGTTTACTGTACACCATATAATAAAACAGTCAACTGTACTGAACTATGAAATACTTTACACAGATGAGTAGGTATAAACAAATCAAATGATAATGTGTAGTCCAGTCCTATCTATCTGTAATATTTCAGTCTGGGAGCTCAACAGAGAAAAACACTCCTAAACTGAAGAAGCCAAACTGAATACCTGGAGTTGGAACCCTTTGTTGTCATCATTCTGTACAGCAAGACGTATCTGGCCATACTGCTTGTCTGATATTCTGAGGTACACAATTCCTCTGACCTCCATGTTCTGCAGACCGCCATCTCGGCCGGCTGTCAAGGTGATCTTTTCATCGACTTTCACATGCACACTTCCCATCTGCACACTTGGGGCCGTGGTTGTCTTGACTGCAGACGTTAATTTTGCCTTTGCATTTATGACCTCTAAACAGACAAAAAATAAACTCCCAGTTTCAACACATAGTCAAAATATCATCATGTTAAATATGACACAGTACCAACAGATTTGTCAAGCAAAGACAAGATCATTCCCCCAAAGAGCACTTCCAGGTACCTGAGTTATTGATACCCATATCATGAATGAGGCATCATGTGTCCAATGTGAGAAACATACTGTTGGTCTAAATGCCACTGATGCATCATCAAAACAAAAGCCCAGATAATTTTGAAGCATGGTCAACAAAATAATTTTCCAATGATGTGCTATTCAACTTGATGATAACTGACCTGTTCCTTCTGATCGAAGTTTGTCCACAAAAGAGTCCACATCTTTTCCTTTGCTTCCTAATTTCATTGCTTTTCCACTACTTGATGGTCTAATAGGTAAACAACAGAAACTTAGCTAGCAGCTCTGTAGAGCTGAGGAGGTGGAGGTGGGGGGAGGGGGGGGGGGGGGGGGGGTGGTCAGAAAGCAAAACAAACAGACACAAGGAACAATTCCAAAATGATATTATTTATACTGTAAAATGATAAAACATACAATACTGATTACAACACTGGAGAGTCAGTTCTGGCCTAAAATAATGTTGGAGTCCACAAAAGACAGAGCACTGAAAAGTATCTTTAGTGAACTTTTAATATGGACTACTGATTTCTCTTCCTCATACTTTTACAGATCAAGCAATAAGATGCACTGATCTGCCTTATTCCTGAGGGTATCTAGAAAGAAGGAAGAACCTTGGTGGTACTTTGAGTACTCAAGGCTGGTTCACACAAGTAAAGCAAGCACAAGTGTTCAACTTATGTAAAGTTCAACATTTTTGACCCAGACCCAGCCTACTTTGTACATGCACATGTAGAGTTTCACACAAAGTTATCTGTTTATGCTGTATCACAAAAACATCTCTTGATGAACAAAACACTAAAAGCCCAAAGAAAGGCTTAGACAAACCATTGCATTAACGCATTATTGCTTTCCAACAAAAATTTGCAAACCTTGTGTATGAGGGTTTAGATGGAACAGGTTCAACCACTGCAGTGTCTGCAATTGGCATAGATTCACGAGATCCTCCACCGAAACCACCACCAAAACCACCAATAGAGCGGCCTCCCTTGCTTCTGGCCACAGCTGCCGCTCGAAGTTCCTTTGCTTTCTTCCTCATCTCCTCCTTAGCTTCTTTTTCTTGAGTCTAGACACAAAAAAGGTACAGTTCTACAATTACAGAGGTGTTCTCCCCTTACGAATAGGAGGGTACTATGTGTATTTGGATTATAAGAAAGAAGATTCAGTAAGACTCAAGACATTTGGAATCAAAGTTTACTTAAATTCAACGTCTCCCTCTGGTTATTGAAAGTACAATTCACAGTCATGCATGGTTGTTATATGGTAATTTATCTGCAAATCTTCAGCTACAGAATTGTAATACTGTTTCTAAATCACATAAAATGAATGGAATTATCATCAAAGTGCCTGGTCCCTAGAGTAAGCTGTGCACAAGGTTTTCGGAGAGCACAAGCCATAATGCAAGGGAAAAAAATGAGGTTCCACTGCTGAGCAAGCAAAGTTAATAAGACATATTATGTGGCGCATTGTATTTCACTGAGAAGAGAATGTGCCAAGCTGTACCATGAGTGGTGGATATCAGAGCGTGTGTACTCTCCGTGCCATGTAATACAAAACAAGACTAACAAAGGAACGTTTAATGTACCTCTCTGACTGCAATGAACACCTTTTCCTCGTGACTGTCCATCTCTGTAAATGTTCTAATTTGTGCTAGATTGACGTTCTCCCGATAACCAAGAGCAACAATTTCATCAAAAGCAAAGATTAAAGAAAAGGCATTGTCAGCAACTTCTGATTCTTCCATGACCCTGCAATATTCAGGAATCTGAAAAGGACAGAACAAACCACAAACCAGTCAGTTAGCACTTCGATGGATCCCTGCTTTCTCTTTCTTGGATTCAAGGTGATCAGACTAACAATTCTGTTAACTTTGTTCATACAGCTTGTTCAGAGTGGAGAATTAGGTATAAATCTTGGGGCTGAAAGGTTTGCGCCTGACACTAACTGAACAATTTGTAATAGACTGTAATGCTGAATTCAGGTAGAAAACTGTGCTTGCTAAAAATTAATGTTTTTTTTAACTGAATGGTTGTTTACTGTGTGCAAGTGTTAAAAGTATCTTGATATATGGAAAATTCATCTGCACTGTACCAAGCATCTGCCTGTGAATGAAAACAACCATTAACAAGACCTTACCACACGTGAGAACAATCTAAGGGTTTCCAAGTCTTCTAAAATGTTGCTGGCTTTGGTTGTAATAAGCAGCATGTAAAGCTTCTCCAGCGGTTGATAAACATATCTGACACTTTCTGTCTCCACAAATGTGTGCTGTTTGCCAGTACTCATCAACTTTGGAAAGGCAGCTAGCAGACCCTCAATTCTAGATCTTGTCATTTCCACAAATTGCCGTGAGACAATGGCTGCAATGAGAGAAAAAGAACAGTCAAGAAATGATGACAGTCAGTAACAGATAAATTATGTGCTAAATGAAGAACTTTTTTCTTCAGTCATAATGCAATTACATAGAAAAAACCAACCTCAGCAGAGAGATCTATGTGACAAACACTCATTTATAAGGCCAGCAAAAAGTACCTGAAAGTGGCTTATACAAAACTGTATACAGTCCTGCCAGTTCTTACCACATCATTCATACATTTTCCATGCTAACGTTTGGGAGAATTTGCATCTTAATCCATGCACAAGAAGTAAAATCAACAGATTCGATAAAATAAACTCTCTAAGGGTCAATTTTCATGGTGTGATTTTGGCCTACAACTGTCACATGCGACCTCCTTACAACACGAATCACATGTCATAAAGTTGATTTACATGATGCAATTTGCGTCCCATGTCATAAGAAGGTCGCATGTGATAATCCTATGCCAAACTTGCACCATGTAAATCGGCCTTATCTATAGTATACAGTACTTCCACATGTGCATTTCATACACCAAAAATTTGGTGGATGAAGCTCAAAATTTAACATATGCTCAATTTAGTGCCTTTCCTAGAACTTACTAGGAATAATAGAGACATGGTCACCAACGATAACAATGACAGAGTGTGATATATCACTGTACATTTTTACATAAATTCATCACTGAATCGTCTTGTGTTTTGGTGCAACTTACCTTTTCCTGTTTTGGTACATATTGCTGCGGCAAGGAGAACCTGGGATATGGCACAAATATGTGAGAAAGTGGAAGCTTGTATAGTGATGCAATGAAAAGCTCTTATTATTATTAAATTTTCATTCTTGCGATATCGATGATTCGTCACTAAGAGGTGTTCGGTGTCAATTTTTTACCTCCGACGCTTGCTTTGGTATTGAAAGAATCACGTAAATACTTCATCGAATACTTCTACTAAGCACTAAGAGAAATCTAGTGAAAACAGCCAGCAATCGGACCAAGACAACCACTGTTCTGTGACATGTGCAGTGTTATTAACACGATCATGTGTTGTATTCTCGTGGAACAGACTCGTCTCTCCTGGACCAACGTCTACAAATCATAGCTCACGACAAAAACGCATAGTTAAAGCTTACCATTTTGGCTTGTAAAATCTATATCCACGTTTAAAAAGCCTCTCAGAGGCCAAGATATTTCCGTTTTTAGCCTTGCTTAGCCGCCACGTCCTCAAAAGATTCGTAGAGGAACCCCTGGCCGTGGAGGATTGTGGGCCACATCAGCTGAGCGCATGTACAAAGCTTCTCGTTTCCAGATCCCGGCCGGGCAAAAAGAACAGGCAGTTCACATTCCAGCCAGAACGTAAGTATAAAGCCACGTTTACGCTTGATGTCAGTGGTTTAGGCTGAGATATGCTGGTGGGACGATCAAACCTGGCGTACAAAGTGGAGAACCGCTACACTGTTCATAATGCAATTGTACCGAACCAGTGGGGAGACTCCACTCGAGCTTTTGTGCAGCCCATGAGTAGGGGTCGTGGCAGCTTATTCCTCATAATTCACTTCTGTATAAGAAGTGCATTATGATCCCGAGGAGGTCCAACACTGTTTACAGGTGAGCTTATTATAAGAGAGTCGGGTGTTTCATCAGCCATCACTCCTATTCATGTCTGTTTGTCACTGGATTTACGGCAAACCAACAAAGTCGCCGGCCGCTTGTTCTAGCCTGGCTTATTCTGGGGAGGGATATAGATTTTGTTTAGCTAGCGTTTTGCTGGCGAAACTGTTACTCCTCTTGTCGCACACAACCTTTTAGGACAATTCTCTCAAGGTTTCAAGATTCTGCAACTATTTTTCGTATCGTAAGTGTGCCCTAAGGATGTTTCACGCACCAGACGTCATGTAAACCAAACATAAACATAATATATGGAAAAGAAGAGGGTACAGAAGAAATCGGACCTACATCGTAGATCTTGTAGATTAAGAAGCGTTTTGGGGAAGTTCAATAGAGTACAGAGACAGAAACAGACCCTTTACTGACCACCATACTCCCCATAATGACGATAATTTTAACCTTTCACTCCCAGTCTCAGAAAAATGCAAATTCTCCCAACTATAAAACAAAAAAGTGTATGAGTGGTGAAATGAGAATTGATATCTCAATCAGCTTTTACGTGAGCAAGTATCGAAATCCAGGTTCTCCATACTGTATAATACATCTCTGATGAGAGACTGAAAAGAGAAAACTGAACATGATCACTCAGGAGTGAAAGAGTTAAGGGAGAAAACTGCGAGTTTCTACGGTTTTTGAAAACTAAGTCGTTCAGAAAAGACGATACATGCCCAATTAGCGATCCGACCCTTGACACGGAGTTTGTATCCTGAAAAGTGTCACTCCCAACAAAGAACAATGATGTTCTTTGCATTAAGGTTTTATCTACTTTTACTTGAATACTACTACAGTACATCTACATACTATATGTGTGTGTATTTCCACCTTTGTCCATGCAGCTTTGTGTCACCATTCTTTGCGCGCCGTGAAACAAAGCCATACTTTCTTCCCAAATTTTCATTGAAGAAACGGAACTTGTTGAATACACTCCTTGGCAGGTTGATGCTCTGTTTGAACAAAGCACGAAAACGAGACAAATAAAATGCAAATTTCGTTACGGCTTGGCGGGCATATTGCCCAAATCCTTCCTGGCGTGACGCTCGGTTTTAACCGATCACAACAGCTTATATGACCTTCCTGCTATCCCACCTTTGCGACAAAGTCCTTGGTTCTAAAAAGGTGAGGCTTTGCCCGCTGAAGCAAATGTTTTGCCTGATAATATCCTACTTTCGGGTTACGACTTGTGGTCTGTGTAAATTGATTCAAATTTATATAATATACACATAGTGGATAAGTGCGGAGTTTCGATAATTAGCAAAGGAAGATGTTGGGTCTACGACGGAAATGTGGTACATTTGACGATAAATAGAAATATTTTTTGGGTCTCATCGTTTTCGAGCGGCCTTTTGTGGACCACCGGGCGTAAAACGGACGGGCAGCCGCCCGGGAAGCACCCGGCCCAGACTGACGAGTATCGTACCAGGTGCGGCGGGGTCACAAAGAACTCGAGATAGTCGAGTAGAATCGATTTTTAGCCAAGTGACACGAGCGTGACCCGCTTTTCCAGCTTTTGTACTTCTGTCGGCTCGATGCACATGTTCAGCCACAAGTCAGAACATTTATGACCTGCACGCCGTTTTCATCGCATCTGAGTTGTGCCCTCTCAATCAGGGCGGTTCGTGTTTCGTTGAGTCCCGATGTTCTCAACGGTAATTGCTCATTTTAGTGTTTTCTTAATGATCAAGTCGCAAAAAAGCGTTCACTTAAATGTGTAAACAAACCGCGCTTGCTCTGTGATGATTGGCTATCCGGGTTTTCTTAATGAACAGACAGAGTCGGTACTTCATTTTCGTAGTGAACAAAGCACGATTTGACAAAACGTTGTGATGTCGAGCGGCCGAAACTCCGACAAACCCTGTTCTTAGAAGGGCTTACCTGATTAACTCGCTTGGACATAAAGTAAACTATAAAAGATGCCATCTGTGTCATTTGGTTGCCCAAGTCACCAACAATACAAACAACCCGTAGCAGCTGAATTATCTATGCACCCACAGTGAATATTTGCGGTTTATGAACCAGCTAAACGACTTCAATATACGCGCTTGTTAGCAAGTGGTACATTTGGCTTCTTGGTTAAGTAATTATAATGTCTTATTAACCCTTTCACTTCCAAGTGTAACCAAGTTCAGTTTTCTCTTTCAGTTTCGGCAGCACAAATATATTATACAGTAAAGAGAATATGGCTTTTGATACCTTGCTCAGTTGATAGCTCATTAAAACTATCGATTCTCATTACACTACTCATACATTTCCCCCTTAACAAGTCTGGAGAATCTGCATTTTGAAATTGGGAGTGAAAGGGTTAAACTAATGTCGCGACGCAAGTCGTGATTACCCGTCGTGATAAGTCGAAGCTTAATTATTAATTGTAAACAAGGCAGGTGATACGGAATACTTTTGTGTACGGAACACATAGTTCCCCAGGAGGCGAAGAATAAAAAAAGGTTGAAAAAGGGCTGCAGATAAATGTGGAAGGGCTCCGTCCTCGAGAACATGTTTTTCAAACTTATTTGAATCAAACAAACAAACTGAGTCGGACATTCCTTCAGGGAGCAGGACCCGGTTGTTCAAAGCTCGATTAAATTAATCAATCCTGACTGGTTCACACGGTAAAGCAAAAGCAAGATGGCTATACGTATACATACGTGTATACAGTCAAACATTTTACTCCCAAGCTCAAAATACAGATTCTCTTAACCTTTTAAGAAGGAACTGTATGAGCAATGTAGTGAGAATTGATAGTTTAATCAGTTTTCATATGAACAAGGTATCAAAAGCCAAGTTCTCCTTTCTGTATGATATATTTCTGGTGAGAAACTGAAGGAGAAAATTAAAGTTGGTCACTCTTGGGAGTGAAAAGGTTAAGCCGCGGACACACTGTCCAAGTCCCGAAAATCTACTCCCAGTAAGATACTGCAAACTTTACCTGTATTTAGTGGACACTTCACAATTTCCCAAAGGTGTCCGATTTATACAGGTTTGACTGTATATGTACTGTCTGGACGTACAGTATATGTGACCCTCCTGATAAAAAGGGTCATTAAGGTGAAAAAACGAAAACGCGTTTAAACGCGTTTTTATGAGTTATTTAGACGCGTTTAAACGATTATAAAACGCGTTTAAACGATTTCTAAACGCGTTCAAACGATTTTTAAACGCGTTCAAACGAGTTTTAAACGCGTTTAAACGATTTATAAACGCGTTTAAAGTGCACATAAGCCCAAAAGTGATATCTTCACAATCGATTCTACATAAAGTAAATAGTTGACTATTAGATTATTTCTGTGTTTCAACATTGCGCCTATAAGTTATAGAGGTTTATATTTCGGATATGGTAATGACGTGACGTCAAAGAAGTAATTCAATGTTATTTCTTTCTCTTCGTGATTAGAACTTTTTCCAGATTCATACAAAGTATTTGGTAAAATCATTTACACGGAATACAAATATAAAATGGACGTTGATAAAATGTCAATTATCTCTGCCAACAAGATTTTGTATAATAAATTGTTCCTTCTTTGACGTCACGTCATTACCATATTCAAAATATAAACCTTTATAACTCAAAGGCGCAGCGTTAAAGCGCAGACTTATTCTAATAGTCAACATATTTCCGTCATGTAGATTCGATTGTAAAGATATCATTTTTGGGCTTATGCGCACTTTAAATTACACGCGTTTTTTTGTTCGTTTTTCTGGTAATGAGATTACCGTATGGTAATGAGATTACAGTTTGTTATTATGCCTATGAAGTGTTCGATTACAAGTTTCTTATCCTTTGATAATGAATACTTGGTTTGTCATTATCTTGTATACGGTGCTCGACATAATTTCCTACGTACGTCGTGGTTGTAGTCGGTTGAAATGTGCCGATTAGTTTGCTTTATTGGCAAAGAGAACACGCGATTTTCGTCATCCACGGGTATTGTTCGCCGTACAGAGAAGAATGAATCTATTTAATAAATTCCTTTCCTGAGTAATGGTCATACTGCAATAAGAGGCAAGTCACAGAGTTCCTGGGGCTGGGTGAAGATTTGTTTCTTGGGAAAGCTAGTGAAGTTTCACAGGCGGGTTCTTTTAATTCATGCTAAATATTTGATTAAAACATGCGATCATGCATAGCAACAAGTACAGCATTTTCCTGTGATGCAAAGACGAAACCACTATTAGATTAGATCGGTGAAGACTGGACGGAATTTCCGCGGTACAGTGCCCCCCTCTCTCCCCCCCCTCCCAAAGGGTACAATTGACGTCTGTAAACTGAATTCCGAAGGCGCCAGTACATCACGATATGCCGTGCACTGACTCGACAACTTGCCCAAAACGCGAAGAATTACCAGCCAAGAAGCACGTTTGTAAAATTTTTTGCTTAGCTTTTTTTTTTTTTTTTTTTTGTCATAATTATTTCGTGACTCACCCCCCAGGCGACTTAGAACTGTCAATTGTCGTGATACAAACCACTTGTGGCCTAATGCTCGGCATTAGCGTCACTGCCAAGTTTATACGCGGGAAAGTCAGGAAGGCTGAGTCGAGAAGGCTGGCAGATACTTTCTTGGTCTTGGTACACTTGGTTGAAGGTTAGCTGTATTTTTTACCCATCCTTTAAATCGTAGTCGTCGAGAATACCGATAAATTTACTGCAAGCTATTCCTGAGCAACACCTGTTACGTGTCAATATTGGACCGGATTTGAGTTTGCCGCTACAGTCAGTTTAGTAGCAAAATTGAGATGATAAAATTGGTTGTGAGAAGATTTAACCTTTGTTTCCAAGTATGGCTCGTGTTGCTTGAACATTATACTATCATTCCCGGCTTATTTGATAAACTGGGACTTGCACATATTGTAACGTATTAGTTATACCACTGCGCTCGCTATAAATGTTTTCTTGGCTGAAACAGAATGATAAGTCTCCTCGCACATGGATCCCATAAAGCTTGGGATAAGGTAAATGGTGATACGATTGAGCCAAAGTTCGCGCACGTCCCATTGAGAACATGGTGAAGTATGAACTACAAGGGGAACCACGGGCCGGAAGATGCCATCAATCAATGCGAAGTTTGATCACGACATGCAGAACGACAATGTTTTCACCACATTTCGGCTAAGTTGACTCCTATACGCTTTATATAGATGGGGAATAATATGACAGAATCGCGTAGGAGATACCAGAAAGAGAGAAGAAAGAGACAAAGACAAAAGAGAACCAAACAAGAAAGACCAATTGCACGTATGGTACCCTGCAGTGAGTAGGGGAAGAGCAGGACACTGTATCCAGCCTAGCAGTCCCCAGCCACGTTCGACAAGAAGAGCTACAATGTAGACGGCTGGAAGAAGACCCTTTCTATAAATCTTTCATTCGCTTTCAAAACTCAAAAGCGGCTTTGAAAAGGCTTATTAATCCTTTGTAATCTTATTAAAATGTAAATAAATTATGTGTGAGCCTTATTCTTTAATAATTATGTTTTTGGTTCTACAGTTTACTTGAGTAATCGGAATTAGGCTGTTGCTCATATGCGATCTGTCAGCTTGAAGGTTACAGCGATTGCGAAAAAGAGTGCACTTAGAAATACGAAATTGCTTTTCATACTTAGCTTTTTTAAGTTTTGTCACTGAATAGCCTATCTCGAAGAGCAAATTAGATATCCGGTAACTCCCCGGAGACACCTATTTCAAATTAAACTATTTCAAATTAAACTTGGTATGCAATGTTCTGATAAGGCAAGTGGTTGTTTCTTTGAACGGCACGATCTTGGGACTGCGAATGTTGCATAAGTTTAATACCTTTGATTGGGTGTGGATGGCCAAGTCTACAAATTTCGATCACATTTTTTTTTTTTTTTTTTTTGAAATTAGAAAGCCTTCCTCTACTGGTAGTGCATACGTTGTGCATAAGGATTCATACTTTAAATGTACGTCTACACCTAATTCAAAGCAAGCTTGGTATGCTGGGCAAGTGATTGTTTCATTGAACATGATCTTGGGACTATAAGTTGCATTGAGTGAACTTTGAGTGAGTGTAGTCATGTTGCGAGTATCTCCAGTTGTTGTTCGATTAAATGGCCTTCGTTGAAAAAAAAACAAACAAACAAACAAACAAACAAAAAACAAAACAAAAAACAAAACAAAACAAAACAAAAC
The DNA here is from genome assembly GCA_964036295.1 of Plumapathes pennacea. Taxonomy (NCBI): domain Eukaryota; kingdom Metazoa; phylum Cnidaria; class Anthozoa; order Antipatharia; family Myriopathidae; genus Plumapathes; species Plumapathes pennacea. The sequence continues at coordinate 9,355,442 of OZ038466.1, read as the reverse complement.
AGCGCAACGGCCCCAAAGCAAGACAAGAACTAAACTCTGAACTCTTGATATCCGGCTTTCATAAACATGCTCAACGGGCTGACGCTCATGCATGAGCACTTGAAATGTGACAATTACTATAATGAGATTAATTATTGTTTGGAGTCAAGTTCGCGTTTAAATGGAATAAAGTGGTTTCGTTTAAGATGCGTTTAAACGAATTTTAGACGCGTTTAAACGATCGTATAAACGCGTTTTCTTTTAAACGGGGATTTAAACGCGTTTTCGTTTTTCACCTGACCATTTTCATCTGGAGGTTAACATATATACCTTGTTGCATCCTTACATGTGTCTGTATGAATAATTTATGTCGGTATATGTACGGTCAAGCCTGTATTAAGCGGACACCCCTGGGGAATTGTGAAGTGTCGGCTTAATACAAGGTCTAGGTATTAGGAAGTCCGCATTCCTCAGGAAACGTCCTTTGTCATGAGCTGTAAATAGATTTTGAATATAGATAGGGCAAATCTTGTTCTTGTCTTTATACATCTGGGCCCGGTTTTTCAAAACACGATTAGGCTAATCCTGGATTAGGTGTAAACTTTCTTGTCATTTATAAGCCTGAAAATGTGAAGATTTTGTCCTGCAACGATTTCCTTGATACGTATTCAGCTAAAACAAGCTTTTAATCCATATTTGAACAAAACCCTGCATTTTATTGGCAGAGAGGTCGTCAGAAAGAATTTCGTTAATCCTGGATTAGCTTAATCGGCTTTCGAAAAACCGGGCCCAGAATATAGCTGTCTTGTAGCCGTCTGTTGTACGGGCTGGAAGGTTTTGGCATCTGCCGAAGGTTCTCGTACCGCAATTTTCGGGGGAAACTGCAGGTATTGGCCGATATATCGCCCGGCCAACGTATCAACTGACTAGAAGCATGAATCAGCAGTATTAACCGTCCATGCCTAGTCTAACCATTACACTATAAGCGAGGCGACCGCGCCTATCGGATGATTATGGTTGCCAAAAACTGCATGCGATCAAGCCGTATTGAGAGAAGAGCTTCACCCTCAACTGAAAATATATCATATAAATCTGCAATAATAATAATTCAACGAATCTTGCGTGATTAAGCTTCCTAAGTCGATATATGAGACTATTCTTGGTTTGCACTCACGTGGTTTTCACGGGCCACGTGACCGCAGCACCCTCCAAAATAACAGATTGTACCTTTCTGACTCCAGAACTGAAAAGAGCACACCTGAATTAGTCCAGATGCCAATTTTGGATTGTCCAGGCTTAATTTTGGCGAAGCAGCGGCAATTTGTTTTTTGGAGATTTGATAAGAGTTTGTATGCGGCGCCATGTTGGTGGACCAAGGTTGTACACCAACATGGCGGCCAATAACTCGGAACACGAAATGAAGCTAATGTACGACTCAGTTTGATTCTATGTTACTTCACATCCTTCGCAGTGCCAATTTTAAAATGTTTCGTGAAGGAAAACTTTATAATTCAGACACAAGCAACGATTTTAGTCGGCCACGAGCGTGTCACACGGTTTTGTTGTCACGGTATTCAAACGTCCATAGCTCCCGATAGATATTTTGTGTCGACCCAGAATTTTGCAGTAAGTATTAAGGCATAACAGTCTTGAACATATTAGTGTATCGGACTTGTAGGGTGCGTTACTTCTGTGATGGCCTTCTTATGACGTCACATGCAAACCAAGAATATTGGTGTTTTGAGAGCGTTGTGATGTTGGGCGTAATATAGTGGAAAATATTGGTCTCCAGACGCAAAACTTAACACCTTATTAGTTTGATAATTATTTCTTTGGCGCGAACTCCTCATTTATTCTTCATCGTTTTTTTAAATATACACGGAACACGTCCATTGGGACTCGACAGTCAAAACACAGGGCTCCTGAAGGTTTGGATCGTCTGTAAGTATTAACCCTTGTTAATTAAGACTGACGGAACGAAAACAAGGCCAGCTCGATCGACAGAACTGCCATTCTCAGGAGCCGCAAGTATCTAAATCAGTTTATCCACTTTAACTCGAGCGGTTCTACGAACCGACATCCTCTACATATATATTTTCCTGTTTATTTTATCAACGGAATGTTCAATTGCCGGAAGGAACACCTCGCGCGAGTTTAGATTCAAACTGACTAGTCGTGCTAGCCTGCGTCTGGCGACTTTTGAGGGCCGAGTCAGTTGCTCTACTGAACCACAAACTGAGACGGATGTAAATCAGTTTTGCGTTCAACCGATTTTTACGTGGCCTGTTGTCGCCGAAGCTTACGCCAGTTTTTCGAATATTGGCCCGTGAGTCCCAACATGAAGCCCCGACTTTTTGACATGCTTGTGTACAGTTCCCGTCTATTGGACCTCTCACTGTTTTGGCACGCATCACCACATGCACCACCTAAGGCTAATGAGTTTGGGTGCCAGAAATGGAAAGGGCACGAAAAAGACATGTAGAAATTTTTAATATTCGCCGCTTCAAGTGCTGCCAAATTTGATCCATAATGCCGTGAGCCTGAAATTTTGCATTTCTAAATATTTTTTATGCTCCTTCCAGCCATTTTGGCCACTCAAGTGATTATTTTTCATTCACGTGGTGGATTTTGGGTCATGTGACCAGATCTGCAAAGGGCCCAGGGATATGGGTAGGGAGAAGAGCCTTGGAAGGAGGATGTGACCTCCTGCAACAAAATTCGGTTCTGACACAAGCGAGAAGTCCCGCCTTTCTTTCTAATGTGTACATTTGAAAACATATTTTAAAAATCACCTGGTATCAGGTTTTGCTTTACGCTGTTCACGGTTCGGAGGAGCGTTAAAGCGGATCACGCGATGCTCAGTTGATGTCACGGGTCTCGTAGCGTATAACCTTTTCGACCAAAAGCATCAAAGCCGGGACCAATATTCCGCTGGCATTAAAATTTTATGTGACCAACATACACTTTTTCGAAGTTGGTACCCGTAATGACATTTACATGACATTTACATCTTGTTGCGAGGAAAAACAGCGAGTATTGACACAACTCTTGTTTATCATTATTTTAAATTAAAAACATCCTCCTCTTCAAACGTTCTGTGCCAATGGTTTTTCAGTCCTCGTTTTTGTTAGGAAAGGTATGCGTCTTGGCGTGTTATGGGTGTGGGTGTTACCGGTGAAAGTACACTCGGTAAATGGAATATAAATATTGCAATTCATCTCTTGTCCAAACAACGCCTTGCGCCCATGTTTGGCGATAGGGTTTATATCTTTAGACTCTTTATATATTGGCACCCAAAAACGTGAATTTTCATTTCCACCCTAACTGAGGACACAACACGTCGATCTTAAAAAGTGAAAGAAAGGTGCATATGCTTCGCATCTAGTCATTTAATGCGTGTCTGTCATCGGTCTGACTTGAATATTGTGAGAGGAACGAGATCGTCATCGATCCTTTGTCACATGTGTGATTGTCTAATCTGAGTAAACGCGCACTCATTTCGTTCCTTCCCTGTATCCAGGTAGTAAAACGCAGAATGAAGGTTGACGCTGTGACTACAGCACTGCTACTTTTGGCCGCGTTTCTGGCGATAATATCAGGTATGTTATTAAAGATATTGTATTGCTGTTTAGGAACACCGTGTCAGGCTGCGAGGTTCGAAAACCATTAGTACTGTACTGTCGAGGACAGGCGATCTAATCAGACTGATTCCACAAGCGCCCTGGACTTTGGCTTTAATCAATACAGGGTTCACTTCCTTCAATCGTATGAAAAGCAGCTTTTATCAGTTTTGCTATGCAAATTGAGATAATCTGACATTTGTGTTATTCTATCGGATATGGTGCAATTGTTGAGGTTCAATCATGAACCGCGTCACAAATTAAGGCAAATTTAAGCCTTGTAGTCTTGGTTGCTAAAGTAAAATACAGATTAATTCCAATAGGGTAACATCAGCGTACGTCCAGTATCCCCCCTTCCTCCCCCCCTGGGAGGCTGGATCACCATATTAATATGCATATGGCTTTGTGAGAAATGCAGAATAAAAAAACATTAAAAAAACAGAACATGAGCCTTTCGAACTACTTATATCATTTACTGTCTTCCGTTTGTCACGCGAGGAATGTAACATGTATTTATAGTGTAATCAGATGACGTCACAACTACACGAAGCGCAAGGAAGTTTTCTGAGATAACATCTTTGTTGACTTCTGGATGGATGTTTAATTACTCTCATAACTTTAAGCAAAATGAAATTTCTAAGTGGCAATAGTTTGCACTAAAGTGTCCTCATATCCTGATAAATTTTATCTCTCTCTCTTTGATGTCTAGTCTGTTTTCCTTGGACTGACCACTGCAATTGCTTTCTACATTCTGCGCAGATGGGAAAGTCATGCTCCCTCAGGGGCCTCACCAGGCCGTGGAAGGCAAGCGATCTAGAATCGACTGCTCCGTCACAGAAGAAACTTTCACGGGCTGGTTCACTGACGGACGTCTGATTCCAACAGACAAGTCTAAGCGTGTCCACGTGGAAGGGCAGGGCAACTACTATTATTTAGTGATGAACCCCGCCAACAGAACCGACAGGGGGCGCTACGAATGCAGAGGAAACAAGGAGCGAGCTTTCATCTCGGTGACTGTTTATTGTAAGTATTGATTTTGGGAGTAACTACAGAATACAGTCAACTTCCTTTAAGACGGGCACCCTTGGGAACAGCAACCGTTCGTCCGTTTTAGAGAGGTGTTCGTGGAGTTCAGTCGGGGAAATACTGAAGAAACGGCAGGGACCGCTCTACCAGGTGTCCGTCTTAGAGAGTTGACTGTACCCGCATTTGTACCCGAAAGTGATGGGTACGTGGATACGCAGTGAACTCCCCAAGTTTTTGGAGCATCACTGAGGTGTATATGCGGATACGCTGAGTGAAATTAGACCACCCCTCCCCCTAAGTTTTAAAGCATTAGCTAAAGTCTACGCGTGATACGCGGCGAAATTAAACCACCCCTCCGCCTAAGTTTTTGCAACTTTCTCGGGACACGCAGTGAGTTGAACCACCCCTCTCTCTGCGTATTGGAAGGGTTGGATAAAGAGGGCATGCAGCGCGAGGAATGAAGTTGGCGGCGTAGTTTCACTGCGTATCTTTACAGCCACTCAATGAAAGCTTCGGAAATTTAGAGGGATCCGCACTATTATAAGCACCAATGACGGATGGACATTTATTTGTGTCCGGCGCTGAGCCGGAAGTGAGTGGAATGCCGAGCAGCAAACATAAACACCACGCGTGCACTTAATCCTGGATTAGTTGACGTTCTCTGTGAGGCTGGATACAAAGTTTACTTAACCCCTCCCCTATGTTTTGGACGGATTGGATAAAGAGGGCATGGCGGCGTAGTTTCACTGCGCATCTTTGCAGCCACTCAATGAAAGCTTCGGAAATTTAGAGGGAGGGTAAAGTAAACTTTGTATCCTGACTCAAAGAGAACATCTAATCCAGGACTCAAGTGCACGCGTTGTGTTTATATTCATGCTTGGCATTCCATTCACTTCCGGCTCAGCGGCGCCGGACACAAATAGATGTCCTGATGAAAGGTCATGCGTCACAGGCATTTATAATAGTGCGGCTCAATCAGATATCACTGTGAGTCGATCATACATCATCCTAGGAGACCCAGGGCCCGCAGAGGCAGGTCCTGGACCATTTCGCCGTGGTCGCTTCCAAGTACGGTAGAACTCCGGTATCTCGAACTCGAAATCTCGAACTTGGTTATCTCGAACAGAATCCGACAATTTTTCGCTTGGTAGGAATTTCCCTTGGTAGAACCCCGCTATCTCGAACTGTTTCGCGCTTCCCCTGAGAGTTTGTGATAGCGGCGTTCTACTGTAGCTGTTACTCGTAGTGCAGTGAGACGGTTGCCAATGGAATCAAGAATGGCGGTTTTACCTGTTGGGCTGCGTTCGCAGGCTAACATTTAACATATACTACATTGCCTAGCTGGCGGTCTCAATAAATGCAAATAAAATGTCTGTCCGTGAGCCTAGAGCAAAATTAAATAATCCCCGAGCTCTGCGAGGGTAATAATCACGACTCTAATGCTGTAGTATTGCGCTATTTGGAGACTCCAAGCGGGTCGCCATCTCGAAATCTAATATTCGTGTGTCAGTCTGGCGTACGACCTCCAGGCGAGGTTGCTAAGCAGTTCATTGAATTGAGAAACCATAAAGTACCGATGTAAGTGATTTTATACAACAAGATGTTGATACAAGGCCAAGCAATTCGACGGACGACTATAAACGTCCCGGATATTTTGCCGTGACTGACACTCGAATATTAGTTTTCGAGATGACGACCCGTTTGAAGCTGAACCTAAAAGATCGTGCTTTAATCTAGAGGATAACACTTCGTTACACTTGATTTGGTCACTGAGAATAAGATGTTTATTCAATGAAATTGATACCTCAAAATTGTTATACTGTATATCTATCGGGCAACTGCAAACACCATGCACAGCAGCAAGAAGAACACACAGATACAAGGTCTGCAAGTTCAAGATTTTATTGTTCATTCATTATGTTAATTTTAATGTGACGAGTAGAAGCCAATATCATGACACCTTCAGTACGACTACACAATTGCTCTATAACGCTCTATAATAACCCCTCCCCTCCCCCACTTAATCTTTATTTTAAGACGCAGTACAAATTAACCCTGTAGGTCCTTTGTAAAATACCGTAATTGCTCTGATAGGCCCGCTTTATAATAACCCCTCCGCCACTTCGTCTTGGCAACTGTGAGCACTCTCTAAGGAGTGCACCATTGGTCAACAAAACAAGAGGGACAGTGAACACAATCATCGCCCAATTCAAGTCTCGTATCCCCACGTAAGTCTCATGTAGGGAAATATCGGCTCTTCTTGTAAAACTCACATAAGGACGTCTCACTGCACCTATCATGTATGTCTCATACAGAAACCCCTTACACCTTTCATGTATCGTGAAATCCAAGTCTCATATAGGGAAATATGCACCATCATGTATGTCTCATACAGAGGAACCCCTTACACCCTTGAAGTAAAACAAAAACTCTTTCGACCCTTCATGAAAGACTTGACGCAAGGTAAGCTTCATTGTGATTCATTATGGTGAGGTTTGATTTTTATGTTTGTGGAAATGAAGACAACGCGCGCTTTTCTTTTATTGCGCCATCCGGCAGCTCTACTCGCGCGTGCACCAACACACTTTATTTTTACCTTTTCTGCAGTCAAAAATATAAATAAAACTAACTACTATACATAATCCATATTAATAGAGCCTTGTCCTGGCAAAGTATTAAACTTCAAACGTCAACCCACGTGTCCTACTGTACATATCCGACTAAACTCGCTGTCATATAGATTAGCAACCATCACACAATATAACACAAGGTACTTTTTACGGATACAAATCAGTGTTCTGTATCAAAAAATAGCGCCGACATCATTTCATGTTAAATATTTCACTATAAACAGCGCATGAAGTAACTGACTATAAAACTACAAAGAGTCTTCATTTGTTTAATGTTATCTGTCTTTTTGCTGTTCGAAGTCTGACCCGCTAAAAGTGACTAAAAATCGAGAACCTACAATAGCTCCTGAATGCTGTATAACAAACCCATGTCATTAAGACTGATTTACCTTATACTGATTTTAGAAGTAGAACAGAACATCTTTAGTACACGTGGAAGCTACAGTTTTGCCGTTTATGGAACGTCTTGATACTAGATTTCATGGCCTTCTATTCCTGTCACTTGAGTTCTTTTGCTGCCTCATGTCATGAAGAAGTGCACCGATGATATAACGACCGGCAAGTACCAAGTCGCCGCCAAACTTTGAAGTGTCCCGGAGAAAGAAAGACGAGGACCACGTCATGGTATTCAGTGAAGACGCGTATCAGAATATCAAAACCGCGAAGTACAACTCACAAGGCCAAATTTTGAAGTTTCTCCGGCAGAGAATGACAAGGAATACGCCGTGGTATTCAGTGAAGCAGCGCACCAGAATATCAAAGCCGCCAAGTACAGCTACTAAGTGTCTCAGCCGAAGACAAGGAACAAATGGACGCGTATTCCACCTCGTGTATTACAAATGCCGCAAACTTGTGAAAACTATCGTGACGTCAGCCCCACGGGGGCTCACAGAACCAATCAACTGTCCGAAATATATCAACCGGAATCCTGTGAAATATAGGCGTTCCGTGACAAAACGGGTTTGGGAGAATGGACAGCATGTCACACAACCAAAACATACCAGAGGTCACACTGGCATGAAAGTATGTTGCTTTTGTGAATAAAAATTCACACGGTACACATCTTCGTAAAGGTTGAGCTGGGTTTTTCTGGATTAGGACAAGGGGATACCTGCGAACATCGTATTTATAGTAATAATGACGTTGGAATTCAAGCGCACCCTTACTGAGCATTTTCTTTATTTCAGACAAACCGACTGTGAGACTTTCTGAAACTACAACGCGCACAATATATTCACCGTTGAAAGGCACCGAGCGGCTAAAGATTAAGTGTGCCTTCGACGGGGACCCGGTGCCAAATGTGACCATGAGAAGACCAGGGAATAACAAGGAAGTGGCCAGCGGGTCGGGATCTGTCTCATACGAGTTCTCCACCATAAGTCTCGATGATTTTGGGTTTTATACGTGCGAGGGTAAAAACGTCGCTGGAGAAGCGAGCCACTCTATAGAGGTGTACAGAACAGGTAAACCTAAAGCACAGCATGATAATGTTCACTACATTCCTTAGAAGATTGAGGGGGAGGGGGGTGGGGAGGGGAAGACACTCCCTGTGTTGGTCTATACGAAAGAGATCCAAGCCTCAGATTTTGAGAAAGGGTATATATAAATTTTTTGTTGTTGGCCGTTTCAAAGGGTTGGTAATAACGGCTGGCGAAAGGAAACCCGTATTTGGTACTTCGTAGGGGTTCTAAATCTCGTGCCTCGATTGACTTGTCGCTTGCTGTTTATTTATATATTCTTTTATGTACGTTTTCCTGTTAAATAAAGGGCCAATGGCCGAATCATGGTTCGGTCAATCCGTTGCTCGGACGAATCGCATGTCGCAGTGTTAATTCACAGCGGTACGATTCGATCGTGTCGTGAGAAAGCAAAGCCGAATGCGACACGTGGTAGTTTCCAGTCCCTATCGGGCCAAAAATCTCTCTTACCTAGGCCCTCGTAAGCAAAACTTGCACCGTGTAATTTGATCTTTACGTTGATACGTTTTTCACTCAAACTCAGGTCCCCCTGAACCTCCGTCCAAGGTTGAAGTAATTCCCAATTGTGATCGTGTGGACCTGACCTGGGACACCCCTTTAAACAACAGGGGTAGTGATGTTACTGGATATCGCATCGAGATACTACAAGAAGGCAGTATAGTGGAGTCGAAATCATATGGTGTAAGCACCACGTCCCGCACTTTCAATGGACTGGAGAGAAGCAGCAGTTATGTGGTGAGGTTGAACGCTAAAAACAGCATGGGCAGCGGATCCTGGAGGACAATTCCATTCAATACTACAGAAATATGTAAGACTTTACACTGCAGTTGGTATTATTGGCTTTTCGAGCGCGTGTAGGGGGACTGGGAGCGAGGGTTCCTCGTTCTCTTTACCCCAGTACTCTCCCTACTCGAGTTTCGCGCGCTTGAAAAGGAATGCGATGAATATTATACCAACATACTAAATATTTCCTTGGTTAAATTACAGTTAGTAAAACCTCTCGTGAGCTACCGCGGGCAGTTTCACTGTATCTGGGAAATATGAATGAAATATTTTTGGCTGTTTGTTGGTTTGTTAGTTGCGTTTTTCCTGCAGCTGCCAGTGAGTCCACTGAACTGTGACGATTTCAGGTTTTCCATAGGAATTGTCCAAGCTCAGAGTATTGACAAAAGTAGAGAACGAAAAACTACGTTTAGTATATACCACACAAGTAAATAGTGCTTTTCGCGCGCTCTGATTGGCTCCTCAATCTCGGAATATCAAGTACTATTCACCTCCCGGCGGCTTCCGGTAAAACAAAATGGCGCGCGAACCCAGTTTTTGCCCACTTTTGTCGGAAATAAAATAGCTATTTGGGAGATGGCTATTAAACTTGTGTGGTATATACTAAAACAATTATTCGCCTCAGTGTCGGTGAATAGCGGTGGACATTTACCTCGTTGAAACGGCTCGGTAAATATCCACCGCTATTCACCTCCACTTCGGCGAATAATTGTTAAATATCCTTGTATTTTCACTTCGATCTGTTGGTCAGTAGCCTGCGTAGCAAGCATTTGCATAGTTTCTGAGCGCATACGAAGACTTCTTCGATTTTTGACCGCGAGAAAATTGGGACGAGCGCAGAAAGGACGTCGAAGGGGAAGTTTCCTCCTCTCCCTCCTCCCTCTCGTCCCTCGAATACGTGTTTCCCGCGGTGCCCTGGGAACAAAAGATCTAAGTGTCAGTACTGATATCTCACTTATCTTCACGCAGGTTCCTCGGCCCAGGCTGTTACCGCCAGTTCATTGGTTCTCGCTGTCCTGTCGTCGATGGTTATATTCTGTTAGGCACCTTGGTTCTTCGGCATTGCACTGGTTTGTTCAAAATGGTGGATTTCCTGGCCGCGCACATACAAAAAGGCGCGGACACAGATTTCAAATGCATCGATAGCCTACAACAGTATTTGGCCGCATCATTGGACTAAAGTGTGGTTTAACGTTCAGTAGGAAAAGTGGTCCGACTTAAAAAGTACACTTCAGTTAATGGAATTGGCCCGAGACTGGGTGTACAAAAGGGCTTTTTATTTATACTGGTTGGAAGATAAGCAAGCCTGAAACTCGGGGTAAAGCCACCAAGAACTAAATAACTCAAACAATAATTAGTCTCGCGGTTATTTAGGTTATGTAATGCAGGTCAAGTTTAAAACGAAGTCGCAATTTTGAGACGATGCTGTTGTTGTTTTTAAACAAAATAACTTAATAAAGAAATATAGAAAGATTATTTATTGACCACTGATCCATGTTAGAGCCCTTTGCGGTACTGCATTGCGGAGGAGCACGCAGGCTATAAGATATGCCGAATCTCGCATCCCAAAAATCTTTTTCTGGGACCTCTACTTTGATTGGTTTAATTCTGTAATTAGCAGTGCAATCTCTCAATATGTACATAGATTTAATTGGACAATCATTCGAGTCTTTAGCCACACTTCATGTACATATACTTTTATAGAATAGAATATAATTTTTTTTCCGTTTCTTACTTGATGTATGCATATATTTTTACAATTTAGAGCAACATGATGTATGTACAGCTCCCTTTTTTTACAATTTAGTAGCAGCGAAAAGCCGAAGAAAAAGCCTGGCAGCCTGAGTTTTTAGACATCTCCAGCCCCTCCGCATCCGCCCGCAGGGGGAGGGAGCCTGCGAACGAGCTCGAAACCCTGAAAAATTAGGCAAGCAAACTGGCCAGAGTGAAAACATACACTTGGCTTCTTTAAAAGCGAACAGGTGTGTGTCAAGTAAATATATCTGCTGAGCTTGGTTTATTTCTACATTAACTACATTATTCAAAATGGCAGTTCTCCACCAAGTTTTGTTTCAGGCCGGGATCGCACGATGAAAGGGCGGGAAAATTGTCGCTGCCTGTAGCGCCCATTCCCCGGTCAACTGTCCGCGTGGTCAAGATGGCGCCTGTTCAACCCGGTTCGCTGAAACTCTGCAAGGGAAGCCGTTAAACCCAAACTGTACAGATGTAATCGAGCGGGAATTATAACAGAGAACTTGGAAAAGCGCAGTGTACATTCGAGTTGGATAGGTAAGCGAGGAAACTCTTAACATTCACATTTATATTGCACTGCACGAAATATCGAACGGTTAGTTCGTAGTGATAGAGGGACAGAAATCCTATTTTGTACTGAAGCAAGGTAATAGCTATTTGAAGAATGTACTGTGTAGCTCCTAGAAATTGGGTAAGACCGTAATATACTGAAAACTCGCAATATTTACGCGCTCAACTTTCGGACAAATGCCTGCTCTTTAAAGCGAATATCGTAATCAGTATACACGTAAAACGTGTTTTAAACAGACTCCCTTTACAAATCCCTATTATCTGATCGTCTGTGATGTCACCCTTTCGTGTGGGCACGACGGCAAACGTAGTTTCATACACCGAACCTTCGACGTTAGGTGAACGCAACCCTAATCTCAACCGGATTTGGGTACTGTGGGGTCGATGGGATATCTGTCACGTGCTTTCCGCGGTGATGTTCCAAATCTGCACCATTTTGAATAATTATTATGAGCGCTCTTGTCGCACGATTGGCTCTGAATGATCACACTGAGGTCTATCAAAGGCAAAGACAGCTACTTTTCATTGAAAGAAACCAATATCTGGGATACAAGGGCAGCACGACAGCAAGAATTCCACAGAAAAATGTAACTCGACTCGCGATTGCCGTAGCCTGCGACACAATCCCTAGGGTTTGTTTTTCACGAGCAGTTAGAACGTCGAATCGTTTTATGGCCGCGTCGGAGTCTAGGGCGAGGATTTATGGCCGCGTCGGAGTCTGGGGCGAGGTGTATACTAGGGGCCCTTGCATTCCCCTCTTCGGATGCTACACAACCACCTTTTGCCGACCACGCGCGGACAACTGAGCGCGGCCAACGGACGCTACACAAGGGCCTGTTTCGCAGGCTACGATTGCCGTATTTCAGTTCCTGCGTTGATGAAAATATACTCAATATGCAACCGACACTTTACTGATGTTCCAGATACTTATCTGGAAGAAATATACGGCTTTGTGGTGAAACTCATGTGCAAAGAAAAGAAAAGAAAAGAAAAAGAAAGAAAGAAAAAGGGTTCGAACCTGGACCGCACGGTCTTCGTGCTGCTCACTTCCGGTTTCAGACGAAACCCACGTACTTTTCGAGATCGGTTTAGAACAAAAACAACTCCAAGCAAAGAAAAGTCGAATGCACCTGACTAATCTCTGATTACTACTAGTAATATGCATGAACTATTGAAAATTCTAGGCCTTCACCAATACTATAAGTTCAGCGTGTAAGTCAGAAGACTAGACGACCCAAACTTCGGCTCGTGAAAAAGGCGTTGGCGTCTAAACTGGTTCCCTGTCACTTCCAAGAGTGATCAACTTCGATTTTCTCCGTTTTCACCAAAAATATATCATACAGAATAAAGAACTTGATTTTTTAATAACTTGCTCAGGTGACACCTGATTTAACTATCAATTCTCACTGTATCACTCTTACCATTTTTCTCTCGAATGGTTGGGAGAATCTGAATTATGAATCAGGGTGAAAACCAAAACTACTGAGTTCCCACAGCAAGTAGCATTCCATTCTGGTGTGCGTCGTATCGTTTCTCTGATCACTCGTATTCGCTCCTCGTTTACGTTCTGACGGGAGAAAGCATTGGTCCAACATAACCTCTTATTTAGAAAAAGAAGAAGAAAAAAACCCGCCAGTGCACATCACTCGCTTCTGAATTACTTTCGTATCCATAGTGAGTGACAGTTATGCAAAGCATTTCTGGGATCGTGACGATCTGGATCAATCACCATTGATTGCGCGTCAGAGGCAAGCTGGCAATTATTGGATCAGTGGGTGTATAAATACGTACCGCCCCCCTCCCCCCGTTTCGAGTCTGGAAGAGGGTAGTAGATTTTGTGATAGGTCTCGTGGTTTGGATATGAGACAACAACAAATTACGAAGTCTGGGGAACATTCAGACAAAGGGAAAACTGGAAAACTGCCAATTTTGGTCAGAACGGATCAGAGGGACAGAGTGCGGCACACCCTGACCCAAAGTTGTGAGGACTGGCACCTCGCCTCCCCGTAGAATTTTCGATTACACGATTTTGTGTTAGTTTAATGCCCTGGGATAAGACGATCTTAAACTACCTTTGGTCATCAAGGCGAGTGAGAACGCGTAAACGGAAATGATTTTTCGAAAGCCGCGCATTAGTAAAACTGTCACGTATCAAGTGCCGAAGAGACGAAGCAAAAGACATGCGACACAGAGACTACAATCCGACGATAAATGTTAAGCTTGATGTCATGTGTGAGATATAGTTGGCTGTGACACTAAACGGCAACACTCGCTCGCTGATTTGGCTGTACGCACAGGTCAAGTCTCCACCTGCGCCGTGTTGTTTGTTGGTGGTCTCTTGCGGCACTCAGCATCGAGGAAAGGGAAAGTGTCCCCAAAATAGACCTGTTTATCAACTTGCGTGCGCTTCTAAGCCTCCTGTGAAGAGTGGAAGTGTGATAGACCCGGTCTGGGATCAGGGTGGGGTGAAGTGTGGGACTCTTACCTCAGTTTCCTCCACATTCGGCTCGAGTGTCAGCCAAGTGTGACGGTCTCAAAGATTGAAGTCATTAGTTTTAGGCTGTCTTTTACACGGAGGCGCTTGCGATTTCACCTCTCTTTTTTTTTTTTGTCTGAAAAGGGATCCAGACAAAATCTCGTACAGAAGAGAAAAAAGATGTCACAGCACAAAATAGGAACTGTTCTGCGGCTGCCAACTAGAGGGAAAATGGATCTGCCACTGTGATGAAATTACTATTTCCGTTATTTTGTGTAAGATCGGATGTTGTGTGACATGGAAGCTTATTTATCAAAGTCATGTCCTGGCAGATTCTATTTTCGGGCAGTTTTTATAGTTGCCGAACAAATTCCTGAAAGTCGAAAGGTTTGGTCGTAAAAAACATACGAACTAAAAGGAAAACCAAATGTTGTCTTTCGAAATCTCAGAGAGGAGAGCTTTACACATAAACTAAATGACTTACAATGAGCTAATTGAACAAAAACAAAACGAAACAGAACTAACGCAAACACGGTGTCAGGAAGGTTGACAGAGGGCCCAGCCCACAATTTACGTATAGTGTGGTGTTGAATTACACGCGGTCACATCGGTCACGTGGGTTCTAATTACGCGTCCTTTTCCTCGGTGCATTTTCTCGGTGGCAGTGCTTATATTCCGCCCAACGTGAGCCAATCCTTTTCATAGCTGGTAAAAAGATAAACTGCGGTTATTGTGTTGATCCATCTGCCGCCGTTTCCCGTAATAACGCGTCAGATTCTCACAAAATGCCTGGGCTGTTGGTTTTTTCAACCGCCGTCCTCTTGGCGTTCTTGTCCTATGCAAGTAAGTACTATTTCTGGCGCTGTGTTATGTTTGATAGACATTAGGTTTAGGTTAGATGTTTCGGATTCCACTTGCACGCGTTTGGTGTTGCGAATCAGTTCGTTTCGCCAGGCTAACAATATTAAGCGCCAAGTGGGAGTGTTGATTGTGAAGCGAAGGAATTGAAAACTCGGTGTTGACGAGCCGAATATGTTGCGCTATAACCGTATTCTGGATTTTCGGATTGTTCGTTTTATGTACTAGATGTTGTAGTCAGTGCTGCACACTGAAAGAGAGCGAGTACTGGTTGGTGAAGCTGTGACCGTTGATTGTCGCCAGCTTTTCCATCTGATACTCAAAAGGTGCATTAATCATTTAACATTTCTGGCGTGCAAAGCCAACGTTTTTTTTAGTCACCCTTCACTCCCGTAACGTTGCTTGTTTATCGGCGTCGCCCAAGGAAAAGTACTCAGCATGTTTTGAGCATTACAAGCTCACAAAAACTTTCCAACGTTGTCTAGCTTTGGTGACAGCGTCAGTGGTCTCGCGTTTCAATATCAAGTTTGCATAAAATGTCTGAGTCTTCTTTTCGTGTTTCATAAATTCCTTCTTTTCGTGTTGATACTAAAGGGCAGTAGCTCCAAGATCGCACCAATGTGTGAAGGTGCCCTTTGTATTTTGCGGATATGTCGTCGCTCCAGGAGGTTTGGTTTTGAAACAACAAATGTCTTCACCCGCAAATTTGAATCTTCAAGGCTGTGTTTTTGGCAGATCGCGCACTCTTTTGGTTTCTCTTTCGCGTGAGTTACTTTTGAATCTGACCAAAGCAGATTGGAGGATTGAGCTATTATCGAAAGCCACTGAGCTTTTGCCGAAACGGGAAATGTGTTTCCTGTTTCGTTTGCGATATCCGCTTTAAAAAGTTTTGTGTGATGTATTCATACGTTTTCGTGTGTGTTCTACTGAAGTAATGTTTGTTCTAAATCCTTTTAGTGTGAGTGCATCGACAAACTAAACAAAGCTCATTTTGTGAAACTTGCTCTTGGCTCAGGTTGCATGCTTACCGTAACTCAACCGAAATAACTATGGTTCAATTTCTGTAGCCACAAGCATTTGTAAAATTATTCTTTCTTTTTTTTCCCCGCTTTTTGTTAAAGTAGTTATTTGCTTAGGGCAATTATTTTTTTAAAACATTTCGTTTTCTGTGGCATTTCGCGTCTGTAAATTTTCAACATAAGGAAGTAATTTTCTTGCGTGTTATTTGGTGAAGCAGAACCCACTTCGAGCTTAATTTACTCATAATGGCGCCAGGCAATTCCTCCAAGGCGAAATTTGCCCGACGCTCTCGCTTTTTGTTTGACTTTTCAGTTGATTCCATTTACTTTGGTAATTAATATGCAGAGATGCTTCACTTAAGGTTCGAAATTCTTTTCGACTGAGTCACGCGGGCCGCGTCATTTGTATATAAAACCCCATCTCCTTGTCGAATTCCGCAGATGGTTGCATGTAAGAAAATGATCCCTTCGTTGAAGTACAGTCGCATGTTAATTGATGACCGAGAGACTCTTTGGAGTCTTGGAATATTTCGGAGCGTTTTTTATTGTTCAAAAGGAATAAAAGGGAATGTTTATACTCTCTGTTTCTCCTTTTCGCCGTCCATTTTCGCTGTTTAACGAAAACAGAAATCTAGGTGTTTTGAAATCGATCGACTCTTTGGCTGCGTTTTCGAATCGATGCGTTTTTTATAACCATCATGAAATATTTGTAGAACCGACTACAAGCCGTCGAGGCGTGCCTCATCTCTGCTTGAAAGCCTATTATAGGTTGATCATAAGCCGGTTATCGTGCTGCAAATCACATGAAAAGAATTAGCAAAGAAAAGAAAAATATTCATATTAGTTTATCAGTCCTGGTGAACTTTCCAGCAGCTTTCTAGGTAGGGAATGCAAATCTGACACAATAACTTACTGTTCAGTAACTGTACAGTAAAGAGAACTTGGCTTTTGATACCTTTGCTCAGATAAGAGCTGATGACTATCCATTCTCACTAAGTTACTCATACGTTTTCTTCTGAAAGGTTTAGAGAATCTGTATTTTGAGCTTGGGAGTGAACATGTTATTACTGTCAAAATTTTCTAACCAACATTTCCATAAGTATTCATTTGGTAATGACACCTTAAAACCCTAGTAACAAGCACCACCCCACCCCCCTTTATTCCCTTCCACTCTACTTATTCTCACGTGCATAAGCTTCCTTTAATTCTCATGTGTCACTATAGTTGACTGAAAGAATGGTTGATCATTATTGTCCCGAGCCCTGTGGTAATAATAGGGTAATAATCAGGATGCTGTCATGCTTTTTGATGTTTTGTCAGTCTGTCATGGGTGACCTCATGCTTGGCATGTAAAGACTGATAGGTGGTCCATTGCCAATGACAACAATTTGTAATTTGAGCAACAAAACCAAATTCTCCCATGTCTAATTTAAACACTTAGCAAAAAAAAAAAAAAAAAAAAAAAAAAAAAACTGTGTAAAACTGGATAAGTCATGAATCCCTAATCCTAACCTTAACTCTGGGTTAGGGTTAGGATTGGAGTTAGGTTGTGATTATGGTTGTGGTTAAGGTTCAGTTTGTTCAATGAATTAGACATGCCGCTTTTGAAACCTAGAATTCTGCAATTCCAAAATCTCTGGACCTTAGGTTTGAATTAGGGTTAGTGTTATGGTTAGGGTTCCATTGCCATTGCTACTGCTTGAACATCAACCAGCACGTCCTTTATGGTGTTCAGCATATTCACTTTGCATGTGATACACTTTATTCCATATTTTACAGCCATGTTTATTCAGACCAAAACTACAGTAGTAATTCTTACAGAAATTATTGCATTGTGATTCATTGGTATTTTTACTTAGCTCTTAGATCTCCCAAGCTACCCTCTAATGCTTGAGAAGAGTTCAAACAGACAGGTACACTGATTTTCTAAAATTCTACATTATTTTTTGTAGGTGCAAGTGTCAAAGTATCTCATGGTGAGGACATTGCAGCAGCTGGCCAAACTTTCAGAGTTACTTGCACCATCCAAGGTGAGACGTTCGATGGATGGTATGGACCAGATGGCAAAATTCCTGTAGATTCATCCAAAAGAGTCCATGTGGAAATTAAAGATTCTACTGAAGCCAAACTGGTCATCTCGAATCCAGTTGATGATGATGGTGGAGATTACAAGTGCAAGGGAAGCAAGAATTCTGCCACATACAAGTTATATGTCTTGAGTGAGTAAATTCTTATTATTGATGTCTTATTCAATTTTCTCATAAAGTTTCTCATAAAAATATATCACAATAATAAATACATTGTTATAATGAAATAATAAATTATGATGGTGTGCTTAACGTGATTGGCTAAAAAACCCAGGCTAGATGAGAGTATATAAGCTGATGTGACAGCAAGCTGCTGGCATTTTTCCAGAGTTAAAATTCACCTTTATCATCCATGTGAAAAAATATAATTTAGCCAAGATGGGCAGTAGAGCTGGAGCATCACTATTTCTTCTTTTCAGGTACAATTTGCGTAGTCTTCAGTCCTTGATCATTAGCCTGCGAGCCGCCAAGTTGTATTTACAATAGAGGGAGAAAATTGACGTTAATTACTTTAGGATTTCTTGGCAATGTGCAAACCTTTTCCACATATCAAATAGTCATTTCTGGTTTGTTTTGTAGGTGTTGTTGTCTCAGCCACATCTCAGGTACTGCAGCTTCATAAGACTGGAGTTATTGTTATAAAGGCCTATGGCCATCCAAAGCCAGAATATGTCTGGAAAAAAGATGGGAAGACGATCGAGATGAAAGGGCAATATAACGTGAAGGATGATGGATCGCTGGTGATTCAGAAGGTGCAGCCATCAGATCAGGGTAACTACACTTGTACCATATCAATTCTCAATCGGAGGAAAGAACAGGAAGTGAAAATTGAAGTTAAAGTTTATGGTAAGTAAGTTGTTAAAACATTTTTATTTACATAGACATCCTTTTCACCTTCAATAACTACATTGCAAATCGCCTGGGGACAAAAATTCTAAGACAGTATCTTACCATACATATAATGTTATACAGACAGGGTTCAAAATTAATGGTTGTGCAGTTGCATGTCCCGGACAACTTAAAACATGCTGGGGCAATTATCAAATGTTGTGCATTGGTTGTCCCTTTGACAACCAATGGCTCTGTGAAACATGAAGCAATTTAGTGTTGCATGATGATGCTACTTTTCATTGCAATGTGGGACACCAAGACATTGGATGGGGCAAACCAAAACATAACTTGTGGTTGTCTCAGGGGCAACTAAACCCAGAAATTAATTTCGAACCCTGCCAGAGTTTCAGTTGGTTTGTTTGTAATATAGCTGGGCTAATCTGAACCAAACTTTCTCCAGTGCTAGTAATTCTTAGAAATACATGTGACCCATGTTTTTTTTCACCACAGAAACTGCAAAGATCACTAAAACCTCAAAAAAACAAAGAACCGCAACTGAAGGCTACAACATTACATTCCTTTGTGAAGCCACTGGCTATCCTGCACCAAAATACACCTGGTCGAGTCCTGGCAATCCAGATATTAAGACATTTGACCGTTTCCGTGTTGGGAAGGACACCCTAACAATAACAAATGTACAACCTGGTGACAAAGGAAAATACACATGTGAAGTTACTAGTGGTGATGGCAAAACAGCATCAGAGGTGTTAGAGATTGCAAATGTTTTTGGTAAAACATCCTGATATGTTCCTTATGTGTTTATGTGTGCTAGTTGAAATCAGAGAGGGGGAAGGGCATATACTGTTGAACTCAAATAATCAAAAACTCGAACCTCCTGTTCCCTTGGAGGTTTGAGTTACCAGACAGCTGGATAATAAAGGTATGCAGGTTCTTTCTCTCAGTTGCTTGGCAAATAAATATTGCAAAGTTTTGATATTAGTAATACCAGCTAAAAATCTTGACAAAATCTTGTTCTAGCTCAACATGTATTGAAGAAGTTGCATTGAGAGCAAAACCATCTCCTCTTCAGGCTTAAAAATGGCAGTAAATTTTGGAGTAAAAAGTTATACATAGAGCCGTTTTCGGATGACTGTTGAAAACCAAAACCAAAGCAAGTAAACCGCCAATCACAAAGGCTATAAGAAGCACTTTTAACCAATCAGAAGCCAAAGTAATCCACACTTGGTTTTACTTTGAAGAAAGAAACCAATCAGAAGTTCGAGAATACATCCACCATCACCACTTGCTTTCCTGCATGAGGCTATTGCAATCAGGTTTTGATTTTGCTCTTGATTAACCATTTAATGCTGCTAAACTTGTTTAGACCAATCTGAAAACATAGCAAATGCAAAACTAAAGCAAGCACATGATTAATTTTGACAGTCCTCTAAAAACAGCTCTAAATATCAGCAGAATTATAGTAATAATAATGTTGTGGATAAGTTGCAAATTACTCTGATGGTTTAGCTTAACCACTTTATGAGATGATGCCCTATGAAATGGACTTGTTGCTCAATAGGTCTATATATCTTTTATAGTTAAACCTGAGGTTGAGACTACCCCATCAGACAAATCAACAATTGTGAGTTTGGGTGACAAAGTAACACTCAGATGCGTTGCTAACAAAGGAACCTCTCCAGTGGCTGTATCGTGGAAAATAGATGACAGTGAATATGACAGGCAAACGGTACAAAATGTTGATGTTTTCTCTTTTGTTGTTGTTGTTGTTACTGTAAAAATGCATCATCCAATACTGTTTGGGGGTGGGTGTGTTTAGTGTTAAAGGGAATTTAGTGTTTCAGAAAGGGTTTGGTATTCAGTTTGCTAACTGTGTGTGTACACTGAGTTGGCCTTCTGGTTCATATGGGCCATAGAGATTACTACATGGAAAGTGCGCGTGTACGGTATTTTCGCACGAGTTTGTTTGTTTTCATGAAACGTGTGGGAATGCCGTACAAAAGCACTTTTCATGCTGTGATTTGTTTGTTTCATTCATACTGAGATTTCAAGAGATTTGTGCCTTTGAAAACACAAACATTCGTTGCCGAGTAAACTCCCACCTTTGGAGACTTGACTAATATTGATGACTATAAATGAATTGAGCAGCCGTAAGGAATTTTTACAAACTAAGAACATATCTTCAGTAAAGGATGAGGTCAAACCAGCTTCAGTTTCTCGTGCTAAGCCAGTCTTTACAAACTGACAAAATCTCCTCTCGATCTCATGCAGCTTTAGTTGAATGTTTGCTTCGAGCCGTGAGCCGTTCCTTGTTTCGTTCGAGTGCATCGCTCTTATCGAGTGCTTTGAAATATTCAGCATTTAGCCCAAAGTTAGTCCATGAAGACATGACGGCCTGGGATCATTTCTTCCGAAACTCAAGTTGAATCGCGGAGACGGTCCGTTGAGTTTGTTGTGGTGTAAGCCCCTCGGGTTTCCTCGATTATTCCTTTGCTGTGAGAAATGTTCTTTGTAGCTTGACGTCTCGAGTTAGTCTTTGCTCTCGTACTCTTGTTTTCTTGAGTAGCTCAACAGTAAATTATTTTTCTCAAGTCTCCGGCGGCAATCTTTCAGTTATAGAGTGGTAAAGTGTGACGTCATCATTTTGCAAACTTTTCCATTCAAACCTCAAAACCACATCATGTGATATACACAGCTGCTGAAAGAACGGCTTAATTACTTTATTAATGTAGTGATGAAAATGTTTCTATCTAAACATAGAAGTTTTTATAGTTGCAATAAGACTGGATGATGCAGCCAACTTTAAAGCCTACCTTTCATACCATTTGCAGAAAAAAACTGGCTCAAGTGTTATCACCTTTGATTCTATTCGGAGTTCTGACGGCGGTGTGTACACTTGTGAAGGTTCCAATGAAGCTACTGATGCTGATGGTCGACCGATAATTGCAAAAAAGTCCATTTCAGTCAACGTGAAGTGTAAGTAAAGTACCTTGTTGAGTTATAAAAGCATGCAGGTAGTTATCTGGAAGAACAAAAGAGAAGTGTGGAGAGGCATGATGCTGTGGAGTGCTTCTCCACATTTCTCATGTTGATTTTTTCACATTTGCAAGTTCTATAACATTCTTTTACTAGAAATGAGATATTTGCAGATATTCCCTCGCCCTGAGGCAAGGAATTTCGATCAAGTTTATTTTCTCTAAAACGACAGGTCGCAATATTGTCTGCGGACGCGTGCAAACTGCCAGTGATTTCTGGTCAGCAACTCTGTATTTTTGAGGGCTTTGTGCGGCAAAGTGTCACTTTTTAACAAAAGTTAAGGTTTTTTTTGGCAGGGAGCGGATTTTATTATTTGTGCTTCTCTGTTGGAATGTGAAAGTTGTACTTCACTCGTGAACATTCTCTCGGCAAATACAGGGATCGTACAGTCTTGAAAACACCTTGAATTTGACTGTTCGTGTTAAAGTCTTTGTTTGAATTTGTATGACGTCTTGAAGATCCCTTAAGTTTGGACAAGAGTTCTCAAAAAGATCATGAGTTTATAAGTAATTGTTGACAGAAGAGCTTGAATCAATCCATAATAATCCTTAAAACCAAGTCTAGCATTTTGCTGAAGAACAGCACGGAAGACTTTTCATATGTACTCAGTTGAGGAGAAATATGAGAAACTAAAAATCTTTTCTCAGGCACCAGGTAACAGCTGTCCGCTTCTAAATTACGCACTTGCATGACTTGGGTTGGGTAGCCTAGCCTTGACAACTCTTTCTTCCCTTTTTTCCCAGCAAAACCTTCAGTGAACACAAAAGCTTCACCTGGAACCGTCTACTCATTTATGGGTAACAATCAGGTTACCAACATCCGTTGTGCATTCTTTGGTTTTCCACCTCCTGAAGTCAAGATTTTTGATAAGAGCAACAAGAAAATTGGCAATGGAACTCGAGAAGCTGTTTTGAAGCTTTACACAGATAAGTTAGCGATGTTTACGACCTATAGATGCTACGCAAAGAATGACTATGGGGTTGCAAATCATACCGTGCTACTAAAGTTTGCAGGTAGGGTATTCATAGCTTAAAAACGGGTTGTTATAATTATTTTTTAAAATTCATTAGCTGAATTTGCAACACGGTAGCCCTGAGTTCAAATCCTCGGCCACACTTTGTAAATAGCCAACTGGTTAGCCTCCGACCAGATGGCATTCTTAACACATTTGCGTTCAGTTTATGATATTTGGTTTCTGCATTTCAAGTCTCCCCAATTAGCACGGCAAGTGCTAAATACATTGAGACTTAAATAAAGTGATTTATTTATTTATTTATTTATTTATATATTTATTTATTTATTTATTTATTTGTAAGACAGGGTTTTTGTTGTATTTACATGTATACATGTGTGTATCTGCATTACAGGGAAGGTATTTTTTTGTTCTGTTTGACATTTTAGAGGGTTATGGCCACAAAATGTAATGACTGGCAAAATGTATTAGTAATGCAAAAATTTAGTACACTTTGCGTTACTTATTACATTTTGTGGCGAAATGTTATTACATTTTGCGTTACTTTGTTAATACTTTTTGTGGCGAAAATTGTTACATTTTGCGTTACTTATTACACTTTGTGAAAAAGTTATTACATTTTGCGTTAGTATTACATTTTGTGGTGTAACAGCTACCAATTTTCGACAGACTACTAGTGTTGATCTTGCACAGCAGGAAAAGTCCCAAGTCATTTGGATCGATTACATTTCATAATAAGAGATGTGCTATAGCCTGTAACTTGTATCTTGACACCATTTTATGTCAGATGTTTTATTATCCCCGAGCGAAGCGAGGGTAATAATCACGACGCTAATGCAGCAAAATCGCCCTATGAAGACTCCAAGCGGGTCGCCATCTCGATATTAGTTTGTTCGTGTGTCTGTTTGTCTGGCGTACGACCTCGTCCCCAGGGCCATCCGCGTTAAGCAACGACAAAAGATCGATCACGTGTCCCGCTGTAGTTTTACTGATACTCTGAATAAGATTGAACGAAGCAACATTTGAAAACTGAAAAACTTGAAACACAGAAGTCTCGTGAAACTCGTCTTCAAAAGAGAAGGGAACAAGCACGGGAAGGCGGAATCCGTCTCGACAAAAGACTACAATCCTGTTATGACCGAAAGCATCATGAACAGAAAAGCGTGCTGAAGAAACGACTCCGCAAAGGAAACGGCGCTTGAAAGCAAATCGGGAGCTTCAGACGCCGTTTTGATCAGATACTTATTCAGAAAGGACAAGCAACAAAGATCAGTCGGTGGAAATCAAACAATCACCGTGACAAATATATTCTATCCCGTATCTTGTAACTCGATCACTTCAAGAATGTAATAAAATCTGTATGCTGATCATTTTCCCTCGAAGTATTGTTTTAATACGCTTCTGTCGCCAGTTTCGACACCGTATTCGCTCAGAGCAATCGGAACTTGGAGTCTTGAATGATTTAGTCAGATGTCTTTTTTTTTCTTTCGAGACTAACTGTAACAAATGCTGTAATCTGACGCGCGGTGATTGCAGCGAGAATCGTTCACAAGCCCTGTGAAGTATGACCAGGTCTGAAGCCCGTGTATAATTTGAAGTAAACCGTTCAAGTTTTGCTTTTATTCTGGAGAAATCATGCTGTTTTGAGCGAGTTCACATACAAAACAATTCGAGCTCATTGAATATGCATGCCTGAATCTGGTGCATGGAGTCGAGAGCAAAAAAAGAATCGCACAGGAAGTGTATTTATAAATTGTACTGCCTATGAATACAAAAATGGAAAATCAGGTGTTCCTTTTTTTCCGTACTACGGCGGCCGACCAACTTTAAATTTTAGTATTAAATTTTGTGAACGTTGCTTGGTAGACTGTATGAATTAATTCGACGTGCCGACCGTGGGAAATACGTACTTCGTCACGCAATCGACTTTTTTTTTTTTCAACGCAAAAGTATAACACACACCATTTTTTTTCTCCTTCCTTTGCGTATAGCACTTGACTTCGAAGAAAAGATTGAGTCAACATTTTGGTAAAACAAAGGCTGCTCTTGTTGAGCAGTACCAAAGTAGAAATCCAATTAATGGCAGAGCGAGGGGTATCTGCGATTATCGTATTTCTAGTAATTTAGTGATATTTGCAGCACGATGAGCTTTTACTTGAGTAAGGATTTCTGTGTAACTGAGTTGGTGCCGAAAGACGTCGCTCTTTTGGTTTGTTTGCAATATAGTTTTTTCTGAAATCTTTGTATCCTGCTGGTAAATTAAAAGGTGCGCACGTAATCGATAAAATAATACGCGAGTCCATCCGTTTGCATCGCTCTGATCCTAATATGGAGATAAATATTATTTCGGTGATCCTTATTTGGAGGCAACTATTGTTTCAGTATGAAATACAGTGGAACCTCCCTAAGCGACCACCTCCACTTACCAAATGACCGATTGGTCTCTCAGTCAATTTTCTATTAAACCTCTCTTAGTTTTTATTTTTATTTTTTTACCTCCAGTAAGCGACCACTCAGTGCTCCCAAAGAGCAATATTCTGAGCAAGGACAAACGTAACCGAAATACAGAATCTTGGGGATAACTGCTATGTTACGTTTTCAGAGTCTCCATCGGAACCACGAAATTTGTATACAAATGCTACATGTGAGATTATCAGATTGTTCTGGGACGAGCCAAACGATAATGGAGGCATGCCTGTTACCCAGTACATTGTTGGATATGGCAAAGATAGCGATAGCGAGATCGTACAGAACGTGAATGCCCCGACAAGAGAGTTTCTGGTCGCAAACTTGGAACCTGAGACAACTTACAAGTTTTCCGTCCAGGCGTTTAACAGGGCACACAAAGGAGACGCAACAAGAACTACTGTTACGACTAAGGAGTTCTGTAAGTAACCTTGAGTTTTGGCAGCTCCTAAAGCTAGTGTTACACTGGTCGATTTGCAACGACGATTTGCTCCAAATTCGCGCAACGGTGTTGCAAGTTTATGAATCGCTTTCAAAAACTTGCAACGCGTTTCAGCACTGCAAACATCGCGAAAAATCGTTCGCAATGGGGTGTTACACCTGAACAATTTTTAGCGCAACATCGTATCGCTGCAAATCGACCAGTGTAACACCACCTTAATGTGGGCCTGTTTCAAAGGTCGAACTTCACATGCGTCGAATACGATTGAAATGAGCAAAAGCTATTGTTTCGGCTAAGGTGGAACAAACAAAGAGGTGTAATTGTACTTTATTACACGACTTCACATTTTCGAGTGCAAATACGGGCCAAAACGAGTGCAAAGATGGGAGCGTATTGCACTCGTCAGGAACCAGATCAACTGGTTTATTAGCTTACGTGATCAGTTTTCGCAAGCAAAGTTTACGAACGCGTCATTTTTTGTTCCATTTTGCGCGCGGCGAGAACGTTTGCCCTGCTTCGTTTGTCGTGTAATAAACAATTTATTACACGAAAAGTCGTGCAAT
Source organism: Plumapathes pennacea (assembly GCA_964036295.1). Classification (NCBI taxonomy): domain Eukaryota; kingdom Metazoa; phylum Cnidaria; class Anthozoa; order Antipatharia; family Myriopathidae; genus Plumapathes; species Plumapathes pennacea. Next base: position 9,328,835 of record OZ038466.1, on the reverse strand, counting down.
ACGGCTGTATTTTTACTCGTCAGTTTTATTTTTTCTCGCCTGAAGCAGGCTCGAAAAAATAAAACCGACTCGTAAAAATACTCTGCCGTATTGCACTCCTTCCCGTATAATAACCTCTTTGTATTGTACCGAAAGAATTGTCGAGATAAGCTTCGTTCAGGTTTTGTTTTATCATTGCTCACACGGGTGTTAAAGTGTTCGATACAAATTTAGGAAAGGATATCTGAATGGTCTCGCGGATAATCCGCACTCCGAGTTTGAAGCCGAGATTTTAGTCAAAAGGTTGCGGTTTATACGCGCGGGAGTAGATCCCAAAGAAACTCTGATTGGTTTTCAAGTGTGCGAGCGCCAAAGGCCAGAGCTTCTCGGGGGTCCAATGGAAGAATTTTGAGATTTGTTGTCCAAAACGCCATTTATCGGGGTTCGTACGGGTCATGGAAAACCTGGAAAGTCGTGGAATGTTCGAATTTCATTTTTCAGGCCTGGAAAGTCATGACATTTTAAGTGGGGTCATAGAAAGTCATAAAAAAAAAAACCGTTCATTGTACGAAATAAATTTCTTGTGAATAAAAGAAACGAAAATTAGTCGGGAAACTGTTAATTTTCGTAAGAAACTGGTCAACTCTGGGTCATGGAAAACTTTAAAAGGTCATGGAAAGTCATGGAATTTCAAAAGCCCAACAGAGCACGAACCCTGTTTCTGGAGGCCGGGAACTGGAAATTCCAACAATCTAACCGGTTTAACCGGTCTGGATCCACCCCTGACTGTCGTTGATCTTTACGTTAGCTTTCCCGTACACCTTGCGGACTTATGTTTTTCTATTTTAAAACATACTTCAGGCCGGCCCAGTCGTCCAGTAATCCTTGCACCACGACAGGTAATCCTGGAGGAGACGAGATTCACCCTGAAGTGGCGTGCACCCGAGGAGGATGGTGGAGATCCTGACATCAGGTACAAGGTGCGCTATACGCCTTATTTGTCTGATGGTGATCTCGGTGTTACAGTGGAGCGTACTACATCTCGGTTGGAGATCGAAATTTCCGACCTGGAAGAGGGGACCAAGTACAAGGTGGAAGTTGTGGCTGTTAATCTTGGAGGAGAGAGTGATGCAGCCACCAAGGAGTACCAAGTGACTAGTATTGGAGGTGGGTATTTTCTGGGTCTTTTCGCTATTATAGATTAGCAGCTCTACTGTGTAATTAGGCAGTTTAAGATTGCCGTATACTGCATCCCGCAAACCCCAAAAAGTCACATGATCTAACTTACAACGTCCTGTTTGCTGAAGGTAGCAAATTCTGAAATAACAGGAGCGTATTGCTGCAGTATTTGACTTACCCAAGGAATGCTTTCTGGTGTTGAGAACATAACAGAAATACGGCAGACGAGACGTGTGACTTCTTGCGGTTTGGCGTTTAAGGTTTGCGGGCTGCAGAATACGGCAATCTTAAATATGAACCTCTGGGATAAAGAACAGATAAAAAGCTGCTGCTTGTTGTTTGAGTCTTGAAATTGGTATGAAGGAGCAGGGATTAGAGTCCTTTGAGTGTAGAACAACTGCGTTCAGCGGGCACAATCGAGCTCGATCAAGCTAACCCAGAATTAGCCAAATTCTTTCTCGACCAAGAAACTGCAGGAGTTTGATCAAAGTCTAACTAAAAAGTAATGTTCTATATCAAAACATATCAAAAAGGAATGTTCTAAGTCAAAACATAACAAGGAAGTTATATTCTGAGCAATTCTTTTTCATTTTCAGACCTAAATTGGCACAAAAGTTTGGACCTAATCCAGGATTAACTTAATCGCACTTGAAACAACTAGGCCCAGTGTTATCCAGTAGTTTGCAGTTAGCATTTCATTTCGTTCAAACGTATTAACTTATTAAGATTTTCATGTTTTGCAGCTCGTTCCCGGTCTTGCGCCACCTCCGTCAGCTTACTGTTGATGGCTGTCTCTGCAGGAGCGTCCTTTGTGGTGCATCGTTTGTTTTAGCTTTTAAAGAGTGTTTGCCATACCTTTAAGTGCCCTTTTCTTACTGATTGGCTGTTGTGATAGCTGAAGCGCTGATTTTGTGAACTAGAAGCTGTCTTTTTCGCAGTGTGAGCGTATTTTTGAATAGATCGATTGACTGTGTAGAGTAAATGACAGTTCATTGGCACACCCTTACTTATGAATGAAAGGGAAGAGCCAGTGACTGATTTTTTACAGATTATGAACATTGTATATTAAGGGTCAGGTCATGACACACTCTTGAATATCTGTACTTTATAGAACTTGCGTACTCAACACATCTAGTTTGGATGAGAAGTACGGTCAGAAAAACAGCTCGAGGTTTCAGTTAACTTTTCATAAAACCAAATGACAGCATCTTCCACGGAAGCAGTAAGAATTTGCAAATTGGGTTTACTTTGAAGACGCGAGCAATTAGGTTATGTAATCAGCCGGCTAAAACTAAAACAAAATTGATTTTGCCTTTCTGGCCGCTTGCTACTGTTGGTTGATATAGCACAATCCTATGCTGTTAGGGCGGTTTTTGGATAGCTCGAAAACTAAAATAATAATCAATGCTATAAAACGTCATTGCCGCTTGCTTGTTTGCGTGAGCAGACCGCAATCGGTTTTTTTTTTGTTCCTGATTGGCCGAGAATGCTGTTAAACTTGTTTGAACCGAGAGGTAAACGTAGCGAACGCAAAGCCAGAGCATTACCCGATTACTTGTGATACAGTCATCTGAAAACCGCTCCATTTTGGTTTCATCATTGGCGATGCAGAATGTTACTTTAACCTTTTCACTCCCGGAAGTCAAGAACTTTAGTTTTTCCCGTCTCATTGTAAGTGTGTCATATTGCATGAAAAACCTGGTACTCGACATCTTTCTCGGATTGTTAGAAGATTTGCATTGTGGACTTAGGCTGGAAGCTGTTTAATTTAGTTGGTTCATGTTTTGTTTTAGCAATCAAACGATTAGACTTGATTAGAATTTGCAATTCAGAAAGGTAGTATACCAAGAGGACTGTAGCAGATAAAGGGGAGTGTATCAGATTGTTGCATTATTACAGTTAATTTACATGCTTGACTACTGCAGATTCATTTCACATTTTGTAGTTATTTGACATTAAGTACTTTCTTAATTAACCTCATTTGTAGTTGTTATAATTTTCAGTGGTTATTGCGGGCCGTTTTATGACATTAGCGTCCAGAGTTTTATAGAATCGATGTAGTTTTGTGCTTACTTGGTCTTGCTTTTGTGAGATATTTGCGCTTCAGCGCTTGATGAAGTACACGTACAATAAACACATATGTGAAATCAGTACTATGGTATTGCTATTGCTTTTTTTTTTATTATTTTCTAGATCTTTTATTAGCTTGGTGATTCTAACATCCTGGTTTATGAGAGCTAATTTGCTTTCTATTTCTGCATACGCGAACCAACAGATTTGGTAAGTACCCTCTTGTATTCCATCAGTACCAAATAACAGTCTTGTTGTTAGTTATGTTACATTCTGTTGCCCATATTGTTGGTTAAACCAAATATTAATGTTTTGAACTGGCAACTCCCTCGGTGCTAAAGTTCAGATGTCACTAAATAAAATCAAGTTTTGTCTGGCATCGCTGCTGTCCAAGAATCTAAATGTTTGCTAAATGCATGGTTTAGTGGTTTCTACTATATGCTATTTAGTGGTAATAGTGCATCTATATGAATTGCTAACCAATGCAGTGAAAGTCGATACCACCAGTGTCTAATAATGCCCGTTAGGACCTGAAATGGCAAAGCATCTACGGTATTCCTTTTATTAAACATTCTGTGGGTGTGGCTTCGTATCTGAACTCATGACAGTCTTATGAAGAATGTAGATCACAGCAACGAAGAAGCCTGCGACGCCAATAGCTGTCCCAAAGATAGCCAGCAGCAATAACGAAAGACTTCCTTTAAATTCTTGATTTTTGGTTTTCTTTGAAACTGTGATAAACAAAACAAAAAGAGATCGTAGAATTTAGTTTCACAATAGGAGACGAGGACCAATACTAACACTGATAAAACAATATACTAAGGTAAACAAATTAAAATGACGGTTTGTCAATCAAACAAGCAGTCAATCAACCAATCATCTTTATGTAGTGCCAGTTTGTGTTTATAGTGTGGCAAAGAAGAAAAAAAGAGGTAGTGAGAGACCAAAATAAGCTAAAAGGTGGCACAGACTAAGTATAGAGCAAAACACAAAGTAGGCCGCCGGTAATTTTGAAACCGTGTCTCCTTTGAAAAGAAAAACTAAATATTTGAGAAGTGATACTCTTGTCTGACTACTCTTACGTGACTACTCTTGTTGGATGTCAATGAGGAGCGAGCAAGACAAAAGAAAAAGGTACACTTGAAGTTGAGGGGGAAAGAGCGAGTAGCGAGAAAAGTGGAGGAACCATTGACCCTTTCACTCCCAAGAGTGATGAACTTCAATTTTCTCCTTCAGTCCTTCGCCAAAGATTTACTATACAGTATGGAGAATTTGCCACTTGATAATTTGCTCAGATGAAAGTTTGTTTAGCTGTCAATTCTCACTACACTGCTTATATATGTTCATCTTAAAAGGTTGGGAGAATCTGCACTTTGAGATTGTTGTGACTTACCTTTGCTCTTCCTTTCTAGTTGTATGGGACCAAGTGTGACAGAATGTGTGTTGAAGTCAGTTCCTACAGAGCGTCGTTTGGTGCCTTGGCAGCCTTGCGTGCAGCGCGAGTAGTTGGCCTTGTGACAAACCAATACTTCGCAGTGAAGGTAGACGAACTTGGATTCCTGCTTGAAGCGGAATGCTACCAACTGGAATCGTTGTACTGATGAGTGTTGGTACGTATAGGTTACAAAATCATCTGCTGGACAGCTTGAAGAAAATGAGTGACACTTAGTTGGTGAAGGGGACATTCTTTTGGGACTATTCCGTCTATTCCCATTCCGGAATAGGAATAACAGAATGCACAGAATACACAGAATACCGGTTACCAAAAGAACAGACTGCGCGCTATTTCGAAAACAGAATAACTGACGTGACAGAATACGGCAAAAAAAAAAAAAAAAAAAAAAAAAGACAAAACAAAACAAAATAACACGATAATCAGCTGTTCTGTTCGTTCCGAATATACCGCTTTCCGTCAATTTTGCTATCGGGAGCAGAATGGATGCAATACTATTCCGTTCATTCCGGAATCAGAATATGTCCAAAAAGAACACGCCTACCGTATATTCCGGTAAATTTGTCCCCACAGTTTTGGTCACGTTTAACGATCTTCGTTTCCACTGTACTTTACTAACGAATGTGCATGTTTTCTTACATATGCTCGCTGTACATTGTGCGTTCTTTGTGTTGGTGTAGTGTACTATTTCAAAACTTGGTGCTTATTCACTTTGGATGAAAGGATATCTAATGGGGTGGTCAGGGTTTATAGAAGGCGTGGCTGTACAGTGTGCATTATTTGTGTTGTTATAGTGAACACTATTCTTTCAAAACCTGGAGCCGGATTCATAAAACTTGCGTACGAACTGAAATGTTCGTAAGTATAATTTACGCATCGGAACAATGACTTACGAATACTATCTTGCACAAGATAGTATGCGTAAGTCGTACTTACGATGCGTAAGTCATACTTAAGAACAGAGAATCCGGCCCCTGGTGCTTACCCGCTTTGGATGAAGGGATATCTAATGGGGTCGTCAGGGTTCATAGAGGGCGTGGCTGTACACGTGGTGGGCAGCATAACAAGTTGTGCGTCACTTGCTTTCAGCTCTGCTTGGCAGTACAAGGTGGACGAGGGGTGCACAGTGACGGGGTATTCAGACACTTGATATGGGATTTCATATTTCTTGTCTTTGTACAGGTTCATGAGGAACGTGAAGTTTCCAAATCCAACTGTGAGAGAAAACAGACACAAGGAAACTGTTAGTTCGTGTCAAGGTATGTCGATGGTAGTAAAATGTACTGCAGGGTTTTCCACGCTTCCTTCTTGAAAAGCCCTTGAATTACATAATTAGTTTTTTAAAAGCTCACGAATTGCTCAATGGCCGAGTGCTTATCCAAACTTCTCGAGTTTTCGTTCAAATTCCCGCGTGCATCTATAACTCAATTTATAAAATAGCTATGATACTACGCGCGCTCTGATTGGCTAAAAAGCATTTTATATTTAAGTACAAAGACATGGTTTTGTAAAACAGCTTTAGTTATTTTACAAAAATTAATATAACACGCGTTGCCTTGTCTTTGTACTGTTAAATAAACACTTGGGATGTTGTGAGACAATCCAAAAAGTTCAAAATGAAATTTTCTCGTGTTCTCACAACATTCCGCTTGTTTATATAAGTGTACAAAGACATGGAAACGCGTGCTATATTGCTTAAATACGCGCGGTGACGCGTGCTTCATTTCTTTAATGTTATGTCATTGTCGTGTGTGTTATAACGTACTTTCCCTTTACTTTGTACAAACCTTGATAAACCATAACCCTCTGTCTAGTCTGGAAACTTGGAATTCCAATGGTGTTTTCTTTCCCAAAAGTGCACGAGAATGGAAATTCGATACGATCTGTCTCTTGAATACCGCTCACTTTTACAACAATGCTGTTGTAGTAGGTCACTGTCTCATTGTTGTGTTTGTTGGTTGTCCCACAGGCATCAAGTGCCGTTTTTAGCAACACGTTAGTGGCACTCCTCTGGTACGGAACGCACGAACTGTCTCTCAGGTGGAAAGATTCCTTGTCGAAGCCTGCATAGTCCTTCACATTGAAGTTCAGGTATATGTTTGGCGATGTACAGTTGATTTTAATGTCATAAATCATGTCTAGGCCACCTGAAACGTGTGCAAACAGGAGGTTCAGTTAGAGAATTGATTCTAATAAAAACCCCTGATGGATGTACATTAAATTCCGAATAAACAAGATAACAATTATACAGCAGTAGTTGGGTACCAAAGACCAAAATATAGTGGTACCAGGGGTCGTATTCAACAAACTTGCGTACGAACAAAAATGTTCGTAAGTACGACTTACGCATACTATCTTGCTCAAGATAGTATGCGTAAGTCATTGTTCCGATGCGTAAGTCATACTTACGAACGTTTTTGTTCGTACGCAAGTTTGGTGAATACGGCCCCTGGTACCATGGTACCCAACTACTGCTGTATAGTTGTTATCTTGTTTATTCGGAATTTAATGTACACCCAGCAGAGGTTTCTATTAGAATCCAGTCTTGTTATAATTTAAGTCGCATTAGTTTTTGTGAGCGTTGATTTCCGCGACCTTAAATTCCGTTACATAACCCCAAACTCTGGATCCTGTCCAGACCTATTTGACACCTACTCCTGGGAAACAATAGCTTTCTCTTTTGTGCACACTGTATTTCGATCTTTTACAATGCAAAAGCATACGGTTTACGATTCTTTATTTTCGTTTTCAGAAGAGCAGTTCTTGGCATATGCGTTAATCGCGTTAATTTCCTTCGTAGTTTGACATTTTACCTCCTTTTTCGCGCAAATTTCGGCGTTTTAATATTTGGAAGCAATTGCAAGGAAGGGGTGTCATACGCGCAACTTCTTCTGAAACTTGTTTTGCAACCGGCGTTGCAAGTTGCATGATAAACTGCCTTGTGTGACATGGCTCTTTCCAACTCAGTGTATTTCTCTCACCTGGAGTTGGTTGGACAGCTCCACCGGCCAAAACGAGAAACGTCTTCACAGCCTGCTCATCACTTTGTCCGGCACTGTTGACAGCTGTCACTCTAAACTCGTACTCCGCACCGTCCTCGAGCTCTGAAATGTTGTACTCTTGTTGCTGGATATCTTTCCATTTGTTCCAGTGCACAAAGTTTCCGTCTGTGTCTCTCTTGCTGTATTCCACTGTGTACGTGAGGTTCGGGTCTCCCCCGTCCTCTGGCTTGGTCCATTTGAGTGTGAAGCTGGTTGAGTTCAGCTGTGTTTCCTTGTTTGTGATGAACATCTGTCCCCGTGGTGGGCCTGTTGAAGCGATCATGGTTAAATGTACCCTTTAGAGGGGTTTTCGGCTGGATTTCAAAAGCCAAAACTAAAGCACTACGCCATTTTAGAGATACCTGTTGCTTCCTTTTTGAAATGAGGCCTCGTGCGAAACCTTTCTTATGAAATTGAGAACTAAAAACACCACACGAAGTGCACATTATTTGTCTTTCTAAGACTGACACTGAGAGTCTGCACAAGCAATTATCTGTATCCCTCGTTCTACTGAAGACAGGGGTGTCGTATACTTTACACATGCGGGGGGGGGGGGGGGGGGGGAGGGGTGGGCGGTGGGGTGTCGTATACCTGTATGATTGAATTTGATTTGTATGAACATGAACGTTCGAGTAAAACTAATTGACACAAGAAAGAATTCGCACTTGACCTCGTTCCGAAACAGAGGCGACATGCATCTAGAAAATGGCCTATTGCAGCTGCGTCATTCACAGAGGTTTGGATCTGGTAAAACTTACAGACTCCAGATACGACAGTTGAATTAGCCCACTGGCCGTTCTGTGCCTCGCTCCTGGCCTTGATCCTTAGTTCGTAAACTGTCTTTGGTCGAATTCCTCTAGTGAAAGTGTACCTCATTGTAAGCGGGCCCACAATCACGGTGTGTAACATCCGACTGTCCTGCTCGAGTTCTAGTGTGTAGTGGATCACTGGAATTCCGCCGTCATCCTCTGGCTTGCTCCAGCTCACCGTCACGTGGTCACATTCTCTTTTTGCCGTGAGATTTTGTGGAGGGGTGGGACGACCTGTCGAAAAGGAAATGCAGTTAAGGATTTTTTTTTTTTTTCGCGCTTTCTTTGCGTCTTTCTGTTTGTTAAAAATAAACGGACACCTGGTAGGAGCGGTCTCTGGCTGAACTCTTTTTAAGACGGACACCTCTATAAAACGGACAGTTGGAGCTGGTCCCGAGGGTGTCCGTCCGTCTTACAGGGAGTTGGCTATTTCCCCATTCCGGACCAGGCCCAAAGAAATGCGCCTTCAAAGTCACGAGATTGTAATATGACAACATCGCTTGGTGCAATGGCAAAACTTAGTCTTCACTAACAGATAGTGGCTAGAATATATTAACAAAACTTTAGAGGACTCACCCGCTGGTTTTATTTCCACATCGTACGATGCTTTACCGCGGTCATTCTCTGCTTCGCACGTGTAGGGTCCAAAGTCCGACTCTTTCTCGGTGCGCAAAAATCCTATAATTGATCTTTCTCCTTCTTTATCTACATTATTGTTGCTGAGAAGTTTATCATTTTTTGTAATCTTCATCTGTGGGATGGGATAACCCCAAAAGTAACATTGGAACTGTAGTCTTCTTGGATTTCCAATGTACGAGTATACCACCTTGGTTGACAACGAGACGTCTATTCTTGGTGGAGCTGAAACGTTTCAAAAATATTTAGTCCTGAAAGTGTGTCCCATCTTCACTTCTCACTATAGCGTGTCTTGACTTCATTCGTCAACGTGTCTCGGTTTGAACTCTTTTACTACTAAAGCAAGAGGGTATAACTAACAACGCTTTGAAATGAAACCTGAAGTGTGACTTCTTGAAGCCCCCAATACGTACATATTAACAGCAGTGTCGACGTTGTTGTTAGGAAGAGTACATGTGTTTCTGTTTCTGTTTCTGTTTTCTTTTTCTTTTTCTTTTTTTTCACTTTTTTAACGCGGCAGTTAAAATAATCTTTGTGGAAATTTTTTTTACCAAAATGTTTAGTAGAGGTTATGATTAACGCCCTGACCAAACGGACTTGCAAGATGACTATTGGCGAACATTCAAATCGTCAGCTCACACTATCTTTATGGCGCCTTGAACATATCTACATCAACATTATACGTTTTATCTCTATGTCGACGCAGGCTAAGTCTGGTGCTCACAGGGCCTAACATTCATTTGTACGCACCGAGCGCTTTTCCGATTTTGTACCTAGCATCTCACGACTACGTGCCGACTTTGTTACCGACCACGCAGCGACCGCTGACCAAAACTGGTTTCTTAGGCCAGTGTACTTACCAAATACAGTGACCTCGATGTCTTTTCTCTCCTCCCTCTGTCTCTCTATTTCTCCCAGTTGTGTGATGAGGCAGGTGTAGTTACCAGCGTCGTCTTCGTGCACGTTGGTCAAAGCCAGTGAGCCGTTTGTTACGATGGTGTAACGAGGATTGCTCAGATCAATGCGTTTGAAGTTCTTGTACCACTTGAAAGTTGGGTATGGGTAGCCATCTGCCGCGCACTTTAATGTCCTGTTCTTACCTGCGTCTAGCTCTTGGGATGTCGGGAAGTCTATGCTATAAACTGTGCAAAGATAGAACTTACACCTGTTAGTTTTCTGTTGATGTACAGTTTTGCCTGACATCGATTGTGCTGGTCTCTTCTCTTTCTATACTGCCTTCTTCCGGGGCCTCGATGTTCGTCTCCCCTATTCGTAATTCTCCCAACTTTTCCTGAACAAAATGTTAGAGTTAGTTCCGGGCGAATTGACACCCCCCCTCCCTCTCCCCCTCTCCGGGTTATAGATAGGCACAGCTGTCTGGTAACAGAAAACTCATCCCGGTTGTAAGCCACTATCACCACTTCACGTAAAGTTACACCTAGAGTACTATGAGAAAGTTCTTGAAAACATGATTAGTGACCTTGAAAAGAAGTTTAGATTGTACGAACCCTGATCTAGAGAACGTAGATCAAAACTCCGTGTACTTACACTCAACAAACAGCGTGAAGTTCTTTGTCTGTTTGCTTCCTCGACATTGGTACATTCCCCCGTCGGCAACCTTCACGTTTTGGATAATGAGCGTGTACTCGTCGCCACTGGAGTGCACATGACTGTTTTTCAACACGTACAGGCGACTGTTGGTCAGTTGGTCGCCGACTATCACGGTGTTAACTCTGCCATTTTTGCTGTACCAGCCAACAAATGATTCGTCTTGCACAAAGCAGACAACCCTGAAGGTTTTCCCTCGTGTGGTGATGTCTGTGTCACGCACAGTTATTGTTGCATCTGAGAAAAGGGAAATGGGTGTAAAAATACGATAAAGTGTTTCAAATGGCAGTCTGACGTGTGTCGCGCAATACTTTAGATGTTTATTTGTATGGATTGTTTTATGTACTATGGGAGCTGCAGCACTCATAATTGTATGTTGCATAATGCACCAGTCAATTGTAACCCCCCCCCCCCCCCCCCCCCCCTCCCCCCACCACCACCACCTCGGGGAATGGTGGGGCAATGTGGGGCATTATTTCGTATTTGAAAGGTGTTTAAGCCCGAAGGGGTGGGGGATTTTCTCTTCATGATTCCCGACCTGCGGAGGTGGGGCTCAAGGTGGGAGATTTGACCAAAAATATGATGTAGTGCGGCCTCGTCCAGTTCGACCACGCGGTTCGTTCGTGAGAGAAGTTTCTGTGCAAAGCCTCTTTCGTAAAATGTTGCCAAATTTTTGGCCCCACAATGTGGGGGATTTGTCAGCACATTATGTCCCATGGGGTGGGGGAATAGTCGATTATTGCAACAAAGAAAATCCATGTCCCCACTATTCCCCGAGGTGGGGGGGGGGGGGGGGGGGTGGGGGTTACAATTGACTGGTGCATAAACGGCACAGGCTGATATATAGCAGTGAAATGCGCCGGTCAAACGTCGTTTTTGAAAACTCTCGCTCGCTGTCACACAATTTCGCTCTCTTTGTCCTTTGTGGTTTACGTTGTCACATGTAAAAGTCACCGAAAAGACACAAAACTACTTTAAAGTGCATTTCAGTTTTCGGATCACATGAGTATTACTTTCGACAGTCATCGCTTTGTTTTGCATTTGCTACGTTTTTGGATTGGTACAAACAAGTTTAGCAGCACCTAAATAAAAAATCAGGTCAAGTCACGAAGAATCTCACACGTGTACAGACTGTTGCTGTTCCTCGTACACATTTTGATTTTAACAGTTCAAGTCGTTCCGTGTTGGCTCTCTCCTTTGTTTGGAGTTGAGTTCCATGACACATGCGAACCATTTCACACAAAAAATCAGTTTAATTTGCGTAAAATGAACATATGGAACCAAGGAAGTGCCTCTTTTTTAACTTGGTCTACTCTGGATTTTGCAGGTGAGAGGGAAAGTCGGCCGGATTCTCAATCTGAAACGAGCTCAAGAAACAGGACCACGGCAAGGTAATGGTCACGTAGTTGTTCAAGAACTAACAGTCGAAAATACTTTGGTCGGCTTATTTCAGCAGTCCTGATACCAGCAGGTATTTAGAGTGTCTTTGGTTGATATTTATTAGTTTCAGTCATATTTCATTAGTCTTACTTCAGTGTTATTTTGGTATTATATTCCTAGGCTAAAATCATTAATCTGATCTTCAGCAATCTTATTTCAGTAGTCTTATATCAGTAATCTACTGTGATCTTCAGTCTGGCATATTTCAGTCTTATTTCAGCCATCTCAGTTGTGTCGGCTGCCTCCCTTTCTCTCTCTTAATTTATGAATTTTGATCAAACTGACACAATTTCCGATCCGTACCTCGCAAAAATACCTTATCGGAAATATCTTTACCGAAAAATCTATGAATATGCAAAATATTTGTAGTCTATCCTGATAGTTTGAATTTGTTGTCGCCAATTCAAAGGAATACAATGCTTTAAATTGTTATCACGTTTCGGACCGGAGTGTGCGCTAGATCTTCATGGTCTGCACGAGATAGCCTACTGAATTCGTCACTAACTCTCCAGTAAGTTCGATGTATACAAGAGTGCTCTTTAGACCATACAGCTTAGCACAAGGTCACTTAATTACCGACTAAAAGTGTTCATTGGACCCTGAATACCGTGTGAACTGCTTTGCTGCGCCGGAGAAGATGCACACAAAATATACCGTGCAGTCTCGGGCTGGGTCTACACTGAAATCGGCGGTTCCATAAATTTGCATACCCAGCCATTATCCGTCCTTTGAGTGTGAATGACAGAAGCAGAGTGAAGTTACTTGAAGTTTCCGCATTTCAGTATACCGAAAGGCACTTTACTCCAGTGTGCTTTTGTATTGGAATAAATCAGATACAATTGAAAGATCGTTTCTAGCATGCCAAATCATGTAACCGTTTGTCTTATAGAAACTCGTCACAGGGGCAAGGTACGTTTCTACAGTTGCTCAACCGCTGCTCTTGCGTTTCGCTTAGAGGCCCTCAGACGCCAAGAGAGGTCACTTTTAAGTTAAGAGTTCGCTTGTAGTAGAACACAAGGCATTCTCGGCAGTCGGTACATCACGTCATTACAGACTCATTGAAAGCAAACAAAACTCTTCTCATATGCATAAACTACAGTAACTATGCAATAACTTGAGTATAACACCGAATATCGGACCCGATGTCTCAGAACTCGACCAGTTACAGTTTCGTCGATCAGTGAGTGAATTAATCAGCTGTACCAGTAAACCTAGAAAAGCTGGAGATCCTAGCCACACCTACGCGTAATAAATGATCAAGATGGCTTCCATCGCATGCGGTTCTATTGTTACTCACCAGTTAACAAAACTACAGCGAACACTGCTGCCAGTAAGACGTACACCTCGACACTCAAATGGTGCTTCATCTCTCTCGCTCAACCGACCATGTGCGTGACTTCGCTTTTCTTTCTAAATGCAAATTTCATGGTTACTTTCGGTCCTCCCTAGCGCCATCACGATGTGTCGAGGATTATTCAAATGAGTCATTGTGTATGTTTTGATTTCTGACCTCGACTCGAGGTGAGGTAGTCATTATGCAGTTTATACACGTTTAAGTTTTATGCGCAGCCGGGGTGATATTGATCCACTGAAAGTAGGGTTGGAACGGCCGTGAATCGCGGACCCGCACCGAACAGGGCGCACAGGACAGAAAATGTAGCTTACTTGAGAAGCAGAGTACATGTTAAAGGGGCCCAGTCCTTTGCGCGCCCAAATCCTTCGTTCCGCCATTTTTGGGGCCCCCGAAAGTCGAAAGATGAATAGCAATCCACTTCCATCCGACTCATTTGAGGAGAAGATTAGTTTCTTTTGATTTAAAAGTGCTACTAACTTATTTTTCTTTTGATTAATTACGTTCTTTTGTGTTGGGAACCAAATTCAGCGTCATTAAAAAAAAAAAATTTTAGTTTAGAGATTACTTGACAGACACAAGTTTATATGGGCAGTAAATATCCGCAGAAATAAGTTTTTGACGTCACTTTTGTTGTTATCCAACTTCTTATTTGAGGTAAAATTTCACATCGTGTGCAAGCTTCGTTTTGCTTGTGCACAACTTGTGTTATAGAAAATACAGTGAACTGGCTCACTTATAGTTGAGTATCGAGTCCTATTATTAGTTTCTTGGCTAAGTCTTGAGGTTTTACGACCGTTACACTGAACTTAAATCCGCAAATTTTGTGCAATGACCGCTGACTCAACAATAAAGTGACCGCACGGCCAAAAAAAGAAAAAAAGTATTTCCGCTGTGTTCTATTTATGCTATCTGGAATACGATGAAATCGTTTATGTGTGATATAGCTCATATATGAACCGTAGATTGAGAATACCACTGAGTGAAAGCTGACCAGTTTGTAAAGTAAAATAGCAGCTTGAGCAATTGTGGAGGTAGTTCGGAAAAAAAAAGGCTTCAAGAGGATCTAAAGCCGTAACGACTGAGCTATTTACTCACTTTCTACTTCTGTTTTTCTTCTTCTTTTTTCTTTTGCGTGAAAGCTACGAAACATTCCCTTTCGGCTGGAATGGCTGTTGACGTGCGAGCACAATGTTAGAACTGTTTTAAAAATAAGTTTAAAAATGTTGGAGTAAAAAAAAATGCACTCCAAACGACGGAAAGCATTTCACATCGAGGGTTGGAGTAAGAAAAAAAAAAACATCGCCCTTCTACAACCGAGAATAAACTATGACTAATAATAAAATAATCGATCATTCAAAAAGCTCCTCAGTGAGTAGACCCACGTGGACTGGTGACGACGGGCTTCTTTGTGCCCCCGGGAATCACAGTTGCGGTTCAGAACAATCAAGTCTGGTGATGATACGATCAAGAGTTGTGAGTGAAATAAATCACCGCGTAATCCACTTCCCTAAAGCCGTATGCTCCACTGCGTATCCGCGTATCCACTTCCACATATACTTCAAAAACTTTGGGGGAGGGGTGGTCTAGCTTGACTGCGCGTATCCGCGTATCCACCGTTTTCTAGGGGTGCTCCAAAAAAATGCGGGGTATTCTGTAGTTACTCCGATCTTCGATTTCCTTTCTTCTTCAGTTGCGAGTCAGTTTGTGATGCAATTCATTTTCTTGCGCAACAAATGCTGGCGGTTGCTTTTGTGTGACAAGCGATCCTTTCAAGCAATGTTGGAAAATTAGCATGCCGCTCATGAATAATAAAAATAGGAGGCTTTATTTGTTTCGATTCTGGTGGACATTGCGAAACCATCTGTTTTTCGACAAGACACCTTTCATTTCAGACAAACTTCTATCAGAACTGACATCGCTTTCAGGGGTTCCTGCGTCAACCAAACTATCTCGTGACTCGTAGTTAGAGTTTGATTTTTGGCATCTTGTTTACTCGCGAAAACACTCCTTTGATTTACACAACAAAAGGCAGACAATGCTTGAGCCGGGCATACACTTGTTTCTCTCTTTTGTGTGGTAAATTTCTGTTGAGCGGAAGGCAACTTGAACCTAGGAGGGTAAACAATTAGGATGATTTAAATTCCATTTAGCGAATAGTACGTAGTCGCTGCTCCTCGTGTCTGTGATTCCTTTAGTCAAACTGCATTGCTCTGCCGTGGTGGCTCTTCGATGCACCACAGGAATATTTTATTCTTTCTGTACATACAAATTTGTGCATGACATTTGCAAGCAAGAGGTCCTACAAGTACGAAAGTTTCCGGGGTTTCAAAGGTGGAAGCAGTTGCGTAGCTTTGAAAGAACAAACTACAGAAGAGCTCGCATTCTATTTTAAAAACAATAAAATCTTTTGTCTATTTTCTCGTTCTACAAAGCGCTCCGAAAACTGACAATAGGTACGGGGTATTGTGTAGTTAAACTCCGAATAATATACATATCGTATTTCAAGGCTAATTTATACAGGCTCCGTCCACACGGATACGTTTTTAAAACACGCTATTCATTTTACTGAAAATGGAACAAAAATATTGCGTCCACACGGCAACCTTTCCAGATGAACAACCGTTTTCAAAACTTTGCGTTTTTAGTGAAATGGACCGTCCACACGAAAATTAATCTGGCGGGCGCTTTCAAATGTTTGCGTCCTTAGTGAGTTTTACCATCCACACGATTACAATAAAGTTGCGTTTTCAAATATTTTCATTCTGGAAGCCGTTTCAAAAGTTTGCGTTTTCGTTTTCATCGTGTTCGCGTGGACGGGACGTGAAAACGCAACAAAATGTTGGTGTGAACGGGGCCTTAAACCCACGCCTTTTTGAAGATCAGAAGCTTCCTCTGGCGTCAAAACGTGACAGACGCAGGATAAACAACAAACTTAGCATGTCAAGTGTTTGGTAGCCTGCCAGAAACATCGACTTATCTATCACATCTTGTACCCAGGCTCTTTTCCCGATTTAGTTTGTCAGCGCAGATCAGTTTTCCCGTGCGTGCATTAATATCTGCGTATCAAACCGAGAGCTATTTCTGGTCAAGCTTCGGGAGTTGCTAGCACAAATTTCAGTTCCCGACGTTAGGTGTGAAAGGGAGAAAAGTAGCAGAAAAGAGGTATTTGAAAACCGTGTATACCGGAAACTCCAACTCTGTCACTGTACTCTCCTTTCATTTAGCAGTTTCCGAGACCAGGATGCAGCGAGAACAGAAATTCTTACTTTAGACGTCAGATAAAAATAATCTTGTCGAGTGGGCCCAGTGTTATCATAGATCTAAGATGCTGTCGTATTTCCTGTTGGTGTTAATATTTATACAAGCTTTTTACTGTAACGCCCTAATGTGTCTGTGTTGTATCTTCTCTATACTTTACTAAGTTTGCACGTTACGAGATGGTGTTGGTGCGTTCACAGCATTTGCCTCAGATCGAACTAACTGCTTCGTGTAAACGGGCCCCTTATTGACTGTGGTGTCAATACTATCTGTGTGAACATTAATCAAGTCTTAATGTCTAGTTCTTGGCAGAAACATCCGACATCTGCCAGCTTCATGTGATATGACTTGCTTCGGATTGGATTTAGAGCTTTTTAATGTCATCTTTTTTGCGTCGAGGTTTTAAATAAGTACGACGCCAATGCACTCTTACAAAAAAAAAAAAAAAAAAAAAAAAAAAAAAAACTAAACTAAACAAAAAATAATGAAAACAAAGCATAGTGAGATTAAAATCGAGCTATTTTTTTATAATTTTATGTCTAGCTGCCATACCGTTTCTTTGCCAGTTTCAAACTTTGAAGGTTCTTCCAAACCAAAACCACTGCTTCGCAGAACGTTTTGTTAACGGCACACATCAGTGAAAGTGCTTCGTAACTGTGAACGTGCTTTGTAACTGTATACCGTTTATTTTAAAATTCGTAGGTACACTGGAGCAATTTTTTTGACTACAAAAAGTCGACTGGGCATAAGATAATGTTACTGATGATAATCAAGTATGTCAAATTGAGTCGACATGTAGCCAAAGGCAACGCACGAAAAAACCACAGCCATGTGAAAAAGCCGAAAGGAGACCATAAATACCATAAATGTATCTCGCTTTGCAAAGGGCCTATTAATAATAGGCCTTCGTACCAGACAGGTCACATGACCCACCTTCTCCCAAAGAAGGCTTTCCGAGTGCTGGAAATGAAAAGAGCATCGAAAAGTATGTATAAAACATATAACCCAGCATCTTTAGCTTGCGAAGAAGCCGCTTCCCCCGAGGGGCCCCATGTCCGCAGGCTACACCGCTGTCCTGCTTTCGAAAGTGTGACAGAAACATAAATAACTGTCCAAATTGGCCGCTCACTCGTGAAATCTTGTTTTTCAGTTGCATCTGTGAGGAAATAAGCGTTTAGTAATTCAATTTGCGATAATTTAATAGGGAAGGAGAAGCAAGAGAACATGTGGGGGTGGGGGTGGGGGAAAGGAGGTTAATACATGGAGCCAATTTGTTTGAAAATGACGCGTTTTCGCTTTTTACATGGAAATCAAAAGAGGAACATTTGAAAACGATTCACTAAAGTGTTTTAGGGTCGATGAGTATCGATCGTCTTCGTGTGACAGCGGGAGATCGCCTCCCCGTGACAATACCATAACATAACATCGTTATCGAAATAAAACGCTTCCGGTACAATCGCACATCGCCCCCTGGAGAACTGGTTTTAGACAGCGTCGACTTAAATAAAAATGCCCTGTTCAACACTTTCGACGAAACACAGCTCATCATGAAAAATTGCGGAGAAACTGTTAGCCAAGCTTCCGGCATGCAATATCATGCCTTGGAGATTATCAGGCAAACCTTGGAGAAAGCGCCCGTGTTAAAACGTGGCCAAATAGTAACATACGAAGCAAGCCTGGGCTTCCTATATAATTAGTGTTGAAAAGAAGGCTATAGTTTAGCGTCTATGGCTGGCCGGTGCTATACAATACACAATCAGCATTCATTCAAATACAGCGTCCTCTGTGATAATGTATGCAGATTCATTTATGCAATGCGCGTGCGCATTTTCGGCGCGTGCACGACAGCTCGTTTCTTTTATTTGGTCTTGGGTGGTGTCTTCTGTGGTTAGAGGTAAACTCCTTTTGTCTCCGCAAAATTACCTCTCTGCTGTCCCGATCTTGCATGTTTGTTATTTTAAAGTGTGATCTGTGTCCTCTGATTTCTGCAGAAAAAAGCCGTCATCATGCGTATAGTTCATCTGCTTTTGGAAGCTGTTCTTATTGCATCGCTTGGGTTTGCTGGTAAGTGCATGTCGAACATTGCTTTCATCACGGACCGTTTAGTTATCGATAAGCACTTGCTTGACGAGTATCAGATTTCATCCTTTCGTTTTTCTGTTCCTGTCTTCTGATCTTTCAATTCTACCACACCTTCGGGCCTCCATGGTTTTGCAATCATTATTTTTATCTAACTGCTGTTTGTGTGTGGGCCCCACGCTGTGAGGGATGGAAGTTGATGATCGCATAATTTGCCCGCACTGTACTTCGCCATAACTAGCGTGTTTTCTTTGGAATTTGATATCTGTCATTCGCTCATGGTCGAATGCAAGTCCATGAAAGGCGTGCAAATGAAAAACATGTCGGTGCAAGTTCAGCGAACGGTGACCATCTTGAGTTCCAGCCGAAGTAATTTAGGGCACGTTCGACGATGCTTCTGCAACGCCGAAGATCGCTCTGCAGTTGAATCGGATGAACTAGAGAGTGTTTTGTATTTTGATCGATGTTATTGGATAGGTATCCCGCACGGCCCTTCGCGGCCTTCTTATTTGAGCCGCGTCTGTGCGTTCTTTGTTGTTTGAGCGCCAAAAGTTCCACAGACTTACTCATGCTTGAACCATTCACATTTTTGCTTATCTCTTTCTGTCTCGCTTTTGGCGGTCAGAATTCATATGACAGGAGCTCTAATCATTTTAAAATCTTTTTATTTGCGTCTTTGCTATTTATAAGTACTTGTCTTTCGACAAGGTTGTTAACCTCACCGAATATGCATGCATGCAGTTAACGGTTAATTACTGGCTTGTAAGAAGTGTTTTATTTTACCCCGTGTATCTGAAAATCATACATAGTACACATCTAAAATTAAGAGGCGCTCCGCTTCTCTAGAGCTACCGGTGATCATGCACCGTCATTGCTAATTTGAATTCAATTTGTGACCGTTGAATACCGCGCAGAATATGTTTTGGCTTCCTATTTCTTTGCTTTTCATTATTCAGTTACGAAATTTTCGCTCTGGAATGCCCCGCTAATGTCTCAAGTGTTTATATAGTTAATGCTCGCGCTTTGCTTTTGTCGCTTATGGGGTGACATGTATGTTCCCGACAAAAAGACGAACGGAACGAATTGGAAAGAACAATAACAATAGAAAGATATCGGACCCCTTGTCGTGTTCATCACTTTATTTTGTTTCATTTGTTGCATAGAAAGCCTGCCGATTTGGGCCTTTGCTTAAATAGTCGTGTACTAGCAAAAGAACGGCATAAAAATTAAAAAAAAAAAATTTTCAAGAGTATTCACGGGTGACGCAATAAAATTAAATGCACATTGGAATATAATCATGCGGTCATCTGTTTAGTTGAAACGTGCTTGTTGAGTTAAGTCATCAGTTGTTTCATGTATTCCCAACTGTGTTACAAGCTCGGTGAAGTCAATTCATTGTCCTCTACAGTTCTTAAAGGCATAAATTTTACACATGGATTAATATGGCTGGACTGTTAAACATCCTTGAATTATTTGAAAGTACTTTTAAAAACGATTTTTATATGCATGAAAGCATGCAGGTTTTCAGTATGTTTTTACTTGTATAGGTAATGTATCTACTGTGTGCATAATATCTTTGTTGTCACATTCAAGAGTCTTGATATTGTCAAGCATTGTTTTTGAGTAAAGTATGACAGCTATGCATAAAAAAACTAGTTTTGTTTGTGACATAGGAACATTGTTTTATAATATATATCATGTAGCTCAGTATATATGTGTTGTTTTGAATTTCACTTATTGCTTTTAGCATATTTAGAGCA
Organism: Plumapathes pennacea; assembly: GCA_964036295.1. NCBI lineage: Eukaryota > Metazoa > Cnidaria > Anthozoa > Antipatharia > Myriopathidae > Plumapathes > Plumapathes pennacea. The sequence goes on along the minus strand of OZ038466.1, from coordinate 9,308,169 downwards.
CCATTAATACTTAATGGTTAGAGTTAGAACAATATTTGTCATAAATTTCAAATTTATTTGTGAATTTTTTAGATAATTTCAGCGCCTTTCTTTATAATAAGTCTGGTTACAGTAGACATTTAATATTTCAATTGGAGACTCCATTTTCTCTCCTTTTTGGTATGGCAACTTGTTTTAGGGCACAAGGTGTTTCCACAGCAGGTGTTTTACAACAACTGTATCATTTTGTAACCATAGAGAAGTATTAATAATAGATAACTAAAGTTCATAAAGTTGGAGGTTTCCTTGAATTTTAGTGATAAATACTTGAATTTTAGTGATAAATATAAATATCTATATACTGTTAACCTGTCAAGTAAGGCTTGGTTTAAATGATGCACTTCTGCAAAGTCAAGTTAACTGACCTGAATTTGACCACAGGCAACAGTAATTTGATAGTCAACCAAAGCTTAGAGGAATCAGAGGCAGACTTCTTTCAAAACACAGTTACCATAAGCTGCAAAATAGATTGTAACAAATGTTCAGCCTGGAGGAAATTGCACAAGTATAATCCTGAGCTGTGTGAGGGGGCCCTTATATTGTAACATCTGATCTCAGTTTGTAATGTTAATGTCCCTAGAATGAATGAATGAAGGATAATGTTCTTATAAAAGTTTCAAAAGGCCCGTTAGCTAAACAACAAAACAGTAAAAAAGGGAACAATATATTAAGTTAAAATTACTTTTGCAGGAACCTCTGGGAATCTCACATCAATACTGCCAACAATAAAGTTGCCAATTTGTGTTTGTCGAATGTGAAATTGAAAAATGAATATGAACAAATGCAACAGTTTCACAAGAAGAACTGCAAGCTTGGCATAAAACATAGGTCCGCAAAGTGTATGTGAAGCCATTTGCTAGTTGATGATAGTCTATGATAGTGCATGATAGGTCAAGTTAAAACGGGTGTAAGAGTTCGAACTATCATTGAATATTATCACCCGTTTGATCGGGGTTTTCCCACTATGCCAGCTACATGTTATGCACAACCAAACACAAATGCACAAACATGACAGCTTATTATATAATTATTTTGAGCTGATTGACATAAAAGGAGCAAAGTATAGCTTGCCAAAATATTTCAAGTCGATCTGTACATAATTCTGTGAGGTAAGCCAGATTTTGACTTGTTATAATAGTTTTGTATTAACATAACACACTTCAGCCAAACAAACCTCTTTCTCATGCTCTTTGAACGGTGGTGAAAAGGATTCACAGTAAAATTTCCTGTCGATTTTTCAGTCGATTTTTCATTAGCGACAAAACCCGCTCAAGACAATATTACTTCTATAAACAAAAAACTTAGACATACCACAGTCAATTTGCATCTGCAATTATGTCATGAAATCATGTTTCAACAAACATATCATGTTTTTCGGATCGTTTTTTATTGTTTAAAAAGAATAAAAGGGAATGTTTCTATTTGCTGTTTCTCCTTTCACCGTCTGTTTTTGCTGTTTAACGGAAACAGAAGCCTGGGTGTTTTGAATTCGATCAACTTTTTGCTGTGTTTTTAAATCGATGTGTTTTTATGACCATGAAATATTTATAGAACCAACTAGAAGCCGTCGAGGTGTGCCTCAGCTCTGTTTGAAAGCCTATTATAGGTTGATCATAAGCTGGTTATTGTGCTGCAAGTCACATGAAAAGAATTAGCAAAGAAAAGAAAAATATTCATTTTAGTTTATTAGTACTGGTGAACCTTCCACTAAATTACTCATACAGTTTCTTTTGAAAGGTTTAGAGAATCTGTATTTTGAGCTTGGTAATAATCAGGATGCTGTCATGCTTTTTGATGTTTCGTCAGTCTGTCATGGGTGACCTCATGCTTGTCATGTAAAGACTCATAGGTGGTCCATTGCCAATGACAACAATTTGTTAAAAAAAATTAGTAAACTCTTGACTCAGAAACAGCAAACAAGCATCATGTAACAACAAAAAAAGTAATTTATTAAAAAGATACACAGACTTTGACAGGCAGATGCAGTAGAGGGCTAACTTCATGTCAAAGATCGAGTGTGCAAAACTGGATAAGTCATGAACCCCTAACACTAACCCTAACCTTAACACTAACTCTAATTCAACCCTAACCATAACACTAACTCTAATTCAACCCTAACCATAACACTAACTCTAATTCAACCCTAACCATAACACTAACTCTAATTCAACCCTAATCCTAACCCTAACTTTGGGTTTAGTGTTAAGATTGGAGTTATGATTATGGTTGTGGTTAAGGTTCCACTGTCATTGCTACTGCTTGAACATCAATCAGCACATCCTTTATGGTGTTCAGCATATTCACTTTGCATGTGATACACTTTATTCCATATTTTACAGCTATGTTTATTCAGACCAAAACTACAGTAGTAATTCTTACAGAAATTATTGCATTGTGATTCACTGGTATTTTTACTTAGCTCTTAGATCTCCCAAGCTACTCTCTAATGCTTGAAAAGAGTTCAAACAGACAGGTACACCGATTTTCTAAAATTTCACATTATTTTTTGTAGGTGCAAGTGTCTCAGTATCTCATGGTGAGGACATTGCAGCAGCTGGCCAAACTATCAGAGTTACTTGCACCATCACAGGTGAGACGTTTGTAGAATGGTCTGGACCCAATGGCAAAATTCCTGTAGATTCATCCAAAAGAGTCCATGTGGAAACTCCAGCTCCTACTGAACGTACTCTGGTCATCTCAAGTCCAGTTGATGATGATGGTGGACAGTACCAGTGCAAGGGAAACATAAATTCTGCCAAATACGAGCTAAATATCTTGAGTGAGTAAATTCTTATTTTTGATATGTTATTCAGTTTTCTTTTTCAGTTTCTCATTTAAAAAATATACTAGAAATACGATAATCGCATATACCCCCTCACTCTGCCATTGATGGGACTTTTACTTTGGTAACTCCCAACAAGAGTAGCCTTTGTTTTACCGAAATGTTGACTCAATCTTTTCTTTGAACTCAAGTGCTACACACAAAGGAAGGAGAAAAAGAATGGTGTGTGTTATACTTTTGTGTTGAAAAAAGAATCAATTGCGTGACGAAGTACGTATTTCCCACGGTCGGCACATCAAATTAATTCATACAGTCTGCCAAGCACGTTCTCAAAATTTAATACTCAAAGTTTGAAGTTGGTCGGCCGTCGTAGTACGGGAAAAAGGAACACTGATTTTCCAATTTTGAATTCATAGGCAGTACAATTAAATAGGCTTCCTGTGCGATTTGTTTTTACTCTGGAATGCATGCACCAGACTCAGGCATGTGTATTTAATAGGCTCGAATTGTTTTGTATGTGAACCCACTCAAAACAACATGATTTCTCCCAGAATCAAAGCAAAACTTGAGCAGTTTACTTCAAATTATACACGAGCTTCAGACCCAGTAATACTTCTAAGGGCTTGTGAACGATTCTTGCTGCAATCACCGCATGTCAGATTACAGAAAAATAAGACATCTGACTAAATCATTCAAGACTCCAAGTTCCGATTGCTCTGAGCGAATACGGTAGCCGAAACTGGCGACAGAAGCGTAGTAAAACAATACTTCGAGGGAAAATGATCAGCATACAGATTTTAATACATTCTTGAAGTGATCGAGTTACAAAATATATATTTGTCACGGTGATTGTTCGATTTCCACTGACTAACCTTTGTTGCTTGTCCTTTCTAAATAACTGTCTGAGTTTAACACAAAACGGCGTCTGAAGCTCCCAATTTGCTTTCAAGCACTGTTCCCCTTGCGAAGTTGTCTGTGTTACCCGCTTCTGTTTATGTCGCTTTTGGTTGGCATTCATGCGCTGTTGTCTTTGTGGAGTCTTTTCTTCGGCCCGCTTTTTCTCCTGTAGGTCCCGATTCGCTTTCAAGCGCTGTTCTTTTTGCGGAGTTGTCTGTGTTGCCTGCTTCTGTTCATGTTGCTTTTGGTCGGCATTCATGCGCTGTTGTCTTTGCGGAGTCTTCTCTTTGGCCCGCTTTTTCTCCTGAAGTTTCCGATTTGCTTTCAAGCGCTGTTCTCTTTGCAGAGTTGTCTGCGTTACCCGCTTCTGTTCATGTCGCTTTCGATCAGCATTCATGCGCTGTTTTCTTTGCGGAGTCGTTTCTTCGGCATGCTTCTGTTTATGATGCTGTCGATCATAACAGGATTGTCAGCTTTTCTCAAGACAAATTTGGCATTGTTTACTCGTTTCACGATTCCGCCTCTTGTGCCTGTTCCCTTCTTATTCGAAGACGAGCTTTGCGAGACTGTTGTGTTTCAAGTTCTTCAGTTTTTAAGTTTTCCATTTTCGTGAACGCAGCTACGATATATTGCTTTGTTCAAATCTAATTTCTCTTGTTCGGAGTAAAACTACAGGCCAGGGCACACGTGATCGATCTGGCCTTTGTTATTGGTTAGCAGGGTAACCGCGCCTAAAGTTGTACGCCAGACTGACTGACAGACAGCGTTAAATTTTGAGATGGTGACAGGCTTGGAGTCAGCAAGTAAGGCGGTATAAAGCGGTATTACTGCATTAGTGCCGTGATTATTTCCCTCACTTCGTTCGGGGATCACAATAAATAAATAAATTGTTATGAAATAATAAATTATGGTGGTCTGCTTAATTGGCTAAAAAAACCCAGGGTAGATGAGAATACAAAAACTGATGTGACAGCAAGCTGCAGGCATTTTTCCATAGTTAAGGTATCCCCCCCAAATATGCCATACAGGTTTGGATTTTTTTACTTGACAAAAACATTGGCATGTGACATATCAAAGTGTTTGTAACAAAGCAGCACATTGATTCTTGGTGGTGGTTGCCATGGATATTGAGCTTGGGGGAACCTTGGGGACGTCATATGTTTTATATATTTTTTACTTAATCTCCCTCAATTTTTAACTAATTGGAACGAAACCAATGCCATATGAAGGAGCTAACGGGGGTCTACAAAAGCACGTTCCAGAATTTTGAAATTTTGCTTCAAACATTTTTTATGAACTTGTTAATGTAAACTGAAAATTTCTCATATCGTTAAAATTTAAAAAATCATAGAAAGTTTTGAATCAAAATTAGAAAAACTGAGACACTTTTTTAGACCTCCATGAGCCCTTTTATATGTTGTTACTTTCGTTCGAATCGGTAAATACAGAGGGATATTAAGTCAAAAATATGAAAAACCTGTGAGGTCAATGATTGCACAATAATGTTTGCCATATTTGGTATTAATGACAGACATTATTAGAAACAACTAGACAATTTAATAACAAACAGTTTGATACATAGCAAGGCACAACTTTTTGATGGAATTCTCATACAATTCCATTTAAATAAGATTCTGCTGGAAAGTGGTCTTTTAAGGGTGGGGGATAATACCTTAAAATTCACCTTTATCGTCCAATTGTGAAAGAAAAGGCTAAGATGGGCATTAGGACTGGAGTATCACTTTTTCTTTTCAGGTACAGTTTGCATATTCTTCAGGCCTTGATCGTAATAGCCTGCGAGCCACCAAGTTTATTTCCAATAGAGGGAGAAAATTGATGTTGATTACTTTAGGATTTCTTGGCAATGTGCAAACCTTTTCCACATATCAAATAGTTATTATTTCTGGTTTGTTTTGTAGGTGTTCACGTCCCTGACACAAATCAGATACTGCAGCTTGGTAAGACAGGAGCTATTGTTATACGGGTCCATGGCTATCCAACGCCAGATGTTGTCTGGAAAAAAGATGAGCAGACAATCGATGTGAAAGGGCGATTTAATTTGAAGGATGATGGATCGCTGGAGATTCAAAATGTGCAGCCATCAGATGAGGGTAGCTACACTTGTATCGTATCAATTCTTAATCGGAGGAAAGAACAGAAAGTGGAAATTGATGTTAAAGTTTTTGGTAAGTAATTTGTTAAAGCATTATTTTCATTTATATAAACAGTCCTTTTCACCTTCAACAACTACATTGCAAATTGCCTGGGGAGGAAAATTCTATTGCAAGCATCTTCTGCTCTGTATCATTACCGAGGTGATTCCTGAGGTAGGATCACATGTTATGTGGGAGGTAACATACAAAACAAAGACCTGATTATTTCTTCGCTAACTGGTTTCCCTAGCCGGCCTAAGATTTGTGTTTTACATGGATTAATTTGTAATTTTTCAGGTTAGTGTGTATTCGGTCTTCTTTTTGCATGCACCCAAAGGCACTCAGGTGAAGTGGCCTCTTCCATTCATTGTTCTCTGCAGTGTTTGGAATCCCTCGCCTCATGTTTGCACTCATTTTTAGGTCGCCCACGAAGTGGGGCGGCCTAAAGCAGTTGCGGTGTCCTTCCAGGCTTCTGTATCAACAATGAACTTCCAAATAAGGAACTTGTCAATTCCAACTTTGGGTATGATCGTGTTACACGTTATAATAGCAGTTCTCCAAGTAGGTTTTGTGCGGAAGCTTTTCTGGAACTCGTTTTCATTTATTTTGTCTTGTGGTCAAGTACTCAAAGTTTTGTTGGACCATTGAGCCTAAAAGTTTCCATGAATGTAGATTACATTGTGATTATCAAGGCACGAAAATATAACGCCGTTGAGCGCGGACACTGAAGACACTGAAATTAATAGTCAAAAGGCATGGCTATACTGTTATCATGAAGTGCAGCCATTGTGTTGTTTTTAAACGAAAACCAGCCGCTCAGTGAGGGTGCAACAGCAGCTTGTGAACTTGAAATGTTTGACAAACACTCGTGTTACTATTTAATTGGAGTGGTGAGGGTAAATAAAGTCGGTTTATATTCAAAAATGACTCGACCAGAGAACTGTCGCATGTTCCTTTATGCAAACTTCGAAGACTCTTGGAAAAAAAAACAAGATCGCTGTCACTTGTTCAAATTGTCATATTCCACTGCAATAAAAACTGTACACAAATGGAAGAAGAAGAATGTGTGACCAAAACCGCAAGTCATGTCCTTGAACTTGAAACTCAGCCAAAAGAAGAATGGCACAGTTTTCTCTACTTGCGTATTTAGTTTGGATGCAGCCCTGGCATAGTATTATGGCTTCTGATAAATTTGTAGTTATCAAATACTAGCTGTGCATGATACTGGACACTGGAAGAAGAATTCAAAAGTGAATATGATTGACCAAAACCACAAGTACAATATTGTCAACAAGTGTATCTAGTTAACTTGAAACTCAGCCAAAAGAAGAAAGGCATAGTTTTCTTTGCACACGTATTTAGTTTGGATGCAGGCCCAGCTGGAATATCATGGTCTCTGATAAATATTGAGGTGTCAAAAAAGTCACGGAGAGACCTCTTTTCTTTGCCGGCTTGGGAAGTCCCGTCACTGTTTAGAGTACTAAATGGTTGCCGCAGTGTTTTTGGAGATAATTCTAAATTCTCTAATTTCGAGTGCCACATATAGTTTTTACCCTCTGCCACCTTGAAAATGGAGGACTTTTAAAACTAAGACTTATTCGAATGCACAGTTTAGCGAAAGTGGAGGCCAGCAGAAACAGTTCTGAACTTCCACATACCAAAACTTGAGCAAATTATAAAATGTGACCTTAAGCCACAAAAATAATTTTCACAAATTTGCAAGCTTATAGCTGCCTTGCTCCTTTGATTTGCTGTTTCAATTCCTTTTTAAAATTTAAAAAAAATTGCTGCACTGTTATATAGCAATGCCCATCCAAACTAACGTTTGCAAACAATAATTATCGAATTTTTCTCCACCTCATTAAATAGTAGAAGAGTATACCCAAGCTAGCAAGTGCGACGAAACCTATAGATTAATAAGAAATGGGCGACCTTTCAGTAGCAATGCTGCTTTGATTGAAATATAACTTCAAGAAAGCCAATTGCTCTACAATAAAATTTTCAGGTGTTTGTGGGTTGTTAAGACAGTATCTTACCGTACATATATTATTATCCAGACAGGGTTCAAAATAATATTGATGGTTGTGCAGTTGTCCCAGACAACGTAAAACCTAGTGTGCACTGGTAATGTCCCTTTGGCAACCAATGGTTCTGTGAAACGTGAAGCGATTTAGTGCTACATGATGATGCTACTTTTCATCGCAATGTGGGACACTAAGAGATTGGATGGGGCAAACCAAAACATGACTTGTGGTTGTCTGAGGGGCAACTGAACCCAGAAGTTATTTTTAAACCTTGCCAGAGTGTCAGTTGGTTTGCTTGTATATAGCTGGGCTAATCTGAACCAAACTTTCTCCGGTGCTGGTAACTCTTAGCATACACATGACCCATGATTTTTTTCTGCAGAAACTGCAAAGATCATTAAATCCTCAAAAGCACGACAATTCCCAACTAAAGGCTACAACTTTACATTCCTTTGTGAAGCAACTGGCTATCCTGCTCCACAATACTCTTGGTCAAGTCCTGGCAATCCAGATATTAAGACATTTGACCGTTTCCATGTTGGGAAGGACACCCTCACAATAACAAATGTGGAACCTGGTGACAAAGGAGAATACACATGTAAAGTTACTAGTGGTGATGGCAACACAGCATCAGCGACGTCAGAGATTGTAAAAGTTCTTGGTAAAACATCCTGATATGTTTCTTATGTGTTATATGAGTGCTAGTTGAGGGAGGGGAAGGGTATATACTGTTGAACTTAAATAGACTATTTGTACAAGTGTGCTAAGTTCTATAGGCTATTAGTACAGTAATATTTAAGAAATATATAAGGTGTCACTGTGTAATATAGCCTCATCTAAACATGCGGGAAGTTGGGAGAACACGAGAGTAGTGTAAGGAAACCATGAGGCTGCCGAGTGGTTTCTGGCACTACTCGAGTGTTCTCCCAACTTCTCAAGTGTTTAGATGAGGCTATATTACACAGGAACACATTATATATTTCTTTTATAAAATAATTAGCCAAGTAAAAAACATTGCATATCGCGTCAGCATGTAATATACTCTCATCTAACGGTTATTTAGCCAATCAGGGCGCATGTAGTACCATAGTTATTTTATAACTCCTAATCTTAGTAGACAAAAGGATTAACTAAGTTGTCACAGCAAGAAAATATTATTTCAGTAATTTTCTGTAGTTGTATTGTTTAAGTTAAATTGTTTAGTTTTTCTTTTTTTGTTTACAATATTATTGATCTTGTGGCCTTTTGTCATTATAGTTCCTCCCAAGATTAATCCTGCTTTAGTGAATGTGGTGGAAAGTGAAGGTGCTAAGGTAGAGCTAAAATGCAACACAGTGGAAGGTGATCCAAAACCAACTGTCGAGTGGTACAAGGATAATCAACCTGTTGTATCTCAAAAGGTAACAAGGGTATTATCAATACAATAATTATCTTTGTGAATATATATATATTTTTTCTGTCCAATCTGTCCACTTATTTAGGTCACATACATGCTCTTCTATCTTGATACAATTCCCAGGAAGAGCTCAATAATTAGTATGCTGTATCATTCATACAAAATACTAATACATGTAGATCTGCTAGTTATTTTATGTAATTGATACAGAACAATGAGCAATTGCTGCAATTGAAACCATACTCGGTTTTGTACTGAACTACTTTGCAGACAGATTTTGTTAGCCAAAAGATCAGGAATGCTTCTGACATTTCTGAAATTTGGACCGTCAGATCTTGAAACTCTTCGAGCCACATGGAAAGCTAATGGACTTGTTTCTGGCCACTCTTTTTGCCCATACCTTTGCCATTCTTTAAAAGTCTTAACACCTCACTTTGTACTATTTCTGGTGTTAAGGGGTCGGAGTAGCTTCTTTTAACCAGGAGTGCTCCTCCTGATAACTTTTTGGCTTGTGAAAGTTGAGAGCCATTGCAAGGGCACTTTTTTCTCACCAGTCGAACTTGAATGAATGTTTAAATTTGCCAGATATTCTTGTCCAGAAAACACAATTTGTTTGAAAACAATAGCTTGTCCATTAACAATGTGTTGCATACCCTAATACACTGAGTTTCCTCTTGAGTGGTTGAGAGATTTATATTGTAAGCTCGATCAGGAGTGAATGGATAATAATATTATAGTGTAGGAATTTAGTTAACCTATGCTGTATCTCAGCCAGTCAAGCCTTGAACTTTTCCTTGCAGTACAATGGTGATCGATCAGAATCTACCATCACATTTGACAAAGTGAGGATAACTGATTCTGGAGAATATGTCTGTAAGGCAAGAAATACAGCTGTGGATGACCAAGGGAAGGAGATCATTGTTGAAAAGGCTGTTCACGTGGGTGTCACATGTAAGTACAGTGTAGCAGTAAGTCCTAAAGATTGAGAAACAAATAACAGTACTCACAAGTGCGAACCTTAAACCTAACTACAAATAACAGTACATGGGCTATAAATAATACTACACAAGACTGCAAAGTGCAACTACAGAGCACCTTATTGGTACTTATTTTCGCGTGACTCTAATTTTGCGAAAATGGAAAGGGAAAATTTTGCGAGACTTAAATTTCATGATGTCATAAATGTTGTGTAAGAAACCTAAATTGCACAATGCTGATCCACATTATAGAATCGGTGCTACATATTTTAATATTACATAGCCATATTTTGGAATGATAGTGACCAGAACCATAACAATAAAACTAAACAGGTTAGATTTACATGTTTGTTTGCCCAGAGTCAAGGGTTCTTGTCAGTTTTAGCATTTCCGCTTCATTTGAGTAACCTTTTGGAATTGGTAAAAGGGCATTACATTTTGTGTCATTAATTTTCGTTGGTCTTAAACTTTGAGTCCTGTGAAATATGTAGAATCTTCTTTGGAGATTTGTTAAAAATATGAATTAGTGGCTAACATTTTAAAACTTTTATCAGTGTTCATACAAATTTAGCATTGACTTAACTGATAATACTTCATCCTTTTCAAAACAAAACCAAACTGTATGTATTAAATTTTTTTGGTGGCCGCTTAATTGGAGTAAAAACAATTATTGGAGAACCCTTATCAGGACAGCCAAAAGGTGGCTGCAGCTGCTTAATAGATATTATTATATAGACATGAGTGTTTTACTGGAAAATATACCGTGCATAAAATCCATACGAAACTACATCCGGGACCGGAGTGGCGTATTTTCCATATCCTCACTAGTTGGCATCATTTCCCGCTTTTGCACGGTTGTTTGTGCAATTTCTCGTAAAACACTCGTGTCTAATATAATAAAAAGAAAATTACATGGCGGCTTGAAGATATGGATTTTATTTTCTCGTGGTAAAAACAATATTTTACTCACTCGAAAATAAAATTCATATCTTTGCGCCGCCGTGTAATATCCTCTATGTATAATAGTTTTAGGCTCAATAGGGGTTCGACTGTATTACCATGGTTAAAATAGTTGTTGAAGATTCTGTGCTTCAGTGTAATTTATACTTATGGTAGATGAATTCCATCTCTTCTTTATTTCCAGCCCCTCCCGTGCACAATGAAAAAGCCTCACCAAATGTTGTGTACTCCTATGTGGGCAACAAAAAACCTGTCACAGTTCGTTGTGTGTTTCTTGGGTATCCAGCACCTGTTGTCAAACTGATTGCACCAAATGCGACTGTGCTTGCTGAAGGAAATTACTCAGCCGCCATCACAGTGATGACAAATTCTCCAAGTGACTTTAGCAACTTCACTTGTGAGGCCAAGAATGATCATGGATCACAAAACATTGACATAAAGCTGGAAATGGCAGGTAACACTGAGGGTCTTTGTGTATATGTAACAGAACAGAGTGCTGTCTAATTTGGAAATAATTGGGTGAGAGATCTTTTGGACTTGCCCAATTTGCATCCTCTGCCCCACTAATGCACCATCCACTCCACTGGCTACATATCTCCTCACCCTACCCCTGAAAACTTGTGTAACTGCACTGAGGACTGTTATACTTTTAACCCTTAATTCACTCCAAGAGCAATCAAATTCAATTTTCTTCTTCAGTTTCTCACCAGAGATACAATAGAGTGGTAAAGTGATGACGTCATAAAAATATTTTTTTCGGAAATAATGGACTTAGCGCAATTCTTCGGAATGGCCTATCCAAAAAAAAGTTCACACAGAAAAAATTGGCTCTTTAGTACATTAAACAGCTGAGATATAGGCTTTCGAAGTTCAAATTGCTTCATACTAAACCCTCTTATTTGGTGTTGGTTCCTTTGATTTGAAACCAACGCTAAATAAGAGTTTAGTTAAGACTATCTCGAACTTTAAACTTCTCTATCTTCGCTTTCAGTAGGGCTAGCAATTTGAAATTTTGCACACGTTCTTTCAGCAGCTGTGTATATCGCATGATGTGGTTTTGAGATTTGAATGGAAAAGTTTGCAAAATGATGACGTCACACTTTACCACTGTATACATTATGAAGACCTTGGCTTTTGATAACTTGCTTGTATTATAGCTGATTACGAACTATCAGTTCTCACTACATCACTCTTGCATTTTCTTCTTGGAAGGTTGATAAATCTGTACTTTAAGCTTGGGAGTGAAAAACCAGCATATTTACAAATTCCATTGATTTCTCTAGTTGCCCCGTCGAAGCCAAGAGACGTGCAACCTGAAAAGACATGTAAGAAGATCACACTTAAGTGGGAAGTACCTGAAAAAGATGGTGGCATGCCGATCATTGAGTATACAATTTCCATTGATGACTACAGTGTGAACGTGCTCTCAGAAGATGATATGATGGAGCACGAACTAGACAAAGATTTCGAGTCGGAGACAAGTTATAATGTGGAGATCTTGGCCAGAACTGAAGCAGGTCGAAGCGACCCCGTGAAGTTGACTGTTAAAACCGACAAATACTGTGAGTTATGCATAGTTTGTGACCCAAAGCTCGATCTCATGTATAGACCTCCTGTTATGACCAATTCCCGTAAGCGACCACTTAAGCCCCAAACCAATGGTGGTGAGGGGACTTTACATTTTGAAACACTGTCGATCTAACAACGAAGTAGCACTGTTATCAGTTTGTGCCCATCAAGAGCGTTCATTTGACATTTTAGGAGTTACATGTTTCCCATGTTGTCTGGAGTATAGGAACAGTGTATTGTGTGAAGAGTCAGAGACAGACAAGAGACAGGGAAACAGAGAGAATGATAAGTTAAAGTTATTCCTTTGGAACTGTTCCGTTTATTTCTATTCCAGAGTAGGAATAACAGAATACACAGAATACCAGTTCCCAAAAGAACGGACTTTGCGCTATTCCGAAAACAGAATAGCTGACATGACAGAGTGCGGTAAAAAATACCAAAAGAACACGATTCCTGGCTGTTCTGTCCATTCCCAATAAACCGTTAATCCGTCAATTCTGCTATCGGGGCAGAATGGATGGAATACCATTCTGTTCATATCGGAATCAGAACAGGGCCCAAAAGAACACGATCACGATAGTCCCAAAAGAACGCTCTCTAAGTTTCAATGTATAACAATATTGCATTCTAAGTGGCAAAATCCCCAGAACTTACCTGTACACCCATTGAAGGATTCGAGGAGTGTCATCTCCACTCTTTGTTCATTTTCAAGGTGTTCCAGGCAAGCCTACTATCACCAATACGAAAACCGACTTGGACGAGAATGAGTTTACCTTGGAATGGAAGGCACCTGATTATGATGGTGGAGCTGACGAAATATCCTACAAAGTGCAATGGAAAGATGAATCCAGTGGAAAGGAAGAGACGAAGACAGACATAAAAGAGACCAAACTGGACATCAAGGATCTGGATTACAGCAGAGAGTATAAAGTCAGTTTGTATGCCGTGAATCAGCAAGGGCCCAGTGAGCCAGCAGAGAAGTACTTCAAAGTGGGTAAAGGTGAGACTCCATTTAGCACGCACTATTCTTACACGCCATAGTCTGCTTAATTTGCTTCAAGGTTGGTATCAAGTCAAGTGTATAATGTATATATGTATGTTGTACATGTGTAATGTATGTATTATGCGTAATGTTTATATGTGTGTGTGTGTGTGTACACTGACATATGTGAAAGCGTAGGAGTGGCATACAATGTATGTACATTTATGACTGGATGAAAAAAAGGATGCACAGCATAGTTTGTGTTTGTATGATAAGTAGGGTTCAATCAATCAATCGACAACTTTATTAAGGTCTCGGTTTTTATAACCATGCACATGTGCCCTACTAATCGGGGAGACAAAGGGTTGGTACAGCTATGCTTGTTTGTATGTTTAGTTAACTGTATATCTATCTGCTAATTCTTCGCCCCCTGCCCTTTTCTCTTCTTTGACCATATTTTACTTTTCTGTTTTTCTGTTCCTTCTTTCTTATTTACCTTTTGTTTCTGTTCTCTGTCAGGCTATATTGTGTAATAACTATGTGTAATAGAATATTAAATATTAATATTAATAAATTTTATTAATCTAAGTTTAATTTGGATAGCTATCTTGGCCTGTGTGCCATTAACTGTACTGTAACTTTAAAATTAAAATAACACTTATGCTTAAATACTTACTAATGCTTAAATTTATCTTAGTGTTGTTCAGGACAGTATATTTATTATATACATACTGAGACATACTCACGAAAAAGCCATATCGTAAAATTTCGTACGCAAATGAGTTCTAGCCAATGAGAGGCCGCGAACGACGCTTTTCACACGTGAAAAAAATCGTTCGTTCAATCACAAGCTGCGAACGACGATTTTTCACTACTTTTAAAGGGTTTCCCGGTCCCATCATAAATGTCTCAGTATGTATATAATAAACAGAAAACATCATGGAAAGTGCTTTGTACAGTTTTTATTCACTCGTTGTTTCGTATCATAAAACTCACTCGCTCGCAAAGCCTCGCTCGTTCGTTTTATGATACTTCACAACTCGTGAATAAAAACCGTACGCGCGCACTTTCCATGAAGTAATCTCTATTTCCATAATAGAGCGTTTATTGTCATGTAAACTTCTTTTCCGCATTTTAAAATATCATATGCCTTGCAAATATCATATTTCAGTTTAATTCTTATAGTTCATAGTCCGTTTACTTCAGTATTGCATTCCTCTGATCTAAGTCAATGTGCATTGTCCTGTTCCTTGATTTCAACAGGCGGTGGTGGAAATGGCTCGAACCGTAAGTGTAATATCTTGTATGTAACACGTGGCAGGTATTACACGGTTGGGTGGGAACTCAGTGAACTCTGAGTGTTTGATTGAAAATTCTTTAAGGAGTAATTGACTGCGGGAACTCTGCAGTGTTCACTTAACCACAAACAAAGCCAACGATAATTTATCAGTTTAATGTTATAAATTTGAAATTGTCTTGCTGGAGTCAGTGGTGATGAATGATGTATGATTTAAAGTCTAAAAGTAACTGGTTCGGATCTCAGACTCTCTCTCGCGGGTGAAGAATTGAACGTGCAATTAGAGACGTCTGTTTTCTCAGTCTACCACATCTTAATTTGTTTGCTGAAATAATTGTTTGACTTTTTTTGTTTGTTTTTTGTCTTTGTTATGTTGTAGAAAAGTCACCGAATTTTATTTAAATACCCAGTTTTAACCCCATTAATTAGTAAATTATCCGAAGTGAAAGTAGGGTTTTTAATTTGATTTAAATTAATGTCCTCGTGTAAAAACTAAATGCATGTGCCTTGTTCTGTTGGCAAATTTCAGCAACAACTGATACCATGACTCCACCACGTAAGTCTAATATCTTGTATAAAACACATGGCAGATATTACACATGGTTAAACATAAAGTATAAACCACCCCCATACTAATACTCACATTTCTAACTCATTTCCTCACTAACAACACAGCCCCTAATCCACACTTTATTGCACCTACACATGTACTCGTATTCCCTCCAAAAATCTCTTAGCACAGCTGATGGGAAGCAATGTCCGCATGCCACTGTACTCTTAGCATAAATCTGACACTATTCTGTATGACCCGTTTTTTTTCCCTTGATTAGGAATTCATTTCTTTTTCCACTTCACTACATTACGTGACATGACATTTTCATATCTTGTTAGTCAGGTATATATAACCTAAACCTAAGACTTAAAAAAACCATTACAGTGAAAAATAAACATAAATTAATATAAAAGTTTAAAATTCTATAAAGTTTTAAAATACCCTAAAACTTAAATATGTCCGGTTCTTATTTGTTTCGTCTTATTTTTCCAGTACTGGTCACATTGTACTGTTTTAAGCTCCCTTGTTGGGTTTTCATTTTCTGTCTTTCCTTCTTTGTATGGTTACTACAACAATCATTGTCTAGGAGGCCAGCTCCCGTTTCATTTCACGAAGCTCTGAAACTAACTATGGCTTCATTACTTTCTTGGTGTGGGCCTAGAAATATGCAAAATGCATAAAGTTGCTATAATGGTGCTGTATTAAACTAATTATTAATCAAATCAATCAAAAGAACTAAATAATCAATTTAACGTGCTTACTACACACCTAATGATTAAACTTTACAGCAACCTTCTTCCCTTCTCTCTCTAACAACCCTACAGATACTCGCACGAGTGTCCCAGCAACGCGTAGTACTAAATGTAAGTGACTGAACTATTGAATAATAATAAAAATAATAGTAATGGTAATAATAATAATAATAATAATAATAATAATAATAATAATAATAATAATAATAATAATAATAATAATAAAATAGAGCTGTAAACACTAGGTATTATTTTAACATAAACCACGGGATAATAATAACAATAATAATATATGGTCTCCTTTTATTTTAATTTGCTTCTTTTTACGTGCTTGCATATTTCTCTGTTGGGTCTTACATATTTGAATGCCCTTCTGTTGGTCTTTTACGTATTTGAATGTCCTTCTGTTGGTCTTTTACATATTTGAATGTCCTTCTGTTGGTCTTTTACATATTTGAATGTCCTTCTGTTGGGTCTTTTACGTATTTGAATGTCCTTCTGTTGGGTCTTTTACGTATTTGAATGTCCTTCTGTTGGGTCTTTTACATATTTGAATGTCCTTCTGTTGGGTCTTTTACATATTTGAATGTCCTTCTGTTGGGTCTTTTTACGTATTTGAATATCCTTCTGTTGGGTCTTTTTACGTATTTGAATATCCTTCTGTTGGGTCTTTTTACGTATTTGAATATCCTTCTGTTGGGTCTTTTACGTATTTGAATGTCCTTCTGTTGGGTCTTTTTACGTATTTGAATATCCTTCTGTTGGGTCTTTTTACGTATTTGAATGTCCTTCTGTTGGATCTTACATATTTGAATGTCCTTTTATTGGGTCTTTTTACGTATTTGAATATCCTTCTGTTGGGTTTCGAGAGTTTGCTGTTATAATGTCCTGTTGGATTTTAGAGTTTGCTGTTGGGTTTTGCGTTTACTTCTTTTTACGTATTGAATATCCTTCTGTTGGCTTTTTAGAGTTTGCTGTTATGATATCCTTCGTTTGGTCTTTTTGGGTTTGCTTCTTTTTTACGTTTTTTAGATATTCTTCTCTCTTGCGGTTTTTGGGGGGTTTAATTTATAGTTCTTGTTGATCTCTGTGACATGTATGCAGCCTGTCTTAAATACTTCAGTTGCATCTCCAGTTACCCCAATACCACAATTTTACTGTGCTGCAGAATATAAAATATGTGTTCTTGTTTACTGGAACCCAGTTCTTTTATGAGACCATCTGAAAGTGCTCCTGGGGTGACAGTGTCACAGTTTACCCGAGGGAACTGCCACTGAATATCTAGAACGCGAGCCATGAGGATATATATGTGTGTGCATTTCTTTTTCTAATACTACATCAGCACTACTTGACGTGTTGTGGACATATGAGATATGCAGTGTTGAGCTTGAGGGTTTTGTTCACAATGAACTTCTTTGTGTTGCTGGAACTTTGGTTGTTCTTTGCGGTTTTTAGTATATCTTCGTTTTCCATTTCTCTTATTGGTTTGGGGCAATCAATCGTTTTCTCTGTGATGCTATAACTTTGGCTGTTTTTCGTGGGATTGGTATTTCTTCATTTTCCATTTCTTTTACTTTATGGGGTCGTAATTGCTTTGGTGTGGGTTTTGGGAAATTAACTGTCTTTGTGATGCTAGAACTTTGGTTGTTTTGGGGGTTATTGGTATCTCTTCATTTTCCATTTCTCCTGTTGGTTTTGGGAAATTAGTCATCTTTCTGTGATGCTATAACTTTGGCTGTTTTTGCGAGGGTATTGTTATTTCTTCATTGAGTATTGATATTTCTTTTTGGTTTGGTTTTGGGAAATTGACTGTCTTCTTTGTGATACTGGAACTCTGGTTGTTTTCGTGGATATCGATTTGGTTTTGGGAAATTATGTTCTCTGTGAAACGAGAACTTTGGTTCTACAGAAGTAATTGATATCTGATGATAGTTTTTATTTGGGCATAAACTCAGACCCTTTTGTAAACGCTTTTAGGTGAAGTTGGTCTTCTAAAAAGTAACTATTATTTCATCTTTGCACACTAAATGACACCTTCGTTCTGCTAGCTACAGGTTCTACTGGTGGACCAGCTGTTCCAGGACGTAAGTTATAAAAGCCTTTCCATCCATCCTGTGATGAAATAAATGTTAACATGATTAAAACATTAATGATCTGTTCATTTTAAATGGATACTTAAATTATAGTAATTAAATATAGTAATAGTAAGATAGATAGTAATTAAATGAACTCGTGGATAAAATAACTGATTTCTAACATTGATTTCCAACATTGTTGTTCCAGATAAGTATGAAACTTGTTTTGTTTGTTTGTTTTAGACTACTCATATCATAAATCATTGACCCCCAATACTGACTTACCAAGTGTTCACCAGTACTCGTACCAACATGAATATCACGCATTCTCGTCAGTACTCATCGCAATTTATCTCATTCACGTCTGTACTCATCAATTTATCGAGCATTCAACTAAGTACTCATACCATTACTCTTATAAACATCAAGCATTCACTTCAGTACTCTTATCAGCTTATGAAGCATTCACCGCAGTTTTATGACTTATCAAGTGTTCACTCCGATATTCATATATCACCCATTCACCACAGTACTCTTGGCAGTTCAGCAGCATTCTTTGCCAATCAAGAGGAAATGATATTCTTGCGTGACGACGGCGTATTCTCGCACTGCTGATTGGTTTCTTCTTCAAAGCAAAACCAAACGCGGATTACTTGATTGGTTGAAAGTGTTTCTTACAGCCTCTGTGATTGGTTGAAAGTGTTTCCTACAGCCTCTGTGAATTGGCGTTGTACTTGCTTTGGTTTTGGTTTTCGATAGTCATCCGAAAAGCGCTCTATGACTTATCAAGCTTTCACCTTAGTTCTCATATCAACTCATTGAGCGTTCAATTCAATACTCGTATTCACTTCTTTCTCTGGATATAACCCTACACATCTTTTAGTTTATTCGATCTTTGTTTCGTGTGGGGGATTTGTGGTCAGGTGACTTCAAGCAGTGGTTTAGTTAGGCTGCGTGGGCCTATTCTTTAAAAATAGTAATAGTTGGAACAGCCTAAGAAGTTGTTTGTCCCACCGTAGATGCTTTGCGCGACCAGTGACTGACGGCGGCCATTTTCGTATCATACAAAAATGGCAGATTCTCATGTTTTTCTACGTTGTATCGCGTAATAAATCAGCACAAACTTAGAAAGTGTATTGAATACGGCAAGCAGCGACAGTCGGATCGATCAGTCATAACGCGGGCAACTCAGGAAAGTCGAGCTCCGGATGTAAATATAAACGTGGACGCGCAAAGTATCTACGATGAGAGGGTCTCTTTAAACTCTAGATTGTTTTGGACATCTTCGCGGCTTGACGTTGCAAATAGTTTTCGATACGTTTGCAGTCAAGTCAGTCGTGAATCGAGTAATTTTACCCATCAGCCCAGCTGTCCTTAATCCAGAATAGCGATACTTCGTGTTTACAAACATTACATGTCATTACATTACATGCTAATGTGTCAACCACAATTTGAAAAGACTGCTTTGTGGAAAGAACCAGTAGATCCCTGGTTGGCTTATCAATAACAAAAGGTGACATCACACGAAGTATCGGTATAGGAAACTAGGTTTCGAAATTAATGGTTGCCCAGTTGTCCGGGACAACCGAAAATCTGTTGGAGAACCAAACAATGTACAGTGGTTGTCCGCTGGGTAACTGACGCAATTTACTTCTGCATGATGAGGCAACCAAAGCATAGCTTGCGGTTGTCCCTCGGACAACTGAGCACAAAAGTTAATTTCGAACCCTGATAGGATAAAACAAACATGCCCTTAGACAAACCCAGTTTTTATAAACTGCCATCTTGTTACTGTACTACATGAAGACTTTGTCCGACCGGAAGATTCAGAAAACTCGTCTTTCTCTTCTCGTCTTGTTACTGTACTACATGAAGACTTTGTCCGACCGGAAGATTCACAAAACTCGTCTTTCTCTTCTCGTCTTGTTACTGTACTACATGAAGACTTTGTCCGACCGGAAGATTCACAAAGCTCGTCTTTCTCTTCTCGTCTTCAGAGCCTGGAGTTGCTGATCCGTCTACAGGTGGAATGAGTAAAGGAGCAATCGCTGGCATCGTCATCGCAGTCATCCTGATTGTGCTCATCGCTATCGACCTGTTCTGCTGCTTCTTCAACAGCTGTGGTCTGTTTTTCTGCTGTTCCGTGACGTTCTGTGGCGCTGGCAAGGCAGCAGCCAAGAGCAATAAGTGTAAGTTGCGGCTTCGTTGAGTCAAGCTTGAATTGTGCAAATGAAAGACTTGGCCGAGCAAATAATGTTTGGCTTCGTTCATGCTTCGATTCAACATCTTTCAACGAATGTTGAAACCGTTTGGCCTGGGCTTTAGAATGAAATACATACAAGGTGGACATCAAGCCATTCACTCCCACGAGTGACCAACTTCAATTTTATCTATCACACAAAGAGGAGAACTCGACATTGGATAGCTTGTTCAAAGCGGAACTGATTGAACTATCCATTCTCATGAAATAACTAACTCATTTTCTTCTTACTGGTTGGGAGAATCTGTATTTTGAGTTCGGGAGTGAAAGGCACTGTACACAAGACTTCAGTTTCATCTGCTTTTTTGTCCTTTCTTGACAGATAATGATAACAACGCTGCGGAAATGGAGAAGTAAGTGCGACCCTCACTCGTTTGCATGCTCGTTATTTTACATGAAGGAGGAACTTGTGTCAGACTGAGCTAATCCAGGATTAACCAACAGTTTCTTGCCAACAAACTGGTCGGGGGTGGGGTGGGGTGGGGGCTCCTTATAGCTCAAAATAGATCAAGGAAGTTGAGTTGTGAGTGGAACATCCCATTTTCAGTTGCAATCATCGATCCATATAGATGACTTTGTTTCCTCTTGCCTCCTTCTGTTGTTGAAAGTACTTTCTTTTTCTCAGGCAACCTCTTCCGGCGGAGAACGTATGAACCATGCATCATCGTGGTTTCCTCCTTTGGCGGCCATTTAGGACCGTGCCTACTTTGAATAAGACTGGTAATGAATAGTCAGTAGTTGCTCTTAATGTCAGATGTATTTTGCAAACGTATTCCGAATTTTGTAAGGTTCTGCTTCCAGCACGGAACCATTTGTTAAGGAACTGTTATAATACGTGAAACGTACTATACTATTTAGTATGGTTCCAATTTTTGTGTTGTCGAGCAAAAGGCCCAAAAATGATATCTTTACAATCGAATCTACATGACGGAAATATGTTGACTATTAGAATAAGTCTGCATTTTAACGCTGCGCCTTTGAGTTATAAAGGTTTATATTTTGAATATGGTAATGACGTGACGTCAAAGAAGGAACAATTTATTATACCAAATCTTGTTGGCAGAGATAATTGACATTTTATCAACGTCCATTTTATATTTGAATTCTGTAGAATGATTTTACCAAATACTTTGTATGAATCTGGAAACAGTTCCAATCACGAAGAGAAAGAAATAACATTGAATTACTCCTTTGACGTCACGTCATTGCCATATTTGAAATATAAACCTCTATAACTTATAGGCGCAATGTTGAAACACAGAAATAATCTATTAGTCAACTATTTACTTTATGTAGAATCGATTGTGAAGATATCATTTTTGGGCTTATGTGCACTTTGAGGCTCTTGAAACGAGAACACTAGGTGTGTAACCGAGCCTTGAGTGCCGTGTGACAGGGCCTTTAGGAATACCGAGGCTTTTTATCTTGTTAATCTTAGCACTAGGTTTTAATATTTTATGGTCGTTAGCCATTTTATTTAAGCAGTTAGATCAAGTAACTATATGCTTTATTTATAGTCGCAGTTGTGAGCTGTTTTTTTTTTTCTTTTTTCTTTTTTCGTAAAGTCGCCAATAGCTCGGTAGTGTGGTTCTCCATTGCCTCTTAGAGACTCAAGAATGGAACCCCGATGTGTTTGTGGTTGTAAGACAGTCAAACCTGTATTAAGTAGATACGCTTGGGAAATTGGAAATTGTGATGAGCGTCTTACTGGGAGTGGATTTTCTCGATTTTAGCAACTGTCCGCTTAACAAAGGTTTTACTGTATCATTTACTTCATATTCATTACAACGCCCCAGTCATTAATTTTCAGCCGAGCAAGCAATGCGTGGTCTGGGGTTGGGGGAGCGCTTCAGCATTTTTGTCTTAAAGAGAAGTCACACGTTCTAACGGCTTCGTGTGGTGGCTTTGTGTCGTTAGCAATTAATTATTAACCATGTTTCACGTACCACTGACTCTCTGAGGTACGTGTTGATGTGTAATACTTCATACGTAAGCCATGCATATAAACACTTTTTAAAAGTAACGTAGTATTCCAGGTCTGATTCATGAGAGAATGCTAAATCTTGTGAGGACCGGACGTTTTTAAAAAAAGGGTCGTGCACTTCATTTCAAATGTTTTGTCCCACTAGATAAATGAATGTATGTTAAAAACCCTTTCACCCCCGCGAGTGGTGAACTTCTTTTTTCTCACCAGAATTGTATCATACAGTAATTGAGAATTTGTGTTTTGAAAGCTGATTAAACTATCAATTCTCACTGCTCAGCTCTCTTCTCGAAAGGTTGAGAGAATCTGAATTTTGAGCTTGGGAGTGAAAGGGTTTTACAGCAAATTTCCTGGCGTAAGTTTTGCTCGTTTAAAAGTGAACTCGCGATGAAAGGAACTAACAACAGTATAGTTGAGGGGAAAGAGCGCGAGAAGGGAAAGCTTTATTAGTTTGCAATTGCACTGTGATGCATAAAACCCACAGTTGCCCTTTGTTGAAGGAGCTCTCTGGACCGTAATCCTTTGCGCGCTGGAACTTCAGACTATTTCGAGAAAATTAGATTAGCTTCGTTTGACCTTAAAGTGTTATTTGCCTATTTACCCATTGATTTATTGTGGTTTTTCGTGTTGGAAACTGGATTCCGAGAGGGCTCTTCAACTTTGTTTAGCTTCGTTTCAGTGGCTCATATTCTTTATTGACACATTTGCTTAGCACCTATAGCACTACGAGTGATTTATAGCACAACTACGGGACATGCATTCTCCCTGTCCATGGAGTAACGGCCTTCTTATACCCAGTGCCGCGTTACGTCATCGTGACGTCATTTACAAGCTCTTGGGCAGCAGAAAATGCAGACCCCTTTTTGTGTACAACATTTACGGTACATGTTTTCCCAGTGCTCTAACTCGGTAATTTGTATGTACGTGAGCGTATTAAGATGCTGTTGCTAGATGCCTGGTAATAAACCTGATGCACAATTTGTGTTTTGTCGTCTCTTTCGTAAGAAACTTAACTCGACTCGGCTGACGTTGGCAACAGGACGGCGAATGCAACGCGAGAAACCAGGAAAAACGTCTGTTACTAAGGAGAACCACTCTTTTTCTCGAAATGTAGCCCACGTTCTGACAACTCGTTAAAAAGAAGCATTTGAAGTCGCACGCGAGATCAAGACGACCCCAAGACCAGGGCTCGGTGGCATAGAACGCTAACGCCCGGGACTACAATCCTGGCCAAAAGTATGTGGGACACTCTGAAAAAATGCTATGTTTTCACCACCACTCCTTGTTGAACAACGAAAGCGGCTCCTGTTTCCGAAACTTAGTCCTCCCCCCTCTCCCCCATACAACGTTGCTTAAAGGGAGTGCACTTTGAGCACATTCATTCAACATTGTAAGGGGAGAGGGGGCGGGAAGAGGGAAAGTGTCATAATTTTTAGATGAAAGGCTAAGTGTCTCACTACTTTTGGCCAGGATTGTAGCCGTTAATAAAAACGTAAATTAAGTTACAGTCTACTGTGTCTTAACGAACACCACTCTAAGACGGACTCCTGGTAGGAGTGAGGGGGCGAGTGGTCCCTGCCGTTTCTTCAGTCATTTACTCCAGATGAACTCTATAGGACGGACACCTCTAAAATAGACAGTTGCATGGAGCGCCTTCTGTCTTTCAGTTCTGACCGCACGCGCTGTATACAGGAAAATGGAAAATGTCTACTTCTTGCCCTTTGCGCTTACCTCATTCATATGAACCAATTAAATTCACTAGGATTTCCTTTTTCTCGTGTGTTTCGGGCGTGAGAGCGAACGCGAAATTTGAAATAAGCGCCCCCTCGCACTCTCTGTAAAAACAGGTACGGTAGAAATCCGAATACTCGGCATAGTTCTTTGAGGAAATATGCGGCATGCACTCCAGGTACAGTTTCCTAACAATAATACACGCATAAGAAAGAAGAAGAAAAACCATCAAAGGGAAAAACAAACAAACAAACAAAAATGGGAATATCACTCAACTTCCTCTGTTTTGTCAGCGGAAGTAATCCTGGTCCAATCAAAGGACACGTACTGGTACATTTCACAAATACCAGCTCGAGGCTTGAGCGGCGCGTGCGTCGAAGTTTGCACACTGGGCGAATTTTGCCTTGTGTTGTGAAACAAAACTTGTGTGATTTACTTAAAATTAACCGTACCAACGAAGAAAATGCAGCAAGGAATTTCTCTTCTCAGTTTGGAATTCAACTGTGTATTTGAGGTGGAGCGATTTAGCGTTGTGTTGGCCGGAATCCGAGGAGCCATTACATGATCGTTGGGCGGGAAGGTGAGTGAAGTACGTTTATATTTTTGTCACAAACAAGTCCAGTGGAGTGAGCCGAGGAAACTTAGGCTTGGCACTGAACTCGGCCGTTGGTTTAAACAAGTGACTGGTATGATCAAACGTCCTTTGTTTATTCTCACTAAATGTCGGCAGTTTGTTGGCAAGGAGTCGAGCAGTCGGTCAAAATTCAACATTGTTTTACAGTATTTTCAACGTACAACTGTTGATCATCCCTGTCAAACAGTGTCGACCGATTGCTGAACGTTGTTAAAAACTTGATTTGCATCAAACATTCATGCAGCAAACCTTGGGCTGGTAAAACTGTGAGCTGCAGTTCAGTCAGTTTGGCCACCTCTCACAGACAATTCAGCAACGCGCGTTGAACGTTCATGAATGAAATATTTTTCAAAATTGCCTCAGTTCGCTAGAAATACACTTCCCCGTTAAAAGTCTGTTTTGGTAGTGCAAGTGTTGTCAAGCAAACTGCAACAGCCAACATTCGGCTTGTCCACTGCGATGCTATGGGCCTAGTTGCGAGGCTACTCCCACAGGAAGTGCTCAGCGATATGAAGCAAACTGCTTCCTGCCGGCTAAAAAAAAAAAAAAAAAAAAAAAAAAAAAAAACATAAAACCTCGGCAACTTTCATTCAAACAGTCTTCTTGGACACTAAGTTGCGGCTGTAAAACGACCTCTGACCATAGGGCTGCTCTGTTTCGGTTCTAACGTCTGTCAACTTTTGACTTGCCTCTTTTTAATATCCCTCTTTGTTTTTGTTTGTTTTTTTTTTTGTCCTTTTTGGACTAAACTAGACCTCATTGTGCCATGGGTCTTTCACCAAGCCTGCGGCTCGCTCTTTCTATTCCTCGTTATAAGTTCTGCTGCAAATGACTTAATCTCAACTCTTGTAATTCTTTTTACTCACAATACGTCAGGCGTTCCTTTACACCTTTCCGTTCCATCATCCACTTCTCTATTTTTACAGCGCGTCAGCAGTGCACTTCTGCCTATCTCTCTGCTCTGTCTCCGCATCCAGCTCTTCCTCTATCAGTTTTGTCTGCCCGTTCCAAAATCAACAACTTCTGCTGAAAGGCGGACTCGTATCTTTGCCATTCGGATTTTCCTGTGAGAAGGCTATACCCCTGAATATCGCACGCCACGCCCTCAGTGCAAGCAAGTTTTATTTTGCGTATGGCCTCTATTAGGGTCATATAAGTGACCATTATCTTTTTCCCACGCCGATATGAGTGTCAAACTTTTGTCAACATAATGCAATAACTAACAATATTTATCCTTGCTACGACACTCCCTCGTTGAATGAAAATTCCCACCGCGTGTCATAAATAAGCAAAAATAAGAAGAAAAAAGAAACGTCAAAGAATTCCCGCGCATACACTCACTCGAAAGTGGATAGGTGTAAACAATCCTGATACAGTTGAACCTCCTGTAAGCGGACACCCTTGGGAAGCCGAAAAAGTGTCCGTAACTGAAACTGTCCGCTTACAAGAATGTGTAAATAAAGAGTTTGAGTGAGCTACAGTTTAAGCGGGGTTTCGTAGAGGTGTCCGTAAGTAGAACTGTCCACTTACGAGTGTCCGTCCAGAGAGCTTCGACTGTAGGTGTTCTAGATTGTTGTGTCAATGATCATGCAATTAAAAGTAAATTGCCGCGCGGTATCATCTTTATTAGATCGTATCGTATAAAGAATGTTCGGCTGAGTCAGCTAACTGTACGAATCTGTGACCACGTGTGGGAAAAATCAGTAGACTGAGCCACACAAACGGACTACACAAACGAACAGACTCGGTCAGAGGAGTCGGAAACATAAATGGGTTGTGTCATGTCTTGGCAGTTGGCAAAGGCGCCGGCTTTTCGAGTTCCACCAGAGATGGACAGCTGGGAACGGTCCTTATTGCTTTTCGAAGACAAGCGCCGTTTCATAAAGTAGACAAAACTGCCCAGAGCGAGACATTCCAGCGGTCATAAATCCCCCCCTTTTAGCGCACACGATTAAATCTGTGACCAACGCTGCTTGAGACCAGCTGACCTCGCCACCTGTAACTTAGACTGCCATTAAAATCAGATTTATCAAAAACGACAACGCCTTCATGTTCAAAAAGGGTGTTTAGGTAAACATTGCTGTTAATGCGATAGCTACTCTGGGCTCTGCCGAGCCAATCAGCGCTGGCTTGAGCGGAGATACAATCGATGGTGAGAAGTCAATCTTTCAGAACTGCAATCTTGTCAAAGTCATCGCATCTCTCGAAAAACCTTCACAAGAAGTGATCACTGGCTAAAACAACACGAGTGAAGTGTATGCGCTTGTAGGATTGCGCAAAGTGTTTGTACAGGAGCTTTTGTTGCAATATGTTTTCTTTTGCGCATTCTGTGGGAGCACCGACATTTCCAACCTTGGTGAGGCGTGCGGACAGTGCGTTTCTTCCTTGGCCCCAAGCCGATCTCTCATCTTGGCCGCGGATTTCAGCTTTTGTTCCAGTCACGAGGAATCGAGTGACGGAGAAGAAGAGCTTCATGATCGCTGACATCCTCAAGGATAATCACAGGACCGAAAAACGTAAGTATTTAGTTCTACTAACACGAGAAAAGAAAATTACTGTACTTTGCTTGCAAGTTGCTGACGTGTTTAGCTCTTTCACTGACTCGACCTCGAACATTTGTAACACCTCCTGAAACCTAAAGTGCGACCGCTCAAATGAAAGCTCTCGATGAGTTCGTTCTAACAGCAGTGCTCGTTTTCACGTTTTTACACATTTGTACTTTTAATTACAGAATACATGACCGTAAACGGAAGTTTGGAGTCTGCAGCTGACATAAAAAACTTTCTCAAGTACTAAGACTGACTGAATGTTAGGCCGAAAGATTCTTGAAAATCGACACGCATCGATTGCATTTTTTAAACTAGACTGCCGTAAGAACGCTTTCGTTTTGTCTATTTTCCCATCATTTATCCCTCTTCGAGTCAAAGTCTTCACCTGAAGGTGCTGAGAGCTTTCTTACTGTTCACACAAACTGACCTTTTCTTTTATTCAACTCTTCCCTTTGCCTTCAGAATGGACAATTGGTGTTGGCTTGATTTTGGGCCAGGTCTGTTTTCGGGTTGTAAGATTGTATCTTAATACGCGACGTCATAATCATTTTTTTTTTTTTTAATGTGCGCACTTTCAACTCTGACTGTTTTGTATAAAAACCAGGGCAGTATAAGGTGCGTTTTGTAAGAGCGGAGTTAGAGATTAACCCTTTCATTCCCAAGATCCAGATGCAGGTTACCCAAATATATTATTAATGTAGTGAGAATATATATTTCAATCTGCTTCCACACGAGTAAGGTATCAAGAGTTCTCCGTACTGTGTTAGAAACTAAAAGCTGAAAATTGAAGTTGATCACTCTTGGGAATGAAAGGGTTGTCATGAAAGAAACACAAATATGGAGCCGTGAAACGTTATGAGCTATCTCCCCCTGGATTCATGTATACAGTTCTGGAGAAGTAGACTTGGAAACTGATGTCTATTTTCAAATGTTTCTCAACAGCAGTCTCAAATTTTGAAGCCCCGAGTGGAGTTGAAGGCCTTCCTTCCTTCTGTTCGTACCTAAATGCGCTGCCAAGGCTCAGCCAAAATCGTAAGTACAACTTCTGAAACTTTGTAGATTTCACGAAGATGGCGGGGGTTTGATTAAATGTCCCGGGTGGAGGTAGGTATGTGCCTCCCCAGAGTATTGTTTTTTAGTCTTTGGTTTGTGAATGGTATCTGGTCTGAGATACGGCCGAAAATTGTATATTTTGGTCTCAGATAGGGTCCAAATATCATATATTTCGGTCTGAATTTGGTTAAGGGAATTCCGGAACACTCCCACCCAAAATTATGATTAGTACCGCGAGTTCTTAAACCAGTCTGTGCTTTGTCAAATAAGTTTTAAAACTCAAGCCGATTAAAGAAAGTAGTTTTTAACCCTTTCACTCCCAAGGTCAAAATGCAGATTCTCCCAACCTTTCTAAAATGAAAATGTATGAGCGGTGTAGTGAGAATTGATAGTTTAATCAACTTTTATCATATCAAGGTTTCAAAACCCAAGTTCTCCCTACTGCATCATATGTTTCTGGTGAGAAACTGAAGGAGAAAAACGAAAATGGTCACTGTTGGGAGTGAAAGGGTTAAATGGGAATTACGTTCCCCCTGCTAACGTCCATCCATTCTTAATGAATAGATAGATAGATAGATAGATAGATAGATAGATAGATAGATAGGGTTGTTGTTATTGAAATGAATGGAAAAATGATATTATTTAAATAATTTGGTATGTGAAAATTTGATCAGGATGTTTTCCTACTTTTCGTGTCAACAAAATAATAGGCAGGTGGCACGTATCGTTGCGTTAAATGTTTTTAGGCCACTGGCGGCTTCATTTGGCTTTATCAAGGCTCTCGGTTTTCTTACCTTTGACCTTACAATACTATCCTGTTTCAGTTTTGTATCAGATCGACAGACAGAGAGGCAAATACACAGATAAGAGAACAGAGAGAAAGATAGAGAAAATAAAGAGACCGACACACAGACGGACGAAGAGGAGCAAAAAGATTTTCCAGGGCCCGGTTTTTCAAAGCACGATTAGGCTAAATCCTGGATTAGGTGTAAACTTTCTTGTCATTTATAAGCCTGAAAATGTGAAGATTTTTGTCCTGCAACGATTTCCTTGATACGTATTCAGCTAAAACAAGCTTTTTAATCCATATTTGAACAAAACCCTGCATTTTATCGGCAGACAGGTCGTCAGAAAGAATTTCGTTAATCCTGGATTAGCTTAATCGGCTTTCTAAAAACCGGGCCCAGAACTGTTCCAAATAATTAAAGAGCTCATCTCTAATTCTCAGTTATATCAGCGGTGAAACGGTTATATCACGGTTATATCATCAGTTATATCACTGGGAAACGTTACATAAGTGTGACGGGGTTTTTTAGCCAGTGTTCCATATTTGTAGAGACGTTGAAGATAATGCCTGGTCTTTGGTATTGTATGATAGTTCTTCTCAAAAATTGCGTGAAAGGTTAGCACAACTTGGTTTTGGAGAGCACCCGGGTATTGTTTTCCAGTTTACAGTCAGCCTCAGTTCGCACTGTCACAGGGCGCAGAGGAGTTCGTTTGCTTTATTATGTAAAACCCTGTAATATTGACTTACATGAAGGATACCGCGGAACAATTACATCGCGGGCGCGCGACGGCATACGTAAGTCAGTATTAT
Organism: Plumapathes pennacea; assembly: GCA_964036295.1. Lineage (NCBI taxonomy): Eukaryota > Metazoa > Cnidaria > Anthozoa > Antipatharia > Myriopathidae > Plumapathes > Plumapathes pennacea. The sequence goes on along the minus strand of OZ038466.1, from coordinate 9,277,905 downwards.
GCCTTCGCGCGCCCGCGATGAAATCGTCTTGCGGTATCATTCATGTAGGTCATTATATAGGTTTTTACATAATGGTAAGCAAGCGAACTCCTCTGCGCCCTGCGCACAAATAAGGTCAAAGCCGCTAAACAGGAAATATGATACACTTGTTTACAATTTTACGAAACAGCCTTCGTTCAGTTGCTCTGATATTCACTATTTCTACTACAAGATAACCGAAGAGTTCATGAAGAATTTTGACCTCTATTTCTACTCTCTAATACTCCAGTGCGAAACTACCCTCGCGATACCCTATTTCAGACTACAATGCTTAAAAACGATACCCCATACCTACCCTCCCCGACAAACGCGAGCTTACAGCTGACTCGCTACTTTGATTCTGCATTGTGAAGCGGCTCGGTGACAATAATGATATAATAATTGTTTGTAAATTGTCCAGGGAGCCCCAAGGACGTCGCTACTTTGTCTGATACATGATATATACGTCATGATGGAATTGATCAGTTTTCTATGATATGATATATTATATGATACGTCAGGGACATCACCATTTTGCCTCTGATTCGTCACAACAGGCGTCATAAGTTTGTATGATAACCATTTGTTTGATACGTTTTCTTTTCTTTACTGGAACAGACCCTGAAGGCGACGCCCACAAAGCCGGAGAATCAACAACGCACCACATCCAACTCCCCAAGTATTTCCGTGCATTTCTGAATGGCTACAGACGCTTCGCGCACAGATCACGCACCGTGTTCCTACCCTCCCAGCTGAGATGTCTGGAGGACACGTTCTCTGCCAGAAAGTACCTGTCCACAAATGACAGGAACCAGTTGGCCAAGAATCTGAGTTTGACGCCATTACAAGTGAAAACGTGGTTTCAGAACAGAAGGATGAAGTGGAAGAAAGAAATGCTCAAGAAAGATCCGAACGCGGTAACGACTCGAGCCAAGGGGAGGCCCAGGAAAGACGAGTTTTAACCCAAAAGCGAAGGACCAGATTCGTCGTCCAGTTACCAAGATGAACTCGAAGAAATGAAGTGTGTTTTCAGACGTGTCCGTTGTGCCTCTGCGGGTGATGATGTGACGAAACTATTTTATATGAGGGTAAACCTCGTGAAAGTAAACCATTCAAGCTGTGCAGTTGAGGATGTGGAGACGGCATTAGAGACTAGCCTCTTATCTACATTACTCCGTTGTTAAAGTAAAGCCTGCCAATTCTCATTCAGACTCGCCGTGACAAGCTCGGCTAATTCCTCTTTTGGGGACACGAGTGAACCACGCACTTTTTACTAAAGAAGGACTTCTATTGGTGTAGAAAAACCCTTGTATTCGGCGCACCTTCCCTTCATTGTCTTGCTCCAGCCGTGGTGTGATATGCTCTATTTTCTCTCTTATCACTGGAATGTCTCCACTGTCTCTTGCTTTTGCTTCGGTCCAAATTCAAACCTTACAGTTTGCGTTCGTTTTTGTTTTTGTTAAACTAGTGCCAAGGCAGTACAGTTGTGTTTGGCTTCTGTCATTAACCCTTTAACTCCCAACCTCAAAGTGCAGATTCTCTCAACTTGTCAAGAAGAAAATGTATGGTGATGTAGAGAGAACTGATAGTTTAATCAGTTGTCATCTGAGCAAGATGTTGAAAGCCAAGTTCTCCTTACTGTATAATATATCTCTGTGGAGACACTGAAGGAAAAAATCGAAGTTGATTTCTCTTGGGAGTGAAAGGAATAATATATTAGTTAGTTCCCCAAGGTGACTAAAGAGCCCTCTTCAAAATTCATTACTGTTTATAAACGACTAGATTTATTTTTTTTACCAGTGTTTTGATTAGAACGTAAATCGACCTTCAATGGACCTTGACTCTTCAGTTATTTACTTTTCCCCCTACTGTTTATAAACGGCTGTTTAATCAGATTTACTTTATTGGAAAGTAAATCGACCTTGATTCTTTAGTTGGGAAGACAAGGTCAGCCGTAATCCCAGCAAGTAAATTACCCAGCAAAGCTGGTTTTCGTGAACTGAGCACAAAAGCGGAAGCACAACAGACGCGCGTCGTGTGAAAACGAGCGACGCAAGCACAAGTAAAAGGGAAATAGTATTGACCCCTGTCTTTGAGTCCATGTGTCAAGCCTGGTTTCACTGTAAAGGCCATTTCACACTGGACGCGTCGCGACACGCTGTAACTGCATGCGACAACGCGACAAAATTAGATCCCGGTGTCATTCCTTCAATCCAATTCACACCGGACGCGGCGCGACATAGCGAATGTCGTGCCGCGTCTGGTGTGAATCGGATTTAAAGGAATGACCGGGATCTAATTTTGTCGCGTTGTCGCATGCAGTTACAGTGTGTCGCGACGCGTCCAGTGTTAAACGGCCTTAAAAGTAAAGACTCCCATTGCACTTATGCTTGCGGCACTCGTGAAAACCAGGCTTCCGACAGCTTTGACGGTTGTCCCCAGAGCCAAGCCAACTGAAGGAGGTTTAACACTGAACCGCACACGCATGATACTTTTCAGATCTAAAATGGAAATGTTTGAAGGCAACTTTGACTTTTAAGTCATTAAAAGTCATTTAAAAATCGACACAGTACAACGTAGTTCTTCAGTCTTTATTTCACAAGCATTCTGTGGTCAATTCCTTTAATTCCTTCTTTCTGTGCGTTCAAGTGGCATCCATCCGTCTAATTCACTGCAACATACGTAAAAAGAACGTATGTTTTTATTACTGATAATGCATCCGGCACTCTGATTGCCGCCATCTTTTAATACTTTTATCTTTTTTTAAATACTTTCATCTTTCATCTTTGTATACTTCTGAGCTCATAACACAAATTATTCCAGCCATTCAAAAAGAAAATGTATGAGTGATCACTGATCTGGTAATAATTTTCAGCTTTCATCTGAGAAAACTATCAAGTGACAAACTCTCAATACAAAGAGGTTATTACACGGGAAGGAGTGCAATACGAAGTATTTTTGCGAGTCGGTTTTATTTTTCGAGCCTACTTCAGGCGAGAAAAAATAAAACTGACGAGTAAAAATACAGCCGTATTGCACGACTTTTCGTGTAATAAATTGTTTATTACACGACAAACGAAGCGGGGCAAACATTCTCGCCGCGCGCAAAATGGAACAAAAAAATGACGCGTTCGTAAACTTTGCTTGCGAAAACTGATCACGTAAGCTAATAAACCAGTTGATCTGGTTCCTGACGAGTGCAATACGCTCCCGTCTTTGCACTCGTTTTGGCCCGTATTTGCACTCGAAAATGTGAAGTCGTGTAATAATGTATGGTATATCTGGTGGGAAGCTGAAGGAGAAAATTGATTGAAGTTGATTATTCATTTTATGCTGATGGTTCAAGGGCTCTGAATGTTCTTCCTTGCTCAGAAGCAGGTCTCACCGTTTGTCTGATCTTGGTTATACCCCACACATTTTAGTTCGTGTCACCATATTTATACTCACACTCGCCTTCTTGTGTGTGTTTCTTTCTCCGGCGCTGTATGATGTGATTTATCAAGCCCTTCTTGTAATGGTAAGCCATCATCTCCGCCACGACAAGCACCATCACGACTCCGATAAAGAGCACAACAAACGACACGTAACTGGGCCAGTCTGTCAAGTAAACGAGACAACACAATCAACTAAAACGACGAGCACCATCACGACTCCGATAACGAACACAACAAACGACACACCGGCTTGGCCAGTCTGTCGGGTAAATGAGACAGCAGGGAGAGCAACCAACTGAAAGAAAACTAAATCTAAAATGAAAAAATCCTTTCCATCGTGGAAGGACACTGTATGACATCTGGGCCGGGTTGTTCAAAGCCCGGTTAAGCTAACCTATAGGGTTAACCAAATTCTTTCTCTCGCGTTTTCGGTCAACAAAGTGCAGAATTTGATGAAATACTACAGCTAAAAAGTTTAATATTGCCCAAGACATAGCGTTTTGTGAGCAAACGATTGTATTCGTAGGCCTAAAAATGACAACAAAGTTTAGCCTTAACCTGAGGTTAGCCTAACCGGGCCCTGGAAAGAGACTGAAGAAAAAACTCTCACGAGTTAAAGAATTAAAGCCCCTTACACTTCTTTGGAGTGCAGTGGGGTCCAGTCTTCCCTTCCACGACGTCCATGATCTTATGCCCGCTCTCATCCACGCACCAACATTTGTCGAGGTGGACTGAGCACTGGATCTGATGGTACGAGCCGTCCGGGTCGCAGCGGGGTCTGAACTCTAGTCTCAGGCGAGGGTCCCTGGACACAATTCGGTCTCTCTGACACTGCGTCATTTCTGTCCGTGAGAAAAGGAAGGCACGAGAGCGAAACGAGGTATAACAAGAACAAGTAGATGATGTGTCGGGACTATGAGGATTGCTATAGAAACTGTGTCTTAGCAACGGAATCATGACCGCATCCAAGGCGGAGGACAGGAGCATTTAGTCAAGTAATGGAACTAGTGGGAATATTAATAGTAGAAGATATATAAAAGAGATAGAAGAAGCAAGACAGACTAAGAAGGGGCAAAACGGAAAGAAAGTTAACGAGAACAACAACGTATGAAGAATGTAAAAAAAAGACGATGACAATGATAATGGCGAAGGACGTGAAGGAAAATAGAAGACGAAGATATTGATTATTACACTGTAATAAACACAGCGACAAGTGTGAGTTAATTTCATGAATGAGGCAATCTTAATGGAAGCTATTGGAGTGTTAAAGTAACAATCATGACTAGATCAATAAAAACAACACTAACAACAACAGTTGGAGTTATCCAACCCCCCCCCCGGGGGGGGGGCACTCCAATAAATTTAGTATGGGGGTGTGCAGCTGAGTTCCTGTGACTCTGACCCTGTTCCAGAGTAAAGAAAGGCAATTTTGCGACCCTGTTCCAGACAAAATGATGAAAATAGATACCCTGTTCTAGACTAGAGGCGACTCTACAAATTGGAAATGGCGTACTTGAATAAACATGTGGCGTTGCGTGATTTAAAGCAACAGTTCAGAGCTGTTTTGCAGCGACAGACTCTACTATAAATCATCAAGGATTCTGGCAGGAAGAAATATCGACCTTGTTCCAGAGCCAGACTGAACGAAAAATATACCCTGTTCCAGAGAGAAACGGTGATTTGTATAGTTCCAGAGTCGGAGAGGCAAAAAGTATACCCTGTTGAGCGGCACATCCCCGTATAGTCCATATATGGGAGTGCCCCCCCCCCCCCCCCCCCCCCCGTATCCAACTCACTTCCTTTGTCATCTTGGTGAAGCGTGATTTTGATTTGTTGAAAGCCAACACTGTTCCTCGCTTTACACGTATATTTTCCGAAATCCTCCTCTTTGAATGGGGTCACGTGGAGCTTGCTCACACCGGGAGTGTCATGATTCACTTTCGCGACACAGTGCTTGCATTTATCACGGATTAACTTCCCGCCTTTGCTCCACGAAATTTTTGGTGTAGGTTTTCCCTTGTAGTAACACAGCAACACAGCGCTGTGACCTAGCGACGCCTCTAGAAGCTTGGTTGATTTGGCCTGGTTTATGGAAGCTTTCTGGTCACGGGAATTTGCTGAGAAGGAAAAGAGCGCGTTTGAGATGGGGACTTCTGAAACTCAGAATTATGGGCCAGTATACTTAGCGATTAGATCGATCTGGTCCAGGCTAAAGGAGAGCCGAATGTGGACAGTCTATTTTTTTTTTTTTTTTTTTCAGATCGATCTAGCTGATTTTGCGACAGTATGAACGCACGCCAATATCATCTCGGATCAATCGCGCTTTAACGATCCGGTTTATTGTGAGCGGGTTCTATAACTTACCTTCGACCGAGGAGACAATTGCAGCTATCAGGAATATAGCGAGGGTTAGAGTAAAATACTGCATCTTAAGAAAAACGATGTCTTCGCAGAAAAGTCAACGTTCGTCTGAGATGTCTATGACGTACGCTTTTGTGACGTCTGTTGCGCGTCACGACTTTCACGCGTCATTTCCTTCTCGGTTCGAAAAACGGACTCAACTCAACCGAAGTTTGCGAAGTCACTGAACTTTGCACAAGCGGGTGGCCAAACGGTACTCCCATGTCGAACCAAGTCGCAACAAAACGATTCAGCTGCCATAACAAAAGCTGACGCGACCACCTTGCGTTGACTTGACTCGACTTGGCTTGACTGACTCGACTTGGCTTGGCTTGGGTGGCCAAAGGATGACTGAAACGTTAGGTCGACTTGGCTGAAAGTTTGGGCTTGATCAATGTCGAGCCAATTCAAGCCAGGTCGAGCCAAGTGGGTGGCCAAACGATGCCCAAGTCGAAGCCAAATAAAAAACATGCTTGAGTTGGCTTGGCTTGAGACTCCGTTTGGCCAGGGCTTTACTAATACTACGAGAGTATGCTCTTCCGAAAAAATCTACTTGTCATATAGAATTTCTTCAGCGCAATTATCTTCCACCGCGCACGTTTGAACTGAAATGTTTGATTGTCTTGTTCGTAAATGACAGCGCCTGCAATGTTCTCTGTTGGTTTAGATAGCCTCAGAGCAACAGTTGCGCATCGTAGAAGACAATGTTCGACCAGACAACACGTCGACGCTAGAAAACGAGTTTCATTATACAACTTGCGTTTTATAGCACATTTCCTCGTGGTGTCCATGCTAATATAAGTGGCTGCAGACAGTAGACACACAAAAAATCGTTTTTTACTGTCTTTGGTATTGATTAAATGACGTCATACGTCTCCAGTCTAATGGATGTCACTACGTCCATTTTAGGATTGTTGGAAGCACGAGCTACAGTGGCCGCGAAAAAAGGATAGAGCTGGCGAGGGCGATAGATACGTCATATAAGGTACGATAAAATGTTGTGTTAGTTTTGTATACTATTTTTGGCATGTGCTTTTGGTATTTTAGCTGACCAACGTTACTCGTATATTTTAGAATACGTTACCTTAATAAGTAAAGTGTGTGCTTATGAAGCATCCAAAAGTGACATATTCGGCTTTGGGTGGCTCCATCACGATATTTGCCGAGCGCTCTTTTGCACGCTGAACCGGTATCGCATGAGTTTGCCACCAGTTCAGATCGCTTGAGCTGCGGTCTGAGGACTTCCGCTTCAATTTGCCTTTCTGCAGCGTGAGGCAAGTAACTCACACCAAGGCTTATCGTGAACCGCAGATCGTTCAATGACACTTCAATACAAACCTGTCACCCAAGTAAACCGGACACCCTAGTAAACTGTATATCTCGCGAATGAGAATCAACAGTCCGGGGAGTGGGGAGGGAGGGTGGTTCCCATATTAAACCATATAGCTATATGCTCCAGGGTATCGTCTTTAAGCAGTTCAGTCTGAAATAGGATATAGATTTTGACATTTTGTCTGACTAAGGTAAAACGTTTGGTTTACGCCTGAAAAGGGGCTACTTTTTGGGATGCAGTTTTCAAATAGGATCGGAAAAATCGTATATTTTGGTCTTCAGAGCAGAGCAGAACACTCCCATTCGAAAATTATGAGGAATAACTTTATGCCTTTTTCAGACTAAAATGCTTGAAAACGAAACCCTCTTGGGCGGTACATACTTATTGGCTTTTTCATCTCGTTCCGGCCAGCTCTAAAATTTGGACAGAGAAACACGGTAGAGGTAAATGACCGATTAGACTTCATTGATGTGTAGACAATAGATGTGAAATATGAAACAGGAAAGTTGGCGGATTAATTTGAGTGCAAAGTAGACTGACAACAGTTCAGACTGCCTGGGAGGTAAGATCAAGTAAGCGTAGGGCCGCAGTGCCGGACCAATATAAAGAATATTAGACTTGACATTCTGACAGGCTATGCTTCTCATTCTTGAGCTTCGAGGAATAACTGAAGTTTCTTGAGTTCAGACAGCCTTTTAAGCGAACCTAAGACGAAAAGAATACACTGTACACCAATGTTTGAAGAATGTCAATCCCTATATCGTTTACAGCCGTTTAACTCCGTTATTGAACAGAGTCATTTATATATAGTCTGCTGATCATATATTGGGTTACCGTAAATTTGATTACATTTTGATCCAATGAGCTGCATTGAACCGTTAGTTCACGGACGAAGTGACGTGCCTCGAATATTGTGCAGTCTGACAATTTTTATATTCTTGTTCAAGATTGGAATGCATGTGTATAAATAATTTTGTATAAAACAATCTTATCATGGACATATGTAACGGGACACATCTCCACGTCTCGAAAATAAATAACGCTTCTACAATCTTTCTACTGATTACCTCCATTCAAGGGACGCCTCTATTCAGGGGACACTTTTCCTTGTTAATGGAGGTTCCACTGTATATCACTTTTAAAATCATTGTCCAGTCGGTGGTAAAGAAAAACTAAAAAGCGTCAGCGGTGCGGGTTACTCCTTAGGGCTGGTATAACTGGATATATAGATACCCTCGAAGCCGAATGTATTTATGTTTCATCGTGTCTGCTAATCTTTCTAATAATACAGACATCGGGCTACACACTTAAACAAAGATGACTCAGTCAGTCTTCTTCGTTAAAAATTGGATAAAACAAATGTCAGCAAAATCGACCCAAAGAAATGAAGACACCAGTGCAGTCGCCACAAAATCGACATTCAATCTATATACGAACTTCATGTAAGCCGCGATCCGACAGCTGACAAACAACGATATTGATACAGACATGTGAAAACCTATTCTACACAGTGTATACACATGCGAACCGGCTCCAACGCTTATCTCGCGAAAGGTAATTTGATTTTTTTTTTATCGGCCAGATGCATGAGCCAGGCGAATTAATTTTGCAAATTTTAAGTTGCTCTCGGAAAGTAAGGCCCTGTTTACATGGAAGAAGGGTGACCCTCCTGGGAGGGACACCTTCCTAGAAGGGTCAGAAGATAGCCCCCCCCCCCCCCCCCTTTACATGCCAAGCGTTATCCCTATCTCGCCAAGAGTCTGAAAGGCGTCGCGAGATTTGAGATACTGAGTAACATGTCACCACTAAACTTAGCCCCCTGGAAAGGTAACCCTACCTCGAGCGTTTACATGGCCAAACGTTGTCCCTGCTGGGAGGATTACCCTAGCACTCAAGATAGGGTAATACCTATCATGTAAACGGAACAAGAAATTTTAATAGAGAAGGGTGACCCTTCTAGGAGGGTGTCCCTCGAGGAGTGTCACCCTCCTTTCATGTAAACAGGGCCAAATACAGTACCGAAGAAGGGCATGTCCACATTTTCTCCAAGACATTCCATCAGATCACCAAGAATCCTTTTCATATAAGTTTTGTGCTGGGATGTTTGAGAACTATTTCAGGTGGAAAACGCTAGAACTATAAATGACCGTGTTTAGTTCTGTGTTGGGAAGATGATAAGAAAAGAAGTGCTTATACGTGTCAGTGTCTATTTCACGAGCTTATTGAAATCAATCTATTAGTAGTCAGTGTTCTTTTGGTGGTAGAAGAGGTGTAGTTAGTGGTAGTAGTATAACAGGTGAAAGTGTAGTCTACTATTAGTAGTACATTGATAGTTGTGGTGATAGATAGTCCAGCAGTACATTGTAACTGAGTAGTAGGCGGTGTTTAGCCGTTTTATTGTCAGTGTTACTCTACTGTTCGTGGTAGAAAAAGTACTAAAGTAACACTAACACCTTAAGAGCAGTTGTAGTGTACTTATAGTTGTGGTTTTTAGTAGTAGGTGTTGTCAGGTAGATCGAGTAGTGATAGTGGTGGAGGTAGAGTTGTGGTAATATTAGACTACAGCGCGCAGTAGCAGTTGGTAGTAGTATGTGATGGTGCAGAGTAGTGATAGCAGCAACAAGTGACAGTGCATGGCCGTATCAGAGCATAGTTGCTTCCCCCCCCTCCCCACACATAGTTCTCGGTCTCTCAAACAAGTTCAGAACGCCGCAAGGACATGTAGTTGTAGTACAGCACTATCTTGGGCAGTATTCTTGTAAGCTGCGATAATGATTGTAGCAGTAGTGTTATAGCAGTTAAACAAAAAAATAGATGCCGGGTATAGTGAGGTACAGCTTGTTGTCTTCATTGATTCAAATCAACGACTTACCCAAAGGCAAATTTTCTCGTTCGGTTGGGTTTCTCGATTCCTGGTACGAAACTTTCCGCATTCTTCATCGTATCTTGTAGCAAGGGGATCTCGGTGACTGTATTGCAACAGCAGTAACACGGAACTGACGAAAGTTCCGTCTCAGTCAATTTTGTGGAATTGTATTTTTAGAGTGAGAAGAAATCAGGTTTGTCCAAGCATCAAATCAGACGCCATGTTTTTATCGGCTGTACTCAATATATCGGCTTGATAACATTCTCTAGGAGTTAGTAAACATTATTGCCTTGAAAATGAATTTACGTCATAAAGCGAGATACAGTATTGTAGTGCGGATGCTGGTGTTTCGACGAATTTCATGTGTTGGACGACATTCTTTCGATCTGAAGAGGAATTACGTGACACATAAGTGAAACACGATATGGGAACCCTTCTTGCGATATTCCTTCCTTTGTAGACATATTCATACCTTTTTCGTGCGCAAAGCCAAAGAAAAAAATAATAACAGCACTACAGCAAGAAGCTTAAAGGAAGTAAGGAACCCGGAGAAACCCAACTGCGCGCGCGCGTGTGTGTGTGTGCACGGATTCAAGTGGAAGCCAATTTACAGCATTCTTTTGGTCAGCTCACTGAAACAAACTGCACTGTGCAAAATGTGTAATTTAAAAGACTCACCATAATCGAGCCACATGGTATGAGGGTGGTCGATAGAGGTCACAGAAGCAAAACACATACTTAGAACCGATTTACACTTGTTCGGACGGGTGTGCAGACCCCTGGGCTGTCGGCGTGTTTCAAGAAGAGTGCACGTTGCATTCTACGGATGATTCGAAGCAGTGTTCGTTGCTAGTACATGTACAGACTGCAGGGGGTCGAACTCGACTTGTTGCCGCACGCTTGTGCCTTGCTCTGCTTCCGATGCTTCGTCATGCCCACTTGGTTTTTTTTTCTTCCTTTTCTTCACTTAGTTATCTAGACTTCTTTAAAAGCGATCGCTTGCTGGACGATCTTGCAACTGACAGGGACAACGAGAGCAAAAATTATAGCCACGTGTTTACGTTATTTGATACTTATGTTTTAAAAAATGGAGTCAAGTAGTCGTTAAATTTTCGTCCAGTTTATGTTTTCTATGTCCCCCATAGCCCGTTCTAGCTGCATATAATGTGAAATCGAATGCTCTGCGATTTCGATCCTGGCTTTGTCTTGTTCCAGTGGAAAAGATACAATCTGGAAAAAATTACTGAGGTCTGGTTTGTGTTAGGGTTTAATTTCTTCGACAGGGATAAGAAGAGCCCACAATTTTCAATCTCGTATGTACAACCGAATCAGTCATGGGCCATATCAGTGCAATCATTGCAATACAAAACTCGCGACTTGCAGCCTTTCCACTTACCAACCCGACGCCTGTAGCCTTTCTCTTCTAATCACTTGGTCGTTGACAACAACGCCTTTTCTCCGTGAAACAATACAATACAACTGAACGAAATTGATTTCGCGTTAATAAAGATTGCTTCTAAAAACAGAGCAGTGTCTTAGGGGCGGTTTAAAACAATGGCTACATACATATGTTGAGTAAACTTTTCATTTAAAACGCCTACACAGGTGACTGCTCTCTCGTGTACAACCCCGCGTCCTTCGAAGTCTCTCAAGCGTGGAAAGTGACGCTATTCAAACAACCAGTGTCTGTCTCCTTTCCCTGCTAACACCCTTCGCACGGCAGCAATGCAAGAATGTTCCGAGGGTGAAACAACTGGATGTCCTCCTTTCTGACAAATTTAAACGCTTTTACGGCGTCTTGTTTACTCAAGCATCAAAGAGCGGAAACAAAGCCGGCTGACTCAAAGCTGTTGACTGAGCGATGCTTGCTGGTGTTGAATCTTTAAAGGGCTCGCAAATTTGCGCTGCAAAATCCAGAGCCTTGATCTTAAAATCAGCGACAGAAATTCATAAATGGTCCCGCTGTTACAGCAAGGCCTTCGTGAGGTGATCAGATCAATTTCGTTTCAGCGGCGAGTGCCGCGTTCGGTTGGTCTATGCCGACTTGTCCTTACTGATTGCTGCTCTTCCTCCGCCAAAAGAATCGAACCTACGAAACGAAACGAAACATTTAGCAACTTGGTACAACTGTACTTGCCTCAATTATCAAATCATTACATCAAAAAACAATTTCACCTGTTGTGGAGCCGGTATTTACCACTGGTCTTGTAATCTGCACTCCTCGTGAAACTGAATTAAATTGGGCCGGAGAGTCAATCGGTCTGAACTCATTTTCAACGTCTCTCTCGCGAGTTCTCAAGTTATACCTTTGTCTCTTGGGCGCCCTCTCCTGCGTTGACTGAGATTCTGTTGCGTTTGTTGTAGAGGAATCTGTTGGCGAGAGACGCGCTTGTAATCGCTTTCCAACTCGCTCCCATTTGTAGCGCCCCGGTGGTAGCGGCTTGAAATTTTTAAAATCAAAGTTCCAAGTCTTGGACTTTTCTTCTGAAATCTTGGCAAGTTCCTTCTTTAGATCTTCTTGTATCTGCTCGTGGTCAACGCTTCCGAATAAATTGCGTTTCACAGACCGGCGAGTAGCCATACTGGAAATCATGCTATAATCACACCAGAATCTGCGTCTTTGGAGCCCTTGCAACCTGTTGGTGTGATGTTATATTCTGCTGCCTTGAAATGGCCCGCCAAAGTGGCCACCAGGGATCTAAACGACCATTCTGCATCGAAATCCGCTGTAGTAGTTACGTAGTACGAGTGGTTGTAAAATTTGACAGTTGGCAACGATCCGGCGTTTATATTGCAATACACACGTTTCGTGTGAGCGATTCCTTGTTCCTCTCAGAGACGCGGGCCACAACGTCGCCAAACTCACTGCTCAGCGAAGCTGAACACTTGATTATCGATTCACCAGTGAAGAAAATAGTACAAGTCAAGTACATTCGGATCAACCCTGAAAGCGTCCCAACGTCAATGGTGTTTGGCGCGCCTGGGCAGACACGCGAGCAAATGAGATAGCAATCACTTCTCGACCAATCAGTGGATGCCACGTGTCATTCTATTTACCAAAGTGACGAAATTGACAGTTCGCTATTGTTTTTAAATATTGTTTACAGACGGTTCAAACAGAGAGCCTCGGGCTGTTTGGTAGTTAGCTGACTTGTGAGACCCATAAGAGAAGCCGCCTCATCAAACCGACGCAGTGCTATATTGAGGAAGCTGCCCGAACAAAACGACGCTGTCGATATGGAATCCCTGCTTTATCGCCAAGGCAACACGTAACTTGATCGCCGTTATATTGAAAGGGGACGCTTGCACATCGATCACCCGATTTTCTGCTCAGAAGCGATTGCGCAAAAATGCGATTTTTAGATGTTGCATTTGAGGCTATAGGCTGCGTATTAACAAAATAGCAGTTCGTGACTTTTGTACACTACGTCAGTTGCGTATACTGTATACAGTATTTATATAAACAAGATGGGTTTATATGTAAACGGGAGAAACAGCTCACTTTTTCTTTTGTACACATGTTGTGTGACCTTTCATGTCCCGCAATGAACAATGTGAATTTTTCCAATTTGGTACATGAACTATCGGCATCTATTTTTATAAACGAAACAATACGCTGAGCTAATGGCTTTCCCCCAAAGGGTGGAAATAACAGTGGATTATTATGGTATCCGGTCGACACTCAGCGGGTCTTGCTGCATGAAAGGTCAACTTATAGTCTTGGGCTCCTAGTCTTGTACTGCTTCTAAAGTTAATCGAACAACGCGGAAGAGCTAAAGAATTCAATCGAAAGTGGGAAGTCTTTCTAGCTCGCTCTGCAGCAGTTATTTTCCTGTGTGCAGCTTCTGGGTTATTATAATTAGGCTTTTGTTTGCCTCATAAAGCTTTCTTCATGTTGACAGAGCCTCTGAGTGTCAGCTTATAAACTAATTCCTTCAAAGTGAAATATCATACTTATCACTTAAACCAGCTGCAAAACTAATCTTTTTAGGGGACAAGAGTTCATTTACCGCAGTATACACTGATTTATGATATTTTTCACTTTTTACATATTCATAAATATAGCCCTCAACTGTGATTTTGTGTTGGCACTGGGTATTGACTTTAGTTTCTTAGCTGTGGGACATGCATGACTCTGCAAGTACCACAGCATGTTTGAATTGGCGGTTTGCAATCTAATATTATTGCTATGAGATTTGTGAACACATGGAGTGTTATGCCCAGTTCAGACATCGCTCTTTTCATGCGCCAAACTCAATGCAAATAAGCAAAAGCCATTGTCCGAGCTAATTTGCATTGAGTTCGGTGCATGAAAAGAGCGGCGTCTGAACTGGGCCTTATTTGTCATGAAAGGAAGTTACAGTACAATGAACTGGTAAAGGGGCAATTGTTTCTAAACATTGGGCAAATGGCTGTGAACATTATCTTAGGTTATAATATTCTGACCCCCCAATCTGCCTTGAAGAAGTATTATTCCCAAGTTTGTCTGCCATGTTTCTTCTTGTGACTTGGGAACCACACCTCAAAGTTTAACTGAAATTTTATACTGATCACTTTAGTATGAGACAGTGGAGTGAAGAAGTGGGGGGGGGGGGGGGGTGGATAAGGCAGCAAAAAAATACTCGAAAGGGCTTGAAGAAAATCATTATTTCCATTATTCAATAGGTGATTGTTCCAATCTGTTGCACCCTCAATATACTGACAACTTGAGCCAAGAAAAGAAATTCTTTCTCAAGAACAATGGTGCTGCTACATTGTCAGCAATGGCATAATTAAAGTCATCTCTGCATGTGTACAGTTCTGATGGAATGCCCACAGCAGCATTTTGCACAAGGTATTTGATAGAATTATCCTTTGGAATCATATCAAAATATCTCCTACCATCCTATCTTGCATGTTTGGTACATTCAGTTTTGTGTACTGCAGAGGTGGAAGATGCCATCCAATTGCCAAACAGAATGGTCACAACTTGACAGTTCCTTTGCTAATGCTGCACTGATCCCAGGTATGCATAATGATGGCCCATTGCTTCTTCCTGTCAGGAATAAAAGTAATTCAATAATCAGTATACACTTGACAGCACTGAACAATGCTTAAGGATGTATCATATATTAGGATCCAGCAAATACTACTACTGACCATTAACAACTATAGTAACTACTACTAATAAAGATGATAATAGGATGCCTACTTCACCCAAGGGTGGTTTTCAGTAGGGTAGCGTAGAAAAAAACTTCTCTCTACAATATCACACCTCTTTATATTCACAATTCAAGAGCGACAATCATGGCGACTACACATTCCCTTTGGTTGGTGGTTCAAAAAGCTACTCAATTATCAAGACCAAAATAATCAAATCACACAGGTTTTACCCAGAAGACATGGTTGATAAGCATGCACTTCAGAACTAATCCAGGGAGTGGGGAAACTTCTGTTATGGCTGGGACCATGTGGTTGCCTGAATCCCTTTTCCCATTATGGGTATGTTAATGTATACCCCTGTTCCAGACCAAAAGAGCTATATTCTATTTCCTCACTAAAATACTTGAAAACCATACCTTTGGCAAACCCCTTTATACTTGTCATATGGGCATGCTACCCCTCCCCCCCCCCCCCCCCTCTCCCCTCCCCAAGTGGGTAATAAGTACAGAACTAGTGCCCTATGCTTGAGCTTTTCTCAGTCATCGACCTTCCACCTACCCATGACTTTACCAGATCCTTTCATTGTTTGAAGTTTTATGAACTTTCTAGAGAGGGATCATTACTAAACCAATGGACTCTCGAAACCTTTGCCTCTCTAAGAAGCAAACCGCATGGGCACCAGGAGACGGGGCAGCCATGTGTCTGATGTTTCCTTGTCATTTTCGCTGCGATATGTGATCTTAGAGCTGCGTGTGATAACTCAACAGAGCTAGAAATCTGAGAAGAAACGCCAGCGATAGACAGTCGATCATGGCTGGATCGGTTTCGTACCCGGTTGTGGTAGTCTCTGGACCATCCTGCAAGTTGCGAACTTTAAAGTAAGGAATCGTGTAGGTACTCACCAGAACAACGTGAAAATAACTTAGCCCGTGTGTCAAGCGAAACCCGTGCCTTTCCGTGAATCGGTCACTGGCACACGGCTCGTGGCCACAGTGCGTGCGCATGTTCCCGTGGGCGTGTGACACAGCTCTCTCTCCTCAGTCCTGCGTCACTCACGCCTCTCTCAATTCTTTGTATGTGAGCTTTCTACTAAGATTAACCGCACAGACTGGTCTTCTATATCTCTGAGCAAACTTCGATGGCCCTCTCTCTCTCTGTGTCTCTTTTTCACTCCGTCAGTCTGTGTCAGTTGGTCTCTGTCCGTTCTGCCTGTGTCTCACTCTTTATTTCTTTCCTCTCTCTGATCTGTCTGAGGGGGTTCTTTTCTGTACATTCGGATGCACAGTTTACTAGATTTTTTTGTATATTTTTTGGTTTAGTTCTGTCTTGTACCGCCCTCCAGGCGATACCACTAAAAGCTCTAGAACAAAAGTACAAAAGTGTCCCCTAATTTGCGATAAAAGACTCGATTACTCAATTTGCTGTTTTTCGTCTCTTCCTTTTCTCTCCTTTTGGAAAGCAGCAATATAAACAAAATTAGTTGACAGACCGGAAGAAAACCCCTTCACTTTGTGCGCTGACCGGAAAACCCTTTTGAGTGCCGCAAGGATACCCCTCGAGTGCACTGAATGAAAACCACCTACGAAGTCATACACCCACTTGAGTGCACTGCAATTAATCTCGACGTACGGCATATTTTACATGGCAACGGGTCATTTAAAACATTTTTGAAAGCCTCTTTATTTACAGTGTATTTACATTTGAGTAACACATAAATGTCCTACTTGTACTAAGTGTACTTGATGTTTCCCGATTTTGAATGAGTCACAGCCGGCAAATTGTGTGGGCAACAAGGAAAAGAAATTAAATGACCGACAAACTAGTCGAAAACAAATTTCAGAATTTCAGAGCGGAAACCGGCAGATATTGATTTTTAAGCGTGAGAAAATTTAGCTCGATTTAGCTAAATGTAAACATAATTGGCAAATAAATTACCGTCACTCTAAAAGTATTTTCCGGCATTTTCATTTTATTAAACTAACCTGCATGGCTATACTGAACTCACAGTGTCAGAGACCGCTCCAGTATCGCGGTGCAACCTGACCCAATACAACCCGGGCTGGACTCACCAGTTAAATATTAGCAGTGTCATGATCACAGACTCATGCAGCGGGAATCGGAAACTCCAGTATAAAGTCAATCTTCGTTGTATACATTTCCAATTAACGTTACGTTGTCAGATTTTATCCAGCGGATATGGGGCAGATAAGCCAAGCAATCTTAAGTGTTATGATAAAGTTCTGTTTTGAGACAGCCACAGCTGATCCGCACGAAGTTAAATATTTTGAGGAAAAATGTGCAATTTCTCAGGGTATACCTTTCGTCAAGTTCCAGTGTAAGTCCGTACTTTTGCCGCAGCTAGGTTTTCGTCGGTGTTTTCAGTGCATCGTCTTTTTTATCTTGTTTTTCCTCGACTGAAGCCTCTGTTTTGGTTTCCTCTTTATTCTTCTTCTGGCTCGTCTCTACCTTCTCCCATTCATATCTCCCTGGGAGTGGAGTTTGAGTTTCGAAGTCAAAATTCCATTTTTCCTTCTTTTCCTCCGCCTCTCTTTTCCTCTCCTCGGCCGCATCTCTTCTCGACTGTTCTTGGTCAGAACGCCCAAAAAGACACCTCCTTGCCTTATTCCGCTCCCCAGTACTCATTGCCCTCTGTAGCTTGACGTTTTGGTACAGTGATCTCAATTCCAGCGCTCGTTTTCGCAAGTTTTTACGCTCGACGCACAGCTCCATCCTTGGGGCGGTTTTTTGTGCCTGTATATTTCGCAGAGGAATGTTTTGTGAGTGAAAAGTAGAGCATTACGTCACCCTTCATAATGCTAATTTGCCGATCTCAAACAAGTCTTGACATGTAATACCATCTTGAATAGGTAAGTCTAAATATAGACAGACGGTGGCGTGACCACATAAATTTATCACTTTCGATAACTCAGAAGTCTGTTTGTTAGTTTCCTGCACTGTGCAGCGATAGATCTTAGTTTTGTACAATATTTGACTGACCCAATTTACAAAAATCTCAAAATTGCAAATGTCACCTGATGAGACTAATAAAATCATTTGATTAGAGCAACTATTGGAAATTTCGGCGGTCATTGTTTGGAAACTGAAAGCTTTCTCTGAATATATACGTACGATTTGTATTTTTTTTTTTCCGGCTTACGCGATGTCATTGTAGTTCCTTCAGAAAGCCACTTAAGGCGACGACTGCGAGGTACATCCCAACTTATTTGAGAGCAGCATGTAATCGAACATCTTGTAACATACTGTACAATAATTTTCGTACCTTTCATTTCCGGGTCGTACGGGAGCTTTTCGCGGCAAAAACCAGCTGGCACGCGCGGCTTTCCGTTATGGCCGGGCGATCGGACGACTGTTGCCTTGAATTCAACCTGCTTTTCAACCTGAATGCAACCTGCTTTTCTCACAAACACACGGAGTGAAACAGACTCAGTTGTTCCTGGTGGGCAAGTTTATAACCGTTTGACGAAGCAGGGGAATCCTCGAGTTTTTATAATTCGATCACATGGCACAGGCCCAAACATGCCCATTGTTTTTTTTTTTGTTTGTTTTTTTTTTTACGCACAGCGGCTTCCGGTGAGGATCTTGAGCGATTTGGGTCATGCTCTTTTTCTTTTCAACTAAATAACTCTAATCAGGACAAGAAATGTGGTAATATTTCGAAAGTTTGCCTTGGTGGAGTTTTCCGTATTTTCCGACGTTACGATCGAGAAACTGTCAGAACACGTACACAAGCGAAAGATCAATGTGAGCTGAGAAATTTCTAAACACGTATTTGTCGGGCGCCTATTCCTGTTAAAAATAGAGAAGAGAGTTCTGGAACGGGCAAGCTCAAACAAGGCACCACTTGTTGACTTCCGTCCAGCGGTTACCGCCGTAACCGGGTAGGCCTGGGAAGAGGTCAATTCAAAATATGGCGGCGGAATACGGCTGTTGTTCGTTTTGGCGCTGTTTCTCTATTTTTTAAAGCAAAGACAATATTATTTCTGGCTAGATTACCTTGAAAAGGGAAGTTAGCTGTTTCTGGCCTGGAAGATGTTGAAAACTAGGAAATCGTAAGTTGAAGTTTGGTAATAAATATGTTGTTGTCGTGACTGTCATGGATATGCTGTGTCACCTGTGGTTTTTTTTGTTGAAGTCAGCATTTCTGTGATTGGAACGTATAATTCACTTTGTATTGTAACTTCTTTGAAACTGTTCATACCAGGCAAGTATTAAAGCCTGTCAATTTATAACAAATCGCATACAGTCTTCCGTTGTGTATCCATTGTGTACACGCACATGCCAGCAGAAAAATACAACACAGTGTGGGAAAATTCGTTTCTTTTTATAATCTGCTTCCAGATTTTGACGTAGTGTACTGCACTGAAATTCCTGTTTTTATAAAATAAAAACCTATTTTAGGTGGACAGATAATTTACTGTAGTTTTTCTGCTTGAAGTGCTGATCCATTTGAGACTGAGCCACTTCCAAAGACATTCTACTATCCATCCCAACAAAAGGATCTCACCAAGAAGGAAAGAAAGGTAAATAACTCCTGCTAGTAACTACAGATTACCCCACATTTCTGGAGGCACCGCTTAAAATGATGGATACGTGGATATGCAATGCCCTTAAGGCTGGTTCACACGGTAAAGCAAGTGCAAGAGAATGAAAACTTTTCCATTCTCTTGTGCTTGCTTCACAAATTTTACCGTGTGAACCGGTCACTTGCGTTTGCGCTTGCGCTTGCTTTACTTGTGTGAACCAGGCTTTGGAATTTTGAAGCTTGGAGTGGGTACACATAAGATGCAGATATACAGTTAGACCACCCCTACCCCTATGTTTTTTGAATGATTAGATAAAGAGAGCTTGTGGCATTATCATAACATAATAGCAATAATCTAAGTTGGAGGTGTAGTTTTACTGCTTGTCCACAAATGCTTAATAAGAAACTCTGGGGGAGGGCTGTCAGGTAGCTCACTGCTTATCTGTATGTAAGTTCCAAATGCAGAGTATCCAGAAATCCAGGATTTGAAATTAACTATTGTGTACAGTTGTCATGTTTTGTGGTTGCATGCCCCATCCAATTTCTTGGTGCCCAACATTGTGTTGAAATACAGCACTAAATTGCACCATTTTTCTTGAAGGCATTGGTTGCCCAAGGGACATTACCATTCATTCTACAATATTTAGTTGCCCAGCATTATTAATTGGTTGTCCAGGGTAACTGGACAACTATTAATGTTGAGCCCAGCTGTATTCTTTTCTAAATGTTAAATGTTTTTCCCCAATCCCTTCCAGACTTGTTTGAGTCCTACACACAAGAAAGAAGACAAAATCACCAGTCCTGAGACGGAGCAGTTTATTAAGGACATAGACAAGCTATTAATCCATGAGGCACCCACTCGGGAAAATGGATCTGGAGTCAATGATCAGTCATCAACATCACCATTTAATGAATCATGGCCAAGCACTGATCGAACAATGCAAATCTCAACTCCGGAAACATCAGAGACATCTAAAGACAGCAGGATCACTAAAGAGGAGAGTGAGCATGAGAAACAACTTCTGCCTGATACTACACTAGGAAGGTGAGGAGCATTTGAGTGCAGTTCACTTAGATTTAGCTCTCATTCTGTTTATTTTTCTTAGTTTTTCTTACCATTTGACATATGACTAAAGGAATAGCCTATAATATTAAAGATTGATTGACACAAGTAAAGCAAACACTTTAAGTGAACAAATGCAAGCACAAGAGAATGGAAATTCTTACATTCTCTTGCAGCTTTGTGCTTGCTTAACTAATGTAAACCAACCTTAGAAAAAATAATTAGTTGTTGCAGTGGTGGTGAGTACAAAATATACTGTTAGTACCAGAAATTTTCTAATATCAAACAAACTGCTGTAAGTTTTTATCAAGTTGTGGGAATGGTGTATGTAGCAGTATCTCCTGAACTATGACCTTGAACAGTGTCAATCTAGAATTTGTTGGTCCCAATGGGTGGCCTGAACTGAGAGAAACGACAGTTTGACCAATAACTGCCTGCCTTTTTTCCGCACTACCCCACATATACATTATTTGACTACTTTATAGTTACATGTTTTGTATTAAAAGAAGAAGTTTGCCTCTCATCACCCTTTTGGGCCTCTTAATCCTCCAGCTTGTTATAAGTTATGTTTATGGCCAGTACCATACAAAATGTACAATACTACATACACTGTGTATATACTGTATGTATTACAGAACATTACTGTAAATTATCTATTGGATAATTCCATTAAAATATTTTGCAGTTACAGTGTACAATTCTCAAAGCTGACATAAAAAAGGCAAACTATGAAGGTTAGAGAGCTGCACACTCAGACAGTTCCTTTCCAATTTACAGGTTTATTCATCGATTTCGCAATGCTCCACCTAAAAACCGACACAACCGAGATAGGGAGTACCTGGAGAGTGGCAGGGAAGGAGAGTTCTGGTGGCTATCTCCTCCAAGCAACAGCTCCACCCCAAGAGAAGCTACCCCCACAGAGAGAACCACACCCAAGCCCACGCCAAGCCTGTCTCCCATGCAGAAAAAAGAAGTCAGAGAAGGAGGGAACAGAGCCTCACCAAGGAGAGCCACAAGGGAGGTACATGTATGTTCACAGTATACAGACTTCACTGCTAATTTGCTGGTGTGCACACATTACATGTACAATGTAGAGGATACAAGCTCTTGTATCTTGACCCTTTCAATCCTGATTTGAACATAACATACAGTAAATGCTCAAGAAGAAATGTTACCTTGGCAAGACCAAAAGCCATGTTCTCTATACTGTAATATATATCAATGGTGAGTCTTTTACACACTCAGGAGTCCGGGGAATTAATTGAAGTTCCCTTAGTTGGCTTTTTGTGTCAGGAGGCCTATTTTATTAAGTGGCTCTTGGCTTTGATCTCTACCAAATCTCAACCAAAATTTTAGATTTGCAGTGATGGATCCAGGGTTTGCAGTTGCCATGGGGCCGAAGCCCCGGTACAACCAAAAAGGGGGCCGATCTTAAAACAAAATGGGCCATTGTAAAATTACACAAATGTTAACAGAGTAAACAGCTCATGAACTTGCAGCCTTCAAAACAAAGAACACTGTAATTTACTTTATTTTCCTTGCTCTCTGTTTTATATCATATGTTTTCTTCTCAGCTGTTGGGTCAGATGTCCCCTCTGAGATCACCTTCACTTGAAGGACTGGACTCCAGCACCAGAGACCTGCAGACAAGAGCCAGAGACTTGCTGGAGAAAAGGTGAGGAAGAAAAAAATAACAGTTTAGCAAACATTAGTGTCAGAAATAGGATTGCTCAAAATTCTTCACAAAGAAAGTCAATTATTCTAGACTCTAAGTTATGAAAATATTTGATGTATGCAGTTTTCATTCTCTTTGTGTATTTTGGGGAATTCTCCATGTGAGCCTATGCAAATCCACATCAAGCAGTACAATGTCTGCACAAGATCAAGATACCGTATGTTACTTTATATGTCAATACAACGTGGAGAAGTTGGAATTTTGATTGCTTGCTTAACTTGGATGTAAGCTGGCTGAAAAGTAAATGCTCAAGCCCTGACACTCATACATTTCCTCTTGAATTTTTTTCCTACATGTACTTTTTTGTCTGAATGTGGATTAACTCTTGGATGAGATCCCAGCTCACTCTTGACATATGACTATAAAGTACAAACTGCAGAAAAGCAAGATACCATACTCACAGATTTCTCCTTTGATTTTCACTTTAGTCAACACCTGTTCAGTTTAGCCATGCAACTTCTTTTCTACTGTATCGAGTTGTTTTGCTCTGTCTCAACTGTTACGACTAAACATCTTGTTTATTCCCACCAGTGAAAGCACTTTGGAAACTTCCTCAAGTGACACCCAGATACTCAAACGAAAACTCACATCAGACCTACCACAGAGAGCAGACAACATAGAGCCTAAGCCATCCAGACGTCCTGTAACGCGACATAAACCAGCTCCTCCCCTTCTCCCAGAAGAAGACATTTTGTACCAATGGAGGCTGGCCCACAAGAGAGAAAAGGCACATGAACGAGCTGCCATATATGGGGCTCCATACCAATCCAGAGCAGGGCCTGCCTTTGGCATACCCCAAAGCGGACCTGTTCGGAATCTGGAACACCAAAGACGAGGAACTGTTCCAGAACATTTGGGGCCAAATTTGAGGACGTCTTCTGCACCCACGTACAAGATAGCCTCCAGTGTCCAACCACAAGGCGCACAGATAGATAGTCGGCAAGGATCCGCTCTGGACAAACCTGTCCCAAGGGATGAAGACGAACAAGGTCCCCTTGAAACCCAGCAACCTCGTGCACATACGACAGCAACGACACAGACATCAGTAGTCCCTATTATTTCATCAACTGGTGTACCCCCTAGTTCCGGTGTACCTCAGCCCTCGTCAGGCACAGATCAAGTTTTATCAGACTGCTTTACCGAAGCTGCTGTCCCGTCTCACCTGCACTTGTCTTGTGATATCCTGCCGTGTCCGCATCAGTCCGCTCTCCTGGGCGTGGCCAGAACAGAGGGAGGTGCAAAGGCACCCCTGAGTACTCCAGTTGTAGAGTGTCAGGGCAGAGAGTTGCAGGTGGAGTCTGGAGGATCGGGGAGTCGAAATGCAGAGCCAGGGATATCAAGGAATGAAATGACACATTCCTCTGGACAGCCACATGGGAATCAGAAGAAACTAGCCGTTGAGTTACCTCAAAGACAGCACAGGATAAAAGAAAGAGGAGACCAGGTGAATTATAGAAACCGTGGGAAGGACGAATCATCAGTTCATCATCAGGAAAGGATCGCCATGAGATCAGAAAACTCAAAAGAGGAATCAGACACAAGTGAAAGTTCGTCCGAAAATGATAAACGTAAGAGGGAATTATGCTGTGGGAAAGACAGCAGAGAAATGGAGCACAGACCAAGAAAAGGAAGGACAAGAAAACCAAGGCCTGCTGTATCCACAAGAGGAGCCTTGCACCTTGATCATGTTATTGGTGAGGTAGGAATACAGTACTTTCATGTCAGAATCCACGTGTTTTATTTCTTGTTGTATCGTGTTTATTGTCTTGTTGTATCTTTTTTTTTAGTGTGGATGTAATGTATCTTGTTTATGGTCGTATTGTGTCTTGTTTTTGGCCTGTTGTATTGTGTTTTTAGCGTGGTTGTAATATATCCTGTTTATGGTCGCCGGCATTGTCTTGTTTCTGGCCTGTTGTTTTTTCCCCTTCCCTCCTCAATAAAATCCCTCTAATTGGTGAAAAAAAGTTGAGCTTGCAGGGTTTGGGGGGGGGGGGGGGGGGGGGGGGGGGGGGGGTGGAAGTAGAAAAAGGTCTATGTAAACATAGGGCCCAAGCCGGATGTTCAAAGCTCGATCAAGCTAACCCAATATTAACCACACTCTTTCGCTCGTGCAGATTGTTGTCCAAATCTCGAGTTTTCATCCAAGACTACTGTAACTAAACGAAGTCGTGTTGTGGGTAAAAACTTCTCATTTTTAGGCCTAACGTGGACTTTTTTGACAAAGACAAAGTTGAGCTAATCCGGCATTTGCCTATTAATCGATCTCTGGTTGCCTGACTTGTCTTCACTTTCTGTGTAAACAGGTTGTCTCTGATAGACTTTTCTCCACACCGGTATCATCAGTTGGTGATGAGAGTGACAGGAGCTTCATGGCTGCTGAGAAGGACAACATTCCACAAAACACAAATGGTGAGTGGGAGCACCGGCCAATAATTGGAGGTTAACTTTGGGGGAGATCTAGTACACGTATGGTCAGGAAGCGACGGAATGTTTGTCCCCGTGAGAACTAGCGTTCTTATGGAGATAAAGCATACAATATAGTGTGTGTATTTTATCATCGAACTAATTTTGTTGACAGTATGCAACGGAGCTGTGCCAAGGCTGGAGCCGTATTCACAAACGTTCAGAGTTGAACTAAAGTCTTTCTGGAAACAGCAAATTAGTTGGCTTGTGAAATAAAACGAGGGTTGGTCATCACACTATACTTAGTATCGAGTTTGCTGGTGAATTTTACACAAATACGTACCAAATTTACTAAGTATACATGACAGTGATACGCGCACATTACAAGGATGCAAAGTATTTCTTTCTTGTCTTACAGTAGAGCTGGGTACACTGTTACAGGACAGTTCTGAAGACGAGTTTCCTGACGACGAGATACTTAAGATGCTCAGATCCAGAGCCAGAAACTATGCAGAGCAGCTGAGGTGAAAAATGGATCTGTTCTTTGATTATTGACGACTGATCAGTTGTTGTTCACCCGTGAAGGCCTGGCAAAACGAGGACACATTGAGGCGACAACATTGCTAGCGTGCCCATGTTTCCCAAACGTTGCCCCGTTTTGCCACGCGCGAAACATTTGTTGCGGACAAAAATTTGTGTCCTGGACACAAAAAAGTGTTTCTGAAATACTCCAGAAACATTTGTTGTGTCCGGGCGGAGCGTAACAATGTTGCCGCCACAATGTGTCCTTGTTTTTGCCAGGCCATTAGGCAGTTTAAGATTGCCGTATTACGCAGCCCGGAAAGTGAAAACCGCAGAAAATAATAAGTTACGTTTTCCGTACTTTTGCAATGTTTTCTACGCCAGGTATAGAAAGAGATAAGTCAAGTACGGTAGCAATAAGCTCCTGCTATTTCAGAATTTGCCATCTTCAACCAAACATGACTTGTTAGTCAGATCATGTGATTTATTGCGGTTTGAGGGCTGTGGAATACTTCAATTTTAAACTATCTATAGCTGTGAATCGCTCTGATCTGCTATTTCTCAGCGCTTGTTTCGTACAGCTCTTTTGGTCGTGAAGTTGATGTGGGTATGCTGAAGCCCCCGAAACATGTGTTGATTGACGTATCGAGCGTTGGCCCTTTGTAAGATGACCCTGAAAAAAAAAAAAAAAAAAAATGCAGGGCTTCTATTCAGGGATACCTTTGAAATTGCTTAACCCTTTCACTCTCAAGACTTCAATTTTATCCTTACTTCTCATCGGGGAAGTCTTACAGTACCTTGCTCAGATGAAAGCTGATTGAACTATCAATTCTCACTACACCACTGACTGGAAAAATTTGAGCTATGAACTTGGAAATGAAACGTTCCTTATCACGGGAGTCACAGACCGGAAGCTTTGTAATCATGCTTTGCACGTGTTTGGAATTTTCGTTGACTTTCTGTATCTCCTTCCCTGACAGGTCCGTTGATCAGCTCTTGTCTCGAGAAGAGCCTGGATTGGACTAACAGCCTTGAAACCTCGTCGTCGTTTGCGATATTTTGACACGAGAAATGTTTATAAACTTGATATATTATATATGTAGACTGTGAAAGATTCAGGGACATTATTATAACAAAGTTTGTTAAAAATATGAATGTGTCGTACTTCATTTCAGATCAATTCTTTTTTCAAGCTTTACGAAGGTCTGCCAATGCTTTTAATTTTGGCTATCTGTGAATATCGAGCACTGGGCGTTTGAAGTACCTTTTTGTTTTCACAAAATCACGAAAAGTCGAAAAATGCTGAATGATTTCGCAGTGCAGCTCGGTAGTAGTTTAAAGTATTCTTCCTTGATCTTTATGTGTCTCGAAATCTTGTTTTCTAAAGACGAAAGACACTTCAGCACATTCAAATGTAAAAGCCCGGCAATGTAGCTTTGGAAGCAATCAATTCAAGCCAAACGTATTCGGACTATTCTTTTGTCCCTCGCCCCATGTATGATCTGCAGATTGTCAGACTGTTTGATCAATGGCACTGATGATTGATTGATTGATTGATTGATTGATTGATTGACTGACTGACAGGTAATTGACAGACTGATTAATTGACCGATTGATTGATTGACTGATTGATTGATTGCTTTACTGATTGATTAGTAATTTCATTTTGAATTCCTGTATGTTGCTTGTTGTACAGTAAAAGTGTGGCAAGAGCTGTAAAAGATGGTGTGCTTGAGCCACTTGTCCTGAATAAGAACAGATTAGGAAATGAAGAAGAGGAGAAGGAACAGCATTGTCAGGTGAGAGTCAGTGAGTGACAACAGTGGATCAGATAAACATGGCAAATGTAATGTCCTGGTTTATCTTCACTCTTGTCACCCTACCGACAGACTATACAACTTGGTGCTAAATCCGGCTATTCATGTAGATCAATAGTAGTTCACATCTAAGTCTGTTTTACTGTGACAGCCACCTGGAATTACTTTTTTCAGTTTCAGTTTTAAAGTTCTCTTTTTTTTTCGTAATTCTGCAGGTACGAGGAAACCACGATAGGTGCGATAAGTGAAGAGTCAAATGAACGGGAGAATGTTGCAAGGATTGAAGACGAAAGATTGAAGGTGGAAGGGAAGAAAGAGCAAAAGTACGGGACAAGACCAAAAGACCAGTGAAGTGTCAAGTGAACGAGAGAATGACACAAGGATTGAAGACGAAGGTTTGAAAGTGGAAGAGAAGACAGGAAAAAGAAGACAAAAACAAGGGAATGGTGAAATGGAGGAACGTAGTAATTTATTGCCATCTACTGATTTGAGCGAGAAAACAGAATCTCAAGCCAAGAGAAAGAAGACACTCGATAGCCAGTCCACTGCTGCTGAGGTAAACGGCAACACCGAGGAAGAAGTGCAAGAAAGTGCACCAGAACAATCAAAAGAACCTATCAAAATAGTCAAGTAGAATTGCGTCTGTTAGTAAAACCAGTGAACACTTAGAAAATGGAGACTGTATGAAACTGCCAAAGGAGAAGAGCAAAACAAGAACGGTGTTAAGAATGGCAGCAGAGAGCAGTGCAGAACCATTTGCCATAGTTCGTCAAAGTGAATTCAACTCCAGCAGCGTTTGTTCGGAAGGCGGTGGCCAAAGTGGAGGCGCGGACAGAACCAAGGAAGAAGGCAAATGAGAAGGTGAGGAGGCCAAGCACTCTAGATACAATGGTGAAGAATGTGGAATAGTATATTGGGGTTAATAGTTGCGCTCTTGTTGTTGTTGTTGTTGTTGTTGTTGTTGTCATGGTTTCTTTTTGTAAAAAAATTCTCCCTTTTTATACATTTCCAAAAGAAAAAAAGAACACGATATTTGCGAAGACTTAGGTACGAAGGGAGGCACGAGTTTAGAACCCCTATAAAATGCCAATACGATTTTCTTTAGTACAGCTTTAGTACTGACCCTTTAAAATACCAAAAAAGAACCATAAATCTTTTTATACCCTTTTCCTTTACTTGAGGCTTGCAATATGTTAACTCGAAAAGTCTTTTTTTTTTTTCTTGTTGTTCAAGATAAAATACTCTGTAGCACGAAGTGATGAACAAACGCGGTAAAATATTTCGATCTTCATTTCAGGCCCATCCGCCATTGAAGCTACTCGCTCAGTCCTCCAACAGCGCATCCACAACGTCACGGCATCCCCTCCCCTCCCCTCCTCCCGGTGAGTCTGTGTACTAGACTGTGACGTAATTAAAGCATGCAAGAATCTTTTCACACCTTTCTCTTTTCTGTATATCATTATTTCCACGTTGTTGTCGAATGTCGACGTATTCGGTACGTTTCGTGTTCATTCCTGTTGTTTGTTTTGCCCAGAAGATGAGTTAGCTGACCGAACGTGTTCTACAACTTCAGGGCAAAGATAAAGTGGCAGAATGGACGGCAACTGAGCGAAACTGCCCTGTCCAGCTTCGAGACGAATTATGCCGGGTGAGTTCGAGTTCACTGCCTTCGCAGTATAGGTTTAGAGTTTCATCTCAGTCAGTTCAGTACATAGTATACATTTGTCCCAGCCAAAAGACATTGTTAGCTTATAAAATGCGTTCCTTTGCACACAGAGCTCAACTGCTGACGATCGAGATGGATATCATAAATGGACTGGAATGGACTGCAGTGGAATACCATGGACTGCAGTGGAATACCATGGACTGCAGTGAAATACCATGGACTGCAGTGAAATACCATGGATAGTAACAAGCAATGGTTCCTGCAAGGACACAAGCGCTAGACTACTGCAAAGTAGGGCTTACTACTGTGATTAATTTTATACAGATTCATTGAGGCTGATCGATACCATGCATTTCCGTGCTGATAATACTACCGACTATATTTCTGTCAACAAATTGGATATTTATTTTTCAAAACGGAGACTCGCGTCGTTTCTTTTCTTCAAACAAATTGCCCGTCTCCATAGCAGTTATTTTTTTATTTCTTTGATGCGTGGAACCTATCAGCCTTGCATATTCATTATTGGATGAGTCGAGGTGTTTCGATAACGTTCCGGGGTTCACATCTTTTCTCGTGTCAGAAGATTTCGTTTAGTTGATTTGGCTTAAACGGACAATTCTCTATTTAATATTTCGTTAGGATTTGCTGAGAAATCAGTGCTTCAAGTATATGTTCGATCGAGACACCTCATTTCGTAGTTAGCCAAGCTTACTTTAAATGACTGCAAACAAGCCGTTACTGAAAAGAACAGGAGAGATTTCAAACGGAGATTTTCTACACGAACCGGCTTTAGTAAAACGTGTGAACATTATAGATCGCGAAAGAAATAATTTGTTATACTTTTCAAATCAAGTTAGCCATGTACAACTGCAAACTCGCGAGATTCAAAGTCATTTTTGTGAACAGATTCTGACGGAGAATTTAGGTCGAAAAGCCTGCAAAAATTTGAACTCGGTTTCGATTCATAAGTCACAGGGCTTGAAAATATCCTGAACTATCCTCTTAGTGGTTTATCAGATATTTTCCTTAGGGATTCTGTCCTTTCCATTTAGCAAAGAACACGAAATTAGCAAGATTTTCCAATAAATTAGAAATCAAGTTTCTGATACTCAACCTATTGTTTCTTGACAAAAATATTTATCTTTTTTGTATCTCGAGTTCGGCGCAATTCAAAATATCGAGGGGGAATTATTTAATGTGCCATCCGATAATTTACGGTACATTGGAACTGCCCGCTTACGAGTGTGTGTAAATACAGAGTTTAACTGATTTCATATTCAAATGCAAGCTGAGCGAACGGAGTGTTTTATTTTTCTCTTACGAAACGGTTTCTCCCGTGGTTTCTTTATCGTGTCCAGTTTCGCGTCAACGGCATTGCAGTCATTTTAGTATGCTTGAATTGTGCATGTAATGGGATATGGTTGTTTCTTTCGAATCATTGAAAACTTAATCGCAAATTTCAAATGGAACTTTGCGATGCTGAAATAGGAACGAGAAAACTAGGCAAATTTTAATCTCGGCAATTTTCAAATGGGAATTTGCGTTCAAGATAGGAATCTTGCTCAGTTGGTTATTCGCAAATTTGAATGGAACTTTGCGATGGTCAATTGCAACGTTGTTTGCTAATCGCACAGATTTTCTTTACATTCTGACTTTGGGTTTTCAGGCTAAATAACAGCCATTTGAACAATTTGGTGCGAAGCTAAAACTTCTATTCTACGTTTATGATTTTCCAGTGATTCAACAACCATATCTCATATTGCGCGTGTTTATTAGAAGCAAGGGAATACTTTCCCTCATTATTTTAGGAATTATTTAGAATGGGAGGCTCTGAGAAACGTCTTTAATTTTGGCTCCAATATTCTTGATTTGGCTGAAGACTTATGCCAACTTCAGGCGCCGAACTTTTCATGGACGGATGCTATGGAAGAAAAATTTTTTTCTTCGCGTTGTAAGCTTTCCGTTTCTCAGAGCCTCTCCTTCGATTTACTTTGCTCAACTACTAGGATCTCAAATGGGCTTTGAAGTAGTAATAGTAATAGTAGTTGTAACAGTGTAGTAGTACAAGAGTACTACTTCAAAATTAGTACAACTCTATTACTCTTGCTGTTTCAAAGTCCGACCATTAACCTCATTAGGTAAGCAAAAAAATTTGACTATAACTGGTGCCATCCGCTAACCCCGACCAACCTCCCCTACCGGAAGATTTACTTATATACACTCTGAATGTGACGTCAATAAAGTTTGAAAAGCATCATGGTCTTATGTCATCTTTAATTATAAAACAAGTTTTGCAGGTTATACTGCATATTACATATTCATGTACATCATATCGAGTCTACAAACATTTCAAAACACACCGCGCGCCAAATAAACGGTGTATATATGAAATGATGTATCCAGTGCATCACAAGTAAAAGTATATCATGCCTTAATAAAATCTGGTGCGGAATTGCTGTTCAATTCCCGCGGTTCTAGTTCGCCAAATCTCTACCGAAAATGCAAACAGTCAATCTATTTCTCTCGACAGTGAAAGCAAATTAACTTGAGGCATGAGATAACTTTTAAATGTGACGCACCCACAAACAGACACTCAGACGTCTTTATTAAGCACATCAGTAAACAGGGTTACATACATGGTATAAATAATCGAAAGAATATCACCTGACAAACCAGGATGGAGGAAGAGAAATGCGCACTGCTCGCAAATGACAATGAATAAATTAGTTTTCGCAAAAAAAATCGATTTGAAATTGTCCAACAGGAAAGCGAATAAATGAATTGCAACAAAAATCGATAACAATATCACAAATAGTCTTTAAAACATTTCAAGTGGTTTTAAATATGATAAAAGCTAACAAGGGACTTAAACTCTCGGCGACGAAGCCATTCTCTTGAAATTGAACCGCGTCAACTTCGTTGCAACCGAGGCCACGTGAAAAATTGTGCGACGGAATCAAAACGACTTTCCAATCCAAAGACAAAAAACAGCGCGCTATTCCCTTCCAACCATCTCAGTTCTAACTCAAGAAATGCACAAACCTAAACTCTGGTACACCTGAAAATTTGAAGTAAGCAACGACCTGGACAAACTTCGGAGACAATTTAGACAGGCCATCAAGATTGTGGCGCAAATGAATCAGAGAAAACAAAGAATTGTTGATTGCGTTGATCAGCGTAAAACTGTTCGGCTATTTGAATACGCAAAGTCCATATGAATTGCGAGTTAAATTTTCAGGTCGTACCAGATAAAGATATACCCTTCAAAAATATAAACAGCACGAAACAAATGGCTGTAGAATTTGCCCAAACAGATTCCACAACTGTAATATTTCGACCGCGAAATATTCTTCATTTGACTTGAAAAGCCAAGACTTATCCAAATCAGAATAATGATTTGTTCTCGTAAAAAAATAATTTCTCAAAATAGAGTGTGCAGCTTTCGATTTCTGAAGAGTATATAACTAGAAGCAGCAGAAAAAAAAAAAAAAAAAAAAAAAAAAAAGGTAGAGGTGTTCCAAAGCAATCTACCAGGCAGTGATTAAATTGTACACGATAGAAAATTTAAGATGTCCAACGTTTCTTAATCAAACCGTACCCAAATTTGAAAGCGACAGGAGAAATGTTGTGCACATTTGTGCCAAGATTAACGCGAGGCCGACTAAAAACAACAGTTTCGAAGACAAAAATATTGCAAACATGATAAAAGTAAACGAAAACAGCAACCGTTTTGTAAAGGAAGTTAAGCGGCTTTTTTATACCGTCGATAAATAGAACGATAAATTTACAAGCAGAAACCATATAAACGTTAATTCGATATCTGCGTAACTGCAACGTTTTCATAACGAACAAAAAAGATACGCGCAAAAACAAGTGCCAATCGTGAACGCTTTAGAAAAAAAAAAAAAGTCGACAAAAAAATAATAGCACGGGCAAAACAAGAATTCTCTGTAACCAAACTGATTGGAAATTGTTTTCTGCAGCCAATATCTGTATTGTTTGCACAATTTATCATTTTGGATTTTTCTGCATAATATCAATACCAGACCTGGAAATTTTGGCAACTTAGATCAAATGCAGCCATCTAGCGAAGAAAGAACAGCCTTCTCTTGTAATATTATGCTGTTCACACGTATGTGACAGATAGCAAATCGGGTTTTTGTCCGAAGTAGTGAAGTAAACTAACAAGTGCAAAAAGTGCCCTCGCGTTTAGAGTCGTTCTTGTTCACGAATTATAGTTTAAAAAAAGTCTTGGAGCGAATTGAACTGACTGAGAACGTTTGAAACACCTCTTTCAAAGGAAAAATTAATAAATCATACACGACTGTAGATTAGCCTTAACATATCAGAGCTTACGGTTTTCTGTTCAATACATTTCTACATTCGTCATCCGTTCGAAGCCATCTCCAGCCAAATTTTCCTTTAAACTTTGAGTCAAGTCCATGTGCCATGCTTCTTTTCCGCTGCCCTGAAAGCTGCGTGGCGTGAAAGCTGTGAAGGAAAAGAGAGAAATGCATTGAATAACCTGGAATGTTTCAAAGACTTGCAGGCATAAAGCTAAGCGTGAGTTCCTTCCTTCTGTTCGTACGTCGCAAATTTAACTTAGTAATACTCACCGGAAAGCCTGACTTTCGCTTGCTCCGCCATTTTTAGTCTTCAAATCTCTTCTCACAAACACGTCCACCTTCGTCGGAGTCTTCTCACAAATGGCTTCTGTGCACGAAGGAACGAAACGTGTGAAAAATGCAGTCAAGCCGGTTTTGGCACGCTTGTCAGTTGGCATCTTGATTTTATGCACATGGGACGCATGAACAAAACAGTGTGCGGGGTGGGGCGGGGTGGGGTGGGGGGTTTTTGGGTTAGAAGTAAAAAACCTACGCATCAATTTGTGCTCTTTTGTTTGATAAGACTGAATTATTAGGCAATAATTTGCTCTTAATATTCGCGATCCGCTCTATATATGATCATAAACTGCAGATCGAAACCTTCACTATACACCCAGGAACATGTCCTGAACGTTTCGTGCGATTTTGCGATTGGGTCGAGATTATACTCCGATTTTGAAATGGCCAATTTTCGAAAAAAAAAAAAAAAAAAAAGTAAGCCCATGCTTTTTGTCAAAAATAGCCGATTAACACTGCTAATTACCACTCCCGATTACCACTCTCTATTACCACTACCAATTTTTACTCCCGAATACCACTCTCGATTTTCACTCCCGATTATCACTTCCGATCATCACTCCCGATTACGACTCCTGATTATCACTTCCGATCATCACTCCCGATTACCACCCTCGACGAAAAGTTTAAAACTTAAAACTTTCAAGAAACCTTCGTGGGATTACAATGAGATTAGGCCGAGACTATACTCCGATTTCGAGATTGTCTGAGATAACGTCTTTGGTCAGCTAACTATCTTCTAAGCAGCAACAACAGCAAGATATAGCAAAAAATACTCACCGAAATCTCCAAAGGTTGCAGAGCCTCGTTCTGCTCGACCAACAACGTGGCCATAATGACAAACAGAAAGGTGCATGTGATTTGAACGAGGGAATATTTAAAAACCAAGTATCACCAGCCTCTCAGGCCCGGCCTCCTTCGTTGTCGAAATCAATCGTGTTCAGTACTTTTTTTTTCTGAAAGTCTGGGATCTTGAGGCTTTAGGCACTTTTGTTAGGAATCCGTTCACTGTTTAGTTCCCGTCTCTTCCAGTACCTTCGCTCGCTATTTCAGTTTCTCTGTACCATGTGTTTGTTTGTCAACAAGTGCTAAATTAAAGTGTTGATGAATATTCCTGATAAGTTTCTAAGAAAAGCAAGAGAAAAGGTTTAAATTGTGAATACTATGCGGCAAAATTTCGTACTGCGGCTGAGCCCTTTCGCTAATTACGGCCCGAAGGACTGGAGGAAGAATTCGTTTGAGAGGTGATTCTGATTTTTATCCGAAAAGCAACACAACACAATAAATACATTATTTGAGCCGACTCCAACCAGAATTTTTCCAAAGTTCAAGGATTTCGTCGAATATGCACCGTATATAGGAATTAGAAGGTATGATTTTTTCGGTCGTGGGAAACACATTGAGTTATGCGCAAAACGAGATGAAGTTTTAGATGCTTGTTCTAATTAGTCGGTTTTATTTCTTGTTACCCTTCAGCCATAACTAAGCAACTTTTGAGTCTGAAAAAAGTAAAACATCGCAAAAGCAACGGATCTGTAGAAGTTTCATTTTTCTTTACTGCCAAATAAATAATCGGACCCCAAAACGGCTGCGAACACCTTGGTATGATCAAAATCACTTGATGTCACAGAGCAGCGCAACGCCACGCATAATCCAGTGATCTGGACTCTGAACAGTTTTGAGCCACAAAGGTGTGATGTAGGTCAAGTCCGTGCGCTGCGGCTTCTTGTACACGGGACACTGATAGAGTCGGGAATCCTTGGGGGCGGTTGAGTTGACCGCGTATACATGCACACAAGGCAGGGGAGTGAAGAGCACTTTAGGTTGGGGCTCCACCAGCTTACAGCCTCGCCTGTCCCATCCTGCACCGTCCAAGTACAAACCGTAGATGTACACACCCTCCTGTAGAAACAGACAATAAATTGATGCTGTGACGGCTCAAACAGTTAATATCCTTGATAAGACCACTTTTGTGCACTAAAAAGAGGAAGCTTCAGCAATCTGTGCAAGAACCATAAAAAAAGGAAATTTTTGTTGTATTTATAGCGCGCACACTCACGCACGTCTCCGCTCAGACGGCGGGTGTTGATCAATCAATCGCTCGATCGATCGCTCGATCAGTCTGTCTGCAAACTGGTCTGACACAGTCGAAACCCTCTGGGCGGACACTCCCATGAATGAACAGATCTGACTTACGGACGCCTTAACGAAACCCCGTTTAAGCTCTAGCTCAGTCAAACTCTGCACTTACACATTTTCTTAGGCGGACAGTTCGGATTACGGACACTTTCTGTTTCCCAAGGGTGTCCACTTACGGAAGCTCATATACTCTACACTCCCAGCAGGTTCACATCTGCCATGTATGTATGTAAACAGTCATCCTAAATCCGCGCTAAAGAATTTCTAACCGCCCCACGAGAGCTGTTTACTGACTTTTGATAGTGAGCAGTGAACATTCAGTGTGTCATTACCGCTGGCGGTGACGTGATGTCCTCCTTCATCTGCTTGATGACGTCATTATGCAGCACGACCGAGTCCAGGGCCCAGCCCTTGTGCGCGCGCGTCACTTCCTGTCTCATGGCCGTGAGGAAACCTTGCGGGTTGAAGAAGCCTGTCATCCAGAAGACGCTAGGACGACCGCTGAAAACCCAGGTGCGGAATTGGCCGTTTCTCTCAAGAAATTCCGTGAACCAGAAACCAAGGGTAGACGATTCCCATGATATCTGTGATAAAATGTTTACAAGCCGTTAGTAACTCAAGTGTTTATTTATTTCTGAGTAGCTCACAGTATAACAAAAAGATACTTTAGATATAAGCCGATAGGGATACACACGGTTTGTGTGCTGCTGTCTAGAAACCGCACATCTGCTATTGATAATTACTTAACTACTTTCCAGTATTAAGAATTCTCATAGTTATTACTATAATCATTAGAACAGTAATAATTGACGTCTATCATTTTTTTTAAACAACTCTCAGCCTATGCCCGCCTTGGGGTGGATATTCACAACACTTACGAATGAAAGAAAATGTTCGTAAGTACGACTTATGTATACTATTTAGCGCAAGGTAGTATGCTCAAGTCATTGTTCAAGACATAAGTCATACTTACGAACACTTTCGTATACTATTTTGCGCAAGGTAGTATGCTCAAGTCATTGTTCAAGACATTAGTCATACTTACGA
Organism: Plumapathes pennacea; assembly: GCA_964036295.1. Taxonomy (NCBI): domain Eukaryota; kingdom Metazoa; phylum Cnidaria; class Anthozoa; order Antipatharia; family Myriopathidae; genus Plumapathes; species Plumapathes pennacea. The sequence goes on along the minus strand of OZ038466.1, from coordinate 9,241,095 downwards.
ACACTTTCGTTCGTATGCAAGTTTTGTGAATACTGACCCAACTTTTCGATAGGATAGATCCTCGGTAGGATACAATATATTATTGCACGACTTCACATTTTCGAGTACAAATACGGGCCAAAACGAGTGAAAAGATGGGAGCGTATTGCACTCGTCAGGAACCAGATCAACTGGTTCATTAGCTTACGTGATCAATTTTCGCAAGCAAAGTTTACGAACGCGTCATTTTTTGTTCCATTTTGCGCGCGGCGAGAATGTTTGCCCTGCTTCGTTTGTCGTGTAATAAACAATTTATTACACGAAAAGTCGTGCAATACGGCTGTATTTTTACTCGTCACTTTTATTTTTTCTCGCCTGAAGCAGGCTCGAAAAAATAAAACCGACTCGTAAAAATACTCCGCCGTATTGCATTCCTTCCCGTGTAATAACCTCTTTGTACGTATGTAAACCAATGTAGTTTGTATGTAAACTGCAATGTAAGTTTATAAGTGAACGTAGTGCGTCTTTACCTTTCTCCACAGTGCAGGAACCCGAGCATCGTACATGTTGTCCAGTGCGTCTCGCAAATTCTGAAGAGATAATCAGAAATGTTTTCTTCTAATTAACAAGGCCTTTCTACAGCTACAGTACAAAATGCATGTTGGCGCTTTTACATGTTGTTGATACACGTAACATGTATCAGTAACAGATAAACGTTTCACCTAGCTTGCATGGCGACGAGTATAATAAGCCAAACTGTATTGTATTCTTACTGAATCAACATAAGATGGGCTACTGTTTCCTTACCTCACTCATAATGATAGTGCCTTCTATCGCCAAATTGAGGTCCGTTAGTGTCTGCCGAACCAAAGTGATCACACGCTGCATGCGGTCAATCTCTTGGCGCAGGAAAATATTCATGGACGCCAATGCACCCATCTTCTGCAGCCGTGTCTTCACCTGCAAACGGTAGTGACTATCAGTGGGGTCAACAAAAACAAAGGGCAAAGTGGCGCAGGAATATATTCATAGATACAAGTGCACCCATCTTCTGCAGCCGTGTCTTCACCCGCAAACGGTAGTGAAATAAAGGACAAAGTGGCACGGCCAGCTCACCTCGTGGGGTACGTAGTCGTCGGGCAGCTTCTCCAACATGTCGTTTGCCAAACGCATGACAATGCTCTCTCTTGTCTCCCCGGTTCCTCCACCAGCATCCTTCGGCTGGATGCTCATAATGGTGTCCAGTACTTCCTTGGCTGTGTTGCTTTGGTAACTGCACAGATATTACCGCGCAACCGTTAACTTCTGTGGGCTCGTGATCTCTCCCTATACTACGACAAGTGTGTACGTGTGTGTATATGTGACTGTGTGCGTGAACATGTCTGTTTTCGAACCGTGTATATATGTATGTGTGGTCGTACGTCTCTGTTACGTACTTCAAAATTATATAAAAATCAAATCAACTTGTCAACAATGGACTGGATTCAGAAAAATTATATTCACCCAACTAAGTATAATTAACGCAGGTTGCCTAGTTGGAACTCAGAAATAAATAAATGTTCAACAAAGGCAATACTAACGTGATGTCTGCATTGGGGTGCAAGCCAAAGACTTGCGGCGTATCCACCGACGGTAAGCCCTGGATCGCCTCATTGAACTGCTCCAGCGTTTGACACTTAGGGATCACGTAGCCAGTGTAGAAACGGAAATCCTCCGTGAACATGTGCTCACCAAACCACACCTACAAATCACACGGGAATCTAAGCCTTGTCACTGCGCAGATACCAAACATAGCAAACCATACGTTGGAAAGTGCAAGTTAAACCAGTCCATTCAGTGTTTGTCAAGTTGTTATCAACCAACCAACCAGTCGGTCAGTCAGTCAGTCGGTCGGTCGGTCGGTCAGTCAGTTAGTTGGAAGTCACTAAATCAACCCAGGTATTCTGTCTGGTAGCCATTACTCATTAGTTGCATGTCTAAAACAACATTTTTTTGTGGAAACAAACTTCAGGACAGTGTATACTTCTGCAGAAACAATTCATAAACTGCAGTACCTTAGCAAAGGTGTTCAACAGAGTCTTGTCATAATCATCTGTGACTCGGCCACCATACTGCACCTCACCAAGCATGTAGCGGACAGTGTTCCACGACACTCCCTGAATACAGTAAACAAACAAACAAACGCGTCTCTGTAATTATGCCAATAGCAAGAACTCAGCGTTCGTTAAAATAACCTCGAAAGCCCATGAACAATTCTTTACCTGCAATCAGGCCACAGCAGGATAAAACAAGTTCTCTCAATATTTAAGGAGGCACGCACGCGCGCGCGCGCGCCTGTTTTGACCAAACAATGTAATCGAACAGTTTCATTCCGTGTCAAACGTTACCGGTTGTACTATCAAGTAGTTACCAGCATTATCAAGATCTGCGCATTTCTATCGTTACTCTAAAAATGGACTGTATTGGAACCAAAGCAATGCGCAGATTTAAACAAACAAGTGTGTGAAGATGAGTTACTCGATGCTGCTTTGCTACTTTATTGTCCCCGCTCATGCAAACAAAAGCGAAATTTGGCAGATTTTCCCGTGCAACAATCATCTTTATTTTTCAGAATGCATTGCTATCTCACCTTCTTGGGGTCCACATCATCCAAATGATTCTGCACAAACTGAACACTGGCCGTGAAGTCCGCCTGGTTGAATTCGTAAGGGATGTTCCAACCCAATGGACCGAACTTGCGTCGCTCCTGCAAACAGAACAAAGTAAATGTGAATGTATAATAGAAACACTGTGCCCAGAATTACATACCTTAAATCCTCTACTAAGCTTAAAGATTGACCCTGTAGAGGGGGATGGGGGGCTTATTTTAAAAAAATGAAATGACAACAAAATGTACAGTTCAAAATACATCACCAAGCAAGTAATGTGGTGTCATTTGTCTTGTTTCTCTACTAATTTTGGTGCTCATAGTTGCCAGGATGAGATGGAGGGATTAGAGCATTTACGGTTAGTTCCGCACCTGAACTACAGTATGGAGGAAGGCTACAGCATACAGGATGGGCTTCCACTGCGGCATATTGTTCACGTCCAACTGATCCTGCGTGATACCAGCGTACGTTCTCTTGAGACCCGGTTTAACTCCTTGAGGGGGTTCATTGGTGAACTTGATAGACGACTGTAAACGGGAGAAGAAACAAGGAGTCAGTATAAAGTAGGACATCTTCAAGGCGCTATCGAACAAAACGATTACGCGGCCTAAAGGTGGTGTTACACTGGTCGATTTGCAACGACGATTTGCAACGATACGATGTTGCACTAAAAATCGTTCAGGTGTAACACCCCATTGCGAACAATTTTTCGCGATGTTTGCAGTGCTGCAACGCGTTGCAAGTTTTTGAAAGCGATTCAAAAACTTGCAACACCGCTGCGTGAATTTGAAGCGAATCGGCGTTGCAAATCGTCGTTGCAAATCGACCAGTGTAACACCAGCTTAAAGGCCGATTTACACGGTGCGATATTTTTATACGATTTGGCGCATGCGAACTTCTTATGACTCGAATCGCACCGTGTAAATCAACCTCACGACATGCAATTCGTTTCGTAAGGAGGTCGCATGCGACAAATCACACCGTGTGAATCGGCCCAACACAAACTCACACACATGACTGGGAAAAGTTTTGACTGCATTATAAGTCTCATCACACCATCTAACGCGCACACAACTACTCACACACACAACACTCACACACCGATACCAACAATGCACAATGTTGGCCGGCCGGGTTTACCTGCAGCAAGCTGATGGGAAACTGATTGTGTGCTTCAGTAGTCAGCCAAGTGCGGAACTGTTCGTGTGGGTTCTCTGCTGTGGTAACCGTCTCCAACAGCTCATCCATGAAGTTCAGTCCCAGGTGACAGTTCTGCAGCAGTACCCACCCTCCCTGTCGAAACAAGGCCACTATCATTTGCGCGTCACCTAGTATAATCATTAGGGCCAGTAGCCTAGCACGGGATATAGCACAAGAACTGCTGAGAGGTTTTCTGCTCTAATGAGAATTTCGATTAATACACAAAAATGTGTACCACACAGAGCGCAAAAGAAGCTATTTCCTTATGTATGTAAGTTCTCTTGTTTTGCTAGCAATGCCGAGTCAAATAGTGTAAGAAAGATTTCAGGGTTTTTTTGACTTTCACTGGTTCAAATCAGCCGGGTTTATAGCGGAAACGATTCTCAAGAGAATTGTGAAGAAGCACAATTACAGATACATTATGTGAGTCCAAGACTTGTTCCCATTTATTTGGGACAAAGTTTAGACCAATCGTAGTCAAAACCCTCTTAATAACACGTATTAGAAATGGACAAAACGGAGTTGGGTATACGTACAGTAGCCATGGACTGCTGGATTAGTCGTCTTGCATGAACTTCCTGTCCCTGTCCCATGGACACAGCTCGACATTCTAACAAACAAGGGGCAAGTCAAAACCAGCAGACACAAACAAGGGGCAAGTCAAAACCAGCAGACACAAACAACGGGCAAGTCAAAACCAGCAGACACAAACAAGGGGCAAGTCAAAACCAGCACACACAAACAAGGGGCAAGTCAAAACCAGCAGACTCAGCCGTTACAAAACTGCTAAGCAACCAAGCCTTGCTTGCAACCTCTGAAACAATGCAGATTCTTTAAACTGTGGATTGTAACTTTGTAGACAAAATATTGCACGTGTAACTTGTCGTGTTTCTACGCAGTATCACTTCACTGCCAGCCAACAAAATGCTGTGACACTTTTAAGTGGGGGGGGGGAGGATTTATTTAGATGTGAACTCCTCACCAAATCCTTTGCGCTTGGCCAGTGACTCGATAGAGCCGGTGGGGTCTGAGCCCATGGACAGGAAACAGATGAGCGGGGTGTGTGAGTCGCTCTCCTCCCACGTGGCCTCCAGGTTCAGGATGACACCCTCCGCGTACCTCTCCCCCATGGTGTCTGCAATGTACTTCCGGGCCTGCGGCAGTGTGCGGTCTGGACACCATGATCTGATAACAGACATGGTAAGTGCTTACTGAGGTAGACTACATATGTGCACTACTCACCAAATCACTTCTAGGGAAATGAGTAATCCTAATCCCAGAATCTACAAATACCACTTTCAAATCCCCAGAAATTACGAACCCGGGGTCTTCGACTTGTTATGGTTAGGAGGGCCAACAATAGAAACGCTAATTCGACTCGATAAGGTGTTTCGCATGTTCACACCCAACTATCAGTCGACACATTTTAGTACTAACAAGCCATAAAATTGTCAAAGAAATCCAGTTGTTTTGTCCCCACACCTCACGAGAAGTAATTTCCTGTAAGTATCCAGCGAAGTTTCGTAACCATCAGGGACGTGGCTCTCCTCTGGAGCATCTTTGTCAAACCAGGTCTTCCAGCCGGACTCATTACGCTTGACCTGAAATCAGAATAAAAAACAAAGGACAACAGAAGCCATTAGCTGCACTGAAGCGATGCCGGTGATATTACGAACCTTATGTGTTATCTCTCGCCTGAGAATTACTAGCTCTGATTCTGTTCTACCATCACAAATTTATGAAAACTAGCTCGAGCCATGCTCGTATGCTTTGGGAGCATGCAGTATTTCGTGTCTTTGCATGGACTTACTATCTATCGTAATATTCAACTTTTTCTTTCTGTATTTACTCTGTCTACAATCTGCCTACGAACCTGATCTAAAATGCCTGAAAACTGTGGCAGTTTGCTGAGCTCGACCAAATTTAGCCAGGTCATGTCTGTGATCCACTTGCAGGGTTTTGGTTGCACAGCCTTCAGGTCTAGAGCTGCACCACCTTCAGACAAACAGCACTTCATATTACCTCACTGACTACTGCTAAAATAACTGACAGACTAACTAACTAACTGCAACAAACTACCAACGGTATGACCTACAAGGCACTAATATCCCAAACCACCCATTGATACTGTAATCTTTATGACGTTTTGTAATACCAGCTGATGTTGTCTGTTATCTAATTCATGTTGGCTCGTTCGCATTTTCACGTTTTCGATCACACGCTGCGCGAGTTGTGCTTTTTCTTATAAATCACTTTCATGATTTGATGTGGCATTGGTGTCGTTTTCTGTTTGTTTGCTGGTTGAAAACAACGTAGGGGCACTGCAAGTTCACTCAACCTAACAGCAGTGACATTGACAAAACAAGAGAAAGCAGATCGTTCTTGAACTTCTGGTGTGATCTCGTTTTTCAAGTTCCCCGTCATTGCTTGTTCTTACCCTCATGCTTTGTTATACCCGGATAACGTACCTTTGATAAAAATTTGTAACTCGTTGTTTTTCACTTTGCCACACTGCGTGTCCATCTTAAGTGCCAGCAGCAGAGTGAACAGGAACTTGTGGTTCTCATACAGACCCCGGCATGAATACTTGAACACCTCGTAAGTCAGAAACTCGATGATGTTCTGGATTCTCTTGGATGGAATGGGCGACTTCTCCGACCTGAAAACATAGAAAAGTGACGACGCTTGATGTTATTTACTAAATTCATCAGGTCCATACGTTATGTTCCAAAGAGACATGTATGGAGTTCGTAACTGTTCTGAGAATGCACTAAACGCTATTAAGGTGGCTCTCAACAGTTCATACACTGCTGTCCTTAGAACCCCTTGACAGATTGCGGTCTTCTCACGCAAGCAACCAAGTGGCGATGGCGTTTCGTCGCACTGCTGACTAACTTCTTCTTCGTGAAGCCATGATAATCCTAACTATTGACAGCTATCTCAAGTAACTATGTTGGTGCGTTCTAGTTGACATAATTTAACGCACTAAAGTTTCTCGAGTTGACCAGCCTGCAGAAAGAGCTGTCTCACTGTCTCACATAAGACCGATGTCACGCTCCTCTTTTCGTAGGCTAATTGCGTCTACTTGGCTCGACAGTGTTGTTGTTGTTGTTGTTGTTGTAGTCGAGGAAACAAAATAGAAATATTTACTTAGAAACACGATATCAACCAGCAATACAACCACTTCCAAGGTTTGCACAACTAGCCCCAAAGAAACAATCCTTGAGCACCTTTTCATCACTATTCTTCACTAACCTAGACATGGACAAATCAAAGATCCCCAGAAACTGGCGCAGAGACGTCTGGTACATAATATTCACCATGCTCATTTCGACAATCAAAAAGTACAGGACGGAGCCTCGTGTGGCCACAGGACGGAACTCCTCGCGGGCCAGGTTAATCTTTAACTCGGTCTCGGCCGCTACAGCCAGCTTCTCGCTCACTTCCTCTGCTGTGGTCTTTGTCGTCTTCAGCACCGCCACCAGGGACTCGTCATCCACTAAAGAGCCCTGAAGGATGCATAAGAAAACAAGTAATGTAAAGAATAAGAACTAGAGATGACAACTCTCATAAATACAAAAGTTTCTTGCCGATACGATTCAAAACTGTGAGTTACGTCTATAACTGCACCGTACGTTACGAGTGAGTAGTTTTGTGTGGAGCAGTTTACAACTACAACACGGCAAGGGAAGACAATAGATGCGTGTGACAACGACGAAACCATCACCAAGATAACGTACATATTGCAGCAGCAACAGAGAGAAACAAAACCATTATTTTCAGCTGTAAAACTAACAAGAACCCAGAAAGAATAGTCCTCTGACATGCAATTAAAGGGACACAATAAACCGTCCCACAACAGTGACTGTGACGGTGAAAGTGACCACTTTTAAAAGCAGTTGCTCTATGGGAAGGTCATGGGTTTGATTCCCGTTGAAGCCCGGATTTGTCCCGGGCTATCCTTGCAACTGCTTAAATTGCTTCATACAGTATAAACTGCGAGGGTCACGCTTACTGGACCCATTGTTTACCTTGGTGCTGGTCAGCCTGTAGAGCAAATTATCTTCCAGTTCCGACATCTTCCTCTTGTTGCTGGTCACGTCTTCCATCAGCTTCACTCGCTCCGCCTCCAGTTCCTGAAGAAATAAACAAAACACACAAACTGAACCATTGCTTCTTTCGCCTTCTCTCTTGCCCCAACTGATGCACTCCCTTCCTCAATCGGGAATGAAGAGTATCCAGTCGTTAGAATTTTACTGTCTTGTGTTTTAAATAAAATTAATTGTGTTTTTTGTTTTTGTTTTTGTTTTTGTTTTTGTTTTCAGTCAATCACCAAACTATCTTCAAATTTACCTCTTTCTCGGTGTTGATCACCCGGCCTAGGAGCTGTTCCTCCAAACCCTTCATGGTAACCGTAAAGTCGATGATCGACGTGCGGGCGCTGATCTGAGAAAAACAAAAGAAAACAATTATAAACATCCCTCGTTACTACTCGTTCAGTGAAAGTATGGACTTGACTGTCTTGAGTCAACCAATTGAGCTTTGGGAATACAGTGCATGACCACTATGAAATATAACAAGAACAAATCCCATCCTTATAGAACTGTATTTCGCTGTGATCCACGCAGATAATACGTGCAGCAAGAATGGCGCTTTCCTTACCTCTGGAGTGTATGAGGGGTTCCCCAGTTTGGTAGTGACATACATTTTGAAGCCCTTCATCACGTCGCATTCTTTGTCTCCCACTTTCACCTACAAAGATGTATTGACAGTTATAAACTATGCGCGAAGCTGTGGTATTAATTGATCAGTCCACACGGCTGGACACTAGAAAAGAGAAAAAAAATGAAAAAGGCTGATTTCGAACTCGTTAACCTCCACTACAGCAGTGACAACCCCGTATTTTTTGCTAGGTGTCGTGAAGAGGTGTGGTCTCCAGCCCGACGCCAGAGCGGATGTCACTCGCCATAAAGACTCGCGACATTTCAGCTAACTAACTACTTAGCCGTCTGAAACAGAATACCGAACGCTACCTTAGAAAATCTCCCAGATCGACACCAGTTCTGATTTAGTCAGCAACAAGTTTGATTAAAAGAATGCCAGTCAAACTGCGGTCCATATTGTCTCTCATGAGAAGGGAGAATATAAATGACCTACACACAAATCAAGATAATCCATTCATTTATACCTTGAAGGTGGAGCCAGATTTGATGAAATTCTTCTCTAACACGTTGTCTAATGCCGGGTCCAGTTCCTCGCCGACGTCTTCAATAAGTAGGGGTCGGCCGAGGGACAAGCTGTCCTCTAGATGATTCCGGAAGTACTTGTGATTCAGTGATGTCACCTGATGGATAAAAATGTACAAAACCAGTCTGTCAAACAAAATGCCCCAAGGGGGTGGGGGAGTGGAGTGGGGGAATGGAGATGGGGTAGGGAAGGGCAGTCGAAGATTGCCTGTTACAAAGTTATTTTTGATACATCAGGGGTAGGTTGGGTCAGGTTTTAGTTCATCAGACAGCAGAAACTGACCTGCAGGTCGTTGTCCTTCTCACGGTTCATAATCCAGGACTTGCCCTGAGTCTGCGGGTCAATCAACAGCGGGTATCGTGTCGCCTTGGTAACAATGATACCATTCTGAATGGACAACTCATCACTTGGAAGACCCTGCAGATTCCACTCGCCAATCTAAGGAACGATTATAAACAGGGTAAGCATGATGACCATGAAATGACAAGTACAACGATAAGATAAGGAAAACGACTAAGACGAAGTCGACAACAACAACAACAACAACAACAACAGCTCATAAGCAAAGGAGAGAGGCAGAGCATCACAGATATTTTGCTCGTCTCTTCTTCCACAAATGTTAAACACTCGGGTAAATGAAAACTATTTGACAGCAACAAAATCGCGAAATCATAACAGCCGTCAGATTATATGGACACACAAATATATAGTAAGGGAACAGAACAGAATTGGGCTAATTTTGAAGAACGTCCTTTTTCAAAAGCCCAACTTGCTTTCTACATGCATACAACCACTAGTGGTTTGTGAGTACCCACCGTGGCGGCATCTGTAAGCATTGCGGTGAGGTTAAGGTTCTTGGTGAAGGGGATGCTGTTTTGCTTCATTTCTTCTTCCCATCTGTTCAGCAGCAGTGTTCGAAATGTTTGGTTGAATGGCCCAGTGTACGACAGAAAACCAGTGGCTAACAACACATCACCAACCAATCTAAAAGAAAGAAAAGGATCCAATCAGAGCATAGCAAGTAGCACAGACTAGACTAGCATCAAAAACTTCCTCATTCAAATCTCTGCCGGTTCATAAAACGTGGCGTTGTCATGGTGTGTTTCAACCTTGGATATAACTAAACGGTAGAAAAGACAACTTAGGGTGGGCCAGCACTGACCCATGCGGTATGCTAAACTCAACTTCCTCAGTAAAGTAAGGATCCGTTTCATACACTCACCTGCCAATCTGTGCTTGAAACTCCTTGCTCTGTTGAGTCCAGCGTTCTTTCTCACCTCCCAGTCCACCGATTAAGGCAGACGCAGCTTGCATTCTCCTTTTACACGACTCGGCATCCGCTAGCAAATCCTGCAGGAGGACGTTCGAGTCATATCTAAACCTGTTACAACATGTTAAAACCTGTTTCCTGCAACTTATGACGCAACTTTAAACGACAGAAAAGCACTGTAAATTGCTGTAGATTATCAGACGCTCGCAGATGTCTTTGAAACTTGTACACAATGTTGCGAAAAGTAGAAGATTGTTCGAGTACCTCTGCAACCTGTCTTGTATTGTTTCGTTGCAAGCCAAGTTGCAAAGAGGAGGTGTTACGCCCAATCTTGTCTGCAACTTGTCTCACAATGATGCTGCGTTGCAAGTTTCGAGAAAAGTTGCCTCGCATATATTCCCTGAACTCATACATTACAGGCTCCACTGTCGGGCGATGTAAACTGAATCAAGGTGCAGTGTAAATTTTCATCAATCATATTGTCGCATAAAGACAAGTGCAGTATTTCGTACCTGTTTCTCCTTCACGGCGGCATCGTAGATGGCCTGTACTTTGTCCAGCTCGCTCTGCTTCTCGTCCAGCTGAGCCTGGGCATTGTTCAAGTCCGACATGGCGCCTTTCAAGCGCGCTTCTTGAATGATCAAGTTTGCCTGGGTACCAATACAAATGAGAGAAAATAAAGACGAAGACAAAGAGGATAAATAAAATCAAGAGGGAACACGATGAAGAGGAAGAAAACGAAACCAAAAGAAACAACAGGAGACTGAAGTCAAACCTTCAAGGGGAGGACTTCCTTGTTAACACCATAGAAGAAAGCCATGGCTGTGGTCCACTGGCATAAACCAGCGACATTACCACAAACCTGAAAGAAATATTCGACGAGTTATCAATTGCAAATCATGGAACAGTTACTCGGGCTACACTTGGACCGTGCTGTGTAACAGTGGATTTTTTTTTTATTGAAATGGAAGCAATGGCCGACACCGACAGAAGGTTTAACCAGCAAAGTTACTTACCTTCTTTGCACTTTCCAAGCTATAATCCGGCATTTCAAGGTAAGGCATTAAAAGCTCTACTGCTTCTTCATTGATGGTATCTTTAGGAAAATTTACGAGGGCTGGTAGAAACCCGCTTCCACTCATAAGCTGAAAACAAACACAAACCGTAAAATCCTGTCGTGTCAGCCCTGGACGTATGCAACTGTGTAAGGGGTATTGAAGGGGCTTATAACCGGATTACAAAGAATTAGTCTTCTGAAGTGCATAAACAAATATAATTACTTTAACTGTTTAGCACTCTAGTCTTCTCACTATCTTGTTTGCGTTCAAGTGTCCGCTTTACTATTTTTGAAGCAGAAATCAAAAGATACAATAAATCGTTCTTATTTCCCCGGAGTTCTTTAAATGCAACTTTGTGAAGTGGTAAGAGGGGGGAGGGGGGGGGAGGGGGGGGAGGGGGGGGGGGGGTAGGGGGGGAAGGGGGTAGTGGAGGGGGCTAACAACCTGCCTGTACTTGCCGGGACCATCGGAAGAGCTCAGCTGGCCTCGTGCTCAATACTTACTTTTAGAGATTCACCCCAGCTTGGAGTGGGACAGAGCCGCTCGGGGTCTTGTATCGCGGGACCTACTTTGCTTCGGAACAGGATCAGCACACAGTCCATGATGCGCATGATCAGATGAGGCGGTTTGGCAAGTTTACGGACAGTAGAGATATCAGCCGCTTTGATTGTCTGTAAAGGATAGAAATACGCCAATAAAAAGCACTGATACGCCAATAAAAAGCACTTAGCCTTCACGCAATATTCACAACCCAAGCAGAGGACAGGTACATTACAAATGCAGTAGTGATTGCGCTGATCCAGGATTAGGTCCTCTCAAGATCAAAAATACAGTTTCTCCCAACCTTTTAGGAAGAAAATGTACGAGTGATCTAGTGAGAATTGATAGTTTAATCAACTTTCATCTGTGCAAGTTATGAAAAGCCAAGTTGTCCTTACTGTATGATATTCTTCTCGTTAGAAACTGAAGGAAGTTGATCACTCTCAGGAGTGTAAGGGGTAGCCTTTAAGTCTGGAACTGAAAGGTTTCTGTCAAACAAAAATTACTTCTATAACAAACTCTTTGGTTGTTTATTGACCAAAATTTGCCATTAGGTCATCAAGGGATCGTATGAAAGAATTTGGTTAGTCCTGGATTAGTCTGATCGAAATCGAACCTTGAACAACTAGGCCTTGGTGTCAAGAAGACGATTGAACAAATATTCACCTCCCTGCCCACCACCATTCAAATCGCCTCTGAACGCGTTTGAACAAACATAGCTGTGATTCTAAAAAGGCAAAACGGGCGAAGTTACCTGAAGAGCAGCCTCGGCTTCCTCCAGAGCTGGCTTAGCTGCAGATAGTTTCTCTTGAGCAACTGCTTTGTCCGCCTAAGAAAGAAACGACCTCAGACAGTGTTAGGACGTTTGAAAATTTACAGAATTTACTTCACATGTTCACAACGTAACATAACATAACGTTAGGGTTCTATGTATTCCGTTCGTGCATAGTCTTATTGGGTTACAACTGTTTGCAACTGCTTTGAATTTACAACTGTCGATTCCTTTAAATGTTGTGTTCTCTGTTATACCTGTATCTGCATTTGTATCATCTTCAGAGTCAAGTGAAGAGTCATCGTCAGAATGGTATTCGTGTCTCTGGTCGCTGCTGTGATTGGTCAGTTTAGTCGTGTTGTGATTGGTTGTAAATTGGGTTAGTCAACATTATGGGGACCTAATCAAACTTTAAATTTTACGTGGGGACATAGAGAAGACTTGTAAACAATGGCAAGTCCCAACAAAACACGACTTCGTGTGTGTGTGTGTGTGTGTGAAATGAAATCAAAGGACAATAGAAGGGTTTTCTAAGAACGGGTCACCCAAACGAGAACTAATTACCTCAATCTCGTCGACAATGGATTGAGCTTTGTCCTTAACTTTCTGGACCGATGCTTTGACTTTCTCCGCGGCCTGTGCACTAACCGTCACCTCAGCTAAAACCTAAACACAGAAAGATGAAGACGGTACAGTATCTGTCAGATGTTCAAACGCTCAAATGACTCTAAGACTCCTACTAAAACAACTGTACAAGTGTGCATTGTATAGATGATTGACCTTTCTTTGAGAGATGAGGTGAATCAACCGGAGGTTGATGTGAGAAATCTGAACGCCGACTTAGAAGAGTTGGCAGACGTTTCGAGCGTTAGCCCTTCGTCTTCCTTTTGACAGATAAACCTCTGCATTTTACTCAAGGAAATAATTTCGTAAATCAACGACTTTAAACACGTCGAAGCCCCGATTCTTCCCCCGTGCTATCTTTGCATACCTGCCAAGATCACAGTTCACATATAATGTGCTTTATCATATATAAATTAAGTCAAACACGAGAATGAACGTATTTCGTACCTTGTCGGCCTTCACTGAAGCCACGGCTAATTCCTTCTCTTTCACCACGAGCTCTTCGGAGAGCACAGCAACAGACGCACTGGCTTCCACTAGCTTGTTGAGACCAGTGTTCATGCGGTCGGCCAGTTCACCTATCTGTGATCTCTTCTCGCTGTAGATGGTCTTGTAACCGTCGATGAACGACAGATACGACTTGGGGGTCACATGAGTTTGGCGGCGAAACCTGGCACGAAAAAAATATTCGTTGTATTGGGAATCTATCAAACAACTACTGCGTCACATGTGGTCATAATGCTGGGTGTGTGAGCAGCCAGTAGGAAATGACTTCAATTAATCGACAAGGCAAAATGTTGAGACACAGCACTGATTCTTTAGTTCAACCTTGAGTTGCGGCACTTAAAATTATTCCTCCCCCTTCACTCAATGTTTTTTTTGTTTCAACAGACAGGTGAGATCAGCGTTCCCACAAAAATGCAACATTGTGTCTGGGGAGGAGGGGAGGGAAGATTTGTCGGCACGAAAAAAGAAAGATGCTTCAACGTTCTATTTGTCTCACCAGGTCTTGTCCAAGATTGCAGCTATTCAAAACACGATTACGCTAATACTGGCGGGATTAGATCTGAATTTTGTCTTAATCTATAATTCTGGATACTGAAAATTTACTTAAAAATACTTAAACTAAAACAAACTCTTCAGTTGGGTTTTGCCCAAAACCTGGACAATTATTCACCAAACTATTGAGTAAAGGAACTTAGTTTATCCAAAATTACCAGAGCTTTAAAGCACGATTAGGCTAATCCTGCATAGGTCTAAACAATGTTTTCACCTTTACACCTGAAAATGGCAGTGTCTTCCTTGATGTGATATTTTGAGCTAAGCAAGGTTTTTGGTTTGTCCTTGATCAAAAGTGTCGTTCGCTGGCCAAGACAAGAATGACAGAAAGAATTTGACTAATCCTAAATTGACTTAAATGTGCAGTGTCATGAGATGCGCATGCGTTTGATGGACTCTTGAAAACATTAGCCCAATGTTTTCAAGTTTGAAATCCAAGGTGGCGTCCACAACGGCGGCGAGCGATCGAGCGGCAGACCCACCGCCGTTGTGGACGCCATCTTGCGTTTCAAACTTGAAAACATTGGACGAATGTTTTCAGGATTCCATCAAACGCGCGCGCATGCGCATCTTATGACACTGCCCCTTTATTCCAGTTTCCAACAAACTTGTCCACAAATCACATTCATATGTTAGCACGAGCTTGTTAAATGTTGTTTCACACAACGCAGAGAGCTCACCTTTCAAAGTATTCGACACACGCCTCGGCCACGCCGTCCTGGAAGACGCCCATAGTGCGCACCACGCTGTTCTTGGTCTGTTCCGTGCACGTGATGTCAAACTTGGACAGGAAGTAGTCTGCAACGGCGATCAGCGCGTCTTTGGGCCAGCGGGTGAACCAGTCCATGGTACAACCACTAATAAGTCCGGGGAACTTCAAGGAGCGATTACGAAACTTCTCCCCAACCTGTAGTCAAACAGAAAATGACTTTTTGATAACAAAATGTATATATATTGGAGGAAATTTTCTGTTGGAAACAAAGATACTGGTAATTCATTTATATCGTGCGCCTAAACAGTACACTGGGTCTATATTTGCAAACACACATACACCACACTAACATACCCATCAAAAACGCACAACACAGTGTCTATAAACTTATGGATCTCTTGGAGTTAAAAAAGATTAAAGTTCGAGAAATCTTAGTGATATACCCGCATAGAGTCACAAACGCACGCGCAAACACATACGTACATGCGCACCCGCATCCACGTCTATGTAACCCATATGATCACTTAAATAGCAGCATATATATATATATATATATTCCCTGAACACAGTTCAACGTACCGGAGAGAAACACAGCACAACGTGTAAGTTCTTTCTGGCCCTGTTGATGAAGTAGTTGTACAAGTTGTCCTGGGTCGGCGCCACACGCGGCAGTTCCTTCTTCATGGGACCAATGAGTGCTTGAGTAATCTCATCCAGCTCGTCACGTGCAAAAAGATTAGAAACCTAGAGAACAAATGGAGATGAAAGCGTTAATACAAGTATATACTTTTACGTCCCAAACCATACATGAATTGTTCGCACGGCAGCTCTAATTTGCTTCATACTTGATACAACCAATGTCAGTACTGACTCTTCGCACAGTACTAGCCAAAGATACTACCATACCCAAACTATCAATAAATAGACATGCCCTAAAATTGTCTGCGCCCTACTGTAACTGGCTGAATATCTTATACCTCTCCTGACGACAGCACATTGTTCAAGAATTCCAGGAATGCCTCGTCTTTGATCTCGTTGTCGGTGAAAAGAAATGTGATTCCTTGTCCCTCAGCTCCAGCAACGCGGTACAAATACTTCAGGTCTTCCATCAAGTTTCCAGCGTTGTATGATCTATTACATAAACAGATATACAGTAACTATCTAAGAAAATACTATGAGAATGGAAAAAATATAACGACAACTACAACAACAACAACAACAACAACTTACAACAAACATGAGAGCCTGATGCTTGCCTACCTTGACAGGGTAATCTGGAAAATCTTGTAGCCGGCGATGAAAGAAGCGAGCCTGGTGAGCATCTGTTTCCCTGAACCTCCAACTCCAACCAGCAGGGCGTTCCCACATGGAGTGCGGATGATGCGTGAAATCTAATAAGAATATAGTTTATGATTTCCAGTAATTCTCCCGTTTTACTTACAATAGTTAGTGATTCACCAAGCAGCACAATTCAAGCGCATGCATGGTTCCGCAGCTTGACTTTGGGTAAACATAAAGCGACTTGAAGACAAAATTCTCGGCCATCAACAAAAAGAACAGAACGAACAGAACTGACCGTACCTTGAGGAGGTGAACCATAGCATCCTTGAAAAAGACCAAGTCCATTTGACCACCCCTCACGGTGTCATTGTAAGTCGCCATGTAATAAACAAGTTTCTCATTCAAGAACTCGAGAGTTGGTACCTAGAAGACACACCAAGTGGAAGAAGTGACCCTCAAATATCTAACAGCTAGTACAGCCGCGACAAACTTTCAAAGGTAGACATAATCTCTTTTGAGCAATACGAACGATGAACGATAAAGAATGTCTTTTAGTCTGTCGGCATATTCAAAACACAAAGTCATGTTAGGGAGCTTGACATTCTTACCAGTTCATATATCTTTGGCGCCTCTAAATCAGCGTCGTCGGGTTCTTCACCAGTGGGCTCAGGGGCATCTCTGATGGAACGGTGGAAAATACATGTAAATCATACATGCTACTAAACTAGGCCTCTGAAAACGATGAACAACCTCTAACAACGGAATGGACACAGCAGAGTATTTACTCGTGTCTGCCATTTAACTGCTAGCACTACTTTTTTCACGTATTTTACATATACTAATGCATAATTATGTACAGGGAAAGCACTAAACTATTACTAAAATATGTGCTAATACATAAGTAAACATGCATATATACGCAAATGATATAAGTAAAGACACAGACAAACTCATGAGTAACAGAAAGGCAGCAGAAGGCAGAACACATTAGAAATGACAACCGAAATGAAGGCAACAGCGAGAAAAAAAGGCGGGGTCCATAGCAGCTGGAGACGTGAAATTAGGGAGGCGTCATCACAGAGCTCATCAGGAGGCAGTGACGACCGATACCTCAGGAAGTCCACAAAATACGGCTCATCCATCAGCTCGTCGACACCTTCCTCTTCTACGTGCTCCGCTAGAACTTTGGTGACCGTCTTTTCAAACCAGGTTCGGTCTTGTGCGTTCGTGAATCGGTCGGCTATCACGCGTGTGCACTCGTGTTTCCATAAAGCCAGCACAAGTTTCCTGCTGTCCACCTCTTCGCCACTAACATTCAGCATACCTTCCCAGATGCGCGACAAGTCCCGCAAGTTGAAGATGTAGTGAAATTTGGCCGGAGTCGGCAACATCTTGACCTGGAAAAGGGAAACGAAACCATGAATGTTGATCTATGCATATGATGAATGTATGTACATCACGTTTTTGTGGATATGGATGAGGTCTGCGCTGCTAAGTAACTGTTTCTATTTTTTTTTTTCCAGTGGGAGAACAAGATGCTACTTCACCTTTGTCCGCTGCCACAACACTCTGGTGCAGGGAACCAGCTTTGCGACGATTTCACAAACCTCTGCATTGAAACGTGTGGAACAGAAGTACCCCGAGCCAATCACACCTGGAAAAGGCCGATGAAAAAACTTTATTAGAGCAGTCAGATATATTGTCTATGACCTCTTTAACTTACAGCCAAGGTGTACGAAGTAACTATATTAGAGCTCTTTTCGTTTGATTGTCGAAAGTAAACGTGTGATTACTTGCTTCGATTCTTGATTCGTCCGGCAAACAAGGTTGGCAAAGTTCTTTCAAGTGGCATTTGCTGTTGATAGGTCTCTTCAACGTGGGTTTGGTTTTATGAAAGTTACTCGAGTTTGTTTGTTTCTTAATCTCCAATGAACTCCAAAACGACTGAGCCAATCTCAAGCAAACTTTCTGCTGTGACTCGATTAGTCTCAACTCTGAGGACAGTATGACTTACCAAATATCTTGTCGATGGACGTGTTGGAAGGCAAAGTGCAGTTGAATATTGAGAACTGACGCTTAAGTCTCTCTGGGATGTCATTTCGCCCTCCTCCCGGGTGAATCATGGCAGCGACGAGCTGGACGTCCACTATATGAGTAAACTCTCCAGGCTTCTCAAGATTGTAGAACCCCTGCTGCTGCATCAGCTGTCTGACTATCTCGTTGGTTACCTGGACGACAATAATTCATTTAATAAGCCATTTTTCGAGATGCATTTGTCTCTGTTTCAAAACAGGGACTGGTAAGAGACCTTTATGAAAGAGAAAAGAGAGGGAGATGATGTGAAAGTAACTTATGATCTCAAACAAAACAATACAGCATAATAATTGATAGGAATCGTGTACAGTGTACTCTGCCAAGAACAGTTTTGTCTTTTGACATTTACCGCACCTGGTCTCCCCACTCGTTAATAATTGGCATGTTGATGTCGTCAATGAAACAGGACATCTTGCGACCGGCTGGAGGACCATATGTGGTGCCCACTCGTTTATCCACGTAACTCTCAATGGTGCGCTGTGCAGCAAATGAAGTAGAAGTTAAGTCAGATCCGTTCATCCCTATCAACAAGACGACTAAAATCAACTCCCTCTTAACATACAGCCCTCTAAGACGGACACCTCTCTTAGACGGACACCTGGTAGGAGCGGTCCCTGCCGTTTATTTAGTCATTTACTCTAACTGAACTCTCTTTTAAACGGACACCTCTAACAAACGGACAGTTAGAGCTGGTTCCGAGTGTCTGTCTTAGAGAGAGTGGACTGTATTAAACAATGTTAAAAAAGAAAAAGTAAAGTGTCCTTATTTATACACGGTAAGTAATTCAGCAGAGCTGGTGGGGCCGTGTTTTAAACTCAACGTAAATCTGTAAAAAATCCCAACTGGTCAAAGGCTAACCAGTTGGCTATTTACATAACGTGGCCGAGGATTTGAACGCGGGGCTACCGTGTTACAAATTCAGTTAGTGCTCAGAGCGGGACTTGAACCTGGGATCTCCGGATTTCAAGTCCGGCGCCCTAAGCACTCGGCCACGCTGCTTCCGTTCATGTTCGCTCTTACACATTGAGCCCCTCGTACCTGGAACAAGAGAGGAGTGGTGGCCGAAGAGAAGTTGACACTCTTGCTCATGTGCTGTTCGGGGTTGTACTTGGCCAGATAACCTTTGATCATCACTGTTTTAGCCGTACCCTGTTCACCGATCAACAGCACCGCCTGGGATAATAAACGGTAGACGAGGTTTGTGCATTAGATAATCCTTAAGCCCTGGCCAAACGAGATGCAAGTCGATGCAAGCTCATGCAAGTTTCGTGGAAGGGTTTTATTTTGACGTTGATGATCTTTTATAGTCGCAAAGCACAACAAACGATGGTCGGTAAGTAAACGGTTTCCTTAAAAGCAAAACTTTGCGTCGACTTGCACGAAAACCTGAACATGTTCAAACTCGATGCAAGTCAATGCAACCCGTGCAAATCGGTGGCCAAACGAAGTTTGAAAACGTGCATTGGCTTGAGTCGACTTGCATCTCGTTTGGCCAGGGCTTTGGGGCAGAAACGCCATGGCATTACCAATGTCATACCTCTATACCCAGCAGTCGCCTTACCTTGTTCTGCTTGGAAATCGTGTCGATTAAGAAGTTTGTCCTCACATTGTCAACATTGGGGACCAGGATCGAGGAGTACTCTGGTTTAGAGTCCGAGGGATACACGTACTCTTGAACTCGATTGTTCCAGTGCTCCCAGTTACCTAAACAGGACGAATTGAGATCACATCATTCAGCGAAAAAGAGACTTTAATGGAAACAGCAGTCTTTAAACACAACATAACACAACACAGTAATCTTCGTGCAGTGCAAGCGACTCTCCTGCTTCAGCACCACTACTACCACCAATAACAACGACCACAACAAATCAATTTAACCACAAACATGACACGCACAACACCTAATACCCGCCAGATACAGTACTGGACTTCATCTAGGTTACATTTAAAGCAGGTAAACTTGAGCGGCGCATAGTTTTCATCAGCGTAAAAACGAGTGTCCTAAAACACAAACTGGTGTATCAACTAGGTGTTGATGAGGGTAATGGAACGCCGTAAAAGAGACAATAGCTGACGTTTCGAGCGCTAGCCCTTCGTCAGAGCGAATGACGAAGGGCTAGCGCTCGAAACGTCAGCTATTGTCTCTTTTTCGGCGTTCCATTACCCTCATCAACACACAGTTGATACACCAGTTTGTCTTCCGCCACGCCGACGCAGTCAACCTAGTTCTCTTAAGAGCTGGTATTACATTATCCTAAAACACAGTTAGAGGTAGCACATGACACAAAAATCTTTACTTTTCGATAACAAAAAGTACTACTTTGAAAAGGCTCTCATCGGGGCTTCTTTATCTTACCATGGCCATCCACAACAAACTCAAAAATGGTCTCCTGGCTTCCTTCACTAAATTGGGGCAAGTCAAGCGTGCCTTCTTGCACAAGGTATTCCTCCATCTTGGCACGGTCCTCCAGCTCCAGGAGTGCGCCCACTCCCCACATGAGGGCAAACACGACTAGTTTAGCCAGGTGCGAAGCGGAAAGTACTCCGTGTTCTTCCTTGCTGGGGATTAAACCTTCTAACAGGTCGATGCACTGGCAGGCAACAGAAGAAGAGTGTAAGCTCGCTTTTCTTTTGGTCAAGACTCAGAACTCAAAACTCGGCTCTGGAGAGAACCTCGACAAATAGTTTTCATTACCTGTTTTATGACATTACACTCCAGCACATCCATCTTTGGATTAAGGTTCTGTCTGACGTAGGTGTAGAGTCCATCAAACACGCTGTTGAAAATTTGCTCGAACACATCATGCTCCTGGGCTTCTCTCTTGTTAAGCCACGCCTGACAAAAAACAAACAAACAAACAAAAACAAAAACAAAAACAAAAAACAAAAAAACAGAGAAAAATGGAAATTAACATTTATTCCCGCCACACAAAATTCATACAGTGTAACACACGCGCAGAACAATTAGAACGCAAGCTTCCAACACACACACACGAACGCATGCAATATTACACGAATTATGTAGTTTCGCAAACTACGGTGTTATTCATTTTGATGACACCATTACAACTCCAAACTCTAGAACTCTGATGAGACCTGAAGCTGACCTTCAGTATAGGTCTCCAGTCCATGACTGAAGAACTCATGTACACCATGCCGTTCCGTGACACGGTGGCGGGTGAGGCGTTGTCGATGTTATGAGGCTCAAACACGACCTTGCACTGAGGAGACATGGGGATACGGTCTCCGTTGGCCAGGGTGAGCGTCTTGTTGTCGTCCAAAACGCTGTTCAGATTCTCAATCCAGATTGCGTCCACTGGTCCGTCAAGCACGATCCAGATATGTTCCCCTGGGAGACAAGGAATAGTTTTAGAGCAATAAAAATGGCAGGGGGCAGGAAAAGGACCATGATAAACAGATAAATATATAGACTCAGTGCAACATGCGCGCGCATGTTTCCCAAATGTTGCCCCGTTTTGCTACGCGCGAAACATTAGTTGCGGACACAAAAAGATGTTTCTGAAAAACTTCAAAAACATTTGTTGTGTCCGCACTGAGTGGCCTCACGTTTTACCACCCTGGAAACATCGAAGGACACATTGCTGCCGCCACAATGTGTCCTCGTTTTGCCAGACCATTACAGTCATCTCTGCAAGAAAATAAAGAATGGGGAAGACTAGACACAAGTAGGACAGAGTTTTGTTTCACCTTTCTTAGCTTTCAGTGTTTTCCTCCAAAGCGTAGAGAAGATACCGTCCGTCCAATCATTGGTAGCCACGTCGAGCCTGCCAAACATCTGTGGGGCGGTGATGGCCTTTGGGTTCATCCTCATCTCTCTGTGTGGCTGGCCGCAGTCTCCCATGGCTTTCATCAAAGTGTTGATACACGTGGTCTTGCCTGCTCCGCTTGGACCCAGAGCCATCATTCCGTGACGAACGCGCTGAGTCTCGAACAACTAACAGAGATGTGACATTTTGAGATATAAACATAAAAGTATAAACAAGTTTAAACAGAGATAGGGATCGACAATGAAAGCGATCCTCGCAGTTATGAAACAACCTAGGCAAGTAGCCCGGGAAAATCCAGGCAAAACGGACTCACAAGTCAAGCCAACTCAAGCCACGTTTTCGACTTGGGTTCTACCTGGGTATGGTTTGGTCACTCACTTGGTTCGACTTGATTTGACTTTGCTCAACTCGAGCTCAAATTTTCAGCCAAGTCGAGCCAGGTTTTTCGTCGTTTGGCCACCCAAGCCAAAGTCGAGCCATGTGTGTCTAGACAAGGTCAACGCACAGCGATTAAGTCGGCTTTTGTTACTGCGTATGAATGGATTTCTTGCGACTTGGCTTGACTTGGGAGTACCGTTTGGCCACCCGCCCGCAAACTCAGTCATTTTGCAAACTTTCGACTTGAAAGTCCATTTGTCTAGGGCTTTATATACTAACCTGGATGACCTTAAGAACCCAAGGCGGATGAAAAATAAGCCCCATCTCCTCAACGTTCTTGGTAACAGCGGCCTCAAGATCGGGATAACCCGCCTTGTCCAGGACAATACCAGGAAACAGGTCATTGATTAAACTCAGGAAGAGAGGTTCATCCTCGTCCACCTGGAAGATAAGACGGACGTGCAGGTGAGGTTGTGATTCACCGAGCCCAAAGAATCGTTACGCACTCCCCCCTCCCCCTCCCAGCATCACACTGCACGGCTCTCCCTACTCCACAGAACATGTACCCGACCACACAAGGCAAACCTACAGTCTACTGGGCATAGTTGTTCAACAATAAAGATAATCCTTGGTTGGATCGAAAATTTTCTGTCATTTTTAAGCCTGAAAAAAATGAACTTTTTCACAACACGACTTCCTCGAAATGTTTTTAACCAGAACATTTTTTTTTTTAGTTTAGTCACTTCTCATAACTTCGCGGTTTGTTGAGAAAGAAATCGAGAGAAAGAATTCGGCTAATCCTGGGTTAGCTTAATCGGGATTTGAGCAACCGATTCCTGGGCGTGTAACTCACCAGCTTTGAGAGGTTCATGTCGCGGAGAACTCTCATCACCGTTGTACTCTCGCTGTCCTGTGGGTTGGCGCGTTTGGCGGCCCCGAGTGTCCGCAGTACGGACAGAATGTTGCGCAGACCAAAGTCATAATGAACCTAACAAGGACAAACAAGAGCGATTAACTTGCTTGTTAAAAAAAAAATGTTCTGATACTCATCTTCATCACCCTCCTAAAGGCGTATACTCGGAACTCAAAAAGGGAAGAGGAAAAAAGGGAAGAAAAAACAAACAAACAAACAAACAAACAAACAAACATAAACGTACAAAGTAGTGCTTACTATACTGATGCTTTAATGATACTATACTGATATTTTCATTTTGCTGAGACGAAGGGCTAGCGCTCGAAACGTCAGCTTCAAATTCTTTCACGGCGTCCAGCTTTCACACATCGACCCTTAGTCGATCCAAGTTATACGTATTTCTCCACACCGACGCAGTCAATCTAGTTCTCTTTATAGCCAGTTTTCCATGTATTTTAATGAACTGCTTCTTGAAACACTTTTTAACTGCATCTTCACTCATTCTATTCCATATTTCGGGTCATCTATCAGCTGCTACATTATATCCTTTACACTGAGTGACCACCTATTCACGAACGCACTGCATCGTTTCCGCGTTTCGTGAAACAGGAGAACTAAAATGACACAAATCTGTTTGTCAGTGTACCTGCTTTGAGAGCTGCTCCTCACACAGTTTGTAAAGAGTGAAAAACTTCTGAGCCAGGATGACGTTTTCAATAAATCCACAGCTAGCCAGCTTCACTCGCATGATGATCTTGACGATACAAGAAAAAAAAAAAGAAAAAGAAGATTAAAGATTGCCAACTAACATTACTTAAAGTGTGTAGCAGCCGGAATCAGGACATTCTACACCAGTATTAGTGAGGTGGGCGGGGGAGGGGGGTTGAAATCTTTAAAGGGAGAAGAGGAGGATTGGGGGAGGGGAACTCCAAAGGACCTCGCCTCGTGGGGAAGGAGGGGGGGGAGAGGGGGCGAAATTCCTGGGACACCGGCTTACCTGTCTGTCTGGCACCATCATGGCCACAGTACGAAACTGCACCTTCAGGTTCTCAGGTAACTCCTGCCGACCGGCGTAGCCCGGGTTCTACGACAAAAGATACGAACAACACCGAAGATTTCACTATTTCGTCTTGTAACAAGTCATACAAGCAGACTGACGGGCGTCAAACGAATGGTATGCAAGGATCTTAATATTAATGTAAATATTGTTATTTTCATCTTAGAAGGATGCGCTATACACTGTGCATATACTCTCCCCTGCGGCTTATCTAGAGCCCTAGTGTCAATGTGAACCTTGATGACTAACTACACGGTGAAACAACGTACTCTTTCCCTCTCCTCTCTAATTTTCTTATTTGGTCTGCATTCCTGAAAGGGGGAGTTCGTTCGAACGGCCCGAAGCCATCTGGGCCCAGTTGTTTAAAGTTCAGGATTTCCCAAATTTTTTCCCCCAATCTCTTGGCCAACAAACTGCAGGTTTTAATCAAAGACTAAAGTAAAGAGCTTGTTTAAGTTGAAAAACCTTTCAGGGAAGCTGCGTTCTGAGAGAAACCTCCCCGTTTTCAGATTTTAAGACGACAGACATTTGGTCCTAACCCAGGATTAGCCTAATCGTGCTCTGGTGACGGGACTGGGGTCACTGTGAATAAAACCATTAGTTGGGATACTGCCGAGACCTAAACCAAAGGGATACAACGCACCATTGTGAGAAAGATCCCGAATTCGGGGTTCAGATGCACCACATCTCCGTCAGAGAACACAAACTCCTTCTTCCGCTCTTTCTTGGCCGTGAGGACAATGTAAATCTGCTGCGCAGCGACAGATAACACGGGCAGTTCAATGCGGTTAAACTCGTCAAAACAGCCCCAGCTGCCCGACTGAGCCAAACCTGGGAAAAGAGAACGCAGCAAGTGGAACTAAACTTCAGAGAAATTCTAACCAGAGAGAAAGTGTGGTCATTTGCTGTTTTAAAAGAGGAAGATAGCAAATCCACCTCACCTTTGTAAATTCGACCCAAGCCTCGGAAGTCCATTTGGTCAGAGCAGTTAAACACCACCACATACTTGCCAAGAGCTTTGCCCATATCTTTTGTGGTTTCTGATGGAAAAAAGGTACAAGGCACACAGAGTAAGACAACTAGGTCTGGGCACTAAGACTGGGCCTAAACAAACGCACCGCAAGAGCTGACAAATGTCTGACAGAAATATCAGACCCAATCGTTTAACCGGTTGGCTTACCAGTTTTACCGGTCCCAGCAGGTCCCGCAGGAGCGCCTCCCATAGACATGCCGAGCGCTTGGGCCAGCGTGATGTAGCATCTGTCGGTCAAGGGGGTGATAACGAGTCTGTCGGTACATCCCAGGAATTCATTCTGGTAGCTGAAGTCAACATCCGTGATGGAGATGATGCAGTCGTCAATATCCTCTTTGAAGTAGAATCGAGACTGTTTTAACCACTCGAAGTCTGTCACGGAGCGGATGTGCATTTTAACCTGCCAAAACAATCGTCCACACTAAATCGATGACTTGAAAACGGAGGTTTTCAAAAACGGTACTCAAAATGGAGTCGTTTCTAATAACTCGAAAACGGAGGATTAGTGTGGACGGGGAAAACGGACTTTTTGAAAACGTATGGACGTAGCCTTATTCAACAAGACCTTCAGTTGGTTTGTACGATGGTGGTGGAGAAAAGCTTATGGAACATGAATCCCTTACCAGGTCATCAAAGATGTCTCTCTGATGGACATGAATGGTCACAAGTGTCTCGAATTTGGTCCTCTCCATCTTCGACAGCTCCTGAGTGGTGACATCAATCAGGGAATTCAGCAAATTCAGAAACTTCTGGTTGGTGGACGCCATCACTTTTTTGTCTGATCGGGCGTGCTTCAAGGCCTCCTCTGCGTCCCTGGTCCAGATCATCTGGATCCCCAAAAGACCAACCTGAATTGACCCAAACCACACTCGCGTTAACATCAAATAAATACATCATCTGTTGTCTGCACAGGAGATATGTCAAGAGCACTGTTATAAATATGGCCTCCCATTCGAGCGACGGACATCCTCGGGACCAACTCTGAATGTCGGTTTTAGAAAGGTGTTCGTCTTATAGAGAGTTTAGTTAGAATAAATGGCTGATGAAACGGCAGGGACCGCTCCTGTCCGTCTTACAGAGGTGTCCGTCTTAGAGGGGTGTCCGTTAGGAGCTGACTGTATGTGACTGTTGACCTTTTCACGTTTGATTGTGCTGTATAAGAAAATAATCAGTAAAACAACCGAGCTAACTGTTTGACTTACCTGGGCTGGGAAATGACCCAAGAAGCTCATGAGGCTGAAGGCGGCGTCGTTAATGGCATGATACGCGTCCCTGATGACGCTGTGTAGTGACGACATAGCCTGTTGTAGCAGATCCCCTAGCCACACCTCTACGTTACCTTTGGCCATCACAGAGTTCTCCAACTGAATAAAGACGAAAAGATTACAATTTCTCCAAGTGATTCGCACTTCCGCGTGAGAACATTCTGTCTTAACAAGCGAAGCTGCAACGGGTCGGGATGTTATATGTACCACATGTAGCGGCATATTTATCTGCACTAATCAGAACATACAGTATATTCACTGGCAACTACAGGTGGGCTTCCTTAGAGTCTAAAAAGACCACCAAGACAATTACAGTATTCTTGACGGCATTGTCAAAAAGTATGTAGTGCGTGTGTGGAGAGTGGTGTTGTAATGTGAGAATCTATAATGCATATTATAAGTAAGAGTGGGAATAGATAGGAGTCTAATCTCCACAGTTGTACAATTCCATAGAAATTCTTCTGTTGTATTGACTGTTATCTCTTATTATCATAGCATGGAAGCAATCCTTCGCTGCACACGTGCACACAGCAGGTCTGTTTGTACTTAAGTGTACGCACGTATAGTTTTGTACCTGAACTGTCTCCCCTTCAGAGGAAATGATTGACAGGATCTTGTCGTAATCTTTTTCGTGGAAACCGACATTCTTGACATTATCAAATATGTTCAGCAAGTGGGCCTGCAAAGAGACAATTTGACATTGAGAAAATGCCTTCACTCCTGTATCAAACGTCAGTCCGTTTTCACAAGGGGTTCGAGCCGGCAATCTGGGGCCGATCCCGACTCCTTGTTCCTAAGACTGGGAAGCAGACCTGAGACATATTTTGGATTCTATTATGTAAATTACCTGGATGGTATGTGAATCACTAGCCTGACCTAAGATCTCCAACAGGGCAGGATCAGATACGAAGAAAAACCTGGGAAAGACAAGGCGTTTCTTCTCCAGGTACCTAGCAAGTGGAACGACAAAATATATAGATAAGACAATGATCATACACTGCTACCGACAGTATACTAATTTACCAACATTGAATAATAGTCAACCCTTCAATCAATTATTTACAAGACGGCTGACAAGCTTGACTTAATGTCCGGCTTACGAACCAACTTGAGAGGCACCTGTTCGACAGACTAATGGCTCGGTGACTCATTGCACGCATGCGATGCAGCAAAAGTGACTCAGTGAATGACCACTAACTGACTGACTAACGTATGTTAGTATATACCACACAAGTGAATAGTGCTTTTCGCGCGCTCTGATTGGCTCCTCAATCTCGGAATATCAAGTACTATTCACCTCCCGGCGGCTTCCGGTAAAACAAAGTGGCGCGCGAACCCAATTTTTGTCCACTTTTGTCGGAAATAAAATAGCTATTTGGGAAATGGCTATTAAACTTGTGTGGTATATACTAAAACAATTATACAAAATTTGAACGCCGTAGAAGTAAGTGTTAGTCCTTCGTCGGAGCAAGCCTTGTTTACCACATTAAGCCCGGGTTGATTCACTATACAGTTTTGTTTTCACTACACCGTCGCAATCCCAAAGTCTAGTTCTTACGATAGACCCCTTTACGGTATTGAATGCATGATGGGTAATCAGGGAAAGAACAAAGAAACATGGCGACGACACGTGCGAGAAGTCTCGGTTTAATAGTAAAATCGCTCACAATCAGGACCACTGAAAGCTTCCAAATGACAATTTGGAGTGTTTCGAAGTTCCAACGATCAGAAAAACGAATTTAATATGCAGTTTATTTGTCCTGATTACCCACCATGCATTCTTGAATACCGTGAAAGGTCTATAGCATTCCAATATGACTGACTGTTCCTCATTTGCTCTAAGCGTTCCGCATATAACCACTTGTTGATACACGGCTTTGTTCCTTCCCCCACCTAACCAATGCGCTCTTCCTTTCACCGCGCGATTACTAAATATCATACCCAGTGAGGGATTTTTGGCAGAGCTCCAGCTGTTCCAGAAGATGCGGCAGTAACTGGCTCAAGGTGTCGTCTCCGACACAGCACAACACAACATTAGGAGTCTCGTGAGCGCGAGTCATTATCTTAACCCAGGACTTGTCGATGTTTGCAAACCGTTTGGCTTCCTGTGATAAGAGATTGACAAACAAAAAGCAGCGGCATTATTCCATTTATGACCTGATCCAAATAACATACAAACACATTCACAAAATGCGAACAGATAGTCCCAGATGAAGTAAAGCCAGGTATGTCGAACCTGTGGTAGTTGCTTGGCGATGTCTCCTCCTACAAAAACGGCCTCCAAATACACCCACAGGTTCTGCACGATCATCCAGTTTTCAATAATGTCAGAAGTGTTGGAAAGCTTCTGAACCCAGCTTTGGATGTCTTTCTTGAATGGTGCGTTGTACCTGTACAATAAATACAAGCATAGCCGAACGAAACTGAGTTCATAAGCACGTACGTGTAAGTTCATTTACACGTAGGAGGAAGGAGCTGCAGTTTTTTCTGCTCTGCACAGAGTTCAAAACCCAAGTTAAAGACAAAGTAGCACACTGCCCGACTCTAAAGCACCTTTTTACTATCAGATGTAGCCTACGTTTATGAATAATTTTGTCCGGAAACAGGCATTTCTTCCTGGGCCCGGTTGTTCAAAGCTCGATTAGGCTAATCCTGAATTAGGTCCCGACCATTTGGCATTTCTAGGCCTGAAAACTCTGCAGTTTGTTGGCCATGCAGTTAATTAACGCCCTGCTCCAAGGCCACAATCGTATTGAAATGAACTGATCCGAGTTACCTAAAACCGTTCACCTAATCACGCAAACTATATTTGAAGCACCTGGTTGGTGACCCTGACGACCTTCCAAGTCGGAACAGTTACCTGTTACTGAGCAGGGAACTGAGGACCATGAGGCTGTCTTCCAGTAGAGACACTATCTCTGTTGTCTCTCCGCCCTTGAGCAGCAACTCGCCACGAACCTTGAAAGAAGCAAAACTAAACGCCTGCGTCTTCCAGTCGGTTACCACCTGACTCAACTTGGCTTCAATGTCCTTCTCTTTGACAGCGGAGATGCAAATGTCCTGTGTACATAGACAGACACAAAGACTAAAATCCGCTGTATACTAAGATGTGAAGAAAACACGCCATAGTGAAGGCAAAGACTCAAAAAAGAAAATTCTTTTCAACTTTTGATACAGTTGATTATTTAACTTTTCAAGCCAACTCGGACTAACAATAGCTCTTACATGAAGTACTACTCCACGGACTTGTTTCCATTCGTTCTCTTATTTCCTATCCTGGCGAAAACCTTAAAAACTATTACCACAAAAGGCAAACGAAGAAAGTCTTGCAACATCATAGGCGACTAACCTCGATGTCTTCCTTGTTCTCGAGTAACGGTGCCTCCATGATATTTCTAAGCAGAAAGTTCTCGTTCTCCACGTCAAACTTGTGGCCTGTGACATTGGCGATCCTTTCCCAGTGTCGATCCTTCATCGCCTTGTTCGCCATCAACTCCAACAGTGGACAGCATTCGTTGAAGTCGTCAATCTTCTTCTTCAGCTCGATAAACGCTTCCCATTCTTTCAAGGCCTTGGGCAGCTTACGGCACCTAAAACAAAAGATACCCAAGCTCGAAATGCAGATTCTCTTAACCGTTTAAGGAAAAAGTGTATGAGTGATATAGTGAGAATTTATAGTTTCATCACTTTCGATCTCAGTAACCAATCAAAAGCTAAGTTCTCCATACTGTATGATATTTTTCTGGTGAGAAACTGAAGGAGAAAATTGAAGTTGATTAGTTTTGGGGGTAAAAGGGTTAAATTCATTTCCCTGACTACATTTTCTTTAAAATCGGACTAAAATAGGCCGAGTACATTTTGAAATATCTACCTATCAGTAATTTGTTTTTACAAAATGTATTTAGGACAAACTTAACTTGCAAATCGTTTCAACTCGAAAGTGGCAAGAGCGAGGAACCTACAATATTAATGAACAAAATATACTTTGATGTTCCGCTAAAACTCGACAAATCTAAAGTAGCTCCCCCGTGAACAGAGAAGGAAGAATGGAGAAATTGTCGAACTGCACCTTTTCGTGAAGAACAAGAACACAGTTCACTTGACCTGCTGAACACAAAGAAAGCGACTGGATGAAACTGCAATCCAACCTAAGCTCTGAAAACCGGTGTGAAAAATATCGAATCCACTTGCCACAGTATATTTTTGCAATAATGACTAAGTCGACGTACAATAGGAAAAAGGACACCTGTTTTCAAAAAACAATTTATTTCCAAGAAAAAGAAAAAACACCGTCCACTTTCAGGCAGTAGATAGAGAGTTCGAACGACTGGAGGCAACAAAATTCGATACGACACAGGGTATTGTACTCCGGATAAATGCGTGCGAGCCCAATGGAAATTTTAATGGCAAACTCTAGCGACGAAACAAAACACTGAGAAACAAAGATTTAGCAAATATTTAAAACCATAGGTAAACCTATAGGCAACTTTCAAGATGTGTGAATGCAACAAACAGTCGAAATAAACAATTTCAATAAACAAAAGATGAATCTTCGTAAATGCATCAAATTTGTCCAAGTCTGTTTTAGCGTCGAGCTTTGGTGGGAGGAGTCAATTCTTCAAGCTACAGTAACTCTTGCCCGCACAGACAGCTGGACTCCTTATCTAACTGTTAATTTCGCTAGACCCTTTACACTGCAGTTCGGGACTTGTCCGTTTCTCCGTTAGAGTTCAATTCGGTTTGACACCCGTTTCCTGACATTATCCTTCTTCAATATCCCTCCTTTGTCTTGTTGTATAACAGTTCAGTAACAGAAACTGCTGCGAAGATATCTCTCCACAACATTTCCGCCAGCTCTTCGTCTTCGATAAGGACCGTCGCTCGACAGGAATTCCCATTTTCCAGAAACGCGCCTCCAAGCTGTCGGGAGTGCATTTCCATCGACTTAGCCAATCTCTCAACATAGTTAGGACCATCCGTAGAGATCTTTCGACCAGAACACGATCTTTCTCTCATCTCTTTCTTTGTATCATTTCCAGTGTTAGAGGGCTGGACAAAACTGCACTCTAATTGACGATGATCGCGTTTAATCGTCTCATTCATCAAAGGCTGCGACTTAAATTGGGCATGGACTTTTTCCAAGACTTTCAACATTGTGGCGTTCGTTTGGTGAGCAATGCTGAGCGAACCGTTGCAATCAGGTGTATCTATGTTGTGGCAATAACACAGCAAATCTCAGCAATATATTTTTCTTGTTGAGTCTATTATGTCTCCTGATTATGCACAGAAGCCCGACAATATAATAACGCTAATAAATTACTTTCCCATTATCTGCTTCTTTTAATTAAACTGCCAGAAATTTGTTTCTTGCGGCACAACAGAATATCCTCTTGCATTCCGACTGGCTGTTCATTCGGTTCAGGTGGAAATCTTTCTCTAAACTCCCAATCATCCTTTATCGCATGAATAGACCTAATTGCTTCATTAGCTGGAACAATCGGTTAATCAAGAAGTGTTACCTAAAAATTGACCACAACAACAACAGCAATTATCCCGGTTCCCACATTATATTTTTCCCCTATTGACCCCCTGGTCACAAACACGCTGGTATTGTTTTCCGCGAGATTGTCGGATAAAGGTTAGCCATTTTATGGTGCCGTGGTGAATGGCCGGCTAGCTGAAAGCACCGAAATATTGCCTTCCTGGAATTTTACGCCATTGTGCTTAGTTTATATTTGTGGGGTGGCAAAATGAGGAATCAACGTATTATGTTTTTTCTGACAACGAGGCTTTGGTTCATGTCATTAACAAACAGTCCTGCCGGGACAAAGACTTGATGTATTTTGTCCGTAAGCTGGTGCTGGTCTGTTTGTCACACAATATCTTGTTCAAAGCTAAACATATCCCTGGTATTCACAATGATTTGGCTGATGCTTTGTCTCGCTTACAGGTTCCAACCTTCAAACGACTGGCGCCAGCTTATCCCATGCATCCTTTACCAACCGTGATCCCGCTGCATCTGCAGCCACTCAATTGGCAACCATAGTTTCTACATTAGTGCAATCGAGCTTACAGCCTTCTTCAATTTCTACCTATAGGAGGGCATGGCAGTTGTTCAGTCAATTTTTTCGTTCTGTTCTCCAACACTCCTCTGCTTCATTACCCATTTCCTTCAGTACTGTCTCTTTTTATTGCACACTTGTTTAAGGCAGAGTATGCGCCATCTACAGTTTACACTTATATCTCAGCCCTGGGGTATTTACATAAAATGAGGGCATTCCCAGATCCCAGCAAAGTTTTCTACATTGTGCAGATGCTCAAAGGGTAATAGTATGATGGGTTTTCGCTTAGACAGCCGACTGCCTACTACTCTCCTGCAACGCCTCATCACTGCTGCGTCAGGGATATTAGGTTCACCAAGGTTTGCCAGTTTCGGGCCATGTGTTCGTTAACATTTTTCGCATTCCTCAGAATTGGCGAGATTACATCTGCTACACAGGGTAATCCTCCTCTTTAATTACACCAAATTACAAAAGTTCTGGGTCCTACCAACCAAGTAGAGGCACTAAAAATAACCTTTGGAGAGTGTTGGAGAACAGAACGAAAAAATTGACTGAACAACTGCCATGCCCTCCTATAGGTAGAAATTGAAGAAGGCTGTAAGCTCGATTGCACTAATGTAGAAGCTATGGTTGCCAATTGAGGGGCTGCAGATGCAGCGGGATCACGGTTGGTAAAGGATGCATGTAAGCTGGCGCCAGTCGTTTGAAGGTTGGAACCTGTAAGCAAGACAAAGCATCAGCCAAATCATTGTGGATACCAGGGATATGTTTAGCTTTGAACAAGATGTTGTGTGACAAACAGACCAGCACCAGCTTACGGACAAAATACATCAAGTCTTTGTCCCGGCAGGACTGTTTGTTAATGACATGAACCAAAGCCTCGTTGTCAGAAAAAACATAATACGTTGATTCCTCATTTCGCCACCCCACAAATATAAACTAAGCACAATGGCGTAAAATTCCAGGAAGGCAATATTTCGGTGCTTCCAGCTAGCCGGCCATTCACCACGGCACCATAAAATGGCTAACCTTTATCCGACAATCTCGCGGAAAACAATACCACAGCGTGTTTGTGACCAGGGGGTCAATAGGGGAAAAATATAATGTGGGAACCGGGATAATTGCTGTTGTTGTTGTGGTCAATTTTTAGGTAACACTTCTTGATTAACCGATTGTTCCAGCTAATGAAGCAATTAGGTCTATTCATGCGATAAAGGATGATTGGGAGTTTAGAGAAAGAATTCTACCTGAACCGAATGAACAGCCAGTCGAAATGCAAGAGGATATTCTGTTGTGCCGCAAGAAACAAATTTCTGGCAGTTTAATTAAAAGAAGCAGATAATGAGAAAGTAATTTATTAGCGTTATTGTATTGTCGGGCTTCTGCGCATAATAACTTTCGTTCGCTTCTGCGTCGCGGGAAACAGACAACAAGAAGGGGAGAACAATACTGAATGTTCAATCATATCCTAAATGTAACTGTCCCATCACTTGGCTTCTTTTGAGTAAACTGCCGAAATCAATTTCCTGCTGCACAAGAGAATACCCTATTGCATTCCGATTGGCTATTTATTCGGCTTTATAGATGCAAATCATTTTTCTTAATCGGATGAATAGACCTAAATTGTTCCATTAGGTGCAACATTTGGTTAATCAAGAAACGTTATCCAAAAGTTAACAACAACAAAAATAACCAAGAATAATGATAATAACAACAATTTTATCCCCTCCTCCCCACCCCTCTCCGTGTATAATTTTACTTCACAGAGTCTAGCCCCAACTATGACCACTTTTCGCACGTTCTGATTGGCTCCTCAATCGCGGACTAGCAAGTACTATTCACCTCCCGGCGGCAGTCTCGCGCGAACCTAATTTTTATCAGAAAATATAGTTATTTGGGAGCTGGCTATTGAACTTGTGATATTTTAATTGTAGGCTTTACTGCGGTGTAGAATAATGGCAATGCATTAGTGCCATGGCTATGTAGTTAGATAGTTTCAAACAACTTCATTTAATTTCTAATATTCCAAGCTATGCACGTTTGACACATAATATAGTTATTATTATTACAGTGGTATAATGAACAATATTCTTCAGCCCGGCCAGTTACAGTAAAATGTATGAACACAATCCAGAAGCACAAGCTTAAAACCTACCCCGATATAACGAATAAACGTCATCACGCAACTGAAGACGGCAATGCAAAACAGATTAACAGAACTCTAAATTCTTCAACCCGAATACAACGTAACACTGTTTAACTTTGATCAATCAGAATACTGCACAATGTGCTGCCTTACGATTTAACTTTAATCAATGTTTGTTTACCATTCCCCAGTATAACGAAGATTTCGGTCGTTTTCCCACAAACTCGTTATAACGAGATTCCCGATATAACGAACCGGCGATATCACGAACACATTTTCCAGCCCCTTGGCACTTCGTTATACCGGGGTTATAGTGCACAAGGCCACAGCCTATCGTTGATTTTCATCAAGGTTGTTTCCCGAGGAAAATAAAATGTTCTATAAATAGTAGCTGATTATTGATTGTTCACAAATTCACAGCCGGAAATACATTTTTCAAACATTCAACTGGGTTGAATGGACTGAATTAATTAAGGGAACAACATCAAACTTATATTTACTCTTTTATTACATGACAACATATGCAATGCATTCACAAACAAGGAGAAAATGAATTACATACGACAACCGCAAAACAAATACTTAAATTTTTACTACAGCGGACACCCTCGGGACTAGAATTTAGTGTCCGCCTTAGAAAGGTGTCCGCTTAGCGAGAGTTGACTGTATAGCCAAACCTACAGTTTTCAGTTGTTTCTCGATCACTATCCAAGGTGGCGGTTCAACTTAGAGTAATTTCTTTTCTGGACGAAAGCTATCCGCGAGTCGGCCACTGACCCTATATATTTTATATACAAGAAGAATTACGGTTGGGTAAGTGTAAAAAAACAAACGCACGAGAAAAATAACTATAGATGATTGCACACTTCATAATAAAATTACTGGAAAAAATGACAATGGAATGACTCCTCAAGCAGGAACAACACTTCGAGATCGAGATCTAACTGTCTGCTTAAAGTTTGAAATCGTTTCTCACTGTTCCTTTTTCTCCTTGCAAAGTAGCAGCTCAGTAATAGAAACTGCCGCAAATATGTCTTTCCACAACATCTCCGCCAGCTCCTCATCTTCGATAAGGACCGCTGGCGGGCATGAATTCTGGGGCACACTTCCGAACGGAAGGGAGTGTATTTCCATC
Organism: Plumapathes pennacea; assembly: GCA_964036295.1. Lineage (NCBI taxonomy): Eukaryota > Metazoa > Cnidaria > Anthozoa > Antipatharia > Myriopathidae > Plumapathes > Plumapathes pennacea. Next base: position 9,204,834 of record OZ038466.1, on the reverse strand, counting down.
GCCTTAGCCAACTTCGTTACATAATCGGTGTCATCTTCAGAGGTCTTTGGGTGGCTACCATAAGATGAACTTGTCTTCATTTTTCTTGCACCATTTGCAGAGACCTTGGTGCTGTCGAAAGTGATAGAGGGCTTGACAGAGATCTGCTGTACTTCTTCTGCCACGTCGCGCGCCTGAGGCTGCGACTTGAACAACATCTGGATTTTCTTCAGGACGTTGTTCGGCATAATAGCGTTCGTGTGGCGAACAGTGCTTAGCGGACAATGCTCAGAGAACCGTCACTTGCGGGAGTAACCGTAATGTGGCATTCGTGCAGGAAATTGTACCAATATATTTCTTTGTTTGAGTTTAATTATGATCTGCCAAGGTCATTAACCATGACTAATTACTGGATGATTGTTGTCTTTCTCATTCTTCACAGAAATTTAGTTTATAATAATAATAATAATAATAATAATAATAATAATTAAAATAGTACTGTAGTATATAATTAGTACTAACATAATAGTACCATAATTAAAATAGTATATAATACTAAAATAGATTCTATTTTATTTACAATACAGCAGATTAAAAGACGAGAAAGGCGAAAATAGAATGAATTTATCATCCATTGGCTTCATCAGTGTTAGAATTAATTTGTAAACAGTTTTCTATAAAAGATCAATCAGAAGCCCTGCTGCTTGCGATGTCGTCGCTCGTTGTTCTATTCACTCGACTGAATGAGCCTAATCAACTCTGTTTACCAAACACAGAGTGCTTTGTCGCCATCTCGTTCCCAGGGCCTTCTAATTTCTTGCAGCGCATGCTTCGTTTTTACCGAGCATGCGCGTCATAAGCGTTTTGAACACGGCTGGCTTTGTGGATGAAGGACTCACCTGTTTTGAAAGTCCAGTAGCTCGTTGTTGATCTTCTCAATGTCCACCTCGGTCCACAGAATGTCGTAGTACCCGTTGACACCCTCGATCACGGCGTTGTACAAGCCGTAGAGTTTCTGCAGGAGACCAAGTTCCTTCTTTGTTCGCGCCAGGTCTGGATATTCTGTCACCGGTAAACCAAACAGTTGTTCTCCTCCCGAGTACGTGTTGAATTTGCGCCATAACTCATCAAAACGGGCCTGCCAACGAAACCACCCAAGCAAGTTAGCGTTAGGTAGTGAGGAGAGAAGAGGAAGGTAGGGGGGAAGTGAAGTGGGCTGCGCCAAGGAGGACAACAGAATTCCTTTTATATTCATGCACTGATTACTTCCTCCTTTCCAAAGCAAAAAAAAAGATAGTCTTCAAAATACAAGTCACTTCTTTTTTAACCCTCTGTCAAAACCAGAAGGGCAAAACAGACTTACTCAGACAACAGATACACATCACAGCCCTGTTGTGTGCGCATAAATGTCTTGCGCCGTTCTCCTGGAGTGTCAGAGCTTCATCGAGTACCAAAGGTCTATAGATAGCGGACTGAGACATTGAGTATAAGTTCCAGCACTTTACCTGAAATACACCTAGCCTTTCGCTAGCTTCCTGGGGTGATATCCCACTGACCATTGGCCCAGCCTGCAGTCAAATAAAGCATATTTTTTTATCTCCAAGCAGCAGCACTGACGAAGAAAATCCATAAATAGAGAAAGAAAGAGCCCAGCTAGAGCTGTAGCTGAGTGAGCACAGCATTACCTCGCTGTAGTCTGAACTGTAACTGTCTGCGGCATGATGAAACACCTTCACACTTGCCAGGAGGTCCTCTCTGAACTTCGGTTGAATTTTTACCAGGTGGCCTTGCACAGAGCTCTGACAGAAAGGTAAATTGAAAGACTCTTTAGTTACAATACATCATGTTCAAGTAAAAGAGGAGCCGCAGTAGCAGTACGTTGGAGGAGAGAGTTTAATTTTAAAACACTTACTGCCTGAGCTAATAGCTTCTCGAAGGAATATCTCAGTGTGTCCACCCTTTCTGCCTCTTCCCGAACCACAGCCACCTCAAACTTGTTCAACATGGAGTAGGCTTCCTGTTAAATAACACAAACAAGAATTCTGTTTCTGTGTGACTTAAATAAAGATTCCTCTAGTCTTGGCGAGAACAAATGTTTCTTTATAGCACATATCACATTTCTTTTACTGATACTATTACTCCTTCATATGCTTGCATCTGTCTCTCTGTTTGTTTCTTCTATTATCGGTGTACATCTCTGTCTGCCTAAGCATATCCCTTCCCTTCCCTTCCTTACTTCCTCCCTCCCCTCCTTACTTCCTCCCTTCCCCTCCTTACTTCCTCCCTCCCCTCACTTCCTCCCTCCCCTCCTTACTTCCTCCCTCCCCTCCTTACTTCCTCCCTTCCCCTCCTTACTTCCTCCCTTCCCCTCCTTACTTCCTCCCTTCCCTTCCTTACTTCCTCCCTCCCCTCCTTACTTCCTCCTCTCTCTACACACATGTATTTCTTAGTCTTTGTATCTGTCTGTCTGTCTGTCTGTATCATGCACCCACTTCCCGTAATGAAGCAGTATATGTTGTGAATCAGTAGTCGTGCTGTCGCATTGCCTATATGTTCTAGGTGGGCTTGCCCATCAATTACACACAAAGATGGGTCAAGTGCGCACTACAGGAAGATAAATGGCCTCACTTCAACGGGTCCCAGAGTCATGTCGATATGAATTTCATTCCTCCTGATCTCCTCCAGGGCAGCCATGGCACTGCGCACGTCCTCCAGGTCGTTGATTGGTCGGCTAAGTCGCTTGCTGTACTCCGACACAAACTGGGTAATCTTCTCCATGGCGGCGCGGTATTTCTCGTTGATGCTGTGACCGAACAAAAGTTTCCAGTGCTTGATCTCGACACCCAGAGCTAGCTTGAACGGCTCTGTCAAACGTAACAAGTTACAACTGGTTCAAAGAACACACAATGAACAATACTGTCTACATTGTAAAAAAAAAAAAAAAAAAAAAAGCAGAAGAAAGAAACAGATGCGCGAAAGAAACAACTGTGACGGCATACAGTTCAGTAGATATACACGCCGCATAACAAAGGTCGCGAAACAGACAGCTTAACCTACCGGAGTAAAGCTCAATAGCTCCATGGCCAACTCTGAAGGCAGCAGGAATGCCATCGATATCTTGCTCAAGGTTCTGGTATCGCAAAATCTCCGCTTTAAATTCTGAAAGCAGTGGATCCGAAGCAACAAAGTCCTGGAGTAAAAAAAGACGTATCGCCCACTAGAATGCGAGTCCTGTAACAACTAATTTAAGCCTGCATTGGCGTTGAAACATAAATATATCAACTTGGGGTTAATGTCGCTGAACGCTGTAAAGGCGGTTGGCTTACGTTTCGAGCATTGGCTCTTCGGCAGGGCAATATACTCACAGGGCAATATACTCACAGGGCAATATACTCACAGGGCAATATACTCACAGGGCAATATACTCACAGGGCAACGACTTTTGTGCTCGAGACGTCCTTCAACAGCTTACAGTTCTCAGCACGTCTGTACATCAACCATACGTTGATAATTCTGTTTCACACGTTTGGCTCCAAACTCAATGTCATGAATATAGAGGTGGTATGGTTTTACAGCCTTTTCAAATCAAAATTTGACGACTTTTTCCAGGCCAATTTACGTTTCTTCAAGGACTTAAAATTACCTGTCTGCCCGAGTAAAGTGTTTAGTATTCTTTGAAGATTTTCAGTTTTTCTTTAAACATCTCAACTGACTGCATATGAACAGTTTTCTCCCGCACAGTTCTGTGAAAGGCGTTTGACTTTTTTGCTATCCGATTAATTTCTGGGATGATTCAGTATTTAGAAATTCGCGGACTTTCAAGGACTGCTGCGAAAATTTGCCGAAGCATCATACGAATTCACGAACTTTTCGAGACAACCTTTAAAATACAAGGGCGTTTCAAGATTGTACGAAACCCGTTCAGGTCAAAAGATACACACTACTGACCGCAACTGTCTTTTCCTTGTCCTCTTCCCACACAAACTGGTACTCGTTGAACCGTTCGAGACAACTGACCACCTCAGCCTTGGTGGAGCTGATGGCAGATGTCAATACCATCAACAGTTTGGTGACGTCCTTGTGCTCAGAGATACTTTTGTAATAGTTCCTCAGTTTTGCGGCTGGGATCTCATCCTCTGAGGAATCAAAATTTATATATAACTTCTGTCAGGAAGGACGGCAGGAAAACAGACCGCGAACGGATGCATGGATAAGGAGAAACGAGACGACAAACAAACAAACAAACAAACAAACAACAACAACAACAACAACAACAACAGCAAAAGATCTTACTCCCACTTGAACAGGATAGTATTACTTTGTGTGAGTTAGTGCGGGTGCGGGTGCGAGGGGGGGGGGGGGGGGAGGGGGGAGAGGGGGGAGGCAGGAAAGAGCAGAGAGAGGAGGGAAAGAGGAAGGGACAAGAGATCAATGTCACTTCACATTTGTGAAGGGATGATAATTTACTTGCCACAATTTATAATGCTATTGCTTCCGAGTTATGTTCGAGGTTCTTCGTCGCTGAACGTTTACTTACTGGAGTCTGCCGGCCGTGACGTCCTCTTGGCGTGACCATGTGTGTGTTCTTCGTGAGGATAAATCTCCGTCTGCTTAAATCTCTTTTGTCCCCACTGCGCCACTGAACGGCTCACTTCTAGAATTGACTGAGCCGCCTTGTTCAATGCTTGTTGGATGTCATCCAGGGACGGCTGTAGCACCTGGAAAGTAAAAACAAACAAAGAAACAAACAAAGACAGTCATTCATTGGAAGCTAAACAAGTGTACTATGGAAAGCACAAGTTGTAATTTGTTTTGTCCTAAAAGGAATTTTAAAATTCTAGTTGTTTCTTACTTATTGTCAAGCTTTTGTGCTAAATATTTCAATCGATTGAGAAAATGATGTATGGGCTTTATTAATTGTGATTTATTTTAGAACGCAGCCAATTCACAAGTTCAGAAGTAGTAACTCCAAAGAAAGAGTCCAAAGTTATTTACGCTGAGTACCTACAACACCTTTTATAGGGGGTGGGGGTGACTCGCTGTTCAATGACAGTAAATAGGCTTGTACTGAACTTGTCTAACCCGCATGGGTAAAGTACAGATGGCCAAGAAAGAGAACCGCGACACTTACCACTTGTGGGATAGCCAGAGTGATGCGGGCCTTGAAAAACGGAGCTTTGGTGTACGTCGTCTCCATTTCGCGACCAGACACAAAGCTAAACACACCTTTACCGTATGAACGTGACGAACTGAAAAGAATACACAAAGAAAACAACCGTTTGGACATGCATCTATCTATATCATACACACAGTCTTTTTTTTTTTTTTTTTTTTTTTTCATGGTTTCTGGGGAATTCTTTAAAGCCGGTCCCCATCCCGCATCCTAAACGCACAAAATTGATGTCCGAATATTGACTATGCTACAGATCACTGTTTATATCCGAAGGGAATTATAGCCTGGACGAGAGCATGGACACACGCAGAAACACACGCGCATGGCCGCACAGATAGTACTCATGTTCTGATTGGTCAGTTAACTTACAGTACAAACTGGCACGTTCTTTTCTCAGCGGAATACTCGATATAATTATTCTGCCGCTCACCTTACACAGAACACCCTTCGTTTGATCCCATCCAAAGCATTGCGAGTGGCTCGTAAAAGCGCCTCGAACGTGCGGTGGTTAAAGTGCATGATCAACTCATCAACCTCCTCGTCGATTGTCTTCTCCTCCGGCACCTTGGGTGCCTTCTCCCTCTGCCCCTCCTTCTCCTTGTCTCCTCTGTTCTCCAGTTTCCGCTCTTTGTCCTTATCCGTGTGCTTGGCTGACTGAGACCTCGGTCCGAGAGCCGAGACTCCGATCTTCTTCAAACTTCTCTTGAAGATTTCGGCCAACTCATGCACAGCTTCTTCGACGCGCAGGCTGCTCTGATCTAACACCCGGCTGGCAGTCTCACAGAGTTTCTATAAAGCATCGATTAGAATAATGTCTTAATCGCCACGATTCACCGAGTCTTCAACAAACCCTCTCAGCCAATCCAACGCTTAGTTTACACCGGCAACATGAAAAATATTGGAAGCTGGTTACAGTGCTTGACATTAAGGTTTTCGGTTGGTTGCCCTTCAGACTGTAGATTGACTTCAAGCAATAGAAAGTTTCATAATTTCTAGTTGCCCGGCCCAGAATTTACCTGCCCGACCAAAAGTTTTGGTTGCCCCGGGCAAGCGGGCAACCGTTAATGTCGAGCGCTGTGGTTATACAGAAGAACCCCGCTGTCTCGAACTCGGGTTTTACCGTAGTATCCACAAGAAAAACAGTAAAGCGGTAAACAGAAGCCGAAGGAAAAGCACCTCAATATAATGGTCGGAAATCGACTTCCAATAACTGCTTTCGACATTCGAGGACTCAGAAAATGATTGGGAATTTCAGACGTACAACTGCTCACACAATTACCTGCGTTCTGCTGAGAAACGTGTCTATAGTCCATGGATCGTCTCCAGGAAACTCACATAAAGTGATCTCACTCATTTCCGTCAGAAATGCATCAACACGGGCGTCACGGATATCGTTAACCTGTTGAGATGCACACAATTAATCAACGCCCTACAGTATGTGCAAACGTTCTAAGACGAGACTCTCACTCAAGAAACCAAACTCGGTGACCGTTACACGGCTTACACACGCACGTTCACACATCACGCCTGCTGCCACTCAAGTAATCACGCATGCGCTCACTCATTCATCCAATCATTTCAGGTCGGAACACAAAACGCAACATTGCACGCAATGTTACATGAAATTGGGTGGACACACGGTGCAGTTATTGCGCGCAATGTTGCTGAAGTGCAAGATACTTCTACACGTCCACAAAAACAACGCAGTATATATTGCACACAGTGTTACATGCAATTTGGAGGACACATCGTGCAGTTGTTGTGCGCATTGCTGTTGAAGTACAAGTTGCTTGGCTCCTCACTCTCGCACAGGCTCATTCTCATTTACGTACGCGCTCCTTCAATCAAAAATGCATACAAAAACACGTATACAGATGTAGCTATTTAATAAATTTCCACTGGTTTGCCGTGGTGTGGACTCTTATTTACCACGATTTACGTCATCACATGGTCAAAATGTTGTGGACTCACGAGGCGCTTCGCCGAGTGAGTCCGCAACTAATTTTGACCATGTGATGACGTAAATCGTGGTAAATAAGAGTCCACACCACGGCAAACCAGTGGAAATTTGTTTTTTACCACAACATTTAGAAATATACAGGAAACTTTCGTTGTATTTCGCTGCAAAACGTGACGTGCTGGCGTCAGCATCGTTGTCTGGACTCTTATTTACCACGGTAAATCGACCAATCAGAGAGCGAGAAACCAGTGTGTTGTGGTAAAATCCCTTATTCCCTCATTCAACATTCATAGCTCACGCATACGCTCAACTCCCGTCATAATGAGGCAGCGCACTTACCTCCTTGATAAGGAGCTCCACCTCTCTTAGCCGAACGTAAATGTTATTGATGTATTTGCGAATGTTCAAGGAATTCCAGTTCAGCATTGTTAGGCCAGGTCTTATGGCAGCTTCCACCTTTAGCACAATAAAGACACGTACGCAGGTCACTCAGTACAAAACAACCTGAGCAGGAACAATGGAGGCGGCATTAAAGACAAACTTACTCTCTGCATGTGAGGAAACATCAAGGGCTGAAAGATGTTCGGTATTCTGGCGTTCACAGACTTGACGTCCTGCAACATCATCTGGTGGGGAAGAAAATCATCTGTTATTAACGGGAACTAGGGAATGCGTTCTTTAATGTCATTTTCGTCGATCAGCGTTTCCGTCTCCATTACAGTCTAACTACAGGAAAAATTTCACGCCGTGTGCAAGTTTTTTTTTTTTTTTTTTTTTTTTTTTTTTTTTTTTTCTTTTTTCTTTTTTGTGCACAACTTTAAAAAAATCGTGGTGTATTTGGCGTAATCTTAAGTACCGAGTCCAGCTTTGGGTTTCCTGGTCTTCCATATTCGTTTTTTTTTTTTTGAAATACGAAAGCTAATAAAACTTCAAAAAGCCAATCATGCGCCGTAGCAAATAGTATTACTGCCCGAGTGTCTGTCCAAGTAAATCTCTCTACTGAGGTTTTGTTTCGGCAAAATTGCATTATGACCAAATAAATAGTTCTCTATTCTGCCAGCCAAGTTTTATCATCAGGTGGCCCGCCTAAATATCTCAGCCTTCGCGAACTGCGCATGACTGTGAAAGTATCTTGTCGGCCAATTCCGAGATGACCCCCATGTTTTAAAATGAGGCTTAGTGTGAAACATCTGTTACAGTTACTCACACGTTCATTTTCATGCAAGTCAAACTAATTTTCATCAGAAGGGTTTCGAACTAGGCCTCGATTGAAACAAAGGCATCTCAGAAATAGCCTGCTACAAGGTTTGCGCCGCCGATTGTGCGGTCTAAAACGCATATCGTGTTACTCCGATGTAGGGACAGATTTCCTATACGAGCACTGTTATTTTCAGGGAGTTATTTTAACCTCAAAAAGCCCTGTAAAATTCCAAAACAGGGGTGATATCAACTCCTATTTAGGGAGATAATTTTACTTTCATGAGGGAGTTAAAAAGTGGGAGTAAAAAGTACTCCAAAAAGGAATCGCTCTGTACCTTTTTTTAACGCTCTTTTTGGAGTTAAAATAACTCCCTGAAAATAACAGTGTGTTTTGGGGTCGCTACTCACTCTGAGGTCATCAGAAATGGCTTTGAGCACGTCCCGTTTCATGAGCAGGAGCCTGGCAGGTTCCGGTATTGGTAGTTCTAACTTCATCATACACTCCGTCTCACGTATCACTTGAGACAGTTGGGGGTCTAGATTTACGAACATCTCTCCCGTATCATGATGACGGACCAGTAAAGAGGCCTGAAGACCTGCAATGCATTCAACGAGAGGATATTGGATTCGTAACAAGGCAAGCATTGACCAAATTCACAGCAGTCTAAATCTGTAATGGAGCTACAATAACTTAAGCTTCTGTGCCACTAAGTGAAATAGAATCCAATACCTCGACAACATTTAGGAACAAATTATCCTCGTTATCAAAAGTGCATTTCGACAAATTGCTAATTAATATGCCATACTATCTACATCACACACAACTCGTTATGACGACGATTTCGCATGTTTCACAAATGTTGCCCCGTTTTGCCATACGAGAAAAAAAATTGTTGTGGACACAAAAAATGTTTCTGAAAAACTTTTGCTGTGCCCGCACTGAGTGCAACAATGTTGCCGCACGTTTTGCCACCCTGGAAACATCAAAGGACACAATGTTGCCGCCACAATGTGTCCTCGAGCTGTGAAGAACCGCGCTCTGAGATCCAAGGTACGTGTGAGTAGTAACAGTACACTTACCGGACTTAGCAATTTCCACCTGTTTGCACCAAGCCTGGTGATAACAGTGCTCAAATTGCACCAACACTTTGGCTATGTGATTGAAATGTCTGATGATCCTTTGTGCGTTAGGCGTCTGTAAACAGGACGGGTGCTTCTCAAAAATGTCCATGGGGTTCCTTACACGACGCGAGAGTTGGCGAGCCCAGCTGATGCGGCCCGCAATGGGAGGCTGGTCCCGCGGGACGGGCGGGTTCTCACTGCTGCGCTGGTACAGCTGTCGCATAATACAAACGCACAAGTCAGGATAACTAAAGATGAATACCACTACATCTTCACTCAGTTACTTACATACCAGACAAACATACCAAGTCAGTAACAGAGCTGCTTTCGGAAGACTTTCGTAAATCAAAACCAAAGGTACAGTTGCCAATGACAAAACAAAGACGCAAGCCAAAACTAAAGCAACAACCGTTATCGCCACTTGGTTGCGTAAGAAAAGATCGCAAAAAATGGAGTTTGGCTTTTGTTCCTGGTTGGTCGCTGCAAAACTTAAATTAAAGCGTAGCAAGCGAAAAACACGATTATTTCGACAGTCATCCGGAAACCTCTCAATTGCATCAGATATCTCGCTTGCTTTGACCGCAGCGTCACCTTCTCGAACTCGCGATTCATTGTACTGTGCAGCTCTCCTTCTCACCTTGGATATGACTTCCAGCTCTTTTCCAAAATGCTGTAGGAGTTGGGCGTATTTCTCTTCAATTGGCTGCTTCAGGCTCGGGATGCCTAGCCTCTCAAACCTGAAAACAAAGTGTGCATTCAGGGTCCTGAAAAAATCAACTCATCATACAGCAAACCTGGGTCCGGTTTTTCACAACATGATGGATTGGGTTGAAACTTTAGTGTCTTTTTCAAAAAGAGTTTCTCTCACAAAATGATTTCCTCGCTTTGTTTTGACCTGGAACGAACTTCCTAGTTAGTTTTTGATCCAACCCTTGCAGTTTGTTGGCCAAAACCGCGAGAGAAAGAGATTAGTTAATCGAAAGTAATCATGCTTTGGTTTCGCGTTTGCTGTACGCTTTCGGATTGGTCCAAACAAGTTTGCCAACATTCTCGGCCAATCAGGAACGAAAGCAAAACCCGATTGCGAACTGCTCACGCAAGTAAACAAGCGACTTTCGACGTTTTCTCCAACTGTTGTTGTTGTTGTTTTTTTTTTCTCAAAGTAAAACCAATGACAAATTTATTTGGCTTCTGGTTGGTTGAAAGTGTATTCTTGTGGCTTTATCATGGCGCTGTAATTGTTTTGGTTTTGTCCAAAAACCGCACTACGTCAGTAATCAAAACGGGAAATGGCGGCCGTGAAGTTATATCCACTAACCTTCCAAGTAGTTCCAGAGAGGGTGCAATGGCAACCACTTTATCAAAACAGCCGCTCATAAAATTCTGTAGGAAGTTCTATTAAGAGAAGAAAGGAAAGTGGGAGTTTGGAAGAGTAAATATTAAAGAAATGTTATTGACTCTCACACAAAGATTTTCACGAGTATGATATTATCAGTTAACCTTCAGATCACATCTTTCTGACTGTGCATTCTGACACTTCAATCTGAAAAGATTAGTTGATCTTTTCATGGTCTATCATCCTTCCCACAAACCAGACAAGTCAGATGTGACGACGGTGATACTCAAGTAAAATTTAAACAACACAGGAGTCCCGAGTTCTGGTACAAACCTCCAACTCAACAATCTGACGCTGGAATTCAGTGAAGTCCGTGTTAAACTCAGGCCTTCGATGATCGAGGGGGTCGTATGGTTTTTTCTTCAGCGCCGCGTATAGGTGATTAAACCTGTGAGCGATCGCGTCTATGCCTTCGATTTTGGACTCTGATAACACCGAGAACGTCTCCAACGCGTTGAGAACTTCGATGATCTGAGGGAGAAATACCACCAGGAATAATACGAGGTTAAATTGAGGACAAGCACAGTATCTGCTTTTAAGTGTTTCTTCATAATTGTGTGAAAATTGTACGTTGGCTGTGATCGTCCGGGTTAGAGTAGATGACTGACGTTTCGACTCCCGGAAGTCGTCTGCAGAGTCAAGTGAAGAGGTTTCGTCAGATGGTGGTATTTATGTCACTGGTCGTTGAGGTGATTTTTTTTTTCGTCATATGGTTGGTCGAGTTGAATCGGTTGTGTTTCGTTATTGGTCGAAAATTACTTTGCATTTTACCTGAAATCTCTAGCCGCAGTTAAATCACGTAAAAATCAAAGCACATGCATGGTCGATCACAGATGGCCAGGATCTTCCCTATATGGTTGTTGACCGGTACATCAACAAATATCGTACTTCTAGTTAGCTGATTGGTCTACTCAGTTAAACCGCTCAAGAGATGGGCTCAGAACATAACAATCCAACAGGAAAATCGTTGAAAACCAACCACAAGCACTACTAGATCGACACAGCTCTAATCACTGTACCCTACAATCCTTGCTCTAGTACCAACCTTGTGAATCCTTTTACAAAAAGCATCAAACTTGCCAAAGATGTACATCTCAGAGAACTCGAAGGGTCTTTGGTTGGGGTCCTTGGCAATCCTGTTCTTGGTTTTCTGGAAGCACTTCTGGTATTCTGAGTTCAACTTGAGACACACCTTGAGTTTTTCAATTAATGGCTGGCGCGGTTGGTCCCACACACGAACTAGACCGCGGTCTGTAACAAAGTTCTTACACGCTGCTACCATTTGGTTGGTGACCTGAAGGTAAAGATCACTCAGTGAGCATGAACAGAAAACATCACATCCCAGTTGTCTCAATAAATAGTAAAGAGGGATATTTGGGTGGACTAGGGTCACGTAAAGGAATATCTCACCTTGATGAAGAGTGACGTCATCCTCTGTGACGTGTTGTAGTATCGGGAGATACCGTGTATCATCTGAATGGCGTTGATCAGACTCGGGATGCAGTCGAGCATTCCAACCTAATAACAGCAAAACAGTTTGAACCACTTGGATTGATATACAATAGATTGCTTTGTCAACTGAGTATCTTGGGTTGACTGATTTTGAGATTGATCGAGATGAATTAATTAAAATGTTTTTTTGTTTTGTTTTTTTTTTTTTTAACTGATTAAATGATTGATTGATCGATGGAGGTCAGTTGGGTAAGTAGAGTTAATAGTTTGGGTGTCCAGTTATTAGCGCTTGATGATAACAAGAGAGCTTTTTTTAAATATGTATATATTTATTTTGTTTCCACACACAGTTATATTACTAAATTAATATATACATATACGTATTGATATATATATTTTTTTCTTTGTATTACTGTGTGGTGAGGGAGCTCAAAAAAGAAGCCAGAGGCTTATATCATTTGAGCTTCCTCTAAAATTTCTGGGATATATTATATAGTGCGGTGCAGAAGTGCAGGAGTGCGGTTCAGGAGTGCGGAGCTGACTTGTAAAAGGAACAATTCTGTAGCGATCGAGCAAATCTTATGCGTCTCTTTGACACAATAACAGAAGTTTCATTTACGCAGACTCTGAAATGTCCAGTTGTTTTATAGCACGATTTGGCTTATCCTGGATTAGGCAAAAATGTATTTTGAGTTGTTTAAACGGTAAGCCTGAAAACGTGAAGGCTTAGCTCAGGACTCATCTCCTTGATAAATTTTTAGCTAAAACAAGCTTTTTAGTTGGTCTCTGAACAAAACCTTGCAGTTGAGTTCGCTTCCCAGGAGATAGAGGGAATTTGGATAATCCGGCTGAATTGGTTTAATCAGCCTTTGAACAACCGGACCCAGAGCTGTTTTCTTGAAATTATACTTGCAGCAGTTCTAGAGCAGAGGCTAAGAGGGAATATCCTAAAAAATATGAGGATCAAGTCGTCTTACTAAGCAGTGGACCTACCGGGTCTGAATGATACAGAGGGTCACAAGCTCTCTCCAACGTATACAGAAACCTGACGTTGTCTTTAGATTCATTTGCAGCATCGGTGATACGACAGTCCAGCTCACGCCAAAACTAAGAACAACAGCCAACGTTAATGTCATATAGCACTGATGAAAAACAGGGGGATAAAAGTCAAGGTACAGTACACATGAAATTATCTGCTTCGGGGGTGCATAGCTTCATTGGAATCTCTGGAAGTAGTATTTTGATTTAGAATACAGTGAACTCTCTCTAAGGCGGCACCCTCGGGACTAAATTTAGTGTCCGCCTTAGAGAGAGTTCAGTTACAGAGAAACAAGTGAAAATCGGCAAGGACCAAATCTGCATGCTGTCCGCCTTATAGAGGTGTCCGCTTAGAGAGAGTTGCCTGTATCAATTAGCTACACTGAACATGATTGTTTTCTATTTTCCACTTGAGTTTTAATTTTGCTAAAAACCCTCCGTAAAACTTTCTACTTTTGCTTAAAGATAGAAGAGAAGAGTCAGTGACAGTGAACTATTAGCAGACCGACCTTGAGGACTCGAGACTTAGCAAAATTCAGTATGCCAATGACAGTCCTACACTCCTTGTCTTTGATCTGTTCCACGAGGGAGTTGAACTTGGCCATTCTCATCTTCCAGTGCTCCAGTTCAGCCAGGGGCCCCGTGTCATCCGCTTCCTTCCTCATCTGCTCACTCTCTGCTAACACCTGCAATACAAGCGGCACACATCATGCCCACAATTCACATGCAAACTTACAGGAACCTGTTGAGCGAGTTCTGAGTTCAAAAATAGCCAGATATAATTCTAGCAAAAGACAACCAGCTGAGTAGTTGTATTGTACAACACAATTCTTCCTGAATTTTCTTAATCCGTGCAGCTACAGTACAGTATAACGTTGAAACTCAGTAAACCAGGGTTGATGAAGATAAACACACCTTAAGCTTCTAGAAAGAATACCAACTTCAGTGATTTTGCTTCTGGCATTAGCTTTAGCAAATGGATGACCAAAAAGGGCTGTAAGTCGGACGTTTTATGTTTTGGCAGTAATACTGCCATCAAATTGTGTTCTGCTTCCTTCACCTAAATCTAAAAATCACTTCTTAATTCCTCTCTACATTTTGAAAGCTCAAGGACCAGATTTACAACCCAAAGTTCTCATTTAATCCATTAAAAGATGCACACCTGTTCAATTTGTTTGCACCAGGACTGGACCAGTTCTTCCAAGCCAGCCAGGATCTCCTGATTACTGACCAGTGCAGGGTACTCTGCAGGGCCTTCAGTGGATGACACATCTATTACCTCACAAGGGTACAGTTTGATCGCTTCACTGACCGATGCATTTGTACCTGAAGGCCAAAGAAAATATAATCATCACTAAAGTAAAAAAAACACTGGCGGTCAACCACTGTATTTGGCAATAAGGAAAATATGCATCCTAAAGCAATTAGCAACTAAATGGACCAATAGAAATGGACTCTAATCTTAAAAGAGTTTGCAAAACAATACAGATACAAATTCCAAATGTATAACTGCAATGTATATGGCCATGGTATTGGACTAAAATGTGTTTTACCACGAAGGAAAATATTGGTTCGACTTGTGAAATACACTAACTTGCAAACTTATGTTTTATTGGTTTGGACCTCTGGATAAGGTTGGATACTGCTCTATGAAAAACTAGCTCTTTGTCTTTAGAACTACACTACAAAATGATTCACACAGAATATTTTGCTTTCACTTACTATCAATAAAATGGACAAAATTATCCAGTGAATCCACAAATTCCTTTGCAATAATCTTGCCCTGTGGTGTATCAGTCAATTCACCCCAGTTTTGCATGGCATTGATGTAAGGCAAGTACACTGAAGTCAAGTGTTCTTTGAGTGCAGCCATTAGACTTCCTTTTTCTTCTACATTGATTAGCCCAAAGGAGACCTCCTGTTGTATTCAATCAAAACATTCATTAGAGGCAGCACAATTGACAGCAGACACCCTCATGCCCCAAACAAATAAACAAACAGGAAACAAGGAAACAAAGGTGATAGATGAACAACATGTAAAGAAAAAACTGTGAAGCACAAACTTCGCCAGAAGGCAAACCTATGTGATGAAAAAAATGAATTTCCTAATCTTGGACAAACGCTTTGGGACAAAATTAAGTTTTGTGCCTCTTACATGGCATGCACTCACACTCCCCCCCCCCCCCCCCCCAGTATTACTGTATGTGTATATCATTAAATATTATTAATTTGATCTACAATATTATGGAGGGGGATTCATAAACATCAAATCTGTGAGTTGAGAGTCACTAAAATAAGTATCCCACATAATTTTGCCCAGGACTCATATCATGAGTTAGCGGGAGGATAGACTCACATCAGCAATGGTCCTTATTTTCAACTCTTTCTTGGTATCATTCCGGCTGCAGTAGAGCAGAATGCCGCTCAGACCATCGTCCAAACCAGCTGTTAGATGTAGGACACGAGTCTTAGCAGTCTTGGGAGTGTGCAGCACAGCACGGGCCCTCATTTCTGTAACTAAACAATAGAAAATAGTCCACACATCAAGTTAAGTTTAGCAACAATCAAACTAAACTCTAAAAAATATACATTTATTTGTTTATTTATTTATTTATTTATTTATTTAAAGAGAATGGAGTACATTAATACTGGTAGCCCAGTAGTTTTCATAATGGCCCTCTTATTAGTGATATGGTAGTGGAGGACAGTTCACAGCAATGGGAAAATTCCCCTGCTCTTTTTGAGTGTGAGTTCTTTAAAGTCCCTCATATTGGGTTAGTGAAGGTTGAGAAGGCTAGGTCAATGGCTTAATGTCCTTACCCAAGGATGGAGGGTAGCTAAGACAGGAACATAGTCCTTCCCACTTACGGCGCCTGGGTCAGATCCCCAAGCCAGGAATCGAACCCGGGCTGCATTGATAAAATATGATTTCTTTATATAAAATTAAATTCTACAGTAGCTTACTAACCACTTCCTTGATGTTCATACTCCTGGTAGAAGAACATCAATGTCTTCCTTCCTCCAGCCTTTAGAAAGCTTTGGAACAACTCCATTGACTGTCAGATGAAAAAAGGAGTATCTTCAAAGTCTTCTCACAATATTCTCTTGTTACAAGGAAATAATTTTGCTTTTAGAAATTAGTATGGATTAACCATTTCTCTTGTTGTGGTTAGCATTGAAGAGGCTGCAGAGGGGGCAGACCTGTCATACATGTACCTAATGGCTTGACAAAGCAAAATATCACGTGCAAAGAAGCAACATGACAGGACTGTATGAAAGAGAGAGCAAGGGGGAGCATACAGTACCATGAAACATCATAATTAGTCCAGTGTGTTAGACAGTAGTTGAGATTAATTTACCTCATCTGAGTTAATAATAAACTCCTCCACAGCAGCCACATCTATCTCCAGCCTCATGCTAACCATGCTCATGATAAAGCGATGCTCATCTCGGATAAGTGCCCTTTTTGCTTCACGGCTTTCTCTGATTCTTTGCTAAAAAGCATAAAGAGTAAACATGTTTACATGACTTAAGTACAACTGGGTACTAAATAATACATACTTTACAGTATTTTGTCCTCCATTAATTCCCTTGTGTGAAATGGATTAGAAACACTCACCATCAATGGTCTTCTGAGTAGGAGGGATCCAAAAAGAAAAGATCTACAAACCTGTCGCTCCTTCAATGATTCTCCAGTTATTGGGTGAGCAAACTGGGATGAAGGAACACTTTTTCTTCTCCTGTTTTTATCATGTGGGGTAGCCATTTTCTGACCTGCAGCCAAAGCCTCTTGGGACATGAATGTACTTCTTGACTTATTTAGATCTCGTACACTTTGCTGCCCCTCAGCCATGTCTCAAAGTTTACCTACAAAATTCCGTACCTACATAAGCGAGGAAAAATATACAAGAAAGGAAAAGATAAAAATGAAGGCAGCTAAAGCCAAATGTTGTCAAGGCAAAATCCAATCAGGAAGATATGACAGATGTATAGGAGGGCACAAACGACTATGCAAGTTCAAGAAAAAACGCGTAAAGTAGGATCGCATATTTGTATTTCAGCAGTGAAGACACAGTTCGTACTCACTGGCAATTAAATTCACACCACTGCATTCTGACAATAACCTTTCAGGTCCAAAGACTAGGTAGCACGAAAACAAAAATACAAACTGCAGCTTGAGAGAGTGATGTTGTTGTGGGACAACACGACAGTACAAGAAGACAGTTGAGGCATACTAATTTAAAGTAGAGGTACATAAACAACAAAGAACTATTATGCAAGGCAAGTAAACCAATTATTTACCTGACACGCTTCTCCTATGCTTGATGAATGATGTTCAAAACAAAGCTTTTCAGTTTTTGACAGAAGAAATCCCTGAAAACTTTGCGCAAGAGAAATCAACGCGCCGTTTCTATTGACCAATCACCGTGCGCCAATTTGGCCTGACGCCATAATTGAGTAAGCAGTATCCGCATCCAGCGGTTAACTTTAAAAGTTTAGAAACAGCTGAGGTTTGTGTGTGTGTGTGGGAGCCGTGTAGTAGTACATCCAATTTGTAAACAGTCAAAATGATTTACCGGATGGTGTACCCACTTATAGTTAATCTTCTGTTGTCCATCGTTGCTTTCTTTACGACGATTACCATGATTCCGCGAATGAAGCCGTTGTTCGTGAAGGCAGGGCTGGCCGGGAAGGACATGAACAAGAAGAACAACGAAGAGTTGGTGTAAGTATAAGATTTTCACTTGATAAAATACGTTTTACCTGCGCGTAGATGCAAGCCAATTACCTTAATTCATTTTGACAATACTTCGATCGATCGCAAACTTGCTATTGTTGAATTGATTTAGCATTATTTTGTCCATCCAGTGTTTCGCCATGGTGATCGAATTCCAGCGATCAGGTTACATATACGTGTAACGCTAAATCAAGTGACTGCCTCACTGAATTCCAGGAGGCTGAGTGGTAAAAGCGCCACATATCTGCATTATTCTAGGCACATTTGTGCTAAATCAAATGAACGTAACACTACAAAATCGTTGAAATACAGGCGAGCAATTATTTCCCATTAATTGTTCAAAAATACTAACTGATAGTGCAGTTTTCCTGGCTTCTAACATCTGTATGCAATTTTACACTTTCTAAAGTAAGAATGTGAGCATCAGTGAAGCCACTTTCATTTTTTCCTGCAGTGCTGTACGACATTATAATAATGTTGTATAAATTAAAATAATTATGATTGTGTGTACTTTACCCATATTAATTTTGTTTGTGTGCTGCTATATTCCAGCCCAGAGGGTCTTGGAGTAATCTGTGGTGCTGTTTTCCTTGTCACCATGTTCCTTTTCATTCCTCTGCCATTTCTAACAATTTGGTTTGAGAAGGGAGACTACGATTTTCCACACCATGAAGTAAGTCCACAATCCATTCCAAGTAAACATGGTCCTCACTAGCACATAAGCATAAGCACAAGGAAAACGACAGTGGCGTCATAAGCATCAAACATGACTGTTCCTCATGCTGATGCTGGTGTTGCAACTGTCGCTCTCTAAGAGACTAGCCCTTGTGCTTGCTTATGTGCTAGTGAGGACCAGGCTCTGCCCCTATCACAGTGGTGGAGTGAGGTAATGGAATATTGATACTAGTAATGCTAGGAGTGTCTGGGCTAGGCATCAGAATTTTGGGTGGGATAAACCACGTGCAGTTCTCAAAATCCTGACCCCACTTCAGACGAAAACATTCTATTTTCCATACCCTTATTCAGACCTGTCCTCCAAAATTCATAGCCTAATTTATTTTAGCCCCAGATTGTAAAGAAGCTTGAAACATGCATTATCTCATACAGTGGAACCCACCTTACGGCCACCTCGCTATTACAGCTACATCATTGAGACAAATTTTACGACTGATTCATTTTTCTCTGTGATCAGTTTGTAATGTTCATCGCCGGCCTGCTATCAGTCTGCTGTATGATTTTTCTGGGCTTTGCTGATGATGTCCTGGACCTAAAGTGGCGCGACAAGCTGTTGTTACCCACGATGGCCTCCTTACCTCTACTCATGGTGTACTCTGTCAATATTGGCATCACCACCATCATAGTCCCAAAACCTTTAAGATTCATCTTTGGCTTTGACCTGGATCTTGGTGAGTAAATAGGAAACATAATTAGTCAGTTACACTACAACTTTTGTACATATTTTGGCAACTGCATCTCGCTGCTGGGAAATTCAGGAGAACATGTCAGCTCTTCATGACCATGATCGTCATGGATTTTTACCAGGGTTTGATTCAAAGTTTGTTTTTGTTTAGTGATGTGTTTGCTTATTACTACAGTATATACAGTGCTCGACATTAAGGTTTTAGGTTGGTTGTCCTTCAGACTGTAGATTGACTTCAAGCAATAGAAAGTTTCATAATTTCTAGTTGCCCGGCCCAGAATTTACCTGCCCAACCAAAAGTTTTGGTTGCCCCGGGCAAGCGGGCAACCGTTAATGTCGAGCGCTGATACACAACTGCTACATCTCACCAAAGATATACGGCACATACATCATTAATTTAAAAAAAATCTAACTGCATAATGAGATTTAATTTGTCAATCATCATCTCCAATAATATTAGAAATATCAGGAGAATTGGTGCAGGCCATACAAAGGAGTAAATATTAAACTAATAATGTTACTGCCACAAACAACATTAGTTTGGGTCAGAGTTGAACAAAATAAATAGAGACTGAACACCCACTAGACAGTTTTTCCCCTTAAATTTTAGATACTACTACTGACCACCAACTCACCTGGCAGAATTCTTTTTGACATCATAACAGGTGTGGTTTACTACCTGTACATGGGCATGCTGGCGGTGTTTTGCACCAACGCCATCAACATTCTTGCTGGGATCAATGGCGTAGAGGCTGGGCAATCACTGATCATCGCCATCTCCCTTCTTGTGTTTAACATCATTGAACTTCAAGGCACATGCTGTTGGCAAGCCCATCTGTTCTCTTTGTACTTCATGATGCCTTTCATTGCTACATGCTCTGCCCTTCTCTATCATAACTGGTGAGTTAATGTGGCACATAATTATCAGGGGGACAAAATTAGTTTCAAGAAATGTATCTAACCATAAAAAAATACATGGCTATATTACATGGGAATGTGTTATATATTTCCTTTATAAAATAATTAGTCAATATAATACATCTCGTATCACATCAGCTTGTAATATACTCTCATCTTATCCAGTTATTTAGCCAATCAGACTGCATGTAGTATCATAGTTATTTTATATAATGTAATATTATATAACAATGTTTAAACTGTATGATGGGTGTGCTTGTACTGTTATATACAGTACATATAAGTACTGTATGAATGCATGCAGATAGACAGGTATCATTATTACTGACCAGTGCTTCTTGTATCATTCTTTAGGTATCCCTCCAAGGTTTTTGTGGGAGATACATTTTGTTACTTTGCTGGCATGACATTTGCTGTGGTTGGCATCCTTGGACACTTTAGTAAAACAATGCTGCTTTTCTTCATACCACAAGTGATCAACTTTGTTTACTCCATCCCTCAGCTGTTTAAGTTCATCCCATGTCCAAGACACAGACTACCAAGGTACAGCAAGACTTCATGCTTGATCTCTCAGTTTCTACTGCTCAAGTGCAGTCCTTAGAAATATCTCTGGAAAAAAAACAATCCAAAGGACTTCCTAAAATGAAGTTGATAAAAGATGATTAAAAAATTTATTTATGAATTTTACAGAATGTAAACCAAAAGATCAAAAATCAAAAGCTCTAATCTGACCTTCATTATTTTTTCAATAATTTCCATGTATAATAAAATTATCTCAGACAGAAAATTGTTTTATTATAAGAATCAGTGATTGCACATAAGTAGTCCTTGCTGAAATTCCATTGCAACCACCATGATAAGCCTACAGTGGTTACTACACTTCTGTTTGAAATGTCAGCGTATGGGGTTTACCAAGAGAGGGGGTGTCACCTTTAATCTGAGGATGGGAGGTGGGGTCACTCCAGACTTGCAACCCCTGCTGATCATCTTTCTTGCACCTCCAGTAAAATTTCATGTACCACTCTATGTTTGTTTCAGGTTAAACCATGCCACGGGCAAGCTTGGCATGAGCTATTCCACATTCAAAACTACAGATCTCCGCCCTATTGGCAGATTTATCCTGCAGGTATTCAGGATCTTAAGACTTGTTGACATTGAACAGGAGACTGGAGAAGGCAAGCAGTTCACTCGAGTCAACAACTTCACTCTGATAAATTTCATTCTGAAAGTATGTGGACCCCTTCATGAGCAGACACTGACACTCATGTTAATGGCAGCACAAGTAAGTTACACATTTGTCTTCGGATTTTTAAAAATTTACGCTACTAATTAATTCCATGCACCTCACCCACAGTCATACCAGACCTGCTAGGGTCTCCTAGTATATGTGCCTTGTCTCCCAGTCTCCCCACTAACTCACGACAATCCCACATATACATGCCTTTGTATCTCCCACAAAATCATGCCAATATTCCACTTTAAAGAGGTAGCTTGCATTTTGCCTCATAGATTGTAATAATAGCTAGAGGGTGTCATTTCAACAAGTCAGCTTCAATCCTAGCCTTTAGCTTGCCAACCCAAGCAAAAGAATGGCCCAGATCCCTGGCCTGCTCTTGTTGAGTTAGCATCTGTGTTGTACCCAGAAAAGTCCAAAGGTCTTCTCTGAAAATCAAGTTGGATTTTAGACTGACTTTGCATTGGTGATGGAGATTAAGTTCTCTTATTTATGGATCTCTCTTTCCTGTCAATTTCCAGGTCGCAGGAAGCTTGGTGGCCTTCTGCATCAGGTACCATCTAGTGCGACTCTTCTACGATGTTGAAGAGCACTAAGAACAGTTCATTAATAATTTAATGATTAAATGCGGCATAAATAACACTCCAAGGTACAGTACTCAGAGATTCTGCTAGACTCGTCCATCAGCCGGTACAGAATACCAGTAGAAAATGTTTTTTCCGGTATGAAGCCACCTGGAACCGGTACAACATAAAAATGTTGCAGTGAAACTGGACACAAGATAATCTCTCTTCGGTGCATTTCTTTGCTAGAATGAGTAGAATTTCTAGTGTGCCACCAGAAAAAATTGTTGTACTTCATACTTTTCTGGTATGGAATACCAGCAGCCTTAATTTTTTCCGGTAATATTACATTGCAAGACAAATGTCAAATAGAATGGATACAAAAGATTGGGAATTTTAAACAAATTAAAACTAAACACATTTAATTGATGCGCAGCATACCGCATGTGTATGATATGGTTCGCATATACTGTACATCATATAAAAAATAGTGTTTCCAGCTTTTGATGCCAAATCATGAAATTTTCTAAGCTGTTTGCATAATTTTTTTAGCATTATACACTGACTGTATTTCTCCATGAGATGCTGTTTTTTTCTTTGTTTACACCCTAGTCCTACACATATTATTATTAATTATTATTAATAAGTTAGAGTATTGATATTATACAATATGTACACCCTAAATTAGCTAGTAATAGTACTGTAGGTGCCACTTGGTTTACTGGCCATGTGTATCTACAAAATAAAATGTACACCCCAAGATCATCTTGTAGTTAACCCTTTCACTCCCAAGCTCAAAATACAAATTCTCCCAACCATAAAATAAGAAAATGTATGAGTGATGAAATGAGAATTTATGTTTTAATCAGCTGTCATTTTTGCAAGGTATCAAATGCCAAATTCTCCATACTGTATGATATATCTCTGGTGTGAGACTGAAGAGAGAAAATTAAAGTTGATCACTCTTGGGAGTGAAAGGGTTATGGAATTACTTCTGTATGCAAAACAAGATGTTAGTTGGTAGTTGCACATTTTAATACAGCATTAAATTTCGT
Organism: Plumapathes pennacea; assembly: GCA_964036295.1. Lineage (NCBI taxonomy): Eukaryota > Metazoa > Cnidaria > Anthozoa > Antipatharia > Myriopathidae > Plumapathes > Plumapathes pennacea. The sequence goes on along the minus strand of OZ038466.1, from coordinate 9,181,586 downwards.
TGTTGTAATCACTGTTGTTGTTGTTGTTGTTGGAGTTTTTGGTTTTGTTTTGTTTCTGTTATCTCACCAAGCTAGAGCAATATAGCAAGCCAACAGTTGGAAGATTGGAGAAGAAAGTTTTAAATTTGGGTACAGTACATGAAGGAGTGACAAGATGGAAAAATTAGTTTGAAATATCAGTTGTCTTCTTGTTCTTCAACCCAATCCTGAGATACAACTGGACATATTGTATATTTTAGTAGCACAACATGAAATGCACACAAAGAAACTGGTTAAGAACACAACAGCATTGATTTTTATTGCCTTTCATTTTGGCCTTTAGTGCATTACGAGTGTACAGTACATGGCATCACAATGTTTGAGATGAAAAACAAAGGTAACAACAAACACATTGCTGCAACATTATTGTTTTTACAGTTAAGGATTATTGTTGCTGGGATGCATCAACATGTACAGCAAACTATACTGCACATGGAGAAAATAACTAAACATTAGTTTGATCACATACATCTCTCCTGCACCATGACGTTTGAAATAATACTAAGTAGCTTCTCATAAATAACTCCACTTTGCAGGACTGGTCACATGACCCAAAGTTCACCATGTGACTGAAAATTCATCACCCCGTGGTGTTTGAGTGCCAGAAATTAAAGGGCAAGGTCATGCTAGCCAGCAATTTTTCCCATACAAATCTTCTTTAGTATTTCTGAACTTTAGAGAGCTGCCAAAATTGATGTGCAGTGTATATCTGGGCCTGAAATCTTGCTTCAATTGCTCTTCCCATTTCTGGCTCAAAAATCCTGAGGTGACAAATTTTAGTCATGTGGTGAACTTTGGGTGACATGTGCAAAGGACCTATCCCATTGTAAATATTAATGCAAGGAAAAACATGAACCTCCAGTCTTCACCACCAAAATGTTTTGTCATATTCCTCATTTTGAGTAAAGTAATGGCACTTTACTTTGCTCTGGCCATATTGTTTTTCCTTGAAGTTAATTAAATACTGCTATTTATTATTGACCCCCATAAACAGTTACATGAAAATGGGGTATGCCAAACAGGAACGTTTTTTTTTTTGTTTGTTTTTTGATAATCTTTTGTTTACAAAGAAAATATCTTAAAGCTTCCATACAATACATTGTTTTCAACTTATAGCAATTTATTCTTTGGGAGTGCCACACCCAACATGCTGATTTACCTTTTAGAATTCCTCCACAGTTGCTTTGTTTGAAGATATAGGTTCTGGGTACAAGCAAACAAGCTGCACTGGTCATGCAAATGTGTGTGCGTTGTTTTCACCTTCCAAACATCATCCTCAGAAATGATATAGATGTCATTTGAAACATGACAACAACAGCTCCATTCATATCATCATCATCATTATCTCTCTATGATGTCTTTCAGCTGTGCTGTTATCTTGGGAAACTGTCTCTTAAACTCCAGACCATCACCCTGAAATAATACAGATCACAACAATGAGGGGGTACTGAACTATATTTAAAACCTTGATGTGATTGGTCATCAAGACTCAAAGGTTCAGTGATTGGTCAGTCATCGTCCTATCGTCAATGACTTTCATTCTGCTGTCTATTATACTGTAGATCAGACATGCACTTCATAGAGGAACAATTTTCTAAGTACACATATGTATTAATTTGGATCTGAGGTCTGTTGCAGAGATACCTGCCACATTCAAACTGACTCACCTTTGAGAGCCTGAAGTCAACAAGAAGAGATGGCTGCATGTCAATCAAATTCACTTTGATGCTCAGTGGGTTCTTGCGTCGATCAGTCATCATGATGGTGAGCTACAAGATAAAGTAATGCTAATGTGAAACACCTATTATGAATAAGGGTTTGCGATTGGTCATTCGTGTATGAGTACCACAGTACGTCACTCTGAGTGATCACTGGGAGTGAAACAGTTGTCTCATGTGATGGAATGCCTAACAATCATTTTCATAGAACTCCCCTCTACCCCTCATGTGCCCAGCACATGTTGTTGTGCAATAACAGATGTGATATTTTCCTGATAAGGCTTACATAATGAACAAGAAGGAAAGCATAAAAATCCTATTCACAGGCAAATATTCCATTTAAAGCTGGCTTCATTGAGTGTAGAATGCTTTGTTCAAACTGCTGCTCAAACTGGTACAGTACATGTAAAATGCTTCAGATCTCACCTGCCGTGGCCCATTAACTCTGACGGTGTACTTCAACTTGTCAAACACCTCCCTTAACCTACTGAGTGTTGTTGCAATGTCCTTCTTGGTGTGGAATCGTGTCATCCGCCTAACCATTCTCTGGAATGGATTCTGATGCAGCAAAATAAATACCACTAGTTTCATGTTCAAAATAATTTTTGTAGAAGTGTTTAAATATACATGTATGGTATACCTTGATGGATGGATGAACATACTTTATATACAGTAGCACAATATACATGTACACTGTACATGCATGTATTTGTACAGTTTTGACATAATTTGCATCGCATGGGGCTGTACATGAAGTATGGCTAATTAACTAGAGTATTCATCTCCTTTATTGCTGAGCAGGGAGCTGAGTCTAATTCACCAACAGAATTCCAACCATAACCCTAATCCTAACCCCGAGTTATGGTTAGGGTTCTATTGGCTCCATGAATTAGACATGCCGATGCTAAAACAGTGCATGTGATTAGCTCAAACACTTCTGCCTGTCATGGATCTAACTAAACAAATCACTGGTTCATGGGCTGAGTCCAGCTTTCAGTATTACTGTATACATGTGACAGTACTGACCTGTGATGCTCCTGGTGTACAGGCCTGACTCAACAACAGGTGATCTGGATGAACAGGCTGTGAAAACCACAGATTATCAGTTCCAACACCTTCCTCTTCCTGGTGTAGAGCCCCACTATCAAAGCCACTGTCCTGGCGCAAAGGATCGGGTTGAGATGACCATTGAGGACGTTCAGGTCGACTGTGTAGAGTAAAGTTAATTATCAGATGGAAGCTGTGACTCATTTGGATATGGACACCCACATGTTAAGAAAAGGGGGAACTTGGACAGACAGATGCATGCCCAAAACAGGGGATCCTGGATACTGTAGACATTACCAGGTGCTAAAAAAAGGGACAATTGGAGAGACCACATGCTAACAAGGAGACATTTGGAGGAACTACTACTAACTGTAATTGAAAGAACATGGCAGGCAATGATCTCTTGTTTGGCCTGGTTACATTATCAGTTATCTTCAGGGAAGAATAAGGGATATATACATGTGGAGCCTTCATTGTGGGACTTCAAGAGTTTGGAAAAATATTATGTGTACACACCCTGCATTTCTGACTTGGGCAGGGGACTTGACATCGGCCTCGGTGCAGTGTCTCTTGAAGGGAGCAGTTCCACATGGTGAGTCACATGGCGAGCTGTTGTACATCCCTAAAGAAAGCCAAGATCTCATCACGCCATTAAACACATAAATAACTCTGTACAGTAGATAGTTTTCAAGTAGAAATAAGTAGTGGAAATACTTTAGTGACAAAAATGACAAGTCAAGAAAATTTCCCCAGAAGTAAGGTAATACAAGATTCTAACCTTTCAAAACTGGAAAAATGGAGCAGCACTTCAAACTGATCATTTACAACATTTTCCTCAAATACCTTGCATGTGTACATTGATTCATAGAGAATATGAAAGTATGGTATTTTGTATGATTTTTATTAATTTGAAGCTGCAGTACTACATGTGCAACTAGTACTTTACCATCTCTTGGACTCCTTGTGACTGAAAATGTCCTGGAAAATAAAAATAGGACCAAGGGACTGTCAGGTTATTACTATCACAAAATAATAACTGTTGCAGCAATATCTCATGAAAGCCTACACTGTCTGCAGTCTACCTGTTGAACCACTTGTCCTTCTTGATAAGAGCGATTGTCAACCTTTTGCTCGGAGTCTCGGTCAGGATCTTCTTCAGAAGAGCTGTGATCAATATGAAAACAGTGATATTATGACAAGATCAGAAAAGATTGAAGCAGGCTTGATAAAATAAAATCGAATCGTAAAAACTGTACCATGACATGTACACCATGCCAGAACATACAAACAAATACGGAGGAAAACCAAGAGAAGAAAATGCACCTAAAGGTCTGTTATCAATCTTGACCCAAGGCGTTCTGTTGAGTTTCTTGCTGATCCAGGCCATGTACTCTTTGTTGTTAGGAACTGGTTCATCCCATGGCAATTCTATTGGCACAAAGATTTCATTAAACACTTACACTGTACCAGGAGTATACAGTACGTAGAGAAACAGGGACTCAGCTTGATCTATATCTCCTTATAATTATAGGAGTTTGCTGCACCATTTTTATGATGAATGTGAAATATACTGTACCACACTACAGTGAACTCCCTCTTAACGGACACCTCTGAGACGGACACCTGGTGGGGGACACCGACAGTTGGAGCTGATCCCGAGGGTGTCTGTCTCAGAGGGAGTTCGGTTAGACTGTATAAACATTATTTACTGTATTGGCTCCTTTACCTCCTGCGAGCATGGCAACCAGGACAATGCCACAGGACCAGATGTCTGCAGGTTCGGCCCTGTAGTCACATTTGGACATGACCTGGCCGAAACAAAAAGGTTATCGAAATATAGTGCAACAACAACAACAGTGTTATGGTCCTAATGTGACTATACTTTGAACGTCTTAATCGGGGGATGAGTTTAGAATACTTATGAAATGCTGATAAGATTTTCTTGTTGCTAGCTGTTCTTATTGACCCTTTAAAATGCCCAAAAGCATCATTTCTTCTATACCCTTTTTATACCAAAGGCTTCAAAAGGGACCCCTTTCAGGCAGAGCCTTTCTGTATATACTGTGGCTGATTATAAGGATTACCACCCCTACCTCTCCAGACATATCCTGAATTGCATACCTCAGGGGCAACATAAGGAGGTGTCCCACAGCACTTTCCCAACATCCTCTCCTTGCCCTTGTGCCAAAACACAGTGGACAGACCAAAGTCTGTGATTTTAAGATTATCTGTGGTACAAAGATGAAAGAAATGGTTTACTGTAATGCTGATTTGATCCAACTATTGTACATACCAATCCAGTGGATGAATGCATGGTGATGCTCTGACCTCAACTGGCAAACAGTATAAATATTCAACTCACCATCTCCATCCAGTAAGAGGTTCTCTGGTTTGATATCCCTATGAGTCACACCCCTTTTATGAAGGTAATCCTAAAAATAAAATACAAACAATCTTAGTTATTCAGGGTTTTGTTACAGCAGAGTGTTAACCCCTTCACTAATGGGGCCAAGGATGTAACATCCCTACAATGCACATCTACAGTATGTGTACTGTAATGTATTTCAAACTTCTACAGTACATGCCTCCGCTGCACACCTGACTGGAGTTCTACTCAGTATATACAGTACACTACAGTACAGGTACATGTAGCCCGGGGGTACTCCTCAAAATTTTGGGTGGGAGACGTGAGCCGCCTGGGACTGAAAACCTTTACTCTATTTCAGACCAAAATATTCAATTTTTGATCATTTTTCATACCAAAATTTGCAATTTTTGACCTATTTCAGACAAACACACACAATTTTTGACCATATTTCAGACCACATATATCAAAATATCCTACCCTATTCCAGACCTTTTTCAGACTAAAATGCCGAAAATGATACCCTTTGGGGCGGCACATCAGAGGCTCAGTGTAGTGTAACTGAAGGGGGGAATTATTCTTTTCATCCCCCACCCTCAACCTCCTTACACACGAGTCACTAGCCCAGATACATTGCAAGAAAGAATATGAGAGAAGTTCAGAGAAGCACTCTGCGATTGCATGCTTTTCTAACTTTCTCTCATGTTCTTTCAGATTCCCTCAGATTCCCTCAGATTCCCTCATCTCCCCCTAACCCAACATACAGTACTGCAGCATGCTGATAATTGCTTACCACTCCTGTTATTAGTTGTTTGAAGTACCGCTGTGCTTGCTGCTGTGGCATCCCAACATCTGGTTCTAAATAAAATATTTCATAAATATCACTAAATTACATGCATGTTCAGCGCTCGACATTAACAGTTGCCCACTTGCCCGGAGCAACCAAAACTTTGGTCAGGCAGGTAAATTCTGGGCTGGGCAACTAGAAATTATGAAACTTTCTATTGCTTGAAGTCAATCTACAGTCTGAAGGGCAACCAACCTAAAACCTTAATATCAAGCACTGATGTTCAACTCTCACAATAATAACGTTGCATATACTGTACAACAGTGATTGACATTGATCAATACTCCTTCAAATTTTCTCTTTTCATTCTCTTCCCTGGGGTATATTACACAGTAAGGAGAATTTGGTAACTTAGTAACTTTGACCTCAGATAACAGCTGATTGATCTATAACTTCTCTCCACATCTTGACTCGGGTTGAGAAACAGGAGTGAAAGGGTTAAAAAGAGATAGTGGTTGTACAGTAGTTGTTATTGGTGCTGATAGCGTTGAAAAAAAAAACCATTTGAAGTCTTGCACCTACACAACAGTACATGATATATACAGTAAGGCTCTGTTTACATGGAAGGAGGGTGACCCTCCCAGGAGCTATCCCTAGCACTATCCCCAGGGCTATCTCCCCAAGAGTCTGAAAGGCACCATGCAGTCACGAGATTTGAGATAGTAACCTGGCACTGCTAAACTTAGCCCCCCTGGGAGGGTACCTACCTACCATGTATGTAAATGAAAGAAGACATTTCAATAAAGAAGGGTGACACTTATATAAACAGGGCCTAAATGATAAAAAACCTCACATAGTATTTACCAATTCTGTCAAACAGCTCTCCACCTGCTGCATATTCAAGGAACAGGTACTGCTTACTACCCTCATTCCTCTGGCCGTAAAATCTGATGACATGGACGTCCTGCAGCATTTTGTGAATACAAACCTGAAGAGTGAAATATTTTTAATGCACGTGTGAAATTAGCTTAATTGAAAACAATGGCTTCATTGTTTAGCAATGAAAACACGTCTGTTGCAGAAGATCAAAGCATTAGTGTTCGTTCGTTCCAGTGTTTGGTTTCTTTAAGAGTGACCTAAACTCGCGTTCTCTTGACAGAAAAAAGAAAAAATCTCAGGGACCAGAACATGCCAGTCTCTCCAAGTAATATTTCTCACCTCTTTGCGGACATTTTCTAATCCTTCGGTGACCTTCTCGTGATCAATAATCTTTACAGCGATCGCTTCTTGTGTGTCCCTATTTAATGCAAGCTTTACTCTGAAATGGCACAACAAAACATGCAAGAATAGAGTTGATTGTAAAGGAAACACAGGCAATCCGGCGCAATAATATGAACGCATCCATATCCACCGAACTTACTCTCCGTAAGCCCCTTCTCCAAGAGTTTCAACAAAGTCCCATCCTTCTACAAAGGCTGTCATGCCGATCCGCTCAATTACATCGACAAGATTGGTTTAAAATACCAGAAAACTTTCGACACAAATCTCTAACATTCTCCTCGTGTTCAACATCAACAAGAGATATGAATTTGCGCGCGAGTTGGCCCCGTGACTTAGCTTTGAGGGCTTTTAACTCCAAATATGGTATGAAACCCAATCCTCACGCGGATGACTCCGAGGGCGAGGTTGCGCAAAAAACCAAGATGGCCTCCAGTTCAGGTATTAGAAACAGAGAGAAGGGGGGCTAGTCGGATTTCTTACTGTGATATTGGTAATCTGTGCTCAGTTTGTGATACTGAATTCTCACTGATTCCTTGGCCTTTCTTGTCTTGCCTCTAGTGTTCCGCATCGCGCTTATTCAGCTCGCGGTCACCGCGAACAAAGCGCAGAATATCAGCAGAGCAAAAGAGAAGATAAAGGAGGCCGTGGCCCAAGGCGCTAAGATCGTATCTCTACCTGTGAGAATTCCTTGATCGGGTTACTTTATGCACGGCTCAGTCATACAATTTTGTCGTATCTGTTGCTAACAAATTTACGTGAATTTCCGGACATTACACTCCATCCCTACCCCCTCCCCCCCCCCCCCCCCCCCCCCCCACACACACACACACACACATCTCCATCCATCCCCCCACCCCACTTCCCCATACAATATAGCACGTCTTGAATCTCCTGCCTGCAAAAATTGTTGAGGTTGGCCTTTGCTGATGCCACACAGGAATGTTTCAACTCTCCCTATGGCACACAGTATTTCGCTGAATATGCTGAAGAGATACCTGGAGAGTCCTCCAACATGTTGTCAGCTGTTGCTAAGGAAACAGAGACCCATATTGTGGGGGGCTCTATACCAGAGAGGGACTCAGATGGCAAACTCTACAACACCTCCCTTGTGTATGGACCTTGTGGGACCATGTTGGGTAAACACAGGAAGGTACTATTCAGTGAACTGCCCAGGATTGTCTCAATATTGTCAGGCTGCCCACCTCAAGTGTACTGTACCTCCCCACCCCCTCTCCCATAGTTCCTTACTGACTGGAGCCCAGACTCCTGGCCTTAGTCTCCTGCAAATGACAACAAAGAAGATACCTTATAATGAAACAAAAATTCAAGTACCAGGACTTTCTTTGGTAAACCAAAATCGCAATCAGAGGCAAAACTTCTTTGCAGTTGTAGCTGTGACCTGATCTCACTGACCTTCTTTCAATTAACCCTAGAGTGTAGTTTCCCACTCAAAGTCAAGCCCTTCCTCTTCTGTAGGTCCATTTGTTCGACATTGACATCCCCGGGAAAATTCGTTTTCAAGAGTCAGAGGTTCTCTGTGCAGGAAATCAGTTGACCGTGATTGACACACGTAAGTCTGGGTATCTATTGTATATCTGAATTTGAAAGAAAACCTTTTAGGCTGCCAAAAGGTAAATAAAAACAAAATTAATATGATGCTAATGGCCACAATGGTTAATCTCAATGATGATGGAATAGTGATGGCAGTGGTAATGTTAGTAGTGGTGATGGGTCTTTATACCTGTTCTAAATCTGTTTCACCCTGTGTGTATCTGCTCTTCCTCTGAACAGCCTTCTGCAAGATTGGAGTGGGAATATGCTATGATGTAAGGTTTCCAGAGCTTGGGCAGATATATGCCAGAGAAGGTAAGGAATACAAGCAACACCAGATACAGTAGGATTGTCTCTCATCTTGCAGTGGTCAAATCATGGTGAATGTTAGAACTCAACTTGTTCAGACTTCTAATATTGTGCTTGTCCCTTTGCTGTCAGGTTGTAAGTTGTTATTCTACCCTGGAGCATTTAACATGACAACGGGTCCAGCACACTGGGAACTGCTGCTCAAAGCAAGGTATTTGAACATACGGACACCTCTAAAGCGGACACCTCTCTAAAGCGAACACCTCTCTAAAGCAGACACCTCTCTAAGGCAGAAACTGAATGCTAGTCCCAAGGGTGTCCGCCTAAGAGAGAGTTCACCATACATAAACATGAACAAAAATACATACATGTAGTATACTGCACCTGCCTCATACAGTACATGTAGAGCAAACTGCTGTAGCCTGTGGCACATTTGAACTAAACACTGATATGCAGCGCAGGCTACAAACTGGCTGTCTATCCAAAAATGTGTTTTGGCTATCAAGAACAGCTTCGACTACTTTTTTTTGACAATATAGTTTTTTTCATCTCTGGTTGGGTTATTTTCTTGTAGAGCACTTGACAATCAGCTGTATATTGCTGCGGCATCCCCTGCAAGAGACGAGTCTGCATCTTATAAAGCCTGGGGTCACAGCAGTGTTGTTAATCCATGGTGAGTAACACGCAGTAGACACGTGTACGCATTGCAGACCTATTTTTAACTACTGCCAGAGTAACTGTGACCGTAATGACTCCAGTCCAGTAACTCAGTTTGTATCACTTTCTAACAGGGGAGATGTTGTAGCAAAAGCTGACCACACTGAGCAAATTGTGTATGCTGATATTGGTAAGTAAAGACAAACTAGACTATTAAGAAAGCGTGGGAATGCACACACCGCGCGTCGTACACACTTCAGTTACCGTCTGAAAGACAATATTATGCCCTGTGTTTTGCAGTGCTGCTTTCTCGCTCTCTCTCTGTGTCTTCTTCTGTCTGACTTCATTTATGTATCTGTCTGTCTGTCAGTCTGCCTGCACTGCTCTGTCTGTCTCTCCCTGATAGAAAAAAAATGGCAAAATTAGTTTGAGATAGGCACTCTCAGATATTTCTCTCCTTGTTTATCTCTCTCTTTTTGTCTGCTATTTCCGTCTGTATCTCCGTCGTCCTCTTCCTCTCCATCTCTCACATCTAAAATTCAGTTGATAAGCGGCCTATCGTCCGAATCTATAAGCTCCCTTCACTAGCCAAAAGCTCCTGAATCTTCGCTCTTGTCACAGATCTTGCCTACTTGGAACAAGTGCGCGCCCAAATCCCGGTGCAGGTACAAAAAAGGAAGGACATGTATAACGTGGTGACGACTTAATACGGACACTAAAGCATTATATCCACGAAGTGTGAGGCGTGAAAACAAGGAGACCAAAAACAAACTGACCGAATAAACTAAGGAACTCAAGGAGATGTCATTATATGGACATGTGCCATGGTGTAAAAGTGTGTGTGTGTGTGTGTGTGTGTGTGTGTGTGTGTGTGTGTGTGAGGCTCTGTGGACGCCTGCACAGGGTCTACCTATTCGTGTGCGGAAATTCTGATCTTGACTTGTGGGTAAAAAAAAGTCTGTGATATGTACATCGTCCCTTTCATGAAAATCGACCATTTTAACAAAGGTGCGCGCGGCCCAACCTTAACGAGCCAGAACAGTTTTTAACATTATAAAATGGAAGCTCCCGTGAGTGAGCACGCTTGGTTTCAGGCTCAAGTCCAGATTTGAGCCACATCCCGAATATCAAATGCCGCGGTTTTTTTTGTCTGAACAACAACTTGAGCTGCAGAAAATCAACCCTGTGTCTTGTTGCACGTCACATTTCTTATGACAGTGCTTTGTCCGGTGCGGTTTCTGCAAGGGAGTAACTCCTTCCTTAGAAAATTGCTCTTTGGCTGCACAGGGTTGTTTACCGGAGGTCAAAAACAATAGAAAATTTGGCGAGTCTCAATGGTGGTCGCGGTCGCTTACGAGAGGTTTCACTAATAGTAATAGGCAGTTTTTAAGACTGCCGTATTCCACAGACCGTAAAAGGTTACAAGTCACGGTTGCCGTAATTTTGTCACGTTTTCGACGCCAGGAAGAAAGAGCTAAATAAAGTACCGCAGCAATAAGCTGGTGTTATTTCAGAATTTTCGCGGTTTACGGGCTGCGGAATACGGCAATCTTACTCTAGGCATCAATCGGGACTTTGAGAGTTGTAGAAATGTCTGTGAATCCCACTTTACCAAGTAAAAGTGTGTCAGCCTCGAGGCTGAAGATCGAAACTGAATTCTGTGAAAAGCGCGCGCAATTGCTTCATTGCAACGCCTGTCGAGCTACGCAAGTTAGCATTGAGACCAGCTCAGTGCGCGTGCGCTTTAACAAACCTCTGCTACCAGTACTCGGTAGAAGAAATGTCCGAAGTGATTACTACCTGCTGAAACTCGCGTAAAAATGTTAGGCAAAATAGAAGAAACGTCGCCCACATGTTCCACTCGGCCAAACTCGAGATCACGTGGTACACGTACCCAGGGTCCTTTGGGCCCCACTTTAGTTTGGCCAGGAAATGGTACTGAGGTCGCACTTGGTCCCACTCCCAGCTCGACTTGGCCTGGAATGCCAGGAACACAGCCAGTGAGAGCGTTAAGAAGAGGGAGAGGGTGAACCTTGTGCGACACACCGCTGTACTATTGATCACGCCGTGGTCTCTCAGTTTGTATGACATGAAAGTTTGAAGCCAGCAGTATATAACACTGCCGAAGAAAGCAATGAAGGCTCCGACGTCATGGATTGACCACTCCTATGGAAATGACGGATAAGTTTCAATACTTCGTAATTCTACAGCGAGACGACAAAACTCCCCTTTAGCAAATTATATGATAGCCGGCATCATGAAACACGAGGAGTTGGTTACTGAGTAGTCCCTATTTTTACAAGAATTTTCTTCGATATTTCAGGAGCTTTCTTTAACAAGTTTTGATAAATTTGTGTTGTTGTTGTTGTTTATACAATATTTGGCACATGTGCGTGCATGCGACAGGCTTAACCGGTAGTACTCCCACAACTCACCTTTTGAACTTCAAAGTTCACGACAAAGGTTATTCCGGTTCCTGCAAAGATGGCCGTAACAAAAGCCAACAAGTTGAGCCGGTCGAGCTGAGAATGTTCCTCGGGACACTGCTCGGCTACCAGTCGGTACTGCAGAAAACGCACGTACGCGTTCGCCACAAACAGAAATCCTGTCAAGTTACCGAGTTCTCTGAAAATGTACTTCTCTGGGTACAGAACCCCCGTTTCACTAATGGCCGGCAGGAAAGGGAAGACGTGTCCGTACGAAAGCGCGACGCAGTAGGAACAGATGACGGTATTAATGCTGAGAACGATGAACAGAATACACAGCCAGCCAAGACCCAGAGCCATCTTTGGCACCAACTATCCAGGTCGTAATTTTCCCAACTTGTTCTTAGTAACAATCTGTAGTAGTGTTGGGAGAATTTAGAGCCTGACGAACGTTATCACAAACTGAGATCACTTGCCCTTTTTTGCATACTGAACTTTATACGCCTGATCCGCACTCTGTGTTGAAAGAAATTTGCCTTTGGTAAATGTTCGTGAACATTCCGTCGCCAGTCTCAAAAGTAGGGCAGGAATGCGGAGAACGTATATTCTCACGGTGAAATAGCTTTTCTGAAGATTTACTTTCTTATCATTACTGAGTAATCTGTTTGTTTTTGACAGCATACGATCCCTCTTGTATTACTTGATTTTGACTTCTATACCTTAGAAATCCGAGAGCTGATGCTTTTCTTGTCTGTATCAGTAGTGGAGTGAATAAATCGTCTGACTCAATTCTGCTCCCAGTTTCCCTTCGGGAATCCACAGCTCCGGCGATTTCTGCTGACTCTCTTCCGGGTTTTATTATCTTCTTTCAGGAATTGGATCCAGAGCCGACGGCTTTCTCTTGTTTTCACGTGAATCGTGTTTACTTTTCAAGTGTTCCTTTCTCTGGCCATAGCTCAAGTAGGGGACCTTTTCTCTCCTGTAGTCCTCGTTATACCGTATACCAGGCTGGTGAGCTAAGTATCTTCTTCTAGGAGCCGGGACCAAGATCACTGGCTCTTACTTTTATAAGCGAAGAAAGTAGCCCGCGTTACTTTTCTTGACTTTGTCTTGTTATGTGGAGGACCAGGGTACCTGTCAGTGTTTTGCCAAACAACACGAAATATGTATAGATCATAATAAACACTTAGCCGGTCATTGATCAAACAATTCAAACAATACGAGAACTGCTGATGGCCTGGCGGTCCGTTCGCCTGAAGAACTGAACAGTGGGTGACTCTAAGGAATTCTGTTCTGAATTTTAATTAACCCTTTGACTCCCAAACTCAGATTCTCCCAACCCAAGGAAGAAAATGAAGTAGTACTGTAATGAGAATAGATTAATCAACTCTCATCTGAACAAGGTACCAAAAGACAAGTTCTCCTTACTGTATGATATATTTCTGGTGAGAAAATTTGAAGGAGAAACTATGGAGTCCATCACTGACTCCAGACGTTGGGAGTAAAAGAGGGTTAACCCTTTTACTGCCAAAGGAAAATTTGACTCGAGAAAGCAGACGACCACGCGACTGCTGTATCTGTAGAATGAGATTAATTCCCATGGAAACAGTTCTTATTCTTCAGTCTTTCCATAAAGTTGTGAATAAAAGTTGTGATGTATAGTTCTTGTTTAAGATACTTAGGATTCGGATCACTATTTGCACGCAAGTTTTGTGATTCTCATTGTCTGGCCACCCATCGCAGAGTTTGCCAACTTTACATTACATTTATAGCTGTTAAGTAAAAGGTGATATTAACCATGAACACAAGGAAGGAATGAACAATCAAAACTGTTGTGTACGTAATACAAATTGAATACTCTGCATAAATTATCAGCTTACTCCTTAGTCTCCGAGCTTGTTTTTGTGTCCACGCTTTTGTGCCATAAGAAGGAGTGGAAACAGAGAAATCATAAGGCCTTCCACAGCTTTTGGCTCGTTACTTTCAAAAGTTTCACCATGTTGCTTAATTTTGTACGGCGGGTAATATTCTACTGCATGGAGTTTGTTTGATAAATTGAAATTCGGAAAATCAAAATCGGTTGTTGTGGAAACTGTTTTTTTAAACAAAGAAAGACAATAGAAAAACGTGTACTCAAAATTCAGAAAATCCTTCCCTGACATGATACATTGCTCGAAAGATTTCTGAATTTTAGGCCGAAAAAAGGAGGGCCTCTAGTGGAAAACACATCTCAATGATGCGTCATTTTGTCAAGGTTTGTTTGAATGATACCGAGATAATGCTAATACGGAAAATGTGAAACAAAACTTAGAAACACCGGTGCCACCGCGGAGTAACTGCCCGAAACGAATCTATCATAGATTAGTAAAAATCGTTCTAAGATCGATCCAGGTTATGTACGAGCCAAGTGTGAACAGTTTCTTCTAAGATCGAACTCAGTCTTGTTACTGTGTGCGATCTTCGTATATATAGCGATCTTATACTATAGGGGCAATAGACTGCTGACTGTATAAACATAATGAGAGATATCCGTTTAAACCCTGCAGGGACTTAATGACTGCTGTACAGTTGTTGTTTCACTTAGTTATGTATTCTCAGTAATCGACAGTCGTGATTTGAAGCGTTACTTTCTAGACGTGTTATATTTTTCTTATCACCCTCATTTCTGTATTCTCAGCTCAAGTTCTGGTTCAGTCGATTGTCGAGGCCGAGAAGCGTTGCCGGTTTGCTGATCCTGGCTAGCTTGCTGGTTTTCTTGCAGTGGAGGATTGCTTTCTCTCCACATTCAACAGGTAATCATGTTTGGGTCGTTCGCTGAACGTGTATATATTTCTAATATTGGCACGTTTCGGTTCGTTCCCAAAGATAGTTCTGCACATACGCCAAAGCATAGGACAGTTACCGTTTGTTGGGACAGAATAATTCCCAGTCTTTACACCAAGTTAAACGCCAAAACAAATAATGAAAAATAACTATTTTTTTCTGTGGCGCCTAAATAGGACTGGGTAGGCGTCGTCGTCATTTTGTAATCAAACCTACAGCTGTCTCTTAGGAGTCTCTTTAGTTCTGCAATGACTATGATTTACATAAAAACCCATCCAATTAATTTAAGTTGTACGATTTCTTTTCACAATTTTCGAAAGAAAGAAACCAAAAACCAAACCTCACTTATATTGTTATTTCTTTTCACTCGGAAAGTTGGACAAAAGTCGTCCGATTACCACATCGTAGTTAAATTCAACATTTACAACATTTATAAACACATTTTTTGTGGCCGCATGTTCTTTAATTCAACAGTAAGGTAACACTAATCTTGCATGCTACGTTACTTTTTACGCGAAAGTGTTCACTAGGCGAAACTAAATATTCAACAACCCATTGGAGTTTTTGTATTTCGTATTAAAACAGTCAGTCGTTTGGGTGAGGGGATACACAAATACAGTGTAACCCCGCTATCTCGAACTCGGTTATCTCGAAGTCCCCGCTATCTCGAACAGAATCCGAATTCCCTTGGAAATGAACTTGGTAGAAACCCGCTATCTCGAACTATTTCTCGCTTCCCTTAAGAGTTCGAAATAGCGGGGTTCTACTGTATCGAATTTCAGTTCTAATTACTATAATATACTGTAATTTGATTCCTTTCCCCTCAGTATTAAACCGACAACTCAGTTGCACCATCCTGGATGACGAAGACTGCGGTGTTTCCTCTGAGGTCAGGTCGGTACCTGAGGAAGACGTAGTTTGGTGCGCAGAGAAAGGAGGGCACGTTATTACGAAGGACAGTGTAAGGGAGCTCGGCAAGGCACTCAAGGAAAAAGGTCAGTTCGTGGTCCTAGGGCGTTTTTAAATGTTTTCGAGAGATACTATGCAGAGATCTTTAGTTTAGTGGTCAAAATAATGGATCAAGTTTTAAATTACATGCAGTTGTAAATGTTTACTGACGTGATGACTCAATACAAAAACTTACAAAGTGTACTTTACAAGTTGGAGTAGTTCAATACCATGGCCATACACTTTTCCAGCTATGCATTTAAGACCAGTACCCGTAAACATTTTACGGACTTTCATCAGAATAAAGTCCATTTAGTAGTGTTAGAATAATGGTTTAACTTGTAAAATACCGTATTTCCTCGAATAACCGCCCTCTCTCAATTCAGCGCCCTAGTTGAATGCGAAATTTGAAAAAAGCGCCCTCTCCCTATACCCCACCTTCAACTACCTTTTTGAGCAGTAATGTAGTGAGAATTGATAGTTCGATCAGCTTTCAACCTTCATCTGAGAAATATACCGAAAATCAAGTTATTCACACTGCATAGGAATGTCGGACAGTAACTCATTAAAGTCTTAAAAAGAGTCGGATTGTGATCATCAGCACAGCTGCAACAGTATTTGCCCATTGTGTTTTTTTTATGTGTAGGAAAATTACTCTAAATACACTTGTCAATGTGTCAGTACAGCACAGGTCACCCAGTTGAGTTAATATATTGAATTTCATTTCTTCTTGTTTTAGTGTATCTTACAGTGGGAATCCCAACGGTAGAGAGAAAATACCAAAACAAGTCAAAGAGCTACTTGACAACAACACTGAACTCCTTGCTGACCAAGCTTCCGCCCGAAGAACACAGCAACGTTCTGTTTGTCGTTATGCTGGCAGACACGAAGAAACAGGCGCGGGACAAGGTGAAAAAGACACTCCAGGATACATTCGGAAGATACATCGAGCAGAATCTCATACACGTCATAGCTCCGCCTTCGTCGTATTATCCTCAGCTGCATGGGCTGCCAAGAACTTTTAAAGACGGGGAAGAGCGTATGTACTGGCGCTCTAAACAAGCTATGGACTACGTGTTCCTGATGCACTACAGCGAAGGCTTGTCACAGTACTACATGCAACTTGAAGATGATGTGTTAATCGAGTCCAATTATATGGATGAAATACGAAGTGTCATCGAGCTAAATAGCGACTTCAACTGGCCTTATTTGCAGTTCACCGTGTGGGGATTTATCGGCAAAGTTTTTCGTAGCGAAAATCTCGGACGCCTCGGCCGGTTCATTAGAATGTTTTATCATGAAATGCCTTGTGATTGGCTGTTGTATTTATTTAGGAATATGTACAACATACCGGGCAAGGACAATCCGTTCAAGGGCAAAGAACTCTTTGTTCACATTGGGAACCAATCTTCCTCTCTCGGAACATGACAGCGCTTGACCAAACGTTGTGTAACGAGTTGTATTCCAAAAAAAAAGCTGACTTACTTTTCAAGGAATAAGTGTTTTCTAGAACAACAAATTAAGATTAAACTAGAAAGATAGATTGTTTCTCGGCATTCGACATGCTAATCTTTGTTGATTCGTCCCCCACCCCCACAAGGAAGACGTCAAAATAACAGAAATTGTTTCCTTTCCCTTTAAATCAGCAGCTAGTTCGTAAGATTCGCTCGGACGTAAGGTACACTTTGGACAGCTTTGCATTAAGACACTCGTGACATAACGTGGTTATCTCATTGATATCGTCACGAATTGAACAATTAAACTGTCGTGTACGTGATATACTAATTGAATACTTTGCATAAATTGTCAGCTTTATCCTTTCTTCTCCGAGCTTGCTTTATATCCATGCTTTTGTACCATTAAACGAAAAACAGAAATCATAAGCCCTTCCGCAGATTTCAGCTCGCCACTCTCAACAGAGTTTTACCATGTTTAAAATATTGTACAAACGCGATTAATATTCTGGGACTGCATGGAGTTTCTTTGACAAATTCAAATTTCTGAAAAACCAAAGTCGGTTGTTGCGGAAACTATTGTTTTTCTTTTTCAACAGAACAGAGAAGTCAATGGAAGGACGTGTATCCCAAATTCATAAATCCTTGCCTGAAAATTAGCTCGCAAGGTTTGTGAATTTTAAACGGGAAAAGATTGGGCTCTGGTGGAATACCACATCATCATGATGCGCTATTTTGTGAAGGTTTGTTTAAAGTTAAGGCCTGGCAAAACGAAGACACATTGTGGCGGCATCATTGCTAGCGCGCATGTTTTCCCAAATGTTGCTACGTTTTGCCACGCGCGAAACATTTGTTGCGGACACAAAATTTGAGTCTTGGAAACAAAAGTATGTTTTAAGACGAAACGCTTCAGAAACATTTTGTGTCCGCGCTGAGCGCAACAATGTTGCCGCACGTTTTGCCACCCTGGAAACATTGAAGAACACAACGTGTCCTCGATTCTACGTTAGCGATCTTCGTGAAGTGAACAATACAGGGGCAACTGACTGCTGTAGTTGTTGCTAGTTTACTATATGTGGACCGCTCAGTAATCGACAGTCATGATTTGGAGCATTATACTTACTGGATTTGATATAATTTTTTGCATAATCCTCAATTCTGTATTCTCAGTTCAAGCCGTTCTGGTTCAGTCGATTGCCGAGGCCGACGAGTGTTGGTCTGCTGATCCTGGCAATCTTGCTGTTGGTTTTTTGGCAGTGGAGGATTGTTCTGTACACATTCAACAGGTAACAATGTTTGGGTCATTCGCTAAACCCACGTGTATGTATTTTTACTGCTGTTTCGGTTTGTTCCCAACTAAGCATGATTAGCTCTGCACCGGCATACTCCCATATATAAGCCATATAGGTATGTGCCGCCCCAAAGGGTATCGTTTTCAAGCATTTTTAGTCTGAAATAGTATAGTATTTTCTCTAATTTGGGCACCAAAAAGAAAATCAATTAATTCGTGAAGAATAATTATCTTTTTCGTGGCGCCTACATTGGAGTTAGACAAACAAACAAAAAACACATTTTGCGGAGTGGCGCCTAAATTAGAGCAAATATTGGGGTAGTTTGATTATAAAATGACGAAGACGTCTATAATTGTCCCTTTCGGTCTACAATGACCATGATTTTCACAGAAACCGATCACCAATTATAACTTGCACAATGTCGAATGGAAAAAGTCACAGTTCAGTTTTCTCGTCTATCAGTGACAGTTGTATTATTTATTTTCACTCAAACAATTGGACAAAACTCGTCTGATTGCTGCATCGCTTTAATTCAACATCTATATACACATTTTTGTCGCCCCTGTTCTTTGAGCTTCTACGCGAACGTATTCAACAACCCATAGGGAATATTTTACTTTCATCATATTAAAGCGATCAACCTTGTGGGTGAGGGAACACGCGAATATTGTATTTCTGTTCTAGTTACTATTAATACTATATTTTCCCTTCCCCTCAGCGTTCAATCGACAACTCAGTTGCACTATCCTGGATGACGAAGACTGTGGTGTTTCCTCTGAGGTCAGGTCGGTACCTGAGCATGACGTAGTTTGGTGCGCAGAGAAAGGAGGGCACGTTATTACGAAGGACAGTGTAAGGGAGCTCGGCAAGGCACTCAAGGAAAAGGGTCAGTTGCTAGTACTCAATCGTGGTCTGAGGGTGTTTTAATCCTAAAGTCGTTCAGGGAGATAGAAAGGGCCCACAGTATTTGCGCTCTAACAAACTTTATGTTTTGTCAAATTCATGCAGATATTTAGTTTAGTGGTGTTTGAACATGCAGATAAACTTGTAAAGTACTGAAATGTTTACTAATATTGATCCCTGGGGTCAATTCAAAGAACATTTACAAGTGTACTTTACAAATTGGACCAATTTCCCAACAGGTTGAAATACACTTCAGTTTATATCAGCCATCGAGTTTCATTTTTTTCTTGTTTTAGTGTATCTTACAGTGGGAATCCCAACAGTCCAGAGAAAATACCAAAACAAGTCAAAGAGCTACTTGACAACAACACTGAACTCCTTGCTGATCAAACTTCCGCCCGAAGAACACCGCAACGTTTTGTTTGTCGTTATGCTGGCAGACACGAAGAAACAGGCGCGGGACAAGGTGAAAAAGACACTCCAGGATACATTCGGAAGATACATCGAACAGAATCTCATACACGTCATAGCTCCGCCTTTGTCGTATTATCCTCAGCTGCATGGGCTGCCAAGAACTTTTAAAGACGGGGAAGAGCGTATGTACTGGCGCTCTAAACAAGCTATGGACTACGTGTTCCTGATGCACTACAGCGAAGGCTTGTCACAGTACTACATGCAACTTGAAGATGATGTGTTGGTCGAGTCCAATTACATGGATGAAATACGAAGTGTCATCGAGCTAAATAGCGACTTCAACTGGCCGTATTTGCAGTTCTGCGTGTGGGGATTTATCGGCAAGGTTTTTCGTAGCGAAAATCTCGGACGCCTTGGTCGGCTCATAAGAATGTTTTATCATGAAATGCCTTGTGACTGGCTGTTGGATGTTTATATGTATTTGCACAACATACCCAAGGGCAATTATCCGTTCAAGGGCAAAAAGCTGTTTATCCACATTGGGGACCAGTCTTCCTCTCTCGGAACATGACCGCGCTTGACCAAACACTGTGTGGCGAGTGTACTCCTAGAAAAAGCAACTTTTCTTGGAAGACTCTTTTTCTTAAACGAAAACGAATAAATCCCCCTCATTAGAAAGAAGATACAGTATTTTTTCAGCACTGGACAGTTTGCAGTTGTCATTATATACAATAAAATGTCTATACAAACAACAGCAACTATTTAGTTCGTCGTGTTCAATATAATTAACACATAAAAGGACTACATGCTGTCCAATTTGGCAATAACTCAATTTAAAAAATTCCTGTGACTGCCAAATTGGACTCGGGCTGCGGCCTCGTCCAATTTTGGCAGTCCTCGGCCTTTTTCTCATCCAATTATTTCAAAAGTGGTCCTATTACAAATACAAATACGATGGCTCCATTTTTAGTTCAAGACAAAATTTAACCTGGCTCAAATCATAAAGAGTCGTCTCTACGCCAATTTAAAGAGGTGTACTGGACGGGTGTTCGCAGACCAGCTGTTCCAATTAATAAAGACAAGTACTCCTCACGTGGCGAGGGAATTCCTATTAACCTTTTACAGTGGAACCTCTCGTAAGCGAAAAACCGCGTTTTCAAGCTTAGGTTGTCGCTTAGGCCAGGTTTAAACGCCGCTCCTCACATGCGCCTAACATAATGCGAAATAGCACAAACAATGTTATTTGCTCATTTGCAATAGTTCGGTGCGACGTTTAAAACGGGCTTTACAGGAGTTTGTCACCATAGGAGGCCTAAATAAGATCCTATGTGGTCCAGCTTTGAGCCACAACCAATATCAAACAGTGCAGCTTTCTTGACTGGATAACAACTTGATTTGTAGGAAATCAACCACTCGTCTTTTTGCACTTCACATTACAGTGTGTCAGTGTTTAGTTAGTCGTCCTTAGTCTCTCGCTCCCAAGGACGGCTGCGTAGGAGCCTAGTGCTTAGTCGGGTCCGTGTTTCCGCAAAGGAGTTAGTGCTACTTCCTGAGCAAATTCCTCTTTGGCAACAAAGTACTCGCTTACTGAAGGTCAAGAACAAAAAAAAAAAAAAAAAAAAAAAAAAAAGCCCACACGGTGAGCCTCAAAAGTAGTCGCGGCCACAGTCAGCTGTTTTACTTTTCAAACCCTCTTCCCAGTCCAAGTCATACGTGAGTGGTAAATGTGACGTCATTATTTTGCTGTTAGCCTGTGAACAGGCTCTCTCTTTTACGGTCGCGCGAGGTCTGGGAGAGGCCAAACTGTCTCCCAGACCTCACGCGGCCGTAAAAGAGAGAGAGAGCCTGTTCACAGGCTATTTTGCTGTAACTGAACGTGTGTAAAATTTCAAATTGCTAGCAGTTCTAAAAAGATAGAGATATTCCAGATAGTCCCACATCAACCTCTCTTATTTAGTATTGGTTCCAGAACAAAGGAACCAACACTAGTGGAGTTAAGTATGGAGCAATTTTGAAATTCAAAAGCCCATTTCTCAGCTCTTTGATGCACTAAAGAGCCAATTGTTTTGTGCGCGATTATTTTTTTCGGAACAAACAATCGCATGTAAGCCATTATTTCAGAAAAATATTTCTTGTAACGTCATGTTATCGAGCCATTGAAACCGTTTTGAGCTGTTTTCACAACCGACTTCTTACTTTCACCTTCTCGGTGTCGACGGTGAAGTCGTTTGCCATAGCTCAACGGACGAACCGTGAGACAAAATGAACAAAGACGAAGTAAAGCATAGATCCAATGAAAACACCGACACCAACGACAAACACCTGAGGAGAGAACAACTTTTGTCACTCGACGACGACTGAATTTCTGGGACTACTGCAATTTTTTTTAACAAAAAAACAAAGGGCAAACAGAGGGTCCCCTCAAATTACATTGCGATAGTTTGTGAAATCAGAACTCAAGAACGTTGGTTAGCTAAAGGAATCGTTCGTGACCCATTGGT
The DNA here is from genome assembly GCA_964036295.1 of Plumapathes pennacea. Taxonomy (NCBI): domain Eukaryota; kingdom Metazoa; phylum Cnidaria; class Anthozoa; order Antipatharia; family Myriopathidae; genus Plumapathes; species Plumapathes pennacea. Next base: position 9,159,071 of record OZ038466.1, on the reverse strand, counting down.
CCCAATTCAACAAATGACGTGACCTATGTCAACACCAGATACATCACAAACAACACCAGAAACAGTCAGAGGGACACAAAATGAGGGTGCTTGCACGCGCGTATGAATGCCCTGAAGCTGTGGGTGTGCGCGTGCGCGTGCGCGTGCGCATGCGAGAGCGGTGACCTTATTGTTCTTCTCGGCTTACCAGAGTGCGCACGCGCCAATCGTTCCATAACTGCTTCAGGTTTACTCGAACCACGCCCCACGCACAGGGCAGAAAAGATTCGTTGTTGTTTTCCGGCGAGTCACGACACCTGAAAGGAAATTGAGAGATATCGTTTGACCCAGAGCACAATGAAGATAACTGTTGCAGACACTGCATGCTCGACTCACTTGCGATAAAGACTGGCGGCAAATGTCAAATTTCCCTGTAAGTTTCTGTCTTCGTTGATGTTATTCCATTTGACGCCCTTCAGCGGAAGGTCATATTCCACAATGTAGGCCAAGTTATACAGCGCCTTGAAAGGCAAGACGCGAGGAAGTCGTTAATAGTCCTAGAGAGATCCTATCTGTACACAAACATTTTAAGTGATTGATCAATTGACTGGCTAACTGATCACTAGTAACTGGCCAACTAACAGAAGACTGACCAGTACAGATCAACTAAATACTTACTAAAGGACTGATGAGTATTTAACTGAAATACTGGTCGATTGATTGATGACCAACTGACTGACTAACTCACCAAACACAAATTGACTGACTGGCTGACCGACCATCAATCGGCTTTTATCACAATCTGACCAGAATTTCAATCAGATGTACGATTCTTTCATGTAGGTTTTGTCCCCAGATTAAGGAATATAGTCTGACTATGCCTACAAACTGTACTAAATAGGGATAATTGACTAATATAAAACATCTAACACATATCATGGCGAATGGTTTAAACTCAGGAGTGTGAACAGTAGGTTGGTTGTGATCGTCCGGGTTAGAGTAGTCTCCAGGAAGACTGTTGTCGACTGACGTTTCGACTCGCTGAGCGGAAGTTATCTTCAGAGTGAAGAAGTTTCGTCAGATGGCGGTATTTATGTCTCTGGTCGTTGATGTGATTGGTTCGTTTTGTCGTCTTATGGTTGGTCGTAAAACTGTCGATAAGGATTTAATCCACGCTCTCTTTAGGGGAAGGTTGAATGTGTTACCTGTGGGAGTTCACTTTTAGTAGCGGCTTGTCCGTACATCTCAGCGGCTGCTGTCAAGTTGTGTGGCACGTTCCAGCCGTACCAGTAATAATCACCAAGTTTTAACATGGCTGTTAATAGAATACGTTCCAGAGATAAACCCGACACATCCTAAACAAGGTTTTTAATTTACATTCTTCTCGCAGCCTGCCAAGTGAATTGCGTATGTGTTAGAACTAGGATATTGTGAGCTTGCATTTCACGAGAAAGGAATCGGACAAGCAAGAAGACGGAAAAGATAACAACAACAACAACAACAACAACAACAACAACACATCCCCAGGTTCCTGGCACCACGGCTATGTTTGCATAAAGAAATAGCTCGCAGTACTCACAATGCACCCAGCCAAGACCAGCGGACGAGTTGTAGTACCGCCATGCACAGTTGCCCGCAAGAGTACTGCTCAGCAGTTTCTGCAACAACATGATGCAACGATTCGTCAGAATAGAGCCGTTTTCGGATGACTGTCGAAAACCAAAACCAAAGTAATCACACAGGCCAATCACAGAGACTGAGAGAAAACAGTTCAGCCAATTGGAAACCAAAGTAATTCGCGTTTGGTCTTGCGTTTGGTTTTACTTTCCAATCAGCAGTGCGAGTACACGCCATCGCTTGCGTGAGAAGTGTTTGGTTTTGGTTTTGTCTCCGATTGGCTGAGCATGCTGACAAACTCGTGTGGACCAATCCGAAAGCGAAGCAAACGCAAAACCAAAGCAATCACACAATTACTTTCGACAGTCATCCGAAAACAGCTCTAACAAACGAACGAACGCAAACAAAAGCTAAGTAGAACTAACCCTCACTCCCAAGCGAACTCACTAAAAATATATCACACAGTATGGAGAACCTAACTTTCGATACCTTCATCAGGTAAAAGCTGACCAAACTATCAACTCACTACATCACTAAACATTTTCCTCTTAAGAGGTGGGGAGAATTTTCATGCCGTTTATATAATCTCAGTCAAGCTGTTGTTAGTAACGTACTTGGTTTTCCTGACACAACAGCGCGGCGTTGTACTGAGGCAGCTCCATCCCAGTCTCCCCGGCTAGCATAAAGAACACAAGAGACTGGTACCTGCAGGATAATAGGTGAGAATAGTGTTATCATCATCGCCACCACCATCACCAGCATCATGATGATTACCGACGTCATCATTATCATAATCAGCATCATCATTACGATCATCATCATTATCATCATCGTCATCGTCATCGTCACCATCTTCGTCATCATCGTCATCATCATCATCATCATCATCATTGTCGTCATCATTGTCGTCATCGTCATCATCATCATCATCGTCATCATCGTCATCATCATCGTCATCGTCATCATCGTCGCCATCATCGTCATAATCATCATCATCATCATCATCATTATCGTCGTCATCATCATCATCATCATAGCATAGAGTAACTGCTGAGTGAGTGATACAATATGCATACTCACAAGTTTCCCTCGTAGTAGGCGTCCAGCGCCCTCCGTAAGTGCCGTCCATTAGTAGGGTGTTGCTCGGCAAGAAAGCGGAGATACCTATCACACGACAATTACACGCCAATCATTCCGTGAGTCAGCACACGTCACACGCTCCGTGAATGCCACACAACAGACACAAGTGTAAACAAAGAAGAAAAGACAAAAGAAGAAAGAAATGTACGTAAGGAAGGGAATGAAGGAGGAAGAAAAAAGGAGAGAAGGGGAGGGGGGGGGGGGGGGGAAGAAAGAAGGAAGGAGGGAGTAAGTCAAGGGAAACTTTTCAGCCTCACTTACACGATTCCAAGAGGACAGTTCCTGTCAATGTGTTCACCAGTACTAGTTCCCTCCCCCACGGATAGAATGGCTCCAGGGTGCCCTTTATTGGCCGCTTCAAACCAGTACCTGAATGCTGTTACCTGCCAAAAAAAAAAAAAAAAAAAAAAAGAAATCAAACTCCTTTTCATAAGAAAGGTCTCACAACAGGCCTCGTTTCTAAACAGAGGCAATAAACCACTTTCACAATCATGCGCAGTAGCAAATAACACTTTTTACTTCCCTATAAACAAGTGTCTGTCAAGTAAATCTCTCTGTTGAGCTTGATTTTGTTTCTACATAATTGCATTCTAACCAGACAAGCGGTTCTCCACTTCGTTTTGCCCTCCACGTTTTGTCATCAAGTGGCCAGCCAAAAACATCTGCGCTTTGCGAACTGCGCATGACTTTGAAGGCTTTAAATTGCCGTTAGTATGCTCTGCTCTCACCGTACTTTTCTCCTCTTTTTCTACCCATCCATTGTCGTATGCGACGCCCAGGTTAAACAGTCCATCCCTGTCCCCTTTGTCCGCGGCCATTTTAAAATAGATCGCTCCACCGCTGAAGTTCTGTTTCATGTTCACCTCATAAAATCCCATCGCGTTCAGAGCTGGTGCAAATCCCTAAGCACAAGTAAACAAGAAAGAAGTGAGCAGGAGAGAGGTCATTCAAAGGTTTGGACCGCGGTTAAGAAGCCCTGGTCTAAACATAGTTCAAACAATAGCCATGCTTATCGGACCACGGCTAAACGTGGTGTTTATAAACCGACGCGAATATATGTTCTGAAAATGTAATTTAACCTTTGGCGAACCCTGGTTTACGGAGTCCGTCTAAACTTCAAGTTAGCGATAAACCAGGTCTAAGTTAGGCTTTGTCCAAGAAAACGGTCCTTAATGTTTAATAACAGTGTTTCAAATATAATGGTTTTCGGATAACTGTCAAAAGTAGCCGTGTGACTGCTTTGGTTTTACGTTTGCTACGCGTTCGGATTGGTCCATTCTTGGCCAATCAGGAGCAAAAGCAAAACCTGATTGATCTGCTCAAGCAAGCACGCTGATTGGTCTGTTGTTCAAAGTAAGGGGTACTTTTCATCGTTCTTGTGATCCTCGGGCATTAGACGTAGAGCCTGGGCCCCACGGTTAGGGCGTTTAACTTTTTCTGGGACTTGTCTCGTGTCGTTCGTGACCGCCATCTTGGAATTGTGAAAGCACTCGATATATTAATACAAAAAATTGTTGTCAATGAAGTGAGGTGAGGGAATTTGATTCGATTAACCCACATTTCTATCCACAGGGTGGGGAATTTTACCAAATGTTTCCAAACAAGTCAAATCCCCACCCTTGCCCCAACCCCATCCCCTCCCTCTTCCTCGGGCTTAGCATTGATAGGTGCATTGCTATAATAATATGATGAAGGCCTAGCGATTAATGAGAGGCATTTTTTAACTGAATCTACCTGCTCAGCAGAACGCCCGATAAGTCTCATAGCTTCTACTTCATTCTTCTCCATTCCTTGACCCTGAAAATGAGATGAAAGAAATCCTCCCGTCAAACAAACGCGGACCAAACACAGAACTGAACATAACCCACGACCACACGACACTGTAATGAACCATACAACAAAGCCACAATATAATCATACACTACACTGAAGGGCAATAAGTCGCACTGCAGTCGACAACAAAGAGCACAACAGGCATTACCAGGACAACAACCGATGATCAAGGACAACCGGCTGAACGACACGGTGATGCAAGCAGGGCACGAGAGGCGACACGAAACAACAGAACAGTTCAACAACAGCAACAACGAGAACAACGACGGCAATTACACTACCACCAACACTAACACAACACCGACAACAACAACAACAACAATAACTATAACAATAACAGAGGCGACATAAAACAACAGCAACAACGAGAACAACGACGGCAATTACACTACCACCAACACTAACACAACACCGACAACAACAACAACAATAACTATAACTATAACAATAACAGAGGCGACATAAAACAACAGAACAGTTCAACAACAGCAACAACGAGAACAACGACGGCAATTACACTACCACCAACACTAACACAACACCGACAACAACAACAACAATAACTATAACTATAACAATAACAGAGGCGACATAAAACAACAGAACAGTTCAACAACAGCAACAACGAGAACAACGACGGCAATTACACTACCACCAACACTAACACAACACCGACAACAACAACAACAATAACTATAACTATAACAATAACAGAGGCGACATAAAACAACAGAACAGTTCAACAACAGCAACAACGAGAACAACGACGGCAATTACACTACCACCAACACTAACACAACACCGACAACAACAACAACAACAATAACTATAACAATAACAGAGGCGACATAAAACAACAGCAACAACGAGAACAACGACGGCAATTACACTACCACCAACACTAACACAACACCGACAACAACAACAACAATAACAACAACGACAATACTAGCAATAACAATATCAACAACAATATAGTACCCGGAGTGCTGAGATGCCCAAATTGAACAGACCCTCTGGGTCCCCTTGCTGTGCACCCATCTCGTAATACTGTACCGCCCGATCTAGATCCCGCTGCAGACCTCTGGTGCCGTAGAAGTACATGTCTCCTATGATGTTCTGAAACAAACAAGCACGCATCAAACTGGTGAGATAACATTGGGCTACAGTTGCCTGTCACAAAAAAAAAACAAAAAAAAAAAAACAAAAAAAAAAAAACAGTCGTAGACCACGAAAAATACACTTCATTGCCGGGGGAGGGGAATGAGAGAATAACGGAGACTGCCGAATGCAAGCCCTGGATCCAATTGTTCAATGCACGATTGCACTAATCCTGGATTAGACCTTCACAATGGTCTCATCTAAAAGCCAGAAAACCACTAGAAGGCGCTATTAACAACGCGACTTCTTCTATATAACTTCAAGCTAAAGCAAGCATTTAGTTGATATCTGACAAAATAACCTAAACTCAGTTAAACAAATTGTTCGCTATGAGAAGGCATATTATAACTAGGCCCATTCTGTTAAAAATGAGACGGTAAAAGCATAAGGTCGTACTGTAAAAAATTAAGTTAACGACGATAATAAAGATTCTATGTTGTAGTCACTTCCTCTAGTACATCTGGTCATGCCGGTAAATAAGTCGGAGAAGTGCATTTGAGAAAAAAGGGGCTCATTTACTGAATTAAGAAATCCGAAAAACACTTTCTGAAGTCGTGTAAAGTTGTAGTTACTTGACCACTTACATATTGGACGGAAATGCTAGATATAGGTTATCGAAGGAATCGCAAAGGACATCACGTGGCCACTGATGCCTCATTGGGAGTTCCACAGTTGCGCATGCCTACCTGTGCATCAGTGATTCCTCGCGAAGCCTGATGGATAATCCAACGAAACAAGTCCGAGTTGGACGTCCTGTGATTGGCCAATTCGTCGTAGTCATCTAAGCGAACGGCTTCAGAGTGAGTCTGAAAACAGATTAGGATTAGTGCTTTAAATAACACCACGGTTAACTAACCTCACGCCAAAACATACTAGCGAGAACCGTTAATCTCTGATGGACATCCAATCCAACGTTTTTGAAGACTGAAGCCGACCAGAAGAGAAGAGAGAAGAGAGGTACAGAGCGCGTTAACGCAGCACTTGATAGTGTGAATAACAGACTTACGTGGATATCTTGATGCTGTTCAATCATCTTATCTGTCGTCCGCGCTGCTGCTTTGTAGTAACCTGACAGAGCACATGTGAGGTAATACTACGTAATATGCTGCCGTTAATAAATCATGTCAGTGCGTTTAATGATAGCCTACGTCGCAGATGCAACTAGTTCCGTCTGCGACGCAGGCTAGTTTAATGATAGCCTAAGAAATACATCACACACGCACGTATATACTGTACATTTCAGACACATACATCATACGTAGATATACATGGATACATTCCATAGGTCCAATGTCGTCAAAAATGTGCAGAATTTAGGCATCGCTTAACGAAGGTGAAACCGCAATTCTCGACTTCACAGCACAACGAATAGAATGCAGATTTCAACTCCATGAAGCGATGCCTCAATTCTGAACAGTTGAAATTTATGTAACAAATCGCAGATGCTTCTCTGAAGAGACTCAGTTCAACACACCAACAAAAGAAGTGACGTACACAGATATCTCCTTCCCTTTTGACCCGTTACACTTAAAGATGCAACAACATAAATAGCGCTCAGAAACACTGCTTCGAGTCACAGGTTTAAAAAAAGCGACATTTCAGAAGTTGGACATTTTCTTGTCGAGTCAAATTCGCCTTTGGTAGTGAAAGAGTTAGTCAGCCACAGCGCGTTTACCTATCGCCACATCGCAGTCCGCTTGGTTGGTGCCGTCAACTCCCAGGAAGTGCTTGTACCCCAAAGACATCTGGGACAAGGCGTGGTTGTTGGACGCTCCAATTAACAAGTATTTGAAGGCCTGATGACGTAAACATGCACATTGCCTTTTAGACCTCTGTCATATTCACCAACGCCAAACATACATAAACTCACGTGTCACGATTCCACCAATCACGTTTGAAAAGAATATTTGATGGTTCATAAATCATGTTATTTTGTGTCAGTGTTCATCTGTTTTAACAGTCGGCAAAGGCCATAAGAAGTCGGCAAAGGCCATAAGATGTGTTTCAGAAGCGTGCCTTTTAATTCAAACGGCCGAGGGAATCGTTTAATTTATGTGAAATAAACTGTAATTCTGTCGCCCTCCAAATTTGAGGAGTCGCTGCTGATTGGTGGAGCCGCTCAAAAGGCCACTCACGCGCCCGGCCGTCAAGCCAGGAAGATCGCAGGCTCACCAAAACACACAACGGCGGTGGACTGAGCCTAGCGCAAACGCAATAACAACTGACGTCATATCAGAGCTAAATGATTCACTGATTTGTCCTAACACACAAAAAACGGCGGTACTCTTTTTAAAGATATTCAATATGCACCTAGCTACAAATGGAGGTTGGAAATGCAGGAAAAGAAATTGAACTCATTCATAGCACAGATGGTCCATTAATGAGACACTTTAACTGTCACTTAGACGGTAAGTTAACAAACACTTTCCCCCAGCCTTTCTTTACAAATTGGAAAAAAAAACCCTGTAAGACAAATTATTCGACTGGAAGCTCTCCCCGCGAGAAAACACGACCGCAGGTCTCACCTGAAAGTTCAGAATTCAAATTTTCACTTTTACAAAAACAGTAATTTTAGACCTACTTCAGTTAACGAAATATGAAGGTAACAAGATGGTGACCATCTGTATTTTTTTCCTTAGAGTATGCTTGAGCACAATGCGATAAAGCAAAAATATAAATATAATAAATATATAAACAAATAATAATAATAATAATAATAATAATAATAATAATAATAATAATAATAATAATAATAAAATTAATAACAATAGCAATAATAATACCTTGGTTGTTTACTTATAAAGTTGTGTTAAATTTCACTTTTCAAATTCAAAGAAGCGATTACCACAAAGACAAGCGGTGCAAGAAATATAACACAAATCCTGATCAAGCAAAAGGTTCTCCTTTAAATAGGACAGTACCGTCAGGAGAACCTGGCATCTGATACATTGCAATCTTGTCATAACACTCCCCACCCCACCCCACTCAGTCAGTCAATACATACTGACTTGCAATTTGTATAAACAAGTCGGATCTGTCTTTTCTCTTTATACATAGAGGATATTACACGGCGGCGCGAAGATATGAATTTTATTTTCGAGTGGTAAAAACAATATTTTACGAACGAGCGCTTCGCGAGTGAGTAAAATATTGTTTTTACCACTCGAAAATAAAATCCATATCTTCAAGCCGCCGTGAAATTTTCTTTTTATTATATTAGACACGAGTGTTTTACGAGAAATTGCACAAACAACCGTGTAAAAGCGGGAAATGATGCCAACGATATCCTCACTAGTGAGGATATGGAAAATACGCCACTCGGGTCCCGGATGTAGTTTCGTATGGATTTTCCGCACGGTATATTTTCCAGTAAAACACTCGTGTTGTTTAATCGTGTCTGTCTCATTAATGGCTTCTCCTTCCTCCCCTCTTTCCGGTCGCTTTCTTCATAATTCCGTTCGTCTCTCTCCCCGTCCCCCTCTTCCGACTCCTTCTGCTTGCTTTTACTTTGTTTTCCAACCATCCTCTCTTCTTTTTTTCTCATCTTCCGCCTGTGCCTTCTTCCTCTTTTTCTTCTACTTCATCATCATCTCCTCTCTTTTTCCACTACTACTACTTCCTCTTCTTCGTCGTCGTCTTCCTCTTTTTCGTCGTCTTCCTCTTCGTCGTCGTCTTCTTCTTCTTCGCCGTCGTTGCAGTCGTCTTCTTCTAACTCTTCTTCTAGTTCTTCTTCTCCTCTTTCTCCTCTTCCTTCTTCTGCTGTTGCTTGTTCTTGTTGTTGCTGTGTTCTTCCGCCTTCTTCTACTGTATCTTCTTTTCTTTCCTCGTTTTCTCCTTCGCCAGGTATCTCTATGGAAGTCTTTTCCGCCTCATTTTTGGTCTCCTCTTCTTCCTCACTGCGGCTCTTCCGCAACAAAGTAAACCACACCATACACCTGACACTTTGTCGTACAGACTGTCTAACCTCACTGGTCCTCCAACAATACAGAAAAGGATTGAGCGAGGAATTCAGAAGAACAAGTGTCTCCAGAAAACTAAAAATCACCTGCACGCGCCGACTCGTTACAGCAATAGTTTGTGCAACCAGAAGGCCCAAGTACGGGACGAAGCATACCAGGAGTGCAACAAATATAAACACCGCGTTTCTCATTCTCTTTCTGTACCGCATAGCACTGAGGGCGTTCATTATCTTCCGGTTTGACTGGTTTGGCCGGTTTGGCCAGTTTGATCTCGGCTGTGAGTGGCTTACGCGAACACGCTGAAGACTCAACACCCTGTAAATGTTCACGAAGGCCAGGGACGAAATGAGGACACAAATCGCCACGACAACGGTGGAAACGAACCCGTCGATGGCATTATAACCCCGAAGTCTGAGAAACACCAAGAACCCGCCTGTCATCCAAATGGACGCGAGAACCGTTTTGGCGCGCCTTAGGGTCACAACTTCTCGATATCTGGATTTTAATCGCAGCGCAAGAAATCGGTCAATACTGATCGAAGTCATCGCGAGAAGCGACATAAGAACGCAGACAAACGCAACCGAGTAAGCACATGTGCTTAGAGCTCCAATCACTTGTTGCGCGCGCGACAACGAGTAAGCGATGTGTAGAGGTTGGCAGAACAGGCCCACAATTAGGTCGGTAACGGCCAGCCCCGCCAGAAGAGCTTTGGACGGAGAGTGGAGGGAAGACGTTCTACAGAGGCCAGCCAGTATGACAGCGTTTCCGAGAACCGCCGTTAAAGTCAGAGGAATGTTCACGGCTGCGTTGACGATGTACAAGACTTGATAGGTTGTTAACATCGTGGATGCGTCGTGTGGTAGTCTATGTAAAGGCGCTGGTGAACTCTCGTCTTCGTTGTTTTCAACAGGCTTTTTCCTCTGGTCTTTGTTGCAGCTGCTTTGTAGTTGTCCTCTGTTTCTTTTTCCTGTTCGTTTCTTTACTTCTTCTTCTCCTTTTTCTTCATCCTCGTCTCCATTTCCTTTTCCTCGTCGTTCGTGTTGTTTTTCTTATCGATCTTCCCTTCTATTTTTCTTCCACTTTTTTAACTCCCCAGTGTTATGCAGCTTACATTGATTTGTACTTGCTTCCTTACACTTCTGCTTCCTTCTAAAATATGATCTGCATGTAAAGTGCTTCTCTGAGAGTCGCTCACTTACCATTACGTGCCCACTCACGAATGCAAAACACATCCGTTCAGCGTAACATGAAATGCTGTCAATGTACAATGTGAAGCTGAAATGCTGTTGCTTGATTTCAAACCAACTTTGAGTAAGATATCAGTACTATCAAAACATTGCTCTATCGGTATAAAAGCTACAAAGTCGGAAAGAAAGCTGTTCCACCACTTAAGATAAATTGCTGCTGTAAGTGAAATCTGAGCTGAATTGATAATCGTCACTTGAATAATCTCTCTTCTGAACATAAACAACTTAGACGACACGTACGCAAGCTGTTTTTATAGTTTTAACAACCATGCAACTACCATAGAAAAACAGATCACTTTCACAACCACGCGCACAGGAAATAGTACTTCTTACGTCCTGCATAAACGAGAACCTGTCACTAAAGTAAATCTCTTTGCTGAGCTTGGTTTTGTTTCCACACGACTAAAGAAGTCGTTCTCCACTCTGTCCACCAAATTTTATCATCATGTGGCCCGCCAAAATATAGTCTCAGCCTCGAAATTATTCATATTCATTACTATATATATATTCATATTCATACTGCATCCACATTACTCGGATTGAGAATGACAATTTCTCATTTAGCCCTATACTTGGGCTCTAACATTTGCAAACAACTGCAAGAATCCGTTGATCTATCTAGAATAGTATCTATGTCTTTCGACTATATATAGCCTTCCAGCAACTACGCTCAGTACCTTGTCGTTGTAAACACTTTACCTGAAGGCTGTGGTGTACTCGTCCCAGGCCAGTTGTGAGCATGACAGCCACGGCGTACAAAGAGGCCGGGTGGTGTGTACAACTTGACACTCTCAACAGACCCAGAGACAACTCGGCTTCATCAGAACCCCGGCTCTGTCGAGAGAAACGGAAAATATTAAATAATTTTGGCTGTTGTTGTTGTTGTTGTTTTTTTGGCTGTTGTTTCGTGATGTTTGCAAATTGTGCCAAATTGCACTCGCCGTTTCCAAACATCAATCGTGGTGTAAATCACTAATTGCACTCGCACTCATATGATTACCTAATTATTTAAAAGCAAAACGTCAAGCTTTGAAAACTTTGTTCAAGAACGAAAAGATTCGGAATTCCTAGGAATTTCGTGTCCCAATTACCGTAAAAATCCAAGAATCCCAAGAAAAGATTTCTTAGCATAGATTTCTTTGAAAAGAATTTCTACGAATTTCTTAAAAAAGGATAAAAAGGATTCCCTAGAAAAGAATATATTCCCAGAAATTCTTAAGAAATTCCGGATTTCTTAGGATTTCTTAGAAAAGAATAAATTCCCAGGAAGTTCGCGGGATTTCTTACCAGCATTTCAAGCGCCAGTTGATACAAAGATTCAGCAGAGGCCTCAAGATTGATTGAGTTGTTCCGCATGGCTGTCAAGACCAAAGAGTCCACTTCTGGTGCCGCTCCAGACACTGAAGCCCGGCATTGAGTGTCCATCACCGGCTTGTTGGTTTCTTGTTGTACCAAATCTGTCAGTGTTATCAGGCGAGCCATACAGCGGTCTAAAACAGAAAAGGAATGCACAAATAAACCTAAATCCTTGGGTCCAGTTGTTCAAAGCACAATTAGATTAGGATTAGGGCAAACGTCTTTGTCATCTTTTAGGCTGACAAAGGGGACGTTTTCCTCATAACTCAGCTTCCTGGATAATGTTTGAGCTAATACAAGCTTTTTCGTTGGTCTTTGATAAAACTTAAAATTTTGTGGCCAAGGGGTAGAGGGAAAAAATTTGGTTAATCCTGGGTTAGCTCAATCGGGCTTCGCACAACCGGACTCTGGCCAAACGAACTCCCAACTTGGGGCCCAAGTCAACCAGCGTTTGTAAAATCAGAACTTGCGAACGGATGGCCAAGCGGACTCCCAAAAGTCGAGCCATGTCAACCCACCCAAGTTGAACCCAAGTCGGTACTTATTTGGCCAGGGCTTCAGTAAAACCCTGGCCAAACCTACTTACAAGTCAAACTCAAGTTTGCAAAATCAGAAAGTGCCTACGGACTCGCGTCTGGCTGCCAAACGGACTCGCAAGTCGGCCCGCATCCATATCCATAACAAAAACCCGCTAAGCGGAAAGCCGACGCTGATCCTTCACCAGTGATAGCGCGTCGGTAAAGCCCGATTTACGCGTTGCAACTTTGGCTTACGACACGAATAAAAAATCACTCCGTGATTTGTTTTTTTGTTGCATACGACACGAAAAAAGTAGTACAATTTCTAAGGGTTAAATCCTGGAATGCGAGTGTGACTGAACAAATATTCGATCAAATATTACTGTAAACCACTGGCTGTTCGAGCGGCTCAGTTTATCGCGACGTGCACACCTTTTATCGATCACGACGACACCGCTTTTAATATGTCAAACGGTCGAAATCTGTCTGCATACAAATCTTAAAACATTGACCTGTAGTCTTGTACATCGACTGAAAATCAAGCTGTCAATTTTTCGCGTAGCGTGGTGAAATTTGATAACCCAAAGAATTGAGTTCAGATTTGCATAAATATGTTTTGTGCGTATGGAGGACGTCAATAAAATACTTTTAGCCGAAAACCTCCTCAAAAGAGAACAAAATGTGGCAGGAACATAAAAAATGTCCTATCGGCTTGTTATTTGTTTGGTACAAAAATAAGCAATGTGAATAATGACGCGCCACGAATTTTAATATTAAAAATGAATATTAATTAGTTGGACCCCACAAAAGCCTACTTGGACCCCTAAATTTTGGAAGAGGGGGTCCGAAGGACCCCCAGTTTTGAAATCCTGGATACAACACTGGTACAGTGACTCAGGTGAAAGTTTAAGTTCGACAAAAGTCAACGAAAGTGGTTGGGCCCAATGATACAAATTGGGAAACGCAAGAGGGAAACTTGCGGGATGACGTGGGTCAACTTGCGCGTCCGTTCGGCCAGAATGATAACCGGAATGACGACTGAATGATAACTGAATGACGACCGAATGACGACAAATGACGACTGAACGATAACTGAATGATAACTGAATGACGACTGAATGACAACTGAATGATAACTGAGTTATAACTGAATGACGACTGAATGATAACTGAATGATAACTAAATGATAACTGAATGATAACTGCGTCTTCAGTGATAGTGGTGTAGAGGACAGGTTTTTCTTACCATTTTTCAGCACGTTCTCTCTTTCATCTTCTGCAGATAATGCTTTGTAAAACTTCATCCTCATCTCTGAACATGTAGTAAAATGCTCATCCAAACCTGAAGGGAGGAACAACAATAGACGCTAAATAACATCATTTGGAAGCCGATTCATTTGGTATAACTTTCTTATTTTATGTTCTCATTTATTTGTCACAAAACACGCATTTGATCATTGAATCTGCATTGTAAATGTTAATATCTACTAATAAATTAATGCAAACGTATAAACACTGATAGCAGTAAAAAAAATATGCCAAACGTATTTTTTCACAAATCGCTAAAAACTTCCCCATATTTTAAGGGCGTCCAGTAAATTAATATCAGCAAGTTAACTTCCTGACAAGTACTTCATCATAACATTCCTACAGAATCTAGCCTGCAATGCAGGCGTTCCCATTCGCTTTCAGGCAAAATTCTTTTGGGAGTAGGACTGGGGTGTAGCAAAAGCTGCGGAGGGGGAAGGGGATGCGGGAGTAAAATGGGGAGAGGGGAGGGGGAGGGAGGCGGAGGGAACGCGTTCCCTCCCCCCACCCCCGCTCCCCTCCCCTCCGCAGCTTTTTCCTCGCCCCGATCCCACTCCGAACGAATTTACCAGAAAACGAACCGGAACGCCTGCATTGCAGGCTATACAGAATCTCTCTCTTACATGTGTCTGAAATTTATCATGAGTGCATAAAATTAACTGAACTATAAACTTTGCATGAACTATTACAAAATAATTTTAGCAGAGTACATTAAAATGTTAAATGCTGTGCATTACGATTGCAATTGAACTACAAAACCAAGAAAAGTAAACAAGCTTACCTATTGCAAACATTGGGTGGTTTCTGGAAGGTATGAAAACCTACACATACAGTTGGAACAATGAGTTAGCAATCAAAGTAGTTCAAACACTGCATGATGAATATTAACCTTGGGTTGACACACTTATGTTTTTACACCAACACAGACCAAATCTAGTTCTCACAGGGACATTCCATTGGCATTCCATTAAATAAATAAAGCACATATTGGCAACTATGTTGAGCTATAGAAACACATGTAATTTTTTAAGAATGTGAGAGAAGTGTGGAGAAGCATAATACAACAGAGATAAATAGCAAATGTGGATGTGCACAGAAGGCACAGTTATCTGACCCACTCACCCACACACACAAGCACACACCTGCTCTGGTGTCAAAAAGTGACGCCTGTAAATCCTGGTGTGACCAATGAATCCCTTGAAAGATGGCACCCCTTTAGTGCCACCCAATACCCAGTATCCATCTGTATCCTGGTAGTAAAATGAATTTCTAAGAAGCAATGAAGATACATGCCCAGTCAGTGAAACAAAGTGCCTCACCTGTTCACTACAGCTTTTCTACTGGTATGTAAACCCCCAACGGTTCCATTAGAACTTTGTCCCAGTGTATGTTACTGCATCATGGTGGATATCACATCACATAGAATCATCACTTACGAGTCATGTACAAAGTGCAACCTTCTGTCCAGGTTTTTGCCATATTTGTAGTAGAGATTGACTGACATGTCATTGACGGCAAGCACAAGCTGGACCCAGGTGTTGAGTGGTAACTCATCATTGATGTCAAATGCATAACCAGAGTAATCCTTGTTATGAAGCTGGACATGAACTTGACCTGTACATAGACAATCATGCACTTGTGTCATGAAGACTCACGAGGGTCTGTCATTTTACTGATTTAGAGACTATTTATTTTTACAAACTAAGGTACACTTCACCAAGCAATATTTTTGGATGGGTGCATGACAGGGTGTGAGGGGTGCTAGGGGCAGGGAAGCACTAAGTTAAAGGAGCAGTGTCATGAGATGTGCTTGCATGCGCATTTGGTCGAATCTTGAAAACATTCGCAGAATGTTCCCAGAAAGTTCACAGAAAATTTGCAGAAAGGGCATACCTTGGATTCCCTGGATTCATTAAGAAGAAACTATATTTGGTGGTCATCATCACATGAAGATGTAGTATGGTATAGATCAGAGTGAGAGAATGAAAGAAATCAACTGATAGAATAGGGGCTTCCGGGATGGACGCACAGGAGGTGAGGTGAGCCAACCTTTTGGGGTGACTGCCAGCACCGGTGTCATAAAGTCCTTCTTCCTGTGATGAAGAATGCCACAAAAGTTGGCTTTAGGACAATATTCTTGGATGTACATCCAGGTGACAACTGTGAATCTGTTGATGCAAACAAGAAAAATCATTAATTTCATACCGATACAGCATGATTTTTGGATGACTGTTGAAAGCAATCACGTGATTGCTTTTGGTTAATTTATTTGCCTTTGCTATACTTTTGGGTTGGTCCAAACAAGTTTGGCTACACTTGCAGCCATTCGGGAACAAAACCAAAATCTGCAATCTTCTCAAGTAAGCAAACAAGTGGCAAGGCCTTTCTTTGCATTACTTTTTTTCTTTTTTCAAAGTTTCTTATGTCTGGGATATGGAAGAGTACTTAAAGTACTAAATGGTTTTGGTTCTATGAGACATGTTCTCTAAGTGAGAGGTTATGCAAACCTTGAATAGAGTAGCTCTCTAGAACAACAAGGCTGTTCTGTTGTACTATGCAGCAATGGAGCAGTACCTTTGTTTCATTTGGCTATCAATTTCTGCTAAAGCTTCCTCTGGCCAGGTCAGTGGGCTGATAACTCTGGATGAGATTAAATTACTAAAGGTTACAAAACAAATCAACAGAAAGAGACAAACAAGAATGACAAGAAAGACAAACAGCAAAACAAAGAAAATCCAGTCCAGATGTATTTTTAAGGTAGACAAAAATTAATTTTGTGGGTCTCATGGCTAAAAACTATGCAAAAATACTTATGAGATATTGTCATATGACCCCTCCAGCCTTGTTCATGTCATCCTAATGTAATTTTGCTTGGAAGGTGACGAGACCAGGTCCGGATAAATTGATGTGAGCCGGTCTGGAAAAAGCCATCCAAATGGCCAAAAAAGCTGTCCGGATCCGATCACATCATTGATCAGGAATTCTTGAATTTTAATTTACTATGAAGGAGATTTTGAGGGAATAGGTATTGATATTTACTAGTCCTTCAGTTCTTCCCAGGGTTATAATACAAGGGTATCAAGATACAGAATTTAACTGTTACCTTTGCACTCCATTATCTTGTCCATTGAGGGCCAGAGGAATAGATACAAAGTCAATTATGTCTGTAATACAGTAGATATACAGTGTGACATTAGATTGCTGTGTGCTACAATCCAAGAAATACCTCCACATGTATGTATCATATGCACAAAATATATGATGGAGAACAATAGAGAAATGTGCACAATGCACTTTAAAGCTCATGCATGTAAATTATTCATTTTAAAACCTGTAACCATAGACTTGCAAAAAAAAACAACAACAAACAAACAGCAAAAACAACAACAACAACAACACAAAACAAAAACAAAAACAAAACACAACACAACAACTCTGGACTGCAGTTTTGTTACCCCTCGAATAATTATCCGTCTGGAGCTATTAATTTAGCCTGGGTATGAATCCTCTTTGCCCCACCCTTTCTTGGGGTAAGGGGGTCGATTGATCAGAGCTGTCAATCTCAAGTCCCTGGTCAAGCAAATCTCCAAAGTGCTTTATCATAGTCTGTACAAGAGTGGTTGGAAACAACAGCAACATTGTTGTCAACATAAAGCCTCACCATTTAGAGCATTGCATCTCTTAATCTTCCTTTCCCCGTAAGCCAGCCAATACTGCCAGACCCAAGGAAAACAAAAGCCTGGTTTCTGTGGTCTTCTCAAAGGAGGGATCAATGACACAAAGAGCTGATCATTTTTATCAACATAATCAGGATCACCAGCCAACACTGGAACACCCAAAGCAGTCAACCTAACGAACAATACAACCTTTTCCGTATGTAAGTCTGGGAAAACATTAAGGGCCTTGTTTTCACCGAACACAAGGGAATCGCGCATCTGCACATGAAATTTCTCCGTTTTCGTTTGCTCGGTCCGCTTGAAAATGTAGGCTTCGTTACTGTATTCCAGCTTTTGTCGTCCATTAAGTCCAATGGACAAAACCTCGAAAGTTATTAAACGTGCTTCTTTACATCTGTAGGACACCAAGACATCGAATTCAGGGGCAGCATAAGTTGGCGACTCAGCCACTCTGATAAAGTCATCAAACTCTTTGACTCTTTGGTGGAAATCCGTGGGTATGTCTAGCACATATGTTGAGTCCGATAGGCGCTTGCTCTCCGTCGTTCCTTGAGCGACAAGGTAAAGAAAACAAGCAGCAAAAAGAAACGCAGCTATCAGCGCCGCCATCTTGGATTGACTCGCAATCAAGGGATTCGTCCATGGTAAAGACTCGCTGCTTGGTTACAGAATATTTTTGACAAGAATGTGGCTGCTTAATTGTCTCCCTGACTGTGTATCCTCCTCTTTTCATCACAAAAGGCGAATTTAGGAGTCTTGTCTGCAGACGCGCGCTCGGACTGTTTTTCCCAGAACCTCTCTAAGAACTTCGTGTAAAGCACCACCCAGAATTCCAACATTTTTGGCGCCCGGGATTCACAGCGAGGCACAAGCAGCCCATGCCCAGGCTCCGGGTCTGTCTAAGAAAGATCATGACCGTTGGCGATTATAAAGAAACTAGCGGGACCCCCGTAAAATACAGTAATCAGATTTCTTTTTTTTTCTTTCTTTCTTTCTTTCTTTCTTTCTTTCTTTCTTTCTTTCTTTCTTTTTCCCTTTTTGAAGTTCATTTCGAGCATCTCGAATGTAGTTTACAGTGTCAAAGTACAAACTTCTCTGTGCGTGTACCACTCAACCGTACCACTCGACGAATCGCAGGTCGACCGAGATCCAAATGTATGGGGATTTTGGGCGTTCGCCAAACGGCGGTCCGATCCCAGCGAGCTGACGTTCGGAGAGAGGAAAGATAACGCGCAACTAAACATATTTAGCCACTTGTTAGGTTTATTGACGAAGACCGCCGTTTGGCGAAAGCCCAAAATCCCCATACATTTCTTTATAATAATTATTGCCAACGGTCATGTTCTTTCGTACTACCAAAGGTGTACGTTATTAATTATGAAGGTTTGTCATGTGATTGAAGTTTGTTTGGCCATTGACTCTGAGCTGTTGCGTTTTGCGTTGTTATTGCGACATTTTGGCGCGGTGCCATGAAGGTCTACAGACCCCCGGAGCCTGGGCTGCCTGTGCCGGTGTCACAGCGAATTTGGTGCCCCCGGAAACATGAATTCGATGGATTTTAGCGCTTTCGATGTTTTTCCTTCAAATCAACGTGTCGACTTCAATTATGACCAAGACTGCACTAGATGTTTAAGATCAACAATCTTTGAATACTACTACCAAGAATACAGTAGTTTCATATTTGGTCCGGGGGGTCCAAATCTGAGGGAGACTAAATCCGCTGGGACACCGGAACTGGCTTCATGACTGGATTGGGATCTAAGGAACTGGTACAGTTGGCTCACGACATAGAGCCGTTTTCGGATGACTGTCGAAAACCAAAACCAAAGTAATCACACAGGCCAGTCACAGAGACTGAGAGAAAACAGTTCAGCCAAATGGAAGCCAAAGTAATTTGCGTTTGGTCTTACTTGTGTTTGGTTTTGGTTTTGTTCCTGATTGGCTGAGCATGCTGACAAACTCGTGTGGACCAATCCGAAAGCGAAGCAAACGCAAAACCAAAGCAATCACGCAATTACTTTCGACAGTCATCCGAAAACCGCTCTATCTAACGGTCAATCAGAGACACTTGTCTCACGGCCAAATCGACGCTACGCATTCTGTTTCCACGACGTTCAAAATGTTCACATGGTTTTGCGTCTTTTTGGCGGTGTGTTCAGCGAGTGTTGGACAACAGAGTGGTCCTTTGGGTAAGTGAATTATCTTATAAATATTGTCATTATTTGGATCAGGGTTTGCTCGCCAGTAGACATCAAATCGTTGCCACTGACGTGTTGTTTTTGTTATCAAGAAAAGTGCGATGCTTCGTCATATTAGCCGTTTGTCTCCAGCGAAGACAAGCCGTTTAGCGGAAAGAAACACTGTACGATTTTCATTAGAATCTGGGGTTCGCCTCAACATAAAACACACGGCATATGCCACGGGGAAATGATAAAAAACTGAGCAACGAATGAACGTGTCAGTTCGCGTTCGCGTGTACAAACAAACCAGTTGCGCCAGTGAGCTCAGAGTTAAATTATAACCAGAAATACGATAATCGCAGATACCCCATCGCTCTGCCATGCAATAGGCTTCCTGTGCGATTTTTAGCGAGGTATAGTAATCACTTTCCCTTCCCTACTTCCCTACTTCCCTACTTCCTGTTCCCTACTTCCCTGTTCCTACTTCACTGTTTCCTTTCCCTCTGTTGTCAACAATGGATTTCCAAATAAAGCAGTTGCGGTTTTCCAAATTTGGGCATATTGTGTGTCGAACAACGCAGTTTAAAAGCAAGATGTTTGTCGTAGTTGTTGCGACCATATTTTTGTTCGGAACGTGTTTTCATTATGAAGGTTTGTCATGCGTTTGAAGTTTGTTTGGCCATTGATTCTGAGCTGTTGTGTTTTGCGTTGTTATTTTATCGCAAAGCTTCTCGTGGGAGGTTAATTGGCAATAAATACTGGATTGGATCACATGACAAGGCCAAGCTTTTCTCAGACATGATTTGCTCAGCAATGACGTGGAGGCTGTGTTTAGTCACTTGCATTTGAGTGGTCACGCATTTCGATTTTTGAAATTTAGTACTGCAGGAAACTGTAACCAAACTAGATGTCATTTTTTTTTTTGCGCTTTCAATATATCCTTTATGGCGAATATGTTCAATTTTCGCTATAAATCCAAGAGAAGAGGATTCAATAAATTCGCTAGTGCACTCATTTGGCGGCATTACGAGCTGTTTTATGGTCACGTGGTATGATACGTCGCACTTGTGTAAAGCAAACTGGTGTTGTGACCGAGCAGAGAGATGTTGGGCCATGATCCACAAATGGTTATCTTATGACGTTGTTAGCCACACTAACGTGAACGTATGTGCAGAATTTTTTAAGCATGCACTTCTGGCAAAGTTTGCTAAGCTTCTTTAAAAAATGAGCGGTAATTTCCTTTTCTGACAAGGCATAATTAAGACAACCACTTTCGTAACATGAAATAATAGAGACAACCGCAATTTTGCTTCGAAAGGTCGGAAGTGAAATTCCGCCTCACGTAGCGGAATGTTTCCTCGGCTCATTCTGCTAGACCTGTCACGTAGCGAAAAAGTGGATTAGACAATTCACTTTATAGGGGAATATAAATATATACGTCTCCCCCCCCCCCCCCCCCCCCCCCCCCTCCCCACCTGAGTATTTTGTGGCTCTGAGTGTAACAAGTTTTTTTTTTTTCTCTCATAGTTGGAAACTACGCTAAAAAACGGTGCTACAACCTGGATTTAACTGTGTTCTACAGGATTCCCGGTGGACTAACTTTGTCCCCTTCTGAAGTAGCCAAGAAGATGACGGGAAAGTTCTCGTTGCTCACTATATTCCTGAGCCTTACTGACCAGTGCAAGGATGTCTCTGTGAACATAGTGGATTTTACCCAGACCCCTCCTGGGCAAAGTGACGTCATTATCAGAGCGACCATTGTTTTTAATGCCGATGAGAAAATTTCAGACAGCGATGTGGATTCCAGGTTGTCGGGCTGTATAGTGAAAACCCTTAAGCATAAAAGTGTCCTAGATTTGAATTTGCCGACAATACAGGTCGGTGATGTACATTATGCCGCTTACAACAAGACAACTATTTCAAATAAAAGGTCATGCTGCGATGGGGTGACACCGCCACCGTGCTGTTCCGCGGGTTCAGTGAATGTATCCAAGTCACGTTGTGGTAAGTGGTTAATAAATGGTTCTTATTTCCAGTTACTTTTTGTTTTTTCAGTCTGTCTCTCTGTCACTGCCTGTCTCTGTGTCTCTTTCCAAATTTGATATATTCGGCATTTTTCTGTATCTGTCTAACACTAAAGTAAAAACAACTTAATGGAAGCGGAGAAACAACAGCTAATGTACACGTAAAGTATACTTCAATCATATGCAAGTTAGAGCGAACGAGATTATGATTGGCTAATATTTAGGACATATATGCGGAGTTGGTTGAAGGGGGAGAGGGGATTAATTTGTACATGACACCATGTAATCCACATTAAGAAAACGGAAAGTTTCATTTTATATTTCAGCTTGTATTTCTGGTCATTACGCACTCAATAAATATTGTCTTCGCTGCCCTGCGGACTCTTATCAACCAAACCAGGGACAGACAATGTGCAAGGGATGCCCGCAGGGGTTGAAGACCTTCAATAAAACCGGCGCGTCCACCTCATTCAACTGTTCAGGTAAATGCGTTAAAACACCTTAAAGGTCCCACTCATTCCCCTCCCCTCCAGTTACCACTTATGGTCTTCAGTAGATTGAGTGCATGAGGATCGGAGAGCGACATGTGTCAAAAGAGCCTTAGAAAGTGAGTGATGACCACGTGACATGTCTCAAAAAAGTTTTAGCGAGTGAATGATAACCACGTGTGGTGAGTGTACGTAAATTAATGAAATGGAAAGGACTGTGAATGCATTCAGCCACCAAGGAGTGATTGTTGTGGACAACGCCTTTAATTCGGAGGCAATTCACAACAACACGAGAGGTGACTACTCATATCACTTCTAATTATAACAAGAACTACTTTTACTTTATCTTCGCTTCACAGATAGAAACCCTATTCAGATTGACAGCAGGGGAACAGAGTATATCTTCAAAGATGTTAAGGCCGGGTCAGTTGTAGCAAATGTGAATGTTTCTGCTGACTTCGACGTTGCTGTCAAGCCGCTGCTGTATTACATAAACAGCGTTACTTCCAAGCCATCATACCAAGGGGATGCTAGAAATGGTGGAACTCCTTCGACCCAACGTTGCCATTCCATCGGAAAGAAGCCTCCGGCGAGTTTTTTCTGTATCCAGCAGCACACAGGGGCGATAGAGATCACCAATGATTTCAAGTGGAGAACTGGGGACGAGTTTGAGCTGACAGTTCACGTGACCGACAGTGACCCTCACGGAAGGACAGGAACTTCTGGGAAAATCCTCTTAGTTTCAAAAGACGTATGTGGAGATATCCAATCGCTTCGGAGCAAAGTTCAGGAAAACTGCCCCAGGGATGGACTGGTCAGACTTTTAGATGTTGGGCCATATCCCAAACCAAACCTTAACATTTCGACCAGTTCTGTCACTTCCATCATTCAGGCAAATGTCTTACTGAGTTCTCTGCAAAGTCCGGAGACAAAAACGACTTATTCTATGAAGCTGACTAGTGGAAATACAGAGATGGAAGTCTCGTTCAGAGTTGATACAATCAGAGCCTATGACGTCAGATTTGTACAACCGCTGACCATTCAGCCCAGTGTCAGTGAGATCACAGTGGAGTTATCGGCCAATGACAAGCTTTTCAAGTTTCATCAAGCGGACGCCATCATCCTATACGGCGTGCCGAAGACTCCGCGATGCCCCGGGGCGAACTGCTTGGACCCGCTCTTACAGTGGCAAGCTGCTTTGAGCAATCTGACCAGTCAAGTTGTCAGTGCTAGTTGTTCACGTGACGCACAACATATGAGGCTGCGATTCGTCGCTTGTTTTGGTGAGTAACACGATCCTGATGAAAGAAATTGGCTGGGGGAGGGGGAGCCTCAAATTTACCAATTTCTATTTTCAATAGCTGCAGAAATTCTGCAGTCTCCAAACTCCTCTCAGGCCGCAGAAATTCTGCAGCCTCCAAACTCCTTCCAGGCCACAGAAATTCTGTGGCTTCAAACAGTTCCAAGGATGCACAAATTCAGCAGCCCTAAACTCGAGAAAATCTGTGACCCCTAACCCCTTCCCCGGGCTGCAGAAATTCTGCAGAAATCAAAACACAATTGCATGACTGGCTACTAAAATAGCAAACATGAAAATTTATATATTTAAATTATTTTTAAAAAAGACTTTTTGTTGCATTCAACTTCTATTTTAAGGAAAAAGATTTGCCAAATTATGTTCTTGATCGTGGGGAAGCGGGAGATTTCATATTCATGCGGGAGATTGACGTGCAGATTTGTGGGGGAGCCGGAATTTGGGCCCCGCTTATGCGGGAGACACATGTTACATGAAAGTATACATGCTGACTAGTGATGCAATTTTTATTGACTGTAGTTATTTTATAAAAGAAATACATAACGATTTCAAGTGTATTATAGCCTCATCTAAACACTAGGTGGCCTCGTTCAACGCTACTCTCCTAACTGCCTGCGTGTTATAGATGGCGAGTTTATTGTGTCAGGCTACATGAACGCGAGGAACATTTCGTGACGTGTCAATCGCCATTCGAAGTTTTATACAGTCTAATTATAAAGCCGTGGAAAACAGGGTTACACGGGAACGCGTATATATCTCTAAAAAGTTCTCAGGGTGGAAACATACTTGAAATCGACCAGTGTAGGCCGTTGATCCAATCAAGCCCAATCTTCAGCAGTTGCAATTCTTTCCGAGATCTTTCCAGTGCATGTTGCTATTAACGGTACAGAAAACTTCATGCAAATTCGGACTGTACTGGCGAAAATCGAAGGCATTGACTAACAAAGAGCCCTATCGCTAATATTCTCCACTCACAGTTCATACACACATTAACACTGAAACAACTCATAATTACAACTTTAATTCCCCATCAAGTTACTGCAATCGTAGTGAAATGATCTAAATCAAACTTTGTATCTGGCAGTAAGAGTAAAGCCTTTATTTCATATAGTTTTCATATAGTATAGTTTTCTATATTCTCCCCATTCGCAAAAATACAGTATATACTGAATGAACCTCTGCAAGTTCAACCCTGGCTAACTAACAATTTGAAATTAAAGAACTTTCGAAGTACATGTAAAATTAAAATATATTTATCTAGTGAATTTAAAAGTACGTCGTTCAGTAAGATATTATTGATATCGGTTGTGTATAAATTTCTCTGTGGATGTTACAGGTCTGAGGGGCCAGTTGTTCGAAGCACGATTAGGCTGATCCTGGCCAAGGTCTAAAACTGTGGCCCAATCAAAAAGTCTGAAAACGGAAATGTTTTCAACTCACAACACAACTTCTTCGATATGGTTTGAACTGAAGAAGCTTTTTAATTGATCCTCACAGAAAACTTAAATTTCGCTGACCAAAAAGGAATGGTTAGCTCAATCGAGCTTTGAACAACTAGTGGACCAAGGATCATAGGAACTATAAAGGAAAGCCTGTCATGCATACGAGCGACAAAACCCTCGGGAATGACAAACAGCTTCTAGAAAGGCCATCACAGATACGAGTTGACCATTGTAATGTGAATATTGTATGGAATATATTTTTCTAATACCTTGTGACAGGATTTAGAAGGATTGCACTTCATGCACCGCTTTAGAAATCAGCCGTTAGTATGGTATTGATAATAATAGTTAAGTCGCAGGGTCTGGCATTGTGAGACCTTTGAAGACCTGAGCCAGATGTGACTTTGCTTCCTACACGGTAAAAATATCAATTAAAAATGGCGCCATTGTTGAGTGTGCGGCGACGCACCCATGACTCGGCGTTGAAGACTAAATTTAAAACTTGTTTTCTTCTAACGTACCCATGTCTAACAACAGTATCACAATTTATGATTCTGATGTCCTTGCTGCTGTGCAGAGAATCTTCAGTTCTTCACACAGGGTC
This sequence comes from Plumapathes pennacea, assembly GCA_964036295.1. Classification (NCBI taxonomy): domain Eukaryota; kingdom Metazoa; phylum Cnidaria; class Anthozoa; order Antipatharia; family Myriopathidae; genus Plumapathes; species Plumapathes pennacea. The sequence continues at coordinate 9,133,223 of OZ038466.1, read as the reverse complement.
TCGTAACGGAATGACACACGAATATCCGGGACATTTGTCTTGGTGACGTCATTGCCATCGTTTCCCTCCTTCCAGTAGTTTTCGCCAAGCCAGTGCCTCTTGGTCTGGAACAAAAATACATCAGTTGCTGGTAGCTTTGTAGCAGGATAAGCTCTTACTTGTTCCATGTGAGTACCTCCTACTGATCGACCCTTCCAATGTGCTGACATCAATTACTAAATTACTTTCCTTCTCCATCTTTGAAAACTAACGTTGATCACTCCAAGGTTTCTGATATACCTGATTAAAACTTGCATACATCACTTCAAATTTCTCCTTCAGTTTTGCACCAGAAATACATCATACAGTATGAAGAACTTGGTTTTTGATACCTTGCTCAGATGAAAGCTGATTAAACTATCAATTCTCACTGCATCATTCATACATTTTTTTCAAAGTTTGGAGAATATGTAGTTTGAGGTTGGGAGTGAAAGGACATATAGTACCATATATACAGTATCAGCCATCCACTAGCAAGTGGTCATAATCGTCACTCGCGAATACAGTACTGTGCTACAGCACCGCATACATAGAAAGTCATTTGGCAGTCCCTATACATCACAATGTTCAAACGCTTTACCTTTTCATCAAAGCCACTCATGGTCACACTGTTCCTCGCCAACTCAGACATGTCACATGGACTCAACTTCCACACCTGAGCTGCAATACTGTACTCTTCCATCAAAGGCTCCTGTAGATGATTTGGGAAAAAGTGACATAAAATATAACCAGGAGTTCTCTAACTCTATTTCTAACAGTCCTTCCTTCTACCTGTTTCTTTTCCTCCTTCCGTGATCTCCTTTCTATCATAATTTGGGTCAAACCCTGTTAAAACTGGCCTATCTTCGCAACTGCTCATCAAGTAATGCACACAAAAAATGTACCAGAACAAGAAGCACTACTTTTGTGATCTATTTCGATTTCCTTGTTGACTGTGTAAGATAATCTTGCCTGACTAGTAACTCCCAAAACAGTGAAGGAGCGTTAAGCCCGGTTCAGACGCCGCTCCTCACATGCGCCGAACCTGATACAAATTATCTCAAACAATGGTTTTTGCTCATATGCAATAGGCTCGGCACATGCGAGGAGCGGTGTCTGAACTGGGCCTAAGGGAAGACATAAGGGATTTTGCTCGCTTTCCGTGTTCAAAATGTGCAATAGAGTTTGATAACAGCATTCATTCTCCTGTTTCTCGAGGAGTTTCGCGAGTTGTATTTCGGAGCATCGAGATCTTCTAAAAAGTGGCGGAAAATCCACAATTATAAGCAAAATAAATCTTGGGTCCGTGACTGACTAACGTTAAGAATCGAGATTGCGTCACGATTAGTAACTCTCGAAGAGCTCAGGGATTATCTTAGTACAAGATTTATTTGCGTTTTATTTCAATCAATACTCGAAATTACTAGTATTGCTTCATAACCGAAAAAGTCACTTTCACTTAGATTCCCTCGTTCTTTCTTGCACAGCTACTCGATATAGTGAGCTATGGTACACCCCCACCTGCAGTCTATCCTCATTTCTTACTACTCAGACACCAACCTTTGTGAAGTGGAACATCAGAGGATCATCTGTTGACAAAGAGACTACGAGGCCACGTGACAGAAAATTGGGCAGAGGGTTCCGTTGGTAGTTCAGAAACAGCGAGTTGTTGCTGAGTGGAGACATGGCAATTCCTATCTGGGCCAGGAAGAACAAGTACTGCAACGCTGGCATCTAAGTGATCAAAGAAAAACGTTAAAACACTCATGTAGTGGAAGACGAGTGACGCGAGTTCACGGAAAACAAACGAGTGATGTGAGTTCACGTGAGACGATTGAGTTCAAGGGAGACGAGTTACGTTAGTTCACGGGAGACGTGTTACGTGAGTTCACGGAAGACGAGTTACATGAGCTCACGGGAGACGAGATACGCGAGTTCATGGGAAACGAGTGACGTGAGTTACGTAACACAAGTGACGTGAGTTCATGGGAAACGAGTGACGTGAGTTTATGTAACACAAGTGACGTGAGTTCATGGGAAACGAGTGACGTGAGTTTACGTAACACAAGTGACGTGAGTTCATGGGAAACGAGTGACGTGAATTTACGGGACATGAGTGACGCGAGTTTACGGGACACGAGTGACGTAAGTTCCTGAAAACAAGTGACGCGACTTTACGGGAGACAAGTGACGTAAATTGTCGGATGCGGGAGAATTGACAGGTCTGACTCCATTGCTAACAATAAGTTGTGAGTCACCTTTCTGAGAAGAAGGCCATGTGAAATGTTCTCTGCCATCATAAAGCTGGTCACGAGGTGATGAGCAGGACCTGCCTCTCCACAGTGAGGCCTCAACACGAATGTGTGAAACCCGCGCTCTCTGAGGAGAAAAAACAGATAGTTACACTAGAGTAGGTTCCAGATGACTTTCAACCAATCAAATTAGAAGTCAATAATAAAAAATAATTTGCGATTGGTTTTTCAAGAAACCAATCAACGATGTACGAATTTTGGGTCATGTCACCTCAGCTTCCAAAGGCCTATATACTGCTGATAAAAATGCCTGTTGCTCTTGTTTCAAAACGAGGCCTGGTGCCAAACCTCTTTTATGGAAATGAATTTAATTTGCACGAAAGTAAAAGCTAATTTTCATAGGAAGGTATTCACACTGGGCAGCCATCTCGGAGATGGCTTATCCAAGGAATGTAGCTGTACTATTCAAAAGTTTTGGAGCTACTTACTTGCGCAGGTGATTCAGCACCACCATGTTGGAGAACATGTAGTAGATGTAGTAGGAGTAGGGAGGGTTGTCCTCTGAGTCCCAGTCCACTGGCAGGGGACTCTTGGTCGTAAACAAGTGGGACTCGGCCTTACTTTCATCATCCACACTGTCAAATCCAATCACCTAGAGGGGAGGAGGTAGGGGGATCTTTCAATTCATAAAGATCAAAATTTAGTGCAACTTTATGGTTTGAACCCAGGAGTTTACACAGTATGCTGGTTGTGATCGTCCGGTTATAATAGAGTAATCTCCAAGACTGTTGTTAGCGACTGACGGTTCGACGGAGCGGAAGTCATCTTTAGAGTCAAGTGAAGAGGTTTCGTCAAATGATGGTAACAGTACTTATGACTCTGGTTGTAATTATAAGAGATTGGTCTTTTTTTGTCGTGATACCATTGGTCGAGAAGACTCGGGTGTAATGGAAAGCTAGGACTTGGGAAAACTAGCTTTGGGGTGCGCTTTCGTGGGGAAAAACGTATGACAAATCGATGTATGAAAACTGGGCGCTGTTAATATATCTGAGCTGACATTTCGAGCGTTAGCCCTTCGTCGTAGCAAGTGGGGAAAATGGAATACTTGCTGTAAAATGGAATACAATGTCCTACAGCAGTATTTTTTTTTTCACTATAGACTCTCCTCCAGCCTATGCAATATAAGCCTCTGGCTTTGGCTATTAATTTCAAATATGTGCAAATCATAAAACAATAAAGGCAAATTATTATTATTAAATTATTATTATTAAATTATTATTATTACTGTGACAAAGAGCTAACGCTCGAAACGTCGGCTCAAAATTCTGAACGGCGTCCAGTTTTTTATACGTCGACCTCTAGCCAATTCGTCACACTACAATTCAGGTGTGTTTCGTGATTGGTCGGTTGTTGTCGTTTTGTCCTTTCGAGTTATATAAATATTATGATAGAAAAACTGCTTTATTACCTGAGTGAGGAATTTGTGGAGTTCTGGATGAGACTCTGGATTGACTGAGACTTCGAACAAAGGCAGAAAGATGTTTTCTAACATTTCCTGGAAATTGCTCACGATCTTTTTTGCCTTGTAGATATCACTGGAAGGAAAGATAATATGAAACCAAATAAATAACTCGCTCTAGTTTTCCAAAGCCTGATTCATTATTAGGCTAATCCTGGACTCGGTCTGAACTCAAAGGACCGATTTTTCAAGCAAAGCCCAACTCAGACATTGCTGGTTTATCGCTAAATTGAAGGTATAGGCGGAATCTATAAACCAGGGTTTGCCAAAGGCTAGATTAAATCTTTCGAACATGGATCGCCGTTGCTTTATAAATACCACGTTATAGCCGCGGTCCGATAAGCATGGCTACTGCTTGGAACTCGTTTAGACCAGGGCTTTCTGAACTGCGGTCCAAAATCGGCCGAAAGAATTCAAAATAAACATGGCTCCAAAATCTTGTCAAGCCTTTGGAAAGCTCAAGCTCTCTAAAAATGGTAGCAGTGAACCTTACTAGAGACGTGGAATTTGGATTAGCCATCGAACATTCGGTGACCACACTTTGTTGCTGACAGCCCACTTGGCCAGATTGTCCCATTCATTCTTTGAGCGGCCATAGATGGAGATGCGCGGCTCTGCCATCTGGTACTTGCTTTCTTCCAGGTCTGCAATCACTTCTTTCATCAGCTCAGCAAAGTATCTTCCATTTATGTGGTTGTCTGTCTTCAGAAAGATTTCACGAAGTCTGCTTTCGCCTGAAGTCGGAATGAGAGGACTCACATCACAACATTACATTAATCAGCATGAACACTTTCACTTCCAAGACCAAAATAAAGATCCTCCCGACCTTCCTCTCCCAAACAAGATTCTCCTCTTAGCCAAAATCTGAAATAAACACCCGACCCCCCTCCCCACCCCTTCAAATAAGCTCCCCTTCAGAGAAGCCCTCAAAATCCTACATCTATTATGAACATTTCATGCACATACTAACTGTACAGTTTTCTGTGGGTTATTTAATCTCTTGCAGTCTCGTATGGAGAATAAACAGTTGAACACTTCACTCCATTACACATACATTTTCTTGAATACTTGGGAGTTAGTGCACTGTACAAACAAGATTTTACATTACTGTTAGTAATGATAGTTACATGTACTCACCAACAGGGTTGTATTTAGAATTAAATTTGTCAAACCGGTGAAACGTATTTCTGTCCTGGGAAATACAAAAAGAAGAAAAAGTGGGCTTTTAAAATAAAAGTGGTTTTCGGATGACTGATTACCGATGCATCCAGAAGGATCAAAAGGGGAGAAGGATTTTTTGAACAGAACTTACTGCATGAACATCCAAAGTGTCCACACTAAGATTATAGGTAGTCAGGTTTAACATTTCAAACACCTGAAAAAGTAGAAAAGAAAACAAGGTTAAAGATCATCACGCATATATATATATGCACATTGTGCAGGCAAAATTTTCAAAAAGTCAATACTACTGTACAGTTTAGAAACCCACTATCTCAATCTTAGTCATTGGGATGGGTCTGTGGGCAAGCTTAAAGGTTTGAATTTTTCAGGGATGCAATTTCCAGCATTTTGAGTGCAAATTAACCAAAAACATTTCCAGTATCAAGTGCCTCAATTTAGTGCTAGTACCACTAAACATTGAGTGTCTCAACCATTTTGCATTTGATTGTAGCACAGTGGTAAACTATTGTGTTATACTATAGACTAACCAAAAGTCTGCTTTCTTTATTAAAATCCATCATTTTCTTTAATGTAATATATAATTATTATAGTAACTAACTGGGTGTAAAGATTTAGCAACTCTGTAATCTAACCTCCTTGAGAGTCATCTCTTTTCCTTCATGCATGATCACTCCTACATTACCCTCATATTTGACTTTCTTCTTGATGAATCTTAGTAAATGTTTCTGGTTCATGCAAGAAGCTGCATGCACGTGAGTGTCAACCTGTAAGCAGAAAAGAAGCACAAAATGAATCAGAAATACTTAACCTTCTGTAATTGCCCATGATTTCGAAATTAAGTTTTATGCTCAATTGTCCCAGGGACACCACATCTCGTGTTTTGGTTAGCCCATCCAATCTCATGGTGCCTCACAATGCAGTGTTGAAAAGTAGTATCATCATGTAGTATTAAAACACATCATTTCTCTCAAATTACACTATTATTTTGGTTGCCCCAGCAAGTTTTCAGTTGTCCAGGACATTAGAAAAACTGGACAGCCATCATTAATTCCAAACCCTGCCTTGACATCAGGAGAAGATGGAAATTTATGGGAGATGGTACAAGATGTTTTGTGAAGAACCACTGAATATTGGGACTCAACTGTTTCTTAATACACGAGACAAATGGTTACTGTACTGGCAATTATTCTTATGTCTTAATGTGATTATCTGAGTTGGCAATTACGGTACACTTTAACAGTATTATCATCATCATTTTTGTACCTTTCGAACATTGTAGAAATCCCTATGTGGCACCTCCTTCATTGCTGCAAGTTCTTTCATTTCATTCATCAAGGAGTGAAGGTTATACCGAGCTTCAAGGAATTCCAGCCGGCGGTAAGCAAAAGATTTTCTATGGAAATTGAGAACATTCAGACAGCCTGTCAAATGCTGCACTGTAAACAGCAACCAAGCAAATCAATAATCATTCAGTCCATACATCTAAAGAGTCGTCAAATGAATTTCTATGTTTTATTCATTATACTGACTATGGAATAGAAGAGCTATCAGAACGTCATTGTATGGCACCCCACTCAGTTACCAACTGAGGCAATAATAATATATTACATAAAGTAGTATTCACTTAGGCTGTGTTTACACGGAAGTGCTGCAATGTGCTTTCATAGTCCAAATTGCATCAATTTGTGAGCTTGACATCAAAGGGATTTAAAAGCCTGCTAAATCTGCCACATGCTGTAATAATCAATAATCTTGAAAAACACTGGAAAAGGAGGAAAAAAGAGTTCACAGATGCTGTGTTTTACTACCACAGATATGAAAATCTACAGTGTACCTTATCACAAACTAAAGGAATGAAAATGCTCTAAAACTTGATTGATGTTAACACATGCTAATGTACATGCTACACAAGTTGAGGAGTACAGTTCTGTGCAGTACAGTAAAGGCCGATTTTCACTAGTGAAGTAAGCGGAGACGGAGAAGGAGACGGAGACGTAAGACACTTGCGCGTGTGAAAATTAGCGAACGGAGATGAACGTAACCGAAGTAAGCGGAGACGGAGACGCAAGAAAAAGAAAACCTTCCGTTCTGCTTCCTTCACCGCTTCCTTCTCCGCTTCCGTCTCCGTTCGCTAATTTTCACACGCGCGCAAGTGTCTTACGTCTCCGTCTCCTACTCCGTCTCCGCTTACTTCACTAGTGAAAATCGGCCTTAAGACTTCCTCTACTTACATAGGTCCATGTGTAGAAAGTGCCAAAAGAACATTTTGGTCCTCAAAGAATTCTTGAAGATCTGGGCAAGGATGTTCTTGTCCCTCTGGCTGAACAGATGCAGATCTTTGACAAGCTGTGATCTGAACAACACCATTGACCATCTCAAACTGATACCCACAATCTCCAGGAACTTCTATATTGAAAGGGTTCTCTGCACAGTTTTCAGGGGATAATGGTTCACCTGAAAAATATAAGTTATTCAATATGAGGGTTGTCCAATACACCCCATCTAAATCTGATGGACAACTGGGGAATCAGACAGTGTCTGATAGACAGATGAAGAAAATGCCAGACATATACTGTAACCAATGAAAGTTTAATCCAACTGCTACCACTGTGTAATAGACTACCACTGATGTCTATCAGACATGGTAAGATGTGCTTTTATTTTGTTTGTTAATATTTCAATGCAAAAATGAAGACGTACATACTTTTTTCTGGGATTTATTTTCTAGTTACTCAGTGGTTTTCTCCCAGATGACTATCTGGCTTGATTAAGCTTTAATGGCTATCTGGCTCGATTAACCCTAAGACTAGTCCAGATAGCCAGTACCTTAATACTAGTACCTACTATTTACCTGTACTCAATATACATTATGAAGGCCTGAGCGGAATAAAGGCCTAAAGTATATGACTTTTTGGGCCAAATTTTAGTTTTCTAATTTTTGGCTCAAAACATCACAGAATCACCTATTTTTAGTGTCTGTAACACGTTCTAATTGTTTTTTTCTGAAAGAAAACTCCTGGAACTGTTAAAAACAGCCCCTAGAAACCAACCGAGTTTGCTTGACAACGGCCAGATTCCGTGGGAAACTGGTCATTGTTATTCATTGTTGGCTATTGTTATGCATAACTCTTGTGTGCAACGACCCACAAAATCAAAACATCATTGTTTCATGTACATCAAAAATGTGCAATTTAGGCTAATTGTTTTAGCTCTTCTTTCGATTTTAGACTTCAAATTCACTCGAACACTTTTCTTACATCAAATGCTTACGAATTTCATAATCTGCTTGTCGCCTCCCAATCTTTGCTCTTTGTCCACTACTGTTTGACAGAAAGTTCTTTGAACGATTCCCTGTAAATATGCCGTTACAAGACCAGGCAGGAAACAGTGCTTTTATACAGTACTATTTACCTGTACTCAATATATTGATACCAAGGTACAAATAAAAAAACTGTGTGTGTGTGTGTCTGTCTGTCTGTCTATGACCATGGTAGAAAACCAATCTTTCAAGCAAGTTTTTAGTCATCCCAGATGACCAGACGACCATCAAGCTTGAGCACTGCATCACATCACATGCACTCCTCACCTGCTATCTCAGGGGTTTGAGATAAGTGGACTTTGTCATGATCATGCACAGTATTCAGTTCTCGGGCTGTGACTGAGCAGAAGCTCTGTTGGCTCATTTTCATGTATTTTGCACGGATGAACAGGGCTTCCACAAAAAGATGTGCCGCTTGGGTGAGTTCATCCATGGGTACCTGGGAACAGAGGAAAGGACTGTAACCTATAGGGATTTATCAAACTTATGTGAATACCCTTGGATTTACAGTAGATAATTCTGTGTATGGTTTATACACAGTAAAGTACATATATATGAACCGTGGAAAGGGAATGAGAGTGAAAATTACCTTCACAGTCTTGAAGCAACTTACCATCACCCACTTATACATTAATATTGTTGGGAGAATCTGCATATAGGAGTGAATAGCGAGGCAATATTTTGAAAAAGTTCTGCTCATGCCTACCCCACTGATATTGGTTCCAGAAATGGAGAGCCTCTCATAATAAGGCAGGCCCTCAGTTTCCATTGGAACGGACGTATCCGTGCTGCTGGTCTGTTTCCCCAAGACCTCTTTCGATTCTTTCCTCTGCATAGCAATTTCCTGATTCTTCCACTGTTGCTGCTCTATTGGATGGTCAGGGATTTGGAAAGCATGGCACCACAAGTCATCCGTTTTATTCGAGTCTCTTGATGTCTCTGCTTCATCTCTGAGAACTTCCAAAGTTTCTTGAAGGGTGTGAAAAACATTATTCTTGCTATCACTTTCGGACGTCGGAGACTCCGAGAGAAAACGTGCCTGCCTTCTCATCGTATCTGGAGAGAAAGGACAATTTTGATTCGAGGTGAATTCGTGAGCTGATTTAGAACGGCCTCGAATATCCAGAGTAGGAGGTCTTGATCGTTTCTTTGCGTGCCGGTTGTCCGCCATTTTGATTTAAAAGTTTGCCTGTCAGCTGAATAACGTGAGCGTTTATTGGCTAGTCGCTCGAAGGCATTCAAACACTTCTGTTATTGGTCAAAAGATGATCCACAAGCAAAGCACAGCGAACATGATAAACATTCAACACAAAATAAAACATCGACCACATTTAAGCCACGGATTACGAATGGCAAATAATTAATAACTGAAATCTAAGGGACAGTTGTTCGATACGCTTGGGTTTCAATTAATCCTCGGCCTTTGTCAACAAATTTGGTCTCAAGGGACAAGCTTTAATCGGGCTGAATAAAGAAGTAAATACCTTGTAACTCTTTCACCAATGTCTTGCTAAATAGCCATAAGAATAAAAGTATATTATGCCAGTCTTAGGCAGTATTGAGAATATGATTTCTGGAGGTCACACTTTGAAAGACCTGGGCGCACTATGACAAACGTTCTCCCATCGCTCGAGTACGAGGACATGCTCGCAGAGTTCCACTCGTCAACGAACCTTGCGGCTTAAATTGTTCGGGAACTAAAACAGGAAAACTGATTTATGGGTTTTCGGGTATCGAAACAATTTAGTACGACCAAGAAGAAAGAGCAACCGATGTGAAAATACGGGTTGTATTATTCTCCTACCAAAAATAGCAAAATGTAAATTACCTTACGAAGGTCGTTGTTTGTATCGGTCGTAAATTGCACAAAAATTCTCGACGTGCACTTAACTTCATTATTAACTCAATGACCCACACGGATATTGAAGTAGCTAAAAGAAAGCGCTCATATTCTTCAGAGTATATTCAAGCTTCTCAAATCAAAGCAAAACAATTAATTTTTTTGCCCACCGACCTTCTTCGCCAAACTGCACAGGACCATGATTCTCCGGAATGGGACGGAGAACTGGGGACTCCATTTCTGATGTCATTTTCTGTCGGAAACAGACCCGCCGTGATTTTGTAATCGTTCACCTTCTCACAGGGTCACAGCATGACTTTTGTTTGGCGAATGAGTGCCTCGCTCGCGTGTTCAGTCGCAACCGGAAGCTGTGCTCGTGATTGAGGATCACGCAGTCAGAGGTAACAGTCACATCCGGTTGTGCTTTTCCCTTACGCAATTACTTTCTCCTAATACTAGAAATACGATAATCGTAGATATCCCTCCAAATTTGATGCAAATGGCATAGCGACTCAGAAACTGCTTTAAAACAAACGGCGCCCGGACTCGCTTGCTGTTTTTTCTCTTCGAATTCTGCTACCAGTCAGCTATTAATAAAACGCGCATTGTCATCATATTAGAAAATAACAAAGGCTTTGAGTGGGATGCCAGCCGTGCATTCTTGCGAGAAGCCGAACGACCGCGCATGCACAGTGCGTTTTGCAGCGGTGTCGACACTCTGGGAACAACCGCGACAAAACGTCTGCGCATGCGTTGGTGATTTTAGTTCCGGTGGATTTTCCTGGGGGTAATTCCGCAACAGACGAACGCATTTTGCAGCCGCAAACAATTAGCGGTAAAAAACACGAGCATGAATGTGCAGGATCAGTAAAATGGTGCTATAGATTGGGGGGAGAGATTCAAGTCTAGAATTTTCTGCCCCAACCTGCAAACAGAAAGGGGGCGTCACTCAATATTCTCAATTATAAGTGTTTTGAAATGTTAAACAGAAACTAGCATCACAATAAGGCATCATTCACCATCACCAGCCACATGCATTCACTAATTTATTATTCACCATCATTGGTATATAATAAAATGATAATAAATTAATTAATCTTTGTATATTTTATATCCTGGAACAGGACTTTTTTATATACATGTAAATTGCCAACATTTGCAGGAATTTAGATACAATACAGCAATATTGCTGTCAATTTCACAAAATTTAGGTCAATAATTGAATTATATCTAAAAAATCTCTAAATCTAAAGTTTTCTAAAAATGTTCATCTAAATGATCATCAGCATAGAGCTGTTTTCCAATGACCATACAAGTAATCAAGTGATTGCTCAAATTGACTGTACACTTTCCAAAAAACTGGTCAAAAACAAGTTCACTAAACAGCAGCAATCTTGGTCAATAAAGAGCAAAAACATTGATTGTATTATTCTCCACACAAGAAAGAAATATTGTTTTCAGTCTTTTCACATTGCTCATTGGTTTCTTCTTCATCATAAGACAATACAGCTTAATACCATGGCTAATTCTGATTAGTTGAAAAACATGGTTAAGCCTCTGTGATCGGTTGGGTACTTGCTTTAGTTTTGGTTTTTTGACAGTCATTAAAAAATTAATAAACTGGGCCCAGTTTTTCGAAAGCCAACTAAGCTAATCCAGGATTAACGAAATTCCTTCTCTCGACCCCTCTGCCAATAAACCGCAGAGTTTTGTTCGAAGATGGACTAAAAAGCTTGTTCCAGCTTAAAAATGCATAAAGAAAGTTGTTGTAAATGAAACCTTCACATTTTCAGGCACATAAATGACATGAAAGTTTAGACCTAATCCTGCTTTGAAAAACTGGGCCCTGCTCCAAAACAATTTGCAATAAATAAATAAACCTGCATATGTTGATACTGTATGAAATCCATGAATATATATCACTGACACTTCCTACATGCCTAGACAGTGTCGGTAATATTTAACTAAACACTTGAGTTGGTGATCAGAAGTAGTTCTAATCTTCTGGCTGTTTGACGGTGTAAATGCATTCTGTCTTTCCATTCTTGCACAAAGCTCCCTAAAAAGGGGAAATGACAGACATTGCATTAAGGCACAAACATCACATGTAAAAGGATGCATTTTTGGCAAATGAAACTGAAACTAAACTTTCTCACAATAACAGTTAACTTCTAAAGTTTTCCTTATAATATGTTACTGTACGTCAAACATTTTTTTGTACATAATATTATTATTCACACTAGTTATGTTTTTTATGCAGAAATACTGTATCATACATTGCAAATATCAAACTATACAACCATCTATGGCTATGATTTGCAAAATATGAAAGAATTGCCTCCCTCTTGTTTTTTGAACTGTAGTTTTACAATTTATTACTTTGTCCCATGTTCTTTTTATCCGTCTGTTTTTTTGCTTCTCTATTATATATAACTAACTGGACTGTATAGTTTAAGCAAAAGTGAATATTACACACTACCAAACTTTCTCACCAAGTGTCACTATTAGAACTATACAGCAAACAGCTTTTGTACATAATACCAACACAATGTTGTTTATGTACAAACGTCATACATTACAAATTAAAACAAATGACCATCTGGCCATGATTTGCAAATAATTAAATAAGTGCCCTTCTTCCCTTCTCCCATTTCAAAATCAATTTGAAATTATTGTAGAGTTTATGTTATTTGTTTGTTTGCTTTTGAATATTTCTTTTAAAATGACTTTTCCCCATGTTTTACCTGTTAATGCATTTGCCCACAGTCACCATCCAAGATTGGCCCTATAACAATGTCCGACTAAAAATAGATGCCCCCTTTGTAATATTGTTCTTCACCAGGAAGTATGGAACAGCCAGCTTTTTTCCAACACACAAGCCTAGTGCAAATTCTGGGATCTGCCCATCTAGCCTTGACAAAAAATGAAGAATACATTATTAGAAATAGAAAGATAGAAATAGAAATCTTAAGAACTAAATTTATCTTTCAAAAAAACAGTAACTAGAGCACTGACTGATCACACAAAGTGGATAACTTGGCAGGTCTATCAGTGATTTAATTATTTCTACTAGTGATATGATCTGTAGTGATTTTTATTTTGTCTATAACATTATTTATAACATCACCCACCTGATACAAAACTCCAGGAAAGTAGGAAGTCACTACAGCCTTGTGCTCAGGAAACAACTGTTTGAAAAACTCTAAAGTCTGTGGAATGAAATAATGGACTAGTCAAGTGGATTTTATGGGTACGTTGGTATTCAACAAACTACATGGGGTACTTGCAAAGACCTCAAAAGAAATTTAAGAGCCCCATGGGTACCACCCTTCTCAGCATGCATTAACAATATCAAAGATCCATTACAGTCCTCAGCAAAGGCCTGCCAACTCTGAAAGTGACTTATTTCACTACTCAACCCCCCCCCCCCCCCCCACTCCCCTGAGGGGGAGGGGTTACTCTTCAAAATTTTGGGTTGGAGTGTGCTACCTGGGACTGAAAACCCTTACCCTAGTTGAGACCAAAATTTGCAAGTTTTGACCCTATGTCAGACCACAATGTGCAAGTTTCTACCCTATTCAGACCAATATCAAAACCTTTGACCCTATTCCAGACAAAAAGTTAAAATTGATACCCTTTTTCAGACTAAAATGCTGAAAATGATACCCTTTAAGACAGCACATACCTATATGGCTAATGTATGGAAGTACCCTCTCACCCTTGGGCCATGCCCAATTCTGACTGGCCCTAAAACATGCTGACTATACGAATTTTGGGTGTACAGTGGTGTGAAATTTAGACTTACCTTCCTTGAATCAGTTCCTTTCTTTACTTCAACCATCATCTGAAGGGCAAGGCCAACACAGCTTTCAACGCCATCTCTGTTTAAATGGAAATTCTCTCTTTTGGGAACTGCCCCCTTAATTATTCATTCTTTCAATTTATTTAATTTATTCAATTTATTTAATTTATTCAATTTATTAATTTATTCAATTTATTAATTTATTTATTCATTATATATTCATTTATTCATTATATGAATAATTAAATAAATGCATACATGAATGAATAAATCAATTCTGAATATATCAATTTTGACTGGCCCCATGGAATTATGGGTGTATGGTAATTTGAAATTTGGACTTGAATAAATCAATTCATTCACTTATACATTATCTAATCATTCATTTATTCTTTTGTTCATTTCTTTCTTTATTTTTCTTTATTTCTTTATTCTTTTTATTGTATTCATTTTTATGGCGCCATGGTTAGGGTCAAGTAGTGTTAGGGTCAGCGTTACGGTTAGTTAGGGTTATGGTTATGGGTTATGGGTTAGGAATGGGGCATCCTGTTGGGGGAGGGGGCCTGGGATGGTGGAGGTACACCAAGGGAGGTGACGGTTGCACAACCACATTCACGGTCATCCCAGGCCCCCTCTCCCACCCCTCCCCTCAAATCCCATCCCTCCCAAATCACCTGTACAACCCAGTCCCTATCCACCTACCCTCCGATCAACAGTCAACCCCACTGAAGGAGGAAGACTGCAGATGAATATCAGCGAGGGGATAGACGGGAAGAGAGTCAAAACAGAACCCTGAGGGGGCCGCGGGAGCATTGCTTCCCCTCTGATGAGTTGTACGAGTTAGATGAGAGAGCAAGGACCAGAATGGGGAGAATTCGCCTAAGCAGTGGTACCCATAGCGACCCTCTCGATGAGTTAAACGGGTGGAATTATCCGTTATCCGCGGCTGTCAGAGGCTGGGATAAAATGAGTCACGGTTTCCTTTGCGTGTCATGCACCCTACGCTCCAGAGGTTGTGAAACACCTGCGACTGGCGGCAATTTTAAACTACTGACAGAGGGTGCATCTCCGTCGTTAAGATTGCCTGTAGCCGACCCATGTCCTCAAGTCGCCTGCCCATTCTTCTCATTCCGAGGATTGAAATGTGTACCACTGCTTAGGCGAATTCTCCCCACTCTAGTCCTAACTCTCTCACCTAACTCCTACAACTCACCAGAGGGAAAACAATACTCCCGCAGTCTCCTTAGAGTCCCGTTTCGATCCTCTTCCTGCCTACCCTTTCGCTAACATTCATCTGCACTCTTCCTCCTTCAGTGGAGTTGAATGATGGTCATCATCAGGTTGGTGGGAAGGCACACATTGATCATACAGGGGACGAGGGACTTGAGGGGACATAGAAGAATATATAGTTAGGAAGAGAAAAATGGATGATAACATTGAAGAAAGCCTGGAACAGTATGCTGGAGGAATGTCCACAACAGTCTGCAGGAAGTCAGCCCGGAATTAAGAGTCTGTCCACAACAGTCTGGAGGAAGTCAGCCTGGAACAGTCTGCAGCAGCTGGAGAACATCTGACTATAGTTGGAAGAACAGGAAACATTGGGTTAGAAAACAGTATAAAATAATAATATTGTACTGGATGAAAATTGAGCATGGGTTCTTACAAAAATAGAATATAATAGGGGAGAACTACATTACATATTATTTTGCTGTCTATGATAAAACACAATAACATTGATAGTGAAAATAAAGATGCTACTTAGGTGACCTCAAATCGGGAGAGATAAACCTTTTATACACATCATGCTACAGTATATTTAGAACCTACACATAAACAAGTTTATCAAATAGTTCACCTGAATCGGAAAACAGTTTCAATCACCAGAAAAAAAAAAAAAAAGGATACCAACAGAACAACAAAGAGTGTAAGGCAACATAAAGCATGACCAAGAAAAAATAAATAACTATACAACAAGTAAGAAAGAAAACCGGGAGGCGAAACAGATACCAGGAACGGAAGTGAAACTAAAGCAGAAGAAAAAAAAAGCGATGTGACTGGGAGAACAACAAAACTGGGGGAAAAAGATTTATCGAAGACTTAGGACATGAAGGGAAAAACGAAATGATGCAAACTAATGCTACGAAGCGACCATAAAACAGGGAAACTTGTGCAGCCAGAGAAGTATAAAAAGCATTGAGAAAGGCAAAAGGAAACAAAATATATGGAGAAAATAAGCTAGACCCGTATATAGAAAAACTAAAGACGCAGGGGGAAATAACATGAGTGTGCAAAAAAGGGACATGCGACAAGGGAGAAACGAAGGCCAAACAAATTAACACGAGGGTGTGACGATCAAGGTGAGAAATGCGTTTTGCATAAATGACACGGGAAGGAAATTTGAGCGCGCATATGGCCCGAGAAAGCAAAATGGTTACGGGGAGAAACGACAAAGAACAACGACAGAACTTAAAACTAAATTACCTGTAAAAGGGGGCTTCGTTTAGGCGTGGAGCCGGACGCTTTGCCGGACGCTTTGGGCCGCTTCAGTTGCGAGCGAGGTGGATGTCCCAGCCGAGGGGAGTCCGGAGAGCAGAGGTGTTGGGAATCTGGAGGTTTCTTTTCTGTTGGAAATCATTCCGAACTTGGGGAACCTTGAAAATCTTGTGAAGCAACAGCGAACTCCCACCTTCCATCCAAGATGGACGTTCCTTCAGCGAAGTCGTCAAAATTGCCGCCCTGCTCGGCCTCGTCAGGAGAACGAGGCGACTACTGCTGGTTGTAGTTGTACCCATTCTCCCAGTGCCTTACGTTTAGTTGTACCCAGTCCTCTAGATGTTTTCTGGATTGAAAAATCCCAGAATGCGTTTCAAAACAAAATGGCGTTCCAGGCTCTGTTTCCATTGTTGTTTCTTTTTCATATGGGTAGTTTTAACTTGTCAGTGAACATAAAGTCGAAGAAGGGAGACATCATTCGACAATATTTTAAGTCAGATCCAGAGGGAGATGTTGTGACAGTGAATTACAAGCTGGATGAAGGACAGTTCATTGATATGCTCGTCGATTTTAGAAAGGTACAGTATTGTCGATCAAGTTTAACTGATAGAGTTGTGGGCTTTCTAAATATGATTTTGCCTGCAGATTTTATAAAACCCTTTTCCACGATACGACCATCTCCGATCTTTTTACGTCAGTAGTATCGAGTTAAACTGGCCATATAATTTATCAAACCTCAACATTTTTCTGTATATATTGTATTGTCAGGTGAATCGGCTGGCTGTCAAATCGCGCATTACTTTCTACAACTGCATACAGTAGCTTATCAGTTCTCTTTGACACGTTATTCAGTTTGTACCTACAGTACCTATGCAAAACAATATGCATATTATAAAATAATCTAATATCGTTTTGCAGAAGCACCAAATCTTCAAAGCTGTAGTACTGGGCGAGATAGAGAAAGCAGAGAGTCCATATGAAGCCATGTGCTTTGTGAGAAAGTTTGGTGATAAAGAGTTTATATCATCTGATGCCATGTCCAAGCTTAGGCAGGTAAATGCACCATTATTGTTGTTACTCTCAACCTGTGTGTGTGTGTGTGTGTGTGTGTGGGGGGGGGGGGGGGGGGGGGGGGGGGGAGGGGAGGGGCTTAATTAGAAGTTGAGGTAGTAGTACCCTGAAAACTATGCCCCATAGGAAATATAGGGGAGTCCCCCTCCCCTCTTCCCAAGCTCTCAGTATTCCAAGATCAGGTCAGAACATTGTTATGTACATGTGTCTTTCGTTAACTGTTGTTCGACTTACCATAATCAACAGAAAAATCCCAGTGCCATACGAACTCCAGAGGAAGACCTTGGCACTGAGAAATTAATCATGGATCATGAAGTTATGATGGAAAAAGCTACACTGCTGGATCACCATGTGCGCCACATGTGCAAAGATGCTGGTAAAATCAACTTGAGAGGGGAAGATTTAAAGCAGCTATTAGCAGGTACACGTGTGCAAATATACTGTAGTTGTTATTACCTCGTTACTGGTATTTGGTCTGTTTACTATATGTGGGTTGTAACTTCAATAATGGTGCATACTTTATATCAGTAAGTGTATTCCAGAACCAGAGTTACTGATATACTCCTGCTTTTTCTCATATTTTTGGGAGTATTTTTGGTCATCTGACATGTCACTGAAAAGTTTTACTCCATTTTTCTTTGAAATGTGACCTCAGTAACTTTGACATATTTCTAATCTTTTCTTGTATTCTTTCATTGACAGCTAACTCAACAGACAAGGACTTGGATGTTTTGCATTCTTTATCTCGGAATTTGTCAGAAAGCATACAGTTGCTCAAACAATGTCATGATTTGGGAGATGCCAGTTTACCATGTATCTGTCAGCTGCAACTTTGTCTGAATTGGTATCCATGTGCCCTGAAGTACTGTACAGGACCTGACACTGAAGAATATCGCTGTGGCATCAAGACATGTGGAAAGTGTTTTGACTTCCATTATCGAGTTGAAGAAAATCGACATTGCTTTTGGAATGGTCACATCATGTTGACGTAATACCATCCATAAAGAGACATTGATATTTTTATTATCACCTTCTATGTAGCCTACACTGTATGCTGCATTCAAACTAAACACGAGTATGTGGAGCAGAATATCTCCATGCAATACAACAATGAAAAAAATGCAACACTAAAATGGGAGGGCGATAAGGTCAAGTTGAGAAGTCAAGGGGGAGACAACCGAGGGTCTATGGAATAATTGTGACTTTTGTAGGCTCCAGAGGGTGGTCCCTTGGGGGGGTTGAAGAATTTTTATACAGGGAGGCTCCACCCAGGCTTTCAATCCCTTACCCTTTCAAATAACATTCTGGGGTCGAAATGGTGACCTTTTTTTCAATACAGTCGAACCTGTATTCAGCAACCACCCTCTTTTAAGCAGCCACCCTCAATTAAATAGCCACTTTTTGTCAAAGTCCCAAAAATGTTCTCAGTAATTTGCTGTAGATTGTTCCTCTTTTAAACAACCACCTCTATTTAGTAGCTGCTGGCGCTTCATATTGTATTTTACCTGTATTAAAGCAGCCAATTTTCACTGCAAAGGAATCAAACTAAAAGCTGAATTAGACAATGTAGAACACTTACAGAAGTTCCTGCAATACAGAAAATTTATGTTACATCAAAGTATTTGTATGAGTGCCTGTTCTCAGATTCTGTGTAGCCCTTATTAAAACCCACAGAAATCAGGAAGGGGGGAATGAGAAAACACAATGAACACAACTCAACTTTATTTTTTAACACAACTGGAACCTCTCTTTGTGACCACTCCTGACTCAGTGTTTCCTCAGCCAAATTACTATTAATGAAGCCTCCTGTAAGTGACTGAGTAAGCCTGATATAAAGAGTGGTTGCTTCTGGGAGGTTCTACTATTAATAGTCATTAGCCAATAGATATACAAAACTTTATATAAATATTATTATATATAGGTGTTTCTGAGGGTTCTACAACAATACTATTGTCTAATAAAGTTCCTTGCTTACAGTGTGTTTCCAAAATGACAATAAAATATCTTGTAGGCTAACTGTACAATATATTCTGAGCAATATTTACAATGAAATTACTAATCTTATACATATGTTATATACAGAACAATGCAAAATAGTATTACAAAACTAATTCAGCAAGGATATTTTTCAAATTATGGAATAATATTGTATTGCACGCCAAAATATAGTTAAATTATCTCAGTTTCAAATACTAATACTATTTTGACAAGGCTTAATGCAACATTTTATTTAGCTTTTTTGGCCTGGCATCAATAAAGTGTCGATGGAAAACTCAAGATAAATAACCAGCTAATTTCTTTGACTTCAGCAGCATTACAAGACAACAAGCTTTTGGTTTTAGGCTGGTTTACAGGGTAAAGCAAGCGTAAGTGCAAGAAAATGGAACTTTTTCACTCTAATGCAACTTAGGTGCTACTGCTTCTGTTGCACTAAACCCTTTGACAACTGACTCTCTTGCTAAGCTATGCTGTGACAATTTACAAGTTTGTAAAATGGGTTGAAATGTAACATGTGCAGTTCCTCTGGTGGTTCATGTAGTAAGAAACAGATGTGAACACACTAAGATCAGAAAAGGAGGAAGTCTCTGCATTATTCAGGAATGGCCTGGAGAACAAATCTACCCATAACATTGGGTCATATCCATTAATTTTGTAATAATCATGGCTAGTGAAGTGTGAATGTTGCTACAGTGTAGCACTCTGGTAAAGAAGATAAATTAGGCTTTGAAATAAACATCAAACTTTATCATGGCCTTGGTTCATAAATAAAATATATTAAAACACACTCTACAGTTCATTTTTGTACAAGAAAATTACTGAACAGGTTGATTTTAAACATTCTGAAAAAGAATGAACTTTCTACATCACTGCAATGAATGAGTGGAATATTAACCTAAACAAGCTGCTGATAAGCTGCCGATATGACATCAAGAGTTTGACCAGAAAACATTGTGGTGGAAATTTCAACTGTATGTATTTTGAACACTAAAAATATTTATTGAACTGAACTGCCACTGTAGGGTCCTTGTAATTAATGTCTTGCATTCTGTTGGTTGATATTCTCATATCTGAGTTATTGCAGCTCATGCCATGTCATCTGCAAGGTATCTCTGGCCCACATCTTCCTCTATCCAGCCCACAATCTTGCCCTCCCATCCTGGTACCAACCCACGATCATCAACCACCTGAGTATAAAATTTCAGGTTAGAAGCCTGACCCTGCATCAGTGAAAATGGACACTAAAATAATGTGTACAAGTTAGTCCAAAATATTGGTGACCACAAGAATGCCAATGCTGTGTCTTACTAACCTCCTCCTTAACTGTTCCAAACTCAG
This sequence comes from Plumapathes pennacea, assembly GCA_964036295.1. NCBI lineage: Eukaryota > Metazoa > Cnidaria > Anthozoa > Antipatharia > Myriopathidae > Plumapathes > Plumapathes pennacea. Next base: position 9,112,391 of record OZ038466.1, on the reverse strand, counting down.
GATCCAATGCCTTGAAGTGATAGCGATAAGGACCAGGTCGATCAAACACTTGTTTGAAGTCTGCCAAAGTTATTTCACCAAGCCTGAGGAGAAGAGCAAATTAAACATAAAGTTGTCATATAAAAACTAAATTCCATTCAACCACAAAGATACCAAATTTAGTGTGCCCTTTTTCATACACACCTTTTAGGGATTGAAGTGAGGAATGGAGTAACAGCCCTTTCTGTAAAATACAATACTTTTGTGGAAGCACCTGAACTGTCATCTGCTGCTTCAAATCTGCCGTTATCTGTAGGAGACAATATTGTAGTGAAAATTGAAAATTAAGAAAAAAAAAAAAAAAAAAAAAAGAAAAACTGAAACATAGTATCTACTTTGGACCACTGTATCTGCTTATTTTCCAGATCAGCATTACAAAAAAGTAGGCAAAATTTACTTACAATAAGAATGAGCTTATGGGCCAATTCAATAAACATTTACACACATATTTTACAAGTTGTACCATTATTTAAACACCACTAAATGGACTCCAATCCAACAAAAATTTGCAAAACATTACAGATACAAATCTAAATTGTATAACTGGAATTGACTTGGTCATGGTATTGGAATAAAGTGTGTTTTAACATGTGGGGAAATTGGCCCAACTTGTAAAATACATTTATACAGTATAAAAAATTTCCTAACCAGTAGTTAATTTTACAGAAATAAATGGCAGCTAAAAAGACAGATTTACAGTCCTTACCTCGAGTGTTTTGATGTCCATTGTACCTATCAAATCCATTGACGTCCTGAAACCACAATGGCAACAGTAATAATTTATGCATTCATTTCAAATTTCTGCCCCCACCCTGTATTTGGCAACACTGTAAAAGAGGGCCACACATCTTTTATACATGTAGTTGCTATAGATCCAGCTGTTGACTACAGTACATGTACTTACATGTACCATAAAGGAACCTCTTTTTTTCTGGATTGTAGGAAATGCTCATAGGAAGATGGGATGTTATGCTGTATCTCATACCAATGTGAACTAGACTAATTCCTACCTGTTCTGATAATTGGCCATCTGCAGGCCTGGGGTGTCTATCCACAAGGTTGGATATGATCTGTGGCAAGACAAGACAAGTACTTACACATAGCATAGAGGAATCCACATAATATAATAATAGTATTATAATTATATATATATGGTTGTACACACAAACAAATTTTGTTAACACTTTAACTGTCCCACATACCTGTTCCAATGTATCTAAGGTGTGGTGATGGTGATCATGTGTATTAAAACAGGCACGTAGACTGCTGATTGCTTCTCGCACCACCTCCATTTCCTTGGCCTGCTACAACACATGAAAAGATCCAATCTAATGTTCATGTACATGATTGTACATGTACTGTATGTATGTATATGTGGTGAAAACAATGTGTGGTGAAACATCAGATCTCCAGGTTCTGATCATTACATATTAAATACACTACAATCCCAATGCAGCCTCACCTGATGTGTTTGATTGCTGTTCACATCTACATCTTCATCGGTCTGATTACCATGTAAAATCCTACGTGACAACACTCCCATTTTTTCATCTTGAAGTGCAATTCTGGATGAAAGGTCAGCCTTGAAAATAAAAGAAACGAGCATACTATCTATCAGAGAAATAAGCCAAAGCCCCTGTAGACATTGCGTTACAGCTTCTTTGGTCTGCCTGTACATAATTATACAGTAAACAATAATATTATTACACTACAGTAGTACCTTGCTGATTATGTGTTAAGCGATTATAAAATATCAAACCATTAGTGTGATAACTGACTTAAATATTACTGCAGGGTAAAAGCATGTAAAGTGAATACAGTAGTTTACTGACCTCAGATATTCCAACACTTTCCAGTTTCTCTTGCATGTCTTGGATCTTTTGCTGCAGTGCATACACATGCATGTCATCTGTTGGCCTCTGGTTTCTCTGTTACAGAACAAAATATATTCTGTATTCCTTCCTGTGTTCAGTCTTATTGTACAAGTACTTTGAGTTTACATGTATTTTTAACCGCCAAAAAATTTACAGGACTATAAGTACAGTCAAAGCTCTCTGATTGAACACTCTCGTAAGCGGACAGTTCTTCTCATGGACGCCTCCATGACGCCCTGTTTAAACTCTAGCTCAGCCAAACTCTGCATTTGCACATTCTCGTAAGTGGACGGACACTTTTTCTTCTTCCCAAGGGTGTCTGCTTACAGGAGCTTTAACTGTATAAAATAGTATCAAATGTACCATATAACACTATGATGACGCACAATTATATATACTGGCTAAAGGCTGAGAGAACCTGCATTTTGAGGTTGAGAATCAAAGGGTTAAGTGGGAGACTGATGTGAGTTTGTGGAAGATGAGGTGCGAATGCAGGGGATTGATGTGAGTTCATGGGAGAGTGGGAGAAGAGATGTGGATCCAGGAGATTCCAACAAAAAGCATACACGTGGATGAGTTGGCTGGTCTGCTAAACATGCACCTGTACAGTCATGTACAATACCTGAGAACTTCTGAGCTCTTCAATACACTGCAAGGCCTCTTCTAGTTCAACCCGCTGCTGTTCACTGGCCTGTTCTCTCCTGGTCAGCTCAACATGCATTGCTGCTACATCTCCGTCTCGTTCCTCCAGCCGTCTACAAAGTTCATCTATTTCTGCCTTCTGCTGTTGTCGAGAGAAGCCATGTTGTAGGAGCTCTGTCTTAAAGTGCATGATAGATTGCTCTTGCTGGTTCAACCGTGACATCAGACCTGACTTGACCCCTTGGAGACTGATACAGGTCTGCTTACAGCTGTTTAGTTTAGTTTTAAGGTGGTCATATTCAGCATCTCTTAGGCTCAATCGAGAGGTGACTATGGTGAGCTGTTCTTGGACATTGGAGGCCTCCAGGTGACAATCCTCCTCAGACACTTCATCATTTTCAATCCGGCCCTCCAGCAACTAAACAAGACAAGAGATGTGTGAACACAAAAAGTTGATCAACAAGAATTCTATAGCAAGTGTACACTGGATCTCACCATTTCTTGCAATTGTAATAACATTTCTTTTGTGCCCAAAAGGTCATCCTCCATACTATCATATCCATCTGTAATTTCATTCACAAATTCTTGGGTGACACCAATGCTATCATTCAGAGATGCCTTGCTAACAGATGACTCAGCATCAGATAAACATCGCTGAAGGCGAGGGCTCTGTGTCCCAGGAGATGGTGCCTGATGCCTGGGAGTGGCACAACCACTACTGGGTTCAGAACTGTCTGTGTGACTACCCCTCTTCTGCCCACTGATGGACTTTCGGCTCTTAGACTCCTGTGGTCTTTCTGGAATACTGCCATGAACTGAGGTGGAGTAACCAGATGGGCTGCTGTCTTCAGAAAGTCGCTCAATTTTGGGAGTACTTGAGACATCTCTAGGGTTTCTCCCTGTTCTCTCATCTTTTGTACTTTTTAGATGGCTGAAAAAACCCCTACTGTAAGATAGAAAAGTATGGTGAGATCTCAGTTCTGGCCAATTTTCAAAATGTGACCACTGTCTCAGCTGTTATTTTACTCTACTCTATCTATCTACAGTACATTGTACACTATTATGTGATAATGGTATCTGTTTGAGTGTCCACCTTCCATTTTGTCAGACCATTTGTCTGTCTGCATTAAAATACTTTCTTAAGTTTTGTCCAATTCTATTGTCTGAGTCCTGTCAATCAGCCATTTAGTTTCTATCCAACATATTACCCAGTCCAACCACTGCATTTAATCTCGTCAATTTCATTAATCGTATATTTTACCATATGTAGACAGGAATGTAGATCTGTCTGCTTTATACTGACCCTACTGGACAACTGTACACCTGTCAGCCCACAAATGTCACACTCTTTTACTTTTACAATAAATTACATAACATTAATTCAGTATGTACAGTATTACAGTGTGTTACATATACCTGTGTCTGTAGGGTGCATTGAGGTGTCTTCCTACACTTGCAGCAGCACGACTAGCTTCACCTATAGCAGCAGCGGCCTCAGCAGCGGCTGCAACAGAAGAGGGTGTCCGTGTGACTTTGTTTCGCACAGTTGCTGGTTCCTCAGGTTGATGCTGCCGCTGTTTCACACTTCCAGGTTTAAAATGTGCAGCCAGTGCAAGAATGAGACGCATGGTGGCTTTCACGTTTCCCTCAACAATATCTGCAACAAGCAAACAGAGATACAGTATACTTTATAGAAACTCTAATCTAATTTTTCCTTTCAAGCATGCAAAGCCTTTGTCCTTTTTTATCAAAGACTTTTGTCACATAGATATGTAAACAGAAGAAGCAAATTATATAACAACATATTACACATATAGAAGTCAGCCAGCTACAAAAGTGGATTCTGCGACTAATTCTGTCGGTGTGTGTGCTTGGAACGCCAGAGGAATTTATAGAGCCAAGTACAGTATTGTCATCAACTAACAATAGTCGTTTTGGATTGTGCCATCAAGGTGGAATGCTTGTGAAACCTGTGGGAAGTTGTTCCCACACTGTTGATAATCGCATAGTAATTAAATGAAAATAATATCATACTGGTATTATCATTACCGGTGACCATTTGTAATCCTTGTGAATTGCACCTTTTAATGCTAACTCTTACAGACCTGTACTAATGTACATGTGCATTAAACAAAGAAAAGCCAAGTTCTATTACAACATAATCAAAGTGGTCCATTCAGTTGAAATTACCTGTGGTATCTGAAACATTTCTCTCTTTGTGTTATACTCCAAATAATTATTATATTTTCTTCATTTAAGCATTATAATGTATTGCACAAAGTTCTCCTCTGCATACTGTATGCAGCAATAATAATGTACATTGGATAAAAAATAATGTTCAGCAGTCACATGTTCTATTAGCTTAGTCTATTTAAAGTGTAGGTGTTGTCAAAACAGACAACTATTATGAATCAAAAGGTATATTTTACTAAAAAAAACAGTACAGTTTGTATATGACATTCATATAGCATACATGAAACATGCTGTAGCCCTATGATATGCTGCTTTTGGAGAAATATGAAGTGAAAATACCATTCTACCTTTGGAGGTTACATGATGCATCTTGATCCTTTGAGCTGACATGAACTGAAGAACACGGTCCACATTTTCCTTCATTGCATGGTAAGTGCTTGGGCTCTCATCCATGACTAGATTCTCTCCAGCTGCAAAAATAGTACAAAACACATATAAAAATTTAGAGTGGCACAGAACCCTTTTCTAACTTCAAACTAATAGAAGCAGAACTAAACCATGCCAACCAGTGTAATCTCATTTGGTTAAGAATGCACACCAGCAAACAAAGGGGCCCCCTAGGTGTATTCCATGATAATCTAATATGTTTTATTGTATCTCTGCTCAGTGGTAGGTCTCCAAAGAACCTTTCTTAGTAACAATCAGAAAAAACAATGCAGATTTTGGGTAAACAAAATTTTCAACTTAGGTTTAGTGATAAATGCATTGACAAAACTGTATGGAATGTACACAAAAACAAAATAATATCGTAGGACATACAGTTTCCATAAAAGTGTGAATGAAAGCGTATACTGTCCTTGATCATCATACAGTATATGGCAATTAATATTTCAAGAATAAATCTAATTATGGCATATGAATATTGAAACATTCTAGAATATCATCATTATAATTATTCTTTTACAGAATTCCTAAAAATTCCTAAAAAATACAACATTTAATGTTGTATTTTTTAGAAATTACCATAACTTGATTTTTTTTGTAGCTATGATTTATTTATAATTATTTTATAATTATTATAATGAAATTTTGGAATTTGAGCGCATCTACCACATTCACATCCCTTATTTACCAATTAAATGTAACTTAGCATTTTCCTTTACCAGTAAGTCTTTTTTACAGAAGCATGGCTCTAAAAACTCATAAAATTCTTTCAAAATAATAAAAAATTCTTACCAACAACTTGTATGAGCTGAAGCAAAGCCACTCCATCCTGCATGTCCCTTGGGAGACTTTGTAAATGACGGCTACCTGGACGCTTCTTTAGCTGACAGTTAACCCAAGCCATGTAGGCAAGAAGTTGTTCCTAAATATTGAGATAAATCAAACTAGGGATCAATACAAAAACATGACATAAGAGTGTTCCAAGTTATAGGTATTGGTATATTCACACAGATGTATTATTTATAGTGATTATCTGTGAGTTGTGTTTCTTCCAAGTAACAGTTGATGACAATATTATGTTGTTTGACTCACTCAGCCAACACTGTGTGTTTCCAGTTAATGGCTGAACAACTGAACAGCCTTGAATGATACCTACAGCAGTATGCCCTTAAGGTCATGTCTACATTGTCAATAAGAAAAGTCAGAAATTGCTGCATGACTTCTTCAAGCAATGCTACATATTTTCAATTAATTTAATATGAAATAAATTATTTTATAGTGACATGTACTGTACAGTAGGTCAGAGGCACATAAAACAAATACCATTTTTCATTCTAAACGACATGTATATGGGGTCATTCAAGCTTTGAGTTAATGACTTTTTCTGGTTGAGTGACTAGGAATTTTATATACAGTGTAATAGAAATATGCATAACAATACAAAATAATACCTGTCAAATATGCATGTGCATGATATTACAGACACTTGATACATATTGGTCTGTCTGCTAGAGATAAATCCATATTCTCATTGTAAAAGATACTGTGTATTGTAGAAATGCCAGAGAACATAATATTTTTTGTGTACAGTATGTCCCAACTGTACATGCATTTTTCTTAGATGTTAAATAAAAGTTTGAGTCAAACCCTTTTCATGCAGCGTACTGAAGTATCGAAAGAACAAAATATAATTTACATTATTAATAACTAGTAATACTGTGTTTTATAGATACATGTAACATACTTTATTACACGACTTCACATTTTTGAGTGTAAATACGAGCCAAAATGAGTGCAAAGATGGAAGCGTATTGCACTCATCAGGAACCAGATCAACTGGTTTATTAGCTTACGTGATCAGTTTTCGCAAGCAAAGTTTACGAACGTGTCATTTTTTGTTCCATTTTGCGTGCAGCGAGAATGTTTGCCCTGCTTCATTTGTCATGTAATAAACAATTTATTACATGAAAAGTTGTGCAATACGGCTGTATTTTTACTCGTCAGTTTTATTTTTTCTCGCCTGAAGCAGGCTCGAAAAAATAAAACCGACTCGTAAAAATACTCCACCGTATTGCACTCCTTCCTGTGTAATAACCTCTTTTTAACTTTAAATTTAATTTTGCACATCGATCAAGATGCAGACTTGCTAAGCATAATATTATAAGTTTGTTGAAAGTATGTGGTTGTCAGCAATGGCATTTTTCTCTTGCAACTTACAGTAAGTTATAGCCATGCAAACACAGTTATTGTTCATAAACAACGACTACAGTCAGACTGTAGTCACCACAAGTTAAAATTAAAATACATTTCAGAAACTACATTTTGGGCATGTTGAATTTATTGACTTGTGCAGAAACAGTAAAAAAAAATCACTCATTCACATAGCATTTGTTTCGCTCCGAAAAGCGTCTTTACCAGCTCAATATATTCACAACATGGCGACGGTAAAATGCATTGATGATCGATATTTATAGGGAAGGTGAATATTTGATTTTGGTAAAACTTGATCTGATAAACAACTCTCTGAGACATGATTGTTACTTCAAGTGCACCGAGTATCTTTTCCACCTAATACGATTCGCAAGCTTGCACGTACAGATGCGACATTCTTGCTCCGCAAATTAATTTGTGAATTGTTGACAGAAACCGACCAAAGCACGAACGATCATGGTAATTCGATGAACGACTGCTGTAGGTCCACTCCAGAATAAGATCAGGAAGGATGCAATCGAAAAACATGTGTAAACCCTTGAACTGTGGTGAAATAAAACAAGCTTGTCGCAAAGTCCCAGACAAGCGTTAGATTACAGCAGACTATAACATGACGTGAACGATCTTTAATTAATCCTCCTGTAATAAAGACACTTTGAAGTTACGTGCATCAGATCATTCAGAACCGAAGCAAGCCATATGCTCTATTAACCAGTGACAAAAAGTCATAGCTTTGAAGAATGTTTTTCAAAAACAAACACTGTTGTATCATTAAATAATAATCAAAAAGAGCAGTAAACAACACAAAGCTGCAGTCTTCTGTTCACTGTTTGCGTGTAAATGCAAAGATTGAACGCATTAACAGTGAGGTTAGAGCAAAGCGTTTTGATAAACATGCCATAGTCCTCATGACAACCGTTCTTTTTTTTTTTTACCTCTCGCTTCATTTCTTCTTCTCGACTTCGTCGTTGTTTTCCGCCGCGGCTCCATGACACCCAAGAATTTCGGATACCACCATCTCGCCTCTTGTGTGGGGACAGAATCGATGGAACTCGATCTCCATTACCTTCGGCTGAAGTGTGTTGCATGGCGTCTTTCACGGCATACTACAACAACTGAAAGCCCTTGATATTTGATATTTCTCGCTTACATGCCAAACGCGAAGGGCCGGCGGCCGCCATTACTTGAACTCCGACGCATTATCGATTTGCACGAATTCATCACGAAAACACACTTCCTGCATGTTTTCCTGTTCCGTTTTGTAAGTTTTTTCTTTATTTCATTTTCGACTACTGCTTGTTTCTGTTCTTCTTCTCTCTCAAAAATTCAAAGTTATATTAAATTATCAAGTAAAAAAGGACAATATGCTTTTGATTGAAAACGGCGGGAAACGGTGCACCCGCGCGAGAGTCTGACCCAGTACCTAGCGGCCACTGCGCTTTTGCGCGCGTGGTCGAAACAAGAAATGGCCGACGAACAAAATGGGTGAGTTCTTCCGTTTGTTTCCATGTTAATCTAGCACATTGCAACAGCTGAGTTGCAAAGAGAAAGATATTGCAGAGTACAGGGTTCATTCGTTTTGTCGTACTTTTTCGAAAAAATCATGTTGCAGAGTGACAACGAATCAGCTGTTTTCGAAACCTTTCTTCTTTTTTCATTGTACAAAGCGCTCTGAAATCTGTGGCAATAGGTACGGGGTATTCTGTAATTTCTCCAAAAATCGCCTTTCACAGATACCTTTTGTCGGGGAGGCTGAATCCTTCGGTTCATCAGATAATCGGTACAAACATGACAAAAATTAGTGTCTAATTGTATGGGAATGTATAAAGCCTCCGTTTGTGTTAAAATATCGCAGCGGTGAAAATATTTGGATTCTGAAGCAATGGTGAGTTTTTTATTTATTTATTTTTAGCTCTTGCTCAAATGAAAGTATCGATTCTAACTGCACTCCCAACACAATTTTCTTTTCTTAAATGATAGAGAGAATCTTGGGGCCTTTTTGGCATGTACAGTGACATAAACCAATTCCCACTACCCAAAGACAAAGACAAAGCATTAAAAAAGAGCATGCCTAAATTGGAAGAATCTTTATTTTTCAATACACTGTCAACTGATAAATTCAATAAACTAAACTTAACTATTATTAAATCTGCTGTTCAAAGCGATCTGAATTTCCTTCACATTCAACATCAGACATGAAGATACAGTATAACATTATATGGCTTTGTATGCTTGATCCGTTGTGTCCGTTTTATTTTTCTGATGTTGTAAAATTTTAGTCTCTTGAGGAAGTACTGTGATGCCTATATATAGTCAACTCCTCTTAAAAGGCACCTCTCTTAAGATGGAGACATCTCTAAGACAGACACCTGGTAGGAACGACTCTTCCCATTTTATTTTCTTCTGTCAGTCATTTCCTCTAACTGAACTCTCTTTTAAGATTTACACCTCTAAAGCAGACTGTCTTAGAGGAAGTTGACTGTAAAATATTACAATGTACTTAAATACACATCCTTGGGATGCAAACCATGCAGTTACTGACAAAAAATGTACAAAAAATGATAAGATAGAATATTCTTGGGATTCCTTGCCTCTAAAAGTTTGCATTCGTTTGAAGAGAAAAGTGATCTAACATTACTATAAAGTTTAATCATTCCACTGTTAGTGCAGGTCATGCTAAAAGGTGTGAGATGGCATATTAAATTGAATAATAGCTGAGAAAAAAAGAAGAAAAATAAGCAAAGAACCTCGATTAAATGCAAACTACTGTGTAGTGATACTGGACTGTATCTGGGACTAATACAGTGTCATTAGTCTGTTTTTGCATTTACTAATCAAATGAGGCACATTTTACGTGTCTATGTCTATAGTGGGTTTTGGATTTAATTTTCAAATTTCTCATAAACTTTTTTTATGAAAGTTTTTGGCTCTGTGAACACTACTGTCTCACCAAACTTCACACTTCTTCTTTGGGTTCATAGGAGCATCAACAGGACACTTGAAGACTTCAGAAAATTGTTTGAAATTTGAAAGAGTTCCAATTACCCTGTGGCAAGACAAGTAGCATATTATCAGCACTGGTTATGGTTATGGCATGCAGGTGAGAAAAATCTAACTCTAGCTGATATAGAATCATTCTGAACTGATCCCATAAATCAGTTTGGTCAGTAAATGAAGAAGTAGCAACATCTATTTTCAGCTGTTTCAGCAGACACCCTGTCAGACACCATGAGGCATACATAGATTCAATTTACCTTTAGTAAGTATGTGTTGACACTCACCTGTATTTTGTCAAAGCATGCACATCCTCTTTCACAGAAAGGTATTCAGCTAAAGGAGTGGTACTGGTGCACTCTTTCTGTTGAGCAAAACATATTGCATATAATTCCAGTTAATTGTTTTTTCTTATACCACTGGATCCAGTAACCATCCATTGTGAAGACAGTGCAGACTGTCTTCAGAATGGGATGGGTTATACTGGATCCATTTTGCATAGCACTATGTCACCCATCTTTCAAATAATAATAATCTCCCTGGGATAATACGGTTGTCCTACAAGTGAAGGCATGTTTCAGCAATAGGCCATTTTATCAAGGTTGCACGCGCATCCAAGCTTGACGGGCCACAGACTGCAATATGAGAATTGATTAGCGAGCACTCATGCGTGAAAGTTGTAGAAAACGGCTTTAAAACTCAAGATAGCTGTCCTAACTCAAATAAGAGCACAACATGCAGCATTTACATTGAGGCCGAACACAGTCTGCTGCGAAAGAAAGCTAAGGGTTGAATGCAGAATGGACTATTGAAGGTTGTTTAAAGGGTCGTGCCGAACTGGTCCAGATAACACGCACCACTTGAGATTGTGAACAAAGTTTTCATCTGATTATGTACATGAGGAATCACTATACAGTATGTGAACTGCAGAGCACCTTCACTGTCACTCACCTGAGCGTATCCAAGAAAGAAGAGTTCTTCACTGGTCATGTTCAGCTTAGGAAGCACCTCTTCTTTCCCATTCTCTTTGATGAAGTTTTGGTAGGCCTTCAGAGAGTAAGAATACGGTAATACACTTTTAAGTCCGTTTTGTTCTTCCTCAGATGAAAGAAAAGTATTCATGAATCCCTTCAAATTAAGAGACTCAACAGCCATGATGTTTCAAGGTGAGGGAATCTTTCTATGCTCCAGCAGTGTTTTGTGCCCTTAATGACATCAGTACCGAGCATCAAAGGCACGTTTTCGTAAACCGGCCTGGATCCGCCCCTGAGCCTACCCCTGGTAGCAAGGGCAAACGTAAGCGCAAGAGAATGAACAAATTTCCATTCTCTTGCGCTTTACCGAACCAGCCTTTAATATGTGCGTATTTCAAGTAAAAGAGAAAGACTGACAAAGCTTACTCTGAACGCTAGTTTGACTCCTCCTCCGTCCGCTATGTTTTCACCCAACGTTTGCAAGCCGTCCACCTGTAAACGGTTAGAATTTTGACGCACTAACTTTAGAACGCTAATTGAACATGAAATTAACGGATATGTATAATCAGACATGCACCCTTGGACTGATGTGCACCCATGCACCTGTGCTCCGCCAGGTGAAGTAAGTATAGTTGAATCTCCCGTAAACGGACACCCTTGGGAACCAGAAAAAGTGTTCGTATCTGAAGCTGTTCGCTTTATACTAGAATGTGTGAATACAGAGTTTGGCGGAGCTACAGAGTTTAAACGGGGGTTTCGCAAAGGCGTCCGTAAGTAGAGCTGTCCGCTTACGAGAGTGTTCGCTCAGAGAGCTTTGACTGTAATACGGGGAACGTTTTTTTTCCCAACTTGTCTTTCTCTTTCTTTTTTGGTTTCTATGCGTATCTGTCTACTGTATTTAGTTTTCCGCCGATGCACTTACATGAAATTTTCCGAGGACTTTGTAGTGATTAAACTGCTCCACTAAACATTTGGCTTTTTCTTCGAACATTTTGATCGCGGGTTTACTCCATTTGGTCCTCTTTTCGATCACATCACCGTTTTTGTCAAATTTGCGACCTGTAGTGAAAACATTCAAATATTAACCACAGACAATGTGCTCTTCTTTTTCTCCTCTAGCGCTCTGGGCCCGGTTTTCGAAAGCCAGGATTAACGAAATTCTTTCTCTCGACCTCTCTCCCAATAAACTGCAGAGTTTTGTTCGAAGATGGATTAGTAAGCTTGTTCCAACTTAAGACGTTATCAAGAAAGTCGTTGTGGACGAAACTTTCACGTTTTCAGGCTTATAAATGACAAGAAAGTTTAGACCTAATCCAGGATTAGCCTAATCGTGCTTTGAAAAGCTGGAACAATCTTTTAAATCCATCTTCGAACAAAACTTTGCTGTTTATTGGCAGAGAGATCGAGAGAAAGAATTTCGTTAATCCTGGATTAGCTTAATCGGCTTTCGAACAACCGGGCCCTGAGCCCTTTCTTTGCGACGTGAGTTATAATTTTCAATAAGGTCCGTTCGCACTTGTGGAATTGAACGAAAATAATGTCGACATTTACAACTTACTTTTCAAGTGTGAAGGACACTTTGTCACCAGCGAATATTTTATTGTAAGTCAGTACCAAACTTCAAAGAAGCCGTCGTCTTGCTCTGGATGCTTAGTTAATTAATAATTAATCCAGTCTCTAGTGCGAAGAGGCTCTAAGGCAGTTTCACGCTTATGCGCAATAGCTAATACAGTCTACTCCCAACAAGACGAACATCCTCGGGACCAGCTCCAACTGTCCGTTTTAGAGGGGTGTCCGTCTTAAAGAGAGCACAAATTGGTGTATCAAGTAAGTGTTGATGAGGGTAATGGAACGCCGTCAAAGAGACAATAGCTGACGTTTCGAGCGCTAGCCCTTCGTCAGAGCGAATGAGAGGATTATGGGTAAACGGGGTTTAAAAGGGGATTAAGAAAGAAACCTATCTCAGAGGAAACTTAATAATTTTTGATTGGCTGTTGCGAAAAGCAGCCAATCAGAAAAACATGGTCAAAGGTTAAGGAGCTACGAGAAAGAGAACCGCTCGTTGATTCCTGCGGGAGATAAGGTACCAATTTTGAAAATCAGGCGCTGTTCTGTGCACTTGCGGGATTCGGTGTTGCCTTGGTGAAGAGATAAGCCGAAAATGGTCATGTTGTTGTGGGAGTGACCGGGTTGATTAAAATACCGAGCTACAGGTTTGGAAGCGTCCTGGCTGTTGTTTTTCACATCCAAAAGATGTTCGCGGAAAAGGTCTCCCAGCCTCCGTCCTGTTTCGCCGATGTAAAACTGGTTGCAGCTGGTGCACCGTATGCAGTAGATGACATTGCGGGAAGTGCAGTCGAAATGATCGGTGATTTGGGTGGAGTTCTTAGGGCCGGAAATTGAATTTTCGAAAAATCACCACTCGTCTCATTCAAACGAGACAAGAGCTTGCGCAATTCCCTAGTCAAAGGCTCTTTACCCACAGAACTTGAACCTGGCACATTCAAATGCCCGCGCAAGCGGTGTAACACATGTCCGTTCATTACCAACACCATTTCAATTTCCGGCCCTAAGAACTCCACCCAAATCACCGAATTTAAAAAATAAATTAAACGATCACCTAGTCCCACAATCCCTACAATTAAGCCTTTGTCTTCCATGAGAGCAAATACCCTTTCCACCACATTCCTTACAAAAATATTTTAGTCTTCCATGAAAACAAATACCTTTCCCACCACAATCCTTACAAATATATTTTCTTTTTTTATGCACACAAAATAATGACCCCATACAATCTTTACAAGATTGCTTATAATTACCATGTTTACATATCTGTGTTCCCTTACAACTCTTACAAGTATATTTTTGTATTCCGTGAGAACAAATACCTTTCCCACCACAATCCTTACAAAATTGTTTTTGTTTATTGTGTTGACAATAATACTTCTTCCTACTTTCCTTTGCCAATTCCTTCAGTGATTTAGGACTTGTAGTAGCCAGTTTTGGTTGAAGAATTGGTGCTTCGTGGGTAAATGGTTCATCCATAATGTTCCTTGTCACCGCTTGCGTTTTTGATTCCATTTTTGTTATATTAATTTTTTAATCCTTTAAACTAATTTTAAAATATAATCATTTTTTTAATAAAATTTTATTAACTAGCCCACCATAGGTTAAATCAAATTAACTAGCCCACTCTTAGGTTAAATGTGCTGGAATCGGTGTTTTACAACTACTAATGGACCTAAATGTGTAGCAATTGCTTTTGCTACTCTCCTAACAATCTTTGAAACTGAAGATCTTGATACGCCAAAAGAATTAGCAATTTTTCGGTACCGGCCTTCGTCAGCCAAATAGTATAGAGTGATGGCCACTTGAGTTTCGACAAATATTAGTTGACGGAATCTTGTTTCGGGTTCTTGTTTTGTTATTATTGGTCTCAGTAGGTCGCAGAGCTCTGTAAAGGTTTCTTTGGACATACGAAAGTTTTCCCTCCATTCTTCGGGCAGTACAACGTCGTTGCGAAAGTTTGTCCACCACTGACTCACTCTGCCTTGGCCTGATCCAGAATCGGCTTGGCCTTCTTCTACTGTTCAATCGCTGAATTCTAACTCCTGTAGATACCAAAAGTTCGGCTTCTTCTTTGGAAGTATCTTCTTTGTAACATCAGTAACAGGCTGCACTGATAAGCGAGTATAAGAAATGACAAATTTGCCAAAACCATAAACAGCATTAACAACCGACCAATGCCCGCCATGTTGTATTCATTCTACGCATGCGCGAACCTCGAAACGAGGCAATTGCCTGACGTATCCGGGAAAGTGTGTTTACATCAGAAAACCATTTCGGATACAAAGTTCTCACTTTCGATTGCGGATTCGTTTTTATTCCGGATTCACAGAAAATGATTCCGGATTCATCAGAACTAGTGTAAACGCTTTCACGAATCCGGAAACAAATGTCACGAATCCGGAACAATTCGCTATAGTGTAAACGGGGCCTAAATTTTGTCACACTCGAAGAAGCGTATTAAACTTATAAAGTAAAAAAAAAAACATACACGTACATGGTTATAGGATAAAGCATTGGCTGCAGAGATCGTCGCTTTTCTTGGAATTCATAAAAATTTCGGTGTCTAAGATCGACTTTGCTTGGCTTTCAAGCCTCGGGAGTATTCTGTAGTTGCGTGTAAATGTTTTCTCAGCGAATTTTGAAGTTCAGCTAGTGTCTACGAAAATTGCAGACTATGCATGTTGTCTGAACTAAACCAGACTGCCGTGCGACAAAGATTTTTTTTTAGCGGCTGACTGGTGACGTCGCTACACAGCCGTGGTTTGCAAAAAAATTTTTAAATAATCTCCGAACCGAAAATAAACAAGAATCCCGCTATCCGAAAACCCACTACTGAGCGAGGGGATATCTGCGATTATCGTATTTCTAGTAGTGATAGATGCGAACCACAGTACACGAGTCCCGTAACCGATCAAAAATTGATGTGTGTAATTCCGATTTCACGGTTGTCAAGTGGAGTGATATACTTAGTGTAACGAACTTGTAGTTTGCCAGAATTTACCCTCTTCTGCTGTATTGTAGTCACTGGGAAATGTCGTTATGATTTGTACCGGTCGTGTCGAGAGAAACCCCATATGGTTCGTTTCCAATGTTGCAAAACACATGCACCTGGCTATTGTCGGATGTGACGTAGTTGACTGTCACTGATCCCCATATAAGCTCGGGTTTCGCAATTAATAAACGTTCTGCTTCACTCGTATCTGAGCTGCGGTTGGTTGTTGTTCTTCGGCCTTCTAAGGCTCCGGTAAAAGGCCAGAGCGCACTGGCCTCGGTCAGTTACATTAGTAACTTGGCAAGCACATTCGATTTCTTTTAGCTTCTTGGGAAACTCCCCGCTGAAGTACGGTCATTTAAGGTCAAGCGTGTATGAGGTCTGCTGGAGTAATATGTATTCTTTAAAGAATGCGTCCGGCTTCTAAATGTTTCCAGCTAAAACAAACGTAAGTACAGCCTTTTTAGGTTTTGTGTATACTTGTGAAAAACGTTTTGCAAGCGTTGCAATAATTACACCCTCGTTCTGATGAGTGCCTCTGACGTCATGCCGCACCGATCTATTTATATCTGCAGCTTGCGTTTTCCTCTTGTGATATACTCCCAAATTTAGTTTACACTAATACTGGATCCTCAAGGTGCTAACCATGGGGAAGAAGCTTATCATACTTGGTCGATCCCTTTTCTTCGCTCTTCTCGGCGTTCAGTGCGTTCTCTTAGCACTGTACCCTGTGAATTACGGAGAAGATGAAGTCTATAGCGCATTAGCGGCTATCTACGCTTTGGCTCCTATTGCCTGGGCGGCTGTTTACTATTTCTGCAGTGGTCGTGACCAAGTTCGCTGGCTGTGGCTTGTATGGCTCTTCTACTTAATTGCACTGGTTGTGATGATTGGTGTGATATTTGGAAGGATCGTGATAGAGCACAAGCTCGATAAGAAAAGCACATTCGGACCCAACACGCTAAAGTCAGCGCTGTGCATTGCCCCCGGGGAAATGCTGCTACTGCTCAATACGGCTACTGATATATCTGAGTACCAAAGTGTTCTTGCTCAATTGTCTGTCACGGCCACATTGGATCTCTTTGATGGGATTGAGATGTTGGAAGTAATCATTGAGAACAGTGAAGCAGTTAATGCGACATCTGAAGAAATGAAGAATGAAGCGATATCTAAGGAAATGAAGCAGATCATTGTGGGCTTCGTTTGCGCATTCTTCCTGATCTCAACACTGGAACTCTTGCAATTCAAGTTTGTGGTACATCCCATAAAAGAAGCCAAAGTTCGGAAGAGAATGCTGTATGTCGACAGTCTTTTTGAATTCTTGCTAAATATTTGTTTTCTGGTACTTCGCATAATTTTGTGGGTCGACCACGCTCACGAAGCGTCGATTTTTATCACCAAGAACGTGATTTCCCTCGTTCTGATTATCATACGTGTTTTGTTTGCATGTGGTGTCGTCTAAAAGCAAAACAAAGTCGGCTGGTAGTAAAGCATGTAATTGCAGTTCACAAATCAACAAGAGAATTAGAGTAAAACTATTTGATTTATTGTACAAACAAACACTGAAT
Organism: Plumapathes pennacea; assembly: GCA_964036295.1. NCBI lineage: Eukaryota > Metazoa > Cnidaria > Anthozoa > Antipatharia > Myriopathidae > Plumapathes > Plumapathes pennacea. Next base: position 9,094,891 of record OZ038466.1, on the reverse strand, counting down.
TGTGAAATTTATTATGCTAATGTACTTCGCCTGATTCTCAGGATTGAAGATTGGGATTACTCCCGGATGTCAGGCATTTTAAAGTAACACAATCTCAATACTTCGTATGTAGTCTGATGAATAATGTAAGTAATGTTAAACGTGGTAATAAAATTCAAAAAACCAAGAACACGGGGAAATAATCAGAGGGAGGGAGGACAATTGTTGCTCGTTGGGGCAACGCCCCGACGAGCTTAGGATTGGAGACCGTGTCTTTTTCTTTGTCATATATATATATATTTTTTTTCTGGATTACGAATCAGCACACGGTGATTGGTTCACATTGCCACGTGATAAGTGATGACGTGAGGTGACTTTGCGAATAACTTGAGATCTAGTCGATTGAATCGTACGTTAATGGTTGTGTATAAAGTTATCTGTATGCCATCCAAACTCAATACCGTTTGGCTCTGTGGAACATGCACGGATAAACTAGATTTTAGGGAACGATTTTGGCTTGCGTTGTTATGTTCACCGTGATAGCCGTAAACAAATGTTTGATGGATTCGACTATATTTAATGGATACCGCTACAGGATAGCAAATAACTCTGTCGCCGCTTTGATGTCGAAGTTCCATGTCTTTCAAAGTGAAATACGTATGTGCAACGAATACCTTGACCGCAAAGGCGGTAAACAAATGAATCAGGAATCGGATTTCATATCATTGTTTAGTTTTAGTTTTATAATTTGTGGCACTCGGAAGCCGTAGAAAAGAAGCAGCCGGGTGGATCACTGTGCGTATTTCTTGGCCAGGCGACGTACAACACATCTATTCGGACAAAGGTTGACTTTCATAATTTTTGTATATTGAAATCTGTATATGGAGGTATTGCGACTTGCGTGATGAACGTGACTAGCCGGTCAATGCTTTAACTGGCACAAGTGCAACAAATATGGCCTGCCAATCGTATAATCGAAAGGCTATAGGCAACGAAGCGATATACAGTTTACACTAACATTGGCCCGACATCAAAGCACTGCTGTTCATCTCATTGATCAGGGCGAAGGTTACCCCGGAAGATGATATCGTTTACAGTTGCTAACATCTGCCTGCTTTTACTGTGATTAGAGCTCCGGATGAGTGCAGCTGCAGCTGTGGCAGTGTTAATCACAGGTTTTGTTGAGGCTCTGTTAAACTTGGCGGCAGCTCAAAGCAGAATAGAACTGTTCTAACTTGACAAACATTCAGCCGTCCACCGCCATGGTGAGACACGTACTGACTTAGCAACCGCGCCAAAAAGCTATCACATCGAGTGAGTGAGTGAGTGAGCGACAGATTGTAGACACCAATGACTCCCAGATATGCTACGCATATCCGTGACTCAAAAACGAAAACAAACTTTGTTTTTAAGGTGGTGTTACACTGGTCGATTTGCAACGACGATTTGAAACGATGTGATGTTGCGCTAAAAATCGTTGAGGTGTAACACCCCATTGCGAACGATTTTTCGCGATGTTTGCAGTGCTGCAACGCGTTGAAAGTTTTTGCAAGCGATTCAAAAACTTGCAACACCGTTATGTGGATTTGGAGCAAATCGGCGTTGCAAATCGTCGTTGCAAATTGACCAGTGTAACACCAGCTTTAAGCTCGCCGCAGCCGCGAGCAAATACACCGAAACTGAGTCCTGAACATTGAGTTTGTTAGTCACAGATGACTGAACACGCTGTGAACAAAACCGCAATAATATTGTAAACAAGTCTCATGTTACATTCCTCGCTTTCAATTTATATTTGTTACAGAGCGCGAATACTCGAAAGTCTCATAGAAGAAACACATTCAGTAAAAAAAACGTAAGTAGTATTGAAGCGAAGGCTAGCTGATCGTGGCCTCTGATTACAAATAAGTCCTCAAAGTCAAACTGTCAAAATCGACTGTGCATGTAAAGATAAGTCACGCATTACTCTTTTCTTGCTGGCCAACTTTTCACTCCAAAGTTCAAAATGCAGAGTCGCTCAACCTTTAAGAAGCAAGTGTATGAGTGTTGTAATGACAATTTGTACCAATAGGTTTCATTTGAGCAAGGTGTGAAAAGTCAAGTTATCTATATTGTATGATATTTTTCTGGTGAGAAACTGAAAGTCTCTTTTGGGAGTTTTGCTCTTGTCCCTACTTTCCATTTTAGTTTCTTCTGGTCTCGACCCCATCCAACGAGCTCACTGGCAACCTAAGTCTTGTTTCATTCTACAAAGCGCTCTGAAATCTGTGACAATAGGTACGGGTATTCTGTAATTTCTCCAAAAATCGCCTTTCACAGATACCTTTTGTTGAGGAGGCTGAATCCTTCGGTTCATCAGATAATCGGTACAAAAAATTAAACAATCCCCATGACAAAAATTAGTGTTTAATTGTATTGGAATGTATAAATCCTCCGTTTGTGTTAAGATATTGCAGCAGTGAAAATATTTGGATTCTGAAGCAATGGTAAGTTTTTTTTTTTTAGCTTTTGCTCAAATGAAAGTATCGATTCTATTCGAACTGCACTCCCAACACAATTTTCTTTTCTTAAATGATAGAGAGAATCTTGGGGCCTTCTTGGCACGTACAGTGACATAAACCAATTCCCACTACCCAAAGACAAAGACAAAGCATTAAAAAAGAGCATGCTTAAATTGGAAGAATCTTTATTTTTCAATACACTGTCAACTGATAAATTCAATAAACTTAACTTAACTATATTATTAAATCCACTAAAGCAATCTGAATTTCCTTCACATTAACATCAGACATGAAGATTCAGTATGACATTATATGGCTTTGTATGCTTGATCCATAACATCCATTTGATTTTTCTGATGTTGCAAAATTTTAGTTTCTTGAGGAAGTACCAGGGTGCCTATATACAGTCAACTCCTCTTACAGACACCCCTCTAAGATGGAGACCTCTCTAAGACAGACACCTGGTAGGAATGACTCCTGCCCCAGGGGCATATATCGGCTATATGGGGATGTGCCGCTCAACAGGGTATACTTTTTGCCTCTCCGACTATACAAATCACTGTTTCTCTCTGGAACAGGGTATATTTTTCAATCAGTCTGGCTCTGGAGCAAGCTCGATATTTCTTTCTGCCAGAATCCTTGATGATTTATAGTTGAGTCGGTCACTGCAAAACAGCTCTGAACTGTTGCTTTAAATCACGCAACGCCACACGTTTATTCAAGCACGCCATTTCCGATTTGTGGAGTCACCTCTAGTCTGGAACAGGGTATTTATTTTCACCATTTTGTCTGGAACAGGGTCGCAAAATTGCCCTTCTTTTCTCTGGAACAGGGTCAGGGTCACAGGGACTCAGCGGCACACCCCTATACTAATTTTAAGGGAGTGCCCCCCCCCCCCCCCCCTAGGGGGACTCCTGCCGTTTCTTCTATCAGTCATTTCCTCTAAAATGGACTTTTGGAGATGGTCCTAAGGGTGTGCCTTAGAGGAAGTTGCCTGTAAGATATTACAATGTACTTATTAAAATAGAGGGTTCACATCTTTGGGATGCAAACCATGTAGTTATGGCAAGGGGGCACTGACAAAAAATGTACAAAAAATGATATGATAGAATATTTATTGGGATTCCTTGCCTGTAAAAGTTTGCTATAATTGCATATATTTTTGCTATATTATTGTTTGAAGAGAAAAGTGATCTAACATTACTATAAAGCTTAATCATTACACTGTTAGTGCAGGTCATGCTAAAAGGTGTGAGATGGCATATTAAATTGAATAATAGCTGAGAAAAAAAGAAGAAAAATAAGCAAAGAACCTCGATTAAATGCAAACTACTGTGTAGTGATACTGGACTGTATCTGGGACTAATATACTGTCATTAGTCTGTTTTTGCATTTACTAATCAATTGAGGCACATTTTACGTGTCTATGTCTATAGTGGGTTTTGGATTTAATTTTCAAATTTCTCATAAACTTTTTTATGAAAGTTTTTGGCTCTGTGAACACTACTATCTCACCAAACTTCACACTTCTTCTTTGGGTTCATAGGAGCATCAACAGGACACTTGAAGACTTCAGAAAATTCTTTGAAATTTGAAAGAGTTCCAATTACCCTGTGGCAAGACAAGTAGCATATTATCAGCACTGGTTATGGTTATGGCATGCAGGTGAGAAAAATCTAACTCTAGCTGATATAGAATCATTCTGAACTGATCCCATAAATCAGTTTGGTCAGTAAATGAAGAAGTAGCAACATCTATTTTCAGCTGTTTCAGCAGACACCCTGTTTCCATGAGGCATACATAGATTCAATTTACCTTTAGTAAGTATGTGTTGGCACTCACCTGTATTTTGCCAAAGCATGCACATCCTCTTTCACAGAAAGGTATTCAGCTAAAGGAGTGGTACGGGTGCACTCTTTCTGTTGAGCAAAACATATTGCATATAATTCCAGTTAATTGTTTTTTCTAATACCATTGGATCCAGTAACCATCCATTGTGAAGACAGTGCAGACTGTCTTCAGAATGGGATGGGCTATACTGGATCCATTTTGCATAGCACTATGTCACCCATCTTTCAAATAATAATAATCTCCCTGGGATAATAGGGTTGTCCTACAAGTGAAGGCATGTTTCAGCAATAGGCCATTTATCTAGGTTGCACGCGCATCCAAGCTTGACGGGCCACAGACTGCAATATGAGAATTGATTAGCGAGCATTCATGCGTGAAAGTTGTAGAAAACGGCTTTAAAACTCAAGATAGCTGTCCTAACTCAAATAAGAGCACAACATGCAGCATTTACATTGAGGCCGAACACAGTCCGCCGCGAAAGAAAGCTAAAAGTTGAATGCAGAATGGACTATTGAAGGTTGTTTAAAGGGTCGTGTCGAACTGGTCCAGATAACATGCACCACTTTAGATTGTGAACAAAGTTTTCATCTGATTATGTACATGAGGAATCACTATACAGTATGTGAACTGCAGAGCACCTTCACTGTCACTCACCTGAGCGTATCCAAGAAAGAAGAGTTCTTCACTGGTCATGTTCAGCTTAGGAAGCACCTCTTCTTTCCCATTCTCTTTGATGAAGTTTTGGTAGGCCTTCAGAGAGTAAGAATACGGTAATACACTTTTAAGTCCGTTTTGTTCTTCCTCAGATGAAAGAAAAGTATTCATGAATCCCTTCAAATTAAGAGACTCAACAGCCATGATGTTTCAAGGTGAGGGAATCTTTCTATGCTTCAGCAGTGTTTCGTGCCCTTAATGACGTCAGTACCGAGCATCAAAGGCACGTTTTCGTAAACCGGTCTGGATCCGCCCCTGAGCCTACCCCTGGTAGCAAGGGCAAACGTAAGCGCAAGAGAATGAACAAATTTCCATTCTCTTGCGCTTTACCGAACCAGCCTTTAATATGTGCGTATTTCAAGTAAAAGAGAAAGACTGACAAAGCTTACTCTGAACGCTAGTTTGACTCCTCCTCCGTCCGCTATGTTTTCACCCAACGTTTGCAAGCCGTCCACCTGTAAACGGTTAGAATTTTGACGCACTAACTTTAGAACGTTAATTGAACATGAAATTAACGGATATGTATAATCAGACATGCACCCTCGGACTCATGTGCACCCATGCACCTGTGCTCCGCCAGGTGAAGTAAGTACAGTTAAAGCTCCCGTAAGCGGACACCCTTGGGAACCAGAAAAAGTGTCCGTATCTGAAACTGTTTGCTTTATACTAGAATGTGTAAATACAGAGTTTGACGGAGCTAGAGTTTAAACGGGGGTTTCGCAAAGGCGTCCGTAAGTAGAGCTGTCCGCTTACGAGAGTGTTCGCTCAGAGAGCTTTGACTGTAATACGGGGAACGTTTTTTTCCCAACTTGTCTTTCTCTTTCTTTTTTGGTTTCTATGCGTATCTGTCTACTGTATTTAGTTTTCCGCCGATGCACTTACATGAAAATTTCCGAGGACTTTGTAGTGATTAAACTGCTCCACTAAACATTTGGCTTTTTCTTCGAACATTTTGATCGCGGGTTTACTCCACTTGGTCCTTTTTTCGATCACCTTGCCGTTTTTGTCAAATTTGCGACCTGTAGTGAAAACATTCAAGTATGAACCACAGACAATGTGCTCTTTTTTTTCTCCTCTAGCGCTCTGAGGCCGGTTTTTCGAAAGTCGATTAAGCTAATCCAGGATTAACGAAATTCTTTCTCTCGACCTCTCTCCCAATAAACTGCAGAGTTTTGTTCGAAGATGGATTAGTAAGCTTGTTCCAACTTAAGACGTTATCAAGAGAGTCGTTGTGGACGAAACTTTCACGTTTTCAGGCTTATAAATGACAAGAAAGTTTAGACCTAATCCAGGATTAGCCTAATCGTGCTTTGAAAAGTTGGAACAATCTTTTAAATCCATCTTCGAACAAAACTTTGCTGTTTATTGGCAGAGAGATCGAGAGAAAGAATTTCGTTAATCCTGGATTAGCTTAATTGGCTTTCGAACAACCGGGCCCTGAGCCCTTTCTTTGCGACGTGAGTTATAATTTTCAATAAGGTCCGTTCGCACTTGTGGAATTGAACGAAAATAATGTCGACATTTACAACTTACTTTTCAAGTGTGAAGGACACTTTGTCACCAGCGAATATTTTATTGTAAGTCAGTACCAAACTTCAAAGAAGCCGTCGTCTTGCTCTGGATGCTTAGTTAATTAATAATTAATCCAGTCTCTAGTGCGAAGAGGCTCTAAGGCAGTTTCACGCTTATGCGCAATAGCTAATACAGTCTACTCCCAACAAGACGAACATCCTCGGGACCAGCTCCAACTGTCCGTTTTAGAGGGGTGTCCGTCTTAAAGAGAGCACAAACTGGTGTATCAACTAAGTGTTGATGAGGGTAATGGAACGCCGTCAAAGAGACAATAGCTGACGTTTCGAGCGCTAGCCCTTCGTCAGAGCGAATGAGAGGATCATGGGTAAACGGGATTTAAAAGGGGATTAAGAAAGAAACCTATCTCAGAGGAAACTTAATAATTTTTGATTGGCTGTTGCGAAAAGCAGCCAATCAGAAAAACATGGTCAAAGGTTAAAGAGCTACGAGAAAGAGAACCGCTCGTTGATTCCTGCGGGAGATAAGGTACCAATTTTGAAAATCAGGCGCTGTTCTGTGCACTTGCGGGATTCGGTGTTGCCTTGGTGAAGAGATAAGCCGAAAATGGTCATGTTGTTGTGGGAGTGACCGGGTTGATTAAAATGCCGAGCTACAGGTTTGGAAGCGTCCTGGCTGTTGTTTTTCACATCCAAAAGATGTTCGCGGAAAAGGTCTCCCAGCCTCCGTCCTGTTTCGCCGATGTAAAGCTGGTTGCAGCTGGTGCACCGTATGCAGTAGATGACATTGCGGGAAGTGCAGTCGAAATGATCGGTGATTTGGGTGGAGTTCTTAGGGCCGGAAATTGAATTTTCGAAAAATCACCACTCGTCTCATTCAAACGAGACAAGAGCTTGCGCAATTCCCTAGTCAAAGGCTCTTTACCCACAGAACTTGAACCTGGCACATTCAAATGCCCGCGCAAGCGGTGTAACACATGTCCGTTCATTACCAACACCATTTCAATTTCCGGCCCTAAGAACTCCACCCAAATCACCGAATTTAAAAAATAAATTAAACGATCACCTAGTCCCACAATCCCTACAATTAAGCCTTTGTCTTCCATGAGAGCAAATACCCTTTCCACCACATTCCTTACAAAAATATTTTTGTCTTCCATGAAAACAAATACCTTTCCCACCACAATCCTTACAAATATATTTTCTTTTTTTATGCACACAAAATAATGACCCCATACAATCTTTACAAGATTGCTTATGATTACCATGTTTACATATCTGTGTTCCCTTACAACTCTTACAAGTATATTTTTGTATTCCGTGAGAACAAATACCTTTCCCACCACAATCCTTACAAAATTGTTTTTGTTTATTGTGTTGACAATAATACTTCTTCCTACTTTCCTTTGCCAATTCCTTCAGTGATTTTGGACTTGTAGTAGCCAGTTTTGGTTGAAGAATTGGTGCTTCGTGGGTAAATGGTTCATCCATAATGTTCCTTGTCACCGCTTGCGTTTTTGATTCCATTTTTGTTATATTAATTTTTTAATCCTTTAAACTAATTTTAAAATATAATCATTTTTTTAATAAAATTTTATTAACTAGCCCACCATAGGTTAAATCAAATTAACTAGCCCACTCTTAGGTTAAATGTGCAGGAATCGGTGTTTTACAACTACTAATGGACCTAAATGTGTAGCAATTGCCTTTGCTACTCTCCTAACAATCTTTGAAACTGAAGATCTTGATACGCCAAAAGAATTAGCAATTTTTCGGTACCGGCCTTCGTCAGCCAAATAGTATAGAGTGATGGCCACTTGAGTTTCGACAAATATTGGTTGACGGAATCTTGTTTCTTGTTTTGTTATTATTGGTCTCAGTAGGTCGCAGAGCTCTGTGAAGGTTTCTTTGGACATACGAAAGTTTTCCCTCCATTCTTCGGGCAGTACAACGTCGTTGCGAAAGTTTGTCCACCACTGACTCACTCTGCCTTGGCCTGATCCAGAATCGGCTTGGCCTTCTTCTACTGTTCAATCGCTGAATTCTAACTCCCGTAGATACCAAAAGTTCGGCTTCTTCTTTGGAAGTATCTTCTTTGTAACATCAGTAACAGGCTGCACTGATAAGCGAGTATAAGAAATGACAAATTTGCCAAAACCATAAACAGCATTAACAACCTGCCAATGCCTGCCATGTTGTATTCATTCTACGCATGCGCGAACCTCGAAACGAGGCAATTGCCTGACGTATCCGGGAAAGTGTGTTTACATCAGAAAACCATTTCGGATACAAAGTTCTCACTTTCGATTGCGGATTCGTTTTTATTCCGGATTCACAGAAAATGATTCCGGATTCATCAGAACTAGTGTAAACGCTTTCACGAATCCGGAAACAAATGTCACGAATCCGGAACAATTCGCTATAGTGTAAACGGGGCCTAAATTTTGTCACACTCGAAGAAGCGTATTAAACTTATAAAGTAAAAAAAAACATACACGTATATGGTTAGGATAAAGCATTGGCTGGAGAGATCGTCGCTTTTCTTGGAATTCATAAAAATTTCGGTGTCCAAGATCGACTTTGCTTGGCTTTCAAGCCTCGGGAGTATTCTGTAGTTGCGTGTAAATGTTTTCTCAGCGAATTTTGAAGTTCAGCTAGTGTCTACGAAAATTGCAGACTATGCACGTTGTCTGAACTAAACCAGACTGCCGTGCGACAAAGATTTTTTTTAGCGGCTGACTGGTGACGTCGCTACACAGCCGTGGTTTGCAAAAAAAAATTTAAATAATCTCCGAACCGAAAATAAACAAGAATCCCGCTATCCGAAAACCCACTACTGAGCGAGGGGATATCTGCGATTATCGTATTTCTAGTTGATAAATGATAGATGCGAACCACAGTACACGAGTCCCGTAACCGATCAAAAATTGATGTGTGTAATTCCGATTTCACGGTTGTCAATTGGAGTGATATACTTAGTGTAACGAACTTGTAGTTTGCCAGAATTTACCCTCTTCTGCTGTATTGTAGTCACTGGGAAATGTCGTTATGATTTGTACCGGTCGTGTCGAGAGAAACCCCATATGGTTCGTTTCCAGTGTTGCACAACACATGCACCTAGCTATTGTCAGATGTGACGTAGTTGACTGTCACTGATCCCCATATAAGCTCGGGTTTCGCAATTAATAAACGTTCTGCTTCACTCGTATCTGAGCTGCGGTTGGTTGTTGTTCTTCGGCCTTCTAAGGCTCCGGTAAAAGGCCAGAGCGCACTGGCCTCGGTCCGTTACATTAGTAACTTGGCAAGCACATTCGATTTCTTTAGCTTCTTGGGATACTCCCCGCTGAAGTAAGGTCATTTAAGGTCAAGCGTGTATGAGGTCTGCTGGAGTAATATGTATTCTTTAAAGAATGCGTCCGGCTTCTAGATGTTTCCAGCTAAAACAAACGTAAGTACAGCCTTTTTAGGTTTTGTGTATACTTGTGAAAAACGTTTTGCAAACGTTGCAATAATTACACCCTCGTTCTGATGAGTGCCTCTGACGTCATGCCGCACCGATCTATTTATATCTGCAGCTTGCGTTTTCCTCTTGTGATATACTCCCAAATTTAGTTTACACTATTACTGGATCCTCAGATTAAGGTGTTAACCATGGGGAAGAAGCTTATCATACTTGGTCGATCCCTTTTCTTCGCTCTTCTCGGCGTTCAGTGCGTTCTCTTAGCGCTGTACCCTGTGAATTACGGAGAAGATGAAGTCTATAGCGCATTAGCGGCTATCTACGCTTTGGCTCCTATTGCCTGGGCGGCTGTTTACTATTTCTGCAGTGGTCGTGACCAAGTTCGCTGGCTGTGGCTTGTATGGCTCTTCTACTTAATTGCACTGGTTGTGATGATTGGTGTGATATTTGGAAGGATCGTGATAGAGAACAAGCTCGATAAGAAAAGCACATTCGGATCCAACACGCTGAAGTCAGCGCTGTGCATTGCCCCCGGGGAAATGCTGCTACTGCTCAATACGGCTACTGGTATATCTGAGTACCAAAGTGTTCTTGCTCAATTGTCTGTCACGGCCACATTGGATCTCTTTGATGGGATTGAGATGTTGGAAGTAATCATTGAGAACAGTGAAGCAGTTAATGCGACATCTGAAGAAATGAAGAACTTTGAAGGCAATGAAGCGATATCTAAGAAAATGAAGCAGATCATTGTGGGCTTCGTTTGTGCATTCTTCCTGATCTCAACACTGGAACTCTTGCAATTCAAGTTTGTGGAAAACAATGGCATAAAAGAAGCCAAAGTTCGGAAGAGAATGCTGTATGTCGACAGTCTTTTTGAATTCTTGCTAAATATTTGTTTTCTGGTACTTCGCATAATTTTGTGGGTCGACCACGCTCACGAAGCGTCGATTTTTATCACCAAGAACGTGATTTCCCTCGTTCTGATTATCATACGTGTTTTGTTTGCATGTGGTGTCGTCGAAAACCAAAACAAAGTCGGCTGGTAGTAAAGCATGTAATTGCAGTTCACAAATCAACAAGAGAATTAGATTAAAACTATTTGATTTATTGTACAAACAAACACTGAATTGTGAAATTTATTATGCTAATGTATTTCGCCTGATTCTCAGGATTGAAGATTGGGATTACTCCCGGCTGTCAGGCATTTTAAAGTAACACAATCTCAATACTTCGTATGTAGTCTGATGAATAATGTAAGTAATGTTAAACGTGGTAATAAAATTCAAAAAACCAAGAACACGGGGAAAAAATTAGAGGGAGGGAGGGCAATTGTTGCTCGTTGGGGCAACGCCCCGACGAGCTTAGGATTGGAGACCGTTTCTTTTTCTTCGTCATATTTTTATTTTTGAAGTTATTTGCAATATGCAAATAGCTTCTATGTCGGCGTTTGGGCGATAGTTGAACAGCCGTTCGGCCCATCTGATTAGGTCATTAAAATGCTCCCCTTCTAGGTGGCAAAAACTACTGAGGGGGGAGGAGCATGAAGTGTTATCCATATAAAAGCCGCCGTGGTACAGATCCTGTGAGAAAGTTTGTCTTTTATCATCTAATTAATACAAAGAGTGCACAGAGAGATTTCCAGTAAAGGGTTTCCGTGCTAATGTTATAACTTTGCGACAGGATGTCAGAAGCTAAATTACCTCTCCAGGGAGGGGTTTTCTAAATATAATTGGCTCTCTCGCACGTGGAATTTCAAGGCATTATTTAATGGCGGCTGTGAGCGTTGCCGATTCTTTGGTTGCATGTGGAAATCTGCTCCCCCTTCAGCCCCCGGCTGACATATCCGTAGTATCTGGCAAACAGGCGACACAGATTCACATTCAGAGCGACATTTCTGGACACATTTGCGAATATACGCTCCGCTTACAAAAGAAGGAACACAACTGTATGGTGTGACCATGACATATGTTTTGGCAAAGGTAAAAGCTTATTCCGAGTTTTTTTGCGTTCGCTGATATGTTTGTTGACACATGATTTCATGCCATAATTGCAAATGCAGATTGACTGTGCTATGTCTGAGTTGTTTGTTTATAAAATTGTCTCGAGCGGATTCTGTCACTAATGAAAAATCGACAGGAAATTTTACTGTGAATCCTTTTCACCACCGTTCGAATAGCACGAGAAACAGGTTTGTTCGGCTGGAGTGTGTTACGTTACGAAACTATTATAACGAGTCAAAACTGGTTTACCTCGCATGATATGTTTGTTGACACATGATTTCATGACCAGATCGACTGTGGTTTGTCTGAGTTGTTTGTTTACAAAAATTGTCTCTAGCGGGTTTTGTCGCTAATGAAAAATCGGCTGAAAAGTCGACAGGAAATTTTACTGTGAATCTATTTCACCACCGTTCGAAGAGCACGAGAAACAGGTTTGTTTGACTGGAGTGTGTTACGTACGAAACTACTATAACGAGTCAAAGTCTGGCTTACCTCGCAGAAATTTACAGAACGACTTGAAATATTTTGGCAAGCTATACTTTCCTCCTTTTATGTCGATCAGCTGAAAATAATCATATAATAAACTGTCATGTTTGTGCATTGTGTTTGGTCATGCATGGGCTGGCATAGTAGAACATAGTGTAAAACCCCGATCAAACGGTGATAATATTCGATGATAGTTCGTGCCCCGTTGTAACACGAACTACCTATCATAGACTATCATCAACTAGCAAATAGCTTCACGTACGCTTTGCGGACCTATGTTTTTTCTGGGTTACGAATCAGCACACGGTGTTTGGTTCACATTGCCACGTGATATGTGATGACGTGGGTGACTTTGCGAATAACTTGAGATCTAGTCGATTGAATCGTACGTTAATGGTTGTGTATAAAGTTATCTGTATGCCATCCAAAGTCAATACCGTTTGGCTCTGTGGAACATGCACGGATAAACTAGATTTTAGGGAACGATTTTGGCTTGCGTTCTTAAGTTCACCGTGATAGCCGAAAACAAATGTTTGATGGATTCGACTATATTTAATGGATACCGCTACAGGATAGCAAATAACTCTGTCGCCGCTAATTATTTAGTCCCGACGAACTTTGGGCACGCAAAGCTTTCCTTCAAATTTTTGATGTCGCCGCAAAGGCGGTAAACAAATGAATCAGGAATCGGATTTCATATCATTGTTTAGTTTTAGTTTTATGATTTGTGGCACTCGGAAGCCGTAGAAAAGAAGCAGCCGGGTGGATCACTGTACGTATTTCTTGGCCAGGCAACGTACAACACATCTATTTGGACAAAGGTTAACTTTCATAATTTTTGTATATTGAAATCTGTATATGGAGGTATTGCGACTTGCGTGATGAACGTGACTAGCCGGTCAATGCTTTAACTGGCACAAGTGCAACAAATATGGCCTGCCAATCGTATAATCGAAAGGCTATAGGCAACGAAGCGATATACAGTTTACACTAACATTGGCCCGACATCAAAGCACTGCTGTTCATCTCATTGATCAGGGCGAAGGTTACCCCGGAAGATGATATCGTTTACAGTTGCTAACATCTGCATGCTTTTACTGTGATTAGAGCTCCGGATGAGTGCAGCTGCAGCTGTGGCAGTGTTAATCACAGGTTTTGTTGAGGCTCTGTTAAACTTGGCGGCAGCTCAAAGCAGAATAGAACTGTTCTAACTTGACAAACATTCAGCCATCCACCGAAAACAAACTTCGTTTTTAAGCTCGCCGCAGCCGCGAGCAAATACACCGAAACTGAGTCCTGAACATTGAGTTTGTTAGTCACAAATGACTGAACACGCTGTGAACAAAACCGCAATAATATTGTAAACAAGTCTCATGTTACATTCCTCGCTTTCAATTTATATTTGTTACAGAGCGCGAATACTCGAAAGTCTCATAGAAGAAACGCATTCAGTAAAAAAAACGTAAGTATTGAAGCGAAGGCTAGCTGATCGTGGCCTCTGATTACAGATAAGTCTTCAAAGTCAAACTGTCAAAATCGACTGTGCATGTAAAGATAAGTCACGCATTACTCTTTTCTTGCTGGCTAACGTTTCACTCCAAAGCTCAAAATGCAGAGTCGCTCAACCTTTAAGAAGCAAGTGTATGAGTGTTGTAATGACAATTTGTACCAATAGGTTTCATTTGAGCAAGGTGTGAAAAGTCAAGTTATCTATATTGTATGATATTTTTCTGGTGAGAAACTGAAAGTCTCTTTTGGGAGTTTCGCTCTTGTCCCTACTTTCCATTTTAGTTTCTTCTGGTCTCGACCCCACCCAACGAGCTCACTGGCAACTAGTCTTGTTTCATTCTACAAAGCGCTCTGAAATCTGTGACAATAGGTACGGGTATTCTGTAATTTCTCCAAAAATCGCCTTTCACAGATACCTTTTGTTGAGGAGGCTGAATCCTTCGGTTCATCAGATAATCGGTACAAAAAATTAAACAATCCCCATGACAAAAATTAGTGTTTAATTGTATTGGAATGTATAAAGCCTCCGTTTCTGTTAAAATATTGCAGCAGTGAAAATATTTGGATTCTGAAGCAATGGTAAGTTTTTTTTTTAGCTTTTGCTCAAATGAAAGTATCGATTCTAACTGCACTCCCAACACAATTTTCTTTTCTTAAATGATAGAGAGAATCTTGGGGCCTTCTTGGCACGTACAGTGACATAAACCAATTCCCACTACCCAAAGACAAAGACAAAGCATTAAAAAAGAGCATGCTTAAATTGGAAGAATCTTTATTTTTCAATACACTGTCAACTGATAAATTCAATAAACTTAACTTAACTATATTATTAAATCCACTAAAGCAATCTGAATTTCCTTCACATTCAACATCAGACATGAAGATTCAGTATGACATTATATGGCTTTGTATGCTTGATCCATTACATCCATTTGATTTTTCTGATGTTGCAAAATTTTAGTTTCTTGAGGAAGTACCAGGGTGCCTATATACAGTCAACTCCTCTTACAGACACCCCTCTAAGATGGAGACCTCTCTAAGACAGAAACCTGGTAGGAATGACTCCTGCCCCGGGGGCATATATGGGCTATATGGGGATGTGCCGCTCAACAGGGTATACTTTTTGCCTCTCCGACTATACAAATCACTGTTTCTCTCTGGAACAGGGTATATTTTTCAATCAGTCTGGCTCTGGAGCAAGCTCGATATTTCTTTCTGCCAGAATCCTTGATGATTTATAGTTGAGTCGGTCACTGCAAAACAGCTCTGAACTGTTGCTTTAAATCACGCAACGCCACACGTTTATTCAAGCACGCCATTTCCGATTTGTGGAGTAACCTCTAGTCTGGAACAGGGTATTTATTTTCACCATTTTGCCTGGAACAGGGTCGCAAAATTGCCCTTCTTTGCTCTGGAACAGGGTCAGGGTCACAGGGACTCAGCGGCACACCCCTATACTAATTTTAAGGGAGTGCCCCCCACCCCCTAGGGGGACTCCTGCCGTTTCTTCTATCAGTCATTTCCTCTAAAATGGACTTTTGGAGATGGTCCCAAGGGTGTCCGCCTTAGAGGAAGTTGACTGTAAAATATTACAATGTACTTATTAAAATAGAGGGTTCACATCTTTGGGATGCAAACCATGTAGTTATGGCAAGGGGGCACTGACAAAAAATGTACAAAAAATGATATGATAGAATATTTATTGGGATTCCTTGCCTGTAAAAGTTTGCTATAATTGCAATTATTGTTTGAAGAGAAAAGTGATCTAACATTACTATAAAGCTTAATCATTCCACTGTTAGTGCAGGTCATGCTAAAAGGTGTGAGATGGCATATTAAATTGAATAATAGCTGAGAAGAAAAGAAGAAAAATAAGCAAAGAACCTCGATTAAATGCAAACTACTGTGTAGTGATACTGGACTGTATCTGGTACTAATATAGTGTCATTAGTCTGTTTTTGCATTTACTAATCAAATGAGGCACATTTTACGTGTCTATGTCTATAGTGGGTTTTGGATTTAATTTTCAAATTTCTCATAAACTTTTTTATGAAAGTTTTTGGCTCTGTGAACACTACTGCCTCACCAAACTTCACACTTCTTCTTTGGGTTCATAGGAGCATCAACAGGACACTTGAAGACTTCAGAAAATTGTTTGAAATTTGAAAGAGTTCCAATTACCCTGTGGCAAGACAAGTAGCATATTATCAGCACTGGTTATGGTTATGGCATGCAGGTGAGAAAAATCTAACTCTAGCTGATATAGAATCATATGGGAGCTTCAACTGTATTGTCAACAGTCACTTACCAATACTCGTAATTTCTCATTTGATTTTGCCCTTGTTTGAATGTGAATAGCAACATTTAGTTTAAGCTGTTTCAGCAGACACCCTGTTTCCATGAGGCATACATAGATTCAATTTACCTTTAGTAAGTATGTGTCGGCACTCACCTGTATTTTGTCAAAGCATGCACATCCTCTTTCACAGAAAGGTATTCAGCTAAAGGAGTGGTACGGGTGCACTCTTTCTGTTGAGCAAAACATATTGCATATAATTCCAGTTAATTCTTTTTTCTAATACCATTGGATCCAGTAACCATTCTGAACACAGTGCAGACTGTCTTCAGAATGGGATGGTTACTGGATCCATTCCGCATAGCACTATGTCACCCATAACATGCACCACTTTAGATTGTGAACAAAGTTTTCATCTGATTATGTACATGAGGAATCACTATACAGTATGTGAACAGCAGAGCACCTTCACTGTCACTCACCTGAGCGTATCCAAGAAAGAAGAGTTCTTCACTGGTCATGTTCAGCTTAGGAAGCACCTCTTCTTTCCCATTCTCTTTGATGAAGTTTTGGTAGGCCTTCAGAGAGTCAGAATACGGCAATATACTTTTAACTCTGTTTTGTTCTTTCTCAGCATGAAAGGATAGTATTCATAAATCCCTTCAAATTAAGAGGCTCAACAGCCATGGTGTTTTAAGGTGAGGGAATCTTTCTATGCTCTAGCGTTTTGTGCCCTTGCTGATATCAGTACCGAGCGCCAAAGGCACGTTTTCGTAAACCGGTCTGGATCCGCCCCTGAGCCTACCCCTGGTAGCAAGGGCAAACGTAAGCGCAAGAGAATGAACAAATTTTCATTCTCTTGCGCTTTACCGTGTGAACCAGCCTTTAATATGTGCGTACTGACATAGCTTACCCTGAACGCTAGTTTGACTCCTCCTCCGTCCGCTATGTTTTCACCCAACGTTTGCAAGCCGTCCACCTGTAAACGGTTAGAATTTTGAGCACTAACTTTAGAACGCTAATTGAACATGAAATTAACGGATATGTATAAGCAGACATGCACCTTCGGACTCATGTGCACCCATGCACCTGTGCTCCGCCAGGTGAAGTAAGTATAGTTAAAGCTCCCGTAAACGGACACCCTTGGGAACCAGAAACAGTGTCCGTATCTGAAACTGTTCGCTTTATACTAGAATGTGTAAATACAGAGTTTGACTGAGCTACAGTTTAAACGGGGGTTTCGCAAAGGCGTCCGTAAGTAGAGCTGTCCGCTTACGAGAGTGTTCGCTCAGAGAGCTTTGACTGTAATACGGGGAACGTTTTTTTTCCCAACTTGTCTTTCTCTTTCTTTTTTGGTTTCTATGCGTATCTGTCTACTGTATTTAGTTTTCCGCCGATGCACTTACATGAAATTTTCCGAGGACTTTGTAGTGATTAAACTGCTCCACTAAACATTTGGCTTTTTCTTCGAACATTTTGATCGCGGGTTTACTCCACTTGGTCCTCTTTTCGATCACCTCGCCGTTTTTGTCAAATTTGCGACCTGTAGTGAAAGCATTCAAGTATTAACCACAGACAATGTGCTCTTTTTTTTTCTCCTCTAGCGCTCTGAGCCCTTTCTTTGCGACGTGAGTTATAATTTCCAATAAGGTCCGGTTCGCACTTGTGGAATTGAACGAAAATAACGTCGACATTTACAACTTACTTTTCAAGTGTGAAGGACACTTGGTCACCAGCGAATATTTTATTGTAAGTCAGTACCAAACTTCAAATAAGCCGTCGTCTTGCATTGGATGCTTAGTTAATTAATAATTAATCCAGTCTCTAGTGCGAAGAGGCTCTAAGGCAGTTTCACGCTTATGCGCAATAGCTAATACAATCTACTCCCCACAAGACGAACATCCTCGGGACCGGCTCCAACTGTCCGTTTTAGAGAGGTGTCCGTCTTAAAGAGAGCACAGTTAGAGTAAATGACTGAAGAAACGTCTTAAAGTGGTATCCGTTAAGAAGGAGTTGACTGTTTAGTACTTATTACTTCCTTTTTACGTGCGAGTGGCTGTGAAGTGAATCTCTCTACTCATTCTGTGTTTCTACGTATAATTTCATTATGGTCAGTGCAGTGGTTCTCCACTCTGCCGGTCAAGTTTGATTGTCAAGTGGCCCGCTAGAATATTCTAATCTGTGAGAGATAAGGGAGGGGAGGGTGGTATACCTGTAGTGTCAAATCCGTGCGTCAGTTCATGTCCTAATACGTGACCAATAGCTCCATAACTGATGGACCTTGTGTTGGAAAAGGACAAACAACAACAACAACAACAAAAAACAGGTCCGTTTTAGACTCACATGAAAAAGTAAAGAACTAGTGCTTTGGAATGTATTTGCTAAAATTAGCGTTGCCACAAAAACGTGCGAGAACAATGCAGTAATAGATAGGAATTCGTGAAGAATCACGTCAGTGTTCGTTGATGCACTGAGTAAAAGTTTTTAACGCTTTCATTCTCAAGCTTAAAATAGAGATTATCTTAATTTTTCAAGAAGAAAACGTGAGTGATGTAGTGAGAATAAGAGTTTTAAAATCATCTTTCATCTGAGCAAAGGATGAAAAGCCAAGTTCTCTTTACTATATGATATATCTCTGGCGTGGTAAACTGAAGGAGAAAATCGAAGTTGATCACTCTTGGGAGTAAGAAGGTTAAGTTCGGCGCAGTCAACCGTTCTTTATGCAGTGATTCCAAATGATCATATAACTGAACGTGTGTTTTTTTTTTTTTTTTTGTTCTATTTCTTCAAAGTCCTCAATACCATACAAAGAGATGCACGGCAGAGTAAATAAACTCGAAGGATTTCACATTTTACTGTGTAATTCTGCTTTTTTTTTTCCTTTTTCACTCACCACCACAACATTAAGATCAGTTTATCCTAAATGGTTTCCTCTTACCTGGGAATTTCGTGGGAGTAAAAGAATGGAGGCTGGAGAATTCCCGCGGGGATCACTGTAAATTGAAATTGATACATTCTTAGCTCAAGGACTTTGTACAAGTTTGTCCCCGAGCTCTGCCAGGGCTACTAATCGTGACGCTATCTCAAATCTTAATGTTCGTCAGTCAGTCGATCTGTGATGTGAACTCTAGGCGCGGTAGCTAAGTTTAGACGAGATTATCTTCTCCCAGATAATGTAGGCACGTTATATAGTTCGTTTGTCTCGTGCACATGTGTACATACCTACTTCATTTTTTGTAATTACGTAAAATGCGTTCACCAGTTGTGGCACAGTAATCCACCTAAAAGATTAGAGTGAGGCAATTGTCACTTGTAAACGCAGAGCATAACAGTCTGCTTCATAGATGGCAAAAGGGGCTGGATGATTGATTAAACAGAGAATTAAGTATGCCAGCGAAGCAGTTGACAGAATAGAACGAAATAACGAACTATTTGTTGAGAAGTCATCAATTTGTCAAGAATGGAATACAGTGGAAAGCTAGTACTTGAGAGAACTAGTTTTTAACTGCATTGGGCATGGAGAAAGACGTATTGGACGCCGTTCAGAAGTTTGAAGAAAAACGTTTGCACTTGTTTAGATTGCCTAATTGCGGGTAAACTGTGTAAGGACAATATGAGTGGAAAATGTAGTACTGTGGGACTTACTGGTTCTGATCCACACTTTTTCCCAGTTTTTTGAATGTCTGATAATTGGCAAACCTGTCGGTGTTGAGAACATTTTCAAACCACCGGCTTGGACAGATCTCCAGCTGCAAGTAAAGAACCACAACCCGTCTTAACATAAGGTTATTTACTTCAGCTTAAGACAAGAATTATGCTCAAAGTGTAACAAAAATTCGGCAAAAACAAAAGTAGAATATATTTGGACATACGGGCTGTTGTAAGTGCAGGTAATACAATTACTTTCTTTTGTCCATGAAGCTAACTTTCAAAATGAACGTGAGTTTAAAACCTGAAGAACCTCTAGAGAAAGTATATGATGACGTCAGAATGGCATGTACCTTCTGGTATCTGTCGTGAAACGTGTTGTCGTTCCAGAGGTATTCTGGGAAGCCGACTTTGTATGTAGCAGCATCCGCCTGGAAAACATATCAAGACATAACGTCGTGACGTGAAGCTTAATGTAGATGTATAAAATGATCATTCCTGCACTCCGTAACATCTCGATTATCAGTTTTTTGATAACGTAAATTCTCGTCCCCCATTTCTCCTACTTTTGTTAAAGACTGTAGCCGAAGTTACCATTCATTGTCCATTTGTATATCCCAAGAAAGTACTAGAAAAGTGAATCTTTACTGTGTTACGTTACCCACCTTCTCTTTGACAGCCTGTACAGTTTGTTTATCTATCCAGCCAACCTCTTCAACACGTTCTTTGAAGGCGTCGATAATTCCTTTCATCATAACCTCCACCTTTAACGATAAAAGTGTAGCGGCGTATTCACACGTTTGCCAATATTTTAAGATAAAATGGTAAAGAAGAGGTACTAAAAGATATTTGGCGATCGCCTTCTGAGTGAGCTCTGGGGGCACGAGCATCCTCAGGAATTTTTAAAAATTCAGAACCTCTTACATGTAGACTAAAATTCTTCATTTTGTGGGGCAAATGATGCATACACACTTGTCAACTCTGGAAACTTGTCAGAATAAGATAACTATAAATTCATATGTCCATAAAAGTCACAGAGTGGATCGGCTTGAAAGCATTATGCGTTTGAAATGAGGCGGTAGGATATCCTTCAGATCGGTAGCAAAAATACCAGCCTAAATCGGTAGGGGTTGGCAACTATTCATTTTGGATTTACTGACCTTTTGCTTCTCTTGTTTACTGAACTCATTCCGCACGAAAACTGCCCCCACCAAGGGCCCCAAGATGCTGTTTGTATAACCAAAGCATTGCTTCCAGCGAGGTTTATCTTTTTTAGTGCCCAGAAGTTTCTTTTTGTATGTCATGTGAATCTTGCGGAAGTTGTCGGAGAGCAGCGGCACCAGATCCTTAATTGATCGCCACACCATGTAATTAGCTAACGTGCTGTCACCAGGAAACAGATCAACAGTCAGAATACTTGAATATTTGTTGGACTGGAGGTCCGGACACACTGCGCAATATTGCACCGCGTAACCAGCCAATTACGTACAGCATCGCGCCGTGTGTCAAACCAATATTATGTACAACATTTTGCGCAGTATTACAAAAATAGAAGTAACTTCCATTTCGTCTTCAGAAATATTGCGCGCAACATTGTGTCCAACCAATAAGCCACTTTCACAATCATGCTCAGTTTGCGAAGCGCAATTCTGGAAGCGATATTCTGGTGGGCAACCAGATGATAGAACGTGGCAGGCAGAGTGTATATCTTATTGTGTAATACCAGCTCTTAAGAGAACTACGTTGACTGCGTCGGCGTGGCGGAAGACAAACTGGTGTATCAACTGTGTGTTGATGAGGGTAATGGAACGCCGTGAAAGAGAATATCTGACGTTTCGTGCGCTAGCCCTCCGTCATTCGCTCTGACCAACCAACCAACCAACCAATGTCGTACAACATTGCACCATGTGTCAAACCATTTGCTTACAACATTGCGCGCAGTGCTACAAAAGTAGAAGTGACTTTTAGTTTGTCTTCAGTAACATTGTGCAAAACATTACACTGTGTAACCAACCAATTACTTACAACATTGCACGTGTAACCAACCAATTACGTACAACATTGCACCATGTGTCAAACCATTTGCTTACAGCATTGCGCGCAGTGCTACAAAAGTAGAAGTGACTTTTAGTTTGTCTTCAGTAACATTGTGCAAAACATTACACTGTGTAACCAACCAATTACGTACAACATTGCACCGTGTGGCCAACCAATTACGTACAACATTGCACCGTGTAACCAACCAATTACATACAACATTGCATCGTGTAACCAACCAATTACGTTGAACATTGCACCGTGTAACCAACCAATTATGTTGAACATTGCACCGTGTAACCAACCAATTACGTACAACATTGCACCGTGTGACCAACCAATAACTATTGCGCGCAATGTTACAAAAGTAGTATGCAGGATCGTGACGTGCGCCAGTTTTTTAAACGCACCTTTTCTTTTCTTTGCGGAGAAGTTCGATCACGTCTGGGAGATAGTTATTTGCTAAGACGACCACGTTGTCTGTTGGCTTGACTGGATTGGGAGCCAGCACATCCTCGAGATGCTTTTGCCATGGAAACTGTATTGTCAACACGGATACGTTGCTGTAATTAGACCTACCACTCAACTTGTGTTTACACGGACGCGTTTTTGCTTCAAAACGATACGTTTTCACCTCCCGTTTACACGTTCAACCCAAATAATTCAACGTTTTCGTCCCACTGTTTTGCGAGTCGTACTTCGGTGTTTCGGTGGAAGATTAGTGGCATCAAGACTTTTCAAAAAATGGTGAAACATCCACTATTATGTTATAAGTAAATTATCTTGGTGCAAGACGCGTTTCAATTTATCCCTTTCACTCCCAAGAGTGATCAACTTCAATTTTCTCTTTTCAGTCTCCCACCAGAGATATATCATTAAGTATGGAGAATTTGGCATTTGATACGTTGCTTAAATGACAGCTGATTAAAACAAATTCTCTATTCGTCACTCATACATTTTCTTATTTTATGCTTGGGAGAATTCGTATTTTGAGCAATTGTAGTGGAGACTCGCTTAAGTAAAAGCACCTCACCTCGGGTATCACTTTGGCGAGTTTGTTCAGTGGAATCCTTACGTACTTTTTGGCTATCTTGGGAATGGAAACCTGGAGAGAAAATGTTTGGACATAAAAGCATCCATAAGCCGAGTAACTGATTGAACCGTTTGTTCTTAGGCTAATTTTAATCTATAATATTTTGAGTACTTTCACTCAAACACTAATATTTAGTCACAGTTGCGAATACATCTGCAATCAAGTCAGCCTGAACTAACACATTTTATAACCACAAGCCCGCTATTCCCATTCTGAAATGGGCCCAAACAAACATGCTCCGAATTTGAAGTGACTCACTTACTTTCTTTCTTGACGTTTTTCTTTTATTTTTGTTTCCTATTTTAGCGTTTCAAGCTTGAAAACTTTATAAGAGAAGGCTCCAGATTCATACGTGCATGTGATAACATAGCAATTTTAAAGTATGCAGAGTAACAGGACATGTTGCCTCTGTTTCAAAACGAGGCCTAGGGTGAAATCTTTCGGGCAACATGGAAATTGTATTTAAGAGGTCTACCGAAGCATATTTATCCTCTTGTCGTTGTGTGCTGCATCTTTACTTACGAGTGCCATCTTCATCTCGAGCTTTAGAATGTCTTTCATGGCTTTTTTTGCTGCTTTTTTCTCGATTCCAGTCTCCTTGACAATTTTCCACATGTAGCTCCACACCATTCGTAAGATCTGTTGATTAAAACGTGAAACTTTTGTCCATTCCATCTAAAGAGGTTATAGTAGTAATGTAGGTAGCAGAATAGTTGTCCGCTTCGTATCGTATAACTCAGCAGCAGCAATCCTTTCCCTTCCAAATCTCAAAAACAAGTGTTATTGGGAAAGGGAACCAGAATGCCTCCTGTCAGTTTTCCTGCTTAAACTATCTCAGTTTTTATTACCTGATACTTAACTAGAATCCAAGAAAACAGCATCATGCATTATGCCAAATAACCAAGGTTCGGTCCGTTCGCTTTAGCCGTTTGTCGTCGACTTATTAGGCAGTTTGCATTCCCGCAGCCTACAAACTGCGAGAAGTCACATGATCTGACTTACCCGTCACGTTTTGCTAAAGATGGCAAATTCTGAAATAGCACCAGCTTATTGCTGCGGTATTTTACTTACTTTCTATTTTTCTGGAGTTGAAAACGTGACAGGAGTACGGCAACCATGATTTGTGACTTTTTGCGGTTGTGCGCTGAGGACTGCACCTAGGGCAATCTAAACTGCCTATTATAACGGAAACCCGCCACCTCAATGGGTTTTAGACTCTAATGCGATCTCGTGCGCTTCTTGCTAACAACGATTTCCCCTCCACTTTTAATAGAGGGATACCATCACCATTTTGGAACATTGACGGAAAATGGTCATAGCGGATCGTAGCACCAGGCTGTCAGGTGAGAATCTACAGGACACCTACCTTTGGACTGGTGAAGTATATAATCTGGGGCAAGTTGAGACCGGCTTGATCGATCTGTTAGAGTTGGAATAAGAAAGAATCGAGCATGAATATTCCGTCATATAGTTATCCATGCCTGCAGTTGACCTTCTTAATAACATTCTTCCAGAGTTTTTTGGGTTATGTTGTTGCTCCAAATCATAAAGAATTTCGCCTCCCGACAATTTTCCTATCAGAGATTTTTGAGTGTTGAGATTTTTGAGAACAGTCTAAAGTGAAGATGAAGGTCGAATAGAGTTAACGATTTGCCCAGAGTTTCGAAAGAATTTACAACAAATCACTGAACATTTTTGTCTTCCTGTCGGTTTAGATCAGGTTGGCCCGAGTCTAAACGTATATGGTTTATGGCATGCCAATAAGTATTCTACTGAGATATTAGGTTTAATCATTATAAAAACAGTTAAAACACTTGAGAGATACCCCCCTTCAGTTGTGTGAAATCATTCAGTCTTCGAGAAATTTTTTCTAATTTCCTCGAAATGCATTAGTGTAATTGATCAAAACCTTGCAATGGCTGTTGTTAATATAAAGGGGAAGGATTTCAAAAACTCTGCGACCATATCAGAAGAACACTACCTACCAAAAGGATGTGCTTTTTCTTTTTCTCCGAGGGGTCCGGGATGGTATCCAAGGTAAAGAAAAGTTCGATTGCGTAGTTTTTCTGTATATGCTTAAAAACCTGGTGAAACTCCCAATTTGGAGCAGTCCAGGTGTCATTTAAAGCCCATGATCCCAAGCTCTTGATGTAGTCAAGAAGTGGTGTTTTCCCTAATTGATCGATAGTTGTTTCGTCCATGCAAGAGCGGTAGAAATTCTTCACTTTCATCACAGTTTCCGAGTCGGTGCTCTGGTTACTCTTCAGTGCATCCAATATCTTCTCTTCGTTATCGTTGGAGAGTTGTGTTATCCTTGAGAACTGCGCGTGATGTTTGGGCACCTTATGCGTCTTTATCCAGCTTCCACAAGCGTACTCGTAAAAATTGTCACAGGGTTTAACACTTTCGTCGATAGACTTCTCGATCAAGTCCGCAACTTTTTCACAATCAGGGCTTGTACAGATTTTATCTTCACTCGCGGTGGATGTTGTTTCTGTTTCAGGTTTGGTCCCTTCGCTCGGATTTTCCGGTTTTTCTGTTTCTTTTGATGCTCCTGTTCCTTCTTTCTCGGGTAGTGCGTACTGACCGGTCAACGGTCCTCCTACTGGCACACTGTTCACAATTACTTGACTCCTACTCTCGGCGCTCTCCAACAGTAGCAAACACAAAATCAAAATATGCAATACAAGGAAGCATTTGTTCATGTGAACTAAGTATTGATCCGACATGGTAGATGACCCAACTTAATAGAATTTCAGTTTAAAATTGTTTTCTTCCGTGAACGAAGAACTTGGCGAAGCACTTAGTATGTGGCCATTTGCGAGCGCGTAATATTTCGAAGAAGCGACGTACTTTGAAGGATCAGAACAAAAATACGAAAAGAAATGGATGCCCTGTCGATCACTTGTGGTCACTCAACCCAGGTCATGACGTCATAGAGCAGCAGGTAAAGGCAGGTTGTTGAAGGCCTTGACAAGGGGCACCTGCTGCTAGGCCCTCCGGACTAACTCACAAGAAGAGCCTCGTGTGACGTCATGGCGGCCATGTTGGATAACCTTGAACGAAATAGTGCTCGTTAGCCTCTTAGTGTGGTCTTCGGATGACCGTCGAAAACAACTCACAGTGTCAATCACAATCGCCAGGAAACGCTTTTAACCAACCAGAAGCCAAAGTAATTTGCAGTTTGTTTTGCCTTGAATAACTGATTGCAATCGGGTTCTTGGTTCGTCGAGAAAGCTGCCAAACTTGTTTGGATGAATCGAAAAATGAACGCAAAAGCAATCAAACGAATACTTTCGCCTATCTATTCTAAATGACTCCATACAGCAGCGATGTCTGAATCTCCAGGGTCCATTGGTCTTATGAATTGAAGGAAGAACTTTGTGAGGTGTTAATTCATTTGAAGAACCCCCCTGATATTAATATCACAGAATTCACCACAAAAAGAAGGAAAGAAAAGGGAAACTACTTGTAATAGCCCAAACAGAGGTTTACATTAATATATTATTGTAATTTTCTATCTAATTTTCACAATATTGATTTTAAAACAATACACGTACATGGAAATAAAGCAGTCAAACGCCGGCTTCAAAGTGTCGACTTTCACGATCTTTACGGCGTGTATCATAAAGTAGTTACCTAGTGCGCAGTATTCACTTGATGTCGAAGGTTTTTCAATGTTTAATTTATGTTAATAATTTTAAATACAGTAATAATAATGCGTCATTCCGTGAGGAAATTTCCCAGTTATTTGCAAGACGTTGCACCGCGGCCACGAAAATGCTATTTTAAGAACACTTGTGTTAGCTATATTTGTTCAGTTCAACCGAATAAACACAAATGGTTCCTTTTTTCTGTGCTGACGTTTGTTTTGGTTGCTATATCATTTCTACCGCAGATTTCATAATTCCATGACAACGCTTCGGTAGCTCATTGTTCCGGCTTAAGACACGTGGGAATAAATTTTAATTTCGTATGTGTAAGCGAATAAGGTAGTTCGATGTAACGAGAGACCTCGCTTGCTCCTATTAGACTTCTTTATTCACGTTTTACTTTCTATGATCAGACTGCTGTGAGCGATCGAACCAGGGTGGATGCTTTGTCGCTGGTAAATCAGTGTAGAAGACACATTTATTACTGTCCACACCACTAGGAAATGTGAAATATTTCTTGTGACAGATATCCCGAAGTTTGGAAGGGAACCAACGATTTATCAACACACAATCAATGTACGTGTTAAAGTTTCGTCGATTCGTTCGGATTGTCGACTGCACTCTGAGCCTGTTTTCACTGCTGGCGCTGATACAGTTATGGAGTTTTATGACCGCTACACGGTTTGGAGGATTTCAAGACATATCCCTGCAGGATCTGCGACAAATCAGGAACACTGGCTCAGGCATAACACGCGGTAAACTGGTCTCCCATGTGTGGGAAAATATATGTGGCTCAAACATGCTGCGACTTATCAAGTCACCGATGTTCCCCAAGTACCCGGATGCTGCAGTGTTAGTGTCAAACACCAGCGTTCAATTATACAAACATTTCTACGGGCAGAGGATATTTGGTTTCTTGCGTCCCCCGGAAACGGGCTTCTACAAGTTTATTTTGTATTCAGACGATAATTCTGAGTTCTGGTTGAGTTTTGCTGGAAACCTTGGGGATTTCCGGCTCCTCGCTCAGGTAGGATCACGTGACACCATTGCCAGTGCACCCGTGGGAGAGATTCGTTTCCAGTCTCAGGTCTCCGCGCCGGTTTTTTTGCGCGTCGAAGATGAGTACCCCATCGAAGTACTGCATTATCAAGGAGTGGAAAATGATTTTGTAGAACTAGAGTGGATTCGGCCTGGAGAACACGTGTTTGAGCTCATAAAAGCGCAATATATCTCATACGAGAATGAGAATCGGCCTCTTTCATTGGATATTTATGAAGCAGAACTAGAAACTAGAGGCTTGACTCGTGGTTCAGAAGTGAAGTTTTACTTGGTGGCGACCCTACCTGACTCAATCCACAATCGTGCGCTGCAGAAATGCGACTACACCTTGCCAAAGCAAGACCTGATGCGAGGTCGTTCTGGGACACACTCGGGCGTGATAACACCCTTGACTAACGTGTTCCGAAACAAAGGTAAAAAGCGAGACGACAGATGGAAAAGCGACCAAGAGGCAAAAACACTTGTGGATCTGTACATCAGAGGGCTGAGCCGGTTGTATCCGAGGTAATCTCCCTGTTTTAACCCTTAACTCCCAAGTTAGAGTGATCAATTTCAATATTTAAAGATATGTCATACAGTGCGAAGAACTTGGCATTTAATACCTTGGTCAGATGAAAGTTGATTTAAACGTCAATTCTCATTCCATCGCTCGTATATTTTCTTTTTTTGTGGATGGGAGAATTTGTATTTTTAGCTGGGGATTGAAGAGTTAGATCTCCTCTTTCTTCGTTGTGCTCTTGTCTAATTTGTGTTTACCCATTAGGAACGCCATCCGAAGAGTCAGTCATAGTCGTCCCCTCCCTTTTCTTTTTCTCATAATGAATATATGAGTGCAAATACGAGCCAAAACGAGTGCAAAGATGGGAGCGTATTGCACTCGTCAGGAACCTGATTAACTGGTTTATTAGCTTACGTGATCAATTTTCGCAAGCAAAGCTTACGAACGCGTCATTTTTTGTTCCCCGACTCGTAAAAATACTCCGCCGTATTGCACTCCTTCCCGTGTTATATGAAAACCAAAGTAAGTAGTAAGAAATACTTTCAAGCAATCAGAAGCCAAAGTAATTCGCGTTTGGTTTACTTTGAAGAAGAAACCAATCAACAGCTCGAGGAAACGCCATCGCCACTTGTTTACTTGCAAACAGTTTTGCTTTTGCTCCTGATCGGCCAAGATTGCTCCTATACTTGTTTAGACTAGTCCAAAAGCATAGCAAACGCAAAACAGAAGAAACTACACGATTACTTTCAACAGTCATCCGAAAACGGCTCTAAGCATGTACAATCCAACGTAAAATGTTTTTATTTAGACGAAACAGCTAATCTTGCAGAAATCTGTCCATGCCAGCGTTAGAAAAAATATATGATGACAACCAAAGTTTTAGTGCCTTTTTTGTTCCTTCATTTGAGTAGCACACAGGGCTCGTACGTATCTCATTAAGCGGTGACCTAATTTTTTTTCAATCTATTTACTCTTACAGGAGATACACCCCTAGGAGATTATTTAATCTCCTGAGGTTTCCTGGGGAAAGTTTGTACCTGTTGGAGTTGGAACTGACCACAGACGGTCTGGACTACACAGAAAGGATTGTGGACTACGTTTACAAAACGAAACAGAAAGTAAACGAAACGTTTTCCCAGGAAACTCTGTGCTTTCCAAGAAGTTTACAGTGGAAAGAGAACTCTGTTGTTAACCTGGTGGTTGTTGTAAACACAGAAAACCGATGGATTGGTCGTTTCATAGACAGACTTGAAGAAATACTTGTAGATGCTCTGGAAGTATACATGAACGTTATCGTCGTCCATTCCAACAAGACTGATTACGATATTACGGCGGCTTTTAGGAAAACTTTGATTGACAGATATGAGGTATTAGCACTGGAGGGGGATTTCTCCAGATCACGTGCCCTTAATGAAGGCGTGGGATTCGTTGGCGAGTATTCGAGCGGTATCATCCTAACATGTGATGTGCGCGTGGAACTACCGCCGACGATTTTTGACGACGCGAGGAAGGTAAGCATGCGTGTAGCGGTGTTGCAGTAACTTTCACTCTTTTCATTGCCTTGTTTTTGTCCAAATTGGGCTTCACGGCACGAAAACATAACCGACTCCCTCAATAACAACTCAAACGCTGTTGTTAGAATGTCCTCGTTGCGACTGCCAATTTGGTGGTCACACCGATATGTTTCTGACAGTTCAGGAGTTGGGAGTTCTCAAGGTTACGATTTGGTTTTCACGGTGAAAGGGCCTGACAGCTTTGCGTAAAATAGTTAGCTTAGTTTCTCTTGTCTCTGTTCTTCTTAGTATTGCATTGAAGGGAAAATGGTTTGCGCTCCTGTGGTATACGACCTGGACTGTGGATCTCACTCAAATGTCGATAATCCTAAAGGATTATGGAATTATCATGGCTTTGAAATTCTCGCTATGTATAAGTCTGACTGGGACCGAGTAGGCGGTATGTATTCACGCATTTGCTTGGAAACAAATGTTTTTATCCAGAATACTGTTTTATGTTTGTGGCTTAAATTCGACAATCTACTAAATGATACCAACACGTTTTTATCTTGATATTCGAGGAGATAATCGTTAAGAGCCCAATTTTAGATATTTTAAATTTGCGATTTAAAAGTGGGTATACTGAAGAGGTTTTCCTGTATAAATATCATCTATTATTATTGTTGTTGTTGTTGTTGTTGTTGCTGTTGTCATTATCGTTATTATTAGTAGTAGTAACTGTAGTTGTAGTTGTAACAGTAGTAATGTAAGTGCTACATGTTTGAGCATCAGTCTTCTTCCTTCACTTATACTCTTTATATGCCAACCATCGATCAAAGGCCCCACTTTTCACACTTTCTCCAATACTTCTTACCCAGGAATGGACGTATCACTCAACGACCGAGCTGCGGACTGGGACTTAGTAGACCGCCTCTCAAACAGCGGTCTGTTCATAGCTCGCCCCGAGGTTCCTTCCCTGTTCCGGCCATACCAACCCAGGCATAGGACGCATGGGAACCAGTAGAGGAGTGCGTGTATGTTCCAGGAAAAAGTGTTCAATCCAAAAGCCTCAAACACCGATGGACAGTACACTGACAAGGACGACTGCCATTCGAGCTACAAGTTTTTCCCCCTCTATAAGTCTATAAGTGTCCCCGACTAGTAGACTTCATGTAGTCGGCTAGAAGATACTAGGCACTTTAATAAAGTTGTTATTATTATTATTGTAATCTATCAAACAGCAACAACCTGTGACTAGCAAGACAGTGCGACCAGAAAGGAAAGGAAAGCAGACGAACATTCCGGAGTATGAAGGGCTTGTGGATAAGAGGGGTCTTTGGAGTTGACGAAACTGACGAGGCTGACCTGTGTTGCAGAGTCCGATCTGGTCACATTCTACAGAATCCATCCGGTTTACTCCTGTTTGCTTCTTCCATTTCTTGTCTTCTATTAACCTCCCCCTCTACAAGGTAAAATTTTAAATAAGCTCCCTGGGAGCTTATTAGAGCATTTACGGTATGTTAAGATGCTGTCGGGTTAGAGAACTTTCAGTTTGTTCTCGGATGATTATCACTATCATTATATCACGACGAAAGACACAGTCAACAGATCACAGGCGCCACTATATAATTGTATTTAAAATTCGATGTCCTTTCTCTTACAGCCCCGTGGGTTTATCGCTGTACTATGATTATACTTTATTAGCACACCCACTCTGCTTTGGATTTGCTTACAGCATGTGGCCTTCGTATAATATGGCCCCCAAGGTCCAACCGATGTCGAAGCCGTTCAGGGATATTTCTACAGTGATCTTTTTACCTGGGCGCAGATTGTAGCCGTCCGTCAACAACTCGTAAATGTAGTTCGCGCCAAAGCAGTTGTTGCGTGCGTACGGATCATCTCCTACGTCATCTAAGCTCAGATTACAATACGACTCTGACGCAGAATCCACCCCCTTTGGGGTCACTATGTTAGTGCTCTCTAGCATTCCTATATCATTTAGAACGTAATATAAAGCAGAAACCCCAATTAAGGGTCCCCCTATGCGAGGCTGATCGTGAAAAGGGCAATTTTCGGAGTTTTCTTTGCAGAAGAATATTTCCTTTATGATTGACCTGCATTCCTTAATGTTATTCGTGCCAATAAAATTGTAATCCGCCCTATCAATATTAATAACTTCTTTGTATCCCTCAAACTGACACGGATTTTTAACCTCGCAGTCCGGACTATCAGAGCAGCAACTTTCCTTAAGCAAAACACCCTGAAACCTTTCTCTGGCCTGATCCTGCCCATACCCAAGATAGCTTCGTGAGAAAACCATATAATCTCTCCCACCCAACTCCAACTCTTTGTGTGCTAGTCGTTTTCTGATGGTCTGAAAAGTGTTCTGTTGAGATGCTCCGCCTAAATCTAATGACCCATAGGTTCTAGCTCTATTTGAGGCAGCGAAAATTCCTTGCAGGAAATTGATCGTTATCCAAGCGTATATTCCTTCCCACTGCCCGGTAATAACTCTAGCGTTATCAGGATTAAATTTGAAGGGGCATTTTTCTTTGTCTGAGAAGAGTTTTACGACCTCGTCCAGGACAATTTTCTGATCTTCTTCGCTCAGAAGTCTCATCCCTGCTGTTCCAAAGAGGAAGATGGACGTAGTGTCATGATGGTCCGCTGGAATAGCCTCTTGAGCGGCGTCCAGTAATGGCTGAAGGTATGCGTCGATATCCTCAGGGTGGTCAGCAAAAGAGGCCAGACCGGGCTCCGCTTTATGAGGGTCAGCTTCAACCTGGTCCATTTCGGACACTTCCAGCACGCCGTCTTGGTCAGTAGAGCTGTAGATCTCCAGTCTGCTTCCACTCGACCCCGCGTCTATCATAATGCCGTACTGGATATCATTCGCTGATGCGAATGCTACCAAGTGTAGACTGAATAAGGTCCAGAGAAGGAGCGACTTGACTTGCACATGGACCATTTTCCTGTCAACCGTGATATTGTAACAATGAATATTGATTGTTTGTGTGAGCAAATTTTCCATACTTTTTTTTTTTTTTTTTTTTCTCGCTCTGAGACGAGTGGCACTAACGCAGTGGTTAACTCGCAGGGGACAAAATAATGATCACGTGCGACCAAAAGAGATATCCAGTTTGCTTTTTATCAATTATGCAAAACATACCATCGCTAACGTGTCAAAATTTGTAATGCTACCTTGTTTCAGCGTCTAATAACATGCATACAATAATTTCTGCATTCTGATTGGCTGAGCGCACGTCAATTTATCCCAAACAGTGCAAAAATGTGAAATTAACAGTGCAGAAATTTTGTCGTCTTTGAAACATTTACTTGTTCTAATTTATTCCAACTTGCACTCGAAATCATGCGATTACCTATACCAATGGTGGCCGAATTCTCAGAATGCATATAGTCCACTTTCCATTATATTATCTGCCTTTTAAATTTATTTTCAATTTTCAAGACCTCGATGTCACTGATAATTATGCAAAAAAAATTTTTTTAACAAATATGATTGACAAAAGGCAGCGCTGACACACTAGTACTTGTCTTGGAAGTCTAACATTTTAAAATTCAGCAAAGAGAGAACCTAATATTGTGACTAGAAAGAGCAAAATGCATATAGTGTATTTGAATAGTTTTGTTTTCGAGGTCATGTTCATGTTTGTTTTCTCTTAAAAATGTGGGCAGGCAAAATGAATTCTAATTGTGAACAGCCTTATTCGAGTTGAATTTGGTAAATAAGGTGTGATAGCTCGTGGTGGTCTTCACTTCTTTAGGCACAAAAAAAAAAAAAAAAAAAAAAAAAAAGTGAACTAGTGGTAAACAGCCGTGAAGCATTTATTATGTATGCGAGAGGGAGTGGAGCCAATCATTCAGTGAGAGAACATATCAAGTGTCATGACGACCTGTTGCCTTCCACGGAACGCATGAAAACAGATCAGTATTATTATGCCGACTTGCGTAAACTTGAAGCGTATGTTTCTGTGTTGTTGAAGCACCCAAAGAGACACCCGTGCATGACGACTGGCTACTTATCGAATGCTTCAGTTTCTGGACGAATAAAAAGGATGACCTTTGTTACCACAAGAAACGATGAAACCGGATTATTATTTACTTGTTCAGAAAATACTTGGAGCTTGGTTAGATGCACGAAAGCAAACATAAAAAATGAAAGAGCTTGGCAAGGCCTTACCATAATTCGATTGGCTTTCCCACTTATCAAAATTGTTACAGTTGCACACCAGTCGTTCCAGTCCCCTGCCCGTTGCGCTAAAACGCTAAACTGCCTATAAATAGCCTTTAATAATTTGTAACTGATTTACAAACCTCCAGTGTACACGGTCTGGGTGCAACTGTGTGAAATATCCGACCAGAAACTTCGCGGGTACTTGATCCGGAGACGGCACAGAAAACGAATGGCTGAGCGACACTACACGTCGTTTAAACCAGCACGAGGCTATGGAGTCTTAGCCAATGAAATGTCGATCTGTCATCGGCGGGCTGCATGAGCTTGAACCTGTCAAAAGACGCGCCTGTGAAAACTAAGCACGTACCTGGTTCCCGTTCTCCCGTCCCGATCATCGAGGAAAAACTACCTGAAATTCAGGCTTATGGTAACACCTGTCATGAGTATAAAGGTATGTGAAAAACCGACTCGTGCGGACAAGGCAATACCGCAGAGAGTTTTGTTGGGCCTCCTTCTTTGAACCAAACACGCCGGCACTCACGTCAGAAGAAGAAAGGGCGGGAATAAAGCGCTGATCTGGCTACATGTGAGCTTAAAACAAATAACGTTTTCTTGACTGTGTAAATATGTCCAGTATCTTTTGTCAGAATGAGTGAAACAGTAACCCAGTTGTCTTGGCCTCGGCCTTCTTAGCTTGCAAACAGAACTCCAAACCACTAACGATTATTCAACTCAGGATTGCTGGGTTACGCGAGTGGATTTTTTAACCGAGCGACGCGAGATGCTTTTAATCGCGCAATTGGAGAGAAAAGGAGAAGGGACTGTAAACAGTCTATTGGCTAAGTAAAAGACTATCCACATAAGTTTCCTGGTAGCGTTAGCACGGAAAGATACTTCACAGTTATTGAAGTTTATCAGCAGCAAGTGAGTCACTCAATTCAGAAAAAAGAAATTCAGTGATCGAGCGGTCGGTGGTAGACTAGAAGATCCAGTAACTTATGTCCAGCAGGGTTCGAAATTAACTTTTGTATTCAGTCGTCTCAGGGACAACCACAAGTCTTGTTTTGGTCGCCAGTCCAATCTCTTGATGTCGCACATTCTGCATCATGCAGCACTAAATTGCATCATTCATTTTTCTCAAAGCCATTGGTTGCCCAAGGGACAACCATTGCACACTGTATTGTTGCCCCAGCAAGTTTTTGGTTGTCCGAAACAACTGGACAACCGCTAATTTCGAAACCTGTCCAGTAGTTTCGTGTCACTGGGTGATACAGTGGAACGTCCATGAATGACCTCTCGTGAGCGATGGTCCCGTTTATATGGAGTCAGAGAAAATCGTCCCGGAGACCCGAATCACCCTCCTCCCTGAACTTTGGAAAGAAGTCCTAAGTCTGGGAAGAGTTCTGAAAACTCGCTATATAAAACCCGCAAAGGGCGGATCGAAGGAACATTGTTTGGACCGGCGCGAAAGCGGGTTGTTCCGTAACCCGAGTTGAACTTTCACTGTATTTTACAATGCAGTTTTTGCATCCATCTCATCCATCTATCCATCTTGCGCCCAGTAAGGCGCCGGTCACACTTGTGACTTTAACGACAATAATGTCGACAATATTTTACAACTTCTCAAGTGCAAACGGCGTTTTGTAGTTGACGAATGGCGTCTGTGGGTTTGCTGTATCAAACTTCAAAGAAACAGTCGTTTTCTCTGGATGATAAACTACTATTAATTAAACAATTTAGTGCGACCGGGCCCTAAGAAAACTCGCTGAACAAGTGTGCAATGTCCATTTTTATTAACATGGAGACCCTAATAATGGTTTTATTAACATTGAGACCAGCTCCACAATTAGCATCATCACGTGACTGGGTAAACTCATAACTCTATATATTTACTAGTTGATTGATCAGCTTCTTCCTACTAGTTGTTCCTACTATTTGCCACACAATAACGTGGACATATGAGTCGTAAGCTCAACAGAACGCTGTGGTTTAATATTTGTTTATGTTACATAAAGCGCCAAGATTTTAGCAGTTAAGCCTTAAAAAAAAAACCTAATTTATCTTATCAGTGTCAGCCTTCAGTTTGTAGGATTATGAATTTAGTTGACCTAAGGATCAGGCATACGACGTATTACCCGAGAGAGCTGACAAATATTAACACTACGAACTTGACGCTGCCTAATGTAGTGCGGGCGCGTTTATCGTAGGGCGGTAGACAAAAAGGGCAGGGGGGGGGGGGGGGGGGGAGGGGAGAAATTAAAGACCTCTTTCTCCTCCTTTTCTTTTCTCCCCCTCCCTCCTCCGTTTTCTTTTTTTCCCTTGTCTCCCGCCCCACGATCTGCCTCTGGGTCTCCGAGGATGTAACAGGCCTAACAGTCTCCCGTCGTGAAACCGGAATTTTTTGATAGACTGTATCGTGGTGCGACTTGATTCATGATCAGACAAAAGATCACCGTCTCTAACAAGGACGATATCAAAACTGATATAATTTAATCTCCTATTTACCCACTTGTTTAAATAAGTCAGAGAAATATAATGTATATATAAACAAACAATAAATAAATAAATAAATAAATAAAGGGTCTTACCAGACTTACAAGATATACTATAGCAGCACTTCCCTTGGCCAATTTGGATTTTGTAGTATTTGACGACTGAGTAGATCTCAAATTGCCATATACTTCTTGGGGATGCGCACTGGCCAAATCGTCTACGTTATAAAACTCCTATTTTTAGTGATTGAGATCTTAAAACAGTGAGCAGTTGACTGTTATTTGCAGCGCTGTTCTCAACTACTATAGTTCCTTTAACTAACCTACCCAACACCATATAACTGCAGAATCTCAACAAAGAGATTACGAGAAAAAAGTCCTAATTGTTCACGTATCTGATGCAGTAACCGCACCGTGAACTTGGCTATTTTCAATATTTATCTCAATAAGCTTAGTTTACATTTGTACAGTGGCTAAATATCGAAAATATAATAAAACGTTCTCTCGAAAAATAAAATTAGATATTTCAAACACAAGCAATGTAATTTTGTACCAATTGTCTCTATCGGACAAATCCAACGTAAGAATTGTTCTTATAAAGAAGTAATCTCTTTTTGTTTGCCCCAGTAGATTTGACAAGTTGGACCTGTTCTTTAGCCGAGCTAGTTCGTTTGTGATAACGAACGCGTCAAAGTTACGATTAACAAGCGATGTGTCGGTATAATTTGCAAGCAAAGTTTCAGGTAAGTTTGGGACAACGAATAAGATTAGCTTTGTTAGTTTGTCTTTTTCCTTGGGCCATTTAAAAGGGGTAAATTCAGTTCTATTCACAATGTTTTCATTACCAATGTAAAAGGAGTTTTGCCCTGTTTTGACAAAGCTCTTGAATGGCTATTATAGTATAACTATGTTACTGTAAATCGCATTCCCAGTGCGTGCAGTGCAGGCGAACTTCTTGAAATCGGTTGGTGTTGCAGCCCATTTTCACAAGAAGCTCATTGCATCACGTGCCCTAAAGGCTTACAATGCAGCAAATCATTTTTGCTTTCTCTTGAATTGCTCTTTGAACCGAGTACCATGATTCCCTTAAAGCGTCCTCCGTTCTGCCATGTTTCTCTGTCCATGTCAAACTTCGCTCACTGTGAACACCGCTATTAGAATGTACGCACTGAAAGCGTCCATTTGAGTGCTCACACCTTCGGGTTTCATTTGACAGTTGAGCAGTTTAGACGTTTTCTTGTTTAAAGCCCTAGCCAAACGGACTCCTACGTCGAGTCAACTCAACCCAAGTTTGGCCACCCTTGGCTTGACAGTTGATCAAGTTCAAATTTCTACCCAAGTCGACCAAAGGATTTTACCGTTTGCTGGCCACCCAACCCGAGTCGAGCCAAGTCAACGCAAGGCTAATGCATCAACTTTTGCTATGACAAATGAGTGGTGCTCTTGCTACTTGGGTTGATTTGGGTCAACTTGCGAGTTCGTTTGGCCACCCATTGCACGTTTTTACTTAAACTATGATTTTCAGCAAACCTGGGTTGTCTTGGATCGACTTGGCAGTCCGTTTGGCCAGGGCGTTAGTGAAATTTGCCTTTGATAATGTAAGGATCAAGTTGCGAATTTTGCTTCCCCTTTTTTATCCACCACTCTAATTGAAAAGTGGAGAGCTGCAGTGACCTTACCACCTCCGAACTGTATGTCCGTCTTATACGTGGAGCGATCAGGTCCTGCTGATTTTCGATTTATCCGACATGCTGCCTTTCAGCTGAAGGGACTCCTTATAGTGAGTGTGCAAGTGAGTTTGCAGACTTCCAGATTGAGAAAAAGCCTTTGAACACTGCCAGCACTTGTATGGCTTTTCTCCTGTGTGCGTGCGCATGTGACGCTTCAAATCCGTTGATCGAGCAAAAGCCCTCGAACACTCTTTGCACTTATACGGTTTCTCGCCGGTGTGATTGCGTAAATGTCTCTGGAGGTCCGTGGATCGTACGAACGCTCGCGAGCACTGTGTACATTTGTAGGGGCTTTCACCTTGTGAAAACAGGAGAAAAGAAACAGGTCGTGAATTAACTGTTTGGTGACGACAAGAGAGGATCACTGAAGGGAGAGAGCTGATTATGTTTGTTACGACCAATCATATCGGCGCGATCCCTGGTGCCGATCCAAAATTGTCTCTCACTCTGTCGGTCTGTCCGACCACGTGCCGATCACATCAGTAATCTTACCGACCACATACCGACCACGTTACCGACCACTTACCGATCACATACCGACCACATACCGACCACGTTACCGAACACGTTACCGAACACATACCGACCACATACCGACCGCGTTACCGATCACATACCGACCAGTGCAACTTGTTCACTAACACCGTCTCTATCTGTCTCTGTCTTTCTCTCTAATCTGCTCTCTTCTGTTTTAGTTGTACTTTATACGCACCTGTATGCGAGCGCATATGTCTCCTCAGATAGCACGGGTACTGAAAAGCCTTACTGCAGTAGGAACATTTCCAAGTCCGTCCAGTCTTGTCAGGACAAACGTACTTAACATGACGCTCCAAGTAACTCTCGTACGCGAAGATTTTACCGCACTTGTAACAAGTGAAACTCTCATCATCTGAAAGGCAAACAAGGTGTTGGTTTTCAATACGCCAATTTGGTATATAGAGATTACTTCATGGAAAGTGCGCGCGTACGGTTTTTATTCACGAGTTGTGAAGTATCATAAAACGAACGAGCGAGGCTTTGCGAGCGAGTGAGTTTTATGATACGAAACAACGAGTGAATAAAAACTGTACAAAGCACTTTCCATGATGTTTTCTGTTTATTATATACATACTGAGACATTTATGATGGGACCGGGAAACCCTTTAAAAGTAGTGAAAAATCGTCGTTCGCAGCTTGTGATTGGACGAACGATTTTTTTCACGTGTGAAAAGCGTCGTTCGCGGCCTCTCATTGGCTAGAACTCATTTGCGTACGAAATTTTACGATATGGCTTTTTCGTGAGTATGTCTCAGTATGTATATAATAAAAAGTAGATATAGTTAGGAGAATTTGCATTGGGCACTTACATTAGGAGCTGCATGTTCAATTAACAAAAAAACACTTTTTGTATGAAGGTCACACTGACAAGTGTACACTTATATATACAATTGAACAATATGCAGTTAAGCAAACCATTATATACACACCAGCTTGAATTGAATTGAAGGGGTCCGAGGGCGAGAAGTACATTTATCTTACAAACATGTTCAGCCGAATTTTGGATAAATTTAGTAGCAACTGGTATATAACCTGTTGCTTTAGTATTATCTAAATTATAGATGCTGTCTATAACTTTTGCAGGCAATACGTTACACCTAACGTAAAGCTACCAGAAAACGCTGATTTCATCACCAACACCATTACCAATTCTGACATTTGATGATCTGAAATAAACGGATGTTAACCGATATTGCAAAATAAACGACTTTACCTCTAAGTAGCAACTGTGATCTAGTTCACTCGTCTTTGGAAATGCTGCACGTTAGTCTTAAAATATACACAGCGAAGTTGGAGGTGCATGAGTGAATGATGCAGTAACCGGATGCACACATACCTGGGTCCATGTTGTTAAGTTTGTTCTCCAGGTACCAGCGATAGAAAGTCTGTCGCTTGTCATCCTTCAGGTGCACGCCCTCTAATAGAAACTTGGACATCTCTGTTTGTGTGACGCCCGTCTCTCGAACGGCGTTCTTTTGAATCAGTTTATTGTTGTCCAAAAACTCTTTGATCTCTCGACTGATAATCTCCTCTTTACCTCTGTGGAAGCAAAGTATCGGGATTGACAGTTATAAAAAGTAAGTTTGATTGATATAAAGGATTGGAAACCAACGTGGAACTCTCTATTTCTCTATCTCCGAAATTCAAATTGCAGAGTGTTGCGTCCACTTTTATCCAGATTCTCTGTAGTCCTGAACCACACTGGGTCGAAGGCCTGATAGGATATTGTACGTCTCGGTATGAGTTTTCAATTCAGGCAAAAGAGGCAGCGTCATATAATGATTACTATCTGAACATCTTTTATCGAGAAATGCTACCAAGTCAGGATTGTTTATAGGATCGTGAAGTACAATCACTATCATTCAAACACGAAGAAAACAGTTGAATAAAGCCAGTTTTGACGTGACCGATACACAAATTATTATTGCAAATAGCAACGAGCCTGGCGCAAATCGAGACCCATGTTAATCCTTGCACTTGCGTTTGTGCTTCTGCGCATGCACCCGTCAAGCACTAGTGTGGAAACCACGGCGCAAGTGGTTAAACTTACTGCAACATTTTTTCAAGTTCTTCCTCCACTTTATCGACGCGTGATCTGGGTTCTTTCTTGGACTGAGCTGTGTTCACTTGACTTCGCTTCTTATCGTACGTTGTTATAGTTCTAAGTTCCGGTTCGCTGTCCTCCTCCCTTTTCACAAAGTTTCTTTCCAAAGTTATATCAATATTTTGTCCTGTATCCTTCGTTTCTTGTCGACTTTGCAAAGTACAAGCATTTCCCACGTCGACCATCGATTTGGTCCGTTCACTGCTAAACTTGGACGAGTCTTGCAGCTGTGCATATTCAAAGTCCGCTCTCTTTAAACACAGCTCGGCCAATGTATGCAGGTTGTGTGTGTCATATCGGTGATGATAAACCGGTTCGTTCCCGCCAAAACTGCGCGCGTGCGCTGCTGGGCCATCCAAGCTGGTTTGCAGGTTACACTGAATAGCAACGTCATCTGTTTCGGAAAAAGACATGAGAAGTTATTTACAGTGTTAGGTTTTGTCGAGATACATGTGTTGAACGTGCAACGTCCCTTTTTTTCCGTTCTATTTCGTACGTATTCCTTTGTATAGCACCATACATGCAATAGCCGGATGTGTGATAAGGCAGGATAGACAAGATGATCGCGGGCGCTGAAAGTTCATTTGTAAATAGAAATTTCCTTCTCTCCCACTCACCCGCCCAGCGCCCGCCATTAGTACGTCTTGCCCTGCGGTATTTCGAAGCACTATGTGTGATGCTATATGAAGTAAACACTTTAACGCTCACACGAAATATGAAAGGGTAAATCCTCTGTGGACAGGAGTGGCGAAAGTGTTTATATGAAATCTGACGAAAATGACTTTGAGTTCTAAACGTTTAGATTAGAAGTTTCATTGACTTGTCTCAAAGCTGAAAGGATTAAATATTCCGGGCTCCGGAGTACAGCAGGTTGCACTTGTGATCATTTTAACTTTCAAATTAAAATGAAGTCATCTGTCGTGTTTTTGATGTTATCAGAAAATGTAACTCGGATAATGGAGAGACTGAAGCAGGGTCAGGTGTCCAACTAATTATGATCAGAATTTACGCCTTGTCCAATGTGCTCCGATATATAATTTGAAACACTTAGTTTAGGTGAGTGCTATATATTTGTGTGAAATGAGAAGCTGGCTCTTCCAGAATATTTAGTCCGGAATGTATTCTTATTCCAGAGTACAGCCCAAAACGAACACGCCCTAACTACGTGTTCACCTGGTCTTGAATGACACTCCGTTTAGTTTAGAATTAACGCGATCAAAGTGAAACATGTTGCAAACTTGATCACACGTTTTGCGGAACCCGTTTTGCGTGTATGTAGTTTGAACGTGATATAAGTCGTAAACATTATAACTTTGGCACAAAAACTGTGAACTCAAGGATCTCAGTTAATGAGGCC
This sequence comes from Plumapathes pennacea, assembly GCA_964036295.1. NCBI lineage: Eukaryota > Metazoa > Cnidaria > Anthozoa > Antipatharia > Myriopathidae > Plumapathes > Plumapathes pennacea. Next base: position 9,052,672 of record OZ038466.1, on the reverse strand, counting down.
ACCTGTCGTTCACTAATGCTTCGCTAACTGCCTAAAGATTAACAACTAAAATCTCCTGACCCTGAAAATCCAGAAGATATACAGTTGTGCTGGGAGAATTTAGAGTTCACAAACTGATGCCCGGCATAACTGAACTTTATTAAAATCTCTGTACCGCATATACTTAGAAAGTGACTGGAGAATATTCCCGTTGATCACAACTATCCAACTCCAACTCCCAACGCTTTTGCCATGGCGTTATTCATAAACGGCGGCCTTGTCAGAAGTAAAATTCAAAGAACTGAAAAGCTTGCGGAGGATGTCAAAATGACAAGTTGAGTGAAGTATGCGATAATATCCGAAGTATCTCCAAGGTTTTCCTTTCGGGTAGTTTCCCAATCACCGCGACTTTTTTTGTGTGTTTAGTCGATGAATTTGACGGACGTGATAATCATCGGATTCTAGCGATGACAAAGTCCTAAAAGGACCGCAGAATTCTTGACTGATGCTCTGATGGTTTTTTTTTTTCCAAAATAGGAGTCTCCGCTGTTTTGAAATTAAGAAAAATTACCACACAGCCAGTAGCATGACCTGATTCTAATGCAAGCCTGTGGCGAAATAACCTTGTCGACACATTTATTTTCTCGTTTCTTTTTCGTTTTTCGTTTGAATGGGAGACTTTTGGGAAGATTTTGTCAACTAATGTTCATATTCTCATAAAAGTCTTTACCTTGAAACCTCTGGACCGTTAAGAAAGTTAGGATAAGTAAGGAGAGTAACTGATATCGTAACTGAGGCCCCGTCCACACTAATCCGGATAAATTTGAAAACGGATATATATTTATCCGTTTTGGCCTCCCGTCCACACCAAGACACATTTTCGATGGCCGAAAAACGGATATTTTCGAAAACGCGTTTTAGTGTGGACAGCGTAAACGATTCAAAAACGATAGTGTGGACGGAAAACTTTCGATGCGTTTTAGTATGAAAACACTCCGTTTTCAAATTTATCCGGATTAGTGTGGACGGGGCCTGAAATTGCAGCGGGCCGTTCGAGCTGCAGTGCCTTTCGTCAGAGGAAACAACACGAACGACAATAAAGAAAGTTGTGGACTCATAAGACTTCGCTTAGTCCATAACAATTCAATAAATTGATCGATCTTGATACGATCCATATGATAAACACATATATGTGAAATCCGGACAGAGAATGAGAATGACCTTCGCAGTATGAAGCAACTTTTCAGCAGTTGCAAGGATAGCAAGAAAAAAAGATTGAATAGACTTGTTGAATAGGACACTTGCTTCTACTTCCGACTTTGATGAGCAATGACCGGATGAGTAATATTTGATTTCTTTTTATCCGGACACCGTTTTTACCACAGACACAACTTATAGTTCAAGTCAACACTCGTAATTTCATCAGATCACGAAATGTCTCTCCCCCATTTTCACCCATTATATATATTCTAAACCTGATGACAATATGATCTTATAATCAAGTTCCAGTTTCACTAATGCCTTTCTCATTATTAAACAAGCAGTGAAAACCTCTTCAGTTTCTGTATTTTGGTTCAATGTTGTGCGGTGATGCTGCGTATAGTCGACTATGGGCCCAGTTGTTCAAAGCACGATTAAAATAATCCTAGATCATATCTACAAACTGTGCTGTTATTTTTCGGCCTGAAAATGAGAAGCTTCATTCACTAAACTTCCTCGATATGCTTTGAGCTAGAACAAGCTTTTTAGTTGGTCTTTTATCGAAACTTTGCAGTTTTGTTGGCCAAGAAATCGAGAGAAAGAATTTGGTTAATCCAGGATTAGCTTAATCGGGTTTTGAACAACCGGACCCAGTATCCCAGAGTTCGTCACAAAACAGATCTTGAATTGGATTTATAGAGATGAATTGCTCATAACCTCTTTCTGCCATTTGGCTAATTTCAGATAATTACCTAAGAGGCAGTTTTTTCCTCCCACAGTTAATATATACATTTTGAACCTGATAACAAATTAAACGTGCCATGCTTAGATTCCAGTTTCATTATACTAAACGTTTTTAAAACATCTTTGTCTTTGTTTATCAGTACTGGAGAGACACAGTGGCAATCATTCGGATAACATTAGTCTTTTTATCTTCCATTTTATGTTATTCGTAAGAGCATTCAAATTTAACGTCGTTTTCTAAGTGACATTTCTCGCTCGTTAAAAATGCTTTCACCTTTAGTAACATTAAGGGAAAGAAAGTTTCAGATTTCAAGATTCCTTAACTGAGAGATTTTCAGTTTTCAGAAAACTACGGAATTTGTCGAGGAATATCAAGCACTCAAACATTGCCCTAATATTCTAAATTTCGATCGTGTAGCCCAAAATTAATTGCCGTGACGTGAGGTGCAAATACTCAACAAACACACACATCGGCAGGTCGCTGAAAATCACCCAACATAGAGTTAACCACGACAACTCAAGCACTCTATAGAAGCTACCTGACTTTTGGGATAATCTTCAGGGCTAAAGAGATTTTTGTTTCACTTTGATCTGTTGATCGCCATTTTGGATATCCAGGGACCGAATCTTGAACTTGCAGGTGGCCATGTAATGGACATCAACAAATAGTTCACTCACCGGTGCCCGCGACATTGGTTTCTCCTTCTCCGTCCACCTTGTCGTCGCAACTCTCTTCAGATTCTGCAGTTAGAAACGCGTTATTACGTTCGACGTCAACTCTGAGACTGCTGCTCGCATCTGGGCCTCCCCGGTCGGATCATAGAGCGCGTTGCCAGCGGGATTAAATAATTAACGCAGTTGTCACTTCACTGCCCTCACATACTACTCGGCTGAAGTAATCAACGCTGAAAATACCCTCGTTATCCGAAAATAACAAAAAATTCAAGAACTTGTTGAAATTACTGTGAGAGTTCTAGTAAATGGTGTTTGGGGGGGAAGAAAGCTGTGAATATCGACTTAATCATACAAGTGCGCACCCCTTGACACTGTAAGGTGTGGGTCAGCCTGGGAGCCATTATCACATATCGAAGGAAACGCATATGCGAAGTGCTATAAGTCGAGCCAAGAGAAGGGGCGAGAGAGAGAGAGAGAGAGTAGAAGCTCCCTCAGACTGAACCTTGTTCGCCCCGCTTTGGTTGCATCGGGTGTACCCGACTTTGACAAGATAACCGGTACCCACCTTGCTCGGTGTCTTCTCTCCTCTTGCCGCGCGAGGCCTTCTTCACTAGAAAAGACTTGGGCATCCCGCGCTACACTCGACCAAGAACCAAACCAAACCCAGCTCCACTATGCATTGAGTAGGTTTGGATTGGAGGAGAATGCCCTCCTTGCCTCAAATGACGTGATTGTTATATCACTCCCATTTCGCCGCACTCGCGTAGCAAGGCCCCTCGCAGGCCGGTAACTGCACTTACCAACTGCGCATGCGCTCTGGTGAGATACCCGCCGCTTACGAAGTGTACCCAGGGCGCCGGGCGTCACGACATAAAACAACGTCCTTACGAGTTACGCTGTTCCTAACTCTGCCTCCTTGTGAATCAGATTTTTGGGCTGTCTGCCCGAGTTTTGTGGGTGATTCTTGTTGTGCTGTGGTTTATCTGATTCCGCTATCTAAGGTCTCTCACTTCAACTCTGGTAGGTCGGTGAGGGTAAATAATTACATAATTACCTCACGCTGGTTGTGGTTAGGTAATGAAGTTGAATGTCTTATTGTTAGCGTCATTCATCCGGTGAGCAACGGTCCTTAAACCGGTAAGAGACCGTCACTAATGTATCACATGTCTAAAAGTTCTACGAAAAAAATTACGCCAGAAGAATCAGAAGAAAAACGGTGGTCAGAATAACAAGCTGTGTTCTTAATCATTCCAGTTCTCCTCGTGATATTTGTTGTCACGGACGACCGTTTTCACCTGTTTGGTAGGCGGTACCAGCTTGCAGCGGCAAGCCAATGTTGGTACCTATTGTCTGTGTGCGAACACAAACGCTTCAAATCAGCGACGCAATTCCGTGACCATGTCAGCTGTCACTGAAGTCCGATTTGTTTTGGTGACTCCAAAACCTAAATTCAGGCAGATTTCCTCATCTCTGATATGATCTTGGGAACGTAAGCGCTTTCCTATCCTCCTCAGGACTACACGCGTACTTTTGCTATTGTCAGTTTTTTCGACCAGTGTGGCTTTTTTACCTTTCTTAGCTGAAGAGAGATCATGGCATCCCATCAAACTTATTTGCGTAAATATGTTGCATTCTTTCTCGCGGACGTTTTTCTCTCCGTCTTTCTATTTTATTTTGTTGTGAATGTGACATAGGTTTTTCTTGACTTTCTTTTTGTGGTTCACAAAGTATGAAACAGCAATAAATTTCCACTTCAATGTCATGCTATGAAACATTTTGTGTTCACCGAGCAACGCGAGGTTTCCGCATTTTAGAGTTGCGTGAGGAAGGCTAAAATTTGTAGAGACGATGATTTAAATCCTTTAAGTCTAAATGTAAAGTTTCAAAATCTGAAAGTGAAAGGCAAGAACACAAACTAAGCCAAAGGTTAAGTTGGTCTAGTGAAGAATTTCTTATCGAACATCGCTATTTCCTTGATTTTCTATGAAATACAAAACATGTGGCCATAATTTTGGCAAATGACCATTTTGTACGTAGTGTAGTGTACTTTTGGTATCAGGAATACGGAAACTGCTTCAGCTCTTTCCTGATTAACGTACTGTCATCAATGTCAAGTGTTGCCTTTTAGTTGATAAGCAGCTATAAGAAGTTTAACAGGGAGAATTCGGCAGTTGATCTCTTTCTAAAAGGTCCCGTAGTGATCTCAGATTGATACAGGCTAACACTTTTTTCGATCGTTTTGTCCCTCGAACAAAACTAAAATTTAATTCAAAAGTCGCAAAACACAACTGAAAAGTTTATTCTTATTATGTTAAGGCTTCAGATCAAAATTTACAGAGTCCATCGGACCGGTTCATAGTGGATGAACTTTAACCAAGGCCCAATCGTGTTCAAGGAGCCACCCGCCGAAAAGCGGGACGCAGAGTGTAAACTCTAAATGACCGTGTCAACTGTTTGTCAACAACTGTTTATACTGGGGGGAGCTTTTGTAGCTAGAAAGATGTTACAGGTGTTTATAAGAAAATTAAATATATAAGTTACTTTTAAATTGTTATAAAAGCTGTCATACAAGGTGTTGGCTCCTTGTCCAAGTTTTGGGATGAGGTTGAATTCCGAGGCGGTTTAAAAACAAATCTAAATGGTTTCGGAAAATTCAAATGGAATTTCAAAATAGTTACGAGAATAAATGAACGTCAGATTATTATTATTCTTTATTGACAGCAGCCAATAAAAACAGCCCATCCAGTAGAATTATTTTTAGCTAATTCAAATTACTCAGTCGCTAAACGTCAAGTATAAGAAAATAGTTTAAACTAAGGTTTGTAGTCATGGAATTTGTATAAAGAAATCATGAAATTACTTTCGCGAATCAATTTGTTTGCATCATTTCACGTGATCTTAGTCACCAGCTTGGTCCCCACTCTACCCCCTGTTAGTATAGAAGAGTTGACGTTGACTCATGACCATAAATAGCGCTTACGTTAACGGTCAAGGTCACTTTCTTTCTTTCCATCTGATTGGCTCATGTGCCAAATTTAGACATTCTTTCATCCTTGCGTGCAACAGGGAACTCTGTCACAAGTGTGTAAGGGGACATTTGAAGATGGGATAACAGACGGTTTTTATATGTTATGGCCCCCTTAAGAAAGGGATGTTATGCGGGAAATGTCCACTTTTGTTGTTTTGTTCTTATTTGTTCTGTTTTTTTTTTTTTTTTTTTTTTTTTTTTTTAGAAACAAACTTAATCAATCTAACGCCCATATATCTTACAACTCCAGTGCCCGGGCTACAGTGCCAGCTTCAACCGTTCAGCTTTTTAAAACAATTTTTTGTATCTGACTCTCACGAGTCAGCTCATATCAGCCGAGCCGAGTTGCTCTCGTCCCTCAAGGGCAGTGAAGAATGCATTATGCCTTCTGTTTTCTCCTTTTGTTTTGCCTGTCATCACCATAAATTAGTATTATTTACAGTGGACTTTTTGCTTGTCATAATATCACTGTTCGTCTCATGTCATCTCTTGTGTGACTTTGTCTTGACCTAAACTCTTATACACTCAACTCCCTCGGGACCAACTTCAACTTAGTGTCTGTTTTAGAGAAGTTTCCGCGTCTTAAAGAGAGTTCAGTTAGAGTAAATGACTTAAGAAACGACAGGGACCGCTCCTACCAGGTGTCCGTATTAAAGAGGTGTTTGTCTTCGAGGGGTATCCGTTAAGAGGGAGTTGACTGCACAAATAGACTATAAATCAATGTTCTTTACTTAACCACCACAACCTGGGTGAATCTGTTATCTGTTTATGAACGATGAAATAATAATACTCAATCACAGCACCAGCAAACTTACGGGAACCTGTCTACTTCGCAAGCTACCAGTAGCTGCACATGCGCACATCATGGTTCCATTTACCGTTTTGTTAGCTCCAAAGCACATCGCGGCAACGAGTCTGTCGTTAGCGGTTTGTGACTTTATGACTGACAGGATCGGCCATGATTTCAGTCAAATGGCTTCTCATCGCTTATGTCTGCGCTTGACATTCTTTAGTCTGATAGCGTTGACGATTGGTTCAGTCGTGATCGTAATGTATCAAGGTATTGTATCATGAGTTTATTTGGCTCACTGCATATTCAGTCTTGCTCGCGAATCTCGTCTGCAAAAATTTAGAAAAAACCTATTCCGTTTAGAGTTATGTGATGAGCGGAGACTTGTGTTACAAGACGGTTCTGCTAATCATATTTCGGAGAGGACCCTATTAGATAAGAATTCGCCCTAAGAAACGCTCTAGTTGAAGACTCATACATCTTACACAGTTCATTGTCTTTAACAATCAGGGCCTTTTTACTCTCTGACTCGTTCAAGAGGATACCTGACGGAATTCGGCCGCGGTTTGTCGCTTCAAGTTCTCGGATCAGAAGCTTCTCTCGGCGAGCAGACGAACACTACAGATTGTGTCGACGGAACGTTTGATAACGTCCTCCTTATCATCACCTTTGTTGATTCTTCATATGACACCATAACACAGCTAGAACGATTGTACAGAAATCACTTTCCACAAATGCTCTTCTGTGGTCCTTCTGAACCACCCGAGGGTCTTAGCAACCATTTCATTGTCGTCGCTATGCAACACGGCGTTATGGCCTACGAGTGCCTGGGCCGAGCCATAAGGACACATCCCAGCTACAAAGGCTACCTGTTTATCCGGAATGACTTGTTTTTGAATTATTACAAGGTGGCTGGTTTGAACCGGACTCATATCTGGGAGAGCGCAGAGCTGGAGTCGGGAAGTCAAGCTATGTTTGCGCAGCCGCGTGAATCGTGGATTTGGTGGTTCACGCCTTGGGGCTTGAAAGCGTGTGAGCGCGCCTATAAAGAACTGGTATTCTTGAACGCTGCTTATAAACGCGACGCTCTCGATAAGGGAGAAGGGTCGGTACCTTGGGACGTGGAGAATTCGCTCAATGCTCTGCTTTGGAATGGCAAAGGAGCGTACAAATGTTACAGAGGTTATTCTAAACTGTTTTACATTCCTGCGAAATATGCGACTGCTTTCGAGCAGATGTCGGCTGTTTTCCAGAAGAATCAAGTGTATATGGAAGTAGCCGTGCCTACTATGATTAGGATGTTGGAGTTGAAGGAGAAGGGAATCACTATTCCTGGGGTGGATATTACTTCGTTGTATGGTGAAGAGAGAGCTGTCTCTGATCCTTCCTTGTTTTGGAGGCATTATGATTCTCAAGTGACCTACATCAGGCCCGTTATTCTTAAATCCGTTTCCCAGACGGACACTTTAGATTCCGAGCTGGTCGATGTTCTGCTAAGCCGATTGGATAGAAAGCCTGATTGTTTTGTAACAGACTCCCGACAAGCTTGACAGGCCACATGACACATGGAGAAAATGCAAAAATGTACTTGTCTGTCTGTCTGTCTGTCTGTCTATCTATCTATCTATCGCCGATAGAGACAGACAGACAGACAGACGGACTACATTCAACTAATAGGTTAATTTTCAAGCAAGCCGTAAGCTATGTTAATACATTTACAATCTAAAAACTATATTTACAGATAATATTCTTAAAACTAGATACAGTATTCACATCCCTAATATGATGTGGTAGACTGTTCCAGAGGACGGCACCGCTATATGATAAACTACGCTTAAGGTGCGGGGTTTGGTAATATGTACATCTAAGTAAGAGCGGCGTAGATTGTACCCGATTGACTCGTTTTCTCTAGAAAAAAGGTCAGATAGGTAGGCAGGCGCGTGACCATTCAAGACCTTGTACATTAGTATTGACTTCTGTAGATTCCTTCTCGTTTGAAGGTCAGATTGAGTACATCCTTAGATCTTACTTCATAACTGTCTCGGGTGATTATACGGGCTGCCCTGTTTTGCAGCTTTTGGAGTTTGTCCCTAAGAACTATTCCGAAGGTACTCCATAATCTACTGCAGTAGCCAAAGTGTGGTTGCACTATAGTGTTATACAGTGGCACCATTTGACTAGAAGTTAGCATAGGTCTTAATACTCGCAGCATTTGTAGCCCCTGCAAGACTTTCGGTACTATGATATCGTTTATATGATCACCCCAACTAAGCTTTTCGTCAATAGTAACTCCCAGCATTTTTGCCTTTGTCACACGTTTGATGATTTGCCCATTCAATTGTATTTTGGGTTCACGGATCAACTGATTAAGTCTGTATTGTGAGGCAATAATCATAAATTCAGTTTTAGTTGTGTTTGCAGAAAGCTTGTTAGCTCTCAGCCTCAGCCCAAGATTTTCCATGTCCCTATTTACTGTCTCCTCTAGCTCGTTGATGTTTTGTGGAGCCGCTGAAATCTGAGTGTCATCGGCGTACATACCAGGAGTGGTACGTTCAAGGCAGTTGGGGAGATCATTAATGTATAATAGAAAGAGCAGAGGTCCTAAAATAGATCCTTGAGGGACCCCAGAAGTGACTCGTTTTAAATGCGAGATGTTATGGACAGAGCTGACAAACGCATTGCGTTGGTGACGTCATCAGTTTGTACGCTTTGTTTATCTTGTTCAAAATCCGATCACTGAGGTCAATATATTAACTTAAATTAACCTTAGAGCTTTCCTTTTCGCTGCAATGCTTGACCGGTCCTTTCACCTTAAGTTTATTGTCCTTTTATACTATCTACGACTTTCACGGAATGCAGCTGGCCCAGTACTAAACGGCCGCTATGGCGATGAAATCACTCCGACAAGGACGAATTTGTTTTGCAATTTTCATCACGGGTGCAAGGAGGGAAGTGGTAGGTACAAATGCTCAAGAAGAGAAAAACTATTGAACTGCAAACTCTAAAAATTTGTAGCTTAACTTTTGCTTCTGCGTCTTAACTTTTTAAAAAAAACTCCGCCGGAAGCTGTGTTTCGCCATACAATTAAAAAATACAAAGGGATTCAGTGGAGCGTACACCCGCGCCAGTTTCCACAGGAAAAAGCTTGCCTGGGCCGCGCATGCACAGTGTCGTTGTCGCCTCGTTCTCCTGACGAGACCGAGCAGGGCGGGAACTTTGACGACTTCGCTGAAGGAACGTCCATCTTGGATGGAAGAGTGGGAGTTCGCTGTTGCTTCACAAGATTTTCGAGGTTCCTCAAGTTCGGAATGATTTCCAGCAGAAAAGAAACCTCCAGTTTCCCAACGCCTCTGCTCTCCGGACTCCCCTCGGCGGGGGACATCCACCTCGCTCGCAACTGAAGCGGCCCAAAGCCTCCGGCTCCACGCCTAAACGAAGACCCCTTTTACAGGTAATTTAGTTTTAGGTTCTGTCGTTGTTGTTTGTCGTTTCTCCCCGTAACCAACTCGCCTTCTCAGGCCATGTGCGCGTTCAAGTTTCCTTCTCGTGTCACTTATGCAAAACGCATTTTTCACTTTGATCACACCTCGTGTTAATTTGTTTGGCCTTCGTTTCTCCCTTGTCGCTTGTCCCTTCGTTTCACACTCATGTTATTTCCTGCGTCTTTAGTTTTTCTATGTACTGGTCTAGCTTATTTCCCCATATATTTTGTTTCCTTTTGCCTTTCGCAATGCTTTTTACATACTTCACTGGCTGGTACAACTTCCCCTGTTTTATGGTCGCTTCGTAGCATTTAGTTTGCATCATTTCGTTTTTCCCTTCGTACCTCAATCTTTGATAAATATTTTTTCCCAGTTTTCTTGTTTTGTTGTTCTCCCAGTCACATCGATTTTTATTTCTTCTGCTGTATTTTCACTTCTCCTTCCGTTACTGGTATCTTTTACTCTGTTTCACCTCCCGGTTTTCTATCTTATTCTCATCTATTTCTTTACCTATTGATTTAGGTATTTATGTTTTGTTGGTCGTGCTTTATATTGCCTTACACTCTTTGTTGTTCTGTTGGTATCCATGTGTCTGTTGGTTGTGCACCCTATTGGGGCTTTTATGTCTTCCAGCCTGACACTGGGCAGGCAGTATCCTTGTGATTCACTGCTGTGGAAGTTCTAACTCCTTGAAATTCAAAATTGTGCGTTTTTTTTTTATAATTTTGTGATACAGTGCATTTCTTTTTTCTTTTTTTTTTTCTGGTGATTGAAACTGTTTTCCAATTCAGATGAGCAATTTGGTAAACTTGTTTATGTGTAGGTTCTAAATATACTGTAGCACGATGTGTATAAAATAATAGTTTAAGGTGACCTAATTAGCATCTTTCTTTTCACTATCAATGTTGTTGTGCTTTATCATAGACAGCAAAAAAATATGTAATATAATTCTCCCCTATTATATACTATTTTCATAAGTACCCATGCTCAATTTTCATCCATTACAATATTATTGTTTTACACTGTTTTCTTACCTCATGTTTCCTGTTCTCCCTACTATAATCAGATGTTCTCCTGAGCCAGCTGCTGCAGAGTGTTCCAGGCTGACTTCCTCCAGACTGTTGCGGACAGACTCTTCTGGGCTGACTCCTCCAGACTGTTGTGGACATTCCTCCAGCATGCTGTTCCAGGCTCTCTTATTATCATCCATTTTTCTCTTTCTAACTATCTGTTCTTCTTCTAAGTCCCCTCAAGTCCCTCGTCCCCTGTATGATCATTGTGTGCCTTCCATCAACCTGATGATGACCATCATTCAACTCTGCTGAAGGAGGAAGGGTGCAGATGAATGTTAGCAAAGGGATAGGCAGGAAGAGGTTTGAAACAGGACTCTAAGGAGACCGTGGGCACATTGTTTTCCCTCTGGTGAGTTGTAGGAGTTAGGTGGGAGAGTTAGGACTAGAATGGGGAGAATTGGCCAAAGCAGTGGTACGCATTTCAATCCTCAAAATGAGAAGAATGGGCAGGTGACTCGAGACTGGTCGGCTTACAGGCAACATAGACCTCAACGACAGTAGATGGCACCTCTGTATGGGGGGGTCTCTGCCGCCAAGTCGCATTTGCATTTACTCCGGATGGAGGGTGCCATCCTCTAAAAAGGACTACTTGCAGCTCCAGATCTCGTCGCCGAGGGATGATTCCCACCCATTTAACTCATCGAGAGGGTTGTTATGTGTACCACTGCTTTGGCCAATTCGCCCCATTCTAGCCCTAACTCTCTCATCTTACTCCTACAACTCATCAGAGGGGAGGCAATGCACCCATGGCCCCCTCAGGGCCCTGTTTTGACTCTCTTCCTGTCTATCTCCTCGCTGATATTCATCTGCATTCTTCCTCCTTCAGTGGGGTTGGTTGTTGGTCGGAGGGTAGGTGGATAGGGACTGGATTGTACAGGTGATTTGGGAGGGATGGGATTTGAGGGGAGGGGTGGGAGAGGGGGCCTGGGATGACCGTGAACGTGGTTGTGCAACCGTCACCTCCCTTGGTGTACTTCCACCATCCCAGGCCCCCTCCCCCGACAGGATGCCCCATTCCTAACCCATAACCCATAACCATAACCCTAAGTAACCGTGACGCTGACCCTAACACTACTTGACCCTAACCATGGCGCCATAAGCTAACCCAACACACCCAATGAATAAAACTTATTTATTTTATTTTATTTATTTATTTATTTATTTATTTTATTCTTTAATGTATGAATAAAGAAATAAATAATAACAAGTAAAGAAATGAACAAAAGAATAAACAATAAAATGAACAAAAGAATAAATGAATGATTAAATAATGTATAAGTGAATGAATTGATTTATTCAAATCCAAATTTCAAATTACCATACACCCATAATTCCATTGGGCCAGTCAGAATTGATTTATTCATTCACACATGCATTTATTTAATTATTCATTTATTCATATAATGAATAAATGAATTGATTAATTATTCATATAATGAATAAATTAATTTATTAAATAAATTGATTAATTATTTATATATTGAATAAATTAATTACCAAATTAAATAAATTGAAGGAATGAATAAATAAGGGACAAGTTCCCAAAAGAGAGAATTTCTATTTAAACAGAGACGCTGTTGAAAGCTGTGTTGGCCTTGCCCTTCAGATGATGGTTGAAGTAAAGAAAGGAACTTGTGGAAGGAAGGTAAGTCTAAATTTCAAACTACCGTCACCCAAAATTCGCATCTTCAGTATGCTTCGGGGCCAGGCAGAATATTGGGCATGGCCCAAGGGTGAGGGGGGGGGGGAGGTGATACTCCCATATAGGTATGTGCCACCCCAAAGGGTATCATTTTCAGCATTTTAGTCTGAAATAGGGTATCAATTTTAACCTTTAGTCTGGAATAGGTTGGAGACTTGTTATTTTGGTCTGAAATAGGGTCAAAAATTGCTAATTTTGGTCTGAAATAGGGCTGAAAATTGCATTTTTTGGTCTGAAATAGGGTCGAAAATTGCTAATTTTGGTCTGAAATAGGGCTGAAAATTGCATTTTTTGGTCTGAAATATGGTCAAAAATTACAAATTATGGTCTGAAATAGGGTAAGGGTTTTCAGTCCCGGGCGGCACACCCCCACCCAAAGTTTTGAGGAGTACCCCCTCCCCCCAATGAATAAAAAAGAAAAAATCAGGGGGGTTGAGTTGTGAACTAAGTCACTTTCAGAGTTGGTAGGCCTGTTTGCTGAGGACTGTAATGGATCTCTGATAGATTTGATAGATTGTTAATGCATGCTGAGAAGGGTGGTACCCATGGGGCTCTTAAATTTCTGTTGAGGTCTTTGCATGTACCCCACATAGTTTGTTGAATACCAGTGTACCCATAAAATCCACTTGACTAGTCCATTATTTTATTCCACAGCCTTCAGAGTTTTTCAAGCAGTAATTTCCTGAGCACATGGCTGCAGTGACTTCCTACTTTCCTGGAGTTTTGTATCAGGTGGGTGATGTTAATCATGAAAATACCTTGTGTGCCAAGTTTTGAAGTTGTACATAGTTTGTTATATACCAAGACGTACCTCACAAAAATTCACTTGACTTAGTCTACTATGTTATTCCACAGACTTCAGAGTGTTTAAAACAGTTGTTTACTTGGCATAATTTATTTGACAAGGCTGCAGTGATGTCCTACTTTCCAGGAGTTTTGTATCAGGTGGGTGATATTTATAATTGAAACAAAATTAACTACAAGATCACATCTGGTAGAAAAAATAAATAAATTGCTAATATTCAGTGATCAGTCCATGTCCCAAATCTCATTTTTGAAAGTTTAAGTGAGTTCTTCGGGTTTCTATTACTGGTAATGTATTTTGTTTTTGTATTTTGTATTTTGTTTGTTGTTGTTGAAAGGCAGATCCCAGGATTTGCACTGGGCTTTTGAGGTGGAATTAGGCTGGCTCACCTTCCAGTACGTCTTGGTAAAGAGCAAGTACAAGCTTGGGAGTGTGGACAAGTGCATATTTACCCCTCTGCATTCTACTAGCTGGGATTGTCATACTGTGCACTGTGATCATGTTTCCAGGTAAATTAGACTTTGTTAGTTTTGCATAAACTGTACAGTTCAGTTAGTTATATATCATAGAGAAGCAACAAACAGACAGATTAAAAAAATATGAGAAAAAATAATAAATTGTAAAAATAATTCAAAAAACAAGAGGGAGGCAATTGTTTGATATTTTGCATATCATAGCCATAGATGGTCATATATTTTGATATTTGGTTGCAATGTATAATATTTATGCATAAACAACATAGCTAGTGTGAGTAATAATATTATGTACATAGAGATTACTTCATGGAAAGTGCGCGCGTACGGTTTTTATTCACGAGTTGTGAAGTATCATAAAACGAACGAGCGAGGCTTTGCGAGCGAGTGAGTTTTATGATACGAAACAACGAGTGAATAAAAACTGTACAAAGCACTTTCCATGATGTTTTCTGTTTATTATATACATACTGAGACATTTATGATGGGACCGGGAAACCCTTTAAAAGTAGTGAAAAATCGTCGTTCGCAGCTTGTGATTGGACGAACGATTTTTTTCACGTGTGAAAAGCGTCGTTCGCGGCCTCTCATTGGCTAGAACTCATTTGCGTACGAAATTTTACGATATGGCTTTTTCGTGAGTATGTCTCAGTATGTATATAATAAAAAAAGTTGTTTGAGGTACAGTAACCTAATATGGAAAACTTTATAAGTTAACTGTTAGTGTGAGAAAGTTTTTTACATTTGATGTTTGTGCCTCAATGCAATGTCCGTCATCCCCCTTTTAGGGAGCTTTGTGCAAGAATGGAAAGACAAAATGCATTTACACTGTCAGACAGCCACAAGACAAGAACTACTTCTGATCACCAACTCGAGCCAAGGCATTAAGCTGTATTGTCTTATGATGAAGAAGAAACCAATGAGCAATGTGAAAAGACTGAAAACAATATTGCTTTCTTGTGTGGAGAATAATACAATCAATGTTTTTGCTCTTTATTGACCAAGATTGCTGCTGTTTAGTGAACTTGTATTTGACCACTTTTTCAGAAAGTGTACCAAATACAAAGTCAATTTGAGCAATCACTTGATTACTTGTATGCTCATTGGAAAACAGCTCTATGCTGATGATCATTTAGATGAATAATTCTTGTTGCTTTGCTTGACATTTTTAGAAAACTTTACATTTAGAGATTTTTTAGATATAATACAATTATTGACCTAAATTTTGTGAAATTGACAGCACTATTGCTGTATTGTATCTAAATTCCTGCAAATGTTGGCAATTTACATGTATATAAAAAGAAGTCTTGTTCCAGGATGTAAAATATACAAAGATTAACTTATTATTATCATTTTATTATATACCAATGATGGTGAATAATAAATTAGTGAATGCATGTGGCTGGTGATGGTGAATGATGCCTTATTGGGATGCTAGTTTCTGTTTAACATTTCAAAAAACTTTTACTTTGAGAATATTGAGTGACATCCCCTTTCTGTTTGTTGGGCAGAAAATTCTAGGCTTGAATCTCTCCCCCAAATCTATAGTAGTTTAAATATACTGATCCTGCACATTCATGCTCGTGTTTTTTACCGCTGATTGTTTGCGGCTGCAAAATGCTTTCGTTTGTTGCGGAATTATCCCTGGGAAAATCCACCGAAACTAAAATCACCAACGCATGCGCAGACGTTTTGCCGCGGTGTTGGCTGCCTGGTGAGATCGGGAAGCGAATTCCCACGTAAGGATGGTTACACCCTCCCGCAGTCTGATTATATTATGTCAGCGGTCGCCCCTCAACAGTAATAACTGACAGACAGAAGTGCAGTGATAAATAAACGTCACATCGGAGTGAAATAGCGTGTACGAAGAAAGACGTAAAGTATAAAATATCTAAGTTCCTAAAGCGTTTTATTTGAAACGTGCAAACAATACTCTTTTATAGAAAATCAGCGCTTCGTGTAAATTTAGTATAAAATGTAACTAAAATCAACGTGAATCAGAGAAAAATATCCCGGAGGGGGAGGGGAGGGTCCCATCAATACTCAGTGCGCCGCCTCAAAGGCAGTATCGTTTTTTAACATTTTTGAGGCTGCAAAAGGGGATCAATTTTGCCTTTTTGGTCTGAAATAGTAGATTTTGCATATTTTGATATTTGGTTGCAGAAATAGGGTAAATTCTTTTGGTATACAGAGTCTGAAAAAGGGTCAAAAAATCTCAAATATATATTTTTAAATAGGGTCGAAAAATCGTACAGTTTTAGTTTGAAGTAGGGCAAGGGTGAGAACACTCCGGCTCAAAACTATGAAGGTTTTCACCCCCTACCCCTCCCCCCGAGAAGAGGGTTTGGGGGGTAGAGCCTTTAACGACTAGCTAGCTAAACCGTCCCATATGAACAGTTCAACGTGGTCCCATCTAAAAAGCAGTAGCCTTAAATCTCTTTCGATGCGGACATCGCGCGGGTTTTGCTGTAGAAACTTGATTTCATTTTTTACGAGGCTCGAGTAGTAGCAACAACTGAATTATCGCCGGGAATGGTTCACTTGGATTTTTAGTGCTTTGCCTAAAGCTATTTGCAACGCCTTCTTTGCTCCAAATCCACGCAACGGCGTTGCAAGTTTTTGAATCGCTTTCAAAAACTTGCAACGCGTTGCAGCACTGCAAACATCGCGAAAAACCGTTCGCAATGGGGTGTTACACCTCAACGATTTTTAGCGCAACATCGCATCGTTGCAAATTGACCAGAGGGGTTTCGCTGGTAACGAGTCATTCACAGATCATCCTTTTTTTATTTACATTTTGGAGCAATGCTACCTAACACACGAACGCAGAAAACGGCAAATAGAAAGAAACCATAACAGCGCGAAAATTACCGCTGGTTGGGTAAGGTTGGTTAGTTATTAATACAGTGGGGCGACCGCTGACATAATATAATCAGACTGCGGGAGGGGGTAACCATCCCTACGCAATTCGCTTACCGTTGTAGACGCCATTTTCTTTCCTGGAGGGTAGTTACCAGGTTACGCGCGGAATGGGATTAATTTTCTCTATATCAATGAATGCCATTGTCAGATAGTATTTCACTATATCTGTTAAGCCCCATGCACACGAGCAAGTTTTCTATGACAAGTTTTCTGTGACAAATGATTTGCCCGTGTATACGATCGAGCAACTTTTTTTTTCACAAGTTTTTTGACAAATTTTCGTTGTTTCTTTTCCTTCTGACTTTGACTTCCATAAACTTTTCGCGTGATCTCAAAGCCTCCAGCAAGAGGCTAACTGCATTATTTGGCTAATTCAAAGACTTTGTTGTCAATGTTGTGGATGCCGCCATCTTGACCGTGCGAACACGCTTGCAAATGAAAACATGGGAACTAAAGTTTTCCGAAAAACTTTGACAAGTTTTCGTGTACACGATCAAATTTCACATGTGACAAGTTTTCCTTGTGATAAAAAAGCTAGCACGCCAGCTTTTCAGCAAATGCATTTGTCACAGAAAATTTGCCCAAATTTTTTCATGTACACGAGCAAAAAACACTTGTCATAGAAAACTTGCTGGTGTGCATGGGGCTTTAATGTTTGCCTCGAGAACATAGTGACAGTTCTGAGGTTGCTGGTCCCCATTCCCCCAAGGGTCTGAGGTTGCTGGTCCCCATTCTCCCAAGGAGCCTGGGTTGTGCCTAAATCGTACCAACGGGAAGGACAGCCGCGCAAGACGAATTGCGGTCGTTTCGCCCCCCCGGCGCGTCGATTGAAGGCATTGTTAGTTGATGTAAAGGCAAAGCGGCTTAATGTTATGTAAGGCAAAGCAGTAAAGAATATATTTACATGAAATATGACCCGAGTTTTGTTCGCTTGTCGACCTCACCATTCACTACTTCTTCTACGCAGATGTTTCGATAATACGATTTTTGTGTGATACAAATTGTTAACTGAATCGACTTTGACACATTAGCGAATCGACTTTGACACGTTAGCGAACCGACCTGAGAAGTTAGCGAACTGGACGAAGGCGAGCCGACTTGTCGGCGAAATGACCGTTAACCCGCAAGACTGAAAACGAGTTTAGACCCGATCGCCTCACGACCGAGAATCGGACGATGTCGGTAAATCCAAGGCTGTCTTCTGTGTATTTCATCGACGATGAAATGAACAAGCCTTATTGAGTTAAGTGAAATAACATTGCTTCCTTTCATCATAGTTCAGACGATTATAATACATATTGAACTTCGTGGCGAACTAAACTGTAGAAAATGTGACTTGTCCTTCCCGCTGGTACGGTGTAATCGTGTCGTACCAACGGGAAGGACAGAGTGAAATAACTCGACTATGTTAGTCGAGGATCATTTTAAGTGAAGAGTAAGTGTATCTTCAATTAAATCAAGTGGCATCTCTTCCTTTGGTGGTGATTTAAACAACTGAGGCGAACTAAACTGTGGAAAATGTGATGTGTCCTTCCCGCTGGTACGATGGAGTTCGCCGATCGTACCAGCGGGAAGGACAGCGGGAAGTAACCAGACTATCTTTAACCGTATCTTCAGTCGAGGATATACAGAGTAAAATGTACCATCGGAAACTCAAGTAGAATTGCTTGACTGAATTATATTTGACACAAAATGACTAGCCTCACAGTGAAGCAGAGTATAGTAAAGTGTGGTGTCCTTTCCGCTGGTACGCTGTCTTTGGATCGTACCAGCTGTGAAAGTCGTAGGTAGTATAAAAGGACACTATACTCAAGGTGAAAGAACCGGTCAAGCATTCCAATGAAAAGGAAAGCTCTAAGGTTATTTTAAATTAAAGTATTGACCTCAGTGACTCTGAACAAGATAAACAAGCGTACGGACTGATGACGTCACCAACATGCGCAATGCGTTTGTCAGCTCTGTCGGATTCACCTTAACTAACTCCATTGGCCGTTAATTTCTCCAAGATTAAAACTTATTTTCAAATTCAAAGGGCAGATTACTATCAGTTACTACCTCAAGATCCTACTTTCTGCATTTAAGTTGGATTCACAGACCAAAAAAATTTGGTTCAAAACCCTAGGAGCCTGGGACTAACCTTAACTAACTCCAACTTTGACCGTTAATTTCTCCAAGATTAAAACTTATTTTCAAATTCAAAGGACAGATTACTATCAGTTACTACCTCAAGATCCTACTTTCTGCATTTGGGTTGGATTCACAGACCAAAAGATTTTTGGTTCAAAACCCTAGGAGCCTGGGACTAACCTTAACTAACTCCAGCTTTGACGAATAATTTCTCCAAGATTAAAACTTATTTTCAAATTCAAAGGGCAGAATACTATCAGTTACTACCTCAAGATCCTACTTTCTGCATTTAAGTTGGATTCAGAGACGAAAAAAATTTTGGTTTAAAACCCTAGGAGACTGGGACTAACCTTAACAAACTCCAAGTTTGACCGTTAATTTCTCCAAGATTAAAACTTATTTTCAGATTCAAAGGGCAGATTACTATCAGTTACTACCTCAAGATCCTACTTTCTGCATTTAAGTTGGATTCAGAGACAAAAAAATTTTGGTTCAAAATCCTAGGAGACTGGGACTAACCTTAACTAACTCCAACTTTGACGAATAATTTCTCCAAGATTAAAACGTATTTTCAAATTCAAAGGGCAGAATACTATCAGTTACTACCTCAAGATCCTACCTTCTGCATTTAAGTTGGATTCAGAGACTAAAAAATTTTGGTTTAAAACCCTAGGAGACTGGGACTAACCTTAACTAACTCCAAGTTTGACCGTTAATTTCTCCAAAATTAAAACTTATTTTCAAATTCAAAGGACAGATTACTATCAGCTACTACCTCAAGATCCTACTTTCTGCATTTAAGTTGGATTCACAGACCAAAAGATTTTTGGTTCAAAACCCTAGGAGACTGGGACTAACCTTGGCTAACTCCAAATTTGACAAATAATTTCTCCAAGATTAAAACTTATTTTCAAATTCAAAGGGCAGAATACTATCAGTTACTACCTCAAGATCCTACTTTCTGCATTTAAGTTGGATTCAGAGACTAAAAAATTTTGGTTTAAAACCCTAGGAGACTGGGACTAACCTTAACTAACTCCAAGTTTGACCGTTAATTTCTCCAAAATTAAAACTTATTTTCAAATTCAAAGGGCAGAATACTATCAGTTACTACCTCAAGATCCTAACCTTCTGCATTTAAGTTGGATTCATAGACCAAAAAATTTTGGTTTAAAACCCTAGGAGACTGGGACTAACCTTAACTAACTCCAACTTTGACGAATAATTTCTCCAAGATTAAAACTTATTTTCAAATTCAAAGGACACATTACTATCAGTTACTACCTCAAGATCCTACTTTCTGCATTTAAGTTGGATTCACAGACCAAAAGATTTTTGGTTCAAAACCCTAGGAGACTGGGACTAACCTTGGCTAACTCCAAATTTGACAAATAATTTCTCCAAGATTAAAACTTATTTTCAAATTCAAAGGGCAGAATACTATCAGTTACTACCTCAAGATCCTACTTTCTGCATTTAAGTTGGATTCAGAGACAAAAAATTTTTGGTTCAAAATCCTAGGAGACTGGGACTAACCTTAACTAACTCCAAGTTTGACGAATAATTTCTCCAAGGTTAAAACTTATTTTCAAATTCAAAGGGCAGATTACTATCAGTTACTACCTCAAGATCCTACTTTCTGCATTTAAGTTGGATTCAGAGACTAAAAAATTTTGGTTTAAAACCCTAGGAGACTGGGACTAACCTTAACTAACTCCAAGTTTGACCGTTAATTTCTCCAAAATTAAAACTTATTTTCAAATTCAAAGGACAGATTACTATCAGCTACTACCTCAAGATCCTACTTTCTGCATTTAAGTTGGATTCACAGACCAAAAGATTTTTGGTTCAAAACCCTAGGAGCCTGGGACTAACATTAACTAACTCCAACTTTGACGAATAATTTCTCTAAGATTAAAACTTATTTTCAAATTCAAAGGGCAGAATACTATCAGTTACTACCTCAAGATCCTACTTTCTGCATTTAAGTTGGATTCAGAGACAAAAAATTTTTGGTTCAAAATCCTAGGAGACTGGGACTAACCTTAACTAACTCCAACTTTGATGAATAATTTCTCCAAGATTAAAACTTATTTTCAAATTCAAAGGGCAGAATACTACCAGTTACTACCTCAAGATCCTACTTTCTGCATTTAAGTTGGATTCAGAGACCAAAAAATTTTGGTTTAAAACCTAGGATCCTGGGACTAACCTTAACAAACTCCAAGTTTGACCGTTAATTTCTCCAAGATTAAACCTAATTTTCAAATTCAAAGGGCAGATTACTATTAGTTACTGCCTCAAGATCCTACTTTCTGCATTTAAGTTGGATTTAGAGACCAGCTACAATGGGAAGAACTACAACAGACAGACAGACAGACAGACAGACAGATAGATAGATAGATAGATAGATAGATAGATAGATAGATAGATAGATATCTGTCCATCTGTCCCAGTGTCTGTCTATCACTGACTTTTCTATTCACCTTCCTGTCTATGTCTATATTGGGAGAACTCTACCTATAGGCGTTATCACTTCTAGTACTTGCCCAGCAGTTAGACTGGACCAAGTATACTTTAGCTGCCAAAAAATGACCGCCGATCGACGGTCGGTCGACGGTCATTTTTTGGCAGCTAAAGTATACTTGGTCCGTTAGACTTAGGGTGTGTTCTTTTTAGGAATCCAAATCCGGATCACAAATCCAAAAACAGACTTTCTGTTTCTTTACTGAAATCCAAATCCGGATAATGAATCCATGTGATCCACACTAAGAACGGATTCACTGGATCATATCCAAAATTGGATACTTTGGATCATGGATCATCTATTAAAGAAACGCACCCTAATGTCAGTGTGTACTATAATTTTTGTGCCGTTGTCCTGTAACTTCAGCTGTTGGAAGCTTAATAAATAAATTAAAAATAGCTATCCTTTTATCTGTCTGTTGGTTACATGTGCGCACACGACATTAATGGGTGGGGATGAACAAGAGACCACGTGTCCGAAAGCAAAAATACGAGCATATTTATAAAGAAGGCTTTTTTTAAAGCACTTTGAAGCCTTATTAAAAATGAACAAAATGTGTGAGCGCTGCACAGTTGGAGATTGTATTTCCCCTTGTAGAGTTCCCGTTTCTTCTTCTCCCTGTCTTGTGCTTGTTCGTTTCGTGTGTGTGTGTGTGTGTGTGTGTGTGTGTGTGTGTGTGTGGGGGGGGGGGGGGGGGGGGAGGGGGGGGAGGGTAGGGGACACTGAGCCAACCTGATGTTGCCTGGTTGCTAAGCACTAGTCGAGCGCTGTTTTGTTTTCCTATTTCCCTTTCTTCTGGTTTTTATTTTTTGAGAGGGTAAGTGTTGCTGCTTGGATTTCGTAGACGTAATTCTTTCTCCTAAAATTACTGCTCTTTTAGTGTATTTTAGCTCGTGTCGCTATAAACGTGTGTTGTCAACTTCAGTTCATATCGCCACGTGTGTTTATTGAATTCGTCACAGCTGGTTAGTTAATTTGCAATCATTGACATTT
Source organism: Plumapathes pennacea (assembly GCA_964036295.1). NCBI lineage: Eukaryota > Metazoa > Cnidaria > Anthozoa > Antipatharia > Myriopathidae > Plumapathes > Plumapathes pennacea. Next base: position 9,030,152 of record OZ038466.1, on the reverse strand, counting down.
AAAATCGTTAACCAGATAATTGAACCTTGTCATCATTAGTGATCATTCGTTCTCTTTTGATCGTGATAACATAACATAAAGCGCTTTACGTACATGTATACTCACTATTAAATAGGCCCCTTTACCGATTTCGATACATGACGGGTAATCGCAATTAAACTGCATACACATTCGTTTTTTTGATCGGTGGAACTTTGGACCATTCCAAATTGTCATTTGCAAGCTTTCAGTGGTTCTAAATGTGAGCGCGATTTCACCATTAAACCAAGACCGTTTCTTTTTTCTTCTGATTACCCATCATGCATTGAAATCAGTCAAGGGGTCTGTATACACATTTAATATCGAAATTTCTCATTATTTCTATGTTGTGGAGCCTTTAAGTTGGTTAAAAAAAAAACAGTTCCAAAGAGACAAACGATTATGTTCTGAATTGAAGTGGTTGAAAGATGATCTGACGCAGTTGGCTTTATGATTAACAAAGTCATTGTACATATTTCCTCGCCAAAAGTAGTTTATGGTTAATATAATATAATGTAATGTAATTATAATTTATTATATAGACACGAGTGTTTTACTGGAAAATATACCTTGTGTAAAATCTGTACGAAACTACATCCGGGAACCGAGTGGCGTATTTTCCATATCCTCACTAGTGAGGATATCATTGGCATCATTTCCCACTTTTGCATGGTTGTTTGTGCAATTTCTCATATATAATAAATATGTAGTGATATAAATATATGATTGTGTAAGATTGCACTTCTGTAGCATTTTGATATTTAAAATGATTGTATTTGGAGCATTCTATAATCTTGTTTTTATTTTCCTGTCTTTAGTTATGGCAGTCCTTTCTCCAGTTGTTGTCTTCTTTTTGCTTGTCACAGGTAAAGGTATAAAGGCAGTTAATAAGAATGTTGTACATGAAAGTCACATCTGGTTTTTCAGTGTGGTTTTTCAGTGTGGTTTTTCAGTGGATTTTCAGTGGATTTTCAATGGATTTTCAGTGGTTTTAATTCAGTAGTTTTTCAGTGGTCTTGTAGTACTTTTTCAGTGGATTTCCCGTTGAATTTTCAGTGGATTTTCAGTGGTTTTTCAGTAGTTTTTCAGTGGTCTTGGAAAGTACTTTTTCACATCTGATGATACAGTCATCCTCAGGGTGGACACCCTTGGGACCAGTCTAACTTTTTGTCTTTGGGGTGTGGTGCTTAGAGGGAGTTCACTGCATACTGCTATAAAATCTAATCCATCAATTTAATGTTATTGAGGTTCTAAGACATGATTGAACTGTTATTGGCTGTTGGTATTAGAGTGGTTTTTGAATGACTGTAAAATTAAAACAAAACAAAACAAACTTTACACAGCCAGTTGCAACAATCAGAAGCCAAAGTAATTTGTATTTGTTTTACTTTGAAGAAGAAGCGAACCTGAGGCAGTTTTAGTAAAATTTACATTTAATGCCATAATGACTTACCGTATTTCCTCTGAAAATGAGTGCCCTGGGCGCTTATTTCAAATTTCGTGGCCAAAGGGGGCGCTTAATTGAGGGTGGGTGCCTAATTGAGGGAGGGCGCTTAATATACAAACATGTTTTAAAATATTTTCATTGTGTGAGATAATTATTCAAGGAAAAAAAGTTGAAGTAAAAAAACATTTGCAGTAACGTTTTTCACAGCCTGCGTTGCTGCAGTAACTATTCCATGTAGCATTTAACAGTATGTACCTCTTTCCTTTATCAGTCATAACTTTATTGTATGTATTTTGGGGGAGTTTCAGTGGTTGGTTTTTCAGTGGATTTGCAGTTGATTTTCAGTGGACTTTCAGTGCTTTTCAGTGGATTTCCACTGGATTTTCAGTGAGTTTTCAGTAGTGTTTCAGTGGTTTTTCGGTGGATTTTAAGTGGTTTTTCAGTGGATTTTCAGTGGTTTTTCAGTGGTTTTTCAATGAATTTTCAGTGGTTTTTCAGTAGTTCTTCAATGAATTTTCGATAGGTTTTCAGTAGTTTTTCAGTGGTTTTTCAGTGTATTTTCAGTTGTTTTTCAGTTGTTTTCCAATGGATTTTCGGTGGATTTTCAGTAGTTTTTCAGTAGTTTTTCAGTGGATTTTCAGTGGATCTTCAGTGGATTTTCAGTGCTTTTTTCATTGGTTTTTCAGTAGTTTTTCAGTGGATTTTCGGTGCATTTTCAGTAGTTTTTAAGTGGTTTTTCAGTGGATTTTCAGTTGATTTTCAGTAGTTTTTCAGTGGATTTTCAGCGGATTTTCAATAGATTTTCAGTGGATTTTCAGTGGATTTTCAGTGGATTTTCAGTGGTTTTTCAGTGGTTTTTCAATGAATTTCCAGTGGTTTTTCAGTAGTTTTTCAATGAATTTTCGATAGGTTTTCAGTAGTTTTTCAGTGGTTTTTCAGTGTATTTTCAGTTGTTTTTCAGTAGTTTTCCAATGGATTTTCGGTGGATTTTCAGTAGTTTTTCAGTGGTTTTTCAGTGGATTTTCAGTGGATCTTCAGTGGATTTTCAGTGCTTTTTTCATTGGTTTTTCAGTAGTTTTTCAGTGGATTTTCGGTGCATTTTCAGTAGTTTTTAAGTGGTTTTTCAGTGGATTTTCAGTTGATTTTCAGTAGTTTTTCAGTGGATTTTCAGCGGATTTTCAGTAGACTTTCAGTGGATTTTCAGTGGATTTTCAGTGGATTTTCAGTGCTTTTTCAGTGGAATTTCGGGGGATTTTAAGTGAATATTCAGTGCCTTTTCAGTGGATTTTCAGGGGATTTTAAGTGAATATTCAGTACTTTTTCAGTGTATTTTCAGTGAATTTCCAGTGGTTTTTTAGTGGATTTTCAGTGGTTTTTCAGTGGTTTTTCCAATGGTTTTGCAGTGGATTTTCAGTGAATTTTCAGTGGATTTTCAGTGGTTTTTTAGTGGTTTTTCAGTGGATTTTCAGTGAATTTTTAGTGGATTTTCAGAGGATTTTAAGTGGATTTTAAGTGAATATTCAGTGCTTTTTTTATTTTGAGTGGATTTTCAGTGGTTTTTCAGTGGATTTTTAGTGGGTTTTCAGTGCTATCTCAGTGGATTTTCAGTGCTTTTTTCAGTGCTTTTTCAGTGGATTTTCTGTGGATTTTCAGTGGATTTTCAGTGTTTTTTCAGTGGTTTTTCAGAGGATTTTCAGTGGATTTTAGTAAGGGTGCCCCCTTGCTTTTTTAAGTAAGGGTACCCCCTTGGTCTGTTTAGTAAGGGTACCCCCTTGGTCTGTTTAGTAAGGGTCCCCCCTTGGTCTGTTTAGTAAGGGTCCCCCCTTGGTCTGTTTAGTAAGGGTACCCCCTTGGTCTGTTTAGTAAGGGTCACCCCTTGGTCTGTTTAGTAAGGGTACCCCCTTGGTCTGTTTAGTAACGGTACCCCCTTGGTCTGTTTAGTAAGGGTCCCCCCTTGGTCTGTTTAGTAAGGGTCCCCCCTTGGTCTGTCTATTAAGGGTACCCCCTTGGTCTGTCTATTAAGGGTACCCCCTTGGTCTGTTTAGTAAGGGTACCCCCTTGGTCTGTTTAGTAAGGGTACCCCCTTAGTTTTTTTAGTAAGGGTACCCCCTTGGATTTTTTAGTAAGGGTACCCCCTTGGTCTGTTTAGTAAGGGTCCCCCTTTATCTGTTTACTAAGGGTACCCCCTTGGTCTGTTTAGTAAGGGTACCCCCTTGGTCTGTTTAGTAAGGGTACCCCCTTGGTCTATTTACTAAGGGTACCCCCTTGGTCTCTTTAGTAAGGGTACCCCCTTGGTCTGTTTAGTAAGGGTCCCCCCTTGGTCTGTTTAGTAAGGGTCCCCCCTTGGTCTGGTTAGTAAGGGTACCCCCTTGGTCTGTTTAGTAAGGGTCCCCCCTTGGTCTGTTTAGTAAGGGTACCCCCTTGGTCTGTTTAGTAAGGGTCCCCCCTTGGTCTGTTTAGTAGGGGTACCCCCTTGGTCTGTTTAGTAAGGGTCCCCCCTTGGTCTGTTTAGTAGGGGTACCCCCTTGATCTGTTTAGTAAGGGTACCCCCTTGGTCTCTTTAGTTAGGGTACCCCCTTGGTCTGTTTAGTAAGGGTCCCCCCGTGGTCTGTTTAGTAAGGATACCCCCTTAGTCTGTTTAGTAAGGGTCCCCCCTTGGTCTGTTTAGTAAGGGTACCCCCTTGGTCTGTTTAGTAAGGGTACCCCCTTGGTCTGTTTAGCAAGGGTACCCCCTTGGTCTGTTTAGTAAGGGTACCCCCTTGGTCTGTTTAGTAAGGGTACCCCCTTGGTCTGTTTAGTAAGGGTACCCCCTTGGTCTGTTTAATAAGGGTACCCCCTTGGTCTGTTTAGTAAGGGTACCCCCTTGGTCTGTTTAGTAAGGGTACCCCCTTGGTCTGTTTAGTAAGGGTACCCCCTTGGTGTCTTTAGTAAGGGTCCCCCCTTGGTCTGTTTAGTAAGGGTACCCCCTTGGTCTGTTTAGTAAGGGTACCCCCTTGGTCTGTTTAGTAAGGGTACCCCCTTGGTCTGTTTAGTAAGGGTACCCCCTTGGTCTGTTTAGTAAGGGTACCCCCTTGGTCTGTTTACTAAGGGTACCCCCTTGGTCTGTTTAGTAAGGGTACCCCCTTGGTCTGTTTAGTAAGGGTCCCCCCTTGGTCTGTTTAGTAAGGGTCCCCCCTTGGTCTGGTTAGTAAGGGTACCCCCTTGGTCTGTTTAGTAAGGGTCCACCCTTGGTCTGTTTAGTAAGGGTACCCCCTTGGTCTGTTTAGTAAGGGTCCCCCATTGGTCTGTTTAGTAAGGGTCCCCCCTTGGTCTGTTTAGTAAGGGTACCCCCTTGGTCTATTTAGTAAGGGTACCCCCTTGGTTTGTTTAGTTAGGGTACCCCCTTGGTCTGTTTAGTAAGGGTCCCCCCGTGGTCTGTTTAGTAAGGATACCCCCTTGGTCTGTTTAGTAAGGGTCCCCCCTTGGTCTGTTTAGTAAGGGTACCCCCTTGGCCTGTTTTGTAAAGGTACCCCCTTGGTCTGTTTAGCAAGGGTACCCCCTTGGTCTGTTTAGTAAGGGTACCCCCTTGGTCTGTTTAGTAAGGGTACCCCCTTGGTCTGTTTAGTAAGGGTACCCCCTTGGTCTGTTTAGTAAGGGTACCCCCTTGGTCTGTTTAGTAAGGGTACCCCCTTGGTCTGTTTAGTAAGGGTCCCCCCTTGGTCTGTTTAGTAAGGGTACCCCCTTGGTCTGTTTAGTAAGGGTCCCCCCTTGGTCTGTTTAGTAAGGGTCCCCCCTTGGTCTGTTTAGTAAGGGTCCCCCCTTGGTCTGTTTAGTAAGGGTCCCCCCTTGGTCTGTTTTGTAAGGGTCCCCCCTTGGTCTGTTTAGTAAGGGTACCCCCTTGGTCTGTTTAGTAAGGGGCCCCCCTTGGTCTGTTTAGTAATGGTACCCCCTTGGTCTGTTTAGTAAGGGTACCCCCTTGGTCTGTTTAGTAAGGGTACCCCCTTGGTCTGTTTAGTAAGGGTACCCCCTTGGTCTGTTTAGTAAGGGTACCCCCTTGGTCTGTTTAGTAAGGGTCCCCCCTTGGTTTGTTTAGTAAGGGTACCCCCTTGGTCTGTTTAGTAAGGGTCCCCCCTTGGTCTGTTTAGTAAGGGTCCCCCCTTGGTCTGTTTAGTAAGGGTCCCCCCTTGGTCTGTTTAGTAAGGGTCCCCCCTTGGTCTGTTTTGTAAGGGTCCCCCCTTGGTCTGTTTAGTAAGGGTACCCCCTTGGTCTGTTTAGTAAGGGGCCCCCCTTGGTCTGTTTAGTAATGGTACCCCCTTGGTCTGTTTAGTAAGGGTACCCCCTTGGTCTGTTTAGTAAGGGTCCCCCCTTGGTCTTTTTAGTAAGGGTACCCCCTTGGTCTGTCTAGTAAGGGAACCCCCTTGGTCTGTTTATTAAGGGTACCCCCTTGGTCTGTTTAGTAAGGGTACCCTCTTAGTTTTTTTAGTAAGGGTACCCCCTTGGTTTTTTTATTAAGGGTATCCCCTTGGTTTTTTAAGTAAGGGTACCCCATTGGTTTTTTACGTAAGGGTCCCCCCTTGGTCTGTTTTGTAAGGGTCCCCCCTTGGTTTGTTTAGTAAGGGTACCCCCTTGGTCTGTTTAGTAAGGGTACCCCCTTGGTCTGTTTAGTGAGGGTACCCCCCTGGTTTGTTTAGTAAAGGTCCCCCCTTGGTCTGTTTAGTAAGGGTCCCCCCTTGGTCTGATTAGTAAGGGTACCCCCTTGATCTGTTTAGTAAGGGTACCCCCTTGGTCTGTTTAGTAAGGGTCCCCCCTTGGACTGATTAGTAAGGGTACCCCCTTGGTCTGTTTAGTAAGGGTACCTCCTTGGTCTGTTTAGTAAGGGTACCCCCTTGGTCTATTTAGTAAGGGTACCCCCTTGGCCTGTTTAGTAAAGGTCCCCCCTTGGTCTTTTTAGTAAGGGTACCCCCTTGGTCTGTCTAGTAAGGGTACCCCCTTGGTCTGTTTAGTAAGGGTACCCCCTTGGTCTGTTTAGTAAGGGTACCCCCTTAATTTTTTTAGTAAGGGTACCCCCTTGGTTTTTTTATTAAGGGTACCCCCTTGGTTTTTTAAGTAAGGGTACCTCATTGGTTTTTAAAGTAAGGTTCCCCCCTTGGTCTGTTTAGTAAAGGTACCCCCTTGGTCTGTTTAGTAAGGGTCCCCCCTTGGTCTGTTTAGTAAGGGTCCCCCCTTGGTCTGTTTAGTAAGGGTACCCCCCTGGTCTGTTTAGTAAGGGTCCCCCCTTGGTCTGTTTAGTAAGGGTACCCCCTTGGTCTGTTTTGTAAGGGTACCCCCTTAGTCTGTTTTCTAAGGGTACCCCCTTGGTCTGTTTAGTAAGGGTCCCCCCTTGGTGTGTTTAGTAAGGGTACCCCCTTGGTCTGTTTAGTAAGGGTACCCCCTTGGTCTGTTTAGTAAGGGTCCCCCCTTGGTCTGTTTAGTAAGGGTCCCCCCTTGGTCTGTTTAGTAAGGGTCCCCCCTTGGTCTGTTTTGTAAGGGTCCCCCCTTGGTCTGTTTAGTAAGGGTACCCCCTTGGTCTGTTTAGTAAGGGGCCCCCCTTGGTCTGTTTAGTAATGGTACCCCCTTGGTCTGTTTAGTAAGGGTACCCCCTTGGTCTGTTTAGTAAGGGTCCCCCCTTGGTCTTTTTATTAAGGGTACCCCCTTGGTCTGTCTAGTGAGGGTACCCCCTTGGTCTGTTTATTAAGGGTACCCCCTTGGTCTGTTTAGTAAGGGTACCCTCTTAGTTTTTTTAGTAAGGGTACCCCCTTGGTTTTTTTATTAAGGGTACCCCCTTGGTTTTTTAAGTAAGGGTACCCCATTGGTTTTTTAAGTAAGGGTCCCCCCTTGGTTTGTTTTGTAAGGGTACCCCCTTGGTCTGTTTAGTAAGGGTACCCCCTTGGTCTGTTTAGTGAGGGTACCCCCTTGGTCTGTTTTAGTAAAGGTCCCCCCTTGGTCTGTTTAGTAAGGGTCCCCCCTTGGTCTGATTAGTAAGGGTACCCCCTTGGTCTGTTTAGTAAGGGTACCCCCTTGGTCTGTTTAGTAAGGGTCCCCCCTTGGTCTGATTAGTAAGGGTACCCCCTTGGTCTGTTTAGTAAGGGTCCCCCCTTGGTCTGTTTAGTAAGGGTCCCGCCTTGGTCTGTTTAGTAAGGGTACCCCCTTCGTCTGTTTAGTAAGGGTCCCCCCTTGGTCTGTTTAGTAATGGTACCCCCTTGGTCTGTTTAGTAAGGGTACCCCCTTGATCTGTTTAGTAAGGGTACCCCCTTGGTCTGTTTACTAAGGGTACCCCCTTGGTCTGTTTAGTAAGGGTCCCCCCTTGGTGTGTTTTGTAAGGGTACCCCCTTGGTCTGTTTAGTAAGGGTACCCCCTTGGTCTGTTTAGTAAGGGTCCCCCCTTGGTCTGTTTAGTAAGGGTCTCCCCTTGGTCTGTTTAGTAAGGGTCCCCCCTTGGTCTGTTTAGTAAGGGTCCCCCCTTGGTCTGTTTAGTAAGGGTACCCCCTTGGTCTGTTTAGTAAGGGTCCCCCCTTGGTCTGTTTAGTAAGGGTACCCCCTTGGTCTGTTTGGTAAGGGTACCCCCTTAGTCTGTTTTCTAAGGGTACCCCCTTGGTTTGTTTAGTAAGGGTCCCCCCTTGGTGTGTTTAGTAAGGGTACCCCCTTGGTGTGTTTAGTAAGGGTACCCCCTTGGTCTGTTTAGTAAGGGTCCCCCCTTGGTCTGTTTAGTAAGAGTCCCCCCTTGGTCTGTTTAGTAAGGGTCCCCCCTTGGTCTGTTTAGTAAGGGTCCCGCCTTGGTCTGTTTAGTAAGGGTACCCCCTTCGTCTGTTTAGTAAGGGTCCCCCCTTGGTCTGTTTAGTAATGGTACCCCCTTGGTCTGTTTAGTAAGGGTACCCCCTTGGTCTGTTTAGTAAGGGTACCCCCTTGGTCTGTTTACTAAGGGTACCCCCTTGGTCTGTTTAGTAAGGGTCCCCCCTTGGTGTGTTTTGTAAGGGTACCCCCTTGGTCTGTTTAGTAAGGGTACCCCCTTGGTCTGTTTAGTAAGGGTCCCCCCTTGGTCTTTTTAGTAAGGGTCTCCCCTTGGTCTGTTTAGTAAGGGTCCCCCTTTGGTCTGTTTAGTAAGGGTCCCCCCTTTGTCTGTTTAGTAAGGGTACCCCCTTGGTCTGTTTAGTAAGGGTCCCCCCTTGGTCTGTTTAGTAATGGTACCCCCTTGGTCTGTTTAGTAAGGGTACCCCCTTGGTCTGTTTAGTAAGGGTCCCCCCTTGGTCTGTTTAGTAAGGGTCCCCCCTTGGTCTGTCTAGTAAGGGTACCCCCTTGGTCTGTTTATTAAGGGTACCCCCTTGGTCTGTTTAGTAAGGGTACCCTCTTAGTTTTTGAAGCTATTGGCAATATGCAAATAGCTTCTATGTCGGCGTTTGGGCGATAGTTGAATCGCCGTTCGGCCCATCTCATTAGGTCATTAAAATGCTCCCCCTCTAGGGGGCAAAAACTACTGAGTGGGGAGGAGCATAAAGTGTTATCCATATAAAAGCCGCCGTGGTACAGGTCCTGTGAGAAAGTTTGCCTTTTATTATCTACTTAACACAAAGAATGCACAGTGAGATTTCCAGTGAAGGGTTTCCGTGCTAATGTTATAACTTTGCGACAGAATGTCAGAAGCTAAATTACCTCTCCGGGGAGGGGTTTTCTAAATATAATTTGCTCTCTCGCACGTGGAAGTCATTATTTAATGGCGGCTGTGAGCGTTGCCGATTCTTTGGTTGCATGTGGAAATCTGCTCCCCCTTCAGGCCCCGGTTGACATATCCGTAGTATCTGGCAAACAGGCGACACAGATTCACATTTAGAGCGACATTTCTGGACACATTTGCGAATATACGCTCCGCTCACAAAAGAAGGAACACAGCTGTATGGTGTGACCATGACATATGTTTTGGCAAAGGTAAAAGCTTATTCCGAGTTTTTTTGCGTTCGCTGATATGTTTGTTAACACATCATTTCATGCCATAATTGCAAATGCAGATCGACTGTGGTATGTCTGAGTTGTTTGTTTATAAAATTGTCTCGAGCGGATTCTGTCACTAATGAAAAATCGACAGGAAATTTTACTGTGAATCCTTTTCACCACCGTTCGAATAGCACGAGAAACAGGTTTGTTCGGCTGGAGTGTGTTACGTTACGAAACTATTATAACGAGTCAAAATCTGGTTTACCTCGCATGATATGTTTGTTGACACATGATTTCATGACCAGATCGACTGTGGTTTGTCTGAGTTGTTTGTTTACAAAAATTGTCTCTAGCGGGTTTTGTCGCTAATGAAAAATCGACTGAAAAGTCGACAGGAAATTTTACTGTGAATCTATTTCACCACCGTTCGAAGAGCACGAGAAACAGGTTTGTTTGGCTGGAGTGTGTTACGTTAATACGAAACTACTAGAACGAGTCAAAGTCTGGCTTACCTCGCGGAAATTTACAGAACGACTTGAAATATTTTGGCAAGCTATACTTTCCTCCTTTTATGTCGATCAGCTCAAAATAATCACATAATAAACTGTCATGTTTGTGCATTTGTGTTTGGTCATGCATAGTACGTAGCTGGCATAGTAGAACATAGTGTAAAACCCCGATCAAACGGTGATAATATTCGATGATAGTTCGTGCCCCGTTGTAACACGAACTACCTATCATAGACTATCATCAACTAGCAAATAGCTTCACGTACGCTTTGCGGAGCTATGTTTTTAGTAAGGGTACCCCCTTGGTTTTTTTATTAAGGGTACCCCCTTGGTTTTTTAAGTAAGGGTACCCCATTGGTTTTTTAAGTAAGGGTCCCCCCTTGGTCTGTTTTGTAAGGGTCCCCCCTTGGTTTGTTTAGTAAGGGTACCCCCTTGGTCTGTTTAGTAAGCGTACCCCCCTAGTCTGTTTAGTAAGGGTACCCCCTTGCTCTGTTTAGTAAGGGTACCCCCTTGGTCTGTTTAGTAAAGGTCCCCCCTTGGTCTGTTTAGTAAGGGTCCCCCCTTGGTCTGATTAGTAAGGGTACCCCCTTGGTCTGTTTAGTAAGGGTACCCCCTTGGTCTGTTTAGTAAGGGTCCCCCCTTGGTCTGATTAGGAAGGGTACCCCCTTGGTCTGTTTAGTAAGGGTACCCCCTTGGTCTGTTTAGTAAGGGTACCCCCTTGGTCTATTTAGTAAGGGTACCCCCTTGGCCTGTTTAGTAAGGGTCCCCCCTTGGTCTGTTTAGTAAGGGTACCCCCTTGGTCTGTCTAGTAAGGGTACCCCCTTGGTCTGTCTAGTAAGGGTACCCCCTTGGTCTGTTTAGTAAGGGTACCCCCTTGGTCTGTTTAGTAAGGGTCCCCCCTTGGTCTGTTTAGTAAGGGTACCCCCTTGGTCTGTTTAGTAAGGGTACCCCCTTGGTCTGTTTAGTAAGGGTACCCCCTTGGTCTGTTTAGTAATGGTCCCCCCTTGGTCTGTTTAGTAAGGGTACCCCCTTGGTCTGTTTAGTAAGGGTCCCCCCTTGGTCTGTTTAGTAAGGGTACCCCCTTGGTCTGTTTTGTAAGGGTACCCCCTTGGTCTGTTTTCTAAGGGTACCCCCTTGGTCTGTTTAGTAAGGGTCCCCCCTTGGTGTGTTTAGTAAGGGTACCCCCTTGGTCTGTTTAGTAAGGGTACCCCCTTGGTCTGTTTAGTAAGGGTCCCCCCTTGGTCTGTTTAGTAAGGGTCCCCCCTTGGTCTGTTTAGTAAGGTTCCCCCTTGGTCTGTTTAGTAAGGGTCCCGCCTTGGTCTGTTTAGTAAGGGTACCCCCTTGGTCTGTTTAGTAAGGGTCCCCCCTTGGTCTGTTTAGTAATGGTACCCCCTTGGTCTGTTTAGTAAGGGTACCCCCTTGGTCTGTTTAGTAAGGGTCCCCCCTTGGTCTGTTTAGTAAGGGTACCCTCTTAGTTTTTTTAGTAAGGGTACCCCCTTGGTTTTTTTAGTAAGGGTACCCCCTTGGTTTTTTAAGTAAGGGTACCCCATTGGTTTTTTAAGTAAGGGTCCCCCCTTGGTCTGTTTAGTAAGGGTCCCCCCTTGGTCTGTTTTGTAAGGGTCCCCCTTGGTTTGTTTAGTAAGGGTACCCCATTGGTTTTTTAAGTAAGGTTCCCCCCTTGGTCTGATTAGTAAGGGTCCCCCCTTGGTCTGTTTTGTAAGGGTCCCCCCTTGGTTTGTTTAGTAAGGGTACCCCCTTGGTGTGTTTAGTAAGGGTATCCCCTTGGTGTGTTTTGTAAGGGTACCCCCTTGGTCTGTTTAGTAAGGGTACCCCCTTGGCCTGTTTAGTAAGGGTCCCCCCTTGGTCTGTTTAGTAAGGGTACCCCCTTGGTCTGTCTAGTAAGGGTACCCCCTTGGTCTGTTTAGTAAGGGTACCCCCTTGGTCTGTTTAGTAAGGGTACCCCCTTAGTTTTTTTAGTAAGGGTACCCCCTTGGTTTTTTTAGTAAGGGTACCCCCTTGGTTTTTTAAGTAAGGGTACCCCATTGGTTTTTTAAGTAAGGTTCCCCCCTTGGTCTGTTTAGTAAGGGTACCCCCTTGGTCTGTTTAGTAAGGGTCCCCCCTTGGTCTGTTTAGTAAGGGTCCCCCCTTGGTCTGTTTAGTAAGGGTACCCCCTTGGTCTGTTTTGTAAGGGTACCCCCTTGGTCTGTTTTGTAAGGGTACCCCCTTGGTCTGTTTAGTAAGGGTCCCCCCTTGGTGTGTTTAGTAAGGGTACCCCCTTGGTCTGTTTAGTAAGGGTACCCCCTTGGTCTGTTTAGTAAGGGTCCCCCCTTGGTCTGTTTAGTAAGGGTCCCCCCTTGGTCTGTTTAGTAAGGTCCCCCCTTGGTCTGTTTAGTAAGGGTCCCGCCTTGGTCTGTTTAGTAAGGGTACCCCCTTGGTCTGTTTAGTAAGGGTCCCCCCTTGGTCTGTTTAGTAAGGGTCCCCCCTTGGTCTGTCTAGTAAGGGTACCCCCTTGGTCTGTTTATAAAGGGTACCCCCTTGGTCTGTTTAGTAAGGGTACCCTCTTAGTTTTTTTAGCAAGGGTACCCCCTTGGTTTTTTTAGTAAGGGTACCCCCTTGGTTTTTTAAGTAAGGGTACCCCATTGGTTTTTTAAGTAAGGGTCCCCCTTGGTCTGTTTGGTAAGGGTACCCCCTTGGTCTGTTTAGTAAGGGTCCCCCCTTGGTCTGTTTTGTAAGGTTCCCCCTCTTGATCTGTTTAGTAAGGGTCCCCCCTTGGTCTGTTTAGTAAGGGTCCCCCCTTGGTCTGATTAGTAAGGGTACCCCCTTGGTCTGTTTAGTAAGGGTACCCCATTGGTCTGTTTAGTAAGGGTACCCCCTTGGTCTTTTTAGTAAGGGTACCCCCTTGGCCTGTTTAGTAAGGGTCCCCCCTTGGTCTGTTTAGTAAGGGTACCCCCTTGGTCTGTCTAGTAAGGGTACCCCCTTGGTCTGTTTAGTAAGGGTACCCCCTTGGTCTGTTTAGTAAGGCTACCCCCTTAGTTTTTTTAGTAAGGGTACCTCCTTGGTTTTTTTAGTAAGGGTACCCCCTTGGTTTTTTAAGTAAGGGTACCCCATTGGTTTTTTAAGTAAGGTTCCCCCCTTGGTCTGTTTAGTAATGGTACCCCCTTGGTCTGTTTAGTAAGGGTCCCCCCTTGGTCTGTTTAGTAAGGGTCCCCCCTTGGTCTGTTTAGTAAGGGTACCCCCTTGGTCTGTCTAGTAAGGGTACCCCCTTGGTCTGTTTATAAAGGGTACCCCCTTGGTCTGTTTAGTAAGGGTACCCTCTTAGTTTTTTTAGCAAGGGTACCCCCTTGGTTTTTTTAGTAAGGGTACCCCCTTGGTTTTTTAAGTAAGGGTACCCCATTGGTTTTTTAAGTAAGGGTCCCCCTTGGTCTGTTTGGTAAGGGTACCCCCTTGGTCTGTTTAGTAATGGTCCCCCCTTGGTCTGTTTAGTAAGGGTCCCCCCTTGGTCTGTGTAGTAAGGGTACCCCCTTGGTCTGTTTATTAAAGGTACCCCCTTGGTCTGTTTAGTAAGGGTACCCTCTTAGTTATTTTTTGTAAGGGTACCCCCTTGGTTTTTTTAATAAGGGTACCCCCTTGGTATTTTTAGTAAGGGTACCCCATTGGTTTTTTAAGTAAGGGTCCCCCCTTGGTCTGTTTAGTATAGGTACCCCCTTGGTCTGTTTATTTATGGTACCCCTTTGGTCTGTTTAGTAAGGGTACTCCCTTGGTCTGTTTAGTAAGGGTACCCCCTTGGTCTGTTTAGTAAGAGTACCCCCTTGGTCTGTTTAGTAAGGGTCCCCCCTTGGTCTGTTTAGTAAGGGTCCCCCCTTGGTCTGTTTAGTAAGGGTACCCCCTTGGTCTGTTAAGTAAGGGTACCCCCTTGGTCTGTTTAGTAAGGGTACCCCCTTGGTTTTTTTGTAAGGGTCCCCCCTTGGTCTGTTTAGTAAGGGTCCCCCCTTGGTCTGTTTAGTAAGGGTACCCCCTTGGTCTGTTTAGTAAGGGTCCCCCCTTGGTCTGTTTAGTAAGGGTACCCCCTTGGTCTGTTTAGTAAGGGTACCCCCTTGGTCTGTTTACTAAGGGTACCCCCTTGGTCTGTTTAGTAAGGGTCCCCCCTTGGTTTGTTTAGTAAGGGTACCCCCTTGGTCTGTTTAGTAAGGGTACCCCCTTGGTCTGTTTAGTAAGGGTCCCCCCTTGGTCTGTTTAGTAAGGGTCCCCCCTTGGTCTGTTTAGTAAGGGTACCCCCTTGGTCTGTTTAGTAAGGGTCCCCCCTTGGTCTGTTTAGTAATGGTACCCCCTTGGTCTGTTTAGTAAGGGTCCCCCCTTGGTCTGTTTAGTGAGGGTCCCCCCTTGGTCTGTTTAGTAAGGGTCCCCCCTTGGTCTGTCTAGTAAGGGTACCCCCTTGGTCTGTTTATAAAGGGTACCCCCTTGGTCTGTTTAGTAAGGGTACCCTCTTAGTTTTTTTAGCAAGGGTACCCCCTTGGTTTTTTTAGTAAGGGTACCCCCTTGGTTTTTTAAGTAAGGGTACCCCATTGGTTTTTTAAGTAAGGGTCCCCCTTGGTCTGTTTGGTAAGGGTACCCCCTTGGTCTGTTTAGTAAGGGTCCCCCCTTGGTCTGTTTTGTAAGGTTCCCCCTCTTGATCTGTTTAGTAAGGGTCCCCCCTTGGTCTGTTTAGTAAGGGTCCCCCCTTGGTCTGATTAGTAAGGGTACCCCCTTGGTCTGTTTAGTAAGGGTACCCCATTGGTCTGTTTAGTAAGGGTACCCCCTTGGTCTTTTTAGTAAGGGTACCCCCTTGGCCTGTTTAGTAAGGGTCCCCCCTTGGTCTGTTTAGTAAGGGTACCCCCTTGGTCTGTCTAGTAAGGGTACCCCCTTGGTCTGTTTAGTAAGGGTACCCCCTTGGTCTGTTTAGTAAGGCTACCCCCTTAGTTTTTTTAGTAAGGGTACCTCCTTGGTTTTTTTAGTAAGGGTACCCCCTTGGTTTTTTAAGTAAGGGTACCCCATTGGTTTTTTAAGTAAGGTTCCCCCCTTGGTCTGTTTAGTAAGGGTACCCCCTTGGTCTGTTTAGTAAGGGTCCCCCCTTGGTCTGTTTAGTAAGGGTCCCCCCTTGGTCTGTTTAGTAAGGGTACCCCCTTGGTCTGTTTAGTAAGGGTACCCCCTTGGTCTGTTTAGTAAGGGTAACCCCTTAGTTCTTTTAGTAAGCGTACCCCCTTGGTTTTTTTAGTAAGGGTACCCCCTAGGTTTATTAAGTAAGGGTACCCCATTTGTTTTTTAAGTAAAGGTCCCGTCTTGGTCTGTTTAGTAAGGGTACCCCCTTAGTTTTTTTAGTAAGGGTATCCCCTTGGTTTTTTTAGTAAGGGTCCCCCTTGGTTTTTTAAGTAAGGGTACCCTATTGGTTTTTTAAGTAAGGGTCCCCTCTTGGTCTGTTTAGTAAGGGTACCCCCTTAGTTTTTTTTGTAAGGGTGCCCCTTGGTTTTTTTAGTAAGGGTACCCCCTTGGTTTTTTAAGTAAGTGTACCCCATTAGTTTTTTAAGTAAGGGTCCCCCCTTGGTCTGTTTAGTAAGGGTACCCTGTTGGTTTCTTTTAGTAAGGGTCCCCCCTTGGTTTTTAAAGTAAGAGTACCCCCGTGGTTTTTTAAGTAAGGGTCCCCCCTTGGTTTGTTTAGTAAGGGTACCCCCTTAGTTTTTTTAGTAAGGGTACTCCCTTGGTTTTTTTAGTAAGGTTACCCCATTGGTTTTTTAAGTAAGGGTCCCCACATGGTCTATTTAGTAAGGGTACCCCTTTGTTTTGTTAGTAAGGGTCTCCCCTTGGTTTATCTAGTAAGGGTACCCCCTAGGTTTTTTTTAGTAAGGGTCTCCCCTTGATTTCTTAAGTAAGGGTACCCCCTTGGTTTTTTTAGTAACGGTACCTCTTTGGTTTTTTAAGTATGGGTCCCCCCCTTTTTTTAGTAAGGGCACCTCCTAGGTGTTTTTAGTAAGGGTCCCCCCTTGGTTTTTTAAGTAAGGGTTGCCCCTTGGTCTTGTTAGTAAGGGTACCCCCTTTGTTTTGTTAGTAATGGTCCCCCCTTGGTTTATCTAGTAAGGGTACCCCCTAGGTTTTTTTAGTAAGGGTCCCCCCTTGGTGTTTTAAGTAAGGGTATCCCATTGGTTTTTTAAGTAAGGGTCCCCCCTTGGTCTGTTTAGGAAGGGTACCCTCTTAATTTTTTTAGTATGGGTACCCCCTTGGTTTTTTTAGTAAGGGTACCCCATTGGCTTTTTAAGTAAGGGTCCCTTCCTTTGTTATTTTAGTAAGGGTACCCCCTAGGTTTTTTTAGTAAGGGTACCCTCTTGATTTTTTAAGTAAGGGTCCCGTCTTCCTTTTTTTAATAAGGGTACCCCTTTGGTTTTTTTAGTAAGGGTACCCCCTAGGTTTTTTTAGTGAGGCTCCCCCTTGGTTTTTTAATTAAGGGTACCCCATTGGTTTTTTAAGTAAGGGTCCCCCCTTGGTTTGTTTAGTAAGGGTACCCCCTTTGTTTTTTTAGTAAGGGTACCCCCTTGGTTTTTTTAGTAAGGGTACCCCCTTGGTTTTTTAAGTAAGGGTCCCCCCACTTGGTTATTTTAGTAAGGGTACCCCTTAGGTTTTTTTAGTAAAGGTCCCCTCTTGGTTTCTTTAGTAAGGGTACCCCCTTGGTTTTTTAAGTAGGGGTCCCCCCTTGGTGTTTTTAGTAAGGATACCCCCTTTTTTTTGTTTGTAAGGGTCCCCCCTTGGTTTATCTACTAAGGGTACCCCCTAGGTTGTTTTAGTAAGAGTCCCCCCTTGGTTTTTTAAGTAAGGGTACCCCCTTTGTTTTTTAAGTAAGGGTACCCCCTTGGTTTTTTTAGTAAGGGTACCCCCTAGGTTTTTTTAGTAAGGGTCCCCCCTTGGTTTTTTAAGGAAGGGTACCCCCTTGGTTTTTTTAGTAAGGGTACCCCGTAGGTTTTTTTAGTAAGGTTCCCCCCTTGGTCTTTTTAGTAAGGGTATCCCCTTGGCTTTGTTAGTAAGGGTCCCCCCTTGGTTTATCTGGGAAGGGTACCCCCTAGGTTTTTTTTGTAAGGGTCCCCCCTTGGTTATTTTAGTAAGGGTACCCCCTCGGTTTCTTAAGTAAGGGTACCCTATTAGTTTTTTAAGTAAGGGTCCCTCCTTGGTCTGTTTAGTAAGGGTACCCCCTGGGTATTTTTAGTAAGGGTCTCCCCTTGGTTTTTTAAGTAAGGGTACCCCATTGGTTTTTTAAGTAAGGGTCCCCCCTTGGTCTGTTCAGGAAGGGTACCCTCTTAATTTTTTTAGTATGGGTACCCTCTTGGTTTTTTTAGTAAGGGTACCCCTTTGGTTTTTTAAGTAAGGGTCCCTTCCTTTGTTATTTTAGTAAGGGTACCCCCTAGGTTTTTTTAGTAAGGGTACCCTCTTGGTTTTTTAATTAAGGGTCCCGTCTTCCTTTTTTTAATAAGGGTACCCCCTTGGTTTTTTAAGTATTGTTCCCCCCTTGGTCTCTTTAGTAAGGGTCCCCCCTTGGTTTTTTAAGTAAGGGTACCCCTTTGGTCTTTTTAGTAAGGGTACCCCCTTGGTTTTGTTAGCAAGGTCCCCCCTTGGTTTATCTAGTAAGGGTACCCCCTAGGTTTTTTAGTAAGGGTCCCCCCTTGGTTGTTTTAGTAAGGGTACCCCATTTTTTTTTTGTAAGGGTACCCCATTGGTTTTTTAAGTAAGGGTCGCCGCTTGGGTTTTTTAGTAAGGGTACCCCCTAGGTTTTTTTAGTAAGGGTACCCCCTTGGTTTTTTTTTTTTCTTTGTAAGGGTCCCGCCTTCCTTTTTTTAATAAGGGTACCCCCTTGGTTTTTTTTAAGTAAGGGTTTTCCCCTTGGTCTTTTTAGTAAGGGTACCCCCTTGGTTTTTTTTTTTTTTTTGTAAGGGTCCCGCCTTCCTTTTTTTAATAAGGGTACCCCCTTGGTTTTTTTTAAGTAAGGGTTTTCCCCTTGGTCTTTTTAGTAAGGGTACCCCCTTGGTTTTTTTAGTAGGGGTTCCCCCTTGGTTTATTTAGTAAGGGTACCCCTTTTTTTTGTTAGTAAGGGTCCCCCCTTGGTTTATCTAGTAAGGGTATCCCCTAGGTTTTTTTTAGTAAGGGTACCCCCTAGGTTTTTTTTAGTAAGGGTCCCCCTTGGTTTTTTAAGTAAGGGTACCCCCTTGGTCTTTTAAGTAAGGTTCCCTCCTTGTTCTTCGGTGGTTGTTTAGTGGATTTTTAGTCCTTTTTCAGTGGATTTTCATTGGTTCTTGAGTGGATTTCCATTGCTTTTTCAGTGCTTTTTCATTGGATTTTTAGTCGATTTTCAGTGGATTTTCAGTGGATTTTTCATTGCGTTTTTTAGTGGAATTTTCTTTGATGGATGCGTGACCTTTATCGAGACCTTAAGCCATGAAAACTCCATAAATATCCTAATTGATTTTCATTGAGATTTCATTGCTAAATTCATGGACTTTTGGTGGTGTTTGTGACCACATAAATTTTTTGACTATTCATGGGATTGTCATGGAAAATTAATTGCAAAAAGCCCGTTTTTTTAAGTCGCCCACGATCCATGTCCCCTGTCTGTATTTCAAAACTACAATCCTGGCCAAAAGTATGTGGGACACTGAAAAAAAGCTATTTCCCAACGTTACTCTCTTTTAAATAACGAAAGCGGCTCTTTTTCTGAAAGGTAACCCTCCCCTCCCCCCCCCCCATACAATGTTGCATAAAGGGAGTGCACTTTGAGCACACTCAGTCAGCATTGTCAGGGGGGAGGGGGGGTGGGAAGAGGATAAGTGTGATAATTTTTACATAAAAGGCTAAGTGTCCCACGACTTTTGGCCAGGATTGTAGGTATGTCGCAGTTTCGAAACGTTGCTATGTCGTTTGTCGGAATTTTGACCAGTGACGTCATTCGCGCGAAAATCTGAAACATCCTTCCGATTTTTTATGAAGCTCCCGAAGAGATTCAACCCTGAAGGTAAAGGTTCATCACTCTCTCTCTCTCTTAAACACTCTCTATATATTTTAAAGCCATCCAATCACTTACAGTTGGGGAGGATCTAGCATTTCGTGAGAGTTCGAGCGCCGAAGGTGTGACACACTACGGGGGATCCGGGGGCATTCTTCCCTGGAAAATTTTGAAATCTAGATTCGCTGAAACACCATTTCTTGCATTTTGAGTACTCTTTTAGACAAATGTAAACGCTCAAAAACCAACATTTTCAAAACCGCACTTTTTGCGAAATGCTTTAATACACTGTTGTCAGTTTATGGGTAAAACTTGAAAAAATTGTTTCACCGTTATATAGCAATGCTCATCCGAAACTAACTTTTGCAAACAATTATGGGATTTGTCTCCGCCTCATTAAATAGAAAGGTATACCCGACCTAGCAAGTGCGACGAAACCTATCGATTAACAAGAAATGTGCGACCTTTCAGCGGCGATGCTGCTTTGATTTTTCGTGGGGTTTTCATGGTGTTGATGAGCAGTAGTGCTAATAAAGCTGTCTCCAAGTTTCTTTATTTCACACTGTTTACATCTTATATATATTACAATTTATCATAAGTTCGAAGGTTGTCGAAGTAAAATATTTGTGTTTTAACTGGGTGTTACAGGTGCTGTCCTGGTTTCCTAATATTCAATAAAAACAGATGCGGACTGTGGAACCAACATTAGGGTGGAGCACTAATTCAAGAAGTTATTTTGGGTTATGTGCGGGTGTTTGTTGTACCACGTTTATTGGCTGGCTTCTCTGTTGTCCTGCAGATTGTCATGCTACAGGGTCACTACATGAAGAAGAGGTTACAAATAGATATACAGAAGTGTTAAATTCCAGTCCCCTGCTGCATGAGGGTGAGAAACCCATTTTAATCTGGTGGACAGAAGACATATATCCTCACGACAAATCAAAAAAGAGTCATGAGATTGACTGTAAACTTGGGAAGTGTCTGACTTCCATTGACAAGAATCTTAGGGAGAACGCCATCACAAGGGCGTTCCTCTTCTACGGCACAGAGGTCAGAGCTGACGACCTGCCTCTACCGCGGAGGCCTTGGCACGAGTGGGCCTTGTTTCACGAGGAAAGTCCGAAGAATAACTGGATGCTGACCAATCAGGACGCGCTCAGGTGAGGAGTCATTTACGTTGATACCGAGAGAGAGTTTCTGTTGCTGTGTTGTTTTTCCAAGTGTCTGTCACTTTGTTGTGATGAAGGGTTAACGCTTGAAAAGTCAAACAACAAACTTTACGGTATTTGAGTGGTTTTCGGATAACTTTTGCAAGCCAAAACCAACAAAATATTCCATTTCCGAGATGCCTGTCGCCTCTGTCTCAAGTCGAGGCCTAGTGCGAAACCTTTCTCATGAAAATGTTTTTGATTTACATGAAAATGAAAACTGATTTTCTTAAGAAAAGTTGTTTGCACTTGACCTCTTTTTGAAACAGAGGGAACAGGCATTTCAGAATTGGCTTATTGCACTGACAATCGCAGAGACTGAAAAAAACACTTTTCAACCAACCAGAAGCCAAAAGAATTTGCGTTTGGTTTTACTTTTAAGAAGAAAGCAGTCAGCAGTGCGATAGAACACCGTTGCTTAGTGCTTATGTTTTGCTTTCTTGTGCAGCAGGATCGCAATCAGGTTTTGTTTTTGTACCTGATTAGCCGTGAATGCTGCCACACTTGTTTGAACCAAAAGCTGAGCAAAGGCAAAACTAATGCAATCACACAATTACTTTAGACAGTCATCCGAAAACCGCTCTAAAGCGGCATATGCACCATCATTACAAGTTATATGCACACACTGATTCATGCATACTACTACTGTCTATAGTGACCCACATCGTTAACACATCACACTAATTATTGCCTCTCCTCCCCAGTCTGTTTAACCACACGGCCACGTTCCGCCGCGAGTCGGATTACCCTCTCTCTACTCACTACATCCGGGACGTGGAGGATTTGACGAGCACTTCACCTGTACCAACTGCAGAGAAAAACAGGTGAATCATGGAGAACTTCGTGGCAAACTTAATATTTTGTTTGTATCAATGTATATTGTTTGTATCAATGTATAGCCAGTAAGGCAGAAATAGCAGAAATTCCCCTATATATGTGATATATGTATACCAAGATTCGGTTTGATGAAAGCTTTTTCAATTTCCCTTTTAAATCCCTCAGGTTGCAGAAGGAAAAAGGCTTTGCTTCGGTGGTGTATGTACAGCGGGACTGCTTCACTCCGGCTGACAGGGAGCGCTACATTAAGGAACTGATGAAGTACATTCCAGTTGATTCCTATGGACCCTGCTTAAACAACAAAGTCATGCCAGAAAACATAGACGGCTTTCACAAGCTACAAACACAAGAATACTACAATTTTTTAGCGCAGTACAAGTTTAACATTGCGTTCGAAAACGCCATTTGTAACGATTATATGACCGAGAAACTGTTTCGCCCGCTGCAAATTGGTTCCGTGCCAATCTACAAGGGCTCGCCAGTCGCCAAGGATTGGATGCCCAATGAGAAGGCTGCCATATTTGCGGATGATTTCAGTAGTCCACAAGAATTGGCAGATTACCTGAAGTATCTGGACTCAAACGACGATGAGTATGACAAGTATTTAGCTTACAAGAAACCAGGACAGATAAATAACGAGTTTCTACTAAACGCCCTGGAAACTAGGCCGTGGCATGTTCTCGGGCCCTGGGACAAAGCTAATTTTGGTCACCGTATGTTTGCTGGCTTTGAGTGTCACGTGTGTGACCGCATTCTTCAACGCCAGCAGGCACTGAGGGCACATCAAATGGACCCGGAACATAGTCCACCCCCTCCCCCAAAGTTAGCAAACTTGACGCATTTGGCGTGCCCAGAGCCCGTGGTTTCCGTCAAAACGATGAAGTCAGTAAATAAGAGTGTGAACTTCTGGGAAGGGTTTCACGAGGCACGAGCTCTGAGAATAATGGTCGAGGCACAAGAAACAGACTCCAGTGTTTTTCTCCAGAAATACCTGAAGCGGAGGACAGATAAATATCACTGAACCAAGAGGGCGTTACAGTGCTGTATAGCGTGTCCTGCATCTTCAAATTTTCTATTAATTTATTTTATTGTCTAAACAAAGACGTATTATTATCTTGTTTATCCCTCGACGTTCATTCGACACACTCATCCACACGCACACACTCCACACGTGCGTACTGTTTCCCACTTACTGTGTGCATGATTGCTTTAGATTCTTGTCCTCTGTATGTACAAGGGAGGCTCGTGAACACACACACACACACACACACACACACACACACACACACACACACACACACACACACGTCGGCCTACTTTGGCTTACGGCTTATCAGAAACAACCGTCAACCGATGTGGATTGCCGAGCAAATGCATGGAATGCGCAGTCCCACCACTGTGTTGGTCAAACAAGAACGTAGTGCAAATCGTGCATGCCTTCGCCATTGCGCGAGTTGAGCAGATCACACGAAGCTCTTCTGTAGGAGCGCGCCGAATGAGTAACCCGTGCTTTCAAAGTTTTCGAAGAATTGCTGGATGATGATAATCTAAAACCATTTGGGAGATTCGTTGATCTTACAACATAAAGTGACCACAATGGTGGCAAAAAATGATGATGATAATAGCCATAGCGATGATTGATCATGATAAAGATAGTGATGAGTTTAGACAAGTATATAGTGTAACCAAAGTGATGATGATGACAATAGGGAGTTAAGAAACCTAGGACGGCGACGGCAACGCGAGGAACCAAAAAATAGTGTCTCTGTTTTCCCTATGTCTTTGTAACTTTGCCTATTCGTAGGTTGCTCAATTTGTTCCGTTTTTGCCGAGGTTCTATTGATTTCATCGTTTCCTACTAAGAAGAACGACTGCCGTTATTTTATCGAACTGTCGTCCACGTCCTGACAACGACGTAAAAAAGAAGCATTTGAAGTCGCACGCGAGAGCACGTGCGATGACATATGTTACAAAACAAAGAAGTGTTTCCTCCCCTGGTCTGGAAGTACCCAAGGAATACAGTCCTTCATCCAATAAATTTTATTTACACACTTAAAAGTGGAAGCATCTTTAAAATTGCCGATGTTCC
This sequence comes from Plumapathes pennacea, assembly GCA_964036295.1. Taxonomy (NCBI): domain Eukaryota; kingdom Metazoa; phylum Cnidaria; class Anthozoa; order Antipatharia; family Myriopathidae; genus Plumapathes; species Plumapathes pennacea. The sequence goes on along the minus strand of OZ038466.1, from coordinate 9,007,088 downwards.
CGTCACTGCTTTGATACGCCACATAAAAGAAAATTCAAGAACAGTTCAAAAGTCTGGTCATTAAATCCTTCCACCACAGCATCGTAAACTTTAGGGTCATTTCTCCGTGGTCCAGGAATTTCCAGCAGTTTGGCTCTCTCATACATTACAGTCCCTGGTTCTAACCAAACCATGTTCTTGATGCCCTGGTCATCCTGTAAATCCAGCGTGTTTAGCTGAAACCGCAGGAACGAGAGCTTTATACCGTTGGTGATAATGCACTGTGCAGCTAGAGGATGCTCCAACACTTGACCTAGTTTGTTTCCTCTGTGTTGTACGGCATGAGCTACCAGTCGAGCAAACGTGAACATAACTCCTATAGTCATGAGAAGAGAGGACATAATGCAAAAATGAGCGACGTGTAGTACTCTACGTGTTCTTGCTCCTTAACGCCAATACACTGAACGCGACGTGCCAGGACACAGTAACTTCACGCGATAAAATTCCTAGTTGGCATGTGGTGAGTTTACACAATCAAAGCAGCAAGGCAGCTGTAAGCTCGCGAATTTGTAAAAGGACTTCATTTTGCGGAAGTAGCTATTTAATAGAACTGGCTCAATTCACCACTTCGTGGTGAACGCGGGCTTAAAAAAGTGTTATATAATAATTGAGAGAAAAGATTTATCGACGCGGTTTTCACGGGTCACGCGATCGCAGCACCCTTCAAAATAACAGATTGTACCTTTTTGACTCTAGAACTAAAAAGAGCATGCCTGAAATAGTCCAGATGCCAATTTTGGATTGTCTAGGCTTCATTTTGGCGAAGCAGGGGCAATTTGTTTTTTGGAGATTTGATAAGAGTTTGTATGCGGCCGCCATGTTAGTCGAACTCGGAACACAAAATGAAGTTGATCTGTGACTCAGCTTGATGTTTAGTTACTTCACATCTTTCGCAGTGCTAATTTTAAAATGTTGCGTGAAGGACCGATTTTAGTCGGCCGCGCGCGTGTACACGGCTTTGTTGTCACGGTATTCAAACGTCCATAGCTCCCGATAGATATTTTGTATCGACTCAGAATTTTGCTTTAAGTCTTAAGGCATGATAGTCCTGAACATATCAGTGTATTAGACTTATAGGATACGTTACTTTTGAGATGGCTTTTTATGACGTGACATGCAAACCAAGAATTGAAACACCTGATAATTTGCATACTGTATGAACTTGTAAACATTCACCGGAAATGGATATTTTTGGCCGAGATTAAATATCTTTTCGGCCTAGTATCTTCTAAGCCGTATTTACTGTCACTACAGAAATTTTGGCGGATACTAAACCAACGGCTTCAGATTTGTTTGCGATATATTAACGCCATCGGTGCCACTGATTGTTTGACCTTCATGGCACCGCGCCAAAATGTCACAATAACAACGCAAAACACAGTAGAGTGAAACACAACCAAGCTCAATGGCCAAACAAACTTCGAACGCATGACAAACCTTCAAAATGAGAACACGTTCCGAACAAAAAGATGGTCGCAACAACTACGACAACATCTTGCTTTTAAACTGCGTTTTCGACACACCCTGTTGCGCGACCTTCATCATGCCCAAATTTGGAAAACCGCAACTGCTTTATTTGGAAATCCATTGTTGACAACAGAGGGAATAGGGAAGCAGGGAAGTAGGGAGGTAGGGAAGTAGGGAAGGAAAGTGATTACTATACCTCGCAAATCCCACAAAGTGGAATTCGCGAGCTAAAAACTTACACAGGTCCACAATATTTCAAACACTTCTCACCTTGAGCACAAGTGTCTTCAACAGACCAGTTCTTCTTGGTGGAGACAATGACTAAAGTGTGAGGATGGGGGTGTGGTGCACCAGGATGGAAACCAGTGTCCATCCCACCCTTGGTCTGCAGCTTGTGCAGGTTAAACACTGGGGATATGACCTCTGGCTTCTCTATGGCTACATCACTTGTCTGATCAACCTTCTCTGATAATGCAAATGGATTCACTGGATACTTTGATGAGAGTAAGAAATCCAAGTTTCCTGCAACCTGCAGGTCATGAGCCCCTCGAGTCCATGTTGCAGAAACATGGGGCTTGTATGATAAAGAAGAGCTTACAAGACCTGGATACCTGACAAGAATAGTACATATGCTTTTAATGCTAGTTTTAGAAAGAATCCTGTATAAGAACACTGTGTTTCTTCATGGGCAGATCCAGGAGAAAATCTGACCGGTTTCCAAATGCATGAGCACCGAAGGTGCAAGTTACTAGGGGGTCCGGGCACTTGCTCTCCTGGAAAAAGTTTTAGATTTGGCTCTCTAAAACGCTGTTTCCTGCTATTCCCAGAGAATGAGAACTAAATTTTAAGAGTTTGACAGGTTTCCGTAAACCGGTGCAAATAGGTCTGGATCCGCAACTGACTATACAAATCAATGTAGTTTGATGTTTGTAACTACTCTGGCCTGATTAAGACACTTGGTAAATTATTAGTTAGAGTGTCCTATCTGTGCCTAAGAATCTGTGACCCTGTTCAAGACTTGATACTATAGCAATAATCCCCGTTGGGAGGGGAGGGGGGGAGGGGGACAAGCAGAGCATCTTCAAGATAAAGTAAAATAATGTTTTACTGTCAGATCTCTCTTCTTACCTATCCACGCGACTCCACACCTCTTTCAACATGTTCTGCATTAAAGGTAGAGCACAAGTTTGTCGCGTCGATCTCTCTCCTTCGTAATTAAACAGTCTAGATTGAATAATGTTCCTCTTAAAGCTGGACATCAACTCCGCCTTCACTGCATCGTCCATCTCATCGGCCTCGACACAACTCCAAATATCCTCCATGCGAATGGCTTTGGCCAAATACAAAGCTTGGGTTACGGGCTCCAGGACTCGTGTTTGTGGGTGATACACATATGGACTTGCAGCAGAGCATAGAGACCGATTGAATGAGTTTAAAGCAAGCCGGCAAATAGCAGCTTTGTTGGTCATAGCCGCCATATTGAATTGAGTCCGCTGTATCTGGCCGCGGGGGACTGAGAAAAAACCTCCCGCGTGTCATCAGCGGCATGACCAGCGGCATAACGTTTTATTTTGTTGACATGGTAACCACACGATATCCTTGAGTCGAAGAAAGGAGTTCGCCATATTTGTTTGACAGTCCAACAAGAAAGAGTTGTGTTAGTGAGATCGGATTTAAACATGGTAAGTCCTCCCTATTCGCTACGATAGGTGTTTGGACTATAAAGAGGACATTGCACAAGCATTTGACGGGCATTTATTTCAACATCAGGTCTTTCGCGACATGTTTATTGCCGTGACGACCTTTCCATGTTTATGAGGTGTACTGACGTGTTTTCACTGGACTTTTTTACAGCCTAATAGCACCATTGGCTCCGTGGAATCTGGTGGATCGGCCGGATCTAGACGATCTTACACAAGACAATATCATACTCTCAGCAAAACATCCAGTGTGGTTAGTAAAAGAAACGTCAATCTGTAATGTGTTGATGGAGTAGAGAGGACCTGATTTCATTCACAAGAGCTGAGTCTGCCAAAATGATCTTATTAGTTACTTTTAAAATGAAGCAGTTGGCTAGTTATCAAGTGGCCACAGTTAAGTTTTCCGCAGATCTGATTTCAAATTAAAATCAAAATTTTCTTTAAATCTCAGGATGAAAGTTTGTTTGGTTCCCCATCGAAGCCTTCCAGAAGAAAACAGGAAGAAGAAGTAGTTGTTACCAGGTCTGCAAAAGCAGGTGAGATTATTATTTGCTTCCTTTTAGTTTAGACTTCCTATGATTTCTACTAGTTTGTCACTGTACATAGCTTAAATGGGGAAAAGTGATCTTTAGTTCAGGTATTCTTGGTTGAGTAGCATAAATTCATGGTAAATGAGGCCATGCGGCCACACTGATCCAATGCAAAACAGGGAACAGACAAAACAAGAATACATATTCATTATTTAGTGTTGAACACAAAATATGGTTCAATCTATTTTTATTAACAGGAAGAAGATCCCGGGGAAAAGCTCAGGAGCCAGAGACTATTCAAGTCATCACCAAAGATTTGATCAGGAGACTGAAGTAAGTAATATTCTCAAGAAGAAAAATAAGAAGAAAAACATGCTGTATTTTAGTGAACTCACACTGACCATGGTTGAAATTATCTTCATACAGGATTCCTAAAGAAGATCCATCTGGAAGATCAATTATTCTTGATGATGCAGAATTTGATCGCATAGTGGTAAGTGTGGAGTAAATTAAAGTAGAATTCAAAGATGAAAAGAGGTTGAAATTCTTTTTGGCATGATTTGACAAATCAACTTCTGTTTGACCTCCCTAAATCTTTCTTCTCAGGGATAATATATCGTCATAATATGACTATATATTTTTTTCTGTTTATTATAGTCAGCATCATATGTCCTCACAAAAGAAGACAAGGAACGGGCTTTAGAGGACATGAAAAGACGAAAAGAGGAAATCCAGATTCAATCAGAGGAAAGGAAAAACTACATGCAGAAAATGGAACAGAGTCGAAAAGCAAACACTCAGTTGTCAGACTTGGAACAGGTAAGTTTAATTATGATTAGATTATTGAGATTAAGTAATTGTAGTGAAAAGCACCCACAGTATAGGGGTAAGACCAGTTTAACAATGAATTTTCCACAATTCTTAAATGTTTAGGAAGCCATGGAACAAAGTCAAAGTCTTCTTGAGAAAGCTAATTTGCAAATGGAGGAACAAGAAGATGAGATCAAGAAGCTAAATGAGGTAAAGTGCATCAATAGATTATACTGTCAAACCTGACCATGCAAATGTAGTTCTAAAACTCACATCTTCATTGTTGTGTTTTTACATAAGTCAAGTTCATTGCGAAGTTGTCCAGTGTGAACTAGACATCTTCCTGTTCAAAGGTGTAAAAAAATGGAAGAAATTTTCTACTATACGGTAGGTTCAACCCCATGGCATTAGGATAAGGGCTGGGCAAAGTCTCCCCATTGGAAGTTTATTCAAGTGGCCTTCTCTCCCCTCCCCTCAAAGATTCAGGATGGGGATCTGGGCCCCACATAGTCAATGGAATGGAGGGGGTGTGATAGATGTAAATCTGACGTGCTGAATAAAAACATTGGCATCATTCTACAGTTAATCCTGAATGCCAAGTGCCATGCCATCCGTGATGCACAGCTGATCGAGAAAGTAGATATCAAGAAGGAGCAGTTGGAAGAGGAGAAACGGTTGGATCAGATGATGGAGGTGGAAAGACTGAAGGCTTTACAGGAGTATGAAGAGAGGGAATTTGCCCGGCACCGGGAGCAGCTCAAGGGGGCAGAGGTTCTGCAGACTCAGATTTTGGATCGTGAACAACAGAGGCTGCTGGATGAGGAGCGCAAAGACCAAGAAACAATGGTAATTAAGTGACAACAAAATAAGCTAACATTTTATTATACAATTTGTACTGTCATCCTCTGTTGCTACAATATGAACAAGAACCTGCTATGTTTAAATGTCAGTGCTGAAAGTATATTTAAAGTATGCCTTTAGAGACTAGCTAACAAAAACTATTAACTTTTAGCAGACTACCAGGCTACCAGTATAATCAATATATAATATTTATAAAATATAATGTTGTGCCTTGGGCTTGCAAAAAGTATTAATTTATTTTGACAATGACTGAAAACAGGTTATTTTTTAAATGAATTTGCAGATAAGCTAGTGCTGTATATCCTAACCATTTTTTCTTGCCTCCAGGTAATGCTTAAATATTTGGACAAACTGCAACAGGAGGATATGGAAGATCTAATCAAGAAAAGGGAAGTACAGCGGTCCTTGATGAAAGAGGTGGCAAAGGCAAATGAGGTACGTGTGCATGTACGGTAGAACACTTGTAAAATTGAATATTCCAATTACCGAAAAAGTTTAGAAATCATAACTATATGGTATAATCAGATCATGTAATCTGGGTTATTCATAAAAGTACAGATTGCTTTGTCATTCTATTATCCAAGCAAGTAAAGCTATCTGATTGAATATTGCAAATCTTTAGGAAATCCAGAAGCAGAGAAAACTAAAAGAAAACCAGGAAAAACTTGCAGAAGTCAAGGTGATGGAGTACCTGAAACAGAAAGCGGTGAGTCAAGATTTATGATTAAAATGTTGCTTTTACGACTGAGAATGAAGATTCATCTTCTGACATTTTTCATCACTTAATCCAGGAGCGAGAAGAAGCTTACCAACAGGAACAGGAGAAAATCAGGATTGAGAAAGAAAAGGAGATTGCACGTCTCAGGGCCCAGCAAGAGAGAGCCAAGGATAAACAAGCAGAAAAGGTGCGCTTCCTCATTTGTTATGAATGATTTACAAGTATACGCTATTTTGATCGAGAGGATGAAGGGAAGGGCTTCCACATACGCATACCCCTATACATTTGTAGTGTTCTACCATAAACCTTTCACTATTACAACATATCAGACATGATCATCTGTCAGATGACTATTTCTGCTATTTTTTAATTAGTGAAACTGTGTTAACACCGAACCTGAGAAAGACTATGTAAAACAAAGGCAAGAGAATTGGAAACGTTTCCAGTGCTTGCTTCACAAACTAATGCAAACAAACATGTGTGCGTGCGTGACCTGGCTGAAGTATTTCACTGTCTTCCCAGGATGCCTTGAGAGCAAAGCGCAACCAAGAGGAGGCAGAAAGAGAGTGGAGAAAAAAAGAGAAGAAAGAGGCCGAAAACAAGTGAGTACCTTGTCTACATACAGTTTACGTTTGAAACGAGTTTCACTGTTTGTTTTGTTTTTATCTAAAGTCCTTTCTCGTGACGTGTGTACCACTGTTTTTTAGAGCATAACTTTTCCACCAATTTTCTTTGTTTTAGTTTCGTTTTTAATTAAAGTCCTTTCTCGTGACGTGTGTGTGTGTTTTTTTAGGAAACGAACTGAAGAGATGCTGCGATCAGCGCGCCGTGATCAAGTCAAGAATAAAGAGCATTTTCTGGCCGTTCAGGCAGCGCGTGACAGAGCAGAGTTCGAGAGAGTGTTGAAGTAAGTTTATAGAAAGTTCTGATTACTGTTTGTATGAGCACCAAAAAAAAAAAAAAGAAAAAAAATGCTTTTTCCAGATGAGAAGTTTGAGCTGATTTTCCGTGCGTTAGTTTTTCATCGGATAAATTGGTGCACGGAATGACATCTCAAACTTCTTCACGGCGTCCAGCTTTCACACATCGACTTGTGGTCGACTGACATTATACGTTCTCCGGCTCCATGATGAAGCAGTCAAAATTTAGTTCTCCCAAGTACTAGCTTCCATTTTCCCGTCCTGGCCAAACGGACTCTCGGGTCAACGCAAGTCTTTTGCGTATAGTTTTAGCACTTGGGTTGACTTGCCAAGTAAGATTAATTTGTACGCAAGTTGATGCACGTTTGGTCTGCACCCAGTGCAAGCTGATGTTGCTTTTGTTTAAGGGAAGTTACGAATCAATCTTACCGATCTGTTTGACCACTCAATTCAAGTCCGTTTGCAGGTTTTGCAAACTTGTGAGTCCATTGATCTTCCACACTGCTCCGTTTTTGTTTGGAAACGCATTTTCTTTCTTCGTTTTGGCCTTTCGAAAATGCTATAGTTTGAACGTTTTCGAAGCGGAAAAGAGTCGTTTACAACGCAAACGGTGTGCGCAGGGCCTAAATCTTTTTTAACACTGTCTTTCAACTCTTTACAGTGCTCAGGAAGAACAGATGAAAAAAGATGAAGATGCAGAAAAATTTGCGGCCGTCAGACGCCACCAGCATGCCGATGAGGTCCGTTTGCAGATCCGTGAGAAAGAAAAGGAAAGAACGCACGCTAGAAACGCCTTCTTTGACGAAGGCATCAAGCTCGACCAGGAGGCGAAGGCCAGGTAATGTGAAACTCTTCTCCACTGCAAGTGTTTTATCTTATAATATGTTCGACGCATTATTTCGGCGATCTCTTCCCGAAAAATATGCGTTTCCAAGATTTTTTTGGCCCGTTAAAAACAGCTGCCTATAGGTAAACTTTCCTTTTCGATCGAAAAGCGCACACTTTTCTTTTTGGTTCTGCCTTCTTCCACACGTGAACGATGAAAACGGACCTTTTCGAAAACGCTCTCGAAAGTGGAAAGTTTCGAAAGCTCCGTCTTCATGCACTCGTGTGGAAAATAGAGCGTTGATGGAACGTTGACGTCACGATGATCGCGCGATTCTAGAACGCTGTTGTGATCGAAAAATAATCCAAATTAAACAAAACAAAAAACGCATCGAAAACGCTATATTGTGGACGGAGAGATTTTTGAAAACGGAGGGAAATTAAAGACCACTGCAATGTATTCGACTCATGTGAAGTTCGACGTTTGAAACAGGCCTAAGTCTTGTGGGCCCGACTGGGCATCCGGCAGCAGTTATTCTGCGCGCGCGACACAGGTCTGGCCCCTCACGAGCCTTATCGCTTTCGCCGGAAGCTGGCTGCCCCCTGCAAACCGCAAAAAAGCCACATGATCTGACGAATGCGTCATGTTTCGCTAAGGTTGCAAATTCTAAAATAAAGCTTCTTGCTGTGGTATTTTACTTACCTCTTTCTTCCTGGCGTCAAAAACGAGACCAATTATGCGACAATCGTGAGTTTTTGCGGGTTGCGGGCTGCCTAAACTGCCTACAACATCTGGAATGTACTTCCAATACACGTCAATCGATGACAGACTGCCTGAAGTTGAACACTCACCCTCAAGCTATTTATAAAATCCAATCGACGAGGAGGCTGTTTTCAGCGCAGTTCACATACCGTTTGGATAGGAAAACTAAATGCGTTTTACTGTTATTTTACAGGAGGCAGAAACTGGACGAGATCAAGAGACGCAAATTGCAGTCGCTGCGTGACGCCGGTGTACCCGACAAGTATTGCAACGAAGTGGCACGACGAATCGAAGCTCCGCCTCCTTCACTCTCCCGGATGTACTGAGACACGAATTCTGCAATAAAAATACTGCAGTATCAAATATCATTCTACTTGCTCGAACGCACGTTTCACCACATGCTTTATTGATCTGATACTGTTACGAAAACGGTTGTATGCGGTAGTATTTGGGGTGTTACTTTTATTTCTTTTTTCGTATGTATAATTTTTTTGGCGATATTCCATCATACACAAAACTGTTTTGTATATATAGAAATTCCATGACTGTTTTAAAAATAAAGTGTATACCTTTGAAAAACGTTATTCGAGTGTGCTATGCGTCTTTACTTGTCTGCTGCGTGGTGCCGATCGGCACGAACGAAATGGAAGAACGTCATCCAAACAAACAGGATTTCTTTTCCCCTTCTTGACCCTACCACGTATTAACACTGAGCTTTTAAGTTACACGATGCAGTTAAAAAAACAGAAGTTTTATCATATACTATTTGTTGCGCGCGGACAATACAAAGAAGATGGAGCGCGGCACTCGCGGTCTCGCGTGGGTTCATTATTTTCGCGCCTTTCTGTCGTTTCAGATGGTCGCGCGTGTGTGTTGCTGACGTCATCGTCCATGCGAGCAGCAACGCCATATTGGATCTGCATGGTGGGTTATGACATTTAGTGGTGGAACGAAGGAAACGAGGCGTTTCTTGAGTGTTGCATGCACTTTCCTGGGGTTGCAACACCTCTAGCGTTAGCCTTGCTGTAATTTTTTATCTAGCCAACAAGATTGCCGTCACGCTGTCGTCCATTGTGAGGTTTTTTCGTCGCCGGATAGAGACTCCCATGTCCAATGACTCTCTGAAGAAAGACAGAGGTATTTGAAACGTCTACCGAAATATATATATGCCTTGAATTTGTTGGCGTTCACCACGTTTTATTTGCATGTAAACATTTAAATGGAGAATGGAATATAAAAGCTTATTCGTGCTGTACGATACTTTTTTACGCACAGACACGAGCGAAGAAGAAACCAGCTCAGAAGATCCCTCATCTAGCTCTGTAAGATATCAAGCGTCTTTGTTCATAGAAGTTTTTCTTCACAGAGGGAAGAACGTGGATCATCCAATCTCGTTTATTACGATTTGAATTTTCAGACCGAAATGAACGAAGACAAATTGCGAACCTCCGAGCGGGAGTGCCGGAACTTGACTAACAGTAAGTTGTAAAAATACTGGATAAAGACTGTTCAGTTTGACTTTTTGTAGAATTGAAAAGCGCTGTCCACCCTGCCATATAACATGTAATATTCATGACCTCATACACTGGTAGACTTTCGCCTAAACCTTGAACATCTGGCAAGTTGGTACTGTTTTTTTGCCTAGATTGTGTTAGTCTTTGTTGTTTTATTAACAGTGATTTGTATGTGCCATGTGGATGTGTGTTAGTGTGGGAGTAGGGGTTGTACATGAAGAACCTCTGCTGGGGTGCGCAAAAAAACAGATGTAAATTGCACAAGCAATGCACCAGACAAGTTCCTAAAAGTCCTCTGTTTCACCAGAAATCAGTATTGTACAGCATTGGCCACAATATGCATGCAAAGGTTCTTTACACTAGAGTGGTTACACCCCGGGGGTACACACAAAAATAATGGATGCTCATCAGGAATTTTTGTTTTGATCCCTAAGAGGTACTAAAATGGGTGTAGCTCAAGCTTATTTGGCTCCTCAAAGGTACCAATAAAAGCATACCCTTAAAGTTTCAATCCATTTAATTGCTATAAAGATAATATTATGAAGCACTTTATCCCTTGCTGTTTTCAAACAAAAAAGTTCATCTGACTGACACCTGACCCATAAATGGCACCATTTCACAAAAAGGTCATTGTTTGATGTTGAGCACCCTAAGCAGTGCTGAAAACTGTGATTTTGACCCCTAAGAGGTATGATGAGCATCCTCATCCTTTTTTTATATGGAGTACCCTCCCTCCCAAGGGTTGCACTTGCTAATCTTCCACAGGTTGAATTTGTGTTTTCTTCATCTAAGAATCAATAAATGTATTTCTTTACTACCTAGTGGAGTGTGCAAACTGGTGGTACAGGAGGTCCAAAGAAGATAGAGAAAAACGTGCCCATGTGATAAAAATCGATCTACTTTCACCCATGATCTTTGGGAATGTAACACAGGAAGACAGGGTAAAACAAACCACTGATGGTTTATTTAGATACTTGACCACTTCAATTTGTACTGTGAGCACCTAAAGTTAACTTGCAGAGCTGCAGGGGGCTGTATTTCAAATATTTGCTTTGAATTATGTTTACTTGACCCTTTTACTCCTGAGCTCAGACGTATGAGTGGTACAGTGAGAATTGATAGGCCAATCAGCTTTCATCTGCGTGAACTATCAAGCAGAAAATTCTCCATACTGCATCTTATATCTCTGGTGAGGGACTGGAAGAAAAAAATAAGACTGATCACTCAAGGGTGAAAATGTTAGGTAAAATAGTGAAACGTTACAGTTTTATGATGTTTGTGTGTACTATGCAAATGTTAGCTGAGAAAATTTTTAATCTTTTCATATACTGTGTGTACAGTACTTTCCCAACACAGTCTAATTTAACCTTTGTGCAGATAAAAGCCGATATTGAACAATCAATTCTCACCTCGTCACTTGTGCTGTATTCTTTCTTGAAATTATGCCTGAAAGACTTTGTGTTCAGAACTGAAATTGATCATCTTTTAGTTTCTTTTATGTTGAGGGAAAGAGGCTGAACATTGCCTGTTTAAACAATATGTTTGTGAAATGTTACTGGTACCTGCAGTTTGTCTTAAGGTATCACCCCCCTCCCCCTCTCCCTTCCAAATGACCACTTTCCAGCAGATTTTATTTAAATATCATCAGTTGACTAAACATAGGCCTGTTATATATCAAACTGTTTGTTATTAAATTGTGTAGCTGCTTCTAATAATGTCTGTCATTGATACCAAATATTGCAAACATTATTGTGCAATCACTGACATCACAGGTGTTTTCATATTTTTGACTTAATATCCCTCAGTATTTAACCAATTGGAATGAAACCAGTGGCATATGAAAGGGCCTATTAGGGTCAAACAAATAGTGTCTCAGTTTTTTGAAATTTTACTTCAAAGTTTTTTTATGATTTTTCAAATTTTATTGATGTGATAAATTTTCACAGTTTACAATAAAAAGTTCATAAAAAAAATTTGAAGCAAATTTCAAAATCCTGAGACACACTTTTGTCAACCCCTATTAGTTCTTTCATATGCCGTAGGTGTCATTCCGATCGGTTAGAGTTGTGCAATAAGTTTCCCCAAGCTCAATATCCATAGCAACCGCCACCGAGAATCAATGTGCTGATTTGCAACAAACATTTTGATACAGTATATTGCATGCCAATGTTTCACATGTTTTTGTCAAGTAAAGAATTTAAAACATGTATGGTATATTTGGGGGGGGGGGGGGGGGGGGGGGATACTTTAAGTGCCAGTGGGGAAGTCGCCAAATCTGAACTCTACACCCTAGACATTGACCTTTACCTGGAGCCACCGTAACAAATATTGAAAGCTTCAATCTGTAATCCAAGACCCATAAGTTTCAGGCTGAAGAACTTGTTCACTAGTTTGAGAAGTCAGATGTTAAAAATTAATTCACTTGGTGGCTTCATCATAAATGTGTTTTTTAGGCAGAAGTATGGTATACATTCATGGTCCTGCATCCTACAATACATGACTGTATACAGTGACCAGTAGGTACACAAGTTGAAGTGGCATGGAGTGGAGTGACAATTTATTGTGTTTTAATATCAATGTCTTTCTCCTTCCACCTAGTGGATTGATTGGGCTTGCAAGTGTGGTCTTCTGCCTTCAGATATGTAAGTTTTCCTTTGTAAGGTTGTTGATGATTGTAGATGGCTTTTGTGTTACTATGATCGTTTGTAGCAGTCTTTTGAGAGATTTTTTTCCTGTTTATTTACCAGAAATTTTGAAGTAATAAATCCCACTCCAAACCTGTTTGAAGTTATTGACCTAATAGAAGGTGCATTTGATAAGATGTATGAACATCTGGTAAGTAGTACTTTTAATGCCTTCACATTCTGTTCCTGGAAATGTGTCACAAAGAATGTTCTTTTGTTCTAATATATATAGAGATGCTTTTGTACTGTAAATCTCCAGGGCTCAAGTAAAAATTAATAATGATAACCACAGATGTGGCTGTCATGCAAGTGCCTGACAAGAATCTACTGCACCAGTCATGCCCATTTACTTTGTTGTCGAAATTGAACCTTTTGTTTGTTTGTTTTAGGAACCGAGATCAGGGGATGATCTTGTTAAGATTTTTGACCTAATGGAAAAAGTGAATACGGTGAGATAATTTATTTACCACAGTTCTTTTTGTGTCTGTGAAGGTTGTCCTTGTTCCAAGAAATTGGTTGCCCTGGTGAACTCTTGGTTGTCCCACACTATTTTGTTTAAATTTTTTTTTGTAGTACAATGTTGTTGTCACATTTTCACCAAAATTGGACACTTGGTGAAATTAACATATTTGGCAGTCTTGGAGTGATTTGAAACAGAGTAATATTTGAACATTAGTTTGTGCTGCTGTTGATGAAAATGCATTTGAAAGCTAGAAACCTGACAGTGTCTCAAAGCTTGTCTTCAAAAACAAAGAGGGAAAGCATGGCAAGATGCAGCTGTGAAAAAAGCAAGCAGCAGCAAATGCATTTCAAGCAAAGCAGAAAGATGACAGAAAGAATAATATTCACTTTAATGGTAAAAGTAACGTTATATTCAACTGGTTTTGACTTGGCTTATGAAAGACAGTCAAAATTCCACCAAGCAGAAGAGCAGCTTTGTGAAACAGTCTTGTTGACAGATTTGTTTGGACTGATGTTGTACTGTATTACACAGGTGCATTTTGATAAGGATTATTTTTGTTTCCTACTGTATTGCACAAAAACAATCGAGTTCTGTGATGAAGATGTGTCAACTCGAAAATGCAACCAAGTGGAATGTTTTTGAAATGCTACAGTTTCTTCATAAGCAGCTGTGGTCTTTCGCACAGCAAACATAAATATTGCACTCCAAAACAGTCTCTGAACTCCAGGGTAAGGGGATGTTTGCAAATATCGTATTTCTAGTGAACTTAATAAAAATTGTTAGTTAACTTGTCAGTATCCATGACAACATCAATTTTACTGTATTATGTGCATCTTCTCTCCAGTTTAAAGATTTAAGAAAGGCTATCACCTGTGCAGAGAGCTTCCCTGTGTTCCTGGAACTAAGGTTAGTGCTGGAGCACTTCTTTCACTGGAAATGTTTTAGGGCAGTCTTATTTATGGCCATTTGCATCAATGCAAAGCAGCTTTCATTCAGTAAAATATTAAAATGCTTCTGTTGTTCATGCATGGTAAGGTATATTCTTTATCAGTTCACATAGTGATTTCCTTACCCTTGCATCCTGCTTCTTTTTTGCATAAATTAAAAAAAGAATGCAAAATATACCCTGGGGCTTGTTTAACCCTTTTCACCCCATACTTTCCATTACTGAAATGTGACCCCACCGCCTGAATTAGAGGAGATGACATCAAGAGATACTAAGTTCTTGCTCAACAAAACTCATGTTTAATGTACAAGAGTGTGAACTACTGTTCATGTCCTGGCAAATCCTTTGCCGGAGTCTCTGCAAGACTGAAATGGTCAAAAGTAAAAACATTTTTTAAATTGGTTTTCTGCAGAAAACAGTTTTTGTCAGGACTGAAGAAGAGACCAAAAGGGGACACTGGGAGCTTGGTGCTACTTTTGGCACAAAACCAAGGTACATTACACACTATATCGAGCAACATAAGTTTGAATAATCTTGGCCTATTTACTACTGTAGAGTATCAAGCTGTTGTTACACTTCAGAAATCCAAAGCAGCTTCACATCTGCTGTACTGCTTTGATTGACACCCAGCTAGGTTTTGTCCCAAGGAGTACTATAGGAAGGAGTGTCAATTTTGAGGTACAAAGGTTCAGATATGTTTTTACAGGATATTGAGCCAGGCAAAGAGCATAGAAAGTATTGCATTTTGGGTTGTAAGGAATCTTAGGAAACAATGACATTGCAGTTTCAAATTATTTTTCTTAGTGTATGACCATGTCAAAGAGCTGGTGGTAAATGGTGTTGACCGGGTCCAAAAATTTGAGAAGGCTTGTGCTGATGGAGAGCAGGTATGTACCATACTTACAGGTTGAACCAAGCATTATACTATATAGGTATACTACAGTTGAACCCTGACTATTTTGAACTCAGTTAATTTGAAGTCTCCGTTATTTTGAAGTCAAGCCGAATCCCTTTGGATTAGCTTGACTAGCTTGGTTATTTTGAAACCCCACTATTTCAAACTTTTCTTTCATGTCCAGCCTTCGCGCTAGGTTTTTGAGAAATGCGCTGAAAAACATGGACCTGCCGTAAAAATGCATATGACGGTCTGAATAACACGTATTACCATATTTTCTTAAATTTAGGCGCCATTCCGCAAAGTATTTTTTTATTTGACAAAGCAGCCCAGTTTATTCTTGACATCTTGAACTTTGAATTGCCAGTAAAAACGTATAAACAAACGCATCGTGTCATTAAAAATGCGTTTTCGAGAAAAAATATGCATAAAAACGCACGTTTATGCATCTAATGCATAGGCTGATGTCCCGTGGGACTTCGAAATAGCAGGGTTCAACTGTATGTAGTTCTGCACTTGAGAAAACAGAAAGGTCACATACAGTAAAGTGGGCATCTTCCATAAAGAGCTAGCCTGTACATTTTTATTTCAACACTGTGACTTGCTTGGCCATTCCATCACATGTGGTTATCTACAGGTGTTTGCTCTACTGCAGTACCATTTACTGTTGCTGAGATGTAGGCACCAGAAGAAACATCATTATCACCATGAACATTATACATTTTATGTTTATTAGAAACAATAGTGTTGATGTAATTTACCATTGTTTTTGATAGAATTCTGCAGACTTCAATTCTGCTGAGTTTTTGATGGTTGGAATGTTCAAAGATGTGAGCAAGAACAACCTAGTTCTAGACAGAGAATTTCCTGGAACTAGTGAACTACCGGTACATGTCACTGAATCAATTTTTACTGACATTAGAAAATACAGGAGAAGAAGGATGAAGGGAATGAACATTACAAGCTGGCAAAATATCGTGCAGCTATTTCATCATACAACAGTGGGTTACGCTTAAGGTGAGGTTTACTATGCAGGTTATAATGTACACATAAATTATGTAAATACTAACAGTGTTTTAACCACATTATTACGTGTACAAGTCAAGCAGGTAAAGGGTTCAAGTGACCATGATGTTTGATCATAGTCTCCCCAAACAGCACCATACCAAATATTTCAAAACTAACAAAGACAACAAAACCACATGTTTTACTACAGTATTTCTGCTTGATTTTTAATCTTGTGGCCATGTCTGTTGTATAGTTTCTGAAACACTTGTACATTTTCCCTTCCAGTACCTATAGTTACCTTGTCTATGGAAACAGAGCACAGTGCTATTTAAAGACTAACAATTTTCAGTAAGTGGAACCTCCATAAGATTTACATGGTGTTTTTGGTATCAAACCATGTTCAATTTGCATGTGCCTGAGCCTTGCTTTTCTGGCCTTTAACCTGTTCACTGCCAGGAGTGATCATCATACAGTTTGGAAAACTTAGCTTTTGATATCTTAAATGAAACGGCAGCTGACTGAAGTACAGTATCAACTCTCACCACATTACTCATACATTTTCTTCTTGTTGCATTCTGAGCTTGGGAATGAAAGGTTAGGAACGTTCTGGAAAACTAGTCCAATCCTTGAATTATATTTGCAGAGGTTGCAGTGGAGGTTGTAAAATTAGCTGTGTGTTCCAGGTTTCTATAGCAGTGACTCTTATTATAACTTTTAACTCTTATTGCTTTTTACTTCAGGAGTGCTCTTCTTGATGGTCGACGAGCAGTGTTGCTGAAACCTGATTGGCACAAGGTATAGTATTCATCCAGTGAGTAAAAAGGGTCTTGGGCACCTTGTGGTTTCCCTACGCTACTCTCGTGTTCTCCCAACTTCCCACATGTTTAGATGAGGCTATATTACACAGGAACCTGTTATATATTTCTTTTATAATGCATACAATGGCATTTGTCAGAATTTATTGGAATCATGAGGAAAGAGTGTCAGATTTAAGTTTCTTAGAAGTAACATGCTCACTTTTCAGGGTCAGTTCAGGTATGCACAGGCATACTTTATGCTGGGAAACCTTGATAGAGCAATGGAAGTCAACAAAGCCGCCAGGATGAGATGTAAAGATGCAAAAGAGCTAGTTGAGCAGTATACAAAGTTCCAGCAAAAAGGTACTTTAAGACTTTGTACTGTAAATACCATACTGTGTGTCCTCTAACATGTGAGATCTCTAACTTGCACTTAATACACCACTAAGTGTAACATTGCAAGTAACTTAGTGCAATCAACCAAACAGTAACAATTTTTTATTTACATGATATTTCAGAAAAAAGAAGAGCAAATTATAGTGATAGCAACAAGGGTGGTGAGATGGCACCAGGAAAAAAACCTGGAGAAAGGTATACTACAAAGTTATGCAAAATGCTACTCTCTCTAATTATGTTTATTTGTTTGTTTGTTTGTTTGTTTTTGTTTGTTTTGTTTGTTTTGCATGGACAGGCAGTTGCACTTGTTGTAATAATAATAATGATTATTCTTTGCCCTCTTAAAGTGAGCCTGCAGATCTGCCACCACTGGTTGATGCTGGCCCAAGCGATTCCAGTGGCAGTGATGGTGAAGGAGATGACGGTAATGATACCTCCAGCAGCAGTCACACGGTAACTTTGTCATGTGTCATATTATGTGTTCTTGTTTTTGTATGGTCATAGTACATTATTTGGCTAAATACAGCAGCAGTATATGTATCTCAGCCTTTTTGTGTGAATTGTCAGCTACAGTATTGTTTTATATTTTGTGCAGTTTCTAGTGGCTTATAGACTAGTTTTTTTTTTTTTTTTTTTTTGTAAGATACATGTTGGTGCAATTTCCTGTTTACCCATTCTTTTTGCTGTGCAGGACATGCCAGACCTGACCTCATGCAGTTCTGATGGTAAGCAAGTCAAGGCAACTTCCAGCAACTTGTTACAATGAAAAAAGAAAAAAAAAAAAAAAGAAAAAAAAAAAAGAAAAAACAAGAAATTATGAAAAATATATACATTACAGTACTTATTGTTTCCTATTGTCTTGGTCTGTGTTGATTGTAGTGCAGGTCCTTGTTTAAATATTTTTTGACTTGTCAAAATAGTGTTCATTGAGGTTGTGACACATTTAGATTGATAAAGTAGCAGTTTACTTCCTTTGTCTTTTCTTAATACTGTTTTGTTGTGTTCCTTTAATTGCAGAGACTGATTCTGACGATGAATTTGAACTGTGAGTCACAAAATAATCAGACATAATTCTTATGGTAGTATTTTGAATGAGCTGTTGCATTGAAATAGAACATCATCATAATGATTTAGTCATAATATAGTCATTTCCTTGTATGCTAAAACATTCCGGAGGCACCACTCCACTAAACACAAAATAATTTTCAAAGGAACAGTATTTCCAGTGTTTTAAATTAAGGAGATTAAGAGGCACTCAATTCGGCAATCAAACCCCAGCAAATCTGTGTAGTATTACATAAAAGAAAGAATATACAAATATATAAATAATGGAAAGTACCTACATGTAAAATAGCCTATTGTCAGTAAAACAAAACATTTTACAAAACTTAATAAGGTACAACTTGAGTAAGTAGTAAAACGATGTGAAAAGGAAGAAAATACTCATTGCTTTGAACAGCAAAATGAGTTTTTCAGCAACATAGTCTGGGAAGATCTTGGGTCCAGATATTGATCATTATCATGATTACATTAACTGTCTTTGTTTATTTTGTTTAGGAGAAATCCAATTGATGTAAAGGTAAGGAAGATTTTACACTGATACCATGTACTTTATGGTGGTATGCTTCACCTATCCAATAAATTTAGCTAAGGCTTGTTTGCCTGTTACAGTACAGGCATGGTGAAAACAAGTAGGGCTTTTATCACATCCTAAACATTTGCAACGTCACATTCAAAGCAGTGGTCGTACTTTTCTGTTAGGCTATGACAGAGAAACTGAAAAAAGAAGCAAGGGAGATGCAAAAGGAAAAAGCAAGAACCAAAAAGCTTCTAAAGGAGGAGGCAGAGAAAGCAAGAAAAGAGGAAGAAAAGAGGAGAGCAGCTGCAAAGGAGATGAAACAAAAGAAGAGAAAACAAAAACAGGTCAGATATTGCAATCCTTTTTTTCTATTGCCAAGCTGTAAGATTGAAACAATTTCAAGGAGTTGACAATGAACTCGTACTGTAATCATGGCTTCACAGCAGACAACTATTATTGAGTTGTAGAAGCATGCAGGAATTTGAAATAACTTGAGAGAAGTGTGGTGAAGCATGATGCCACAGAGTGCTTCTCCTACAAACCTGTATTCTTTCAAATGTTAATATTACTCAATATAGGACATGTACGTTGATAAGTGCTTTGCTTCTTTTTTAGGATGAGGCAAACTATAACTCTGCAAATCAACAAGAAAAATAATTAAGTTTGATGAAGGCTGATGTCAGACTGACACCTTGGTGCTATGTTAAGATCACACAGCATTTACTACTCATATATGTTAAAACATCACACCACTTAATGTTTTCTTTTATAGGCAAAACATGTCAAAGAGAATGGTGGACAAGTTGACCAGCCAAAGAACAATCTCAGAACAACTCTCAAGCAGGTACCCTTTTAATGCATATTATGTTTAGATTAACTTGAACCAATTATTGTGTGGTGTGTTTCAGTCAGGGACAATAGGCCTAATGTTTGGTGGCAGTGTTAGTGCCATAATATTTATACTGTTGTCCCAGGTGAACCCTCAGTTGAGTCTGTATTAATTTTTAGAACATTTTTTAAAATAAGATTTATGATTATTTGGCTCACCACAACAGTCTGTGTGATGGTGAAAATTTTGATTCCCTTTCATTTACTTTGCAGGGCTCAAATGCAATGATGGTTACAAATTCTTTTAGGTCAGCAGTGCATTACTACAAAGAAGGCTTAGCGATTATAGCTGAAGCCAACTTCCAGGTAAGAACCTTTTTTTTCTGCAAAGGAACATTTCTCGATGATGCCTTCTTTTTGTTTTGTTTTGTTTTTGTCGTACTTGTAACGTTAGTTATAGTGTGCATGTTTATTTTGTTTTGTTGATGTACAGCTGTAGCTGTGTTTGTGTTGATGTAGTCTTCCATAAACTTTTTTTTTACTTTTTTGTTGTTGTAGTTCTATGACATGAAAGAAGTTGATTTTGTTCTTCTGCTGTATGCTCATGGCACAGCATGCCTAAAAACTGGCATACATGAGGTATGAGATAAATGTTCTGTCTTTCTCTTTATACACTGGCACAATACTATTTGTATTGCTTTCTCCTGGTTCAGGAATGAAACACAGCTAGAGGAGAACCACTTTCTTACAGGAGCACTTCATCCAACAACAACAGTTTATTTGTACTTCATATAATTTACGCCCACAATGTAAAATAATACACTCGGTTGTTCTCAGTGTTTCTGAATTGTGGTATTGCCCACCCATATGATATGTTGCACTTTCAGACAAAGAATGTCAGTAACTAGTAGAATTAAGAGCAGATTATTTACAAGATAACTTTATGAGACCACAATAGCTAATGTACTGAATTCTTGTCACATCCTTGTACTGTACTTAAATCCCCAGCAAAGCCTCTCTTAGCATAACACTGACATAACAAGTTGTACTTCACTTCTTAGTTACAGTGGGTTCCACTTCAAGGCTATACTTATATTACAAGAGAAGTGTTATATCTATTGCCTGCAGGAGCTCTTGGAAGCTATCCATCAGTTTGAAAGGATTTTATCAGATCACACAAACATCAAGTTCCCCTTAGCATACTATGGTTTAGGAAGAGTTTATCGCAAACAAAATAGGTGGGCCTTTATCCTTGTGCTTGAGTCTTTGTTTCACATGAAGCATATGACTGTTTATATTGCAGCTTCATTAAGAAAGCACATGTCAGCATGCTATGCTGAGTTAGAGGTTAAAGCATGTGGGAATTTGGAAGAACATGGGAGAAGTGTAAAGGAAGCATGACATTGTGGAGTGCTTTTTCACAATTTGTTCTCATGTTCTTTTAAATTCCCAAGTACTTCTGTAACTCGATATAGAAGGTTGATAAGTGCTTCATTTCTTTTTAAGATAAGGCAAACAACTTGGCAAAATATGCATGTGATGTTGAGTTATAATGTGTGCATTCATTAGCATTTTTCTGATCAGATTACACATACTATTCCCCTTATCTTATAAAGTTTGCTTCTTTTATGTTTGCAATTCATCTAGATTCTTAGAAGCTCTAGAGCCTTTAGAAAAAGGCCTAGAGTTGGTGAACACCCTTGGAAACGAACCCCACATGTACAAATGGCCAGGATCAGACATTGTTATTGATGAAACCAATCCAGGAAAGTTGAAAGTAAGTTTATTGGAGAGTTGAAAGCAATGTTAGTTACTTGTGAGCAGCAGTTAGAATGGCAGGAAGTGTGACTGAGTGGTTAGGGCACCATACTCGAAATCTGGAGATCCCAGGTCTGACCACTAACTGAATTTGCATTATTGAATCCCCGATTTCACATCCTCTGCCATGTTATGTAAATAGCCAATTGATTAGCCTTCAACCAGTTGGGATTCCTAACAAATTTACATTCAGATTAACACAGCCCCACCAGCTATGCTGAATTACTTACTTGTATAGATAAATCTCTGGTTTTGCCTGATAGGTAGCAATCCAAGATATCATTAGAGTGTGTCAGAATCCTCCAAAGCCCGATGCTGTGTGTAGGTTCGTCGAATGTAATGGAAAAACTCAAATATTCCTGGAAGACCCTGGTGAGTCAGTCCTATCCATGGCTCGCAGCATCATGTGATAATATCATTAAAGATTTAATGATAAATTAAAATGATCAGTTCATTCTTGGTACTTTGAGGGGCATTTCACAGTAATCGAAAAAAAAAAAAAAGTTACAACACAAATAGGCACTGTAGAAGTGTTGCCCTATATAAGTTCATAGTTTATCAAAGTTCCAAGAATTATGAATCTAAGAATTTTTTCGCCCCTCCGTGACGTGCAAAATACTGTGCCCTCAGACACACTATCAGTGTACTGTAAAGCATTTTTGCTCTGCTGTGATAAAGTCTGTGGTACACATGAGGCCCAGTCCAAACACCAGATTTTGATTCAACAATTAAATTCAAAAAGCAAATTGATATGAGCATTACATTTTAGTTGTACTGTCTCTCACAGTGAAGTCTTTGCTGAAAAAGAGTAAAGTTTGTATGATAATGTTGACACAGCTGTTGTTGTGGGGGGTGGACTACTTACATGTACATATGCTGTACACATGGAGAGTCATATCCATGGAGTGGACTATGTAGACTTGAAGGACAATGACTGTCTAAATTTAATTTCATGCAAGTGTGGTTGTTAAATTGTAAGGAGTACCTGCATCTTTTTCCAGATTACAAGGGTTTTGTCAGGCTCATTTGTCATGAAGCATGCAGGGTTGATTTCCACCCAGTGTGTTGGAAGAAGCTGAAGAGCAATGATGAAGAAAAGAGTGGTGACCGGGTGAGTTTCCTTGACTATTCACATATTATACTGTAGCCTTCTTCATACCGAACTGAAACCACAATAGTATTAGACATTGGTTTTGTACCACCACTTTAATACTAACATTCTGGCTGCTGTTTTTCCAACTTGTTGCACAGGATTTTATAGATGAACAATGCATGACTCCAGATTGTCATGGTCTTATAACAAAAATACAAATCTTTGATGTCGGTGGATTGAAGACAGAGGTATGAAGATGTTAAACCTTAAAATACCTTTCACTTGCTGAGTCTTGTAAAAAAAAAATCTCCTTCTGAAGGAGAAACAAACTTATGGTTGTGAGTGTCAAATCTATGTTTTAAATCAAATCCTAAACTTTTATATAGAAATGCATCATCATGTTGTTGTGGACAAAACGTGTGATTTGTGGTATTTTACTTGCTTTCCAGTTTAAATCAGAAAAGCCCACCGCCAAGGCAGAACACAAAGGCAAGATTAGCAAAGGCAAAGATAGAACACCGTTTTATCGAGGGTCCTTCAGGTGAGAAAAAATAAAACTGACGAGTAGAAATAAAGCCGTATTGCACGACTTCGCGACTACGACTACGACGTGTAATAAATTGTTTATTATACGACAAATGTAGCAGGGCAAACGTTGTCGCCGCACGCAAAATGGACAAAAAAAATGACGCATTCGTAAACTTTGCTTGCGAAAATTAATCACGTACTGTAAGCTAATAAACCAGTTGATCTGGTTCCTGACGATACGCCCATCTTTGCTCTCGTTTTGGCCTTTATTTGCACTCGAAAATGTGAAGTCGTGTAATATATCACAACCACACACTGGAAAGTGTGGCAGAATGATCAGTGTATAAAAGCCCTGAACTCGGTTTTTCATGTCAAAACACGATTAGGCTAAACCTGTATTAGGCCTAAACTTTCTTGTCATAGCCTGAAAATGTGAAGGTTTCATCCACAATGTTTTTCTTTATAACGTTTTAAGCTGGAACAAGCTTTTTAATCCATCTTTGAACAAAACCCTGCAGTTTATTGGCAGAGAGGTCAAGAGAAAGAATTTCGTTAATCCTGGATTAACTTAATTGCCTTTCGAACAACCTGTTTATGTGGAGAATGGGCTTGCTGATTGTGTTTGCAAATGCCTTTATTTCTTTTTGTTCATTGTTCATAGTCAAACACCAGCCAAGCACCAGAAACAAGAAAAATGGAAGCAAGAGAAAGAGGACACAAAGACAAATTCACTAGATGATAAAGAAAAAACTCCACCAGAGGAAAAGGGGGACAGAAATCGTTCAGACTCTATTTCAGGTGGGTAGCTACTCACACGTCCCTCTTCTGTGTTATGCTGTCATTCACATACATGTATTGCACATGTTCTGTATGTACTGCACAGCTATTTCAGCCAGTAGAAAATCAAATCCGCGTCCGTACCATTGTACATCCCAATGAAGTAGTAGACAAATCAACATGGTTACAAATTTTATCCACGTGTACTTCTTATTAACTTACTGTAATTAAATTAATTTAATGTACACTCATTCCAAAAGACTAGTGTCACAAAGACCACTCCCTCATTTCAGCCAAACTGTTAGCATGATATGCAGGTGGATATCCCAGGTTGTGTCACCATGATGCAGTTGTGAACTGGCAAAGTCAAATAAACTGAATCAGATGGTCGGTATTTAATGATTACCCAGTCTTATTACCAAATTGTATTTCTTTCAGCCACAGAAAAAGAGGGCAAAAGGAATCATCTTCCAGTGATACAGGTGCGTCAGAAGCCTTAAAGTTTGCCGTTGTCTCGCGGATTTGTTAGCTTCTTTTTAGGCCTTCTGTATGGGTCAACTGTTAACACTGGAGTGTGAACGTCTGTCTTTTTGGTCAGGAACAAGAAGAGCTCACTGAGACTGCAGAAGAACAGGTTGTGGTTCCCCCAGGTATGCATGTGTTTTCCGTTCATACATGTACATCAGCTGACGATAATAGTGTGTTATGATTTATAAACAACTGGATGTTACTGGATGATTAACCAAGGCAGGGACAGGTAGTAAGGATAGCACGGAAATGATCTGTGGAGAGCAGAGGGGAGCAGAATGGCACAGAAGTGTACAAGCATGATGCTCTATCACTAGCGCAAAATCCCAACTTTAAGACAGATCAACTTCTGGAAAGCAACACACGATTACCGGTTGGCACTCAGTGATGGATCAGGTTAAGCCAGAGTTCTTTTGCGTGGTAGAAGTATGTTGTCTTACTTCGAAGTACATGTAATCAAGCGTTCTTCACCGTCACTAGTTTATTTTGTAAGAGGTCGATAAGACTAAACGGGAATACGATTGACCTGGAATAAGAAGAATTATTTTGATTTTTTTGTAGACTCGGAAGTTATTGTTTTGAGGAAGGGAAACCCCGAGGATCCATCACAGGTATGTTTTATGTGTGATTTTTGGTATTTTCAAGTAAAACTGGGTTTCCAGAAAAGAGTAAAATTATAGTACTAATCATGCATGCTGTGTTACAGGGGGCACAGTCCAAGATCAGTGGCAAGATGAAGGTCAAGAAGACCAAGAAGATCAAAGTAAATATTCCACATACGTGTTCAGGGCTCGAGAAATCTACCAGCCCGACCTTTGTCTAATGCGGCCTAATTCACTGGAAAACTGCATGGCCACGGGTTCACCGTGACGACGAGAAATGTGTTATGTTCAGGGCTGCCACATTTGTGTTGCCTGCTAGCCCATGGCTAGTGGGCCGGGCAGAACAAGATTTTTCAAGCCTTGTTAACACTGTTCCTCTATTATTTTATGACGGTACTGTTTGTATAGGTAATCGCATGATTTCGAGTGCAATTTGGAATAAATGAGCACGAGTAAATTTTCAAAGACCACAAAATTGCACGAGCGCCGCGCGAGTGCAATTTGTGGTCTTTGAAAACTTTACGAGTGCTCATTTATTCCAAAATTGCACGAGAAATCATGTGATTACTTGTTAATAACATGCATACAATAATTTTCGTCGAGCAATCTTTTTTCAATTTCGTTACAATTCACAAGTGTCTCAAGAACTTCGTTCTCTCGAAACAGAATCGGAATCGTCCCGAGGAATGAACACGCTTTCTGTTTTGTTTGGCTTTGCCGCGAATACGCACGCCAGCTATCAGCAATTTTTAATTTCAAATTTCTTCACTCTTAATTTCACATTTCTGCACTGTTAATTACACATTTTTGCACTGTTTGGGATAAATTGACGCGCGCTCAGCCAATCAGAATGCAGAAATTATTGTGTGCATGTTATTAAGCCAGTAATCATTGTGGCTTGTGGCTTGTCTGTTTATTGGATTCCCTGACAGGATGAGCATTCTGTGGAAATGACTCTTTGTGCATACATGGTCAGTTAAGTTGTGCGCAACCTTGTAAAAAGGCCTGTCGCTTGTTGCCAAAAGTGCCATGTAACCTGGAAGACTTACTTCTGAACCTATGTAATCATGCTCAAAAGTCCGCTTTGTACGGAGTATCAATATTGACAAGCGGAGCACAATTTTTATCTGTATAACTTTAAAGGGGTCCATATTCCTGCCTTCAATGTTGGCTCCTTGTGTAGGTATAGGGCAAACAATGCTAATCTACCCAACATTGAACTGGAGGGGGAGGGTGAAATTGTAATCGTCCCAACCTTTGACCATGATCGTAGCGTAGCTTTGTATTAATCGCCAATGTGTAATGACTTATCCAGCAGACACAAAGTTTAGGGGAGTTTTTACATGGCCCCGAGGCGGACCGAGAACCCTACTTTCCTGATACGCTTGACACCTTTGAGGACTACGGTGAAATCCCTGAACATTCTAGGTAAGGCAACTTAAAATGTTACGTTTTAAAGCTGTTGTCATTTGTAGTGGTTCTCTGATGTGTTCAGGTAGTTGTTCTGCAACATGTGCACTAGTAAGTTATTGATGTTCTCATTTTGTAACGGGCCTAAAGCTGAAACCGATTTCATTAAGGTGTAAAGCGAAGGTTGCTTAAATTCAAATGTTATTTTTATTGCTGAACAGACTTCGGTTCCCACCTCCGTACGACTTGTTCTCGTCCACATTTGTTGTTCCTTCTCACCTTCAAGAAGAACACAAAGCGTTTGAAGCATCCTACAATTCTGCCGGCAATGGTGACACGACCGCCCTTCCAGATGCGGCAACTGAGAACACAGAATTCGTGCTGGCTTACGTATCAACGTAAGTGATGCATCAGAATATCAGTAGTGGTGTTTGTCCAGCTTGTGCCATAAGTGCTTTCAGCGATTGCTTGAACTAAGACCAGGGAAGGTCATCAAACCTCTGATGGAAAGGCGATTCTTTTTGAAGCCAAAGTTGATAGGAAGTATGATCTTATCAGTAGCTCTTTGAAATACCAACTGAGAAGCAATATTGTTTTCAGTGCGATGACCCTGAAGAAGACAAAATCGGAGCTGATATTTTCGATGATGTACTGACAACTAAATCAGTCACGTATATTTCCAAGAAAACTTTGCCTTTAGTAGAAAGTATAGACAGAAGTCTTATTTTGTTTGCATGTCAGTTGTCGGTCATCTCCCAACTCAGTTTTGTTTATTTTGCTTGAGACGGTTGAATAAGTTACGTTTCCTACTCCTGCGTTCGTGCATGTTCTATTCAAGGCGCGTTAGATTGGATCTTCCGAAATAAGAATAGCGATGTTGACCGGTAAAACTCTTTGGTTTGGAGCTGACTTCGGTAGAGGTGTATCGGAAGCTGTTCAAAATGCCAGCGTAAACGGTTTTCAACACAATTTCAAGCAAAATGTCCCCCAGGACAAGCAACACTTTGGGTCACTTTAACTGTTCCTATTCCGCAATAGAGCCAAATGAATGAACGGAATAATATTCTGTCCATTCTGCTCCCGCTAACAGAATTGACGGAGTATGAGCTGTTTATTGGGAATTGACAGAATAGCCGGTAATCGCTAGTTCAAACCTCTGTTAACTCTGCAGGATGATTGAAGAAATCCTACTTAGGTATGGCACCATGGGCATTTCAGATCAGCACATAGTACAAGCCCTTAGTATGCTGCCGGACAGCTATCAGGAACTTATCACGGAAGCAGGCGGCATCAAGACGTTTCTTTCAAAGTCTGGACAATTTCTTTTTGATGGCAATCGTATCATGCTGCAGGGAGGTCCTTTTAATGACGCTGTTGCAAAGCCTAGACGTTTTAATCTGGGTAATTTTGAACAAAATACGTTTCCCCAGGCACATAACCCTCCGCCTGGTTTTCCCAAATTACCAGACAGTCGTGATATTGAAGCTGACCAGGATGCGTGGTTAGCGGCTCAACTGAAAAGCCGTCCAGTGAATTTCAACCCTGATGCAGAGGAGTTTTATCCTAAAAGTCTGTCTCCCCAAAGCAGTGAAGCTGTCGAAGCAAACGCACAGGGTAATGCTTTTGAGAATGCGGACACAAGTGAAGTAAAAGAGGAGGACAGTGCATCCAATGAAGGTATTGACTACGACCATAACAATGTAGCCACTAAGGGAAAGGATGACAACTTCTCGGATGAAACTGTGGCTGCGAGAGTGCGGAACTATTTAATGCCTGGTCAGTTTGGGCACACATTTTCTGCGGCTCTCGCTCAACATCGCGAGATGGAGTCACTTGCATCAAAGACAAACGGATCAGACACCAAATGTGAAAGTGATAAAGAATTTGCAGATGTTAAAACTGAAGGGACAGGAGGGGGAGAATTTTTGGAGGTTAATGATTCTGCGTTAAAGAGTACCTCTCCGCGTGTCGCTTACAACAGTGAGGTTAATGGCTGTACAGATGATGCAGGTGTTAATGGCTTGAGAGAGAACGCTGGCAACGAAAAAGAGAATTTCGATGAACCTCGCGCTTCAAAGCTGCCTAATGGAAAATCTGCTGGTGGCGGTGGGGGCGCCGAT
Organism: Plumapathes pennacea; assembly: GCA_964036295.1. NCBI lineage: Eukaryota > Metazoa > Cnidaria > Anthozoa > Antipatharia > Myriopathidae > Plumapathes > Plumapathes pennacea. Next base: position 8,978,469 of record OZ038466.1, on the reverse strand, counting down.
GTATTTGTGAGCCAGAAAACTAAGGGAACTCAAACAACGCCCGTAGTAAAGTCAAAGGGTGTGATGACCGACCCTCAGCAGGAGCAGTACAAAGTGGATTACATGAAAGTTCTCGGCGAGAGGGACACCTTGAAAGAGAAGGTGAAAGAATTGAAAGAGGGTTCCAAAGCTGAGTCACAGGCGATGGAACGAATCACTAAGAAACTGTCTAGCGCGCAACAGGAAGTTAAGGTTTGTACACAAACTTTGTTTTCTTATTTAGAGAATATTGCACGTCCAGATGATTCTCATCTCGGGGAGTGGAGTTTATGCTATTTTCTGTTACCGTGACATTTCCTCTGCAGTCCCTCGATAGAGGAACCAAGGTAACTTCTGTGGTTTTGAGGCCCTCGTCGACGTTAGATGCCCATGGTTTTACGAAGCACGTTGTCATTTGTCTTCATGAAACGTACCCACCCTGGGGTTATCTCTCCTCTTGCTCTCTCGTTTTTTTTTGTTTTTTTTTGTTTTTGTTTTTGTTTTTGTTTGTTTTAAGTCGTCCAATATCGTTTTGTCGATTCCCAACAATCTTGGACAAAATGTTGAGACACTGCATCTATTTCGGCCCCCTCCCATCCTCCTCCAGTCAATGTTGTTAGGAATACTGAAGAAACAATTCATTGATTTGGAGTGTAGGTTTTGTCCAAGATTGTAGCTCCACACCTTAACTATTCCCCATCCTGAAAAAGTGTTAAAGGATGGAAAGAGAAAAAGAGTATATTTTACTATTTGTGACATACTGTCCTTCCTTGAACCGTGTACGTCATCAGTTGGGATTTTTCATCTACACAGCAGTGTATGTTGTGAGCTGTCAGCAGGTAAACGGTCAGTAACTAATCGTCCATACCTTCTCATGATACTAGGACCTGTCTGCTAAGTTAAGTAAAGAAACAAAAGCGAAGGAAGAACAAATGGAAAAACGAGAGCAGGAAGAACAGCATTTAAGGATTCGGATCAACGTACTGGAACAACAAAAGCAAGAGGCTGAAGACAGGTATTCCCCGTTTGAGAACTATTTGGTGTACAATACTGTGTATCCTTCACACAATAAGCCGACGAAGGGACAACATTGTATACTAACAAGCGTTTTTCGTTGATCTTTTACCCAGATATAATGCTGTCTTGCTCAACCTGAAAAAAGAAGTTTCAGCCACTAAAGCAATTCTTCAAAGGGAAAGGTAAGTTGGGTGTTGTCTGAACAGCTCAGAATGACCATCTTCCCCCTTTGAGGCAGCAGAAACCACTTGTTTGTCGACACCCTGTGTCGTTCTAGCGGGGGAGGGAACAACTTCTAGGCACACCAGTTTAGGTACCTTCTCGCTATCTTTACTCGTGGCAACAAACTTTACGTTCTCCGCTGTTAATTCATTTTGTTTTACCCGTTTGATCATACACTAGTAATATAGTGCTATACTCTTTGTGGTGTATTGAGTTGTGTCACTTCCGCTTTTCTCAGGGACGAAAAGATACAAAAAGAGGATGTGAACCAGTCTCTAACTACTCAATGCCAACAGCAGAAGAACAGAGCTCAAGATGCAGAAGTAAGGAAACCATATTTTTATATATTATTTGGTTCCTGCTTGCTCATTGCACATTCTGAGCCTCTTTTTCTGCCAGTAAGAAAGAATCAAGTCAGTCTTGTTGCCCTCCTTTCTTCCTATTCTGCATGTTGTTCTTGCTTTGGTTTTGGTCTGCAATTTACTAACTATATTTCTCTCAATTTTAGGTAAAACTGCTCGAGTTACGTCGGGATGTTGGGTTGCGGTTTCTCGAAAGAGCTTTCCAGGAATCTCTTATGACGCACAACCACCTGATGCAAGCTCTAAGTGCAAGGTTAGTTAATTGAACTACTAAAAGAGCAGATTCAGCACCCTTTTCAAACCACTGGTATAAGAATTCTTAACCAATGACGCTTTGTCAGTACTTTTCGTTCTTGCTGAACTTGTTCATTTACGAGAGTGTCTTTGTTGTTTGTCCAACAGAAATCCTACTCTTCCACCTGTGCAGAAGTTGGAGGAAATGGCGAACACATGGAAAACGTACGCCACAGAATGCCAGGGGAGAATCCACCAGTGCCGAGTGAGTATAGTCAATTGTCAGGTAACGCACAAGTTGATTCGTGCACTGACGTGTCATCTCTTGCCAGGCTTCCTTTGATGAACAGATCCAGCAACTGAAGAACGGACAACCGCTGTCAAGCTTGCCACAACTGCCCATTGCGGGCCCACCACAGTACCCAGGCCCTCCCATCCTTCAGCCCTTGGTAAGAGCATGGCAGAGTTTATCCGTAGTCGAGTCGGTCAAACATGTTAACGCCGCATGCTTTTTCTTTTCGAGAGACCAAATGTGAATTGATTTCTGCTGCCCTGTATTTCAGTTAAAATGCGCCAATGTGACAGGTATTTATTATGTAGAAGTTCCGGCTAAACGATAAAGCATTGTCGTGGCTAAGTTGCCTTATTCACGTTCAACGTATAGTATGGTTTTGTGTTAATCACTGAAATGTACATTGGGCAACTGCCAGTTGAACATCCTCCGTGCTCCTTGCTGTTTTCCGAAACCAATCCGCGCAAATTGTGTGGTACCTTGTCACTGTAAAGCACTTGTCACAATTTCATTGCTTCTTTACGTCCGCAGGTTTCTCAGGTGCAAGGTCAACAGCTGCCTTATCAGCAAGCCCTAGAGAACACTGCTGTACTGCAGCCCCAACTTCAACCTCAAACTCTACCACAGTCAGCACAGAAGCTGCCCCGGCCCCACACCCAGGTGCCCAGTAGCGTGTCGACTTTCGGTGCCCAGGTACACTCTGTAGCTGGTGGCGCGGAGAGTGCAGCAGCCGTTGGAGGAGGACCGGCAGCAGAGAACAAATCAAAGCCTTCAAACAGTTTCGAGAAAATCATGCTCCGACTTTCTACGATGTATCCGTCCTTAACCAGGTAAAACTCCAAACCGAGCTACAGTATCGCCCGCGCGCAGCAGAACCTATACTCGTCCCGAGTCGTACTCGCGAGTACTCGTTGATAAATAAGTTCGGCTGAGTTTGAATTGCTACTCGTCACTCGAATCAAGGCTAAACTTACACTGTAACGACTGTAATTAGCTGAGTTATAACAAGTTCGTTTTTTGAACGAAGACTTCGTCGACCTAGATTTTAATCAGTACAGTATACTCCATCTTTGTTCAGATTACATGTTTATTTCCTCTGGCGCCGTTTCTTCTGATCTAGGGAGCGCTCTTTATTACTGTAGTGGCGCAAGTGTTATATCTTGTACAATTTGTCGGCACTGAGAGGCGAGATAGACTATCTGATTTGTAGTGGAGCACTTCGTTTCTGTGGTTGTACTGGAGCCTATCTTGTGAATGTTCACACGTACGATTGCCTTTATTGATGTGGTCATACGTTTGCAGGCTGGAACTTACTGGGTTCATCAAACAAGTGAGGCAGAACAAGCACGGTTCTTTGACAGGACTGTCTCTCGAGGACATTGTGGCGAGTGTCGCTGTGCTTGTCGAGCAAAAAGCGAAGGTATTTTACACGGAAGCTACTATATCAAGAGCTAACGTTTGCGCATTAGAGATGGGAACAACATGTAACTGAATTATTCCTTTTCCTGTGCGGTTGGGGTTTTTAATCACTATGGTGTGTAGACTGTGAACAATACTTCATTTTCTGGCCGAATATCGTATGCGCGAGTATAAAATGAACTTCGATTCGCGTTCATGTTTCACTCGCGCATGCGATCGTTGGCTAGAAAAGAAGGAACTTTTGTAAACGCAAATGACGAAATAACGGAGTCCGAAACTCAAAATGACTGAGGGAAAAGGCAAACGGTCGAACGTCAGCCAACACATTCTTTACGGCGATCCACAACAATCTTTACACTGATACAGTCTACACTTCCCCGCTACACTGATATGGACCAAACCGAGCCTTCAATGACAGGGACTTTTATTCTATTGTGACCTCGGTTTCTATCGATTTGACCAGCGGTTGTTATCTGCAGGCTGGAGCTCTCTCCACCAGTGCCCCAGTGCCTGCGCACGCACCTCCACCCCGGCCAGCAGTGGTCACAGGGCCTGGGCCTGTGCCAGCAACCAAGCCACCGGTTGCACCAGCACCAGTACAGACGTACCTGGTGGAGCAACTGAACACGCCTACAAAACCGAGCAAGCAAGTGCATCACACGGACGACGACGACCCGTGCGTGATCTGTCACGAGGACATGAACGGCGGCGACGGCGTGACCCAGCTCGAATGCGGCCACAAGTACCACACTGCGGTCAGTACACTGTTCTTAAATCATTCTCCGCAATTGATACAATGTTTAGGAGATTAGCTGAAGCCACGGAAGTTGTGTTTTCCGTGATAATTCTTTAGCTTGACCTCAGGGGCTTAGAGTAGCAAAACGCACGAACAAGCGTACTGTCATCTGAATTACAGAAGTTGCATTGCCCAGTTTGGTGGGTGGGAGAGTCATAAATCACATATTCCTGCTACAGTTGTTCAGTGTATGTGTGCGACATGGTTATATGCATGTGTGTTTTCTCTGTGTGAAGGTGCGTGCGTTGATGCAGGTGTGCGTGTTGTGTGTTTCTGTATGTATGTGTCCGGCTTAAAGTCATGTTGAAAAACCATTTCTGTGTGAAGATCATACTGTTCTCAGCTGAAGCGTGTCTGATAGTTCTCCTGTGTTGTTTTATCTTTCAGTGTATTCGCAAGTGGCTGCTGGGTGAACAGAGTACCTGCCCCACGTGCAGAGTGCACGCCTTGTTGCCGGACGAGTTTCCCAAACTCAACCGTTAACAGGCTGCACTCTCCCTCCTTTTGTGGCAAAGAAAATAGGCAGACAGAGAAGTTAAGTAACCCAGGATAGTTTTAAGAAGTAGGAAGTATTCAGTAGTTATCCAAAGTAATCCGTTTCTGTTTTGGGGCATCTTTTAAACATGTCAGTGTTAAAAACAGCACAGTCTATATCTTTTAACACTAGCTGTTAATGTGATTCTTTGATTTGAATTTTTTGTTGCTTATAGCGTGTTTGGCTTGTTTAAAACAAGCTTATAGTGTCTTCTTTAGTGCCGTGCACTACTACACATAATTTTGTACGCTTCGCGCTTTCTCCACGTAAGTGCGCTTTTTATCATATTGTATAATAAAGGTAAAATAATGTAATTTTGGGGCGAAAATCATGCAGTGCCATGCACCCGCCGCAAGCGCTTATGTTTTCCAACGTCGCCTAGTAACTGTGACCTGTAATTTAATGGTCGGCAAAATTCCAGCAGGATTAGCTTTGGAAAAAATTTGGGAAAGAAATGGCCTGTGCGCTATCGTTTCTTCTCTCCGTCGAATTTGATCATTTCTGTCGAATTGGCGTTGATGTCGATGAACGGCGACTTTGTACGTGACTGTACGAGACATTTTTCCGACGTTTAACGTCGGATAATAAAGTCCGGACAAAGAATCTAATCTTTAAACGCTCTATAATATGGTCCTAAACTCCTTATAATGCAGCCGGCCGGTCGCAGCCACGACACACTAATCCTTATAGTTTATGCTCAGCCTTTGGTTAGATGAGGTACCCGAGATAAAAAATATTTCACTGAACGAATAGATTATGGTCGGTCGTTTGAGTTGACGTTGAAAAACATCACTTTGCGAACTAGTTCACACGATCTGATAACAAGCATGAAACCCAACTCTTTCTTTTGCTTATTTTTGTGATGTTTCCTTCAAGGGCGTCGGCAGTGTCCGGAAATGTGAGTTTGGCATTTTTCCTATTATCCTTTTCCTTGGGTATGTATGGTCTAATAATCCCAAATAGCAGAAGTGAACTAAAAAAAAAACGTCAGCAGTGGATTCTTTCTCATTTCTTTGTCCATTTTAAGTGGTCAAAGTAGAAATAAAGGAAAGCGTCAACTTCGACTGAAAAACCACGGTTTGTGGGGGGAGGAGAGGGGTGTCTACCCTACTTGAAATCCTTTGAAAACATCCTCCGTGCGCACAAGAGTAGAGTGATGATTTCTGGAGTCGGAGACAAGGAGCGTGGCGGTAGACAAACAGCAGCGGGAGGGAGAAAGAGCACTTTCCCTCCCCCTCCCCCTCCGCTGCTTTTTTCCCGCCGGATGATGCACCATCTCAAATCGGAAATGAAGTCATCGCAAGTATTCTGTCGACAGCTCCATTGTTTGACTTTCACAAATGTAAATTTTCTTCGCGCTTTGTCTTGCTTTGACGTTGTACAATGTTCAAACGCAGGAGGGCGAAGAGAACGGTCTCTTGATTGTCATAACAGCGGAAATGGAAGGCTTTGTCGCGTTTTAACGACAGTTGGCTTTTAGATATTTGCGGTGACCAATATTTTCAGACAACTGTGTTAATGTGTTGACTGAAATGCGCACAACTCTTTATTATTTATCGTGTTTTTATTTGCCGTATAGAGTGCGAATTGAGCAATTAAGTCACCCAACAATATTGCTTTTATATTTTTTAAGTGTATTGTCGAGGTCTCCTCGAAAACCGATAGCTGGCATCTTTAATATGAGCGCGCAAATAAGCAATATCATGACTTTCATCCTTCTGATTGGCAGTTTAATAGAATGTGGATTATTCTGGACTCGCTAATAACACTACGAGATGTAAAGAGAACCCGGTTTCTCACGGCGAACACAAATTTCCATCATTCCAAAATGTTTTATTTTAAAGAAAAACCGTGACATTCTCTGCGTGCTTGTCTGCAAGGAGTCCTTGGAAACTCCTTGAGTCCTCTTTAATGCACAACAGGCACCATTTGCATTTTTGTCAAACCCATTTTTACTTTATGGTTACCACAAGTCTTCTCCAAACTCGAGTTGCACAAGTTTATCAGTACTGTACTCCTAAATGCGAAAGGAGCGTCAATCCTTTCGACAAAGACGGTATTTTTCGCAAATAACCAAACGAATGAAGCCAGAAAGTATGCAAATAGACGCGATCCTGGCAGAACACGTCGAGCGAGGAGGGTCTGTCACTCGAAAATGTTGATGCGTAAATCTATTTACAACAACAAGAGAAACTGATATCATACAGATGTTTCGGAATTTAGCCTCAACACAAATCGATTGTTATCGAAGTCGAACCCGTCCTCGCAGATCTCGATGTACGGTAGTTTACACACGGTCACGATCAGTGAAAAGTCCTCCGATTTGATCTGGAACACTGTGGACGAAGACAGTGACTTGGTAACTTGCTCCTCGCACACTATACTCCAAAACTCATCCTGCTTCTTCCTGGTGAACTCGATACACGGTTGCTCGGAAGTGTAACGCTCCAAGAAAGCCTTGGGCGACATATCAAAAGTCAGACAGTGCGCAAGGTGCTTTATGATAGAGTCCATGCTGTAACGGTGGTGCATCCGCATTGTTCGCAGGTACTTCTGCAACGGGCGCGCAAACGACGGGAACAGGGACTGCGCCGTCTCCTCGGGGTCCATCGGCACACAGGCACCGCGCACCGAGTGCACTCTTTTGATGTGCGTGAAGGCTTCTTCGCAAGCGCTTATCAAGCGAGCCTTTCGTCTCCTCAGTTTGCGCTCGAACTCGGCCTCTTCATAGAAGCGGTCGTTTCGTCCTGGATCTCGCCGCCTTGAGGAAGCCGACGTGATGATCGCACGAGTGCGCGAGTTCATTTTGGAGTCGCCGTTCACTTTATTGCCATCAATGTCGTAGAACTTTAAGCTTGAGAAGCTCTTCGTGGATGACCTGGCCGGCGTTTGCAAGAGGAATGGATTGAACTCGGGGAAGTCCTTGTAATACTGTTGTAACACAAATACAGCAGCCCTCTGGATGGATAGGGCACCCACGTTGTAGTACCTGCTCACTCCGTCCATATTACGCACAACTTTTAAGGTAAACATCCCCTCTTGCTGCCTCAGCCACAACAGCACCACTGAGATATAGTGGAGGAACAGCAGCGTGTCGAGGAGTGTGACAGAGTAATCCAAGATGTCTGATAGTTTCTGGGCTTTCTGCTGCATCGCCTTCAAAACGTAGAAAAGCCAGTAGCAGACTATCACCACAAACGCCAGCACCATCACGCCGACACGAAGGACAAAGACCCGCGGTAGTGTCACCCGTGGCTTCCTAAAGTACAGAGCCCAGATTCCTGTTACAAGGAGCAGTTCTTTGACAGCAAAGCTGATGAATACACCATCACAGCGTGACGTGCACGGTTCGTGCTCGCCGATCAGGACTGTTAAGATCACGAAAAGGATCGGAGACAGGACAGCTAACACACTCAACGCTGCCGGTGCGATAAATCTAGCGTGGCGCCAAAAGTTTACAGAGAATCTATTTCGCTCCTTCCCGATGTCGCTCAGTTCTTCGTCACTTAACGTAACCACAGACGTGGCGGTGGTCACAGAAGTGGCCGTTTCTCCCCAGTTGTCATCTTGAGGGATGACCTGAACTTCTATCACCCCTTCGTCTAACTCCTGACTTCCCGTGTTGTTTCGTTCGTTTCTCACTTCCCTGTATAAATCCCTCGATTCTCTGTCTCCTCTGCGGTGGTCGGTTCGAGGCATGGCGTCTTTTATAGTGCACTGCCAATATTCACCACCAAACCTTCGAGCTCTGAATCTCAGTGTGGCTCAGAATCTCACAACGACAGCACTTCGCTTGGTTTGTTTGAACAAATGAAACTGAAAAGCAAAAGTCCTTTGAGAGACCGAAATTGACAGTCTTTTATGAATCAGAAACCCTATTGGTCCATATTTAATTTATTTGATAACTCGGCATAATTAAACGTATCAATGATCCCAGAGGGAATGGTTTGTCTCGCACGTGATTGCGTGTTTTTCGCTCGACCAAAGTGAATTTCGGTGAAGGAGGCTGTCGACACAATCTATATACTCAGCAGATGTCGGGGTGATCTGTATGAACATTGTTTACGTCCTGAGTTCCCTAACCTTAATACACCCAATGCTACCAAAGCGTGACCAAATGCGGCGTAACTTGATAATATCTTTGAACGGACTAATATTTTCACAACGACAAAAATTGTGGCAGGCATATGATTTAATAGATGAACAAGTGACCTTTGACTTCTGATAGATTCTGCCGGTGAAATGCTTTTATGTTGGCGCAGGCAAGACTTTGAAGGAAAAGGAAATTACTGTAGCAAGAGCAAAATCATCCATTGTTCCCGGAATAGTTCCTTTCCCTCCGACACCTGACTCTCGAGGTAGAAATATCTTAAGAATGTTCGTGACTTTCACAATGTTTCGATTCAGCTATCAGCGCAATACCAGCAGGGGGGTAACGAATAACGCTACGAATAGTCTGGTTTGTCGGGGGAGGAGAGAAGCTTTTCCATAGGTATGATATGGATGGAACACGCTCAGTGAAACTTTTCTGTTACTCTCCCGGCTTAATCCTTTAATCCACCATAAACGGGCTTTTTTGTATATTAAATTTCATCTATCTGTTTGCTTACCTGTCATCCACAATTTTCAAAAATGGCGGCGGTAGAACTTTTTTCATCTGTCCGGCAGCTTTCACGGCTACCATGTCGAAAGAATTTAATATCACGAGCGTCCTGTGGTCTACTTAAGTAGCACTTTTCACAGCTGTCATATCTTTGATCTTGTTTCCGTGCTTTATAACTCTGTGCGTTTACAGAATGACAAAACGAGACAGGAAAAGCCGGTAACTAGTCTAGCCACAGGGAGTTGCCAGGCCCGGGGCCAGGCCTTTACATGACGATGTTTTCCCAGGAAGCTCAGCCAGCTTTAGTTTAGTTTTGGGTGTTTTCAATCAGGCTCTCACCGCAGGTACCACAATAGGCTTGACCGTCTAGGGATTGTACGTTTGGCAAAGCCGGGCATTAGCTTAAAGCTCTTTCATTGCCAAAAGTAAATTAGTCATTGCCAAAGCTAAAGGTGTGACCACTCAACTAAAAGCTCTCAAATGAGTACACTCTGCAGTGTCCACGTCATTCAGCACTTTATGTATTTTCAACCCTTTCGCCACTCGACTTCCAACTCCGGAACTGTCAAATGAAAAACTTGATCAGTACGTTTCTACAGCAGTGTTCACAAGCGGAGTCCATGTTTTGTTGTTGTTGTTGTTGTTTTTAGTTTTTCAACTTTCAGGCGGAGAAACATGCTTAGTGTAAGACAATGTACCCGTTCCCTCCTGCTTTCTTATCAATACAAAGCCAAGGTACTCGACAACCAAGTGCTCTGTCTACCACTCAAGGGATTAGTTCCTCGGCAGCCTTCCAGACGCGCCTGCGATGAATTCAAGTGCACTTATAAACCGGAGAAAACGAAAAATGAGGAAGTGGGAAAGATAATCAATTTTATGGCCTGTAACCGTTCACTCACAGAAGGTAGGTTGATTACAGAAATCACATCCAAGCAACTGCACAGAAAATACGAATATGATGGACGCCTGGTTTGGGGGGGGGGGGGGGGGGGAGTGCGGGGGTACGTTGTAACGTATCTCCGGGAGCATTCCGATGCGACTCACTTTGTGGAGAACGATTACCCCCTGCCTTGCTCTTTACTACCAAGTGCGCTAGCACGCTCATATCATTTGAAAACAAGAGAAATCTCCGATCAAAGCCAGCTGCGATGCACGCGTATGAAAATACCTTGATCAGATTTCGAGGGCCCCCACCGCCCAGAAGTCGTTTTGAGCGTTTACTCTGGAATAGGGTATAGAGTCTCTGTTTGATCTGGGCTGAAAAGGGCCTAGAAATTGAAGGTTTTGGTCTGAAATATGGTCAGGGTTTTGAGAACCATCTGAGAACAGTCTTAGATTTGCGGCGGATACTCTCCGACAGCGCATATTTCATTTTGGTCCAAATACAGCTACCAACTGTCTCGGCCGAAGACAAGGAGCAAATGGACGCGTCTTCCACCTCGTGTATTACAAATGCCGTAAACTTGTGAAAACTATCGTGACGTCAGCCCCATGGGAGCTTACGGAACCAATGAACTGTCCGAAATTTATCAACTGGAATCCTGTGAAATGCAGGCGTTCCGTGACAAAACGGGTTTGGGAGAATGGACAACATGTCACACCACCAAAACATACCGCCAGAAGTTACACTGGCATGAAAATATGTTGCTTTTGTGAACAAAAATTCACAGGGTACACATCTTCGTAAAGGTTTGAGCTGAGATTTTCTGGATCAGGGCAAGCGCTGCGAATACCGTGTATTTCTGGTAATTAGATAATCAAATCCATATTTCATTGCACAGGCTATGCATGCCAACTCTCCACAGTGATTTTCGAGCCAAACTAATGAATGTTTGCAGAGAAATCCTTGTTACCAGATTTTTCGTTAGAAGCGGCCATTTTTGAGAAGAAAGCTGTAGCCTTTGCAATTTTCGGAAAATGCTCATTTTTGACCTAATGTTAGAACTGGCATGAACTTTTCAGGAAACCTTTTCTAATGTTATGCGAAGCTGTGTGTATGCAATTTTTGATATTTTAGACAGCCGGCCGAGAGAAATAAGAGCAAATCATCGACCAAAACTTTACGTTTTTTACATATTAGTTGGTGGACCTGAATTCGTAATGAAGCTCCAAGCCAGGAGGCCGTGGGTTCAATTCCCGCGGCCGGCAGTAGTAAGAAGGTTTTTCATCCGAGGAGGCAACTCCAACGGTTTTTCCCTTCTGAACCTGTCTTCTTTCAACAGGTATTCCACCGGTCGGACATTTGAAACATGAGCCTCTGGCTCGGGAGAATGGGCAACCACTCCCTAATGCTTCGACTATTTATATAGGAGGTTCAAACTTTATGTAGTTTTCTTGCTGTATCTCCATATTAAGGTTCACATGAGATTTTAAAAGTAGAACAGAACATTCCCAGTACATGTAGAAGCTACAATTCTGCCGTTTATGGCATGTTTCGCTGCCTGGTTTCCTGGCCTTCCATCCTTGTCGCTTATATCACAACCGCCAAGTGCTAAAAGTCATATGGCCAAACTTTTAAGTGTTTCCCGAAGAAGACAAGGAGCACGTCTTGGTATTCAGCGAAGAAGCGCACCAGGACATCACAACCACCAAGTTACGAGTCAGAGAGCTGAAACTTTGAAGTGTCCCGGACAAAGACGAAAAGCAAATAGACGCGTCTTGTAACCTCGTTTAATGCAAGTGCCGAACACTTGCTTCAGTGTTCGTGAGTTCGTCCCTGACACAGTTCACTAACGCCCCCAGACTCGTTCAATCGAAGAGAAGCTGACCAATCACATCACCCCGGCCCCTTCACACCCCGATCAAGGGTCAAGCCTGCGTCACTTCATACCCAGGTTACATTTTCAAAGGCTGATAAGTAAGCTCCAACATCTAACTAACATTCCGCCCACCACTGATGTCTTAGTGTGGCGTCACCCGCGCTACAAATGCTAAATTGACTATGTTTATTCTAGAGAAGAGATCAGGCCAGACGTATCATGGCGAGTGAAACTGTCTGCCAGGAGGCACTTACCATCGATGTCGTCGAAGACCATTCTACCTTCCGAGACATAATAAGGAAGATAATTTCTGATCCAAAACGAAATGTGAGTATATATTTACTCGGTACGTGATCATGCAATAATTTACAGATGGCGGTTTATGTGCGGTTCACACAGACAAGACCGGCCAGTTTATGTGTGTGACAAAAATACTGCTGATTTTCGAAGCAGCAGTCTTGTGGGAGTTTAGTATTATATGAGATCCAATATCTAATCCTGTGCAAGGCTGGTGCTTATGTACTAATTTACAAATCGTGTGGTGTGGACGAAGAGTCGCACGTAACTCAAAAGTCATGCGTGAGTGACTGAATAAGCGATTTTGTGAAGCAACAGATTTGTAGGTTACGGAGCTCCAACAAGTTTGTGTTGTCTTCCCCACTCGGTAATTTGGATTCTTCTAACACCCGTGGTACACTCAGACGGCATATTTGGGAGAAAATTTATGTGTTGTTATATTTAGCCCTGGAGCAGCGTACAAAGAGAGCAGACGGTAATTTATGTGAAAGTTTATGTGTGCGGTGAAATTACTTGTTAGAAAGAGTACTATGAAGCGTTTATATAGTTATGTTTCTCTCGCCATGTGTATCTGTATCTCTGTCTGTCTGTCTGTCTGTCTGTATCTATTAGTGCCCGGGTGAGGAATCTGAAGACCCCTTCTTTGTTGTTGATCTGGGTGAAGTCCTGCGCCTGCACAAAGAGGTTTGTTCATTTACATGCGGGATCAATCTCGTACCCACACCCTCTGCTGTTGATTTCGTCGAGCAGAGGGTTTGGGTACAAGATTGATGACAAGTTTGATAAGGGATAATTATGTTCAGTCGTGGCGTCTATGACCCTATTGCACAACAGTTGAAAAGTTTTAGATCAGCAATTTTTCATCTATTTATCAATCTTCATTGTCAACCGCCTGGTCAAGGTCGTACGTAATGTCATGGGAGCTGTAAAATGCAAATGAAACACTCAGCGCAATTAAATTTAGTGCATGCAATACAGTCAATGACACCTTCGGAAACAAGCCAAACCTTCATTCAAAGCAAAGATAAACAAAATGCTTTTTCAAGTCTTAGAAAAAGAGGACACTTATGTTGATGTCCCAACCTTAATCAAAACAATTAAGTTACTTAGAAATATAGAATCTAGTACTTAAAGTACAGAAACTTGAACCTTATCAGTGTTTACTTGTCTCTAGCCCCTATATTGTATTCTATTGTAATATATAATTGTACCCTTTTCCAATGTTGAATCTTATGTTGCATCCCACATTATACCCTATTCCTATTATTGTAATGTACCCTATTCTGTAATAGGCGTGGTAAATCTGGTTCACTTATCTTAGGTCCTCTCTAACTTCGTGTCAATATGTAACTCTGCCCGCCTCGATTAGCTTGTGCTACCAGCGGTGCAGTGTTTTCAGAAATGTACTCTGTAATGTAATATGAATAAAAAAGTGTGTGTGAAAGTGTGATTTACAATGCATAGGGTGGTCTACTATATTTGTAGTTATGACTTCTCGGTATTTTCTTAAGTCTCGCTGACAAGTTGTGTGTGTTTGTTTTTACAGTGGAAATCCCTTCTCCCACGGGTCAAGCCGTTCTACGGTAGGATGATGTGCAACAACAGGATATTTTATTGACATCAAAGAAATGAAATTTGCAAATTTCGTTTACGTTAAAACATCTCTATTTGCACTTTTAAATTAGTTATCGCCTATTAAAGTATTCAGATTTTGTGAAGAAATACACCACTTTCTGCCCTGTGAGGGGTACAGTAAATTCCTTTCCGAGGTACGAAGAATGGGACGGCTGTACACAGGCTAACTTTACTGTGTGATAATGAACAACCAGTTTATGCCCTCAAGTGGTAATGGGAACTTTGTGCCGCACTTTTGAAATAGCAACAAATTTTTTAAACAAATCTTATATTTGAAATCTAAATCTTAAATATGCAAGCAATACAGTACATGGCGACCATGTTGCATTTTTTCGTTTTGTTGCTTATGCATGATTTATTTCTCCTTTTATCTGAAGCGGTCAAAAGCAACGACGACCCTGGGCTTCTTCGCGTGCTTGAAAAGCTTGGGACTGGTTTCGACTGTGCGAGCAAGGTATAAAAATCGTTTGTTATTTCCTTGACAGTTACTGCTAATACTCGAATACTTGAAGAAATTTTATGCGAGGAGGCTCCGGCCAGGCTTCAACCCATTCCCCTTCTAAATACTACTTATTTGGTATTTTCTTTAAAGTAAAACCAAACAGTAATTACTTTGGCTTCTGATTGGTTGAAAGTGTATTCCCAGAGCCACTGTAGTTGCTAATAGAGTGGTAAAGTGTGACGTCATCACCTTGCAAACTTTTCCATTCAAAACTCAAAACCACATCATGCGATATACACAGCTGCTGAAAGAACTGTGCAAAATTTCAAGTCGCTGGCCCTACTGAAAGCGGAGATAGAGAAGTTTAAAGTTCGAGATAGTCTTAACTAAACTCTCTTATTTAGCGTTGGTTCCAAATCAAAGGAACCAACACCAAATAAGAGGGTTTAGTATGAAGCAATCTGAACTTCAAAAGCCTATATCTCAGCTTTTTAATGCACTAAAGAGCCAATTTTTTCTCTGTGAACTTTTTTTAGATAGGCCATTCCAAAGAATTGCGCAAAGTCCATTATTTCCGAAAAAATATTTTTATGACGTCATCACTTTACCACTCTATTGGTTTTGGTTTTACAAAAGTCATCTGAAAATTACTCGATACACAACTGTAGTGTACGGTTCCTTCGGACTGCCACATGAAAACGGTGATCGAAATGATCTCCTTATGTTAACAGAGCGAAATGGAACGTGTGCTTGATCTTGGAGCAGATCCGTCCAGAATCATCCACGCCCATCCTTACAAGCAACCTTCCCACATCAGGTACAGCACTCTTGGTGGTACGTTACTCGAAACTTAAGATCCTGTCACACGTGGCAGTTCTCCCTGCAACTGATTTGTGTCTCGTAACGCTGACGACGGCATTGCGAGACAAGTTGCAAAGTACATTTCACACACTGCGCGAAGATCACGCGGCAACGTTTTGCGAGAAGTAGGACACATCTCAACTTTTCCTGCAAGATGTCTCGCAATTTTCGTTTCGTTCCAAGTTGCAAGGAGGGGCGTCACACGTGTAGTTTCTTCAGCAACTTGTCTCGCAACGGCGTGTGCGCTTTATCATCTTCACATCTGATTTTGCCGTTCTTGTCGTTATTCAACTGTCGTTATTCTTGTTTGTTGTTGTTGTTGTAACATTTCTTTATTTTCTTTCTGATCGTTTAAAATTCCTCGGCTGTTTTGGTGTTTGGTTTTCACTTTTCGCTAACTTTCAGGTTTACGGAGAACAAAAAGATCTGCCTGACCGTTTTCAATCACGAGGAAGAGCTGCACAAAATTAAAAGTATCTTCCCGACAACGAAGTAAGCCAGTACAAGCAACACACAGTTATTCTAGTCGACTGTCATAAACAGAGGGGTTAATATGTGGATAAGCCTACCGCACGTAAAACTGGTTTAAGCTGGTGCTTTTAGCGTTAGTGTTGGTTGGAGCAGCTGAACTCGCAACTGACTTGCTCTTACGAAAGACTAATGTCTGCTGCTCAGCTTAAATCAATTTTACTGGGTAAAGTTTCAGCACCGTGAGCCTGGTGCTTAATTTTCAGCTGAGCTGTTGCATAAAAATGTGTAAGACATTGATGATAAAGAATAGTGAAAAGGAGCAAGGTAAAAACTAAAACCTAATAAATAGATCAAAAGCTCATTTGTTAAAAGTTAAAAGTACAACTTATAAAATTCGATTAAAACTTCGTGCGTAAAACGTTTTCTAGGGCATAGATTTGGGAAAAACTATTTCAAAACTTCGGCAGTGTTTCTAGTCCATTAGTTTTGCTATAAATACCTAATACAATAATATGTACGGGTGAGACAGGGACACTCACCAACAGCATCCACCATTTACTGCAGGCTCCCCAAAAATAAAACTAATTATACAAAAACCCAAAAGCACATAAAACCTTTATATGAGCTAATGTTTCCTTTAACAGTGATCCTTATTTTTTTCTCGTGTGATCTAGGTTACTCCTTCGCATACAGCCGGATACAAATCTCCAAGTATGTCAAATAAATCCTAGCCTTCTTTCAGCAGATCCACGAGCGACTCGTACACGTGCGGCAAAGTAAAACGGGAGTTGCTCGTGGATCTGCTGTCAGGAGGCTCATAAATCCCTGATTCAATGTCCTTTGCTGGCCGGGTCATAATTGTGGATCTTGGTACAGCTAAGAGCATCCCCGTCATTTTATGCGTGTTCTCCCCCCGCTTCATGTTCCTCTTGATTCTGTTCTCTCTATGAAGCCTGTTCACCCTTCTGTTTCGCTCTCATTTCTCCTTGTCATTACCCATATTATTTGGCATTTCCCAGAAACAGATCAACAGACCATTCGCTTTTGCTTTTTAGTTTCCCGCAACGAAGTTTGGTGCGTCAGTCGAGGAGGTTGACGGTCTTTTGAAAGTTGCTCGTGATCTGAGTCTTGATGTTGTTGGGGTCAGGTGAGTTGTGAAGATAGATACAAGGATACAACAAGTGAGAAAATGTAAACTAAGATACGTAATAATAAATGCAGTCTAGTGTAAGTGACGTTCGTTATCTTTTCGTGCTGTGCCGTTGGTCAGATGTAAATCCCATGTTAAGAATTCGTCTTTAGTTACCCCGAGATACTTGATATCTTTTCCATCTGACGCTGAAATTCAGGAATACTACAAGTTGAAAACGATAGATCAGTATAGGCATATACACATATACCAAATTGTCACTATACATAGTGTACGGTGCATATACCTATACCTATAAATACATACACCTGTGTACATATACGTAGACTTAGTTTGCTGAGATGCTCTTTTTGTTACTCCAGCTTTCACGTTGGATGGTATTCAGTTGCAAACGATTTATTCGAGCGTGCGGTGAAGCTGGCAAGGGACGTGTTTGACAGAGCGGTATGACGTTCCCTTCTGAACTTTTTTTGCGTTTTGATTTATGATTGTATGCAATACTTAATTCAGATCAGCACAGTTCAATTCATCATGGCGCAGTGCAGTTTAATAGTTCAGCACAATGCACATTACACACTTGACTATACCCCTACATAGTATTGCTTCATAGTACTACACTTTCTTTGCAGTTTGCCAGTTCGGACTGATAAATGTTATGTTTTTATCCTTGTAGCCAAAATATGGGTATCATTTCAGTATTCTTGATGTGGGTGGTGGATTTCGAGGCAGACCGTGGCATGGCGTCACTTTTGAAGAGGTACGACAAGTTGTATTATCGATAGAAATTGGCACACATTTCATATAACGCGTTGCCGTATGGTGGTACCTTCTGTAATATACCTCATGTTCTCTTCTTTTCTTTTATTAGCAAGCCAAGGGGCTTTCTGCAGCTCTTGAACAGTATTTTCCTGAGGAATGTGGAACAGAAATTATTGCCGAACCAGGACAGTATTTCTGTACGGCACCTTACACACTGGCAGTTAACATCATTGCCAAGCAGAAAACCAACGAGGTAATGCAGATTTCGTGGACTCGTCTTGGTGACAGTCCTCATGAAGGTCTCATTTTAAAGCGGAGAAAAAAAATCTTACAGCTACGGAATCCAGAGTGATCCAAGCATAGCGAATTGTTTTTGTACTGCATCAAATTGGACTATCAATTCTCACTATATCATTCATGCGTTTTCTTCTTAAAAGGTTGGGAGAATCAGTATTTTAGGTTTAGGAGTGAAAGGGTTAATTCCGTATATATCACGTGCTCAACATTTGGACTCTTCATTTTTTATGATTTCCAGAAATGACCAATCCGTGACGAGACACCCCCAACACTATAAAGAGTCTCGCGATTGTAAACAGTGTTTTGTTGGCTTGAGGTGTGCGTATGTGCTCGCCACTTTGAGAAATTCTTTTTCTATTTAGCTCGAGTTTTGCTTGCTGTTTTCACTTGCATAGTTTGTATACCCTTGTTTTTTTTTTTTTTTTTTTTCATTTCACTTTTCAGGGCATTATGTATTACATCG
This sequence comes from Plumapathes pennacea, assembly GCA_964036295.1. Taxonomy (NCBI): domain Eukaryota; kingdom Metazoa; phylum Cnidaria; class Anthozoa; order Antipatharia; family Myriopathidae; genus Plumapathes; species Plumapathes pennacea. The sequence goes on along the minus strand of OZ038466.1, from coordinate 8,959,837 downwards.
CAGAGGGAATTTCTGGATCGTTTATTCACACCATTCTTGGACGTAACGATCCCTTACCCACACCAAACCTGTTTGAGCCGTTAGAGCTTCATTCCTCCATCGATCCACTTCACCCAAGTATAATCTATGGACGAAGTTTGGCGAATTTTGACTGGATTGAGAGGGACTGTATGTTACCGGAGGTCGGTAGGATGTGACTAGAAATAAATTGTCAATCCGATATTACTGAAACTTTGACATAAGGTCGACGTTTACTAGGAAACTCTCTTAGTCTACAGTTTGCTGTTTATCTCTTCGTCGTATTTTCAGATCAAAACCCAGATAGTTATGTACATACACTGAATATACTGGAACTTATTCATAATATTGGAAAGCCTGAAGCAGCATTGAGATATACGACTATTAAACCCTACTTTTCAAGTTTTGTTTCTTATCAGTCGTTTGTATGTACAGTCAACTGTCGTTATTGCGGACACCTTAGGGACCGTGATTTGTTGTCCGTAATAGCGGGGTGCGAGAAAATATGACAATAATTGAATTGTGGCAAACGTAGAGAAACGATCGAGGAAACGGAGATCTAAATGTACTACAAGTAACAATATACACCCAGATGATCATGGAAGGAAGTTTATTTGTAAATAAAGTTCGAGGCGCTTCGGCGCGTGGATCCGCAACTTTTTGACAATGTTATGACGCGTTTCATGATCAATAAGAGGACAGACACATAAAAAACTGACGTCAATTTGTTTTTTACAATAACAAAACTCAAGCGACGACGCGGGGAAAACACGCAAGAAAACTGGATTTTGTTCGATTTGACCGAAATGTTGTCAACAGTTTTTCTCACTTTTTAATTGGTCCAGGTTAAAATTCAAGACATTTCAGTGGCCAAAAAGTAACAGTTTGACGTGAGCCTTTCGCGCGTGCAAAATAAAATTTTGTCAAAGAAGTAAGTTGGAAAGAAATTAAATTAGACGCTTTTCTGCTGCGGTTTTCTCGACAATTTCAAGAAAAAGCTCAAGGAAATTTGCCTCTGAACACTTCTGGTTCTCTACTTCAAATGCCGAATGTCGCTTTTGCAAGAATTGAGGTAAAATTGAAGCTGAATTCACCTTCTTTGTCCAAATCACTGTCGTCAGCACTGATAATGAAAATTAGCCAATAACAAAGCGAGAAACTGACGTGTTATTGTAAAATTTTATGTTTCAGATGAACACTGATGATTGGATGGTTGTTAAGGAGAAAGGAGCCTACACCTATAGCACGGCATCGAACTTTAATGGTTTTAACAAGGCCTCGTCTTACTATTTTGTGCGGCAGAAGGATTGGTAAGGGAGGAGTGATAGTGATTTGAGAGGGACAAACACAGTCAGACAGACAGAGATGGTATGATGGGCACGGTGGCCTTCATAGCGGCTATCCCGGTCCGAGCGCGAACGCGGGGAAGGGGAGTGGGGAGGAGGAGGGCCGGAACGGGGACCGTTCGCGATCGGACTGGACCCCCCTTCCCTCCCCTTACCCGGGAGAGCTGCTGCGCAGGCCATAGGTACGGAGACAGTTGTGATGTCATGTACTCGGATAGATGTTGTGGAACAATGAGTAAAATACTGTTTTTCTGTCTTGCAGGACTGAACTTAAAGTGATCTTAAAATGATTCTACAAGATGGTTCAGTTGTTGACGCAAAATTGAGTTAATAGAATATTCGATGAAGTATTGAGACTTCTTCTGTGGTTAAATGAGCTTTGCTTTCGCTCCGCGAATACAATTTCATGTACAGTAAAGTAGAATCCCGTTATAGTCGTATTCCCCGCTATCTCGAACTGAATCCGATTTCCCTTAGAAATGATCTTAGGCAGGAATTAGTAGAAACTCCGCTATGTCGATCCCCCGTTATCTCGAACTATTTATCGTTTTTCCCTGAGAGTTTGAGGTAGCGGGGTTCCGTACTGTAGTTCTAAAAGTGTTCTTTTCTTTCCTGAGTGCGATGAAGTGCCTGGTTGGGGCTTCAGAATGCTTAAAGCGATATCCTTTAGGGCGGCCGCCTGTAAAATATGGGAGTAAGCCCCTCCCCCCTCTCCCCGGGTGAAAGTGTTTGGGGTTTCCACGTTTTTCAAGTCGCACTTCATAATTTTACATTTGGAAAGATGATTGAAAGCTCCCCCCACCTCTTTTCCCCAATCAGTGATTGCCCGGATGAAAACTACCCAATCCGTAATGAAGAAGAAGAACAACAACAAAATTGTATTGATCTCAACTCACTGCACTTCGTTTTCGTTCCCAATATTTTTGTAATTCCTTTTGACCAAGAGGGGACTAAGGAGAGCGAGAGTGAGGGAATGGGGAGAGCATCGTCATCAGATGCACAATAGTCTCAGTTTGTAACAGGATCTATGTGAATGCTCCAATAATATTGTCCCACAGAATTGTAAGTATTTTTGAGGATATTACACGGCGGCGCGAAGATACAAATATATATATTTTCGAGTGGTGAAAACAATATTTTACGACTGAGCGCACGATAAAGGCTAAAAGGGATATGCCTCAAAAGGACCTGACCCTAGGACTAGTGTTAAGGTTAGAACTTTAGATTTCGACAGGAAGTCAGGTCCTCTTGAGACATCCGTTTTAGCTTCGTCCTGAGCACAGCGAGTGAGTAAAATATTGTTTTTACGTTCGAAAATAAAGTTCACATCTTCAAGCGGCCGTTTAATTTTCTTTTTATCACTTATAGACAAAACCGAAAGATTTTAATTTAAAGGTTCCTGTCAAACGCTAGCTGAAAAATGGCGAGCTATAGATTGGTGTGTGCGATATAACCATTTGTGAGTAATCGTGCGAGCCTGGGGGAGCACTTTGCGACAGGACAGAAAAATGATAAACTGTAATCTCCAGACAGTATTTTGGTTGTTAAGGATCAGGGGAGGGTGAGGACTATTAAAAATAGAATTCAGTGTTCGTGAGTTCGCACCTGTCACAGATCTACAACGCCCCAAGTAACGGTCAACACGGAACGGAGAGAAACCTGACCAATCACATTGCCCCAAGAGACAATGACATGTGCATCTGCGTCACCCTTCATATCCCGGTAACATTTTCAAAGGCTGATAAGTAAGCTCCAACATCTAACTAACATCCCGTCCACCACTGATGTCTTAATGTGGCGACACCCGCGCTACAAATGCTAAACTAACTATGTTTATTCCAGAGAAGCCGATCAGGCTTGACGTATCATGGCGAGTGAAACTATCTGCCAGGGGACAGTTGCCATTGATGTTGTCGAAGATCATGTTACCTTCAGAGACATAATAAGGAAGATGATTTCTGATCCAGAACGGAACGTAAGTGTATATTTACTCAGTGTGTAATCATGAAATTAATTCACAAGTGGTTTCTTTGTGATACACGAAAAGACCGGCCACGTGTGCGCTTGACTAAGATGGGTTTAGTATTGAGATCCATATCTAACGCTGTGCATGGCTGGTGCTTATGTACTAATTTACAAAATCGTTTATCTGTGGTGTGGACGAAGAGTCGCACGTAGCAAAAGTTATCCGTGCGTAACTGAGTAAGCGATTTTTGAAGCAGCAGATTTGTACGCTACGGAGCCCCAACAAGTTTGTGTTGTTTTTCCCCGCTCGATAATATGGGTTCTTTTAACACGTATTTGGAAGAACTATTAGTATATGTCGCTATAATTTAACCCTAAAGCGGCGTACGTAGAGAGCCGACGGCTTTATTATTCAGTGGAAAATTATCAGAAGTGAAAGGCTGGCATTTGTTCGTCCGAGAATGTACTTGTTAGAAATAGACTTCTATGTCGTTATGTTTTCCTGTATCTCAGTCAGTCAGTCTGTCTGTCTGTATCTATCAGTGCCCGGGTGAGGAATCTGAAGACCCCTTCTTTGTTGTTGATCTGGGTGAAGTCCTGCGCCTGCACAAAGAGGTTTGTTCATTTACATGCGGGATCAATCTCGTACCCACACCCTCTGCTGTTGATTTCGTCGAGCATGCGTCGACAGCAGAGGGTTTGGGTACAAAATTGGTGAGGGATATATGTCAGTCCTGGCGTTTTAGAAAAGACAAAATTTACCGACAGTGATAGTGTAGTTATGACTTCTCGGTATTTTCTAAAGTCTCGCTGACAAGTTGTGTGTGCTTGTTTTTGCAGTGGAAATCCCTTCTCCCACGGGTCAAGCCGTTCTATGGTAAGATGATGTGAAACAACAAGTTGCAAATTTCGTTGACATTAAAAAATCTCTATTTTGCACTTTTAAATCAGGTAAATACACAACAAAGATAAATATTAACAAGATATAAATATTCGCTCGTCAGTACAAACGGCATTTCAGTATTCATCGCAACTTTCACACGGGAACAAGAGATTCAATCGATGGATTTCAGTGCGTATGATATGTTAGCATAAAATACGGAAGATATCTTCAGTTGTGTGTTCTCTGGTTAGTGTCCGGGCACGATTTGAGCAATCGTTGGATCAAGACGCATCTCCAGCGGCATGACCTATTAAAGTATTTAGGCCCAGGTCAAACGACGTACTTCAGACGAGACGACCTAAATTACACTTCGGGTCGACCGAAATTAATTAAGTTCGACTGCTGGGTCAAACGTCGAACTTAATCGTCGAACTTAATTCCCTCGAAACAAATTCAGAATACAAGAATCAATTTTTTGGGTCAGTGGGAGTTTGCATTTAGTTCGACTCATGAAAAGATCGACGTTTGACCCCGAGACGATCTTCGGACGTTCTTCCCGTCTGCAACAGACGGAAAGAACGTCTTGGTCGATCCAAATACAATCGGTCGAACTTAATTGAGTCAAACGTCGATCTTATCATGAACTTAATTTGCTCAATTTAGTTCGTTTCGTCTGAAGTACGTCGTTTGACCTGGGCCTTAGATTTTGTAAAGAAATACAGCACTTTCTGTCCTGTGAGGGGTACAGCAGATTGAAGGTGAGACTTTACCGAGTGACTCGAATGAACAGCCAGTTGATGCCCTCAAGTCGTAGTGGGAACTTTGTGCCGCATCTTTGAAATAGCAAACAAAATTTTAAAACAAATCTTACCCTTGTGAAACAAATCTTAAACAAAAAATACAGTACATGGCGATCACGGCAATCATGCTGCAGTATCGTTTTGTTGCTTATGCATTATTATTTATCCTTTTTTCTAAAGCGGTCAAAAGCAACGACGACCCAGTGCTTCTTCGCATGCTTGAGAAGCTTGGGACTGGTTTCGACTGTGCGAGCAAGGTATAAAAATCGTTATTTCCTTGATAGTTACTGTTAATCCTTGGGTCAATTCAAAGCATTTACAAGTGTATTTAACAAGTTGGACCAATTTCTCCAGACGTTAAAACACTTTAATCCAATACAATGGCCAAATACTGTTGTAGTTGTACACTGGGGACCTGTATCTGTAATATTGTACAGACTTATGCTGGAGTGGAGTCCATTTAGTTATGTTTGAATATGGCCCAACTTGTAAAATACACGTGTAAATGTTTATTGAATTGGCCCCTTGAAGAAATTTTATACGGGAAGCCGGCTCTGGCCAGGCTTTTACCCTTTCAAAATACTACTTCATTTGGTACAACCAAACGGAAATTACTTTGGCTTCTGATTGGTTGAAAGTGTATTCTTAGAGCCACTGTAGTTGTTAAAGTAATTACTTTAGTTTTAGTTTTGCAAACGCCGGTCATCCAAAAACTCTATACACAACTGTAGCGTGCGGGTTCCTCTCCTTCTCCCTTCCGTCCCCTCACCACAGCTTTCGGAGTTTTGTTGGATGGCAGAAACGGAGATTTGCATTCCCGTTGACGCGAATTGAGCTAAATACACATAACGAAGTACTTTTCTTAGTTATGCGGAGTTCATGCAGACTTCTATAGGATCATAGCAGAGCATGTTTTAATAGTTTATATCTTTTTGGGACTGCCGCATAAAGCGGTAATCAAAATGATCTCCTTATGTTAACAGAACGAAATGGAACGTGTACTTGATCTTGGAGCAGATCCGTCCAGAATCATCCACGCCCATCCTTACAAGCAAGCTTCCCACATCAGGTACGGCTACAGCACTCTTTGCGGTTTTTGTCTCGTAAAAAAACGCTGACGACAGCATTACGAGACAAGTTGCAAGTGTACAGTCACACGCTGCAAAGAAGACTACGCAACGTTTTGCGAGAAGTAGGATACATTTCAACTTTTCCTGCAAGGTGTCTCGCAATTTTCGTTTCGTTTCAAGTTGCAAAGAGAGGGCGTCCGCACGCACAATTAAGGCTAAGTTTACACGGTACTGGATCAATTTGGATCCGGTACAAAATCGTACCGAATAGGCCTTGTGTTTACACGGACCTCTTCTATCCGGACAAATTTTGTACCGCCTATCCGTACAAGTTTTGTATCTGCAGAAAAGCAGGTACAGTTCTGTACCTGTACCGGTTCCAAATTATGCCGGCATCGTATAAACACCGTGTAAACGAACCCTCGGGAAGAAACGGTACCGTGTAAACAGATCCGCACCGGTCTGGTTCGTACCGGATCCAAATTGATCCGGTACCGTGTAAACATAGCCTAAATTTCTTCAGCAGCTTGTCTTACAACGGCGTGCGCGCTTTTATCATCTTCACATCTGATTTTGCCGCTCTTGTCGTTATTACGCTGTCGTTATTCTTGTCTGTTGTTGTTGTTGTTGTAACATTTCTTTGTGTTCTTTGTGATCGTTTAAAACTCCTCGGCTCTTTTGGTGCTTGGTTTTCACTTTTCGCTAACTTCCAGGTTTACAGAGAACAAAAAGATCTGCCTGACCGTTTTCAATCACGAGGAAGAGCTGCACAAAATTAAAAGTATCTTTCCGACAACGAAGTAAGTCAGTACAGTAAGTAAGCAACAAATAGTCATTCTGATCGACTGTCATAAACAAAGAGGGATAAGCTTACCGCACGTAAAATTGGTTTAAGCTGGTTTTTTGAGCGTTAGTGTTGGTTGGAGCAGCTGAGCTCGCAACTGACTTGCGCCGACGAAAGGCTAATGTCTGCTGCTCAGCTTAAATCAATTTAACAGGGTAAAGCACGGCAGTCAGCATGCTTAACTTTCAGCTGAACTCTGCATAAAAATGTACAAGACATTGATAATAGAGAACGGTAAAAAGGGGCAAAGTAAAAACTAAAACCTAATAAGTAGAGTGGTACAACTTATAAAATTCGATTAAAACTTCGTTCGTGAAACGTTTTCTATGCGAAAGGTTTGAGAAAACTATTTCAAAACCTCGGCATGTTTTTATATTATTAACTTTGCTATAAATACCAAGCAAAATAATATCAACAACAACAACAACAGCATCCGCCATTTACTGCGAGCCCCCCAAAAATTAAAACTAATTATATAAAAACCTAAAAGCATCTAAAAGCTTTAGATGATGTTTCCTTTAACAGTGATCCTTATTCTTTATCGTGGATCCAGGTTACTCCTTCGCATACAGCCGGATGCAAATCTCCAAGTATGTCAAATAAGTCCCTAGTTCAATGTCCAGCTGTCAGAAGTATGTATGTTGTTTAACCTTTTTACATTCTTCGAAGACGTCCTTGCTTCTTCCTAAATAATTACTTCTTTTATACCTCTACTCCCCTTGAGCTTGTTATGTCCCGGGGAGGGAGACTCCCACATGAAAAGGGCGGGATGCTCGTTGTACCATTCAGGGGTCATAATCATGGGTTTTGGTACCGCTTAGGGTACTCAAGTTTGGTACCGTTTAGGGATCGGGTGTACGTCGAACGGATTTTAACGCCATTAGACGAAACTGTTATCACTGAATTACATGGTTATTGTCACATAATTATATTGATGTCATTTAATGTCATATGATTTGTGGTACCTTTTAGCTGTCAACGCCCATTTTAGTGCCTCTTAGGGCCAAAACGAACATTTCAGAAAAACATCCCTCTTTTAATGGGTGTCCCCCCTGGCTTTATGTTCCTTTTGATTCTGTTCTCTCTGTGAAGCCTGTTCACCCTTCTGTTTCGCTCTCATTTCTCCTTGTCATTACCCATATTATTTGGCATTTCCCAGAAACAGATCAACAGACTATTCGCTGTTGCTTTTTAGTTTCCCGCAACGAAGTTTGGTGCGTCAGTCGAGGAAGTTGACGGTCTTTTGAAAGTTGCTCGTGATCTGAGTCTTGATGTTGTTGGGGTCAGGTGAGTTGTGAAGATAGATACAAAGATACATTCTAAACAAGTGAGAAAATGTAAACTAAGATACGTAATAATGCATACGTGACCATAAATGCAGTCTAGTGCAAGTGACGTTCGTAGTTATCAAGGAACTTTCAAGAAAACAAGATTTATTCTACGAAGTATTCATCCAATTCAGAGCCGCTGGTCAGGTGTAAATCCCATGTTAAGAATTTGTCTTTAGTAACCTCAAGACACTTGGTATCTTTAACCTGCCGTAAGGTTAAGATGACCATCAAATCTATATGCCCTTTGTCTAGACCTATTAACATACTGACGCTGTCGTTAAAACGTTATTAGAGTTTGTTTGCCGCCAACCAATTGTTGAACGTTTATGGTCGTTTTCCTTCTGACGCTAAAGTTTAGGAATGCTACAAGATGAAAAACGATAGATCAGTATACATATATATACATATGTATACATATACGCATATACTAAATTGGCAATATACATGTACGGTGCATATACCTATACCTATAAATACATACACCTGTGTACATATACGTAGACTTAGTTTGCTGAGATGCTCTTTTTGTTACTCCAGCTTTCACGTTGGATGGTCTTCAGTTGCAAACGATTTATTCGAGCGTGCGGTGAAGCTGGCAAGGGACGTGTTTGACAAAGCGGTATGACGTTCCCTTCTGAACTTTTTTTGCGTTTTGATTTATGATTGTATGCAATACTTAATTCAGATCAGCACAGTTCAATTCATCATGGCGCAGTGCAGTTTAATAGTTCAGCACAATGCACATTACACACTTGACTATACCCCTACATAGTATTACTTCATAGTATTACACTCTCTTTTTGCAGTTTGCCAGTTCGGACTGATAAATGTGATGTTTTTATCCTTGTAGCCAAAATATGGGTATCATTTCAGTATTCTTGATGTGGGTGGTGGATTTCGAGGCAGGACGTGGCATGGCGTGACTTTTGAAGAGGTACGACAAGTTGTATTATCGATAGAAATTGGCACATATTTCATATAACGCGTTGCCATGTATGGTGGTACCTTCTGTAATATACCTCATGTTCTCTTGTTTTCTTTTATTAGCAAGCCAAGGGGCTTTCTGCAGCTCTTGAACAGTATTTTCCTGAGGAATGTGGAACAGAAATTATTGCCGAACCAGGACAGTATTTCTGTACGACACCTTACACGCTGGCAGTTAACATCATTGCCAAGGAGAAAACCAACGAGGTGACGCAGATTCTCCCAACCTTTTAATAAGAAAAATATGAGTGATGTAGTGAGAGACTTGATAGTGTAATTAATCAGCTTTGATCAGCTACGTAATCCAGAGTGATCCAAGCGCAATTAATTGTTTTTGGAGACTTAAGCACAGACGTCACATTATTTAACGCTTTCACTTTCAAGAGTGATCAACTTAAATTTTCTCCTTCAGTCTCTCATTAAAAATGTCATTTAGTGGCAAGGAGAACTTGGCTTTTGATATCATACTCAGATCAAAGCTGATTAATTTAGACTGTCAATTCTCACTGCATCACTCTTTCGTTTTCTTCTTAACGCGTTGGGAGAATCTGTATTTTGGGATTGAAAGTGAAAGGATTAATTTCGTAAATCTGTGCTCAACATTTGGACCCTTCATTTCTTTATGATGTCCAGAAGTGACCAATCCGTGACGAGACATCCCGAACACTTAAGAGTCTAAATTTTGCTTGGTGTTTTCCGCTTGCTTGGTTTGTTTACCCTTGTCTTTTCTTTCATTTCACTTTTCAGGGCATTATGTATTACATTGCAGAGGGAATTTTTGGATCGTTTATGCGCACTAAATTTGAGCGTCATTTCACCTTGACCACACCAAACCTGTTTGAGCCATTAGAGCCTCATTTCTCCAGCGATCCACTTCACCCTAGTATAATCTGGGGACGAAGTTTGACGAATTTTGACTGGATTGAGAGGGACTGTATGTTACCGGAGGTCGGTAGGGTGTGACTAGAAATAAATTGTCAATCTGTCAATTACTTCAGACTTGAAGAAGGCCGGGTATACGAGGAAACTCTCTTAGTCTACAATCTGCTGTTTATCTCTTCGTCGTATTTTCAGATCAAAACCCAGATAGTTATGTATATACATTGAATATACTGGAACGTATTCATAATATTGGAAGGCCTGAAGCAGCATTGAGATATACGACTATCTATACCCTACTTTTCAAGTTTTGTTTCTATCAGTCGTTTGTATGTACAACGGTGCATGGTGCCACACCCACTGCCCCGGCACGTGATTCTTCTATTCACTTTAGATTCTTCTATTCACTTTAGATTCATCTATTCACTTAGATTCTTCTATTCACTTAGATTTTTTATATACAGTCGAACCTCGCTATTTCGAACTCGGTTAATTCGAAGTCCCCGTTATATCGAAGTCAAGCCGAATCCACTTGGATTTATTTTTCAGTCATTTATTATCGGTTATTTCGAAACCCCGCTATTTCGAACTTTTTTTCATGTCCCGTGCGACTTCGAAATAGCGGGGTTCGACTGTATTCACTTAAAGTGCACATAAGCCCAAAAATGATATCTTTACAATCGAATCTACATGAAGGAAATATGTTTACTATTAGAATAAGTCTGCGTTTTAACACTGCGCCTTTGAGTTATATATAAAGGTTTATATTTTGAATATGGTAATGACGTGACGTCAAAGAAGGAACAATTTATTATACAAAATCTTGTTGGCAGAGATAATTTACATTTTATCAACGTCCATTTTATATTTGAATTCTGTGTAAATGACTTTACCAAATACTTTGTATGAATCTGGAAACAGTTCCAATCACGAAGAGAAAGAAATAACATTGAATTTCTCCTTTGACGTCACGTCATTACCATATTCGAAATATAAACCTCTATAACTTATAGGCGCAATGTTGAAACACAGAAATAATCTAATAGTCAACTATTTACTTTATGTAGAATCGATTGTGAAAATGTCATTTTTGGGCTTATGTGCACTTTAAATTCTTCTATTAACTTACGTTATTTTATTCACTTGGATTCTAATGTGCGCTTTTATGTTTCAGATGAACACTGGTGATTGGATGGTTGTTAAGGAGAAAGGAGACTACTCCTATAGCACGGCAACGAACTTCAATGGCTTTAACAAGGCCGTGTCTTATTATTTTGTGCGACAGAAGGATTGGTAAGGGAGGAGTGAGTGATGTGATAGGGACAAAGAGAGTCAGACAGAAATGATCTGATGGGTACGGTCGGTCCTAGCGCGAAAGCGGGGAGGGGGAATGGGGAGGGGTAGGCCGAAATGGGATGCGTCTTTGCGATTGGACCGGGCCCCGCCGGGTAGGCCATAGGTACGGAGGCAGTTGTGACGTCACTTACTTGGATAGATGTTGTGGAACAATGAGTAAAAATGTTGTTTTTCTGTCTTGCAGGGCTGATCTTAAAGTGTTCTTAAAATGATTCTACAAGATTTTTCACTTTTTGACACAAAATTGAGTTAATAAAATACTGAGTAGAATCCTGGTATAGTCGTATTCCCCGCTATCTCGAACAGAATCCGATTCCCTTGGAAATAAACCGTCCCCGTCATTTTAAACGAGGAAGCCTAGATATCATAAGCCCTCCGGCTTCTTTCTGGGCTTCCTCACCACAACATTTTTCAGCACGTAAGTTATGCTTTGTAAGAAATATGATATGTGTGGTGAATCAAATAAAAATGAAATGAAATGAAATGAAATTTATCGCTTTTCCCCGAGAGTTCGAGATCGAGCGGGGTTCCGTACTGTAGTTCTAAAAGTGTTCTGTTCTTTCCTGAGTGCGATGAAAGTGCCTGGCTGGGGGCTTCAGAATGCTTATCCTTTAGGGTGGCATTCACACATATGAAATATGGGAATAACCCCCTCCACCCTTCCCCCTGGTGAATAGGTTTGGGTGTTCCACGTTTTTGAAGTCGCGCTTCATAAATTTACATTTTCCGGGAAAATGGTTGAAAGCTCTTCCCACCCCCTTTTCCCAATCAGCGATCGTCTGAATAAAAGCTACCCAATCCGTAATGAAGAAGAAGAAGAACAAAACTGTATTGATCTCAACTCCAGGGGTCTGGGGTAGAATACGTTACCGGAAGTGGAAGCGCGTGATCGAGGCTTGTGGCTTGGTTACTCGGCCTGCATGTGTTGTGTCCTGCGCGCTGCAGAGTTTGCTTTACTGAAAGATTGTTAGAGAACAAATTTTCTTGAAAAATCGTCTGGAATCTCTCAGCTGTTTGAGCTTTCTGTCTTTGTAACCGCTTTACCCCTGCGGCAAAGCCTGGTTCTTGAACACCGCCAAGGTATGTCGATTTTCTATTTTATTTCTTGAATTATTAAGTTGTATAGTTGGCGAGGTTTATAATTAAAATACCGTTCCCAAGACAAGTAAAAACGGTCAAGGAGACGTGGCTGGGGTTTGGTGAATGTATTTATCTGACTACTTTACCGGTGTTTCTTTTTCCCTTTCCCTTCCTGATTTTGTCTGTTTACTTTAATGGCAGAGCTAACATGAAAATGCCAAGTTGAAAGTAAGTCCCAGCACGGGTTCGTCGCTGGTGCTCTGAGTGGCCCGGCAGACGTTCTTTTCGACCCGTTCTTGTACGATGAGTTCCGAAGAAGAAGAAAATGGCGAGGGCATTGAAAACAATCAACACGATGAAGCAGATCCCGTGTTCCGGTCGGTGGCCGAGGCAGACGTTAGTCTGGACGAGATGATGAGTTTAGCGTGTCGACAGGGGAAGTTGGACATCGTCGAGTTGTTGTTGGAGAGTGGGGCACATGTGGACTATCGCAATAAAGCCGGTAACACACCACTTTTGGAGGCTTGTAGCCAAGGACACGTCGATGTAGCTCGTTATCTTCTTGATAATCAAGCCAACATTGATGCCCCAACGGAGACGACTTCAGACAGTGCTCTTACTTGGGCCTGTACCCTTGGGAACGAAGCAATCGTGGAGCTGTTGCTAGAGAGGAAATCCAATGTAGAGCACAGGACCAAGGATGGGTGTACTGCTTTGATGTTTGCTGCTCTGGCTGGGCATGTGAAGGTTGCTGCCATGCTACTCGACTATGGGGCAGAAATTAATGTGGAGTCTGACAGTAACAAGGACAGCCCCCTCACATTTGCATGCTGGAAGGGTCACTGTGACGTGGTGGAACTGCTTCTGGAGAGGAGTGCCAACATCGAGCATCGTACAAAAGAAGGATTCACTCCCCTGATGTTTGCTGCTCTGGGGGGCCACACAGACGTGGCAGCTAAGCTTCTTGAACGAGGGGCCAAGGTCAACGTTCCTAGTGGTTCGAACAATGACATCCCCCTGACGAGTGCCTGCTGGAAGGGTCACCATAATGTTGTGAAACTGCTTCTGGAGTTCAAGTCGAACATTGAACACCGCACCAAGGATGGTTGCACCCCTTTGATGTTGGCAGCAAGGTATGTCTCTTGCAAAATTATTGCAGAGCAGACTAGAAAGCACTGGTCTGCCTTTTTTTGTGTGCGTGTGTGTTTGTACTGTATATGTTCGTATGTATTTGTACATGTATGAATGTATAATATTATGTACGTTCCATATATGTGTACATGTACATGCATGTATGTGCATTATATATTTTAAATGAACCACTAAAAATAACTTCCCTGGATTTTATTGGGGTGCAGTTAGTGTATTAATATGCAGTGGGGCCCCCATAAAATACAGGGAAGTTTGTTTTAGCAATTTGTTAATATATATCACATATAATAAATTATTATGTGTATATCACATACTCGCAAAAGAATATTGTAAGGATGATTGTGAGTCTGACCAGCTTTGTTCACTGGCCATTTTCCCGTTACTCAAATAGTTGACTATGTACAGTATTGACAGGAAAAGTTTCCTGAAGGGTTAAGTTGATGAATATTCTGACAGGTGTTTCTGCAGCTGTGGAAATTCAGTTTTATTCAGTGAGAGATTTTTACTACAAAGATCTGTTGCTGGATATCAGTAACTACAGTATCATTATTAGAGTGGTAGGAATTTTGGAATTGGTAGGTGGAATGAAATACATCACTAAACCAATTTTTAGACAAATCAAAGGCTCCTGTGAGCCAACTCATGAATGAGAAATGCTGTAGATCTATGTGGGTTCATAAACTTTTTCTTGCTACTCATCATTAACCGCTGGTGGATTTATTACTTTTTTTGCTGTTGATTTTCAGTTCGCTCTGTATGTAGCATTGGGAAATAAAAGCATTGAAGCCATACAAGTACTGTGATTTTAGCCAATGCTTTGGTTCAAGTGCTAAAAGTTTTCGATCGATCGAATTGTAAAGTCCAGGTGGCGTCCACAGTTCGGTTTTAATTTTCGATAGCATGGGCCTTGAGATGACTCCAAATGTGAAAGACCAGTTCATCGCTTTTGTGATTTTCAATGTCCTCAGCTCTGTTTTGGTGGTCAAATATTCTCAATCGCAAAGGCTGCTATCAATTTACCAATTGTGGTCGCTTGAGGAACCCTGTATGCACTGGTCAGAGGAATTAACAAAGACTGGAAGTTTACAATCCATTGTAACAATGGCCAGTGTTAACTTGTTTAGGTTATTATATAAAAAATGAGAAATTCTACTGTACCTTGATCCATAGTTAATCCTTTCACTCGTGTGAGTGATCAACTTCAATTTTCTCCCTGAGTCTCTCACCAGAGATATATCATACAGTATGGAGAACTTGGTATTTGATATCATGCTCAAACAAAACCTGATTGACATTTTATTGATTCTATTTGAATTTTCTATTCAAATTTCCTGTTGTATGGTTGGTAAAATTTGTATTTGGGAGGTTAAGGTGCCCAACTACATTTTTTTTCCTTTTTCTTATATTTTCCTCTCTTTTTTGCTCAGATGAAGGGCTATTACACCTTTAGTTTCTGCTAATACATTCTTTGCAGTATCCATATCAAGCTTTTGCCAAATGGCACATTCTATATCCAACATCACAATCTTACTCAGACATGTTTTGTTTCAGGGAGGGGCACTACAGTGTGGCCAAGCTGATTTTGGACAGCAATGCAGAAGTCAATGTTCCGTCTGGTAGCGAAAACAACATTCCTCTCACTCTGGCTTGTTGGAAAGGTGTGTCAGTTTATGAACAAGATAAAAATAATCCCTGTTATTAATATTGATTAACTGTATTGTTAGGGCCTGCAATATTGGAGCATAATAAGTGATTCATTAAACTCACTTTTTTGCCACACAAAGTTGATAATCTCTGTTGTTTGTATGGTTGCTGGTATCTTTGCTGTTGGTATTATTAGACCTCTGTAGACCAACAGTTTGCCAGGAGAATGATAATCTTTTAGAGGTGCTTTTTGGAATTATTTTGTTGTAATATTTGCTAGATTTAAGAAATATGACATTTTTTCCAATTCTAAATCTCAAAAGTACAAAAATTGCTTTCTGAGAAGCGTTATAGCATAATATTGATGAGGTTGGTTGGTTAATAGCTTTGCTGTGTCTTGTTGAAGCATACTGTATAATAATATTGCATTGTCACAATTTCTTATGCAGGTCATTCAAAAGTGGTAGAGCTTCTCCTGGACAATAAGTCCAACATCGAACATCGCAACAAAGCTGGCTGCACACCGCTCATGTTGGCTGCAAGGTCAGTTTTGACATTTCTTATAGAGCCACAGTACTGTAGATAGAAACTCACTCAGGAAATTCTAATGGTGTAATAGATTGAGTGAACAGTTGAAGAGCAGTATGTTATGTTACTTACAGTACAGTACACTCTTCATATTTTTGTTGCAGCAATATTTATATTAATTATAAGAATTATAAAATTATTTTAATTTCTTGTGATGTGTGCTATCTGTTTTATATGTTCCTTCACTTATTTACTGTTTGTTTAAAGAAAATAATTAAACATGTGTGCTATGTTGGGTTATAGAAGCAGGTGCAGGATTTTGAACAAACATGAGATACAGTAGAACCTCACTGTGTCAAACTCAGTTATCTTGAACTCCCTTGTTATCTTGAACAGAATCCGATTTCCCTTGGAAATGAACTTGGTATAAGTTTCCCTTGGTGTAGTCCCACTATCCCGATCTCCCGCTTCCCTTGAGAGCTTAATTCTATACAGTACTTAAGTTTTTTAAAAGCTTCCATGTTTCTCTCATATTCCCAAATGCTTCTATAATTCAAGATAACACCTTGACACATGCTTTAAGTTGTTTCTTTGTGGGGTGACGCAATCGATGTTCAATGCCACTTTGGGTGTCAGACTCACGTCAGGTTCGTGTGTGTGTGTGCTCTCTTGAGTTATAATGCATGTGGCATTATTGTAGTACCAATCAGATTGTGTGTTTTATCCACTGGTACTTTATCTTATAATGTGTTGTTGCCAGGGAGGGCCATGTGGAGACCACCCAGCTACTGCTGAGCAGAGGGGCAGAGATCAACAAGCCATCAGGCAGCAATGATGACACTCCCCTCACTCTGGCCTGCTGGAAAGGTATGTGTTGTAATATTCCCCAGTTAAGACTTGACTACCACCCCCAGGGGACTTGAAGCCCTGACATTACTGTAGGGCCACCCTGCAGCACAGGCTGCGAACACGTTGTTTTTCAGTTCTTTTATTATTCAGTTTATCTTAACAAGCAATAAAAGTTGATATTAAAACAGTATGCAAGTTTATTAACTAAACCTTTCACTTCTGGGCTCAAACTTTAAACTTCTGTTTGTACATCTTTGGTAATAAAGTCAGTGTCTCATTTACGATGTTCAAAGTTCTAACTCATGGATTAAATTACTGTGGGCATCATTAATTTGTTTGAATTTGTTTTGCAGGCCATGTAGGAGTGGTTGAGTTGCTGCTCAAACACAGCTCGAAAGTTGATCACCAGACGAAAACTGGATGTACGCCACTCATGGAGGCCACCAGGCAAGTTGCTTTGGCTTTGATCACCAAGAGTATATTACCTAATTCTCTCCTCTTGCAACTTGTCTTCTTGTTTCATTGTTTCTTTCCCATCTCTTTGTCTCAGTCTATATTCTTTTTATATGTTTATGTTTGTATTTCTCATAAAAACTAGGCTTTACTGTGTAAACACTTTAGATCAAGTTTCTAAGAAGTGCTCTCAAAATGTTGTATTCTGTGGTCTTGCTGAACAATCCAAATTATTTCTCTCTGTAGGGAAGGCCACTTAGCTGTTGCAGAGCTCCTTCTGCAATATGCTGCAGATGTTGAACTCCCTGATAACTATGGTCAGAGCCCACTGTTCATGGCCTGCTGGAAAGGTTTGTTAAAAAAAGTGTGTTCAGTGGGTTTGAAAGTAATAAATGGTTGTCCAGTTGTCTGGGACAACCCAAAAGGCTGCTGGGGCAACCAAACAGTGTGCAATGGTTGTCCTTGGGCAACCAATGGCTTTGAGAAAATTGATGCAATTTAGTACTGCTCGATGATGCTACTTTTTAATACAATGTAATGTAGGACACCAAGAGATTAAATGGGGCAACCAAAACATGACTTGTTAGTTTAGCCTTGTGCATTTTTTTAAGGCCACAGAGATGTTGGTGCCCTCCTTCTAGAGCACAGTGCCAACAGAGACTGCCGCACCAAGACAGGCATCACTCCTCTTTTCCAGGTACATTCCTTTGACCATTTATTTCCTCTTCAATTCCTAGTTGGCCATTAGCCTAAGATCACTGAATACCAAGACCATGTTTCCGGAATAGGAATAGCAGTTGAAATAATCCCAAACAGTTGCATATTTTTGTGAAAGTTTTATTCCAGAATGGTTTGAATAACTTTATCTTGGCAGCACAAGCGGCTGCTGATACACTTCAAATTAAGTGAGTTCCAAACCATAGATAAAAGATAATGCCAATCAGCATTGTTACCTATTCCTGTAATGCATTGTTCATAATAAGTCCATTTATAAGAGTTATTAAGTGTGATGGGTTCAGCAAAATTTGATGCACATTAGAACTGATTGCATTTCATGTTTGCTGACTAGGCTTGTCGTGAGAACCATGTTGATGTGGTTGAGTTGTTGCTGGATTATGGTGCAAGTGTCAATGCTCCTTTCCCAAACAGCAGGTGGGCTAGTCTTGTCTTTTACTGTAAGTTTCATAGAATCTGAGGAGTAAAAATATTACAACTGGACATTTCTTAAATTATAAATTTATGTTTTTCATAGTTTTCTAGAAAGGTTTGTACCTAACTTACTACAATCTTCCTCTGAACCCTCCCTCTGAAGTTCAAGCTACCAACCCAGTGTACATGGATTATACTGTACATGTATGTTTACGGTGTTCTTTTATTCCTGTTGTTACAGGGAAAACCCCCTCACGCTTGGTGGAGAGAAGGGTCACACACAGCTGGTCAACCTTCTTCTCTCCAGGTTTGTTATATGATGTTGTTTAATGGCAACAATTTTTTCTTACACACCACTGGAAGCTGTGTCTAGCAGAAACAGTACTTATACACCACTGGGAGCATGTCAGCCGCACCATGCAACCTGACCTTTATTACACATGTATATTTCGCCAGCGTAACAGACTTACAAGCTAATGGGAAGCTGGTATCAAAACTTAGTGAAGACTGACACTCCCTACATGTAACATCTTATATATGGGAGGGTGGGTGGGAGGGAAGGTCAGGCCACACTGATGGCAAGAAGAAAAACTGCTGACTTCCACACCTTGTGACCCTGTATCCCTGCAAACTGGTACTCCGTCTCCCAGCTCCTGTGAGAAATAGGTTTTCCACTTCTTTCGTGCCTCAGCCAGTGGAAAACAGCATGTATTGTTCAAGTTATAAATTATGTTGTCAATGCTTTTTTGTGGTTCTTGTAGAAATGCCAATGTTGAGTGCCACACCAAGAAAGGCTGTACACCTTTCTTTTTGGCTTCAAGAGAAGGACATCTGGAGATAGCAGTGTCACTTTTGAAGAAGAGTGCAGATACTGAGGTATGTCGTATATCATGTTAACCGGTCATGTTATAAGGGAAAAGCCTCCACTCTTGCTCCAACACTGTATGGCATGCTGTCCCTCTAAAAATCATAGATTCTGGTAGTAGCTGTAAAAATGTATCAATTGTAAAAGATGGTTGACAGGTTTGTAGATATACAGCAGCATAAAGGTACAAAATACATGAAGGCTGTATCATCATTTACAAGTAAAGTGTGTATAAGAAGGGATGGATGCAGAAGGACAGGTCCTCAATTAATTAGCATTAGTGAAACTCTTTAACTGACACAATTATCTTCAGGCCTCCGATTGCCGAAACAACACTCCTCTGATTGCAGCCATGAAAAATGGACATGTCGAGGTGGGTTTTCATTTACAGTGTGTTGATAACAAAATTTTGTACTGTAGTGGCAGTTCAGTATTTCTTGTCCTTAATCACAGATAACACTTGATGTTTGTATATTTTTCAGTGTCTTACTATTAATAATTTTTGGTTTGGTTTTTAGTGAGTTCTTGTGGGAAGTTTGTTGTAACCTTCATGATTGATGATTCACATACATCATCTACCTGCCAAGTCAAGCAGCATAAAGTCATCAATTCAAAAGGAAGATGGTATGATTGTACATGTACCATTTCAAAATCTAACATTGTTTTTGTTCATATTGTTTAGGTGGTGGAGTGGCTGTTGAATGTTACCAAGCATCTGCCATCTGAGGAGCAGTGCCAAAAGTGTCTGGTGGCTCCTATCGAAGACAAAGACAGGCATGACGAGTTGATGTTGGGGCGGACCAAGTGCTACGACTTTGTCACCAAGGTGAGTGTTTGTAGATGTAACTTCTTCAATCTTTGATGATAAGATTTCCTTTTTTTTTTTTTTGATGATAGATGCTAAATTATGTTTGTCTGTCTTATTTTTGCAGGCCAAGAAGGCAAAAGAACAAAAGGTTCAAAGAAATACAGAGTTGTTTCTTCAGGTATAACAGCAATTAATTTACCAGTACTTGTGCCAAACAGCTCTCTTCAGTTATATTTGGTGGTCTGTTTATAGCACATCATTGATCTAGTAGATCTAGCAGACTATTGGAATTTATCTATCATTCACCCTAATTTTAAATTTGAGGTTGGGTATATCGATGCCTTACCTCAAGTACTAACTGTACAATCATACAGTATGTTCAAACAAGAACAATATTGTCCTAACTTTTAGTTGTGATGAAGATATGTTTCTCAAATATATCTAATAATCTTTTTCCCCTTTTCTTGTAGGAACTTGAACATGAAAAAGAAAGGGAAGATATTCGCAAGAAAAAGGCTGCAGCAAAACGGAGAGACAAGCGCAAGCGAAGGAAGGCAGCCAAAGAAAATGAGCAGCAAAATAGCAATTCCCAAGAGGACCTGCCATTGGAGAACAGGCCCCAAGATGTTGCTCAGGATGACGAACCTGAAGTAGCAGAGAATCATGTGTCTGAATGTGAAAGGACTGCCTCCAATGTTCCAGAATGTCCAACAAAGACAAGTCCCATGCATGGAAGAGGACCGAGGAAGGACAACCCAAGTACAAAACAAGCTGTGGAGGTTGTTAGTCGGGATTGTGTCACAGATAACACAAGGAACCACCAGAAAGCGCAGATCAAGCTGGAGCATCCACCCAAGATGAAGAAACAGCAGCAAAAGGTTGCTGATGAAGAAGTTGAAAGAGTGCTGGAACATAGTGAACCACTCAGCCCTGTGAAAGGAGAACCAGAAGAAAGATCTGATCTCGAACTAACCAAGAGCAAGGATGTGAAGAAGAAAGCAAACCATCCACCAAACCATGTCAAACAACAGTCAGACAAACCCAACACAGTGGAGAGTAAAAAGAAGACAACCTCGACAGCAGGCCATACTAACCCAGCAGAGGACAGCTCAAGAGGTAGCCAGCATGGACAGAAACAGACGTCCAGGAAAGAGAAACAGTCCAGCCCCAATGTGCACCAAAGCAAAAAGACTGCACAAGGCAAGGGGCAGGAAGGAAGTACATCAAGCAACTCTACAAATAAAAACAGTGTGGAGAAGAGCAGCCGGACATCCAGTTCAGATGCAAGTCAGGGTGTGAGCAGTAGGTACAAGGATGGTCCTGAACCTATAACAGCTGCCACTGGACAGCCTGGAAGTTCACCTCCTGTCGAAGAATGCAGCCGTCCCTTACCCAAGGGGAGTTCATCAGGAGCACACTCAAATGGGAATAGGACAGGACCAAGTGAGAATGAACGAGAACACAAGCAAGGTGTGCAGATTTATAACCAGCATTAGCAAGCCAACGTTTTATACTAGGAACTTGACAGTCAACAACAAAATGTAATACTGTCAACTCCCTCTGGACCAGCTCCAACTGTCCTTTTTGCGGAGGTGTCTGTCTTATAGAGAGTTCAGTTAGAGTAAATGACTCAAGAAACAGCAGGGACCACTCCTACCAGGTGTCTGTCTTAGATAGTTAGTAGTTCATTTTAGGATGTCTGGTAAGACGGAGTTAAGTATATTACAAGATGTGCCATCTCAGAATTAATCTTGTACTTTTTTAAAACAGCCTGAACTGATACATTGTATGACTTACCTCTGCAGTGCATTCTCCAAGATCCAAGCAACACACCCAGGTTACCAAGACTGAGGACAACTGGAAGGAAGTTACTCGCAGCACCAGTGCAAAGTAAGTCCTAGTAAAAGCCTCTAGTCTTCACAGCAACTGTTGAGACAACACTGTTGTTTTTACTAGGTTGGTTGTGATTGTCTGGGTTAGAGTAGTCTCCAGGAAGACTGTTGTTGGTGACTGATCTTTTTACTCCCTGAGTGGAAGTCATCTTTAGAGTCAGGTGAAAGGATGGTGGTATTTATGTCTCTGGCCATTGACCAACCTTGTGGGAATCTTATTCTGCTAGGCTTTTTCAGTCAGGCATTATTTTGCTAGCTTCTGTTCTGGACCTTACTGTCTACTGTTGTCTGCAGGACTGTTGTTGTCCAGCTCACTGCACCAAATGCCTTGTGTGGAAGAGTCATTGGCCGTGGAGGAAGCAAAATTAATTCTATCACTGTGAGTACCGGTTATTACAAGGAAATTAATGCAGTTGAATTGCTCAGTGGCAAGGCAAGGCGTAGAGCATGGCACAGCTCTCACAATAATTATTATTGTAAGACCTTCAGAACTCTTCAGGCATTTGTTTTAGCAAACATTGTAAACTCTTTGTTTTTAGGATGAATCTGGTGCACAAATAACTATTGGCAAGCCAGAGCCCAAGAATCCAGGGGACAGGGTTATCACAATAAAGGTACCATAGTTTTTCATGATAAAAAGCTGCTCCCTCTGGTGTTTCCTCCAATTCTACCCCAACTTCTCCTTTGATGTATCCCATCTTCCTTCCCCGTTTCCTTTCAGCTTTCTTCTCTGTCCTCACTGTCTGTCTTCTGTACCCTACCCCTCAATCTTCACTGATCTCATGCTTCTCCTCTCCCTTTTCTCCTGTACACCCTGCTCTCCCACCAACTCTCTTTCCTCATAATCCTTTCCTTCTATTTCTTATTCCCTCTATGGTTTCCCTTGCCCTGTATTCTTTTCCTTCTTACCCTTTTCTTATTTCACCCAGTTTTCCCCTTTACCTACCTCGTCTGTCTCAAACTAAAGTGATATTTTTGTATTCAGGGATCAAACAAGTCTGTCCAGAGAGCCAAGTTTTTGGTAACCCAGGCTCTAAACACACCAAGCACCATGACGCAACCCACATCCACCACTTCAACTGCAACAACTGTGAATGCTACAGCCTCAGATAGAGCAGACACAAGTGTCTCGTCTGGTTCTCCAGTCAGAGGTAACTATGCTGCTATCCCCTCCTCTTCCTCCGCGTCAGAGTGGCCAACAATCACACAAGCCAACAATATGACTCAACAGTCACAGTCAGTGAAGTCCACAAGTAAGGGTAGTAGGTCAGTTGATGAGACCAAAGAGTCGCCTGGACCAGATGACCCCAGCCCAGTGATGGACGAGGTGTTTGAGGAAAGCTCTCAGGCTTTACCAGAGGAAGGTGGTATGAATGTGGTAGAGGACAATCAAGGTACGCATCCGAAGCCACTAGGAAAGTCTCCGCCCAACACAACTGCTCCTTGGTCACTGAGCTCTGCCTGGAAGCAAAGCTCTTCAGGTCCACAGACTGTTGCAGTGTGTACCAGTGCAGAGACCACAAGCACAAGCAGTAGTGCTCAGAGTCTGCCCACAAGGGTGGGGGCTGCCGGGGATGGGGTAACTTCAAACTATCCATCATCTGCCGGGCAAGGTTTCCCGTACAAAGGAGATTCACAAAACAGCCACCAGACTGTCACTTCAGCAAGTGGTACACACAAGTCAAGGACTTATGAGGTACAGTAAGGGGTGTGACTTGGAGTGGTTTTGTGTCTTATGTTAATTTGTTTTTCAAAATTTTCTTTGTGGTGTTATAAGGAGAGTAGCACTCCCAAGTTGTGTGCATACCTTATCTCATAATTTATTACTTGCTGTGTGTCTGATGAACAGACTTCTGACATGAACAGAAAACTGACTTTTATACTAATCAGTAGCTATATAATTTATTTTGGTATTTTTGCAGTTTTTTGTGAGAAGTGAAATGAAGGGAATATTTCAGCTTTCATTGAATTGTCATATTATTCAAAATGCTGTCTCAGCTTAATTTAGAGCATTCTAGGCTTTTCCAACCATAACTATCTTCCTTGTGACTGGTAATGATTATAATCTACATGATTGCATAATATTCTTGTTTTGTTTGTTTGTTTGTCACCTGCCAATTTAAAATTCTGCATAATTATGTTTACAGTATAATTATATTCTGGTAATACTGTACATGTAGAATACATATATAAAAACTATGCATTATGTATTGACCTACATGTATAATGAGTTATTTTTCTGGTAATAGCACACAAGTTATTTTTGTCAGTGATAGCAGAAATCTTGCATTATCTTTTAGCACACTGCATCCATCCCAGTAACAACCATAGCTGTCAGCACAAGTGCTGCAGCCACCTTCAGCCACAGAGAGCAAACTCTTAGTACACAAAGTCCTGTGGTCAGTGCACCAAGCAGCACAGGCTACGGGGCAATAGGCTCAAACAAGAAGTGGAACCCAGACATAGTTGTGGACGATCCCTCATCAGGGCACTTTGGTGTGATTGGAGGAATGGCCATGCCAAGTGCAGCTGTGAATGTACAAGGTACAGATTGTAGAATATTCCATTTACCATAAGCTCCTTATTGCTGTTTTGCTGTTCAAGAAAAACATATGCATGTAAGCTTTGGTATCAAAATGTGTGAGAGTTTCATTTGAGTGACTTGGTAGTGGTCACTTCTTGACAGTTTCACCAGGACCTGGTTGTTCAAAGCACGGTTGGGCTAACCCCGGGTTAAGTCTAAACTTTGTTTTCATTTTGTGCCTGAAGTTGAAAACCTTTCACAAACAAAACGACTTCCTCACTTTGTCTTGAGCTAGAGCAAACTTTTTGGTAAGTCTTTTATCCAAACTCTGCAGTTTGTTGGCCAAAATCAGGAGACAGAATTTAGTTAATTGTGGGTTAGCTTAACTGAGATTTGAACAACCATACCCTATACGATAAATTGTCTCATGAAATATATGATGATTATAATTGTTATTGTTTTGCTTTCATGATATAGCTACCCCAGAATTTACGAGTGGGAGAGAGAATAGCCTGCTACAGGGAATGCCAAAGTCCAGTGCGGAATCTCACAACAAACAAAACAATTTTGCATCATACAGTCCTTGGGCCAAACAACCAACAGGTAGCAAACTCTTTTCTCTATATTTTGTCTACAACTTTCTCTAGCCCGCAGGGTTTTTCAGTGTTAGCATTAGATTCAATTTTATGGCAAATTTGAATTGACAGGCATTTCAGATGTCAATGGTCCTGATGGCTTCTCTTCAGGAGGCAGGAAAAATCAGGTAATGCACCAGAAAGAACAGTGGGACAAACACTGCATCAATTAATTTATTTTCAAGCCCTACAGAAGAGAGAAAAAGAGTTGATGACTAGACAGTCCTAGTAATGGCTTTCTAAACTTAAATAAATGAACAGTGAATGAATTGGTTTGAAATATAAATTATAATAAAATTTAGGCAAAAATATTGTGATGTAAAAATATCAGTTCCTAAAATTCACAAGACTGCAAAGTACAGTAAGGCCTTATTTTGTGAAATAATTTTCTTTTCTCATTCTGCAGCAGGGTTCCTTACCTGGCATGGAACTGTTTACTGGATCAAATAGTCTGTTTAGTGGGTAAGTACTGTGTAGCCGAAGTTGCAAGGAAGAGAGTTATGACCTGCAGAGTAGGAGAGGAAAATAAATCAGAAAAGGGGAAAGGCTAGAATACACCAGTAGCAGTTCAGAGCTAAGCATAACAAAGGCAAGAATGCAAAGCATGGCACTGCACAATATGCCAAGACAAGTGCAGACCCAAGCAGGATCCATATTTATACAGGACTGAAATGGTGTGTGCACCATATTTACATGAGTGTTGGCATTTCTGTGCAGGTCACTTTCATCTTACCCTTGGTCCACTGGGGAAGATGGAGATGAAATGGATCGTTCTCGGAGTATCAGCTGGTCTGGTCAGGTATGTCTGCACAATACATCACACTGCAACTCTGGTGAACACTGTGCTGATTTGACTTATTATTGGACAATCAGAAACTTAGACAAAAAGAGGTTCAGTTGTCACTTATTGACTGAGTTGTAAGAAAGTGGGGTCTATCTCATAATATTGTGCCAGTTGCACTGGTGGGTATGTGGGTTGGTAACATGTCTACCAACCACATACCGACCACATGAGTAATCTTACTGACCACATACCAACAACACGAGTAATCGTACCAACCTGCTTAGTCATGTTGTACCTATTACAGTATGTAACATCTGTTTCATTCATCAGTAAAACATTCATACTGATTGTATTTTACTTCCCTCAAATAGGCTGAATTCCAGGACAGCCATTACATCCCTTCTGGGGTTCCTAGACAGAAGGTCTCTCCGTCTGGCCAGACGAATGCAGAGCTGGGAAATGATGATGGTGCATTCAAACCTCTGTCTTCGAAAATCTGGGGCCCAATGAGCTCTCAGTCACACCAGGCTTCTCTGTCTGTGGTCTGTGATGAAGACACCCATGACAAGCAGGCTTGGAACAACTCGGACAGCACCAGCAGCAGTAGTCGTAGTAGTAGTCGACAGGAGCTCTCACTTATTATGGATAGCGAGGGTGCAACAAACAATGGAGTGTGGAACTCTTCCACTTATGTGGAGGAGGTGACGCCCACACCCCAGCAGGGTGTGGTGGGACTACATTCATCTCTTCCTGACCAAGGATCACACACGGGGTCTCAGTGGGCAACAAGCCGTGGGGCATACAGTGCACCATCGTCACCCTCCCTCCCTCGGACAGAGGGCCAACCACTGTCTGGACCACCCTCGGTGGTGGGGCAACCCTCTGCTGATGACTCAGTTGTTTCATCCTGGAGTTCTAAACAGAAGAGCCCTCGGTCACACAGCAGCAGTGAACCCTCAGAGGGGTGGACAGAGAACGCACCCCCGCCTCGACGCTCTAGTGTTGATCTGTCACAGTCGTTGTCCAGTGATGGGGGCATCCCTTCTCATCCTTGGCAAGAACTTCATCGTTCGCAGGGTTACCCACCAGGTTTAGTGATGAGGGAAAACTGGCAAGAAAATGCGGAAATACACTCACCAGCTGTTGATGTGGCACAGCTTCTACAGAGGTTAACTTTGGAGAAGTACCTTCCTGTGTTTGAGGTAATCAGTGATGTAGAAGTTGTTGATGGTACAGTTTAACTAAAGTGAACATTGCATTCATTTTCACCAACTTTTACTGAGGCCAGTAAACTGTTTTATTTTTCCAAAACAAAATGATACCAAAACCAAGATTACTATTTATATACATCAATTACCACACCTTAATAATTCCAGGAAGGTATCATTGTTATTATGAACTAAATAATAATATTGCAAACACTTTTTTTTATTTTTAGGAGCACAATGTTGATGGTAATTTCCTACTTCACATACAAGAGGAAGATCTCGAAAAGTTGGGAATACCCAAGGTTATTCATTTATAACCAGTTACTCTTTTCAATCATTTGTACCATACTTTGCAGCTTTGACCTTGACTGCAACTGTCTACTCTTTGTTGTCTCTCTAATGGAGACTCGACTCCTGTCTACATAATTATCTTTACTACTGATCTGTTTTGTTTTGTCATCTATCAAGTTCTGCTGTTTGCATCTGTTGTCTTACTGTAGGGGTTTCAACTGGCAATTCTGTTGTGTTTATGTATTATTATTTTACTGAAATTTCTTTTTCTTTTCTTTTCTTTTTTTTTTTTATTCACAGGGACCACGTTTGAAGATTCTGCATGCTATGCGTGGTAAGTTCAAAATGAGCCACAGCTCCTTAGCCCAATATCTACTTGTAGGTTGTAAGAATATTGTGCTCCACTTGTGCATACTGATACTCTGCAAAGTGTCCTGATGGCTTTTGACCATGATTGTAGTGTAAAAGAATAACCTAAAGCCTTTTGAAAACTTTCAGCTTAAAAAGTGTATTTATTAATTTCCAGTAACTTATGTCTTCACTGTTGCTTTAGGTGCAAGAGCTCATGGGATGAACAGTTTCCATGCACAGGGAAATGGCTTTGTAAAACCTGAACCTCCACCAAACACCCCGCTGTCAAGTAAAAAACCAGGAAAACCCCAGCCCCAGATGCTTGGCAGCCACAACTATTCTCCCTCTGGTTTAAAGAAACCCTTGCAAAAACAGAACCACATCCTCCAGCAGCCTGGCAACCCTGTCAGTCAACCACTGCTGTCAGTGATGCCGCCCGGTCATGGCCTGACGCCGTCACCACACATGGGAATGATGAACCATGTCCAAAACAGCCTCCCCACCAGGCCCCACTCCGCATCTGGTGGCATGAGCACTCAGGTGTATGCCCCTGTAGGTTCCCATGGTGACCAGACCTTACCTTATATGGCACAGCAGGGGCAGTATGTCAATCATTTGCCATATTCCCAGCCTCAGCCACAGCCACTTCCTCAGCCGCAGGTGTTCTACCCTGGAGCCTATTACTTCTATTACCCACAGCAGTAGTAGTAGTAGAAGTGTTAGTAGTAACACTGTCTGTTTCATGTACAGCACTGTTCAGTCTTAGCTTTAATTTATTGATTTTCATGTTAAAACTGTTGGTTCTTTTTCAAGGAGATTGATTTCAGTCATGGCTTGAATGGTTGTTTTGGTGCTCGGTTCATTAAAGTTTGATTCATGCGAAATCTTTTGGAGTGATGTTCTCTACTTTGTATCTTTCAGGTGCACAATATTCAAAGCACCTTGCTGACAAATACTGCCTAATATTTGTTTAGTGGTGTCCTAGAGTTATGATGCAGAGAGCAAGCACTGTCCCATGTCCTGCCTTTCATGGGTGGATATAGTCAACTCTTTGAACCCAGGCACATGACTTGGGGCAATTCATTGGGGGTAGGAGGGGTGCTAGGATTATCTTCACTTGCAGACTTGACATAATATTATAATAAGGGTAAATTTGGCGACAGACTATGTAGAAGGCCAACTCCCACTTTATACAGTAGTGCCTCATCTCCTGCATAAATCTGAAATCTTCCGCTTTCCCACAATCAAGCACATATTTTGGCAAATCTTCTAGGTTGAATGCAACAAAAAGTCTTGTAAAAAGCATTAAGGCACAACATGGCTCACCATGTTGGCTAAAGTTTCTCAGCCCTGAAGCGGACTTAATTGACTTGTCAACCCTACCCCACCCTCAATCACAGGGCCATGCTATTTGACCGAGTGGGCCCCAGATGCCTGGCCAAAATCTGCTGCCTGAAAATGTTTGGGGGTTGGCATCTCTGAGACATACAGTTTATGGTATACTCCATTTGCCATGGGCAGGCATTCACTGGCCACTGAAATAGAGAATTCTCTCCATTGGAGCAGTCTTACACTCTAAAAGTATTTTAAAAACTTTTAAATAACAGCACTCTGCAACAGCTACTGTCATGTTGCAGAGTATTGAAACAAAAGGTGGTCGATGGCATGATAGAACACTGGTCCAGAGCCACTTGTCAGACATTGTACCGCTCTGAGGTTGGAACACTGTGTGTGTTGTTTGAAGAAGAGCATGGACAAAACCAAATGAGGTATGTCCCTGTAGAACAAAAGAACAAGGGACATGTCAAGAAAGTAATGTAAAGCTGTGTAACAGTCTAAGGAGTGGGTGGCAGGGGCAGATCCAGCCCGATTTACAGAAACCGGTCAAAATTTTGAAATTTAGCCCAATCTCAAAAACTTTTCACTCTAGAAGCTCACCAGATTTTCTCCTGAATCTGCCCCTGGGTTGGGTGGTGAATCTTGGAAGACTTTTCTAATCACAAGATTATTACAGGTCCATGTCTTGGGCACCTTACCTCTGCCAAAAACTTCAGCCAGTAATGCTGTGCGGGGCTTCCGATTGGCCCTGATTTGCCTCTGAACATTCTCTACTGCTGTCATATCACTTGATATTGCTGAGAACTGCAACAGACAAAAAAAAAAAATCAGGAACTAATCCAGTTGATAACACCACACTGTGAAAGGTGCTCTCACTACTGTACATCCTTGGAAATGTTGGGGCAGGTCATGCACCAGGAACAAAGGGGAGTGGAGTTGGATAATCTCCCACTTTCCCCCAGTCATTTGCCCCTTGGCTCTAAGTACTGTACAGATTAAGGAATTAAATTATTCAGATATTCTAATGAGATTACAATAGAGTAGCTCAAGTGAGTACTCTATGTTTGGTTCAAGAACTAAGACTGGTTCAATATGATCTGCTAAAATCAGACACCTCGCTAAAGAAGATTCCCCATATTTTATGGAAGTGCCACTAGTTTCTAGCAATCAAACTTCTCTAATTTAAGTATGTAAACAAACACCCCAAAGTCTGTCACTGTACCTGATCACACATCATGGCCAACACAAACAGCCCAAAGAGACAGGACTCGATCATCAGTATGATAGTATAGACCCTAAGAAAAAAGCAACTTTGTTATTTGAGAATGTTTCGCACTGTGACTTCATTATGAGGCATTATACTGCTTACATTCTCGTCCTTTTCTCGTAATCCCTAGTGCATGCAATGCATTCTGATGTCCAAGAGACGGCTGTCAGGATAGCTGCATAAACACAAGCTATTCCTAGGGAGGAGTAAAAAGACAAAAAGCAGTTGGGTTGTAAATTGAATTATGACTTGTGCAAATATCACCCCTAATGTCTTATTGCAATCATTCTCTTACCTGTGTAAAATAAAAATAAGACAAAAAATTTCTGGTTGCATTCTCCAACACAGTTGTTTATCCTGTAAAAAATAAATAAATAAAATTTCACCTCACATCACTAATACACTCAGGTGTCTGCCAGTAATTGTACTGCAGGAGTAAATACAATATTATTCACTCCCCTAAAGAACATAATTGTGCAAAAATTCTCCCATACCACGGACAGTGGTGGTCCATTTTCTTGATGCAGCGCCCACAGGTTCTGTGCAAGATCACAAATAATATTGGTTAATATCAACTTAATATAAAATTTCTACTTAAATCAACTCCCTTCATTTGACAAGGAAAACTACTGCTGCAGCAGCTGTTCCAGTCAGTAACTAATCACACCGTTACTACATGTACCACCTACTGGATCAAGACAGCTGATACAAACCTGCAGTGGTGTGCTCTGGGAGGTCGATATGTCTCACATTTTGTACAGACTGTCCATGTGTTTTCATCCTGGGGAAATATACAAAACAAAACATAAGGTGAAAGGCTGGTGTAAATCATAGGCTGAGAAGAGAGGAAGACAAGATGGATCAAGTGTACTTTAGCTGTCACCCAATCTGCAACCTGTCAGGTTCATGTACAATAAGTTGTAAATTTCAGTGAAAGTCAACAGTACAACACCTATCCATAAGTTGACTCACCTGTGCTTTAGGATCAGTTGACAGGTGCCCAATCATTGGGCCACTGTCATCTGTCTCGCTGGTTGATGACTGATGGTTGGTGTGGGCATCAAAGGTGCTTATTCCATCAACTGTCAACTGATTATCAGTGACAATAATAATATATTAACAGATGACTTGCAGTTGACTATCAACTAATATTATTAGATCATTCATCAACCAAATTAAATGTGGCTAAATGGAATTTAGGCAAAGTTAACCTCGAGACCGTGCTGGTCAGTGGTCAGCCCCCACAATTTGGGGGTGACCTCAAGGGTCGCAGGGGCACTTGCTCACTTTCCCATTCATTATCATTATCTATAAATCCATGCAGTGATTGAATAATAAGTTGATTACTGACAGCCAAAGTTCACTTGATCCAGACAGAGAACAATACACATACTAGGGGGGGCGGGGGGGATATGCACAGTACCTGATTAGTCTGTTTCTGTCCTTTGTGAATCTCTGAAAAATCTAAACGGCTTTCAGGTAATGGAACAATACCTGTGATGAAGACATAAATGGGAACAACTAAATGAATGATGCAATATAGTCATGGCAATACTATGTTCTGTTTAAGAATGAAAGACAGCTAGAGATAAACATTGATGAATGATAATGTTTTATCTGACTCTGGTCACATGTAAATGGATGCAGTCACTCACCAGGATCAGAAAAAGAAGCTCTTGCATGGGAGATAATCAGAAGAAGGACGACGATGTTGAATGCAAAGACATGAAATGCTCCCCACACGCTAGAGAAAGGAAAATACTATGCGATGATGTGAAAACCACAGAAAAGCGAAAAACATGACCTATGTTTGATACGTGGCAGAGGCAACAATATCATCTGACGCAGTCACTTGTCTGTGGCGATCAAACAGGAAACGAACATGCAGCAAGTGTTTTGAAATTCGAGCCGATGACTAAAGTCAGTTGAACACGCAAAGAAATCAAATCACAGATTCACAGTTCATTTATTTGGTGGCGAGCAGAAAATATCCTGACTTTTAGCCACTGATCGGGACAAACTACCTTAAACTTTAATTATTGAACGACATTGTCAAAAATGAATTGAACACATTCGATGCTCAAGACGTGACCGATTTTGAAGTACCCACCTGTCAGACAGAGTTGGTATCACAACATGCTCAACAACACAGTAATCAGCATAAAACACAGCACCATAGGTGAAAAAAAGGCATATCAAACCACACGGGTCCTTCCGAAACACCGCCATGTTTTTCAATGTACTAGAGTCCAGTCTCTCTCTTTGAGTACTTCCGGAAATGCGACATTCCATAAAAGTGCAGACGCGTTTTTGGAAGAGTACACTAACTAGCATAAAAGAATTAGCCTTATATGGCACGCTCTGCAAACACCAAGCTGCCCCTTTACAGCCTTCAAAGTGAACGTTATGTAGTGTCTGTGCGTGGGGGAAGGGGGGGTGGGAAGCGAATTCCCACATCAGATCGTTGACCCCCTCCTGCAGTGTGATTTATTATGTCAGCGGTCGCCCAACCGTATTTATACAGTGGGGACCCCCTCCTGCACTGTGATTTATCATCGCACCGATCCGATGTGGGAATTCGCTTCCCGGCCAGCATGTCCTCGAACCTAAGATTAGAGATTATTCACAATTGTGAATCATGTCAAAATTATCATATACCGACAATCCTACGTCACTGCACTACGGTAAAGTACTGGTGACTAAACATCGCAACAGTACGGTTGACAAAATGGCGGCTGAATATCAAATCAGTGATGCACCAGTCAATGTAAATCCCCCCCCCCCCCCCAACCCGGGAATAGCGGGGATATGGGGGGGATTTAGCGGGGCAAAAAACGACTTTTGATCATTAGAAGTGCTCCGGTTACCGGGGACGTGGATGAGATTTACAGCGGGGACCTGGAGATGACTTGTACGTTGGGAGATTGGAACGAGAATGTCTCAAAGCATGAAGTATGGCGACGGAGGAAATGAAGAAGGTAAAATCCTTGAGTTATTGGCCTGAAATTAAACCATCCGTGTTCTGTCGAGTCATAGTTTGGTGCACTGCAGCAATAAGAACGTGATTATTTGCATATTTGTGGTTTCATTCTTGCAATAGGTGCATATTTTAATATTTTGTTTGCTCGAGTAGCCATGTGGAATGCATATATTCAGAATAAAAACACAGAATGTTTATCTGGTGTTGCAGATCCTTTTACAGCTTGGTGACAGACGCCAAGTGGTTGGAGTCCAGCATTTCAAGTCTCTTGAGGACCTAAATCAATATACAAAAAGCTCATTTTGACGTTTCGCAAAATAGGCGAATATATTTTCAAAGATTCGAGAGCGACTGGAACGAATATGTAGAAGTATCTGATCTACATGATTTAAACAACAAGGACAAGATGATTGCTATTCTCAGTGTCAACGTGAAGAGTACAGACGGCGATTCGGGCGGCGACGCAACTGCACAGGTATTCAAATTATAAATAAATATACTCATATTGACTTGATGTTAGTTTACATATTTTGAAGTTGCTCACGTTGAGCACAAAATAGAGGCTGCTTTTGAAATAATATTTAAGATATTATCTCTTATAAATTGACAAGCCTAAGAGACAAAATGTGCTTCTCTATACCGATGATGATGAATAAAACATAAGACTGCATAATCCTTGATAAATTAGCAATTGAGTCATGTCCTTATGATCTGCAGGCTGTGACAACAGGACAGTGCGAAGTAATAAACTTGTTTGTACAAGGGGCACAAAAGCCATGATATTTCGACTTTTTTTAGTGTGTTTTAAACTGTTGTCCACTAATTTACATATAAGTTATCAGGTTTCGCTCTCATGCCTACTCAGTAACCTCCCTGCTTTAGAGCAGTAGGCACATGTACTTTTTAGATATCTATTTTTTAGTTATATGGCAGTGGCTGTTTACTTATAACCCAAAAAACCCCACCCAACCTCGTGCGCTTTTTGTTCATGCATCCCATGCTGTTTTGTTCATGCATTCAACTGACAAGTGTGCCAAAACTGGCTTGACTGCATTTTTCACACCTTTCATTCCATCATGCACAGAAGCCATTTGTGAGAAGACTCCGACAAAGATGGATGTGTTTGCGAGAAGAGATTTGTAAACCACAAATGGCATAACAAGCGAAAGTCAGGCTTTCTGGTGAGTCTTACCAAGTTGAAACTTGCAACATACAAATGAATGAAACGAACTTACGCTTAGCTTTATGCCTGTCTTTGAAACATTCCAGGTTATTTAATACATTTCTCTCTTTTCTCGCAGAGCTTTCACACCACGCAGCTTTCAGGACAGTGGAAAAGAGGCATGGCACATGGACTTGACTCAAAGTTCACAAGGATTATTTGGCTGGAGATGGCTTCAAGCGGAAGATGAATGTAGAAATGTATTGAACAGAAAACCGTAAGCTCTGATATGTTATTCTACAGTCATGTATGATTTTATTTACTTTGTCTTTGAAAGAGGTGCTCTAAACGTTCTCAGTGAGTCCTATTCTCTCAAAGACTTTATTTTACATTAATTTGTGGACATTTTTAAATGGGAGGGCACTTTTGAATTTTATATTTTATATTTTATACTTAGTGTTTGCTGCACTATGTTGGGCAAAAACCTAATTTGCTGTCTGTCACATACGTGTGAACAGCTTGCTTTTTTTATTAGATAGATTTAATCCAAAGTTCCAAAATTTCCAGGTCTGCTACGATATTATGCAGAAAAATCCCAAATGATAAGTTGTGCAAACAATACAGATATTGGCTGCTGAAAACAATGATGTCTAATCAGTTTGGTTGACAAAGAATTATTGCTTTGCCTGTGTTTTATTTTTCAGGTATCAACTTTTTTGCTGTTGTTTTTCTAAAACGTTCTCGATTGGCACTGCCACAAATGTAGTGTAGCGCAAGTTTTGCCCTCTGGCCTTCCACCAGAAGTTATGTGCAACTCTCTTCTTTTTTTTTTTTTTTTTCAGTTCTTACTGAGGCACAACTTCTAAATGAAAAATGGCTCAAGAAAGATAAGTAAAGTGTTTTAGATTTTTTACCATTCGGTCATACCACAAGCATCCTGGGCCTCAGCAAATTTAGGTTAGGAATGCTTATTCAAAGGGCGAGCTTGTTTGAGAGGAGGCCCTTATTAAATTTTCCCTAGTCATTTACTTTTGCTTTGCTTATGAACAACAAAGCAGTTCGTATAGATCTATTAATAACAACATACTTTAAAGCATAAAACATCGATTTTGATTTTTGATGGTGCTAATTTACCATCAGTACAAAAACGACAAAGTCTGTAAAGGGGAGGAGGCACTTATTTAAAATTTTGGCCAAGAGGAGGAGGGGGGTTGTCATCTATTAGAGTGGGGCACTTATTCGAAGATCTTTGGTGTGACCATTTGTTAGAACCTTGTGCAATTTGTCACAGTGGTTGATCCGGGTCAGTCTCTCTTATGAGAGAGCACTTTTCTGAAGTCTTCCCAAAATTACAAAATTCCCTCCAAAATTTCCTAAATAGGTAGATAATATATTATTGAAACTTGGTTTGTAGCACTGTTCTTGGCCACTGGAAACTGATGCACTTTTAAATGTGGTTAAATGTAATTTAGGCAAAGTTAACCAGGGGGTGCCCTGTGGCATTCTGGGGCTTTGCACGGTTTGTGGCATTTGCAGTTTGCTTGCAGATCGTTGCGGATCTCTTGCTTGGCTCTAAGTTTGCGATGTTGCGTCAAACTCGTAATAGTCTTGATATTGCTTACTCTTTGGCTGTGGCGTCGAGTACTTCGACTCTACCACGACTTCGTCTTCTCTGGTGACAGCTCCTTCGCTGCCGCGTTCTGATCCTAGTCCTTCGCTGGAGTTCATCGCCTCTGCTGGCTGCAGTTTGTGTTGCGTTAGCTGCCTATTTGCCACCTGCTGGACCTGCGACCTTGTTGCAATTGGCATCTGTTCTACCAATCGTGAGTTTGATCGCACCTGTTCATGTGCCTGTTGTTGCTCCATCTTGTTTGGTGTGGGGTAGCCTCTCGAACGGAGCCGGATTGTCTCAATCTACAAGCTTCCTCCGCCCCTTCTGTTCAAGGTAGGTCGGTTGCCATGCCCTCTTTGGGAACACTTTCTCCCTTGCCATTCTTGTCTATTGCTGTGTTGTCCAACTCTATGTCTTCGTTCGTCCAAAACCTGTTCCACGTGGCTACCTCTGCTCACGTTCCTAGTTTGGCCCCACCCATTTTTCAACAACCCTTTGTCGTTGGTCCCGGTTTCTCTCCTGTACCTGCAAAGCTGGTGGCACAAACTGGTGGGCAAATTCGTGGATTTCAGTGACCTTCTCTCGGCGAATTTGTCAGAAGTTGAACCCGAGCCTCAACTGCTGTTTGATGGGCATGCCGTTCTCACCTCCACTCCCAAGAGACAACGCCAGCGCATCAAGGGCATTGTGTCTTGGACCGAAGCGTTCTCAGTTTTTTCCTTGGTCCTTGTTTTCTCACTTCCAACATCGCTGGCATGATTTAACGAGCTACAAGCTTCTAATCCTCCATACTTACCGGCAATTTGCCGCTCGCGTTTGGTTGGCCTATGAATGCGCCATTTGCCAGCATGCTGCCACCACAAAGCTGCAGGATTGGTCAAGCATGGATGTCCAGCTGTTCAATTTCCATTCAGCGGGTGCCTTGCCCCGGATCCGTTCTGTATCCCGTCTTCGGAGCTTAGCGAAGCTTGGGGTAACAACTCATCGCTTGCTGTCTGCAGGTCATGGAACTGTGGTCGTTGCTCTGCGCCTTATTCTTTCTGCCGCTTCACCCACAAATGCAGTTCTTGTTCTGGCTTACATCGTGCCAAAGATTGTTTTGATTTGCCCGATCGAGACATTGTGCCTGACGCCAAACATGGTTTGTCGCCTGGCCCAGACTCCAAGGAGCTCTCCAAGCATCCCAAGAAGGGACTTTAATTTTTTTCTGTTTTCTTGCTAGTCACTAGTTTTTCTGTTGCTGTTGCCTTGGTTGCTTCTTAGTTCCATTAAGGTTTGCTTGAGTTGCTTGGTTGCATTGCTGCGTGCGTGTTCTGGTTGCCAATTCGCTTTTACTTCCTCTTCTAGTGTGGCCTCCCCTTCCTCCAGTCGAATTAGTTAGCCCTCTCGTCCCTGACCTCTTCGCCCAGGAGCTGCGTGATCACCCGGACCAGGATCGAGTTTCCTTCGTAATCCAGGGGCTTAGGCATGGGTTTAAGGTGGACTTCCTTGCAACCTCTCCCCTTAGCTCCTCTAAACGTAACAAGCCGTCTGCCCTTCAACATCCGGCTGTCGTCGATGCCTATCTGGCCAATGAAGTATTGAAAGGCCAGTTTTACATAGATCTCACGCTCCTGTTTGGCCTTCAGCACCCTTCATCTTCAACTTGGTAGCGGACTTAGTGGAATGGATCCTACGTGTGAGCTACGCGGTGTCCGATCTCGTTCACTACTTGGATGATTTCATCAGTGTGGGCCCTCCTATTTCTCTACAGTGTGCTCACAATTTTGACACTGCCTTAAACATTTGTCGTCGGCTGGGCTTGCCACTGCATCCCACTAAGTGTGTGAGACCCACAACTTGTATGGTTGTTTTGGGCATCAAACTTGACTCAGTCAACCAGATAGCTTGCCTACCAGCTGAGAAGCTACTTGCCCTTCAAGATTTACTCTTCTCGTGGGTTCCTCGCTGCTGGTGCGACAGATGGCAACTTGAATCCTTGATCGGCCACCTCCATTTTGCCGCCAAAGTGGTCTGGCCTGGCCGAACCTTCCTGCGTCACATGATTGACCTGCTCTGCTGCTTTTGGCAACCTGATCATCCTATCCAGTTGAACCGGGAGTTCCACCTTGACCTCCAGTGGTGGGTTCAATTTGTCTCTTTGGGGAACGGCATCAGCTTCTGGCTCTATCCAGGCTTGACCCCGGATTTAGATCTGGAGGTCACTTCTGACACAGCAAGTTCCCTTGGCTTTGGTGCCTTTTTCCACGGAGAATGGTTCTCTGGTCCATGGTTGCCTATCCAACGGCACGAGTTTATTGCCTACAAGGAACTCTTCCCGGTGGTTATTGCAGCGCATCTGTGGGGCCCAAGGTGGGCTAAGAGGAACATTTTGTTCCGTTCTGACAACACAGCTGTCGTGTCGGTCCTCAACTCTAGGACTTCCAAGGTCCCCCAGCTGATGCATCTAATGCGTAGTCTGCTTATGGCCTCAGCCCGTTTCAACTTCTTCACGGCCCAACACATTCCTACCAAACTTATACATCCGCCCAAGACATGTTTCACCAGTTCTGTCTTCATTCCAGCAGGCTTCACGCCAGTGGCTCTCCTTGTCCAGCCGATGAGTGGACCCTCTACCTTTTTACAACTTCCTTAGCCGAGTCCCTCCAACATTTCTCCATTAAGGTCTACCTTTCCGCTGTACGGTCTCTACACATCGAACAAGGCTTCCCCGATCCTCTAGCCAACTCTCTACGTCTCCAGGGTGGTTAGTAGCATCAAGCGTCAACGAGGCTCTCCTGCCGATGAACGTTTGCCTGTGACTGACTCCATTATGGGGATTGTTGCCAACTCCCTCGATCTGATTCTTCCTGACCACTGCATGTTCTGGGCTGCCTGCACTCTCGCCTTCTTTGGCTTCTTGAGATCCTCAGAATTCCAGTCCCCAACCTTGCCAGTTTCCAGTCCTCCATTCACCTTGAGGTATCAGATATTGCTGTGAACTCCAACTCTAACCCTTCCTGCTTGCAAGTTAAGATTAAGGCGTCCAAGACTGATCCATTCCGCATTGGCTGCTTTATTCACATTGGCCTTGGTACACCTCTTTGCGCTGTTCAGGCCATGTTGGCTTATCTAGTTCTCAGAGGTATTGCCCCAGGCCCCTTGTTCTTGCTGCAGGGCGGTCGGCCTCTGACTTGCACCTTACTCACCAACTGGCTTCGCCAAATCCTGGCAGTTGCAGGTGTGCCAGGCAACTTCTCGAGCCATAGCTTTCGCATCGGAGCCGCCACAGTCGCAGCACGCAGTGGAGTGCCGGATCACCTCATTCAAGCCCTGGGGAGGTGGACCAGCAGTGCTTATCAGCTCTACATTAGAACTCCTGCGTCAGCTTTGGCTGGCCTCTCTCATCACCTGGCTTAGCAGTTGGGGTGGGGCTCGTTTGGTAAGTGATCTGCTCAAGTGGGGTCTGTCCTCTTTCTGTAAGTAAGACTTACATAAAGAGGTACCTTGGTTATGGGTTCAAATGTGCTGTGGCAACAGCTAGATACAATCTGATGCAATTTGCAACAAAATAAATGCCTATGATGTTGGCTGGGTCCTTGGATGATTGTTGAAGGCAGTTGGGAAGTTCTGAAGGAAGGCACATGTGTTACAGGACTCGAATATGCAAGCTAGGGCATGCTCCAAGATGAAGAAAAGGCCTCTCTAATCTGATAGGTTTTGTAGTTGGCTTACTAATCCAGGATGTAGTCTCAAGTAGGGTGATGGTGGTCAGGAAGAGACTCGAGTCTCGAACTGGTGTGTTTCTTACATCATCAGTGAAAGGGTGGTTGTTTTGCTGTGGGGATGGTTGCTTTGGCGAGCATCGTGTGCATTTCAAAGATGTGCTAGAGGTCAGACACCAAGTCTGCTCCTTGGTGAATTGGTTGAGCTGTGTCCAATGCTTACAGGAAAAGAAACTTGGTTACAATTACTGTAGGCCAAGTTGCCAGATAGGACTTTCAACAGGTTTCTGATGTGCACTGAGGCAGCTCTTCCTCAAGTTCTTGTACAGGCCATTCTGCAACTGGGATGTCGTTGGCATTCTTAGCACGACCACTGTCATAAAATAGGGTGTTTCTCCTTTCGTCAGGAACAAGCAAGAAGCAGTCAAGAAGATTGTGGAGCCTTCGTGTGACCACCTTCCGTCTTGCTGCGACCGCCTTCCGTCTTGCTGCGACCGCCTGCCGTCTTGCTGCGACCGCCTTCCGTCTTGCTGCGACCGCCTGCCGTCTTGCTGCGACCGCCTGCCGTCTTGCTGCGACCGCCTGCCGTCTTGCTGCGACCGCCTTCCGTCTTGCTGCGACCGCCTTCCGTCTTGCTGCGACCGCCTGCCGTCTTGCTGCGACCGCCTTCCGTCTTGCTGCGACCGCCTTCCGTCTTGCTGCGACCGCCTGCCGTCTTGCTGCGACCGCCTTCCGTCTTGCTGCGACCGCCTGCCGTCTTGCTGCGACTGCCTTCCGTCTTGCTGCGACCGCCTTCCGTCTTGCTGCGACCGCTTGCCGTCTTGCTGCGACCGCTTGTAGTCTTGCTGCGACCGCCTGCTGTCTTGCTGCGACCGCCTTCCGTCTTGCTGCGACCGCCTGCCGTCTTGCAGTGACTGCCTGCCGTCTTGCAGTGATAACCTGCTGTCTTCTTGAAACCTTTATGCTGTCTTGCTGCGGGCAGGAATGGCACGTCTTGCTGGGGTATACATTCTGTCATTATGTGGCAGGCCTACCGTCTCGATACTCGGCGCATAGCTGCGACCGCCTCTCGCCTTGCTGCCTACTTCCCCCATTTCGTGCCTGCCTGCCGTCGTAAGGCGTGTTGGGTAGCTGCGGGGGGTTGTCGCCCTGGTGTGTCTGATTGTCGCCTTTGCGTTTTGCGTTTCGATGCCGTGTAGGATGCTTCCTTGACTTTGTAATGTATACACACTGGGCGTAACAGGTTGTCCAGTTGGCAGTTTGCTTGTCACCCTGGCGTGTTAGGTTGTCACCCTGGCGTGTTAGGTTGTCGCCCTGGCGTGTTAGGTTGTCGCCCTGGCTTGTTAGGTTGTCGCCCTGGCTTGTTAGGTTGTCGCCCTGGCGTGTTTGGTTGTCGCCCTGGCGTGTTTGGTTGTCGCCCTGGCGCGTTTGGTTGTCGCCCTGGCGCGTTAGGTTGTCGCCCTGGCGCGTTTGGTTGTCGCCCTGGCGTGTTAGGTCGTCACCCTGGCGTGTTTGGTTGTCGCCCTGGCGTGTTTGGTTGTCGCCCTGGCGCGTTAGGTTGTCGCCCTGGCGCGTTTGGTTGTCGCCCTGGCGTGTTAGGTCGTCGCCCTGGCGTGTTAGGTTGTCGCCCTGGCGTGTTTGGTTGTCGCCCTGGCGTGTTTGGTTGTCGCCCTGGCGTGTTTGGTTGTCGCCCTGGCGTGTTTGGTTGTCGCCCTGGCGTGTTAGGTTGTCGCCCTGGCGTGTTACTGCCTCTCACCCTGCTGCTGTCTCCTTGTTGTCCTGGTGTGACTATTACTTTACACCTCTTGGACTAAGGTAAGAATGTGTCTTTGTTTTTGTTGACATGGGTCGTAGTAAGAATTGCAACAAAACCCTGTTGCAAAACTGTACAAGAGGAGCTGCTTCAGTGCACAGCAGCAACTTGTTGAAGGTTGCGTCAGCAAACTTGGCCTAGCAGTTACCACAGGGCATTTATATGCACGCATTCCAAGAACTAATCCAATCTGTGCAAGCTCCAATGCTACTACTCCAAATGGATGTATTGATCTTCACAGAGACTTGGCTAGGTGACACAACATTAGATGCGGAGAGTGAATTCCTGGAATACCAACTGGAATGCAGGGAGTTTTCATGTATATATACTCTGAAGCTATGTATGATGGAATGTTCTTGACAATATTGAGTACTTCACCAAGACGTTTCTGAGTGACGCTGGTGCCATGCCCTACTGGTTTAGAAATGAGTGATAAAACAGAGGCTAACTCCTTGAAGGACACCTCATATCTGCAGGGAGATTAGACACTTGCTTTTTCAGCTTTCTCTGGCATTTAGCAGTGAATCTCTTGATCCATGTGGTCACTCTACGTAGGTTAATTCATGAGGAGGTTTTCTCTGGATCCATTAAGGTGTTGTCCACTTTGGAAGAGAAAGCGGACCACATCTCGACTTCAACTTCAGGGTCATAGTAATCAGGAGGTCGGCAGATTTTTTGTTCTGGCCAGTGACTTTCGTCTTGCCAGAGGAAACTCGGTCCTTGGATCCATGGGCTTTCTTGTGTTAGGTCTTGTGCAGATAAGCCCCTGGAACAGTCGTCAGAAGCGTTTAGGTAGCCAGGAGCATGCCTCCACTTGTTTGGATCCGAGCCTTCTCTCAATTCAGCAACCCCGTTGACTACAAAAGTGTGAAATCTGGCTTTCTCACTCTTGGTATACTGGAGCATGGTAGTTAAATCTGTCCAGTAGGTGATCTGCCCAGCCTAAATATCTAGCTCTCTCTGGGTGGTTTGGCCAATCCGTACTGTCAGGACCGCGGCTTGCAGCTCTAATCTCAGTACTTCACCTTTCCAAGCTCAAAGGAGCAGTGGTGAATGCTGTCTTCAGACTGGATTCTTAGGTAAGCTACAGCGCTAAAGGCAGTTTCAGACGCAT
Organism: Plumapathes pennacea; assembly: GCA_964036295.1. Taxonomy (NCBI): domain Eukaryota; kingdom Metazoa; phylum Cnidaria; class Anthozoa; order Antipatharia; family Myriopathidae; genus Plumapathes; species Plumapathes pennacea. Next base: position 8,917,158 of record OZ038466.1, on the reverse strand, counting down.
CAGCAAACACATGACGTTGGCGCTGTACCATGCGACCCTCACTCTTGTTGTAGCATCTGGGGATTGATAGCTTTGCCATGTCCATTCCGTCTTGCAAGTTTCCTAAGCGTCAGATACTGGGCCCGTTATTGGCTGATCCATTGTGTGCTCTCGCCTCCACAGTTCCTGTATGATCAATCTGGCCCTTAACACAAACAGTGCCACTAGGCCAAAGTGGGTCAAAGATAAAAGAGGCCTGTTTCAGGATACCTCACATGGTTGATGCGAAAAGTTTTGGCACAATCTTGATATCCAGAGTATCCCATTCCGTGTTCAAAAGCACACTTAGTGCCTGCTCAACAGGAAGGCTGTCCAATTCTAAATCCAGTGACTGGTGGGCTTAATCTGCAACTGGTAGCTTGGCCAGGACCTCTCGGCTGTTGCTCATGAACTTAGTGAGGCGAAAGCCACTCCTTGTCAGGAGGTCAGTCATATGTAATGCAAGGCTGATTGCTTCCTGGTCTGATGGGATGATGGGAGAGACCTGAGTAGATTGTCCATGTAATGGTCTCTCAAAACTGTTTGGATCATTACTTTGTCATACTCTTGAGAGTGGCCGAGAGCTGTTTGTTTCAAACAGGAACTTGCACTGCATGGGCTTGATTTGGCTCCAAAGATCATAGCCTGCATTTCCTCAAAAAAGGCTGATTTTGCTCAATGATGATGCTTCCTCGATGCATGTTCATTTTCTCTGTGTACATTGTTACACTGGAAGAAAGGAGTTGCAGTCTCATTCTCCTCACCTGTTGTGGTAATGACTGGTTGCATAAATTGTGACGTAACTGGGGGAGCGTACGTTGGGAGCCCTTTGCTTGTGGCAGTGGCTCTCTCTACATTGGGAAGTGAGCCCAGGGCATTGTGGGAGAATACTGGATCAGTAGCAGTTGTCGCTTCTGTCTTCACGAGCTTGGCAAAATCACTGAATTTGGGAATGGTATCTCGGTAGAGTCTCATTTTGTTGGTTTCACTGCACCAACGATCCTGCAGCTGCATTGGGAGCTTCTTCACCATGTTTTGATGATTTTTGCGGGTGGTCCAAGATCGTAAAGAAAGAGAGTGACATCATGGCTAAGGCATTGGGTCAGGAAAGTTGAATACTGATCAAGGGCAACATCATCTCCCAGTTTGATGGTCGGCCATTCACTTACTTTCTTGAGGTAAGCATTGGAGATCCTCTATGTGTCACCGTACTTTTCTTCCAGCAGCTGTTTTGCTTCCAGGTAACCCTTCTTGGGGTCCATGAATAGACACCCCTTTATTAGTTTCTTTGGTTGTCCTTCCGGGTACAGTTCTTCAAAAGTTCGGTTACAGGGAATTTGTCTGCTTTCAGTAAAAATCTGGTTGTAATCACGCTCGTCACTGTTGGCCGTAGCTCAATAGGTTGAGAGACAGATAAAGCCTTTGATAAAGCAGAAGCGGGTTGCTGCGACTGTAACTTTGTGTTCATCAAGATATTCATTCATCCCGTCGTTAAAGTTCAGTTCTTGTTCCACTTGAGCGTATGTGCGCTCACGAGCTTGAGCCACTCCAACCCCTTCCTGCAGTTCAAGCCTTACAGTTTCATTTTGAAGAGCTTGTTTTTTCTCTAGCATAGCGGCTCTGGCAACTAATTCTGCTGCTTTGGCTCTTTCTCTGGCTCTCGTAGAGACAGATGAAGCTCTTAAAGAAGCCTTGGAACGGTTAGACAGTTTGGAGATAATTGAACCGTTATTGAGCTGTTCCTCTATTTGGCGCTTTGCCAAGATAGTCCAATTTCCGATTTTGTCAATGAAATCACCCATTATCTTGTGCTCTTGGTATTAGTCCCTTGCAATGAGTTTTTCTTCCTTTGTGGTCAGAGTACCACATAAGACATGTTTTCTGCAGGTCTTCAAGAACTTTATGCAAAGTCTTCAGTTCACTCTGAACTATGTGCACCTTGTCATAGTCTTCAGTGAGCAGTTCTATTTTCTTCATTTGACGTGATATTTTCCTTTGGGTAGATTGACCGTTTTGCCATTTAATGTGGGCTTGAAAAGCCAATGCCTTTCGCTGTGGGCTTTTTTGTTCTTGCGCCGCCGACAACGTCTTGCTTTGTGCTTGTTGCATACTCATTTGCTTTGATGTTTAAATCTTCTCTCGGTCTCAGTGAACCTTCCAACTCTTGATTAGAGTCAATCATTTCCAAATTCTGCCATCCGGCTTGAAGGACCAAAAATGTTGATGACTCGACTCTAGACTCGTGAGATGTCCGGTTGCTGAAGATTTGTTGGGTTCACTTCACAGATACACAAAAAGGTTGATTGATTGATTTATTGACTGACTGAAGACTGATAAAAAAGCTATTGCCTTAAGTAGCCCAAAAAGAAGTAACATATGGTAGAATACAAAGAACTGAAACAAAAGAGTAAACTGTGCAAAGGAAAAAACAGACAATTTCGGCCAGTTGGCAACAAGATCCATCAAAAAAGCAAAGTCTTCATTTTTAAGAGTCTATTGAGAACAGTTAAAGCCCTAGAGAGCTTTGGAAGCACTTTAAGAATACTATGGGATGCACCCAGAAACAAAAGGGGGGGAGGGGGGGTACTTCCATATGTATATATATAAGCCATATTATATGTATGTGCTGCCCCAAGGGGTATCATTTTCAAGCAGTTTTAGTATGAATTGGGTATAGATTTTGCCTTTTTGGTCTGAAATAGGGTATCAATTTTGTCTTTTTGGCCTGGGATATGGTATGATTTTAACAGAAATCGGTTGTTGCGGACATGAAAAAAATATCTGAAATAGTTCTGAAATAGGGTATACATTTTTGTAGTTGGGTCTGAAATAGGGTATAGATAATTTGTCTTGACACTTTTGCCTTTTATTTTCAGAGGTACTGCGATGTTGATGGAAGCATAAAGAACTAATTCATTCAGCCCCAGATTTTTCTAGTGGGAGGTCCATTTGATATAGATTTATTACAAATTGTTGAAAGTGTGCCGTGCACCACTCCTTAACAGAAAATGCTAGATGCTGTTCCTGGGCTGCTTGCCTCCTACTTGTACATGTTAATACATACCTAGCACAAATTGCAAAGCATTATTGATGTTATTCGAGCAGATTTTGCTTGAAAGGTGGGGGTTAGTCTTTCCATCTGTCTGTGATCGAGTAATCATCAAAGCTTTTCCAAGCGCAACGGTAGAGGACATAGCCGATCACATCAAGCCAACGGGGGCTGGGGGGCTAAACTCTATTGAGATTTCTTGTGATGCAGATTTTAATGCTTTTGGATGTAATGTTAGGGGTTTCCTACTCTCCGTCCCTCTCGAACACAGTTTACGGTCGTTCGTGTATGTGCGTTATCATAATAAACATAAAATCAGTCAGAACACTGTGCCTTTTGCAAATTTTATTGCTTTATACCTATTGATATCACCAAGGGAAGAAAACTATTTTGACTACTTCTTGCAAATAGTAGGTTGACCAACCAAAATATATATACGTGACTAGGGGGTGTTGGGGTAATATTGTCAAGCTAGGCGTGACCTTTTTATATGCAAAATTCTTCAAGAACTTGCTCCAAGGACAGCAAGAGCGATCACACCTTTGAGTTCTTCATGAGCATATTAAGCATTTAACTGTATTGAAGTTATTGGGTTTAAGATTTCCGAGGGCTTGACGTTTAAGTAGTGTCACCCTGCGTGATTCGTGTGAACCATTAGTTGCCGCAACAATATCTGGCAAAAAATAGAAAGAAAGAAACAATTCGCGTAAACTTTCATTTAGTATTTGGACAAAGTAACAGAACAAGTTTCATTGTTTTATCAAACCCACAATTGTGCTGATTGCGGTCTGCTCCTCGTTTATGAGATGTATCTTCGCTTTTAAGCCCGTATTAAGTCTCCCTACACAAAACCAAGAAGCCTGACATTTCATTGTTTATCAACTTTTTGCTAGTTGATGCACCACTTGATCGTGCCAATCTTCTCGAGGATTAATCAGTTTACCACGAACAGGAACACCTTTAATGAACGGAAAGAAAAAAGTCCTTACAGTACAAAATAAATATTACCTCGTATAGATTATTAAAGCAATATAATGTAAACTGCCACTTGATAATAATGCCAAGGAAAGGCACCCTCAAGAATCTCTACGCTGTCCAGCGATATGTTAGTGATGGTATTGTATCTGGGCACCAGAACTTCAATTCTAGTTTCTCTTAGCAAATTTTTTAGTGCAGCTTCATGCATTGCTTAGAGGACTCTGAAATTCTGTCATAAAATAGCAACAACATGCAAACATCCACACAGTCATGTACATATTAACACATGTTTTAAAATATCTGTGAGGGTGAACTGTTAGAAAACTGGTGAATAAGGTGAACATGTATTGCACGGTATTGTAATCACAAGCCTGCAAACTTTTCAACATCCATTGAACGCTGGTTGAACAGGTCTAAAAAGCATTCAGCAGCTATATTGCACTCAAGAAATGGTAAAAACTCACGAACAGTTTGATCACAAGGGCCACAATACTTGTGGCTATGGCGATATACAAATGGGAGCATTGTTGCTATTACACATGTCATAAGTGCTGTCAGCAACTGCATGGGTGGACATTATGGTATTAAAAGGTCTTCGCGACAGTCTGCCTAGCTCTTGTTTAAACTGCTTGTGCATTCCATCTTTGATGGAGTGGAGCCTTCCTAGTCTGTCACTCTTTGAGGAGTACATCTGCTGATTTTTTAAGTAAGTCAAAAAGGGGGCAACTGTTTTTCTGTAACAAATTTATCCCTATTATTCCTGATGATACTTGCAGTAATGATTGTAATACTAATAAACATACTTGGAGTAGCCCTGCCAGCTTCTTCAGTGCCCTAATTGACAGACCGTGAGCATTAACAATGCAAAATAAAATTCAAAAATATTAAATGACTCTTTCATTGCTTATGAAATGGAACATGCAAGCTACTCTCTGGCCATACAATATATTAATTTATTGTGATTTATTTATTGCATATTAATATAATTATTAATAATTTTTTAGTATTGCTCCTTTGCAAACTCCTGACTCTGTTAGAAGATGAAGAAGAGGAAGAAGAAGTTAGAATAGGACGAAAAATCCCACACCAGGACTTGAACCTGGGCCTCGACGCTGAAGATAGCGTCGCATCCTAACCACTGGACCATATGGGATTTCAGGTAATGAGAAAGTAAGGTTATTTATTGCCATCACTACCACTATTTAAATATCCCTCCAATAAAATATAGAGCATCATCTCACACAGACATACTTGCAGCTGAAACTGTGCTCATCGAGGTGGCTTTGTCGCCATTTACCATGAGTCATATCAACTGAAGAAAAAATATTAAATATGCAAATATAAGTATATAATACATAAATAGGCACATCAAAAGCACTATGACAAATATATACAGTGACTTTTTTGCTGTGAATAGGGAATATAGAAACACACAAACTAACTGAAATTGTACACTAGTTCAGCGGACTTACCCTGGAACTCGCCTGAGTCCCTCTCGTAAACAAAGATGGCGGCAGTTTGATGATTCCTTGTTCATATCAGCATGGATCTTTTTCGCGTGGAGCGCTACATGGGAGATGATGATCAGGACAGGGGTAGTCCTGAAAAAGAGGAGTCAAGGTTAAGGCAGCTTTATCTGGAAATCGAGAGACGGAAACGAAAGTTAGAAGAGACAAAAGCATCGGGTTTAGATGAAACACATGCTCAAACATCAAGTCAGCGCAGAAAGAAAACAAAGAAGGCGAAGAAACAAAGAGAGCCAGAAAGAGCGGAATGTAGTAAGCGGATTGATAGGGATCCGGAGGTGACTAGTAAAAGCAGAAAAGGAAAACGACGCTCGGACGGCGCAGAGAATGCTGATGAAACTATAGCGGCATCTTCCACAGACGATGTTGAGGTGCGAAAACTTAAAGGCGTAAAGGATAAGGAAAAGTACGAAACTAGCAAATCAAAAGAATCTCAAGCAAAACAGAAGAGAAAAGGATCACCCACAGACAAAGCAAAGAGGACAGAACTATCTAAAGAACCTGAAAAGCTTGAAAGTGCCAGGAATCGAAGGCAGAAAGAATATAACAAGTCAGAGCTGAAGGGCTCTACATTGGGTGTAACTTGTGAAGATGATGAGGACGAAGTGCCACCAGAATATGAGGTGCAGAATGGAGGAGATCTGGTTGAACAGCAGAGTGTCACAGGGGACGAAGAAGTGATGTTGAACCCAGCTGGTTATACTGTAATTGGTGGTCACAAGAATGAACAGCAAATACAAGTGAAGAAAGTGCAGCGTATGCTGCCAGAGTGGCTAGTAAAGCCCACTGTTGTTGATGCCGACTTAAATGGCAAGCTTCTACCTGTGGGCCAGCTGACTTGTCTGAACAAACAGCTTATTGCAAAGCTGGAACAGCAAAACATGACTCATTTATTTCCTGTTCAGAGTGCTGTCATTCCTGTTGTTTTGTCTCATAGTTTCAGTGCTTACCAGCCCAGGGACCTGTGTGTGTCTGCTCCAACTGGGAGTGGCAAGACACTGGCATATGTGTTGCCCATTGTGCATTCTCTGATGGGACGTGTGGTGTGCCACCTGCGAGCCTTAGTGCTCTTGCCCACAAAAGACTTGGCAAATCAGGTTAGGCAGGTTTTTGACTTGTTTACACAAGGCACCAGTCTCAAGGTTGGTTTGGCCACAGGGACCAAGTCATTTGCCAAGGAGCAAGAAATGATTGCTGGCCAGAAGTAAGCATTATTTTTTTACACGATCTTACATGACCTTATCAATAATATTATCTTACACGATCTTGAGAAGATCTTACAGCTGCCAGGGTCTTACCAAGATCTTGACAGGATCTTGGCAAGATTATACTGGATCTTACTAGAGTGTTAGGACGATATTACAAGAGCTTGCCAAGATCTTACCAAGATCTTGATAGGATCTTTCATGTTCCAAGACCTTGACAGGATATGATGTCAACCTTACATAAGCAGTGTTGTATCCAGGATTTCAAAACTGGGGGTCCTTTGGACCCCCTCTTCCAAAATTTAGGGGTCCAAATAGGATTTTGTGGGGTCCAACTAATTAATATTTATTTTTAATATTAATATTCGTGGCGCGTCATTATTCACATTGCTTATTTTTGTACCAAACAAATAACAAGCCGATAGGACATTTTTTATGTTCCTGCCACATTTTGTTCTCTTTCGAGGAGGTTTTCTTCTAAAAGTATTTTAATGACGTCCGCCATACGCACAAAACATATTTATGCAAATCTGAACTCAATTCTTTGGGTTATCAAATTTCACCACGCTACGCGAAAAATTGATAGCTTGATTTTCAGTCGATGTGCAGGACTACAGGTCAATGTTTTAAGATTTGTATGCAGACAGATTTCGACCGTTTGTCATATTAAAAGTGGTGTCGTCGTGATCGATAAAAGGTGTGCACGTCGCGATAAACTGAGCCGCTCGAACAGCCAGTGGTTTACAGTAACATTTGATCGAATATTTTTTCAGTTACACTTGCATTCTAGGATTTAACCCTTAGAAATTGTACTACTTTTTTCGTGTTGTATGCGACAGAAAACCAAATCACGGAGTGATTTTTTATTCGTGTCGTAAGCGAAAGTTGCAACGCGTATTAAATCAGGCTTTACCGACGCGCTATCAGTGGTGAAGGATCAGCGTCGGGTTTCCGCTTAGCGGGTCGCGTTCCGAAAAGAGTCGCTTGTCAATTAATTTTTCGAGTGCATCCAAGCGGACGCACTTGCTGGAATTTTTTGTGTCCAAATTGAGATTTGTGCGTCCCAGGACGCAATGACGTGCTCTGGATACAACACTGCATAAGAGCTTGTCAGGATCTTACAATAGCAAGATCTTGCTAGGACTTTGACGATTAGTCCACAAGTGCATCCTTGTTTATAAGTGCCTACACAACTTGGTACCAGAGTATCTGAGCCATTATTTTAATAGAAATTGTGAAGTCCACAATTACAACATGAGGCAGTGGCATGACTTGCATTTGCCTAAACCCAAATGTGAACTGGGTAAGAGAACATTTAGTTTCTCTGGTGCTAAATACTTTAATGCTCTCCCTTCTAAGATAAAAAATGCACCATCCCTAGCAATTTTTAAAAATCAGATTAGAAATTATTTTATATCTTTAAATTAAAATAAATTGTTGTCACGATTAGCAGGGGTTGGGCATAGGGGTTTTATAAATGGGTTGATAGTTGATTGTTAGATTAGAAGTAGGTATGGCTTTAAATTATTTTATTATGACATAGGCTTGTTTTTACTCTCAGTTATTTAAATGGGATTTTTCTATGAAAATTAGATAGTTGTGATAATTTATGTATTTTTTAATTAGTTTTATTTGGACACAAGGCCCTTCTGGGTACCAGCCTCGTTGCTGAATGGGCCACCCTTTATAAATAAAGTTACCTTAACCTACTAGGATCATGGCAAGATCATAGGCAAATAATAATACTTGTGCCCTAAAAGAGCAATGAGTTGTAGTTTGCACTATTTTTTTCTCATCAAGACTGGCACACAGTGATTAGTTGTTAATGACCATGTGATTTGTGGTGCGGTTATATTAAAACCTGACTTACTCTAATGTGGTTCGTTCTTGTCTTTATTATGTGATTTAACAGTTTTGGTGGTGGCACAAGTCAAGTTGACATTTTAGTCTGCACTCCTGGGCGGCTGGTAGACCACATCACATCCACACCACACTTCACTCTCCAGCACCTGAGGTTCCTTGTAATTGATGAAGCAGATCGTTTATTGGACCAGTCTTATCATGGCTGGCTGGGCAAAGTCCTGAAGGCGGCATACAACACAGAACATGAAGAGGACACCAGGTCAGTGAAACATTTTGTGCCCTTCAGTTGTGATATCATTTCTCAACAAATATATTATATTCACAATCAGTAGAAATAGATACTGTATGTCACCCGGCCTCCTTTACTTCCATATGCCCCCCCCCCCCCCCAAGTTAAAAATACAGTCTAACCCGCTATTTCAAATTCGGTTTATTCGAAGTCCTTGTTATTTTGAAGTCAAACCAAATCCCCTTGGATTAGCTTGACTAGCTTGGTTATTTCAAAACCCTGCCATTTTGAACTTTTGTCATGTCCTGTGGGACGTCTTTGAAATAGTGGGGCTCAACTGTATTGTGATACAGTATTTCTAAATCGGGATCAAAATCGGGATCAAAATCGGGAGAGCATTTCTGGGCAATTTTATTGTTTTCTTTCCTTGTGTTATGACTCCTCCATTATCTCGGGCTACTTCCTACTTCTCCCTTAGTTCTTTTCTTCCTTCACTTATGTCTCATTCTTCATTCATTTCTTTCACTCTTCAGGTCTTTGTGCTGCCGACTTCAAACTGTAAGGTACCCCCCAAGTGCTCAAACGGCATCAAGCATGTCCTCTATTCAACTGCCGCTTCAGAAACTCCTGTTCTCTGCCACCATGACACACAGTCCTGAAAAACTGGCCCCTCTTCAACTTTATCAGCCTGTTTTGTTTATGGTGACTCAGTCGGCAGCACCAGCTAATGATGATGATGCAGGTACATGTAACACTTGATTATCATTTAACCTGTCAGTTAAATTCTCCCCAACTCTCCTTCCTTCCTTCCTTCTATCTGTATGCTATTCATTCCTTCTCTCCATCTGTTTGTCCTTCCTTCCATTCATCCTTTTCTCTCAATTTCAGTACCTATTAGTTAGTTCCTTCATTCTTCTCCTCCCGCTTCATCTTTTTCTGATTTTCCAGCTTTCTTGCTCCCTTGTATTTCCTTCATTTGATTCTCTACAACCTCAAACTACTTTTGGTTTCCGCTCTCCTTTTTGTCCTCCTTCCATCTTTTAATATCTTCTCTTCCATCCTGTGTTTCTCTGGTTTTCTATTTACATGATTTTGTATCTTTGCTTCTCCTCTCTTAATTCTTACATGCCTTTGCTTTTTTGAAGTACGTATAATTTTCTGACGATATTGACTTTTCTTCCAGAGGGTGCAGATGACTCTTTGAGTTGGTACAGCACCCCATCTGGTTTGACAGAGTACATGACCATCTGTAACTCTGGAGAGAAGCCTCTGGTGGTGCTTCACTTTCTGATACAGCTCAAGTTCCAGAATGTCCTTTGTTTCACATCATCAATTGAGTCCACCCACAGGTACAGTGTACATGTAATTATCTCCAGATCCAACAGTTTGTTAGGGTTAATTTTGGGGCCTGCCAGGTTGGTTGGATTTGTTAGTTGTTCAGTTTTGGGCCCAGGTTGATTGGGTTTGGTAAGGGTTCAATTTTAGGCCTAGGTTGATTGCATTTGTTCTACAAGATATGTCCAACATCTCGGCAAGACCTTGTAGGATCTTGTGGGGTCCCAGGCTGATTGAGTTTGTTAAGTGTTAAATTTTGGGCCTGGGTTGATTGGGTTTGTTAAAGGTTAAGTATTGGGCCCGGGTTGACTGGATTTGTTAAGGGTCAAGTTTTGGGTCCAGGTTGATTGGATTTGTTAAGGGTCAAGTTTGGGGCCTAGGTTGATTGGATATGTTAAGGGTTAAGTTTTGGGCCTTCTAGGTTGATTTTGTTTGTTAAAGGTTAAGTTTTGGGCCCAGACTGATTGGATTTGTTAAGGGTTAAGTTTTGGGCCTTCTGGGTTGATTGTGTTGTTAAGGGTCAAGTTTTGGGCCTACTAGTTTGATTGGATTTGTTATGGGTCAGGTTTTGGGCCTACTAGTTTGATTGGATATGTTATGGGTCATGTTTGGGGCCCAGGTTGATTGGGTTTTTTAAGGGTTAGGTTTTGGGCCTACTAGTTTGATTGGATATGTTATGGGTCATGTTTGGGGCCCAGGTTGATTGGGTTTTTTAAGGGTTAGGTTTTGGGCCTGGGCCAATTGTGTTTGTTCTACAAGACAAATAATTTTAGAAGAATGATCAGTGTGTCGGGGGAACTTTTGAATCAAATCATAGTTGCTTTTAGGACAGATTACCATTTTGTAATACATTAACAACTGGTTCAAATTGCACTGGATATTACATGTAGCAATGCTTCCATTTCAGACTCCATCTTTTACTGAAGTTGCATGGTGGGATAACTGTGGCAGAATACTCCTCAAGTCTCACAACTCAGCAAAGGCGAGGGATTCTGAGAGACTTCCGAGGAGGCAAGTTACAACTCCTGATCTGCTCTGATGCGATGGCAAGAGGGATGGACATTGACTCAGTGCAATATGTCATCAGTTATGATGCCCCAAACTATGTCAAGGGCTACATACATCGAGTGGGGCGCACTGCAAGGGCTGGAAACAAAGGTAGGTCCTCTATCATCTGTGTGTTCCTGTTTGTCAGAAGATATGCATGTTCTGCACTAATTCTTCCCCTCCCCACACCCTTGGATACCTGGGTACTCAGAGTGTTACAGGTTTTGTATGAGCTGTACTGTTCTCACAGCTATGGCTTGGTATTAGCTCTCATGCATTCTGCTCCATCTGGCAGCTTTGCTTCTCTCTTTTATGTGATTATTTTGTAAGGAAGGTGGTGCTCATTAATACTTTGAGATCTGACCAGGTTTTGTCTATTGACTCCAACCAGGAACTGCATTCACCTTGCTCCACAGTGAGGAAGCACACCATTTCAAGGAACTCATCCGTAAAACTGGGCGTGAGAAGATTGCCAAGTTTAGAGTCAAAGATGATGATCTTCATCCACTGATCCCAGAGTATCAAGAGTCCTTAGGAAAACTTCAAGAAGTGTTGGCACAGGAACACCAGAGGCAAAGCCAGTCCAGGGGAAATGAGAAGGTGCTGAGATTCTTACAGCAACAGATCAAGGACAATCTGATGAACATTGAAGTAGATCAAAATTAACTCTTGTACTGCATGCCAAGTACAGTAACTACAAAATTTAATAGGAGCTGACAGGAAGAAGGCAGAGATATCTACTGCAATGTCTTCCCACAGATTCTTTGTAGAGTTGTATGATTGGCTCAAGCTTGCTCCTGGGTCCCACAAATTAGCACAGGTGGTAGGCTTGCACTGCTTTGTTGACTTGTTTGTCTATCTGAGGCCACAGACCATTTCTTGATGCCCCCTGGGCCCGGTTTTCGAAAGTTGATTAAGCTAATCTAGGATTAACGAAATTCTTTCTCTCAACCTCTGCCAATAAACTGCTGGGCCTGGTTTTTCGAAAGTCGATTAAGCTAATCCAGGATTAACGAAATTCTTTCTCTCAACCTCTCTGCCAATAAACTGCAGAGTTTTGTTCAAAGATAGATTAAAAAGCTCGTTCCAGCTTAAAACATTACCAAGAAAGTCGTTGTGGACGAAACTTTCACGTTTTCAGGCTCACATAAGGCCGGAAAGTTTATACCTAATCCAGGATTAGCCTAATCGTGCTTTGAAAAACCGGTCCCTGGGTTTTGTTCGAAGATGGATTACAAAGCTTGTTCCAGCTTAAAATGTTATCAAGAAAGTCGTTGTGGACAAAACTTTCACATTTTCAGGCTAAAAAATGACAAGAAAGTTTAGTCCTAATCCAGGATTAACCTAAGCGTGCTTTGAAAAACTGGCCCAGTGTTCTAGTGTGATGGTCTGGTTCCACAGGCTCTCAGACATGACAACATTCTAAAATCAGTGGTAGGTATATAGGAGAAGGTACAACTGCTAAAGGCACGCATTCAGGGGGCAAGCTCACCTAAGAAATTTTTAAAAGCTAGTCTCCCTGAAATGGCATTTTCTTCATTTTTTACAGTAGTGTTGAGCACATGATTGGGCTAAGGAAGCTCCTCGTTCTGACTGGTTCAGGGAAGAGCATGGAAAATATTTCTTAACTTCACTGTTCATTTGACACTTTCAGTCCTTCACCACTTAACAGTACTGATCTTGCACTTCTTCACAGTTGAGTGTCAATCCAGTTTGTTCAAGTTTGTCCAGGTTTTTGTTGTGCTCATCTCTTGTTGCCAAATACGGTGGTGCAGGGTGAGTAATAAGGAAACTCTTCTTTATAACAACTCAACAACTTTAATGCTCATGGTATTCTCCCTTATCTCACAGTAGGTATCATGTGATACCGGTGGTCTTGAGATACTGAAGAGTGGTTTTCTGATGACTTTTGGGAACCAAAACCAAAGTAATCACAGCACCAATAACAAAGGCTGTTTGAAACACTTCAGCCAATCAGAAGACAAAGCTGTCATGAGCAGATTGCAATCAGGTTAATATTTTTTGTTGCTGATTGGCTGAGAATGCTGCTAAACTTGTTTGGACCAATCAAGAAGCATAGCAAATAAAACCAAAGCCATCACATGATTACTTTCGACAGTCATCCAAAAACCACTCTAAATGTAAGCAATAACTACCAAAGTACTCAAAATGCATTTTTAAAGAGTCAGAAAGAAGAGAGGTTTAGAAAGTAAACCACAAATAGGAAGCACACTGTTGTACAAAAAAGGGGAGTTCACAAGTTTTTTCAGTACTTGTATGCTTATGCTTACAGTGAACCATCCTAATTGCAGAAATGGCATAAAATCCATCTTACTGATTTTAAAAGCAAATAAATACCATCAGCAACCATCAGCAGGAGAAGTACATAAAAATAGTTCAACTTACTCGGTGAGGCAAAGTGGAGACAATATTAAACTAGCAAGTCAGAAGTGCTAAGACTGCTCATCCGACATGTGGCTGACAAACAGTGTGATCTTAGCTTAACTCTTTCACTCCCAAGTTCAAAATGGAGCTTCTCCCAACCATTCAAGAGGAAGATGAATGGGTGAGGTTGTGAGGCTCGACAATTCAATCATCTGTCATCTAAGCAAGCTATGAAAAGCCAAGTGCTTCCTTCAGTATGATTGCATTAGTGGGAGTGAAAGAGTAAAGTCTGTCACATGGAACCTTTTTACTACACATTAATAACACATTTGAGCCCACCATAATGTTATATGGCTTAACATGATTCAAATCCTATTACTAATTTTAGGCTGCATTCGATTGGTCTATTCCAGAATAGGAATAGCTAAAATGACCCAAAGTGTTGCTTGTTCTTGGAGAGATGTAGTTCGAAATAATAATTATTGTTTTGAACACCCCTACACTGGCATTTCAAACAACTTCTAATACTTCTCAACCCAAGTCAGCTCCAATTCAAAGAATTTTACCAATCAACAGGTCCCTATTCCTCTTCCAAAATAGACCCAATTGAACACACCTTTAATGTCATAGTTTGGTTCAATATAACTTACAGTAAGCCCAAATCACATTGTTTAAACCAGCTTTTCAGGAAATTTTCTTCTAAATGTGGTGCATTCTTGTTCCCAGGCTCTTTTCCCTACCCCACCCCACAGGCCTGGGGGGTGGGGTAGGGAAAAGAGCCTGGAACAAGGATGCATGTGGTGTCAAAATTCTTAATTCTTTGACAGTGTAAATGTGGGGTCCATCAAAGAGAAACTTCACCAATAGATATATTATAATGTTAGGCACAGGCCATGGATTGTGCTAACTAAAGTGACCAACAATGTTTAAATTGCTTCTACTAGGTGATGTCAACAATGACAGTTTAGGACTTTTCTTGAGCAACCAGGACTCCAGAGCTCTTGTCCACTGCTTGGGAGTTACTGTTTGAACTGTCTCTTTCCCCTTTGACTCTTATGTTGTACTTATCTCGAAAAGCAGCCAGTTCTGCTTCTTTGGAAATTAGCTGCTCTCTTAGTTTTTCAATTATCATGTCAATCTGCAAGCAGAAAAAGTAAAAAAATAAGAAATAAAAATTGGCAGAGGCTTCATAATCATGCAAAAATACACAAACAATCTTACAAATATTAGGTCACAATATAAATTTGAAGGCAGAGTGGCTCGGTTGGAGGCATTCTGATATAAAGTGACTGTATATGCAGAATAGGACTATCTGTATCTTTGTGTGATTATTCAACTTGGAGAAAATGGGAACTTGTGTCCTGCTTGGGTGTGTGTTGGTCAGTCTTTAAATACTCCTTACATGTGTCCATAGGAGGCCTTGAGAACACTCAGGGTCAATGCAGTGCTTTCTGCATTTTTCTCACTCACATAGTTCATACCTGTTCTTTGTTCTTTGTCAGAGCTGGTAACACATCATTTACTGTTCTCTCCACCAACACCCCACCAACCATCCTAAAGCATCGCCTTTCGGGTTCCACGCCCTTCAGGGTGTTTGTCACAACACTGAGGAAAATAAACACAATTATGTAGTTTCTCATTTTCACATTTGATCCTTTAAGTTCCTGGAGTAACACAGGTTACAGCTTTTATCACTAGACTAAGTTACGCTGTACTATACCATTAAGGAGTAAATACTGCAATACAAGTTACTGAATCACGAGTCCTGCCTTGACGACCAATCACTTGCTATTCTTGCTACGTGATTCGTGAAATGTCTTTATGAATAATTGAAATAATTGGCAAGGAAACGTCATGAAACGGAGAAAGAAGGATAACGGTTTAATCACTCGACATCCAAGTGACTAGTCCACGATCTGTCAAATACACGTGGAATTTCGTCTCGCTCACTTGGAAGACATACGACGTATATTCCTAAGTATATTAAAGCAGAAAGTAGTTGCTCAAGTCGATCTTTCAGCAGTTTTTATGACACACCCAACCCTGCGACTGCTGAACTGAACGTACACAGGTGGTCTGATTGTACAACCAAACTCTATACAATCACCGACAGTTCATGAAAGCACTGCCCTTGTCTCCCTAACCTGTGTTCGTTGCTGTCCATCTCCAGTTCACCTATTTTGCTCATGATGCTCCTGCACTCTTGCCTCAGCTGGTTGAAGTGCATTACGATTTGCTCCTGATCTAACGCTCCTTTATTTTTGACAGATTTCTTCGCAACAGCCGCCATGATGGAAAAACACCCACAATGCTGTGTTACAAAGAAAGCTAACACCAGACCCCTTACATTTTTGGATCACTCGTTCAAGGATGCGTTCGACCAGCGGACTCCCAAACTAGGATACACTATAATAGGGTTACATCAAGTACTAACCCAAGGCTCTGTTGACAAAATGGCCGACAGATTCAGGTTTAAACTAAAGGCCAAGATTTCCCCAAATATCTGCATTGTTAGCGACAATATTATGACCAGGGACTCGGATATACTTGGTGATATTATCACGCCGTCGGCAATGGCTCAAGCAAAGAAAATAGTCTCTCATGAACTCGCTTGCGTATAACAGCCGAAACGACCCTCGCAGGAACGAAGGTGAGTTTTTGCTTGACATATTTTCCAATCTTTTGATTTTGAAAATATGTTTTATTCTTGGAGAAAACACTGGTCAAAGTCAGATTTAGTTAGGGTTTGACCCAGGCTCCTAGGTTTTATAAACCAAAATTTTTTTCTCCTTGAGTTCAACTCAAACACTGGATATAGGCAGTCGAGATGGTAAATGATAGGAATCTGTTTTTTGATTTTGAAAACATGTCTTAATCTTGGAAAAAACACTGGTCAAAGTCAGACTTAGTTAGGGTTTGACCCAGGCTCATAGGGTTTATAAACCGAAAATTTTTTGGTGCTTTAGTTCAACTCAAATACTGGAAATAGGCACTTCAGATTGTAAATGATAGGAATCAGCCTTTTGATTTTGAAAATATGTTTTATTCTTGGAGAAAGCACTGGTGAAAGTCAGACTTAGTTAGGGTTTGACCCAGGCTCCTAGGGTTTATAAACCAAAATTTTTGGGTCCTTTAGTTCAATTCCAACACTGGAAATAGGCAGTCGAGATGGTAAATGATAGGAATGAGCCTTTTGATTTTGAAAATATGTTTTATTCTTGGAGAAAACACTGGTCAAAGTCAGACTTAGTTAGGGTTTGACCCAGGCTCCTAGGGTTTATAAACCAAAATTTTTGGGTCCTTTAGTTCAATTCCAACACTGGAAATAGGCAGTCGAGATGGTAAATGATAGGAATGAGCCTTTTGATTTTGAAAATATGTTTTATTCTTGGAGAAAACACTGGTCAAAGTCAGACTTAGTTAGGGTTTGACCCAGGCTCCTAGGGTTTATAAACCAAAATTTTTGGGTCCTTTAGTTCAATTCCAACACTGGAAATAGGCAGTCGAGATGGTAAATGATAGGAATCAGCCTTTTGATTTTGAAAATATGTTTTATTCTTGGAGAAAACACTGGTCAAAGTCAGATTTAGTTAGGGTTTGACCCAGGCTCCTAGGGTTTATAAACCAAAATTTTTTGGTGCTTTAGTTCAACTCAAACACTGGAAATAGGCAGTCGAGATGGTAAATGATAGGAATCAGCCTTTTGATTTTGAAAATAGGTTTTATTCTTGGAGAAAACACTGGTCAAAGTCAGACTTAGTTTGGGTTTAACCCAGGCTCCTAGGGTTTATAAACCAAAATTTTTTTGGCGCTTTAATTCAACTCAAACACTGGAAATAGGCAGTTGAGATGGTAAATGATAGGAATCAGCCTTTTGATTTTAAAAATAGGTTTTATTCTTGGAGAAAATACTGGTCAAACTCAGACTTAGTTAGGGTTTGACCCAGGCTCCTAGGGTTTATAAACCAAAATTTTTTGGTCCTTGAGTTCAAGTCAAACACTGGAAATAGGCAGTCGAGATGGTAAATGATAGGAATCAGCCTTTTGATTTTGAAAATAGGTTTTATTCTTGGAGAAAACACTGGTCAAAGTCAGATTTAGTTAGGGTTTGACCCAGGCTCCTAGGGTTTATAAACCAAAATTTTTTTGGTGCTTTAGTTCAACTCAAACACTGGAAATAGGCAGTTGAGATGGTAAATGATAGGAATCAGCCTTTTGATTTTGAAAATATGTTTTATTCTTGGAGAAAACACTGGTCAAAGTCAGACTTATTTAGGGTTTGACCCAGGCTCCTAGGGTTTATAAACCAAAGATGTTTTGGTCCTTTAGTTCAACTTAAACACTTGAAATAGGAACTTGAAATGGTAAATAATAGGAATCTGGGTTTTGATTTTGAAAACATATTTTAATCTTGGAGAAAACGCTGGTCAAAGTTAGACTTACTTTAAGGGTTTGAACCAGGCTCCTAGGGTTTACAAACCAAAATGTTTTGGTCCTTGAGTTCAACTCAAACACTGGAAATAGGCAGTCGAGATGGTAAATGATAGGAATCAGCCTTTTGATTTTGAAAATATATTTTATTCTTGGAGAAAACACTGGTCAAAGTCAGACTTAGTTAGGCTTGCAGGCTTTATAAACCAAACGTTTTTGGTCCTTGAGTTCAACTCAAACACTGAAAATAGGCAGTTGAGATGATAAATAATAGAAATCAACCTTTTGATTTTGAAAATATGTTTTATTCTTGGAGAAAACACTGGTCAAAGTCAGATTTAGTTAGGGTTTGACCCAGGCTCCTAGGGTTTATATACCAAAATTTTTTGGTCCTTTAGTTCAATTCAAACACTGGAAATAGGCAGTCGAGATGGTAAATGATAGGAATGAGCCTTTTGATTTTGAAAATATGTTTTATTCTTGGAGAAAACACTGGTCAAAGTCAGACTTAGTTAGGGTTTAACCCAGGCTTGTAGGGTTTATAAACCAAAATTTTTTGGTGCTTTAGTTCAACTCAAACACTGGAAATAGGCAGTCGAGATGGTAAATGATAGGAATCAGCCTTTTGATTTTGATAATAGGTTTTATTCTTGGAGAAAACACTGGTCAAAGTCAGACTTAGTTAGGGTTTGACCCAGGCTCCTAGGGTTTATAAAGGGTGTATCGAAAACGAAGACCCAAAAAACGAAGATTGCCACTCGTCGTAAAGCTTGAACAAGCAGTATGAAATAGAGTGCCACTTAGTGAAGCTGTTGGCTATTATTGTTGGGGTCTTCGTTTTCGGGGTCTTTGTTTTCGATACACCCACCACCGAAAATCGAAAACGAAGACCCCAAAGGGAATCGTCCACTTTCCTGTATTTTGCGCGTGGTTTCTTTTGAAGGCTCAAACGCAGTCTGCTTAATATCAAACTTGAAATAAACCGACTCAACGTTTTTAATTTACGTTGACTTTCATGTGAACTTGGTTAAATTTGCATTGCCTGGCGCGTGTTGCTTGTGCGCGCGAAAGGTGAGCCGGTAAGCGGTGCTACGCCACAAGTAAACAACATGGCAGAAAAGCTGACAGCACGATAAGCGCTACAAAACACCGTAGACAGATCACTTCAAGAGAAACCACGCGCAAAATACAGGAAAGTGGACGATTCCCTTTGGGGTCTTCGTTTTCGATTTTCGGTGGGTGTATCGAAAACGAAGACCCCGCAATTTTTGCCATTCGTCGTAAAGCTTGAACAAGCAGTATGAAATAGAGTGCCACTTAGTGAAGCTGTTGGCTATTACTGTTGGGGTCTTCGTTTTCGGGGTCTTCGTTTTCGATACACCCACCACCGAAAATCGAAAACGAAGACCCAGAAAACGAAGACCCCGCAAATTTATGTTAATTTATTTTGGGGTCTTCGTTTTCTGGGTCTTAGGTCTTCGTTTTCGATACACCCGGCTTTGCATATCTGGCAGTTGTCAGTCATGATGCATATATGCTGTATGTGTCAAACTCTGTATTTGAAGCAGCGCAGAAACTGTGCATCACGTGAAATAAAGTTCAATTTCTCTGTTGTTAAAAGGTTCCAATTGCCGAAAAATTGCAAAGATAACAAGCTGATGGCATTTCCTGCCCTCCAAGAGCTTAAAACAACGATATTTTGCAAACATCTGGTAGATCATTTTGCTTGTTAAATCTTGCCTGGTCTCTGATTGACTAGAGCAAGTAAAATTTTACTCAGTCAAAAATAGATCAAAATTCCTGCATGCTCATTGGTTAAGAGCCAGTAAAACGAGTAAATAGTTTTTTTACACGTTAATTTGGCCGCCTACACGATAAGATGGCAGACTGTTGGTGGTTTCTATTTGGGCAACTTACCTGGATGTTTTAGTTGCCTGCACTACAATTTTAGTTGCTCGTGTACTACAATAATATTTTAGTTTTTAATTATTTTAGTTGCCCAGACATTTGCAAGACCAGTAAATGCAGTAACACAAAACTGAGGTTGCTGAATTGTTTCTTTTACTTTTCTTTGTGCTTTCATCTCTTGTCTGCAGAGATAATATTGATATCAGCAATGAAATGCATTGATTTGAAAACAAGCCAAAAGTTGATCATTTTGCTGGTTTCTGTTTCCGTGAAAAGAGCTAAAATGGGACCTTAAAATTATGCTGAAGGCTGCCACATATATTTTGCGAAAGGCAATCGGAATACAGCTTTGTTTCTGAAAGAGTAGATGCAATGTTGTGATCAGGTTTGTATAGGTTGGTTCAGCCAAAAAAGAGATGACCAATTGTATTCTGCATACTGGATCCTGTGAAAATGTCTTCAAAGGATTGTAAAGCATCTTCATTTTGTTTTTTGATATTCAAATAACTCAAAAGAGAAAGTGTTGAATAATTTGACTTTTTCATAAATTTAGGAGCTCTTGTCTTGGTCCCTGTCAATCACAATGAGCCACATCTTCCCTGCAAAGCACTCCTCTTATAGCGAGCACTGGAGTTTAACAAGATCCCACAAGAATCTTAACAGGATCTAGTTACAACTTGTGTTTATCCAAGAATGATCTTGCCCACATCCTAACCAGGATTTAAGCAGGGTCATGTTATGTTCATCATGCAAGGATCCTGTCAATTCTTGCCCTGCCAAGATCCTTAAAAGATTCTTGCAGGATCTTAGTCAACAATATTGTACTAGGCAGAGTCCTCTTAAAATAGGATCCTGCAAGGATTTTCACCAGGGCATACCCCTTCCCCCAACATACATGACTGCAATAGAACTTTGTGTGAATGTCAAATGGTTAAAATTGCATATTTTCTCTATAATGTGGTTTCAATATTATTATGACCAGTATTCTACTAAATATATCATACATGCTACACCATTGCATATACAGTACTGTATGGTTGATAGCTGTTTTGTAGGTAAAAAATACTGGGGCTGTGAACTGGTACTGTGGTTAAAAATAAATTTCCCAGACTTTTGTTGTTACAGTATGACAAATAAAGTACCAAAATAATCTTCAGAAGGTCAAATGATGAACTTTAAAGAGCTACAGTATATGTACATCTGGCTTTGTTTTTGTGGTCAAATTGGGATACAAAAAATACAAAAATGGTACAGTAAGTTGAAAATTATCTTGTACTGCAGATGAAATAGTTTGGGATGTTGCATACAGTATGTAATAAATTGTTGAAGAAATACATGCAATGACCTGAAGCAAGCTCAAAAAAATATATAACTGATTCGTAAAAATACTCTGTCGTATCGCAATCCTTTTCATGTAATAAGCCCTTATTTTCTGTGATATCCAGGTAACACTCTTTACGAAAACTAACCGTACTTCATTTCGCTTCTTACTAAGGCTTACCTATAAAAAAATATAAGGAAAATCTACTGTGTTTTCATATGTGCTGGATTTTGATTGATTCTTACAGACATTCTCTATTAAAATGGCACATATTGCAAAGCCTGCATGTACAGTGGGACCACGATATACATGTACAGTGTAACAAAGTGCAAGGGACTGGGAAAACGTGTTCGTTATATAAAAGTTGGACGGAAAACCCTAAAATTCATAACAAATTTATTGGAAATCAACCAAATTCTTCATTACTGTATATCGGGATTTAACTAATGTTATTTGGCCTTATAATCGAACAGTGTAAGGGAAGGTGGGCTGGGAACCGTACCCTTTAAAATATCTTTCTGGGGTCGAATTAGTGACCATTTTGTATACCTTAAGTAAAAATGATAATAACAATAATAATAATAATAAACACATGTCAATCTTAACATGGAGAGGTCAATTTTAACATGGAGGGAAAGAAATCACTTGAAAGGGGAATTATTTCCCGGTTTTAACCAATCAGAGACCATAAATTTCATGCCGGGCTGACCGAGTAATCATATCCCGATAATAGCCAATCAGGGATAAGCTGTGAGTAATCATACCACGCGCGAGGTATCATTACTTAGTCATGACGCCATATGTTTGCGAGATATAATCCATATCTAATGCTTTGTAACATAGAGAATGCCGTGATGTTTCAAATCACCAAACTGGAAAACGATTGTAACCAATTTCCCGTGAAGAAAGAAATCTCCCTCTCATTAGGTAAATATGTATCCGACCTACCCGAGGCAGGGAAGGGGTATACTAACAACAGATCTGTTGATAGATGGCCGTGGGTTTTCAAAGAATTTAAAGCCAATGGTTATGCCACTTTTTTCAGGGAAGACGATAATTTTGCGGCGTTCAATTACCGTCTACATGGCTTTACTGAGCCTCGCACTCACCATTACAGCCGCTACTTTTGGCACGCTGCTAGAAAGAAAAGGTTTTGCACAGAGAGTAAACCCCAGCATCTCGTTCACTTTGATTACATTGAGTCATTCTTCCAAGCTTATTCTTCAAAACCCAAGTTTGGCTTTGCATTCTTATTGGAAATTAGTCACAATGCTTTGAATTCGGTCTTCATGGCAGGGAGCGACTTCCACAGACTTATAGAAAGACTGCACACAAGAAACTTCTTAAACAATACCATGCTGGTCGTAATGAGTGACCACGGCTTTAGATATGGAGAATCGAGGTTCACATTTCAAGGAAAGTTGGAAGCAAGGCTTCCATTCCTCTCCATTACACTTCCACCGTGGTTTCGCAAAGAATACCCACATCTAGTGAGCAACTTAAAACGCAACATAAATCTTCTTGTTACTCCATTTGATCTTCATACGACGCTGCAACACATTATGTCGTACCCTAAACTCCCCCAATATATGAAGTGGGGCAGAAGCTTCTTTGACGTCATACCAGAATCACGTGACTGCAGTACAGCTGGTGTACCTGAGCACTACTGCCCATGCGTGCGCTGGCAACCTGTAGATATAAAGACCACTGATCAATCAGGCAGTCGGCTCAAACCGTGGTAACCCATATAAACTTACTGACGTCATCAGATGCCGACGGCGTAAAGTTGTGCGCTCGTTTGGAACTTGCGGAAGTTACTAGCGGCTATCAGAAAATACCCAACGTTAACATGCTGCAATTTATACGCGCCGCCGATCGACACAGAGTGGAAAAGTTTGCTGATGGTCCGGTGCCTATTGTGGACTGTATGTATCAAGTTCAGCTTCGTACTGTTCCCGGGAATGCGGTGTTTGAAGTATCGGTCACCTACGTCAAAGATAAATTTGAAGTGGTTGGCGAACTGAGCAGGATTAATCTTTATGGAGATCAACCGAAGTGCATCATCGACAAGAAACCATTTTTGAGGAAATACTGCTTCTGTAAAAATTTTCAACAGTGAAAATGACAATCTATGATTCATATTTGTCACGTGTTTATGCTTCATCTGTCGTTAAAAATTTCAGTGCAAAGACCGGCTCTGTTTTGAACTCAGTCAGGAGCTAGCTTTTTCAGCACCGGGTCCGTGAAACTTTGGAAAAATGTTTCTAATGCATAGGACTTGTGCGTCTTATTTATGTTATTTGGATTCGTGGAAGTCATTCCCGTGTAATTTTATTAACTCGCTCTCACCGCAAGCACAAGGTCCTTATTTGACTGTAAAAACAGTATATCTATGCAAGCGCAAGCAAAACGATCACAATATTTTAGAGCCGTTTTCGCATGACCGTCGAAAATAATGATGTGATTGTTTTGGTTCTGCTAGCGATTGCGTCGAGTCTGTTTTTAGGGTGAAATAAGGTCTTTTGTGCTTGTCCTTATACTTGTGTTTGTCTATATTAAAAACTTTTTATTCTGATATTCTGACAGTGCTTGGCGGGATAGCAAGAACAACTGCCATAAAGAGCCCAGTCTATTGCCTTGTAACGAGGATTTCTCTGCAAAAATTCGTAGGTCTAACCTGAAAATCGCTTTGCAGAGTATTTAAATGGAAAAAAATGTGAATGATGTGGTTAGGTTTTTATATTAAGCTATCCCCCACGGCTGTTTCAAACTGCCAATGTCGCCATTCGGTTTCAGTCCACCTAAACGCGCTAACCGCTCGGTCAGTCAGCCTGGTGAGGAGGGAAAGAGGGACTGTACATCGCTTTTTCCCAGGCTCTCCCTAGGAAATCGGGCACAACTGAATCGACGGCCAATCTGCATGGTTAGGGACAATTACTACCAGGGAAAATAACCTCAAATATACTATGGGTGAAAGTGTGACACCACCGCCTTTGGGTGAAGCGAAAACACGAGCCGCTCATAAGGACAGACTCTGCTACAAACAGCGACAAAGGATCCTCGCAAATACATCATACCAATATAGTTTGCAGGAATGAAGGTGAGTTGTTGCTTCAGTGACATCTTCTTTATTCCTTATATTCTCTGTGCCCTGTGTTTGACCACTCCTGGTAATGAAAGGGTTAAAGAGAACCTCTCACCGTAGATGCTTTACGCGCCCATGTTTATATTTCCATCCGGAGCTCGACTTTCCTGAGGCACCCACGTTATTACTGATTGATCTGGCTGTCGCTGATTGCCGAATTTAATACACTCTCTGAGTTTATGTTGATTTATTTCGCGATGAAACGCAGAAAAAAAAAAGGAATCCGTCATTTTCGTAAGATACGAAAATGGCTGCCGTCAGTCACTGGGCGCGCTAAGCATCTACGGTGAGAGGGTCTCTTTAAAATAGCACCTATATTATTTGACGGATACGTTTTCGTCAGAAAGGATTTGTGCTTCCCCTTGAAATAGGGGCAGAATGCAACTTGAGAAATACGACCAATTGTTAGGAACTCAATATCTCTCAAAGTGATTTTTTTTTCCTGTTGTTCAAGATAGAAATAATATTAGCTCACACTGGCAGAGGACCAATAATTGTTTCTTCACAATTGACATAGAAATCAAACATATTCTGTTTTCCCTGGTTTTTATTCATAAGTCCTGTTTATTAGTTGTCCCAGTTATCCCCTTATCCACCCAGTACAGTAGTGTTTAAGCATCATGGGGGAAGCCCTGTTTCCCTTCAGATATCCCGAACCAATTATGCTGACATAACCTTCAATCAGAGTACCAATAAGTGTAGTGTTCAATCCTATTTGATCATGCTTTCATTCAGGGTAAGCTTGGCCAAGCACTTTTTAAGACAGGTTTTCCTGCTACT
The DNA here is from genome assembly GCA_964036295.1 of Plumapathes pennacea. NCBI lineage: Eukaryota > Metazoa > Cnidaria > Anthozoa > Antipatharia > Myriopathidae > Plumapathes > Plumapathes pennacea. The sequence goes on along the minus strand of OZ038466.1, from coordinate 8,891,938 downwards.
CTGCACACAGAGATGCCAACTCTTAAGATATCAGGAGACATTCAGTGAAAATTTTTCAAAAGAAATTTTTTCTGTGTTGTGATCTATTTTCAACATATCTGCCCGAATTTGTTGTCCTTTTTTGATTTTCTGTTTTACCCCTTGAGAAATTGGCTCAAACGAAAATTTTGATCAAAATAGCCGCTGTTGCAACCTGTCATCACTCGTCAACTCATGCGTTTCATAACACCGACATATTACATGAAATCTGGCAAAACACAAGTATTGCGTGTGTGATTTGTCAAAGCGAAACCATGAAGAAATCTACTGTTTGTTGAGCAAAAAACTGCTGAAGGATGAGGTCTTGGGCTAGATTACACAACACTGCTTTACATCAAAGCATATCAAAGTGACATCTGGCTGACAGATTAGCTACTTATGTCAACAAGCACTATTGGGGTGCCAAAAATCTTCAGGCGTGATTTTCTCTGCATCTGAAAAACACGTTTTGTTGCATTTTCTTGAAGTTCCAGTTCAAGTGAGTTTCAATGGATTGGGTTGGAATTTTGCACAAGTATTGACCAATATGTTAACTTACAAAATTGTGTCTCTGACTTTTTGTTTTCATTTTAGAACCCGAGTTATTTCATAAACAAATTCCCTAACAAACATGTCGCCCAACTTTGACTTTAAATATTTTCCGTACCAAACAAAATATCAAAAACACTCTTTTTCAGATCAACATATCTGAACTACAATTAATTTATTTAGGTGAGTGAACATGTCAGCAAAAACTTCTGTTAAATGCAATGAAATTTGTCACAGTAATAGGCCTTATTCTCTCATGAACAGCCTGGGGCGAGGATGTCATGACCACAGAATAGAGACTCATGCAGGGGAAAGTAAGTATTTTCTACAAAATCAACAAGTGCAGATGCATTCACCTACTGTATATGTATAAGCTGTCACCAGATGTCAATGTGACATGTGGTCTTGGTGTGTAGTAAGGGCTAAAATGGGATTTTCTTTTTTTTGGAATGTTTTGCAAGAGCAGCCAGAATCATTGGTATTTTTGGTGCATACAATATACTAGGGAACTAGAGAGTCGTGCCATGAGCCAACAACTTGATTTCTGAAGCTTTGTAACATTTATAATAATTTACGTGTATACAGTACAGCTAAAACTAAGCGAACCAAAAAACACGTTCAAAATACATATTGAACAAAGGTAGGGTTAGGTAGGGTTTAATTTGTTTATCCTCCAAGCATTGATGTCAATGTTGTGACTTCCTGTAAGTTGAATGTACTGAACCAAAATAAGTGTGCAATTTTTTATGATTGCCGAGACATAATTCTGAGTGGCTGTTTGTCAAAGCTGTTTATTTTGAAGTTAAGACAATATTTTAGAACTTTGTTGCTTTACCTGACAGGGTATACAGGAACCACACTTTCAAACTGTGTTAGTACTGTAGAGTTGCTTTATGTTCTATGGTAACATGATAAATATGAGGACTGGTCATCAAGTAAGCTGTGTACTGACTTTGATCACAAAAGACTTTACAACCTTTGTTTAATCCTCATGTAGCACTAAGATCTGTGGAAACAGTGGTCTTATTTCAGGCTTTTAGAATATTTTAATAAATTTTGAAAGAAATGAAAACATATGTTGACAGCCCCTTACTAGACTTACTGTGCTGGCCTTTTTCAAAATAATGGCGAGCTAAACAAAGCGTCTGTCGCTTCATTTGCAGAGCAACAACAAAAAATGGGGCAACCATGACAATGTACAGTACAGTATGAGGCTGGTGTGGACCATGGGAAGAACATGAAAAGACTGTTGACTATATACTGTGGACAGTTTCACATGGACATGAAAAGTAGCAAGGAACAAGCAAGTCTTCAGCAAGGTTGGTCTTGTTATCTTGTTTGATGTCCTAAAATACGGTGTCGGACAAATGCAGACTGCAGACTAGAAATAAAATAAAATAAAAACAAAATACAAAAACTTTTTATAAAATAACTATGATACTACGCGCGCTCTGATTGGTAAAAAACCATTTTATAAATAAGTACAAAGACATGGAAATGACGAATTCTGAAATAAAAAGACTGCGTGTCGTCCCCTGCTTCAAAGATTCATGTGTTACAGAAACTGCAGTGGGCTATTAGAGCAAATAGTAAAGCCGTGTGCAAATCATGTGCAATTAGTGAAGCAGCGTGAAGAAAAGTTGTCCGAATATTGCATGAAATTTAATTCGGAAACCGTGAGACAGAAAGCCAACAATTACACAGTCAAAGAACATTCTCTAAAGTTTCTAATCTTTATACCTTCGTCTCCTGTGGCTCGTAGCTAGTAACTAGATGGCTTAGATCACCGGAGTTTCACACGAATAATTGTAGGTTTATGGTGATGAAGGCACAAACAGTCTTCGCTAATGAGTCTGTCTCGGCTGTCGGCTCGGTGGCACAAAAGCTGTTGAGTCAATTCAATGGAGTTGACTGTCGTCCGGCAGAGTTCAAGTAATGCTCAAGTAAAGCAAACAAATGTACCTTCTTCAGCAGAATAGTGTTGTTGTGCAGACATGTTTACGTCGAGTGACACCGTTGTCCTGAAAGTTGAAACCTGACGGCTCAAAACATTCTCGCCGGTTCTTTTGAATTCTTGACAAACAGTGGTACTAATATCCGACACATTTCTTGCGAAATTCATCTTCATTTAGCAGCCTGTCAAGTTTTTCAAGTGAACGGGAGTGGTGTTCGTTTTCATTCATGGACTGACTTAAGCGAAGTGCCGTGAAACAGACTTTCCGATTGGACGAGCGTGCGTTTTGACGGTTTTCGGGAGAATCTTGAACTTGATCATTTTCAATATAAAGTTCTTTCAGGTAATAAAAGCTTCGTTATTTTATAAAAGCAATATGACACTCGTTTCCATGTCTATGTACTCTTATATAAACACTTGGGATGTTGTGAGAACACGAGAAAGAGTTCAAAATCACTCGCCGAAGCGGCTCGTGATTTTGAACTTTTTCTCGTGTTCTCCCAACATCCCGCGTGTTTATATAAGAGTACATAGACATGGAAACTCGTGTTATATTGCTTAAACATAAAATAAAATAAAACAAAACACTGCATCACGGTGCAAATACAAAACAAAAACTTACGTAAAATGCTGTGAAATAAGTTCGATTGGTTCCCGTGAGCTTGACAAACGATATCATCCAAACCATTGCGGAAATTCATCATCCAAACCGACTTATTGGATCAGAAAATTTCTTCCTTCTCTGAAGCGTTTCTGATCCACTCGATACGTATGTACTTTTCGACCGCACCCCTCCCCCCTCAACCACATTCTTGTACTCGCCCCATTTCTCGTGCGGTCATGATCTCCAAACTAACTGAATAATGCGCACTTAAAGTGGGGACAGGCAAATTTCAGGTAAATTGACTTGGCTGTATATGACAAGAAATTCAAGGTGTTCATTTTGGCGGTTTGTTTTGTGAACATGAACTTAATCGCGCGACTTGGGGCTTTTGAGCCAATCAGTTTCTATCTTGAATGATCATTATACAAAGCATTTGGGGAGCTTCAATAAAAAATGTATGTGTGTATTTAAGCAGTGCATGCGGGTAAACTATATTGTTATATGTGGCTTCATCTTTGGGGCGCAATGGGTTAAAACACTTGCTTATTTGTTTACATGACCAGGGGCTGGTGTCATTAACTGAGTATATGATAAACATGAACTTGACGAAAAAAAAAACGAAGAGTACCAAAGTGATGACATCAGAAAAATACCTGTTGCAGAATTCTTTACTTGGACAAATTATCCAGATAATGGTGGTCAAAATTTTTGGACTGAGATGTAGTAATCATACAAATGTCTCGTATTCATTACTGGTTTGCATGGCAGTTTCTGTGATTGGCACTTTAGTGGCGAGCACAATAAATGTGAATATTTTCCTGGAATTCCAAGCTCCATTCTATGTCTCCTCTTGTATAAACAGCCATGACATCGCCTCGTCCAAATCTCCTGGCAAATTATTTAAATCGTGGCAGCCTGGGAGCTAAATTAAATCCCAGAAATCATTGCTAGATGAAGAAAAGTAAACATGGCGGCTGCTGTGAGATTGTGCAGCCATTGGGCTTCTGTTTCTCGCCTTCCTCCGTAGTCGAACATGTAAACATGGTGGCCGATTTCACGATAAATTTCGGATAAAAGTACGTCTGTGGAAGAGCTTTGGCGTGGAATTATCAGGCCTTTTACGAACGATTTGAAGACATCGAACACTCTTGAACATATTCAGATGCTGGCACTTGAACTACATAGTCGTGCTCTCCCGTTAGTTGACGAATACCGGAAGCCATTTGAGGCAGATTATAAGGAAATGTATGGGAAAAGTGGAGAGAAACAGGCAGAGAATGCACTCGTCTCGGGAAGTGGGTAGGCCTCCGTTTCAGTACCTGCTTTTGTGTTATTTATGTTGTTAGATCGACCTTCATCAAGTATAGATGCTGGCACCGTGGAAATCTAATATGTATAATGATATATTTGCGAAATTTGAACATTCTCATAGATTTTCTTATGCTGTATCGACGCCATTACGCTTGCATTGCGCACGCGCGTTCGCCATCTTGTCCACGATTTCTGGCAATGCATCTATTCCAACGTGCATCGATCCCAACGTGCATTGCTCGCGTCAGCTTTGGTGCCGGAGCCAAGTTGTCATCTCCCCTCCCCTCCCCCAAGGAGAAGAAAGTGTTTCTTGATCATAGTCAGTCAAGGATATTATGTACCCGCGTGCGCTCTACACTCCTTTGTAACAAACTGTTTTAATAACCTATACTGTCTTCCTTGTGCAAAATAAGAGAATTCATTTCAAGTCAATTTTCTTTGTACAGGACTTCAGAGAAGTAAATAATGGACAAGGCAACTGGGACTGGATATAAATGATCGGCCGCCTTCACGAGGAACGCTGTTTTTCCTTGAAGAACCGTTTCTTAACACAACTAAAGTATAAAGGTAAGAAAGGAAGAAGTGTATTGTCTACTTGAACAGAGATACACGATAGAAAAAACGTTTAACACGAGAAAGCGAGATCAGAAATACTGCAATTAATCGCTATTCGTGAGCTTTTACTGTTTCGATGAAGACTTCTGTCGAATGTGGAATATTTTTAAGTAGTTACTTGCGAATTTATAGTTTTTATGAAGACTTCGTGGATTATTCATACGTCACATTGTCTGTGTACACTATAAGATTTTACTGTGAGACTTGGCATCTTGAGCGCAGAATAGGCTTTAACGAGGACATGCATCTTGAGCGCCGAATGTTTATACGCCGCTACTCGTGAATATCTAGTTTTCATTAAAACTTATATCGTGAAAGCGCGAAGTATTCATACATCGCTACTTGTGAATCTCTAATTGTTATGATGACTTGTACCATGCGCTCGGATTATTTATAGGTCGCGACCTGTATACATTGAAGGCTTTTACGAGGACTTGTATCTTGAGCGCAGACTATTTATACGTCGCTGCTCGTGAACCTTGTACTTTTTATGAAGACTTGTATCCATAGCGCGGATTTTACTGTAAGACTTGTATGTTGAGCGCAGAATAATTATACATCGCTACTCGTGAACTTTGTACTTCTTATGAAGACTTGTATCCGGAGCGCCGATTTACTGCAAGACTTGTATGTTGAGCGCAGAATATTTATACATCGCTACTCGTGTACATTGTAGGCTTTTACGAGGACTTGCATCTTGAGCGCAGAATATTTGTACTTTGTACTTTTTCGAAGACTTGTATCCATAGCTCGGATTATTTATACGTCGCTACTTGTGTTATACACTGTAGGCTTTTACGAAGACTTTCATCTTGAGTGCACAATATGCATCGCTACTCGTGCACATTGTAGGTTTCTACGAAGACTTGTATCCTGAGTGCAGAGTATTTATACGTCGCTACTCGTAAATCTCTGGTTCTTATGATGACTTGTATCGAAAGCGCAAATATGTATACGTCGGTCTCGTGATTTACTGGTGCTTATGAAGGCTTGCATCGAAAGTGCAATATATTTAGACATCGCTACTTGTGATTTTTTAGTTCTTATGTATCGTGAGCGCGGAATTTTTATAACGTCACTAATCACGATCTTTTTAGTTTTGACGAAGACTACGTCGCATGTGAACGCGGAAAATCGTGTGTCGCTGCTCGTGAACATTGTAGGTCTGATGAAGACTTGTTCGCGAGCGCAGAATACTCATCTTTATAGTTTTTCTTTGAAGACTTATTAAAAATGTTGGCAGCGCAGTACATTTGTGCGTCGCGTCTCGTGAACGTTATGGGAGCAGGAGTAGGGTACTGAGATAACATGCCGTTTGTGAAGCAATTGACAACAGCGTCGGCAAGCAATTTAAAAATGTTTGTTCCTAATATTTGTGCTTCTGTGAGTGCATACTTAGTTTCTTTGTGTATGTCTTGCCCCCATTACTTCTGGAGTTTGATTGCTTATCTAATGTCAAAAACACTGACATTATTGTGTCAACAAGTAATAAGCACGTTGTTCAAAATTGAAAGAGAAGCATTCGCTTTTTCTTGTGAAATTAGTCGCATTGTTTATTCTGCCGCTTTCATCGCTGCCTTCCCTTCGCTGCACAGACAGACAGGTGTTTATTTCAGTACTTTGACATCTAAACTTTGTCGATTAACTAGTGTTCTATATTTTTCAATTCGTTTTCAGTGAAGGCATCTTCTGTTCCTGACTGCTGCGAAGTGTTCAATCGTCAAGCGAAGAAGACTGTCCGCGGCGACCTAAGCTGTAAGTAGATAGTTGGAAGTTAGCCCTTCATGTGTAGACGCCTTCTAGATTCTGCAAGGTTACTCATGTACAGGGTACAACACCAGCACTAACTACTTGCAAGTTAGCTGATTGATATATCTATTGTCACTACATCATGTGTACATTTTCTTTTTGGATCTTTGGGAGAATTTTAATTCCGTTGTTTGGAAGTGAAAGGGTTCTACAGCGACCTTAAGATCGAGTTTAGTTTGTCCCTCTCAATGTTGCTACTTTTTTACAACAGGATCCATATCTTTGCAGTGAATAGAAGCTACAAGAAATCCTGTGTTGCATGATTGAACAACTGGCTGAAAAGTTTAATGGTCAATTACCAGCTGAGGTACATGTACTAAGCTTCCTACTTACCAATTGTGCCATGCAAGATCTTCTCTTTGACTTTGAAATGGCACACGACAGGATCACGAGCGCTGCAAGTAAAATATTTTCCACATTTAGAACTCCATATATAAAGCGAGTGACAACATCGTCGGCAAGCAATTTACAAATGTTTGAACATTTGTTCCTTTTGTGCTTCTGTGAGTACATACTTAATTTTATTTTTGTGCGTGTTGTTGTTTCTCTTCTTTCGAAAGTTCGATTGCTAATTCCATCCCGGTATTATACATTGTGTCTTCAAATTATCAGCACTTCGTTTGAAACTTGAAAGAGAAGCGAAGCAGTCGTCCAACGGCATAAATTTATCAGTCCCAACAGTGCACGTGCGCTTTTCCTTGTGTAATTAGTCTCATTGTTTTATTTTTTGGCTGTTCGTGAAAATATTCAAATTCGCCTTGTTTCTCTTCGCTCACAGACACAGCCGGTTTCATACTTCAGTATTTTGGCATGTACATGTAAACTTTATCGATTAAACAGTGTTCCATACCTGTATTCCTTTTCAGTGAAGACATCTTGTGTTCCTGACTGCTGCGAAGTGCACATTCGTCAAGCGAAGAAGGCAATCCGCTGCGAAGGCATCTTCTGTTCCTGCTATTGTGAAGTACACGTTCGTCAAGCGAAGAAGGCAATCCGCGGCGAAGGCATCTTCTGTTTCTGCTACTGTGAAGTACACATTCGTCAAGCGAAGAACGAAGTCCGCGGCGAAGGAATCTTCTGTTCCTGACTGCTATGAAGTGTACATTCGCCAAGCGAAGACGGCAATCCGCGGCGAAGGCATCTTCTGTTCCAGCTACTGTGAATTACACATTAGTCAAGCGAAGAACAAAGTCCGCGGCGAAGACATCTTCTCTTTCTGGCTGCTGTGAAGTACACATTCGTCAAGCGAAGAACGAAGTCCGCGGCGAAGGAATCTTCTGTTCCTGACTGCTATGAAGTGTACATTCGCCAAGCGAAGACGGCAATCCGCGGCGAAGGCATCTTCTGTTCCAGCTACTGTGAATTACACATTAGTCAAGCGAAGAACAAAGTCCGCGGCGAAGACATCTTCTCTTTCTGGCTGCTGTGAAGTACACATTCGTCAAGCGAAGAACGAAGTCCGCGGCGAAGGTATCTTCTGTTCCTGACTGCTATGAAGTGTACATTCGCCAAGCGAAGACGGCAATCCGCGGCGAAGGCATCTTCTGTTCCAGCTACTGTGAATTACACATTAGTCAAGCGAAGAACAAAGTCCGCGGCGAAGACATCTTCTCTTTCTGGCTGCTGTGAAGTGCACATTCGTGAAGCGAAGAAGGAAGTCCGCGGCGACCAAAGCTGTAAAGAAGGTAGTTGAAAGTTAGTCCTCCAGAGTAGTTGTAAACGTGTACATTAGTAAAGAACTGACCACAACAGTTCTTCTTAGAGTTTAGCAGTTTAGTAGCAGTAATACTTTGTATAGCACAGGTAGTGTACAATCTTGTAAAGATTCTTGAACAAACTAATAAAGAGTTCAAAATAATCTTCTTGAAAAAAAAAATCTTGAAAGAATCTTGTAAAAGTTTCTTGAACAAGCTAATAAAAAGTTCAAAATAATCTTCTTGAAAAAAAAAATCTTGAAAGAAAAGTTTTTAAAAACTTTATATACAAATCCTCCCCAAGCCCCCTAACCCCCCTATTCGCTCAGCTAGTTGAATGTCGCTCACCCATCGACTACCGCCCATCCAACCACCCTGTAGCGACCTCAAATTTAAAGAGTCGGAATTGTGACGTCAGCAAAGTTTGCTGTGTACCATGGGCTGACATCATATTAAATTTACCATGTAAGGTGACCATGACCATAAAAAAGTGTTCATTAAATATCATATTTATTCATGCAGTGCAAATATCAAGCAGGGATTGGCTTGGCTTGGGATTGTAATGGCTTTTACGCGTGCAAGAATAAACATGTAATGATACGCTTTGATAGTCACAGTTGCCTTACATGGAAAATTTAATGTGATGTCAGTCCATGGTTACATGGACAATAAATTAAAGACAAGACGAGACAATCTTTATTCGCACTCGCATATTAAAATTAATTTTACAAGTACCGTCAAATATTCCTACAGAGAAGAGCGCAACTGCTTAGAAATAGCTTAGAAGAGCTAATAGATTGCTGAACGTTAGAGTATTCTGCGTTTAAAACAAGTTTTCGTAAAATCTTGCAATGTACACAAGTAGCAATTTATAAATATTCTGCACTCAAGATACAAGTCTTCTTAAAAATACAATGCACATGAGTTGCGACGTATAAATGTTTTCCGATCGAGATACAAATCTTCGTGAAATCCTACAATGTACACGGTCAGCGACGTTTAAATTTTCTGCGCTCAAAATACGACACGTAGCGTTCAAAATGCAAGTCTTCGGAAAATCCTACAACGTACCCGATCAGCGACGAAAAAATATTCTGCGCTCAGAATACGATACGTAAAATCCTACAATGCACGCGACTAGCGACGTACGAGTATTCTGCGTTGAAAATGCAAGTCTGTAAAGTTCTACAATGCACACGATAAGCAATGTATAAATAGACTTCGCTCGAGATAGAAGTCCTACACGGCTAGCGACGTACGAGTATTCTGCGTTCAAAATGCAAGTCTTCGTAAAATCCTACAAAGAATATTTTGCGATTAAGATACAAGTCTTCTGCGTACAAGATACAAGTCTTCGTAAAGTCTTACAATGCACACGAACCTAAAGCTTTCACTGGTACAAACCAAAACTCCAAAGGAATTCAAAAAGACGGGTTTGAAGAGAAACTATCCGTTTTAATTCACGCACAAATTTTATCAATGAAAAAGTCGGGTTTTACCAGGTTGAAAATATGCGCGCAAAAATATCGAACATCTCACTATTTCTGAAAGCTCATTCTAATAAAAACAAAAACAAAATTAGCTAACCTGTCTCCATACAGTTCCAATGACCAAGAATACAACGACTTGAATTATTCTTCAACGTTCATGTCTGAGGTCACAGAAAGACGACTTTCCAGCAACAAAAGTCCTTGTGAAATTGCCAACCGAGTCCACATAGGGAAGCGTGAAGTCTAAGAGTTCCACAAAGATACCACTAGTGTTTTTGGGACTTCTAACTTGATCTCTGGAGAAAAAATATATCGTCACTAAAATGCAATCCAGTTGAAACAAAAGACGAAGAAAATATGCAAGGGACACCAACGCTTTTCATAAAAACCACCCGAGTCCAACCACGAATCTCACTGTTGTTTGTAGACGTCGAACTCTATTCTTGTCGAACCAATAGAAGCTTTAACCTAAAGTTACACTATTTCATTGGTAATAAAAATAACACACGAACGAAAACAGGACCGAGCTCTTCTGAATTTAGTTCGATCGAAGAAGAATACATTCAAACGCGAATTTCTCGCAAATTGTTCATTGACATGTATTTCGTTTGTGTACTGCACAAGTTGAAGCAATTACCACTCACCAAAAAGGCAGACCTTCCATGAACTCCTCTGGTTTGAACTGTTCGTCAATAAAGCTCTGCGGAAACGAAGAACACGTGTTGTTACTAACGGTCTTCAGGCGAGGATAAATACAAGACCCAGGAGGCTGTTTGGCAAGAAATACTTTCACGAGGCATAGAGCAGTTTGACTTTAGCTTAGGAACAGCAACATTTATCCATAAACCAAGCAATACTCACCGGAAAAACCTAAACTTTCGTTCGACATGTCCGCTCAGCTCAGATTCAAATTGATGAATAAAAATGCAAATTCGTGAGTTGGCGCGCGTGCACATGGAATGTAAAATCCTTACATTCGAGTGGCATAGATTAGCATAGCACTGCCAGGCAGTTCTTTGGCATAACATTATTTTGCATTACACAACGACACTGCACGCGACAGACCAAAAGCAGAGCATATCCGCCTCGGAAGGGTTCGCCGCTTCTCTTTCTCAGCCGTACTACACGTGCCAGTCGCACCCATACCCTGGTCCTACTCAAATAGTGCCACGCCCTGAGTTTTATGATTCTCTGACTATCTTTTTGCAGTGCCTTACAGGAAGGTTGCACCTGTTTCTGATACAAACTAGGAAAGACTTCGCGTTTAAAATGGTCACATTTTGGCCAGGATATGGCCAGATTTTCGCAGCTTCATACGAAGTTGTGAAGAATCTTAAGCCGCAGTTTTTCGTGTTAATTTCGGTCGTTACAAAACAGTTGTTATTTGCGTGCACAGACCTTTCTAGAACTCTCCAGACTTTTGGTATTTCGTTTAAAATTAGTTAGCCAATCAGAAGGTAGTTTACACACGTGTTCGTGTCTGTTCAAGCGAGACGAGTCTGTTCAAGCGAGCGAGTTGTGAGAAAAATAAACTGTTGACATCGTGGTGAGTTCTTCAGTGTCACTGGGAATTGTGAATCAGGGCCAACTACTTCTCAGAAATTCCCCACACTGGAAGGTGGCGACCCTGCCAGGACTACTTTTGGAGCGATTACTTATACTTTCTTTCACGGAGTAAAAGGTACGTGCAGCGAGTGGTGAATGTTTACTTGTGCGAATTCAAAGAACGGAAGCCTTGAAAAACATGGCTTATACGGAGGAGAAGTTCAACAAACAAATTGCAATAGCGGATCTTAAACTTGAGGAAATACAGGAACTATCGACTAGTGAAGATACAGAGGAGGTGTCAATCGCGTACGAACAGATTGGAGAGTTGATCAAGCGTTTGGAAAAATGTAAGGACGAGACAGCTGAATATCTGCTCGAATCAGACAAGGATTTGGAGTACATTAAAAAGTGGACGGCAGATCAAAAGGGAAAAATACAACCCTTTCGTGGGGTACGTCTTGAAATCAAGAAACGACTGGAAGAACTTGCGGTGAAAGAAGCACAAGTGACACTTGATAAACAACTGCATATTCAACAGAAGATCAACGAGGAGCAGACCAAGTACAGGTTACAACAACAAAAGGAAATCGAGGAGGCCACTATACGACAACAACAGCGGGAAGAGGAGTGGTACATGAGAAAGCTTGACTTCGAGAAACAAATAGGGGAGAGCCAAGCCGAACGTATCGGAAAGGAAAACACAGAGAAACCCACGAAATCCACAGCGCAATCCGTAAAGCTACAGAAGTACACCATCACTCCCTTCACTGGTGACTACAAAGACTGGTTACGGTTCTGGAACCAATTTACGGTAGAAGTGGATGGCTCGTCAATCGCGGAAATTAGTAAGTTTAATTACTTGCTAGAGCTGGTGAAAGGGAAACCCAAGGAGGACATCTTAGGACTCCCGCACACTGAGGAAGGATACAAAGAGGCTAAACGAATTCTCGTTGAGACCTATGGGAAGGACGTCAAAGTACACAAAGCCCTGATAAAAGAATTGGAAGAACTTCCCGCCATCACCAGCATTCACAAGCTGCGCAACGTACACGAGTTCTACAACAAGCTGGCCAGGGTAGTGCGCACTCTTACTACGATGAAGAAATTGACCACTGCCCAGAGCATGATCTACACACTGATGGACAAACTGGGTCCTGTTCGAGAAGTGATCGTGCAGAAGGATGACGCCTGGGAAGAATGGGGTCTGGAGCAACTCGTCGAGAACCTTCGAAAGTATGTGGAAAGAAATCCGCTGAGAACCAGTGATGATGATGGAAAGAGAGATAACGCCCCGGGACATCATCTAGGGAGAAAAGAAAAATTGCTTCTAGGAAACTCAGAAGAGCCGAAGCTGGGGAAGCAGAACCGCAAATTTACTTGTGTGTACTGTAACTCGGATGAACATTTCAGCCCCAACTGCACGAGGGTGCTTGACCTTGCCGCAAGACGAGCGACACTGCAGAGAAACAAGAGGTGCTATAATTGTACAGCAATTGGACATAGGGCATCTCAATGCAGATCGAGGGGATGCAAAAACTGCCAAGGAAAGCATCACACCTCTATTTGTGACAAGGAGAAATCAACTGTCGACATACTTCAAAATTCTAAAGTGGAGAAGGGTTTGAGTTCACTTCTGAAGCAGACAAGCACATTGCATCCAACAGTGCTCGCCAAAGTGGGAACGGAGACATTTCGGGTGATGTTTGACTCGGGTGCCGGAAGTTCTTACGTGTGTGCTGACGTCATAACCAAACTTCACCTGAAACCTGCGAGAAAAGAGCAACGTTGCATCGAGCAAATGTTCGGGACCATAAGGAGGAACATCGAGGTGTACGACATCAACATACAGTCTCTTGCGATCGACGGTTTCCAGTTCAATGTCGAGTGCCTCAATGCTGGAAAGGATGTACTCACTTACCTGCCTAACCCGAACATTCGCGCGTTAAAGAAACAGCATGGCCGATTCAGACGACTAATCTTTAGTGAGGAAGAAACAAGAAGCGATTCAATGCCAGTTCACATCATTCTTGGAGCAGCTGACTACCAAAGAGTACGGACGACAGAGCCTCAAGTCTTAGGAACCATCCCAGATAAAGACCCAGGCGCCGAATTCACGATGCTCGGTTGGACGATTTACGGCCGACAGCCCACAACAGAAAATTGCACGGAGAAGCAGTTCTTTCTGAGGTCTGGCCAGGAAGAGTTTGAGAAGTTGTGCTCACTGGACGTTCTCGGACTTGCGGACGCGGGTACAGGAAGAGACGCGGTGATGCATGAAGATTTCCTACAACAGCTAAACCAGACCGAAAGCGGGTACTACGAAACGAAATTGCCGTGGAAAAAGGACCACGTTCCGCTCCCAATCAACAAGAACCTGGCTACCGCCCGACTTTACAGTACGACGAAAAAGCTGGAGAAGATTGGGAGATTACACGAGTATGACCAGATAATGCGGGAGCAGATGAGTGATGGAATTATCGAGCAAATACCCACCCATCCAACGGGGGAGGTTGTGCACTATGTGCCCCATCAAGCCGTTATTCGAGAAGATGCGGAGACAACGAAGATGAGGATTGTGTATGACTGTTCCTCGAGAGCCAACCCCCAAACCCCCTCCCTCAACGACTGTTTAGAGACAGGACCACCACTGCAGCCACTCCTGTTCGATATCCTTCTACGGAATCGAATGCGAAAGTTCTGCGTCACTGGAGACGTTCAGAAGGCGTTCCTGCAAATCCGAGTGCACGACCAAGACAGAGATGCACAACGAGTCCTGTGGTACGACAACCTCAGAGATCGAAACGTCACTGAGTACAGATTCACACGAGTGATATTTGGGGCTACATCGAGTCCATATATCCTTGGCGCAACACTTCAGAAGCACGTCAGGAACTACGAGGCGGAGTACAAAGCGACAACGCAGTCACTGTTGGAGGACACGTATGTCGATGACATCCAAGGGGGAGGAGATACGGAAGAAGAAGAAGCAGCGATCTTCAAAGAAGAGTCTACCAAAATTCTGTCAGAGGGCGGTTTTTCTCTTCACAAGTGGCACAGCAACGTAGGGCAGCTAACGGTGAGCGAGGGAAACCGTGAAGGGGAAGAGACTTACGCCAAGAGCTTGGTTGGGAACAGACAAAACAGCAACATCAAAATCCTTGGAACTCAGTGGAACAAAAAGGAAGACACACTTACTATCAACCTCGAGTCATGCTTGAAGACGGCCAAGCCATTGACAAAACGGAAGATGATTTCTACTATCAACAGCATTTATGATGTACTTGGGTTGAGCGCTCCAGTCACCATCACTGCGAAGTTAATCTTCAGTGAAGTTTGTCTCCTAAAACTACACTGGGACGACGAGATTCCAAGTGATGTTCAACGGAAATGGGAAGCGTGGGTAAACAGCTTGCGGCGAGCTTCAACCATTACCGTCCCGCGCTGCGTGTTTACAGCCCACCGAACGCACTTTGAGATCCATGGATTTTCAGACGCCAGCAAGATTGCTGTTTGTGCTTCACTGTATGTCGTGGCATACCAGGACGCGACGCCAGTCGACCAGAACCTACTGGTAGCTAAAGCAAGAGTCGCGCCTAAAGAGATGAGCATTCCACGACTGGAACTGATCGGAGCACACACCTTGGCGAAACTACAAAGTAACGTGAGCAAGGCGTTAACGTCCTTCCCAATCACAGCCTACCACAACTGGGTGGACAGCATCACTGTGCTGTGCTGGTTGGCAAATCGTGGGGAGTGGTCAACCTTCGTGCGCAATCGAGTCAAGAAGATCGGCGAGCTGACAGATGCGGCGTGGAGACATGTTCCTACAACAGAAAACCCAAGCGACCTTGGAACCCGAGGGTCAGTGCCAGACAAGCTCAAATCAATGTGGTTGAAGGGGCCCATCTGGCTTTCGGATGCGTCGAACAGGCCAGAGCAACCAGCGATTTTAGAGACGGGTGAAGCCAAGTCAGAAAGGCGTCAGAAAGAAGCAATGCTGCTGACGGAAGACGCGGCACAAGAAACCTTAAAGAGCTGGGCAGGGGATCTCTTGGACAAGTTCACGTTTTGGAGGCTTCTGCGCATAACTTCGTACGTCAAACGCTTCATAGATTGCTGCAGAAAGACAGATGAACCAATCAACAACAAGGCGAGACAAAACGTGCCACTCAGCAAAACCGAGATCACGGAGGCAGAGAATGTCTGGATTCGGATCACTCAAAGAACAAGTGACATGACTTCAGGCCTAAAACTTGCGACAGATGAAGACGGGTTAATGAGGTGCTACGAAAGAATTCAAGGCTACACTCCTGTTTTCATTCCGAGGGAATCTGCGTTAGCGAGACGCATCGCTGAACATTGCCATCTACACACTCTACACGGGGGAGTTGCTGCAACAATGAGCAAAGTTCGACAGAAGTACTGGATCCCTAAGCTGAGATCGCTGGTAAAGAGCATACGGTATACCTGCAACTACTGTAAGAAGTACCGAGCAAAAGTTCTTAGTGCCCCAACCACTTCAGCCTTACCAACCTTCAGAACAGAATTTACAGAGCCGTTTCACGCCACTGGGGTGGACTTTGCTGGACCGCTTCTGTGCAAATCTGGGAAGCACGAAACAAGCAAGGCATACATTGCACTGTTTACATGTGCCAGCACGAGGGCAGTACACCTCAAACTTTGCAGCAACTTGACAGCAGGCGAGTTCAAACGAGGTCTTAAAGAGTTTATTGCCCGAAGAGGCTCACCGAACCTAATGGTGAGTGACAACGCTAAGACTTTCCAAGCAACGAAACAGTGGTTGTCGACACTGCGGAAAGATGATGATCTCTTCAACTACCTGGCAACGAAGGACATTGAGTGGAGATTCAACTTGTCACGCGCTCCATGGTGGGGCGGATTCTTCGAGAGACTGATTGGCATCATGAAGAACTGTCTGTCCAAAGCAATTGGACGAGCGCTGTTGAAATTTGAGGAACTTGAAGACGTTCTACTAGACGTGGAGTCCTTCATGAACAACCGACCTTTGTGCTACATCGGGGGAGAATTTGAGCAGCCGGTGATCACTCCAAACCTCCTGCTACGCGGACAACCAGCTCGTTTCCTTGAGGAGGATACCGTCGATATGGGCGACGAGCGAGAGAAGATGACCAAACGGTTACTATATCTAAAGGCATGTCGAGATAATATTCGTAAACGTTGGCTGAATGAGTATCTTCATGCCTTACAAGAGCGTTTCAGCACGGGCACTGCAGCAAAGGATCAAGTGACGATGAGCAAGGGCTCAGTTGTTCTGATCAAGGACACAACGAAGTACAGAGCGAATTGGAAGATCGGGCGAATCGTGGACTCCATCGTTGGAAAGGATGGGGTGACCAGAGGCTACAAGATACGAACGGGCAAGGGGTACGTTGTCGAGAGACCCCTGCAGCTGGTGGCTGACCTTGAGATAAGTGGCGCCAGTGACGATCCCGAGTCTAATGATGATGCCGGTGGGGACAACCAGAACCAGCATCAACGAGCCATAGGCCATGGTCGACAAGCGAAGATTGCAGCAGTAAATCGCCTAGTGGGCGTGGTTGCTAATGAGAACGAAGACGACTGAACTATTCCTTGTCAATATTAAAGTTGGGAACCACTTTAATAGGGGGAGTGTGTGAAGAATCTTAAGCCGCAGTTTTTCGTGTTAATTTCGGTCGTTACAAAACAGTTGTTATTTGCGTGCACAGACCTTTCTAGAACTCTCCAGACTTTTGGTATTTCGTTTAAAATTAGTTAGCCAATCAGAAGGTAGTTTACACACGTGTTCGTGTCTGTTCAAGCGAGACGAGTCTGTTCAAGCGAGCGAGTTGTGAGAAAAATAAACTGTTGACATCGTGGTGAGTTCTTCAGTGTCACTGGGAATTGTGAATCAGGGCCAACTACTTCTCAGAAATTCCCCACAAAGTCCTTGTAACTCAGATTATGCACAAACATATTGAAGTCCGAGAATTCATCACTATGGATCGCTGTCGAACGCAGACTTTCACGGAAGAGCAACACTAAGATGCTCAATGAATGAAAAGAACTGTATACATTTTGGAGTCAGGCCTGAAATAGGGTATACATTTTTGGAGTCAGGTCTGAAATAGGGTATAGAAAATCAGGTATTTTGGTCTGAAATTAGGGTAAGGGTTTTCAGGACCGGGCGGCACACCCCCACCCAAAGTGCCCCCCCCCCCCCCCTCCCCAGGGGTGGAGTGGTGGGAGGGGGAGGGGGAGGGGTCAGACAGCTTTGCTGATTGCTCTTCATTATGAAGTTATTAGGGAAAGAATATTCAGAAAATTAAGACTGCATCCACTATATTGATGTACTGCTTCAGAATTATGCCCAGAAAAACCACATGCAGTAATTCCGCAACACCATTTTTGCGAATCCCTCAATTGAATTTACAGCTTACCCCTATCATACAATTTTCCCTTCACTAGCCACTCTTTCAACCAATAAAAATACCAAAAAGCATTATTTGCTATACCCTTTCTTATAACTGAGGCTTGAAAAGGGACCTCTTTCAGGCCAAGCCTCCCACAACTATAGTCAATAACAGGAAATTTTAGCCAAGATATAGCTCCAAGTTTTATCTGCCACAAAAAAACATCCTTATAACTCAGATTATGCCTTGAAATGTCAAAGTCTGCAAGTTCACCAGTGTGTAGCACTGTCACAGAAAATCACAAGAATACAGGGAAAACCAGCACTGAGATACCCAATGAATGACAGAAGTTTTGCACTTAATACTATTGTACAAGAAAATGCACATACCAATAAGCATCTGAGAGAAACATGGTATCTTATGGTACACGAAAAAAATTTCACTTTTGAGTACCTCTTATAAATCGCTAATATTAAAAAAATTTGTAAAAATGAGTAGAACCAGTTGTGGTATTTTATAAATCTATAAACTATAAACCATTAAATACTTGAAGGATAAACGAGACAGTACAAACAGCGAAAATATTGACATCTCTATTCGATGGTAACGACTATGTTACAAAATTGTGAGACACGTATATATCAGTCCTTAATGCTTCAGCAAATAGAAATTCAGCAGTGATTTTCAAGTTTGAAACAAACTATTGCCATACAAGCCCGGCAGGGAAAATACAAACTACCTCTTATCCACAGAATGAAAAAAGGAATTGATGATGTTTCCATGAAAATATGTCGGTAAGACAGGGGTTTTTCGCCTACTCTTGGTGACTTGATGGTCCATAGTTCAAGATTATTGGTGCTTTGCCTCCGGCAACTTTTACTAATTTACTTGCTATAGTGCAGAGCTTTCTTAAGAGAGTAGAAACCTAAAAAACATCAGAAAAAATTTCTTTCGGTACCAAAGTTGTGAGACAGTGATTGGCCACTTTAGCTGAGAATGAGCCTGGTGTGAAACCTCACACTAAATTTATGAGCCCTGGCATTTATTAAAAGAAAAGATTAAAAAGTCGTTATTGACTATAATTAAAAGTATTTAGTACAGTACTGCACTTGAAATCTTTCCTAGTGCGTGAAAGTACAATTATAACACATGCATCTTCACTAAGAGACACCGTGAATAGTTGGTCAGACAACTGCAAAAATCAGGTGAGTTTGTTGAAACAATGTCATTTAGAGTGGACCTTCGGACAGCTCTACAGTAAAATCACCCCTCAGCACAAATTTACTATTTTCTAGAGGTTTGGAGGGCAATTGACCCATACAGTATATTTTGGGGGATTTTGGCTATCCTAAACAGGGTCAACAGGAACTAATCAGCATAAAAACTGAGCCACATCCCTCAAGCCTTACGATTTTACAGCTTGTTACCTCAATGTGGGAACCCGAGCCCATGTATAGCTATGCCATGCTGACGAGGCCTAATAAGGCCGAAACAGCTGTCCATGGCTGCTATTACTTGGGCTCAGAAAAAAAATTTTTTTTGGTAGATCAAGGGGTAATGCTTGCTACCACTGTGGCCTTTGTGCCCTATTCTGTGGCTTCAGCTTACCAGCACATTGTGCAGTTCTGATTAGCATAAAAACTGGTTGAATTTCAGTAATGATATTGACAACAAATACTGTACGATAGTGTATCAAGCACAAAACTCCTGTCATTTCATTGAGCATTTCATTGTTGGTTTCCCTGAAAGTCTGCATTCTTGAAGTTTTATTTAGACAGTGCTGCACACTGGTGAACACACAGACTTTACCATTTTAAGGCACATGATCTGAGTTATAAAGACTTTGCTTGGGGCTGATAAAATCTGGCTATAATATATTGGCTGAAATGTAACATTTTAAGTTGCAAAATCTTTTCTAGTATGTGTCAGCAACAGACGCATCTTCACTGTGCGGACACTGTGTAATAGAGGGTGGGAGAACTGCAAAATACAGGTGAGTTTGTTGATGAAATAGTGTCATTTTCAAGGGCCCTGAAAATGGTTCTAAAATCACTGATTTTCTAAACAAAAAATCACTCCTCAGCATGAATGTGTCAATTTCTAGAATTTAGGAGGGCGGTTGACCTATATATGTTTAGGGATTTGGCCAGTCTAAACAGGGCCACCAGGAAGTAATTGGCATAAAAATTTCAGCCATGATATCACAACTAATTGATTCCCCATAAATGTACATGCACATTTACCTTACAACTCAGATACTGCATACTGATGATATCTAATTACAAATCAAAACAAATCATTACAAATTTCGAAAAATGGAAGTGATTTTGAGAACATAGAACCACTTTCAATTAACGGTCAAAAATCGAAACCAGAATAAGTACACCAAGTCTATTCTGTCCAAATCAGTTTTAAACAATCAAATACCAAAGGAAATCATGTTTGGTTTTCCTTTGAAAGAGAAACCATTACAAGACTTTTGAAATACGAACATTAGTCTTATTTTTCTTCAGCCATTTACAAGAAAATATAACAAGGATCTTGCAGGATAGAAAACATAACATAATCCTAGATACTGGTAGGATCTGGTTAAGATCCTCTTAGATCTTCATAGGATAAACTCATTAGGCTTGGCATGATATCAGCCTATATGAAAAAAGTAAGCCTTACTTTTACCCAGCATTAATGCTAAGTTCTGGTCGGGCAAGTAAATTCAGTGCAATGGTTGCCTGACCGGGCAACAAAGAGAGGATGAAACAATTACTGGACATTGCTTGAAATCAATCTGCAGTCTGTGAATGTCACATTCTGTATCTGAAAGACTCTATCTCTCTCAGTTATTCCAGTAAATGTCAACGGTAGCAAAAATTAGTATAACTAAAACATGGTTTTATCCTTCCGCACAACAATCGCACCAGTTGTCGAAATCACGTTAACGAAGCCCAACACTCTGTTAATGTTTTGACCAGTTCGTAAATCAGTACGAAGATGGTCGTCAAAATATCAGAAAAATGCCCAGGATTACCAGCAATTTTTCAGGCTACTTTAAAGCGCACAACATATTTTCTCTGGGATTTGAAAATCTAAGCGGCAAGAATTGTAATACATGCTTCCCTTCCTGTGGACTTCAGAAGCAATATAAGGATTGTTCAGACACAAAACTTCGAGGGAAATCAAATGTAGTTATAAATTATATGTGCCGGCCGTTTGATCAATTCTGACAGACATTCACTCTTAACCCTTTCACCTTTCACTTCCAAGAGTGATTAATTCTCCCAGGCATATAGGAAGGAAAATATGTCAAGCAAAAACTCACCTTCATTCCTGACCCCTTGGTCCGTCCTCATGCGAGCCCAGTGAGTTCATGAGCAACTATTTTCTTTGCTGGACATACTGCAGACAGCGTGACACTTTTACCTATGTGTATTCGAGTCCCTGGTGATGACATTGTCGCTAACAATGCAGATATTAGGGGAAATCTTGACCTTCAGTTTAAACCTAATTATGTCCGCCATTTTGTCAAGTATTGCGCGCCCGCGATGTAATCATTCTGCGGTATCCTTCATGTAAGTCAATATATATGGTTTTACATAATGGAAAGCACGGGAAGGACAGCCGCGCAAGACTGAAAACGGGTTTAGACCCGATCGCCTCACGACCGAGAATCGGACGATGTCGGTAAATCCAAGATGACTGTCGACTTCTGTGTATTTGATCGAACGATGAAATGAACAAGCCTTATTGAGTGAAGTGAAATAACATCGCTTCCTTTCATCATAGTTCAGACGTTTATAATACATATTGAACCTCGTGGCGAACTAAACTGTAGAAAATGTGACGAGTCCTTCCTGCTGGTACGGTGTAATCGTGTCGTACCAACGGGAAGGACAGAGTGAAATAACTCGACTATTTTAGTCGAGGATCATTTTAAGTGAAGAGTAAGTGTATCTTCAATAAAATCAAGTGGCATATCTTCCTTTGATGGTGATTTTAGACAACTGAGGCGAATTAAACCGTGGAAAATGTGATGTGTCCTTCCCGCTGGTACGATGGAGTTCGATCGTACCAGCGGGAAGGACAGCGGCCTGGGGACAGCGGCCAGGGGACAGCGGGAAATAACCACACTATCTTTAACCGTATCTTCAGTCGAGGATATACAGAGTAAAATGTACCATCGGAAACTCAAGTAGAATTGCTTGACTGAATTATCAACAATCAAAAAATGTTGGTTATCGGGTGGTAATCAAAAGTGGTAATCGGCAATGGTAATTTGGAGTGGTCATCGGGAGTGGTAATTGTGAGTTGTTAAAAATTGAAAACTCTTTAAACTTTCAGGAAACCTTCTTTGGACTATAACAAGACTTTTTGCAATACATTTGCTTCATCTATCTTCGTCCGTTGGCGAGATATAGCTGCTTAAATTTGGCTCTTATCCTCAAAAGGTGTGATGTTTTTAATTAGTGCATTATTTGCTCCAATTTGCTCTAATTTCTCACGACGCGCGAGCTAAACGTTTACAAAAACTATGCAAAACCCGTCGGCATAGTCCCAGGAACGTTTCTTGAGATTTTCATGCGATTTTGAGATGGTCGAAAAATGACCGGCTTTTGATAAAATACTAAGGCTGTAGCACTGGGTTTTTTGTCAAAAATATAAAACTCTTGAAACTTTCAGGAAGCCTTGCTTGGACTGTAACAAGACTTTTTAAATACATTTGCTGTATCTATCTTAATCCGTTCGCGAGATATAGCTGCTTAAATTTGGCTCCTTTCCTCGAAGGGTTTGATGAATTAATTAGTGCATTATTTGCTCCAATTTCTCACAACGCGCGCGCTAAAAGTTTACAAAAACTATTCAAAACCCGTCGGCATAGTCTCAGGAACGTTTCTTGAAAGTTTCTTGCGATTTTGAGATGGTCGAAAAATGACCGGATTTTGACAAAATACTAAGGCTATAGCACAGATGGCGAGATATAGCATCACAGCCGCTTAAAGCTTCGAAAGGTGTCATGTTTTAATTAGTCGAGAATTTGCTCTACTTTCTCGCAATTCGCGGGATAAATCTTATAAATAATATGTAGCAACCGTCCGCATAGTGTGAGGAACGTTTCCTGAAAGTTGCATGCGATTCTGAGATGGTCGAAAACTGACTGTATTTTGACTCCCGATTACCACTCCGGATTACTACTCCCAGTTATCTCTCCCAAATTCGTGTGATGCGGGTGCGTTTTAGCGAATGTTGGGCGAATCACAAGATGTTTTCGTTTTGTTTTGAATTTGTTTTACTAATTTTTCTTCAACTTTAACGGATGGCTTTTTCTTACTAATTCTTTTCATATATTGCTCAAATTATGCTCAAAGTTGCGGAATTAAGTTAGTAGAATAGTATTTTGAATTAGTTATATAGTAGTGAATTATGCTCGAAAATTATGCTCGAATTTATGCCAAGCCTGGACTCTCACAACGGCGAAAAGCGAAAGGACATGGTGACTAGCGAGATAAGCTATGCTTCTGATTGGTAAAAAATTAACCAATCCGCACGCAGTTTCAAAGGCACTGGGGAAAGCGTGGAAACAGAAGTTGATAGTAAACAAGAGATCTATCAGTTTTCGCGATCTTTTCCTCTCAAATATCGTGCTTTTTTAGTCCGGTTAATTGGCCACTCTTGATGTTGACACTTTAGTGGAGCTAAGGAGCAAGAAATCACAGCGATCGACGTGGTAACTATTGTTGTGCGTGGATCGGGAGGAATATACCGATCAATCTCTCAGCTCTCTCCTGTGCAGAAAAGTTTTAGCCTAACAAACAGCTGTCACTATCTCAAAACTACTGTGTTATACTTGGAAGTCGACAGGAACACACTCTCCCACCGATGTTTACAAAAAAACTCTCGGTCCTCCGATTCATTCATTTTTGTCAACCCTGGTGACTCGCTCGCAAGAGTTACCTGTTTTGTCCGTTTTATACTATTGTACTGAGATTTTACTACAAACAGCTGAGTAGTTGAAAGGAGTTTGCCTGAAAAAGGGACGTATATATGATATGAAGCCACTAAGTGTCTATAAATCTTACAGTTGTATTCGATCGTAGGTGAACAGCTGTTCGACATCTTGCAACTATCTGCCCACTTTCAAGTAGGAACAATGGAAAAGTAGAGAGACTCGGCACTGGAAGTAAAAGCTGAAGACAATAGCATGATATGAAAGGTGACAAACTGCAAAGACGTAAACTGAGGTCATCACCAGCGAGGGAGAAAGATGAAGATGCAGAAGAGGGCACCAGATTCAGAGATGAGGTACACAGCTTGTTCAAGCAGTTGATCATGGCCTAGCTGGGGTGGGAAGGAAGGATTAATCACAGTATACCCCTCGACTCACTGAGTGATTATTGGTGTTGCAATTAATAAAGAGACTTTTAATTACGAGTGCATTCTTTTGGGACTTTGATCAAGAGAATCAAATTCTATAATTATTTATCACTAATCAATAGGAGACAAATTAATAGACTCATTTGGGCAAATTGATTGTTTATTAAGACTTGAAGATGAGGAAATCTGATAACCAATATATTACACAACGCGACTAAATAATTAACCTATATTCCAGAATAGAAATACCCTTTTATTTTATCTCTGTCTCTAAGTGGACAGCTCTCTAAAGTGGACACCTGTGTAAGGTGGACAGCATGCAGATTTGGTCCTTGCTAATTTTCTTTTGTTTGTCTGTAACTGAACTCTCTCCAAGGCAGACACTAAATGCTAGTCCTGAGAGTGTCTGCCTCAGACTTTGCACTATTCTGAAAACAGAATAGCTGACCTGTCAAAATATGGCAAAAAAAAAAAATCAAAAGAACATGATTACTGTCAATAGGATATATACTATTATGTTAATTCCAAATTCTATTTCATCCATTCCACTATCAGCAGCAGCTGAATGGATGGAATACTATACTATATTCAGTTTATTCTGGAATCAGAATATGTTGATCCCAAAATAACATGATTACTGGCTATTCTGGAATAGGAATAGGTGGGATAGTCCCAAAAGAATGCAATCCTTGCATTTTATACAAATCAATGTCTCTGTCAATGTACACAATATACACTACCGGTACTATATAACATTAGCCAAGTAGGCTTACTTACAGTTGGTCCATGAAATCAACTTTTACTGAGTTAACACAGATGAAGACTTATGGAAAAATTTATAGTGTACAGTATCTGAGTATGTCTTTTTACATAATCTATAGGAACATGATCAAATTATTGAAGATCTTCAGCAGCTACGGGACCATTATAAAGCAGTGTATAAAAAAGCATTAGAAGGGAAGGTTCAGCTGCAGAGAAAACAACTGCGGGAAAACAGGATGAAGATGTTGGATGAGGAACAAAAGGCCAAAGACCAAGAGGTTAATTTGTTCACCTTCCTTATGTCCATTCATACTGTATAAAATACTAATTTTTATATCTTTGTTATTACATAAACTCTGGTGAGATACAGAGATTTTCGCCACTGAGAAATGTTGAATCTGAGCACACAAAAAAGTATCGTATTTTTATGTGTATTGATATCAGCCAAGCAGTGATCTTGCATGTTTTCTCATTTCTTAAAGTGCACATAAGCCCAAAAATTATATCTTCACAATCAATTCTACATAAAGTGAATAGTTGACTATTAGATTATTTCTGTGTTTCAACATTGCGCCTATAAGTTATAGAGGTTTATATTTCGAATATGGTAATGACGTGACGTCAAAGGAGTAATTCAATGTTATTTCTTTCTCTTCGTGATTGGAACTGTTTCCAGATTCATACAAAGTATTTGGTAAAATCATTTACACAGAATTCAAATATAAAATGGACGTTGATAAAATGTCAATTATCTCTGCCAACAAGATTTTGTATAATAAATTGTTCCTTCTTTGACGTCACGTCATTACCATATTCAAAATATAAACCTTTATAACTCAAAGGCGCAGCGTTAAAACACAGACTTATTCTAATAGTCAACATACTTCCGTCATGTAGATTCGATTGTAAAGATATCATTTTTGGGCTTATGTGCACTTTAAGGGTGGAAATCTCTGTATCACACCAGAGTTTATGAAATAAACAGAATAATACACGGATGCTTGGAAATATGAAAATTATCTTCTCATGCTCATCGCTTCGCTCACTTGTGGGATATCCAGATGAACACTCAAAGATAAAATTCATATATCTGTGTGCCCATGTATTATCCTCTATATATTTTACAGTTATTTGCTTTTGTGTTGTTATGACTTACATGTATGATAACTGATTCCACTAGGAAAAACAAAGACATAAGATTTCTGTGAGATTACCAAAATCAGAAGTTTTGAATGATGAAACATTCAAAAGAAGAGTACAGCATACAGAGTATTACAAGGTAAGGCCATACCCCCCCCCCCCCCCCCCCAAAAAAAAAGAATATAATTAAGCAGAAGAAAAATAGGTTAGTAGCACTTTTAGATTAAAAAAAAAATTCTTCTCAAACAAGTCGGATGGAAATGGATTGCTATTCATCTTTCAATTTCAAGGATTTCAGTGCACAAAGGATTGTGGTTGAGAGGACCCCTTTAAATTTGAAAAAAAGATTGCTTGACTGTGCAATAGTGGCAACCCTTTGGCTCCATCACACTGTAAGAAATTAAATTTCATGATAGAACACAAATTCTCCCAAGCACTCTTGTAGGAAAGTGAGCCATGTTGATCATCAGAATTAATTATTCTTACAGCTGCTAATAGTTCAATATTCAATTTTTACTCTCTAGTGTGAGCTGTCAGGACATGTAATCCTTAATTAATGCAATTATGTTGGCAGTTTTTGTGGATCTGCTCACTGCACACGAATTAAAAGTGACTCTCTTGTGCACATTTACAGGTTATCAGTCTAGAGAATCAACTCAGAAAAGAAGGTTTCTTAGAAAAACTACATGATGTGCAAGACTTCTGGGAATATATCACAGCTGATGGGAATTTGGAAAAAGTTATGGAAGAAGGTAAGTGTGTTTGGCAGTCAGCACACACACTTTTTTCACACACACTTTTTTATTCATATTACATTACAGAATACATTTCTGAAAACACTGCACCGCTGGTAGCACAAGCTAATCGAGGCGGGCAGAGTTACAACAGCAGTTTGAACTTTGAACTGTAATAGTTGGGAACTGTAAGTCCTCAATGGATCCAGCAATTAATATTTGTGTTAGCAGTTATCCAGTTTATCCAGGGTTCAAGTTACTGTATGGTCATCTGTCATTATTTTTATACCATTTACAGGCCAACTGTCCTGGGAAGATGTGAAGCATTATGCCAAAGAGTGGCCAATCAAAAAGCAGTATGGTAAAGAGTGGCCAATCAAAAAGAAGGAGCAAGGGCAGAATGAGAAAAAAGTTCAGTTTGACCATAGCCCCGGCAAGGACACTACCAAAGCAGATCACTGGCAGAGCACAATGCATGGCCACAGGCAGTTGATGACTGTGAGTACTGAATGTTGTCAAATGGTGCTGCCTCTTAGTATTATAGCTGAAGGTGGTGATAGGTATTAATTTCTCCAGGATCAGGATATCTTGGAATTATCTAGTATTCTCGTACTGTAGTTGTTTCATAGTGTTGGCCACTGGCCACCACTATCATAAACAACATTGATCATGCAATCTTTGTCAACTTCATACCATTTTAGCATAATACTGGAGTCTTAATGTTCTTGACAGCCCTCTCCAAGTGTTGCTGACAGTGAAAATGGAAAAGAAACAGTCACTGGATCTGCAAAGTCTGGGAGAAAGTCCAGCAAGACAAAGCCTTCAAGGGCCACACTCATAGAGCAGAAATTTCCAAAGGTGTCTTAGTTATTTGTTTAAAGTTGCAAATATTGTGAAAATAACATTTTGTCCCAATACTGTACCTTGCTGAGCTATTCCCTATAAAATAGAAGGTTTTCCAGCCTATTCTGGTCTGTTACATGGTCCCTGAGGCATTTGTCTGTACTGTACACTGCGGTACAATGTATTTTATGACAGTGAATTAGTGACCCAGTTATGAAGCAACTTAATAAGCAGTTGCAAAGATAGCAGGGAAAAAACTTTTTTTTCTCCTGGCAGGCTATCTTTGCAACTGCTTAAGTTGCTTCATAACTGCAAAGGTCACTTTCACTGTCATTCTCTATCTGCAGTTCATATACATGTGCTATCTCATATTATTGTGTCAATGTTATTTATGTTAGCAAGGATCCCACACTGAAATTTATGTATTTTTCAGGTTGATTTTCCACCATTGGCGGCATATCGATTAGAGTTTGGAGAACGTGAACCTGACCCTGAGGAGGTATGAGGCTGTGCAAAATCATGTTTATCTATTGACTGATTATGTGTGCTAGGAAAACATTGTACAGTGTATCAACTAACAGTGACACATTGCTTGGGTCTGTCACAATAAAATATAAGCAATGTTTTAAAAGTTTAATCATGAACTTAATTTTGATATATATAAAAACACATTACGTTTGCTACAGGTCAGGAAAGCAGAAGAGGTCCAAAGAAGACTGAATGAAAGAGAAACAACAAGAAGAACTCTGAACACAATGTATTCGCATGCAAGTGCAAATAGAGCTGCAACGCAGAGGTAATCCAACTTTTTGCCCCAGTTTCTGACTTACTATATTTAATGTAAAAAATGTATGTACTGTAAGTCATGATTGAAGATGTTGATTATTGTCCAGACTGTAGATTACTGTGTAGTGCACATCCTAGTACTGAAAACTGTACATTGTTTTCTTTGTGCAGGCTAATGGACAGGAATAAAGAGTTTAGCTTTGAATCTTTTGCTGCAACCTCTTCAGTTCATGAATTGCTAGTAAGTTCTTTAATTATTTATCCTCACAAGAATTTTTAGGCACAATATAGCACCTATGCACCCTCGCATACTGTACCATACATAATTATATACAAAAATACTGAATATTAAAACATTCATGCAATGATTATAAAATTAGATGAGTATTAGCATTCAGTTCATATAAACCTGAAGGTATTATATATTTATTATATAGATGTGAGTGTTTTACTGGAAAATATACCGTGCGTAAAATCCATACAAAACTACATCCAGGACCTGAGTGGCGTATTTTCCATATCCTCACTAGTGAGGATATCGTTGGCATCATTTCCCGCTTTTGCATGGTTGTTTGTGCAATTTCTCGTAAAACACTTGTGTCTAATATAATAAAAAGAAAATTACACGGCGGCTTGAAGATATGGATTTTATTTTCTTGTGGTAAAAACAATATTTTACCACTCGAAAATAAAATTCATATCTTCACGCCGCCGTGTAATATCCTCTATACATATATATATTAGGTTTATGTACTAAACAGTAGTTGTCTAGTGACATAATTTGACACACAGGATAAAGTGCATAAACAACAAGTGTCATTAGATTCTCAGTGTCATGTCTAATCCATTACTGATCTTTGAATTCTTTACATGGCATTACAAAAGTCCCACGCAGAAGATCATGATATGCCCACAATGGTTGGAACAATGCAGAAACAACTGCAAAGACTGCCAAAAAAAGAAGGTACAGCAAAAAAAAAAAAAATACAAGGATTACTGACTGTATGTATAAATTGATTCAGTCAATTTTTCGTAAAGAAAATGGTTCTGTCACTAAAAATTATCAGTACTGTAAGTTATACATAGCAGATTTAGTCATGTTTTGTGACTGGATAATTTTTCTGATCAAAATAAAGAGAACAAACATGTAAGAACACTTACATTTCAAATAAAAGACTGGCATCAATTTGTTGAATTCATCTATTTATTCATTTGGTGAATTCTGTTCTGTTATACTATGTATTATTGTTCATAATCATTAGGTTTGATCTTTTGTCTTGTCCTTTTTTATCCTTCTTTATTATATCAACCATGCATATAATTCCAGTATACGTATCAATACTTTGATCTAATATTTATGCAGAGCGGCATTCTAGACTGGGCAGTCACAACACACACAAAAGCTCAAAGAGAGTAATTCACAGTGCAGGGTCAAGCATGTACAGTCAGGCATTGAGTGACTTTGATGAACCAACTGTTCTGAGACAAAAGTGAGTCTTTTTGAATATTTGTGATATTTAGTTCTCTGTATTTATAATATTATTATGTTACTCATCTTTCTTGTGATGCATTGACATCAATCATTAACTCTTGCATAATATTGTGACCATAATCAAAATAGTGTAAGCTACCAAATACCAAGCTCTTTATCCTCATGTGAGAAATGTGTGTGGTCATTTATACTGCCGTATAGTTTTACCTGTTGTTCCCTGCTCACAAAGTAGCTGTTAATTAATTTCTTTTTGCATATTTTCAGTGTTGTTTCAATATTGCCACCACTCACACTGGAAAAACTTGGAGAGTCATGTGTCAAGAAGGTACATACCTGGGTCCCATACTATAAATTTATAAATATTACATTTTGTCAGACTAATTATTTTATTATGTATTCATTAATCTTATTGTGCTTTGTTCCTTTTGCAGGAAGCAACTGGACTCAGCACACTGTGGACAAATCCATTCACGTAATTCTTTGGCTGCATATTAGTTGGAGTGTGACAAAGTCTGGACAGTGGCTGTTAGACTTTCATTCACTCAAAGTATAGTAGCAGCAATTTCAGCCAGGGTAGAGTGATGAGACCCTATGACATGGAGTTGATCAAGAAACGTCATGGCTTTGAGTCAAAGATGCAACTCTTGCCTTATTATCAACATAACAGAGGATAGATCCCAGGGGGGGGGAGGGGGGATAGATATATTGGGTATCTGGACCCACCTGATGACTATTCAAGATATTATTATTATTTATCAAGGTACAAATCAACTGTCTGTCTATCTATCAATTGGAAATATGCACGGATATTGTCCTTGGACATTATGTTCCTCGAAGCTCACTCAGAACAGATACTGTAATATCCTCGGACAATTATCCGTGCATATTTCCAAAGCCAAAAGCAGTTTATTGTTTATATAATAATAGTCATGCCTTACTTGATCTCAAGTAACCTGTCTGCAATAGTGTGTTGCTTCATAGTCTCTGTGACTATTTAATTATACCCTGCAATGCAAGGTAGCAGCAATGTCAGTATTGGAAAACAGTGTTGAAAAGTGCTTTATAGGTCGTATATTTTTACCTTGATCTGTAAGTTATGTTCAGCGCATAACGTATTTATTTTTGAATGCTTTAAAGACACACATCCATGCAGAAACTGAACACAGATACAAGAGAAACAAATGTCAAGTACTCTCAGAAGCTATATTAAAATGTAAAAGAAATCGGTTTCCAACAAAGTACAGTCTAAATATTTGCATCGTCCAATGTCACTGAAATATAAGATCTACTTACGTTTCACGCTACCAGCTTGTATTTTAATTTCTTGATATTTTCAAAATGGCCGCCAAAAACTCGCGCCCGCAGCTGGTCAGTAATCATACCCAATAGTGCCAGGCTGCCGTGGCCTGAGCTGGGGAAAATGCGTGTCAGTTTTGTTGCATTTATTACTTGCTTCAAGTCGGCTGGCGGGTACGACAGTTCAACCGTTGTAAAAGTAGAACGGTTCCTAAAGCTTGGTTTTTATGGGCCACATAAGCACAAGAGTCCTTATCTCGCAGTGAAAACAGGTCCTTCGACGCAAGTGCAAGCACAAACGCATGCAAGCACAAGGAATCAAACTGTTTTGATCCTTGTGCTTCCGTCAAACCTGTTTTCACTGGGAACAATAAGGACTATGTGCTTGTGTCGCTCATGTAAACCAGGCTGAAAACGGCGACAGCAAAAAGAATAGGCTTGGAATTAAAGTCAAGATGACAAGGAAGTTTTCTTTTCTTTTCTGTCTTTCGTTTTGGTGGCTATTCAACAAACAAAGCCCTTGGTCACCTCGGTCTTTCTTTCAACGCAAGCCTTATCTTAGGTTCTTAGAGATTTTGGTTGTGAACTTAAAACGCGTAACCGTTCCCTTTATACTCTCGGAAGTTATGAGCTTTCAGTTAGGTGTTGCCATGGAGTCGTGTGTGTGTGTGTGTGCGCGCGCGGGTCGCTGGCTACTTGAGGCTGGAACCTTAATTAGGGTTAATTTTTTTGTTTGGGAAAGGTTATAGAAACCTAGGCGGCACAAAGCATTACTTCGTTGTTGGAGTTTCGAATTCAGTGAAACAATGCTGGCAACTCACGATACAAGACTGTATGCACGAGCGTGTGTGACGTATGCACCTGCTTCTGTTCGAGCGCGCGCGCATGTGTGTATGTGTTCGCGTGTGTGGCGTCTCTATGTGTTTTTACTTTTCTAGCTCTTGTTTCAAATACTTCTAAACAGAGTACAAGACAATTGTATAATCTGTTCTCACATTTTACTTTATCATGCTTTGGCAAACCACAAACGAAGAAAAACAAACAAAAAAATGTACCCTAAGACCTGCTTGAGAAAACTACAAACTTCGCCTCGTCGACGTCTTAGCAAGGAAAAAAATACAAGAAAATCGTCTAGCTTTGTACATTCAGAAATCAACGAAACATGCGACAACTTGCCCATTCGCTGGCATTGGGACTTTCGGTACTTACAATGTTCAGTGTTCAACTCAAGATATTTTAAAGAGCAAACCGGACCCTCTTCTGAAAGTTGCCAGCTTTTCCACTTGCTTTTCGCTTGCGGCTTGTCTTACCGTTTTTCAGAGCAGAGATCAAGACACGCTGCGCATGAAAGTCTTGCTCACGTTCACGCTTCACGCACGTGGTTTCCACGTGTCTATCACGTGTCACATCACAAGGTAGTGGTCTTAAAGACTGGCAGGTTTCAGTTGCTAAGTCTAGGCGCGGGCTTAGACTTGGACTTGCAGACCAGCTTGCCAGGGAAGTGCCCGGAGTGTAAGCTTGTGACGTCACGAACGAGCACTTGGTGTCTTGGAATTCTGGTCTATCCCTACCATTCAACGAATTCTCGTGACGTAGTCCTTTGGCAGAGGTACATGTGATCGAGTCGTGCGTCTGTTTCGACCATTGAGGATGCACTACACTATGGACGGCTCGGCCGTTGAGTTGCCTTCTGCGTAGATCAGTTGGAGTGTGACAGGCAGCCGGTAGTGACGTTTGTGCAGGTAAGCGCACTGGAGATCTTGCATGAGGACTTGAATAATGCGACGTTACGTCATGTCTGTGCACTGGTGTGCGAGTCGAGCGACACACATCCATCTGGTGATGTGCTCCAATGGGAAGGCACACTGGTGGCTTGTTTCGTGGACAGCTGTGAAGATGTTTCGATCCTCTATCTCGTGAATCTGAATGACCACAAAAAGACCCTCGTGCGTGAACCACTTTAGGAGTCCGACGAAGTATCGAAGGGCGAGTTGTAGTCTCCTGAAGCTGTCTCGCAGTAACAACAGGTCCAGACGTAGGGCGGATTTTATTCCCCTGAACTCGCGTCGTACCGCTAAAGGGACCGGATGTGGGTCGCTGTTCATGTTCAGTGAGACTAGTTATCGTTCTTGGAGCTTGGGTTCCAGCAAGAAGGGGTCGAGCATGAGGCCGCTGTTGTAGTTCATTGGACTCCTGATTTCGTATCCCAGTCAGAAGGCGCCTAGATGTGAATTGCTGTTTAGGTTGACTCGGATGCAGCGTCGACCCTTGAGCTTGTGTCCCAGCAAGGAGAAGCCCCGCATGTGGCCGCTGTTGAAGCTCACTAGGCCCCTGATTTTGTATCCCAGCCAGAGGGGGCCCAACCATGATTTGCTGTTTACGTTGACTCAGATGCAGTGTCGATACTTGAGTTTGCGTTCCAGCGAGAAGGGGACCAGGTTGTTGTGGCCCATGTATTATTTTTCCCTGGGCTTCCGTCCCAGTCAGAACAAAGGTTTGCTGACTATGTCTCTGGGCAAGAAAGGGGCCAGGAGCGAGGTGCTGTTGAGGTACACTAGGAGAGAGAATTGTACCTTGAGATTGGATTCCAGTCGGCAGGTTCAAGAGAGGTGCTTGTGGCCGAGCTCCCCCTGACAGGGAATCCAAAACTTGGCTGTGTTGTTGAGTAAAGTAGGCGGGGAACGACTGTGTTGTCGGCATGTAGCCAGGAGCTCCACAAAAACACAAAGTGGAAGTCTGGGTTGATTTAAGGTGCAAATCAGGCACTTCAGGCTGCATAGAACCGGATACCGTGGAAAGCGACGGGTACCAATGTCCCTTAGGCAACAAAAAGCGAAGTGGCTTCAAGGGAGGCTGTAAATAGCGTACTGCTCCCGTGGGTAGTCTCTCATACACAAATACGCTCTCTGTACTTCCACTGGTTAATGCCGCAGCATGTTCTGCTGGAGGCAAAGGGAATACAGGTGGCACGCGCGAGGACGTCACCGTCATGTGAACAGGGTGTGTGGCGGTGCACGTGCCCAACACGTGCTTGGCATGTGGTAGTGTCGCGTAATGTGGGCTTCTTACTTCTGTAAGGACTGTGTTTCCATCTCTCCCTGATAGTTGGATTGGAGCAACTGAAGTGGCAGCGGACGGTAGATTTTTGAAGGAATGGATAGGTGTTATCTCGGAGGGAACGATGACGCTAGCATGTGAGGCAGAGGCTTGTTTCCAAAGAATGGCTCTGTGTTGAAGAGGTTTCGGGCTTTCTCTTTCTGCCGACTTTTCCAGGCAATCTGTAGCATCGACTGATCCCAAATCGACGCTTCGAAGGACTACCTGGCGCCGGTTCAGTTCCTCCTGCCGTTGCAGTTTCTGCGCTTGGTCCATTGCTTGGTGTAACTGTCCAATGTAAGCTGGCGAATAAGGAGCAACGCTGGGCTCAGATTGTGCAACATCAGCGCCTTGCCGCTTCAACTGACTGGCTGAGGTGACTTCTTCGAGTGGCGTCGCAACCATTTGCCCAGACGACATCGGCTTTCGAGCTTTCCAAGAATCAACTGTTTGCACTACGTCTACATGATTGTGCCTCAGGGACGACTGCTTTTGCTGCGAAACATTACTCTGTCCCCGTTGCGTGACAAATTTTTGTACTTGGTTGATAATTTCCCCTATTTGCGTGACAAAACCTTGTCCTGGAGTGGCGGAAGACTGTCCTAGTGACGTGACAATTTCCTCCATTTGTGTGACATCAGCCTTTCTTGATTTTGCAATGATACAAGGTCGTCCATGTTGCGCGACAATAGCCTGTGTCTGATCTGGGACACTTCCGAGCTCTTGAATGAACGACTGTCCGGGGGCTTGGTTTTGTTGAGTGACACACCGTGCGTGACTTGAATCACCGACGTTCTGCAGCATGGCTGGAGTTTTGAGAGTGCTTGCTGTGTGAAACAAGGCTAAACCTACTTTGCTCAAAAGTTGTATGAACGACTCGTCCAGAACAGAAGCAGTGCGGGAGGAGCTCACCCTGCAAGGGCCTGGTGAGGATAATGCCACGATCTGATTGGTTGAGGTCGCTGTAAGTGCGGCTGATATAGAATGGGCGGTAACATCCTCGTTTTCAGTTCCGCTACTGCTTGCACTACTGACTCCTTGGCCGTCATCTGTTCCAACACTAATCACTTCCCGGTCTGATTTCGCTGAGTTTAACGTTTCTACAATTGGCAGTTCTTTGTCACAACAATACAATTGTGCTTTATCAGCAATCACAGGGAAAGTGACGGGAGCAATAGCGTCTTTATGAAGCTCTTTTCGGTGCAGGGGTGGTTCGGTTGACTTGGCACAGCCGTGTGTCCCAGAAGGACCTGAAAAGTGCTCTGTCAGCTCCGCTGTGGTGTTGAAATTTCGTTGGCGAGTCAAACACTGTGAGAGGGTCCCCACGGAAAAAGATTCTAATCCTTGGGCTGATGAGCACGTTGGACCTGTGAAAAGCACGCATTGCACATTTACCACCAGTAGCATTCTGTTATTCTAACATGTACTTCACCGTTAGCTACTGATAAAGCGTTTCGCGACTACAATAAGTTATTATAAGTAGCAGTAATATAGGTTTTGCAGTCTTAGTAGTAATAATATAGCAGTTTTCGGATGACTGTCGAAAACCAATACCAAGGTAAGTACACCGCCAATCACAGAGGCTGTACAGAAACACTTTCAACCAATCAGAACAAAGTAATCCGCGCTTGACTTTTCTTTGAACAGGAAACCAATCAGACGTGCGAGAACACGCTATCACCACTTGCTTTCTTGAATGAGAACATCGCTTTTGCTCTTGATTGGCCAAGAATGCTGCTAAAGTTGTTTAGATCAATCAGAAAGCGTAGTAAACGCAAACCTAAAGCAACCACAATCATATTCGACAGTTATCCGAAAACAGCTCAATGTGAGCCAAGTCAATTATCAAGTTGCGTTCTTTGTGTTGACGTTTGGAACGGAAGTAGTTGCAAAAGTTGCCACAAGCTAATTTTCAAAGCAAACTCTTAAGGCCGATTTTCACTAGTGAAGTAAGCGGAGACGGAGAAGGAGACGGAGACGTAAGACACTTGCGCGTGTGAAAATTAGCGAACGGAGATGAACGTAACCGAAGTAAGCGGAGACGGAGACGCAAGAAAAAGAAAACCTTCCGTTCTGCTTCCTTCACCGCTTCCTTCTCCGCTTCCGTCTCCGTTCGCTAATTTTCACACGCGCGCAAGTGTCTTACGTCTCCGTCTCCTTCTCCGTCTCCGCTTACTTCACTAGTGAAAATCGGCCTTTAAGAAAATGAAGTCCTATATCACAACTTCTCATTTGCGTGATTTGGTGCTAGGCACGAGTAGAACGTCCATCTGAGTTTTTTTTTATCAGTTTACCTGGCAAGAAGTCCTTTGTTTTTGTATCCAGTTTGCCAATGGTCGCGCCCTCCTTCACGACTTTCCCTGTAGCTCCACTATCTTCGCTTTTTTTGAAAGCATGTTGTGATAAATGCCTCACAAGTGCGTTATCTGATTTGTCGCCGCTTATCTCCATCACTTCCAACTGGTCACGAATATGTGGTTCCGCTGTGTTGCATTTAGCCGTGTCAGTGGGCCCAGGCTGTCGATCACTGATTGAACGACTTATGGCCGTCTGACCGAAAGTCTGTGGGCCCCTTGTGCCAGTCTCCAGTGGTCCATCGCGGACCCCATTTGTGTTACTATTCTCAGTCCCTTCTTCGTTGGCTCTTTGGATCCTAGTCCACTCTTGGGTGTCCAGTAGTTTTCTTAAGTTTTTCAGCGGCATACTCACCGCTTTATTTTGGTCGATAACACTCACAGTCACGCAGCAGTCCTCAAAAGCTTGCACTCGTTCCTCGTCTCTCTCGGACATATCGTATCCCAGCATGACTTTCAGGAGGCAATCACACATGGGTACATGTATTCTGGGAATTGCCCTTTGTTCTTGCAAATTTGGTTCCGTGAAATGAATGCAGGTTGGCATGTGAGTAAGAGTGTATCTGGACCGGCGGAAAAAAAACAACAACAACAACAACAACAACAACAACAACAAGGTTATTCTTAAACCTCAAACCAAATGTTCTCATGCATTATAGACAAGAATTTAGAACAATATAAAGTACAGTTGAAGCTCCCGTAAGCGGACACCCTTGGGAAGCAGAAAAAGTGTCCGTAACTGGAACTGTCGAAAATGTGTATGTGCAGAGTTTGACTGAGCTAGAGTTCAAACGGGGTTTCGTACAGGCGTCCGTAAGTAGAGCTGTCCGCTTACGAGAGTGTCCGCCCAGAGAGCTTTGACTGTAGCTCCTATCGGATATCCATTTTAAAGAGGTGTCCATCTTACAGAGATGTCCGTTAAGAGGGAGTTGACTGTAATGGTGCCGATGATGTGAGAGCATGACAATGATATCCGCTTCTGCCTCAACGTTTCACACACTTCATATACTACAGCGCTAATTGTCTCCCCAGCTCAGCTTACAAATATACTACGCGTCCTTCAACGTGCTGCGTCACAAAGTAGCGCAGCCTTAATGTGCTTGATTTTTGTGTTGCTATAGAATCGGGTTCAACTAGTATATTCTACACTTTTCAACTCTTCGTGCATGATAAGGCCATGTCACACGAGGCAATTTTCCCTGCAAGTTGTCTCGCAACGCTGACGACAGTATTGCGAGACAAGTTGCAGAGTAAATGTCACACGTTGCAATATGACCGAGCAGCATAGAGAAAAATACGGGACGCTTCAACATTTCCAACAACTTTTCTCGTAATTTTTGTTGCGTTGCAAGTTGCAAGTTGCAAAAATGATTGCCTTGCTTGACATGGCCTTAAGTGTTACTACTAACCTTTCTATAATTTTCGCAGTCGTCTGTGTGGAGCTGTCGATAGTTTGTGACTGCTGGTTGTCGGACGTCTGCTGGAGTAAAGAAGTGTCTTAAGTACAGTTGAAGACCCAATGGAAACATTGCCTTGCAGCGCTTACAGCTTAAGCCCTGGCCAAACGTATCGCAAGTCGAAACAAGTCGATGCAAGTTTTCAAACTTGCGCGGACTTGCGTTTCGTTTGGCCAGCCATTTGCACGGACTTGCATTTACATTAGCACTCCTTAACTCCTTCCCTGTGGATAATGCAATCCTCGTATTATGAAAAGAAGTATAAAGTGTAAAAGTGACAACAGTCACACATACAGATAGCTTCTTCGATGAGCAGGACACCTAAGAACCCGTCAGGATTAGTTAGTTAGCAGCACATGAACTACCAGGCAAGGCCCCATGTTTGCCCACAGCGCTAACTTCAGCTGACCACTTCATCAGCTTTGTCTCCAGCATGCTGACCGAGAGCTGCGTTATTACTTTGCAAAGATACAAGTCGGTGAATTGTTGACGTTGCTTTCTTTTTGTTCAATAAAACCGGTCCATTTTAACGACTTACAGTATGGTACAATCTGTGCTCTCTCTTACCTGACGCTGGCTCAGATCCAAGGAGGATTCCTGATCGGCCTTCGCAGTCATTTTCGCTTTTTTGCTTGTCCCGGTGCTTTTTTTTTTAATCTAAAGTTAAATATATTTTTTAGTTACACAAGTCTTGAATAGTAGATTAAATTAGTATGACTGGCAGAAACACTTACCAGGTTTTGACTCCTTCAATCAACAGCCGATTCGCCTGAAATCAAATGAAAACTTTTGAACGTCAAAGACGTTTGGGCAAATGACGTGTTGAAATACGTGTCAGTAAGCCATTGGTTTGTTTGCAAACAAACAAACAAACAAACAGAGATTCGCGAATTGTCTGAAAACGTCAAAATGACGCGTATGAAACGCGCGCGCAATGCTTGCACAACAGAAAGCATCAAACGGGGCAACATTCGGGAATTAAAGGAAACATGCTAATGCTCGTATAAAACACTAACCTTTCAACAGTATTTATTTAAAATCTGGTAGTACGGGGCTAAGTCCAAGTTTCCCCAAAATCCTTGTCATGGACAACAAACCGACATGCACGCAGTTCCGTCACACGTACTTGTTGCACGCACCCACGCACGCGCGCGCTCTTGTGACGACTTCACTGCTTCTGACCAATTAAAAACGGTTAGATTTCCCGCGCTCACGGCGCTCTTGTGAAGACTTCACCGCTTCTGACCAATCAAAAACGGTTAGATTTCCCGGAAAATGCCCACGAACTAAATCCGACCAACCCAACCCAGCTGCTCCTAATCAAAACTTTGTTGATTAGTCGATCAAGATGTAACCTATTGATCTACAATCCCTCTTCCCCCACCCGGGTCCGCCTCTTCAGAATGAAATGTAACAATTGGCAACCACATATTAAGAGGGTTTCCGCTGTAAATTCGAGTAATTATCACGGTAAACTGAAACAATTTTTGTACTAAAACAATTTATTTGTAATTGAGAATTTTTCGCCACTTCCTTAACCCTTTAACTCCAAAGCTCAAAATACAAATTCTCCCAACCACAAAATAAGAAAATGTATGAGTGATGAAAAGATAATTTATGTTTTAATCAGCTGTCATTTGAGCAAGGTATCAAATGTAAAATTCTCCATACTTTTATGGTAGATCTCTGGTGGGAGACTGAAATAGGAAAGTTGAAGTTAATCACTCTTGGGAGTAAAAGGGTTAAAGATCTTGATGCCAGGCATCTTTTACTGCAACATTGGAAGATAATTCACAAAACTCTCCAAGAAACAAGAGGACAAATATTCCTATCAAACTCATATTTTGCAATGACAACGCACGTATTATTGTATATTTTGAGCTAGGAAGGCAACTAAAAACACTTACATCTTCCCTTACGTTTCTTGACTATTTTCGATTTTACTCATAGATGATCATCTTACATAGTCAAACTAGGAAATCGACATAAATCACAGAAATAGTGCTTCGTTTTCTGGTACAGACTTTTAGCGTGCACTGCTCGAATTTACAGCTGAAAACCTCTTAAATACATTACATTGAGCCAGCTAACATGACTCTGCTCCTAACTGCTGTCACTGTTTATGCCGCTGCACGTCTGTACACCACTCTATGAGAAAGAGATTCAGGTGCAGGAAAATGATAGGATTACTATTTCTTCACTATTTAACCCTTTCACTCCCAGTAGTGATCAACTTCAGTATTCTCCTTCAATCTGTCACCAGAGATTTATGATACAGTATGGAGAATTTGCCACTTGATAGTTTACGCAAACAAAAGCTGATTGGCCCATCACTTCTCTCTACTCTTCGTGAATAGTTAGGAGAATTTGTAGCTAGCACGTGGTCACATAGATCACTAACATGCCGCATGTCTCCATCTTGAATGTCATCTCCTCATCAGCTCTCTCATGCACACAGTAGCGTAAGAGGAGGGTTCCAACGTAAATGACACTTCAACGTCGCTGTTCTTTTGGTACGAGGAACAATTTAAATCAGAAATTCCGCGAGACGTCGCACACGATACGAAATCCGCTTTCACCCCAGCATCGCCCGCCGTTTTCAAACGTTTTATCGTTAAATCCTCACTTGCAAGCCGACAATCGTCCTCCGGTATTCTTCCTCGTTTTTGACCATTACCATCGCAAGCCGGGTACTGAAGCCTTCCAGCGCCTTCCTTCTCACACGAGCTGATCTCACGAGAATTGATCTGTCCCGATTCTGTCTCAAGTTCTGTCGAGGAATTGTTTTCTACTCTAGACGCCTTCAGCCACTTCCAATGCAGGTTTTTTGGAAACGCAATTAACTTCCGGTAAGCTCCTGGTAAGTTCAGTCCCAGTTTTCTCATTCTACAACAGCAAAACAGTCACTGAACCTGAGATCTTGCCACACGAGGAAAACGTTCACGACTCCCCCAGCAGCTCGTAATTTAAGTTTTCGTTGCGAGAAAAGTTGCAACGAGGGAGTATTACATGCGCAATTTACTATACAACTGGTCTCGCAATGGAGTTGCATTGCAATTTGCAAGGAAAATTGGCTTGATGTCCTGGTTTACACGTATAATGCAAGAATAAGTGGAAGTATAAGCATAGCACAAGAGTGTGACAGTGGCGACATAAGCATAAACATTTGGGGCTGGGGCTGGGGTTGATTGGTTAATTCATTAACCGGAGTGTAAATAGCAAGGATCTTAAGCACAACATTTTGCAGTTGCTGACCTGAAATTCTCTGTTGTTAACCCATCTGCTTTCAGTCTCTCTTCATACCTGTGGAGAAGCAACAAAAATCGAAACATCAGCCGTAACCTTTCACTGCCAATGTCAATTTGACTCAAACTAGGAGACCTTTTCCCTTGGGAACGAGGTTGTAGCCATGGTAACATCAGGTAACACAAGTGTGGTAGCCCGGATTCAGGAAACTCTAGCCCTGGACTTAACATTCTTCTCGGTGTCAAATGCAAATACCGTTGCTTTCACACGTATCAAAGCGTAACTTTTCTGGAAAAGAGAAAGTCTACCAAGTCGGTAGGGGGCAAAGAACGCTACCCAGATGTCAAAATTTCCTAGCCCCGCTTTGGGGAAGTTGTTCTATGCATTTGGTGCGGTCCTTGCCAAACGACTGCTTGAGGAGGATTATAATTCAGTGTGAGTTTCTAATGCTTTTTTGAGTGGACCTGACTAAAATGTTTGCATAAAGAATCCATTGTACCTCGTGCCCACATGATTGGCTGGATACTGAGCATTGTAGCCTGGCAGAGGCAGCACCACATCTCGCACAGTGTACTTCTTCTCCTGAAGATCTCGCGCGTCGACCGCTCGCACGCACCGTCCCTCCACACCATGATTAACAACCGACACAGTTCCAGCGTGATTATCAGTTGAGCAAGCGGTCGCATCTCCAGCGGTCGACACTGTGTTGCCTTGCGCGCCATCAGGGCGTGGGGATTTCTCCAACACGAGGTCTCCCTCCACGACCGCTGTACTGCCATATCGTTGTAGACGATACGAGGCCAAGTGATTCCACAACAAGCTACAGTAACTGTGCACGTACAGCAGGCGCATGGAGTAGGGTATGTTCATCAGTGACTTAGTGTAGCCGTCCTGGGAAGAAAAGCACAAAATTAGTTGAAACAAATGTTCGCTTTTCTTTACCCCCAATAGCAGCTCCCGGGAAGAGCATTCTGAAGCACTACATTTCGGAATCTAAATGGACCCAAACTTTTGCTCTGTCGAACTCTTCATTCTGTAAATTGCTTGAAATAAACTTGTGTTGTTCTGTGCCACCATAAACAGTAAATCCAAGTGAAGGTGATTCTATAAACATGAATATTCTAAACGCCTTCGTTTGGACTTCGTTACACCTTCGTCTTTTGGTCTGAGGTACTGACTAACACTCCAAACAAACAAAAGCTGAGCCATTTTTCAGGGCGTTTAACATATCCTCGTAAACCTTTCGTTGATGAATAAATGCATTCATGGTGCTCACAGAGTCGGTTCCATGCCGGTGCAGCGACTTTAGGACCATCCTCTCGCGAGTCTTGTACACGGGCATCTTGTCTAATGTCCCGGGCACATCGCCTGTCTGCTGGAAGTATCTGTAGCAGGAACAACAATAATATCAAGACAAACATCACAAATCAGCTGGTCGCAACCGACGAAACTCTCGAAAGGTCGCGGAACGGTCGTCTTTCAGCTCAAGATATACGTGCATCTTGCTGTTACTTATGCAGTTTCGGTCATAGATTTTACACCACGCAACAAACCAATTACTAAAAGCAAAGATGTCGTCAGCTATTAAACTAAAAACGTTGCCCAAAGTAACCACTGACTAAAGCTGTCCTAACTAGTAACTAAAGCTGTCCAAAGTAACCCAGTAGTTAACCAGTACTGTAAACCAGTAGTTACCTCTTTGCATTGTCAACCGGATCGAGTGGATCGTCTCCTGATGGTGTCAACAACAACTGAACAGCCTTCATCTGTGGCGGTAAAAAATAAATAAACAGACCAGAAATTATCAAACTGCAGGGTCACAAAGAGGAACAGATAACTATAAGTACCGTGTCTCCTTTCAACATCGCCAACCCAATGTCACAAGCGTTCACAGAGCGATTTTCTGCACCAAATCGCTGGAAACCAAAGTAGTTTACAAAACCATTACACCTGACGCTGGAGACAGCTTCCTGAAGGAAAACATGCGGCAACGTTACTTCTGATGCAATTTTAGTGTACAAACAAACAGGCGGCTGTGTGCACTATAAGTCGGTAAATAAGTGTAAAGCAAGCGCAAGCACAAGAAAATGGAGAAGTTCTCATTCTCTTGCGCTTGTATCACAAATTTGACGACAAATTTGATTCTTTTGCATTTGGGCTTTCTTCACCAATTTACAGGTGATGTTACACAAGAAAATTTCAAATTGCGATTTGCAACAATACGATGTTGCAATAAAGGTCTTTTAGCTGCTGTAACACTCTAAAGAAAGTCCCCCAACCCGGCAAGAATACTAAACAAGCAACCTGGGTGTCCTTACCTCGATAGCATCTTCACAACTGACACCAGGTTTACTGTAATATTTGAAACAAGACTAGTAAACACAAGCAAGACCCTCGAAGCTTATTTTTACTCCTAAAAAGTACCAATAAAGGCATACCAAGAATTTAAAGTTTCGATGCCTTTAATTCTAATAAAGATAATATCATGAAGACCTT
This sequence comes from Plumapathes pennacea, assembly GCA_964036295.1. Taxonomy (NCBI): domain Eukaryota; kingdom Metazoa; phylum Cnidaria; class Anthozoa; order Antipatharia; family Myriopathidae; genus Plumapathes; species Plumapathes pennacea. The sequence goes on along the minus strand of OZ038466.1, from coordinate 8,847,865 downwards.
TATCCCTTGCTGTTTTCAAACCAAAAAAGTTCATTCGACTGACACCCGACCCCTAAACGGTACGACTTCACATAAAAATGTCAGCGTTTGATGTTGAGCACCCTAAGCGGTACCAACACCCGTGATTTTGACCTCTAAGAGGTACGACTAGAATCTCCGTCCTTTTTTATATGGGAGTTCCCCACCGGGTCTCATTTCCAGGCCGACGCACTTTTAAAACTAGTTCTTGCAAGTACTAGCAATTCTATCACGTTCAGACTTATGGCAAATGGTTTGAACCCAGGAGTGTGAACAGTAGGTTGTGATCGTCCGGTTAGAGTAGTCTCCAGGAAGACTGTTGTTGGTGACTTGCGTTTCGGCTCCCTAAGTGAAAGTCATCTTCAGAGTTCCAGGAGGCGGTTCCAACGCACCCTTGCGTAAGCATCCGGTTTTGGTCGGTTGCGGGTTTTTGGTATGTTGTAGTCGTGTAAGTTTCAGTCGGTGTTCTTTGAGACAGTTTACTTTGAAGATGACCTCCGCTCAGGGAGTCGAAACAACGTCAATCACCAACAATAGTCTTCCTGGAGACTACACTCACAGAAAAAAATTTTGAAAAACCATTAATGGATTACTACAACTATTAGTGGGTTTTGCTAAATTCACATTCTTACAAAAAAACCCATTAATGGTTAATTTTTGACATTAATAATTTCCCAGTTTTGAAAAATTACCATTCATGGCAATTGTTGGAAATACATGTTGGGAATCCAACAAAATCCATGCATGGCTTTCAAAACACAAGAATGTTTACATCAGTTGTGACACATTAATGTGGTTTTCTGAAAAACCATTAATGGATTACTGCAACTATTAGCGGGTTTTGCTAAATTCACATTCTTACAAAAAAAACCCATTAATGATTAATTTTTGACATTAATAATTTCCAGTTTTGAAAAATTACTTTGTATTGACTGTATTCCAGTCACTAGAAGGGATGCACCAAAACGACCGGTCATTTTGGTGCATCCCTTCCAGTCAATACAAGGGATGCACCAAAACGACCGGTCATTTTGGTGCATCCCTTCCAGTCAATACAAGGGATGCACCAAAACGACCGGTCATTTTGGTGCATCCCTTCCAGTCAATATAAGGGATGCACCAAAACGACCGGTCATTTTGGTGCATCCCTTCTAGTGACTGGAAGGGATGCACTAAAACGACCGGTCATTTTGATGCATCCCTTCCAGTCAATACAAGGGATGCACCAAAACGACCGGTCATTCTGGTGCATCCCTTTCACCGGTCGTTTTAGTGCATCCCTTCCAGTCACTAGAAGGGATGCACCAAAACGACCGGTCATTTTGGTGCATCCCTTGTATTGACTGGAAGGGATGCACCAAAACGACCGGTCATTCTGGTGCATCCCTTCCAGTCAATACAAGGGATGCACCAAAACGACCGGTGATTTTGATGCATCCCTTCCAGTCAATACAAGGGATGCACCAAAATGACCGGTCGTTTTGGTGCATCCCTTCTAGTGACTGGAAGGGATGCACCAAAACGACCGGTCATTTTGATGCATCCCTTCCAGTCAATACAAGGGATGCACCAAAACGACCGGTCATTCTGGTGCATCCCTTCCAGTCAATACAAGGGATGCACCAAAACGACCGGTCATTTTGGTGCATCCCTTCCAGTCACTAGAAGGGATGCGCCAAAACGACCGGTCATTTTGGTGCATCCCTTCCAGTCAATACAAGGGATGCACCAAAACGACCGGTCATTTTGGTGCATCCCTTCCAGTCAATACAAGGGATGCACCAAAACGACCGGTCATTTTGGTGCATCCCTTCCAGTCAATACAAGGGATGCACCGAAACGACCGGTGATTTTGATGCATCCCTTCCAGTCAATACAAGGGATGCACCAAAATGACCGGTCGTGTTGGTGCATCCCTTCTAGTGACTGGAAGGGATGCACCAAAACGACCGGTCATTTTGATGCATCCCTTCCAGTCAATACAAGGGATGCACCAAAACGACCGGTCATTCTGGTGCATCCCTTCCAGTCAATACAAGGGATGCACCAAAACGACCGGTCATTTTGGTGCATCCCTTCCAGTCACTAGAAGGGATGCGCCAAAACGACCGGTCATTTTGGTGCATCCCTTCCAGTCAATACAAGGGATGCACCAAAACGACTGGTCATTAATCTAATTAAATTATGTATCAATCCAATAATGTACAAGAGCTTGAAATATATAACACACTCCTGTGCAATATAGCTTCATTAAGAGTTTTTTATTTATTTATTAGCGAGCAAAGCAAGTGCAAGGCTTGAATAGGTAAATAATTAGGATGTTTTTATTCACTTTTACGCTGTGCACATTATGTATATATAGTATTTACTATGTATCTTTTATCTTTTATTTCATTATGTTGAAGATGTAGAGCTACTTTGTAGAAATGCTTCATTAAACCATTATTATATTATTATTATTATTATCATCATCATCATCATCAGTATTATTATTATTGTTATTATTATTATTATTATTATTATTATTATTATTATTATTATTATTATTATTATTATTATTATTATTATTATCTAAACACGCAGAAAGTGAAAGAACATGAGAGTAGCGCAGGTAAACAACGAGGCCGCCAAGTGGCCTTCCCTATCTATTCTGGTGTTCTCACAACTTCCCAAGTGTTTAGATGAGACTATATTACATGGGAACGCGTTATATATTTATTTTATACAACAATTAGTCAATAAAATACATCATGTGTCACATCAGCCTGTAATATACTCTCATATCTTACATGGTTTTAGCCAACCAGAACACGCAAAGTATCATAGTTATTTTATAAACACATTAACTATGTGGATTGAACATGGCCATATAAACACTATGTAAGATCCATATTTTGTTCACATATCTTTCCATATAAACCCATATCAGGGCCATATATGGTTCATACTACTTTTTTGGTAAGAAACCATCCATGGAAATCAAATGACAACTCACGAATGATAATTGGAATATCATAACGGGAAACACACAAAACCCACTCCAGAAATCGGAAAACCATAAATGGGTATCACATGAATACCCATGAACGATAATGGGAATACTTATAATGGGAAACAAACAAAAACACTTGAGAAACTGGGGAACCATTCGTGGCATTGCTTGATAGCCCATTCTAACTAACAACAAACTGTTAATGGGAAATACATCAAAACCACCAAAGATGGTTGAGAAACCATAAATGGTATTCATCCAAAACACAGAATGGGAAATGAATTTACATTAATGGTTTTGATACAAAACCATTAATGGGTATAGTTCTGTTTTCCCAATGATGGGTTTTTGGCTGTGAATTTAGGATTTACCATTCAAATACCCAATAATGGTTTTTCAAAATTTTTTCCTGTGACTAACCCGGACGATCACAATCAACCTACTATTCAAACTTAGTCTTGTTCACGGAGTATACAAGCTTGGATTCGTGAAATGTAGATCAACAACAGAGCTATTTAAAATAAAGCGGTACCACAAAACGGTTTCTATTTGGTGCAAATGTTATCACTTCTAAGTTAGAGGGTCTCAGTTAGTCAGTGCATTGGGTGGCCTTTACAAGGCACTCAAACGAGGCACAGAGCATTAAGCATTTGTCACTCACCAGGTCACTTCCCTGATAATAACAACAAAGTGGTTTCCTGACAGCTGCCCCATTCTAATAGGAGTGGCACCTCTTCTGTAGTTACCAGTCGTGATGCCATCAAGGGAGGGGTGGTCTCTCACAGCGTGTAACCTAAGGTGAAATGGCAGACAAAATGACTTTTAAACGGAAGACACATACCCATATCTAAACACCAAGGATAGAAACAAACCTCGCACAATGTTAAGTTCGATTGGGTTTTTCCGGAATAATACCTAAAAAGAACCCGATACACATCTACCCAAGTCAGCTCCAAACCAAAGAGTTTTACGGATTAACATCGCTAACCCTATCCTGGAATAAATCAAATCGCTTCTCAAAGAATATGTGCAAATAAAGTACTTAGAAAAAAGCTGCTCACTGTTCAGGAGTGATTCCTCTGACTACAACAAACTGTGTTGTGGCGGCTTTACTGTCCTTTATCCCAGCATAACTAAAGGCTGATGGGTGTGTAGACAGACACTGTGCAAGACGCTGGATAGCTTCCAGAGTCTCCTAATGCAAAAAAAAACATAACATAGAATTCATCAATAAAAGACACTGTATAACTCGCTTTCCCTGTTTCCCATTTAATGTCCCTTCCAATATCCCTTCTTATACCCATTCCGAAACGCTTTTTTATATATCCCTTCCCGAATGAATTTTTTAGCAGGATCTGCGATTTTGCCTCCGCCCCACGGAACAAAACTCTCGCACACTAGTTCTCCGAAATAATTCACTCCCTCCAGTCAAATAAATACCAAATTCACTTTCCTATGCAAACGTGCGTATTGAAACAATATGGTAGAGAGGGTTATCCCTTTTGTTTGATTTTGTTGCTACGTCATTACCGTGTCACCTTCAACAATCATAGACGTCAGCCAGTGTCGTTGCAGCATTACCATAACTTGACAAGAAACAAAAGTTGACAAGATTCTGTTTCATCTTTTTTGAATGCCGTTTCTGAATCAAAAATCGGGAAAAAAAGTTCCCAGCCTGAATCGCGAAATTATTCTCCCGCAAAATACGCCAATCCGCAAAATGAAACTCCTGCAAACCTTGTATCATGTCCCTTCGCAAAAACACCTTTTTTCCCTTCCTATGTAGCCCTTCCAGTGTCCCACTGCAATGTCCCTCCCTATACAGTCCTTCCTTTAACTGTTCCCACGTCCCATTTCTTTCTATATCCCTTACAGTATGTCTCTTCCTGTATCCCTTCCTATAAATGTCCCAAATCCTAAATGTACATCTCCTCTTCTTTTGTACCTTTCCAACGGTGACTTCAAACATGTTTCCTGGCCATGGTCGAACATTCTAAGACAAAATTCCTGACCATGGTTGAAGATGATTACGATGTTTCTTGACCATGGTCGACCATGATCAGTGATGTTTGTTGTCCACGGGCAACCATTGTCAGACATAAATCCTGACCATGTCAAACATTAATCTTGACCATAGTCGACAGTGGTCAGACATGTTTCCTGGCCATGGTCGACCATTCTAAGACAAAAATCTTAACCATGGCTGAAGATAGTTAGCGACGTTTTATGATCATGGTCATCCATGACTAGACATAAATATTGACCATGGTCGAACATGGTCAGCAATGTTTACTGCCCGTGGTCAACTATGGTCAGAAATGATCCTGATCATGGTCGACCATACTCAGACATGTTTCCTTGCTATGGCCAAAGATAAATCCTGACCTTAGTCGACCATGGGCAGACAAAACGCTCTGACCATAATTGAACATGGTCAGCAATATTTCTTGGCCATGGTCGGACATTTTTTCTGACATTGGCTGACCATGGTCAGACATAAATTCTAGCCATGAGACATGTTTCCTGACCATGGTCAACCATCATCTTGAACTTGATCAACAATATTTCTTGATCATGATCGACAATGACCAGACATAAATCATGGCTATGGTCGACCATACTCAGACATTTTCTATCATATGAGAAGAAACTGTGCCATAGCAAAAAAATTAAAACAACAGTATATTCTACAATACCCTTCCTTACCAGGTTTCTCTTGTACATGACAAACCCTGTGTGATCCTGTGAGGCCTGTGGGTAAAGGAAAGGAAATGAAATGAAATAGGGTTAGAAACACTTCAACACACAGGGTTAGCCACACTATGGAAATGCTCACCTGGGATGAAGAAGTAGGGTGTGTCGTCTTCCTGGGCAGCTTTACACGCACTCTGGCTTGGATGTAACTACCCCCACTAGACTGCACCTTCTTCTGCCTACATACTTGAACTCGTGGAGTAAATGTTTTGGTCTCCAAGAATGATCCATAGTGCTTTGCGATCAGCCTGTGGACCTACAGAACAAGCTAAGCAATCCATATTTTGTTCCACAGAATGACAATAAAATTAAACATAATTATCACTATGCACCCACTTGTGTCCTGTGTTCTTTGTCCTTCTTGACTGACAAGTCATAGGATGCAGGAGATCTCTTGTTGACACAGTGGGCAAAGCTAATGAACCTGAGAGACAAGTTGAACGCAAGTGTATCAATCTAGAGCCAAATTATTTCTGTCTTTCCTTAACAAGATGTGCATGTATGAGTAGTGTTGGAAGGATTGCTTGTATAATCAGCTTCAACCCAAGCAAGAGAAGAACCTGTCATTTTCCCAGTCCTATTAAACTAATCAGTTACGTCAAATATGTGAAGTTTGCCTTGATTTGAAGATCGTCATAGAAACCCACCATGTACAAATTGTAGATAGGGAACACATGCATTGTAAAGGTCGAACCACATTCCTAATTAATAACCAACTTACATGTCCACTTTCTCTCTGTCATCCAACAAGCCAAGAAACTCCCAATACACAGGATCTCTACCCACAAGGACTTCTATCTGTCCATTCTTTGAAACAGTGGAGTAAAATATATTATAAATCCTGGAGACTTCATATACAAAGCAGTCAAACACAGCAAGTTTCAGTGGAGTAAAAATAGGGAGCCAAATGAACAACAGACAAACCAAGAAGGTTCAAGGAAAGAGGATTAGAATCACTTGGTCACTGAATGCAACCTGTCTACAGTCTGGCTGATTTTGGGTCACTGGCAACAAAAATATCAATCACATAATAAAATGTAATAGATCGTCCATAGAAATCAACCAAAAAAGCTATATGATTGTTAAATTACCTCCTTGTTTCTTACTGTGCTGGTCTTCAGAAAAGGAAATGATATCCTGCAGTTCAAATGGACCACTGCACGCCTGGACTTCTCACTGATGGCCCCTGCAAACATGCATCCAGGACTGAAGTACAGTCTATACTACAGCTGTTACACTAGCTGTAACACTTCAAGACACATTATTCCTACATTTATTTGGCAAAAATGTGATCCAAGGTAAAAAAGCGGTAGGATCCCGCCAATCCCACCCGGGATCCCGAGTTTCTCCCACCTGAGATCCCGGCCAGGATTATGGAACATCCCAGGCGGGATCCCACCTGGGATCCCGTCCCGCCATCACACTCAGGATTATGGAACATCCCAGGTCGGACCCCACCTGCGATCCCATCCCACCATCCCAATCGGGATTATGGAATATCCCAGGCGGGATACCACCTGGGATCCTGTCCTGCCATCCCACCCGGGACTGTGAAACATCCCAGGCGGGATCCCACCTGGGACCCAGTCCCACCATCCCACACGGGATTATGGAACATCCCAGGCGGGATACCACCTGAGATCCCGTCCCACCATCCCACCTGGGATTATCGAACATCCCAGGCGGGATCCCACCTGGGATCCCGTTCCACCATCCCACCCGGGATTATGTTACATCCCAGGCGGGATCCCACCTGGGATCCCGTCCCGCCTTCCCACCCAGGATTATCAAACATCCCAGGCGGGATCCCATCTGGGATGTTTCACAGTCCCGTCATCCCACCCGGGATTATTGAACATCCCAGGCGGGATCCCACCTGGGACCCAGTCCTGCCATCCCAGGCGGGATTATTGAACATCCCAGGCGGAACCCACCTGGGACCCAGTCCTGCCATCCCAGGCAGGATCCCACCTGGGATCCCGTCCCACCATCCCACCCGGGATTATGGAACATCCCAGGCTGGATCCCACCTGGGACTCAGTCCCGCCGTCCCACCTGGGATTATTGAACATCCCAGGCGGGATCCCACCTGGGACCCAGTCCCACCATCCCAGGCGGCATCCCACCTGGGATCCCACCTGGGATCCCGTCCCGCCATCCCACCCGGGATTATGGATCCCACCTGGGATCCCGTCCCACCGTCCCACCCGGGATTATTAAACATCCCAGGCGGGATCCCACCTGGGACTCAGTCCCGCCATCCCAGGCGGGATCCCAGTCCCGCCATCCCACCCAGGATTATGGAACATCCCAGGCGGGATCCCACCTGGGACTCAGTCCCGCCGTCCCACCTGGGATTATTGAACATCCCAGGCGGGATCCCACCTGGGACCCAGTCCCACCATCCCAGGCGGGATCCCACCTGGGATCCCACCTGGGATCCCGTCCCGCCATCCCACCCGGGATTATGGATCCCACCTGGGATCCCGTCCCACCGTCCCACCCGGGATTATTAAACATCCCAGGCGGGATCCCACCTGGGACTCAGTCCCGCCATCCTAGGCGGGATCCCAGTCCCGCCATCCCACCCAGGATTATGGAACATCCCAGGCGGGATCCCACCTGGGACTCAGTCCCGCCGTCCCACCCGAGATTATTGAACATCCCAGGCGGGATCCCACCTGGGACCCAGTCCCGCCATCCCAGGCGGGATCCCACCTGGGATCCCGTCCCGCCATCCCACCCGGGATTATGGAACATCCCAGGCGGGATCCCACCTGGGACCCAGTCCCGCCATCCCAGGCGGGATCCCACCCGGGATTATGGAACATCCCAGGCGGGATCCCACCTGGGATCCCATCCCGCCATCCCACCCGGGATTATGGAACATCCCAGGCGGGATCCCACCTGGGACCCAGTCCCGCCATCCCAGGCGGGATCCCACCTGGGATCCCGTCCCACCATCCCACCCGGGATTATGGAACATCCCAGGCGGGATCCCACCTGGGACCCAGTCCCGCCATCCCAGGCGGGATCCCACCCGGGATTATGGAACATCCCAGGCGGGATCCCACCTGGGATCCCGTCCCGCCATCCCACCCGGGATTATTAAACATCCCAGGCGGGATCCCACCTGGGATCCCGTCCCGCCATCCCAGGCGGGATCCCACCTGGGATCCCGTCCCACCATCCCGCCCGGGATTATGGAACATCCCAGGCGGGATCCCACCTGGGACCCAGTCCTGCCATCCCAGGCGGGATCCCACCTGGGATCCCGTCCCGCCATCCCACCCGGGATTATGGAACATCCCAGGCGGGATCCCACCTGGGATCCCGTCCCACCATCCCACCCGGGATTATGGAACATCCCAGGCGGGATCCCACCTGGGACCCAGTCCCGCCATCCCAGGCGGGATCCCACCCGGGATTATGGAACATCCCAGGCGGGATCCCACCTGGGATCCCATCCCGCCATCCCACCCGGGATTATGGAACATCCCAGGCGGGATCCCACCTGGGACCCAGTCCCGCCATCCCAGGCGGGATCCCACCTGGGATCCCGTCCCACCATCCCACCCGGGATTATGGAACATCCCAGGCGGGATCCCACCTGGGACCCAGTCCCGCCATCCCAGGCGGGATCCCACCCGGGATTATGGAACATCCCAGGCGGGATCCCACCTGGGATCCCGTCCCGCCATCCCACCCGGGATTATTAAACATCCCAGGCGGGATCCCACCTGGGATCCCGTCCCGCCATCCCAGGCGGGATCCCACCTGGGATCCCGTCCCACCATCCCGCCCGGGATTATGGAACATCCCAGGCGGGATCCCACCTGGGACCCAGTCCTGCCATCCCAGGCGGGATCCCACCTGGGATCCCGTCCCGCCATCCCACCCGGGATTATGGAACATCCCAGGCGGGATCCCACCTGGGATCCCGTCCCGCCATCCCACCCGGGATTATTAAACATCCCAGGCGGGATCCCACCTGGGACCCAGTCCTGCCATCCCACCCGGGATTATGGTCCCACCTGGGACCCAGTCCTACCATGCTACCCGGGATTATGGAACATCCCAGGTGGGTACCGCCTGGGACCAAGTCCCGCCATCCCACCCAGGATCCTACCTGAGATCCTGTCCCACCATTAGATGATCTCTTCAGTGAAAAGAGGTGGACATGTGCAATCAGTGAAATTTTTTAAAATTTTTTCTTGTGGCTAAATTTAGGCTGTTTATTAAAACAGAATTGGTCAATCAAAAAGCTTTAATATAATCTTCACATTTTTTTATAGTTGCATATTCAGCAGCCATCTTGAATTCAATGCTACCTAATCTGTGAAAATCACTTGTGAAAGCTATCATCCTAAGTCAAACATACTAGAATGAGGTTGACATACAGTGTTTGAATAAATCAAGTCGCCTAATTGAGAAATAATCATGCAAGGTTGTGGGGCCAGTCCTTTCCAATGTAGTTGAAAATTCAGTTGGTTTATAAAGTGTACATGGCATGTTAGAACTTCAAAGTAGATCTTTCTACACTTACAGATATCAAAAGGTACAGTTTATTGGAGTAAAATAACTTTAAAACACAAGTGCCAAATATAAAATAAAACTTATGCACAGGAATGTAATGATTTGCTGACCTTAAACCATTGTTTTGTGTGTCTGTTGAACGCATTTTCAGTTCTTATGTCAACTGCAGGCCTTCCCGAGCTTTCAATCTTCAAAAAATGTGCTTAATATCTAAAACTGCAAAACACTCCCTTATTTGTACTCACCCAGGTTAAGTATCTCTTGACTTCCCTTTGCCTGCCAGACTTTTTCAGCAAGTTCCTCCAATCTTAAAACCTGAGAAGTACCTAGTTCTCTATTCAATACTTCCAAGGCTTCATCTCTGCTGGGGTGAGCTAGCCTTGGATACTGTAGGTATAAATAAGACATGTCAAGTAAAGCTTCAATGCTTGGAGTATGTTGTACACTACTGAAAAGCGAAATTCATATGAAGAGGAAATTGAAAACAGTGTTTCCATTAAAAGTGTAAATTAATTAATTTACAAAATAATTAGGATAAGAATTGCTTGATTAAATACTGTCTATGTGCTACAGTATATTACATGTTTAAAGCATTTTAATCATGGAAGAATAGAAATAAGTGGAATCCAGGCTGAATGTATGCATCTTCCTTACATCTATGCATTTTCCTTCCATGTATATTTCTTCCTTACACATATGTATATTCCTTACATGTATGCATCTCCCTTACATGTATGCATCTTCCTTACACGTATGCATCTTCTTACATATTTGCATCTTCCTTACATTTACGCATCTTCATTACGTGTATGCATCTTCCTTACGTATATGCATCTTCCTTACATGTTTCCATCTTTCTTACATGTATCTATCCTCCTTACATGTATCCATCTTCCATACATTTATGCACCTTCCTTACATGTATGCATCTTCGTTACATGTATGCATGTTCCTTACATATATCCATCTTTCTCAAATGTATGTATCTTCCTTACATGTATCCATCTTCCATACATGTATGAACCTTCCTTACATGTATGCATCTTCGTTACATGTATGCATGTTCCTTACATATATCCATCTTTCTTACATGTATGTACTTCCTTACATGTATCCATCTTCCATACTTGTATGCATCTTCCTTAGAAATATGAAGTTCCTTACATCTATGCATGTTCCTTACATGTATGCATCTTCCATACATGTACGCATCTTCCTTACATGTATGCATCTTCCTCACATGTATGAATCTTCCCTACATGTGTGCATCTTCCTTAGAAGTATGCATCTTCCTTACATATATCCATCTTACTTACGTGTATCCATTTTCCTTACACATACCCATCTTCCTTAGGAGTATGCATCTTCCCAACGTGTATGCATCTTCCTTACGTATATGCACCTACCTTAGAAGTATACATCTTCCTTACATGTATGCATCTTCTTTAAATACATGAATCTTCCTTACGTCTATGCATCATCCTTACGTGTATGCATATTTCTTACAGGTATGCATCTTCCTTATATGTATGCATATTCATTACTTGTATCTATCTCCCATACATGTATGCATCTTCATTACATGTATGCATGTTCCTTACATGTATCCATCTTTCTTACATATATGCACCTTTCTTACATGTATCCATCTTCCGTACATGTCTGCATCTTCTTTAGAAGTATGAATGTTCCTTAACACTATGCATGTTCCTTACATGTATGCATGTTCCATACATGTATGCATCTTCCTTACATGTATGCATCTTCCTTACGTGTATGCATCTTCATTACATTTATGCATCTTCCGTACGTGTATGCATCTTCATTACATGTAAGCATCTTCCTTACATGTATGGATCTTCCTTACATGTATGCATCTTCCTCACATTTATGCCTCTTCTTTACATTTAGGCATCTTCCTTACATGCATGCATCTTCCTTACATATATGCATCTTCCTTAGAAATATCCATGTTCTCTACATCTATGCATCTTCCATACATGTATGTATCTTCCATACATGTATGCATCTTCCTTACAATTATCCATCTTCCTTACATGTATGAATCTTCCTTAGATTTATGCATATTCATTACATGCATGCATCTTCCTTACAGGTATGCATCTTCCTTACATTTATGCATCTTCCTTACGAGTATTCGTCTTCCTTACGTGTATGCATCTTCCTTACATTTATGCATCTTCCTTACTGTATCCATCTTCCTTACATTTATGCATCTTCCATACATGTACGTATCTTCCTTACATCTATGCATCTTCCTTACATTTATGCATCTTCCGTACATGTATACATCTTCCTTACATGTATGCATCTTCCTTACATTTATGCATCTTCCTTACATGTATCCATCTTCCTTAAATTTATGCATCTTCCTTACATGCATGCATCTTCCTTTACTGTATCCATCTCCATTACATTTGTACATCTTCCTTACGTGTATGTATCTTTCTCACATTTATGCATCTTCTCTACATTTATATATCTTCCTTACATGTATGCATCTTCCTTAGAAATATGCATGTTCTCTACATCTATGCATCTTCAATACATGTATGTATCTTCCATACATGTATGTATCTTCCATACATGTATGCATCTTCCTTACACGTATGCATCTTCCTTACGTGTATGCGTCTTCCATACGTGTATGCATCTTCATTAAATTTATGCATCTTCCGTACGTGTATGCATATTCCTTCCATGTATGCATCTTCCTTACATTTATGCATCTTCCATGCATGTATGCATCTTCCTTACATTATACATCTTCCTTACATGTACGCATCTTCCTTAGAATTATGCATCTCCCTGACATGTATGTATCTTCCTTAGATTTATGTATGTTCCTTACATGTATGCATCTTCCTTACATGTATGCATCTTCCTTACATATATGCATCTTCCTTACCTGTATCCATCTTCCTTACGTGTATGCATTTTCCTTACATGTATGCATCTTCCTTACATTTATGTATCTTCCTTACTGCATCCAACTTCCTCACATTTATGCATCTTCCTTACATTTATGTATCTTCCTTACATGTCTGTATCTTCCTTACATCTATGCATCTTCCTTACATTTATGCATCTTCCTCACTTGTATGCATCTTCCTTACAGATATGCATCTTCCTTACTTTTATGCATCTTCCTTACATGTATGAATCTTCCTTACATTTATGCATCTTCCTTACATGCATGCATCTTCCTTAAATTTATGGATCTTCCTTACGTGTATAGATCTTCCTTAGATGTATACACCTTCCTTAAATTTATGCATCTTAATTACACGTATGAATCTTCCTTACATGATGCACCTTCCTTTATTGTATGCATCTCCATTACATTTATGCATCTTCCTTACGTGTATGCATCTTCCTAATATGCATGCATCTTCCATACGTGTATGTATCTTCATTACATTTATGCATCTTACGTACGTAAATGCATCTTCCTTACATATATGCATCTTCCATACGTGTATACATCTTCCTTACATGTATACATCTTCCTTACATTTATGCACCTTCCTTACATGCATGTATCTTCGTTACATTTATGAATCTTCCTTACATGTATGAATCTTCCGTATATGTATAAACCATTATTTAGTTTATGCCTTTTCATTACATTTAAGGATCTTCCTTACGTGTATGGATGTTCCTTAGATGTATCCATCTTCCATACGTGTCTCCCTCTTCTCTTCTCGTCTCTCCCTATTCATTTTCCTCACATGTATGCATCTTCCTAACATGTATGCATCTTACTTACATTTATGTATCTTCCTTACATGCATGCATCTTTCTTACATTTATGCATCTTCCGTAAATGTATGAATCTTTCTTACATTTATGCATTTGCTTTACATTTATGCATCTTCCTTACATGTATGCATCTTCCTTACATTTATGCATCTTCCTTACATTTATGCCTTTTCCATTCATTTATGCATCTTCCTCACATGTATGCATATTCCTTACATTTATGCATCTTCCGTACATGTATGCATCTTCCTTACATTTATACATGTTCCTTAGATGTATGGATCTTACTTACATTTATGCATTTACCTTACATGTATGTATCTTCGTTACATTTATGCATCTTCCGTACGTGTGTATATCTTCCTTACATTTGCATATCTTCCTTACATTTATGCATCTTCCTTACGTGTATGCATCTTCCTTACATGTATGCACCTACCTTACATTTATGCATCTTCGTTACATGTATGCATCTTCCTTATATTCGTGTATCATCCGCACATGTATGCATCTTCCTTATATTTATGCATCTTCCTTACATTTATGCATGTTCCTTACATTTATGCATGTTCCTTACATGTATGCATCTTCCTTACATATTTGCATTTTCCTTACATGTACGCATCTTCCTTACATTTATGCATCTTCCGTACATTTATGCATCCTCCGTACATGTATGCATCTTCCTCACATTTATGCGTCTTCCTTACATGTATGGATCTTCCTTACATTTATGCATCTTCCTTACATGTATGCATCTTCCTTACATTGATGCATCTTCCTTACGTGTATGCATCTTCCTTATATTTATGCGTCTTCCTTACATTTTTGGCTTTTACATTCATTTATGCATCTTGCTTACAGGTATGTATCTTCCTTACATATATGCATCTTCCTTACATTTATGCATCTTCTCTACATGTATGCATCTTCCTTACATTTACGCATCTTCCTTACATGTATGCATCTTCCTTACATTTATGCATCTTCCGTACATGTATGCATCTTTTTTACATTTATGCTTCTTCCTTACATTTATGCAACTTCCTTACATTTATGCATGTTCCTTACATGTATGCATCTTCCTTACATGTATGGATCTTCCCTACATTTATGCATCTTCCTTACATTTATGTATCTACGTTACATGTATGCATCTTCCTTACATTCATGTATCATCCGTACATGTATGCATCTTCCTTATATTCATACATCTTTCTTACACTTATGCATCTTCCTTACATTTATGCATGCTCCTTACATGTATGCATCTTCCTTACATATTTGCGTCTTCCTTACATGTATGGATCTTCCTTACATTTATGCATCTTCCTTACATCTATGCATCTTCCTTACATATATGCATCTTCCTTACATTTATGCATCTTCCGTACATTTATGCATCTTCCTTACACGTATGTATCTTCCTTACATTGATGCATCTTCCTTACGTGTATGCATCTTCCTTATATTTATGCGTCTTCCTTACATTTTTGGCTTTTACATTCATTTATGCCTCTTCCTTACAGGTATGTATCTTCCTTACATTTATCAATCTTCCTTACATATATGCATCTTCCTTACATTTATGCATCTTCTCTACATGTATGCATCTTCCTTACATTTGCGCATCTTCCTTACATGTATGCATCTTCCTTACATTTATGCATGTTCCGTACATGTATGCATCTTCCTTACATTTATGCATCTTCCTTACATTTATGCAACTTCCTTACATTTATGCATGTTCCTTACATGTATGCATGTTCCTTACATGTATGGATCTTCCTTACATTTATGTATCTACGTTACATGTATGCATCTTCCTTACATTTGTGCATCTTCCTTAGATGTATGCATCTTCCTTACATTTATGCATGTTCCGTACATGTATGGATCTTCTTTACATTTATGCATCTTCCTTACATTTATGCATCTTCCTTTCATTTATGCATGTTCCTTACATGTATGCATCTTCCTTACATGTATGGATCTTCCTTACATTTATGCATCTTCCTTACACTTATGTATCTTCCTTACATTTATGCGTTTTCCATTCATTTATGCATTTTCCTTACAGGTATGTATGTTCCTTACATTTATGTATCTTCTTTAAATATATGCATCTTCCTTACATTGATACATCTTCCGTATATGTATGCATCTTCCTTACATTTGTGCATCTTCCTTACATGTATGCATCTTCCTTACATTTATGCAACTTCCTTACCTGTATGCATCTTCCTTACATGTATGCATCTTCCTTACATTTATGGATCTTCGTTACATGTATGCATCTTCCTTACATTTATGCATTTTCCGTACATGTATGCATCTTCCTTACTTTTATGCATCTTCCTTACATTTATGCATCTTCCTTACATTTATGCATGTTCCTTACATGTATGCATCTTCCTTACATTTATGCATTTTCCATACATGTACGCATCTTCCTTACATTTATGCATCTTCCGTACGTGTATGCATCTTCCGTAGATGTATGCATCTTCCTTACATTTGTGCATCTTCCTTACATGTATGCATCTTCCTTACATAAATGCATCTTCCGTACATGTATGCATCTTCCTCACATTTATGCGTCTTCCTTGCATGTATGCATCTTTCTTACATGTATGCATCTTCCTTACATTTATCGATCTTCGTTACATGTATGCATCTTCCTTACATTTATGCATTTTCCGTACATGTATGCATCTTCCTTACTTTTATGCATCTTCCTTACATTTATGCATGTTCCTTACATTTATGCATCTTCCGTACGTGTATGCATCTTCCGTAGATGTATGCATCTTCCTCACATTTATGTGTCTTCCTTACATGTATGGATCTTCCTTACATTTATGCATCTTCCTTACGTCTATGCATGTTCCTTACATATATGCATCTTCCTTACATTTACGCATCTTCCGTACATTTATGCATGTTCCTTACATCTATGCATTTTCCATACATGTACGCATCTTCCTTACATTTATGCATCTTCCGTACGTGTATGCATCTTCCGTAGATGTATGCATCTTCCTTACATTTGTGCATCTTCCTTAAATGTATGCATTTTCCTTACATTTATACATCTTCCTTACATTTATGCATCTTCCTTACATGTATGCATCTTCCTTACATTTATGTATCTTCCGTATATGTATGCATATTCCTTATATTTATGGATCTTCCTTACATATATGCATCTTCCTTACATTTATGCATCTTCTGACGTGTATCAATCTTCCTTACATGTATGCATCTTCCGTACATGTATGCGTCTTCCATACATTTGTGCATCTTCCTTACATTTATGCATCTTCCTTACGTGTATGCATCTTCCTTACATGTATGCATCTTCCTTACATGTATGCATCTTCCTTCCATTTATGCATCTTCCGTACACGTATGCATCTTCCTCACATGTATGCATCTTCCTTACATTCATGCATCTTCCTTTAATTTATGCATCTTCCTTACATTTATGCATTTTCCTTACATTTATGAGTTTTCCATTCATTTATGCATCTTCCTTACAGGTATGTATCTTCCTTACATTTATGTATCTTCCTTACATATATCATCTTCCTTACATTTATATATCTTCCGTACATGTATGCATCTTACTTACATTTGTGCATGTTCCTTACATATATGCATCTTCCTTACATTTATGCATCTTCCGTACGTGTATACATCTTCCTTACAATTATGCATCTTCCTTACATTTGTGCATCTTCCTTACATTTATGCATCTTCCTTACATTTATGCATCTTCCTTACATTTATGTATGTTCCTTACGTGTATGCATCTTTCTTACATGTATGCATCTTCCTTACATGTAAGCATCTTCCTTACATTTATGTATCTTCCTTACGTTGATACATTTTTCATTCATTTATGCATCTTCCTTACAGGTATGTATCTTCCTTACATGTATGCATCTTCCGTACATGTATGCATCTTCCTTACAATTGTGGATCTTCCTTACATGTATGCATCTTCCTTACATTTATGCATCTTCCTTACGTGTATACAACTTTCTTACATATATGCATCTTCCTTACATTTATGCATCTTCGTTACATGTATGCATCTCCCTTACATTTATGGATCTTCCGTATATGTATGCATCTTCCTTACATTTGTGCATCTTCCTTACAGTTATGCATCTGCCTTTTATTAATACATCGTCCTTACATTTATGCAACTTCCTTACATTTATGCATCTTCTCTACATGTATGCATCTTCCTTACATTTGCACATCTTCCTTACATGTATGTATCTTCCTTACATTTATGCATCTTCCATACATGTATGCATCTTCCTTACATTTATGCTTCTTCCTTACATTTATGCAACATCCTTACATTTATGCATGTTCCTTACATGTATACATCTTCCTTACATGTATGGATCTTCCTTACATTTATGCATCTTCCTTACATTTATGTATCTACGTTACATGTATGCATCTTCCTTACATTTGTGCATCTTCCTTACATGTATGCATCTTCCTTACATTTATGCATGTTCCGTACATGTATGGATCTTCTTTACATTTATGCATCTTCCTTACATTTATGCATCTTCCTTTCATTTATGCATGTTCCTTACATGTATGCGTCTTCCTTACATGTATGGATCTTCCTTACATTTATGCATCTTCCTTACACTTATGTATCTTCCTTACATTTATGCGTTTTCCATTCATTTATGCATTTTCCTTACAGGTATGTATGTTCCTTACATTTATGTATCTTCTATACATATATGCATCTTCCTTACATTGATGCATCTTCCGTATATGTACGCATCTTCCTTACATTTGTGCATCTTCCTTACATGTATGCATCTTCCTTACATTTATGCAACTTCCTTACCTGTATGCATCTTCCTTACATGTATGCATCTTCCTTACATTGATGGATCTTCGTTACACGTATGCATCTTCCTTACATTTATGCATTTTCCCTACATGTATGCATCTACCTTACTTTTATGCATCTTTCTTACATTATTCATGTTCCTTACATGTATGCATGTTCCTTACATTCATGCATTTTCCATACATGTACGCATCTTCCTTACATTTATGCATCTTCCGTACGTGTATGCATCTTCCGTAGATGTATGCATCTTCCTTATATTTGTGCATCTTACTTACATGTATGCATTTTCCTTACATTTATGCATCTTCCTTACATTTATGCATCTTCCTTACATGTATGCATCTTCCTTACATTTATGTATCTTCCGTATATGTATGCATATTCCTTATATTTATGAATCTTCCTTACATATATGCATCTTCCTTACATTTATGCATCTTCGGATGTGTATCAATCTTCCTTACATGTATGCATCTTCCGTACATGTATGCGTCTTCCATACATTTGTGCAACTTCCTTACATTTATGCATCTTCCGTACACGTATGCATCTTCCTTACATGTATGCATCTTCCTTACATTCATCCATCTTCCTTTCATTTATGCATCTTTCTTACATTAATGCATTTTCCTTACATTTATGACTTTTCCATTCATTTATGCATCTTTCTTACAGGTATGTATCTTCCTTACATTTATGTATCTTCCTTACATATATGCATCTTCCTTACATTTATACATCTTCCGTACATGTATGCATCTTCCTTACATTTGTGCATGTTCCTTACATATATGCACCTTTCTTACATTTATTCATCTTCCGTACGTGTATACATCTTCCTTACAATTATGCATCTTCCTTACATTTGTGCATCTTCCTTACATGTATGCATCTTCCTTACATTTATGCATCTTCCTTACATTTATGTATGTTCCTTACGTGTATGCATCTTTCTTACATGTATGCATCTTCCTTACGTTTATACCTTTTTCATTCATTTATGCATGTTCCTTACAGGTATGTATCTTCCTTACATTTATGCATCTTCCGTACATGTATGCATCTTACTTACAATTGTGGATATTCCTTACATGTATGCATCTTCCTTACATTTATGCATCTTCCTTACGTGTATACATCTTTCTTACATATATGCATCTTCCTTACATTTATGCATCTTCGTTACATGTATGCATCTTCCTTACATTTATAGATCTTCCGTATATGTATGCATCTTCCTTACATTTGTGCATCTTCCTTACAGTTATGCATCTGCCTTATATTTATACATCTTCCTTACATTTATGCATCTTCCTTACATTTATGCATCTTCCTTACATTTATGCGTTTTCCATTTATTTATGCATCTTCCTTACAGGTATGTATCTTCCTTACATTTATGTATCTTCCTTACATATATGCATCTTCCTTACATTCATACATATTCCGTACATGTATGCATCTTCCTTACATTTGTGTATCTTCCTTACATGTATGCATCTTCCTTACATTTATGCATCTTCCTTACGTGTATGCATCTTCCTTACATGTATGTATCTTCCTTAGATTTATGCATCTTAGTTACATGTATGCATCTTCCTTACTTTTATGCATGATCCGTACATGTATGCATCTTCCTTACATTTATGCATCTTCCTTACATTTATTCATCTTCCTTACATTTATGCATATTCCTTACATGTATCCATCTTCCTTACATTTATGCTTCTTCCTTACATATACGCATCTTCCTTACATTTATGCATCTTTCGTACGTGTATGCATCTTCCGTACATGTATGCATCTTCTTTACATTTGTGCATATTCCTTATACGTATGCATCTTCTATACATACATGTGTCTTCCTTACATTTATGCATCTTCCTTGCACGTATGCATCTTCCTTATATTTGTGTCTTCCGTACATGTATGCATATTCCTTATATTTATGGATCTTCCTTACATATATGCATCTTCCTTACATTTATACATCTTCCGACGTGTATGCATCTTCCTTACATGTATAGATCTTCCGTACATGTATGCATCTTCCATACATTTGTGCATCTTCCATACATGTATGCATCTTCCTTATATTTATGAATTTTCCGTACATGTATGCATCTTCCTTACATTTAGGCATCTTCCTTACATTTATGCATGTTCCTTACATTTATGAATGTTCCTTACATGTATGCATGTTCTTTACATTTATGTATGTTCTTTACATGTATGCATCTTCCTTACATTTATGTATTTTCCGTACGTGTATGCATTTTCCGTACATGTATGCATCTTCCTTACATTTGTGTATCTTCCTTACATGTATGCACCTTCCTTACATTTATGCATCTTCCTAACGTGTATGCATTTTCCTTACATTTATGCATCTTCCTTAAATGTATGCATCTTCCTTACATTTATGCATCTTCCGTACATATATAGATCTTCTTTATATTTGTGTATCTTAATTACATGTATGCACCTTGCTTACATTTATGCACCTTCCTTACGTGTATGTCTCTTCCTTACATGTATGCATCTCCCTTATATTTATGCATCTTCCTTACATGTGTGCATTTTCCTTACATTTATGCATCTTCCGTACATCTATGCATCTTTCTTACATTTGTGCATCTTTCTTACATGTATTCATCTTCCTTACATTTATGCATCTTTCTTACATGTAGGCATCTTCCTTACATTTATGCATCTTCCTTACATGTATGCATCTTTCTTACATTTATGCATCTTCCGTACATATATGCATCTTTCTTATATTTCTGTATCTTCCTTACATGTATGAACCTTGCTTACATTTATGCATCTTCCTTACATTTATGTATCTTCCTTACATTTATGCATGTTTCTTACATTTATGCATCTTCCCTACATGTATGTATCTTCCTTACATTTGTGCATCTTCCTTACATGTATGCATCTTCCTTACATTTATACATCTTCCTTACCTTTATCCATGTTCCTTACATGTATGCATCTTCCTTACATTTATGCATGTTCCTTACATGTAGGCATCTTCCTTACATTAATGCATCATCCGTACATGTATGCATCTTCCTTACATTTATGTATCTACCATACATGAACGCATTTTCCTTACATTTATGCATCTTCCGTACGTGTATGCATCTTCCGTACATGTATGCATCTTCCTTACATTTGTGCGTCTTCCTTATATGTATGCATCTTCCTTACATTTATGCATCTTCCTTACATTTATGCATCTTCCTTACATATATGCATCTTCCTTATATTTATGCATCTTGCGACGTGTATACATCTTCCTTACATGTATGCATCTTCCGTACATGTATGCATCTGCCTTACATTTATGCATCTTCCTTAGATGTATGCATCTTCCTTACATTTATGCATCTTCCGTACATATATGCATCTTCCTTACATATATGCATCTTCCTTATATTTATGCATCTTGCGACGTGTATGCATCTTCCTTACATGTATGCATCTTTCGTACATGTATGCATCTTCCTTACATTTGTGCATCTTCCTTACATGTATGCATCTTCCGTACATATATGCATCTTCGTTACATTTACATCTTTTCCATTCATTTATGCATCTCCCTTACAGGTATGTATCTTCCTTACATTTATGTATCTTCCTTACATATATGCATCTTCCTTACATTTATGTATCTTCCGTACATGTATGCCTCTTTCTTACATGTATGCATCTTCTTTACATTTATGCATCTTCGTTACATGTATGCATTTTCGTTAGATTTATGCATCTTCCGTACATGTATGCATCTTTCTTACATTTATGCATCTTTCTTACATTTATCCATCTTCCTTACATTTATGCGTTTTCCAATTATTTATGCATCTTCCTTACAGGTATGTATCTTCCTTACATTTATGTATCTTCCTTACATTTATGCAACTTTCGACGTGCATGCACCTTCCTTACATGTATGCCTCTTCCGTACATGTATGTATCTTCCTTACATTTGTGCATCTTACTTACATGTATGCATCTTCCTTACATTTGTGCGTCTTCCTTACATGTATGCATCTTCCTTACATTTATGCATCTTCCTTACATTTATGCATCTTCCTTACATATATGCATCTTCCTTATATTTATGCATCTTGCGACGTGTATACATCTTTCGTACATATATGCATCTTCCTTACATATATGCATCTTCCTCATATTTATGCATCTTGCGACATGTATGCATCTTCCTTACATGTATGCATCTTTCGTACATGTATGCATCTTCCTTACATTTGTGCATCTTCCTTACATGTATGCATCTTCCGTACATATATGCATCTTCGTTACATTTACATCTTTTTCATTCATTTATGCATCTTCCTTACAGGTATGTATCTTCCTTACATTTATGTATCTTCTTTACATATATGCATCTTCCTTACATTTATGTATCTTCCGTACATGTATGCCTCTTTCTTACATGTATGCATCTTCTTTACATTTATGCATCTTCGTTACATGTGTGTGTTTTCGTTACATTTATGCATCTTCCGTACATGTATGCATCTTTCTTACATTTATGCATCTTTCTTACATTTATCCATCTTCCTTACATTTATGCGTTTTCCAATTATTTATGCATCTTCCTTACAGGTATGTATCTTCCTTACATTTATGTATCTTCCTTACATATATGCATCTTCCTTACATTTATACATCTTCCGTACATGTATGTACCTGCCTTACATTTGTGCTTCCTCCTTACATGTATGCATCTTCCTTATATTTATGCATCTTCCTTAGATTTATGCATCTTCCTTACATGTATGCATCTTCCTTACATTTATGCATCTTCCTTACATGTAGGCATCTTCCTTACATTGATACATCATCCGTACATGTATGATTCTTCCTTACATTTGTGTATCTTCCTTACATCTACGCATTTTCCTTACATTTATGCATCTTCCGTACGTGTATGCATGTTCCGTACATGTATGTATCTTGCTTACATTTCTCCATCTACCTTACATTTATGCATCTCCCTTACATATATGCACCTTCCTTACATTTATGCAACTTGCGACGTGCATGCATCTTCCTTATATGTATGCCTCTTCCGTACAAGTATGTATCTTCCTTACATTTGTGCATCTTACTTACATGTATGCATCTTCCTTACATTTATGCATCTTCCTTATGTGTATGCATCTTTCTTACATGTATGCATCTTCCTTACATTTATGCATCTTCCTTACATTTATGCCTTTTCCATTGATGTATGCATCTTCCTTACAGGTGTGTATCTTCCTTACATTTATGTATCTTCCTTATATATATAAATCTTCCGTACATGTATGCATCTTCCTTACAATTGTGTATCTTCCTTACATGTTTGCATCTTCGTTACATTTATGCATCTTCCTTACGTGTATGCATCATTCTTACAAGTATGCATCTTCCTTACATTGATGCATCTTCCTTACATGTATACATCTTCCTTACATTTGTACATCTTCCTTATATGTATGCATCTTCCTTACATGCATGCATGTTCCTTACATTTATGGGTCTTACTTACATTTAAGCATCTTCCTTATATTTATGCATATTCCTTACATATATGCATCTTCCAGACATTTATGCATCTTCCGACCTGTATGCATCTTCCTTACATGTATGCATCTTCTGTACATTTATGCCTCTTCGTTACATGTATGCATCTTAATTACATGTATGCGTCTTAATTACATTTGTGCGTCTTCCTTACATGTATGCATCTTCCTTACATTTATGCATCTTCCTTACATTTATGCATCTTCCTTACATATAGGCATCTTCCTTATATTTATGCATCTTGCGACGTGTATACATCTTCCTTACATGTATGCATCTTCCGTACATGTATGCATCTTCCTTACATTTATGCATCTTCCTTACATGTATGCATCTTCCTTACATTTATGCATCTTCCGTACATATATGCATCTTCCTTACATATATGCATCTTCCTGATATTTATGCATCTTGCGACGTGTATGCATCTTCCTTACATGTATGCATCTTTCGTACATGTATGCATCTTCCTTACATTTGTGCATCTTCCTTACATGTATGCATCTTCCGTACATACATGCACCTTCCTTACATTTACATCTTTTCCATTCATTTATGCATCTTCCTTACAGGTATGTATCTTCCTTACATTTATGTATCTTCCTTACATATATGCATCTTCCTTACATTTATGTATCTTCCGTACATGTATGCGTCTTTCTTATATGTATGCATCTTCTTTACATTTATGCATCTTCGTTACATGTATGCATTTTCGTTACATTTATGCATCTTCCGTACATGTATGCATCTTTCTTACATTTATGCATCTTTCTTACATTTATCCATCTTCCTTACATTTATGCGTTTTCCAATTACTTATGCATCTTCCTTACAGCTATGTATCTTCCTTACATTTATGTATCTTCCTTACATGTATGCATCTTTCTTACATTTATGCATCTTCCTTGTATTTATGCATCTTCGTTACATGTATGCATCTTCCTTACATTTATGCATCTTCCGTACATGTATGCATCTTAATTACATGTATGCGTCTTCCTTACATTTATGCATCTTCCCTACATTGATACATCTTCTGTACGTATATGGATCTTTCATTCATGTATGCATCTTCCTTACATTTCTGCATCTTCCTTACATGTACGTATCTTCCTAACATTTATGCATCTTCTTTACGTGTATGCATCTCCCTTCCTTGTATCCATCTTCCTTACATTTATGGATCTGACTTACATGTATGCATCTTCCTTACAATTATGAATCTTTCGTACATGTATGCATCTTCCTTACATTTGTGCATCTTCCTTACATGTATGCATCTTCCTTACATTTATGGATCTTCCTTACGTGTATGCATCTTCCTTACCTGTACGCATCTTCCTTACATTTATGCATCTTCGTTACATGTATCCATCTTCCTTATATTTGTGCATCTTCCGTACATGTATGCATCTTCCTTACATTTATGCATGCTCCTTACATTTATGCATGTTCCTTACATTTATGCATGTTCCTTACATTGATGCATCTTCTTTACATGTACGTATCTTCCTTACATTTATGAATCTTCCGTACGTGTATGTATCTTCCGTACATGTATGCATCTTCGTTACATGTATGCATCTTCGTTACATGTATGCATCTTCCTTACATTTATGCATCTTCCGTACATGTATGCATCTTACTTACATTTATGCATCTTCCTTACATTTATGAATCTTCCTTACATTTATGCATATTTCTTACATGTATGCATCTTCCTTACATTTATGCATCTTCGTTACATGTATGCATCTTCCTTACATTTATGCATCTTCCGTACATGTATGCATCTTACTTACATTTATGCATCTTCTTTAAATTTATGCATCTTCCTTACATTTATGCATCTTCGTTACATGTATGCATCTTCCTTACATTTATGCATCTTCGTTACATGTATGCATCTTCCTTACATTTATGCATCTTCCGTACATGTATGCATCTTACTTACATTTATGCATCTTCCTTACATTTATGCATCTTCCTTACATTTATGCATCTTCCGTATAGGTATGGATCTTCCTTACATTTATCCATCTTCCTTACATTTATGCATCTTCCTTACATTTATACAACTTCCTTACCTGTATGCATCTTCCTTACATGTATGCATCTTCCTTAGATTTATGGATCTTCCTTACATGTACGCATCTTCCTTACATTCATGTATTTTTCGTACATGTATGCATCTTCCTTACTTTTATGCATCTTCCTTACATTTATGCATGTTCCTTACATGTATGCATGTTCCTTACATTTATGCATTTTCCATATATGTACGCATCTTCCTTACATTTATGCATCTTCCGTACGTGTATGCATCTTCCGTAGATGTATGCATCTTCCTTACATTTGTGCATCTTCCTTACATGTATGCATCTTCCTTACATTTATGCATCTTCCTTACATTTATGCATCTTTCTTACATGTATGCATCTTCCTTACATTTATGTATCTTCCGTATATGTATGCATATTCCTTATATTTATGCATCTTCTTTACATATATGCATCTTCCTTACATTTATGCATCTTCGGACGTGTATCAATCTTCCTTAAATGTATGCATCTTCCGTACATGTATGCGTCTTCCATACATTTGTGCATCTTCCTTACATTTATGCATCTTCCTTACGTGTATGCATCTTCCTTACATGTATGCATCTTCCTTACATGTATTCATCTTCCTTACATTTATGCATCTTCCGTACACGTATGCATCTTCCTTACATGAATACATCTTCCTTACATACATGCATCTTCCTTTCATTTATGCATCTTCCTTACATTTATGAGTTTTCCATTCATTTCCATTCATTTATGCATCTTCCTTACAGGTATGTATCTTCCTTACATTTATGTATCTTCCTTAAATATATCATCTTCCTTACATTTATACATCTTCCGTAAATGTATGTATCTTCCTTACATTTGTGCATGTTCATTACATATATGCATCTTCCTTACATTTATACATCTTCCGTACGTGTATACATCTTCCTTACAATTATGCATCTTCCTTACATTTGTGCATCTTCCTTACATGTATGCATCTTCCTTACATTTATGCATCTTCCTTACATTTATGTATGTTCCTTACGTGTATGTATCTTTCTTACATGTATGCATCTTCCTTACATGTAAGCATCTTCCTTACATTTATGTATCTTCCTTACGTTTATACCTTTTTCATTCATTTATGCATCTTCCTTACAGGTATGTATCTTCCTTACATTTATGCATCTTCCGTACATGTATGCATCTTCCTTACAATTGTGGATCTTCCTTACATGTATACAGCTTCCTTACATTTATGCATCTTCCTTATATTTATACATCTTCCTTACATTTATGCATCTTCCTTACATTTATGCATCTTCCTTACATTTATGCGTTTTCCATTCATTTATGTATCTTCCTTACAGGTATGTATCTTCCTTACATTTATGTATCTTCCTTACATATATGCATCTTCCTTACATTTATACATATTCCGTACATGTATGCATCTTCCTTACATTTGTGTATCTTCCTTACATGTATGTATCTTCCTTACATTTATGCATCTTCCTTACGTGTATGCATCTTCCTTACATGTATGCATCTTCCTTATATTTATGCATCTTAGTTACATGTATGCATCTTCCTTACTTTTATGCATGATCCGTACATGTATGCATCTTCCTTACATTTATGCATGCTCCTTACATTTATGCATGTTCCTTACATTTATGCATGTTCCTTACATTGATGCATCTTCTTTACATGTACGTATCTTCCTTACATTTATGCACCTTCCGTACGTGTATGTATCTTCCGTACATGTATCCATCTTCCTTACATGTATGCATTTTCCTTACATTTTTGTATCTATCTAACGTGTATGCATCTTCCTTACATGTATGCATCTTCCTTGTATTTATGCATCTTCGTAACATGTATGCATCTTCCTTACATTTATGCATCTTCCGTACATGTATGCATCTTACTTACATTTATGCATCTTCCTTACGTTTATGCATCTTCCTTACATTTATGCATATTTCTTACATGTATGCATCTTCCTTACATTTATGTATCTTCGTTACATGTATGCATCTTCCTTACATTTATGCATTTTCCGTACATGTATGGATCTTCCTTACATTTATCCATCTTCCTTACATTTAGGCATCTTCCTTAAATTTATGCAACTTCCTTACCTGTATGAATCTTCCCTACATGTATGCATCTTCCTTACATTTATGGATCTTCGTTACATGTATGCATCTTCCTTACATTTATGCATTTTCCGTACATGTATGCATCTCCCTTACTTTTATGCATCTTCCTTACATTTATGCATGTTCCTTACATGTATGCATGTTCCTTACATTGATGCATTTTCCATACATGTACGAGACTTCCTTACAATTATGCATCTTTCGTACGTGTATGCATCTTCCGTAGATGTATGCATCTTCCTTACATTGGTGCATCTTCCTTACATGTATGCATCTTCCTTACATTTATGCATCTTCCTTACATTTATGCATCTTCCTTACATGTATGCATCTTCCTTACATTTATGTATCTTCCGTATATGTATGCATATTCCTTATATTTATGCATCTTCCTTACTTATATGCATCTTCCTTACATTTATGCATGTTCGGACGTGTATCAATCTTCCTTACATGTATGCATCTTCCGTACATGTATGCGTCTTCCATACATTTGTGCATCTTCCTTACATTTATGCATCTTCCTTACGTGTATGCATCTTCCTTACATGTATGCCTCTTCCTTACATGTATGCATCTTCCTTACATTTATGCATCTTCCGTACACGTATGCATCTTCCTTACATGTATGCATCTTCCTTACATACATGCATCTTCCTTTCATTTATGCATCTTCCTTACATTTATGCATTTTCCTTACATTTATGACTTTTCCATTCATTTATGCATCTTCCTTACAGGTATGTATATTCCTTACATTTATGTATCTTCCTTACATATATCATCTTCCTTACATTTATACATCTTCCGTACATGTATGCATGTTCCTTACATTTGTGCATGTTCCTTACATATATGAATCTTCCTTACATTTATGCATCTTCCGTACGTGTATACATCTTTCTTACAATTATGCATCTTCCTTACATTTGTGCATCTTCCTTATATGTATGCATCTTCCTTACATTTATGTATGTTCCTTACGTGTATGCATCTTTCTTACATGTATGCATCTTCCTTACATGTAAGCATCTTCCTTACATTTATGTATCTTCCTTACGTTTATACCTTTTTCATTCATTTATGCATCTTCCTTACAGGTATGTATCTTCCTTACATTTATGCATCTTCCGTACATGTATGCATCTTCTTTACAATTGTGGATCTTCCTTACATGTATGCATCTTCCTTACATTTATGCATCTTCCTTACGTGTATACATCTTTCTTACATATCTGCATCTTCCTTACATTTATGCATCTTCGTTACATGTATGCATCTTCCTTACATTTATGGATCTTCCGTATATGTATGCATCTTCCTTACATTTGTGCATCTTCCTTACAGTTATGCATCTGCCTTATATTTATACATCATCCTTACATTTATGCATCTTCCTTACATTTATGCATCTTCCTTACATTTATGCGTTTTCCATTCATTTATGCATTTTCCTTACAGGTATGTATCTTCCTTACATTTATGTATCTTCCTTACATATATGCATCTTCCTTACATTCATACATATTCCGTACATGTATGCATCTTCCTTACATTTGTGTATCTTCCTTACATGTATGCATCTTCCTTACATTTATGCATCTTCCTTACGTGTATGCAATTTCCTTACATGTATGCATCTTCCTTAGATTTATGCATCTTAGTTACATGTATGCATTTTCCTTACTTTTATGCATGATCCGTACATGTATGCATCTTCCTTACATTTATGCATCTTCCTTACATTTATTCATCTTCCTTACATTTATGCATATTCCTTACATGTATCCATCTTCCTTACATTTTTGCTTCTTCCTTACATATACGCATCTTCCTTACATTTATGTATCTTTCGTACGTGTATGCATCTTCCGTACATGTATGCATCTTCCTTACATTTGTGCATATTCCTTATATGTATGCATCTTCCTTACATACATGTGTCTTCCTTACATTTATGCATCTTCCTTGCATGTATGCATCTTCCTTATATTTATGTGTCTTCCGTACATGTATGCATATTCCTTATATTTATGGATCTTCCTTACATATATGCATCTTCCTTACATTTATACATCTTCCGACGTGTATGCATTTTTCTTACATGTATACATCTTCCGTACATGTATGCATCTTCCATACATTTGTGCATCTTCCATACATGTATGTATCTTCCTTACATTTATGAATTTTCCGTACATGTATGCATCTTCCTTACATTTAGGCATCTTCCTTACATTTATGCATGTTCCTTACATTTATGAATGTTCCTTACATGTATGCATGTTCTTTACATTTATGCATGTTCTTTACATGTATGCATCTTCCTTACATTTATGTATCTTCCGTACGTGTATGCATCTTCCGTACATGTATGCATCTTCCTTACATTTAGGCATCTTCCTTACATTTATGCATGTTCCTTACATTTATGAATGTTCCTTACATGTATGCATGTTCTTTACATTTATGCATATTCTTTACGTGTATGCATCTTCGTTACATTTATGTATCTTCCGTACGTGTATGCATCTTCCGTACATGTATGCATCTTCCTTACATGTATGCATCTTCCTTACATTTATGCATCTTCCATACATATATGCATCTTTCTTATATTTCTGTATCTTCCTTACATGTATGGACCTTGCTTACATTTATGCATCTTCCTTACGTGTATGTCTCCTCCTTACATGTATGCATCTTTCTTACATTTATACATCTTCCCTACATGTATGCATCTTTCTTACATTTGTGCATCTTCCTTACATGTATGCATCTTCCTTACATTTATACATCTTCCTTACCTTTATGCATGTTTCTTACATGTATGCATCTTCCTTACATTTATGCATGTTCCTTACATGTAGGCATCTTTCTTGCATTAATGCATCATCCGTACATGTATGCATCTTCCTTACATTTATGTATCTACCATACATGAACGCATTTTCCTTACATTTATGCATCTTCCGTACGTGTATGCATCTTCCGTACATGTATGCATCTTCTTTACATTTGTGCGTCTTCCTTACATGTATGCATCTTCCTTACATTTATGCATCTTCCTTACATTTATGCATCTTCCTTACATATATGCATCTTCCTTATATTTATGCATCTTGCGACGTGTAAACATCTTCCTTACATGTATGCATCTTCCGTACATGTATGCATCTTCCTTACATTTATGCATCTTCCTTACATGTATGCATCTTCCTTACATTTATGCATCTTCCGTACATATATGCATCTTCCTTACATATATGCATCTTCCTTATATTTATGCATCTTGCGACGTGTATGCATCTTCCTTACATGTATGCATCTTTCGTACATGTATGCATCTTCCTTACATTTGTGCATCTTCCTTACATGTATGCATCTTCCGTACATATATGTATCTTCGTTACATTTACATCTTTTCCATTCATTTATGCATCTTCCTTACAGGTATGTATCTTCCTTACATTTATGTATCTTCCTTACATATATGCATCTTCCTTACATTTATGTATCTTCCGTACATGTATGCCTCTTTTTTACATGTATGCATCTTCTTTACGTTTATGCATCTTCGTTACATGTATGCATTTTCGTTACATTTATGCATCTTCCGTACATGTATGCATCTTTCTTACATTTATGCATCTTTCTTACATTTATCCATCTTCCTTACATTTATGCGTTTTCCAATTATTTATGCATCTTCCTTACAGGTATGTATCTTCCTTACATTTATGTATCTTCCTTACTTATATGCATCTTCCTTACATTTATACAGCTTCCGTACATGTATGTATCTTCCTTACATTTGTGCTTCCTCCTTACATGTATGCATCTTCCTTACATTTATGCATCTTCCTTAGATTTATGCATCTTCCTTACATGTATGCATCTTCCTTACATTTATGCATCTTCCTTACATGTAGGCATCTTCCTTACATTGATACATCATCCGTACATGTATGATTCTTCCTTACATTTGTGTATCTTCCTTACATCTACGCATTTTCCTTACATTTATGCATCTTCCGTACGTGTATGCATGTTCCGTACATGTATGTATCTTGCTTACATTTCTCCATCTACCTTACATTTATGCATCTCCCTTACATATATGCACCTTCCTTACATTTATGTAACTTGCGACGTGCATGCATCTTCCTTACATGTATGCCTCTTCCGTACATGTATGTATCTTCCTTACATTTGTGCATCTTACTTACATGTATGCATCTTCCTTACATTTATGCATCTTCCTTACGTGTACGCATCTTCCTTACATGTATGCATCTTCCTTACATTTATGCATCTTCCTTATATATATAAATCTTCCGTACATGTATGCATCTTCCTTACAATTGTGTATCTTCCTTACATGTTTGCATCTTCGTTACATTTATGCATCTTCCTTACGTGTATGCATCTTTCTTACATGTATGCATCTTCCTTACATTTATGCATCTTCCTTACATGTATACCTCTTCCTTACAATTGTACATCTTCCTTACATGTATGCATCTTCCTTACATGCATGCATGTTCCTTACATTTATGGATCTTACTTACAATTATGCATTTTCCTTATATTTATGCATCTTCCTTACATATATGCATCTTCCAGACATTTATGCATCTTCCGACGTGTATGCATCTTCCTTACATGTATGCTCTTCTGTACATTTATGCCTCTTCGTTATGTGTATGCATCTTAATTACATGTATGCGTCTTCCTTACATTTATGCATCTTCCTTACATTTATACATCTTCCGTACGTGTATGGATCTTTCATTCATGTATGCATCTTCCTTACATTTGTGCATCTTCCTTACATGTACGTATCTTCCTTACATTTATGCATCTTCTTTACGTGTATGCATCTCCCTTACTTGTATCCATCTTCCTTACATTTATGGATCTCATTACATGTATGCATCTTCCTTACAATTATGCATCTTTCGTACATGTATGCATCTTCCTTACATTTGTGCATCTTCCTTACATGTATGGATCTTCCTTACATTTATGCATCTTCCTTACGTGTATGCATCTTCCTTACCTGTATGCATCTTCCTTACATTTATGCATCTTCGTTACATGTATCCATCTTCCTTACATTTGTGCATCTTCCGTACATGTATGCATCTTCCTTACATTTATGCATGCTCCTTACATTTATGCATGTTCCTTACATTTATGCATGTTCCTTACATTGATGCATCTTCTTTACATGTACGTATCTTCCTTACATTTATGCATCTTCCGTACGTGTGTGTATCTTTCGTACATGTATGCATCTTCCTTACATGTATGCATTTTCCTTACATTTTTGCATCTATCTAACGTGTATGCATCTTCCTTACATGTATGCATCTTCCTTGTATTTATGCATCTTCGTTACATGTATGCATC
This sequence comes from Plumapathes pennacea, assembly GCA_964036295.1. Lineage (NCBI taxonomy): Eukaryota > Metazoa > Cnidaria > Anthozoa > Antipatharia > Myriopathidae > Plumapathes > Plumapathes pennacea. The sequence goes on along the minus strand of OZ038466.1, from coordinate 8,813,641 downwards.
TTCCTTACATTTATGCATCTTCCGTACATGTATGCATCTTACTTTCATTTATGCATCTTCCTTACATTTATGCATCTTCCTTACATTTATGCATATTTCTTACATGTATGCATCTTCCTTACATTTATGCATCTTCGTTAGATGTATGCATCTTCCTTACATTTATGCATCTTCCGTACATGTATGCATCTTCCTTACATTTATCCATCTTCCTTACATTTATTCATCTTCCTTACATTTATGCATCTTCCTTACATTTATGCATCTTCCTTACATGTATGCATATTTCTTACATGTATGCATCTTCTTTACATTTATGCATCTTCCTTACATGTACGCATCTTCCTTACATGTATGCATCTTCCTTACATTTATATATCTTCCGTACATTTATGCATATTCCTTATATTTATGCATCTTCCTTACATATATGCATCTTCCTTACATTTATGCATCTTCCGACGAGTATCCATCTTCCGTACATGTATGTATCTTCCTTACATATATGCATCTTCCTTACATTTATTCATCTCCCGTACGTGTATGCATCTTCCTTATATGTATGCATCTTCCGACGTGTATGCATTTTCCTTACATGTATCCTTCTTCCGTACATGTATGCATCTTCCTTACATTTGTGCATCTTCCTTACATGTATGCATCTTACTTACATTTATGCATCTTCCTAACGTGTATGTATCTTCCTTACATGTATGCATCTTCCGTATATGTATGCATCTTCCTTACATTTGTGTATCTTCCTTACATGTATGCATCTTCCGTACATATATGTATCTTCGTTACATTTACATCTTTTCCATTCATTTATGCATCTTCCTTACAGGTATGTATCTTCCTTACATTTATGTATCTTCCTTACATCTATGCATCTTCCTTACGTGTATGCATCTCCCTTACAGTATGCATTTTCCTTACATTTATGCATCTTCCTTACCTTTATGTATCTCATCCTCTGCCTGTTCCGTACATGTATGGATCTTCCTTATATTTATGTATCTTCCTTACGTATATCTATCTTCCTTACGTGTATGCATCTTCCGAGGTTTATGTATCTTCCTTAGATTTATGCATCTTCAGTACATTTATGCATCTTCCTTACATTTCTGGATGTTCCTTACATGTATGCATCTTCCTTATATTTATGCATCTTCCTTACGTGTACGCATCTTCTTTACATGTATACGCTTTCCTTACATTTATGCATCTTCCTTACATTTATGCCTCTTCCATTCATGTATGCATCTTCCGTACAAGTATGTATCTTCCTGAAATTTATGCATCTTCCGTACGTGTATGCATCTTCCTTATATGTATGCAACTTCCTAACATTTATGCATCTTCCTTACATATATGCATCTTCCTTACATTTATGCATCTTCCTTACATGTATGTATCTTCCTTACATTTATGCATCTTCCGTCGTGTATGCATCTTTCTTACATGTATGCATCTTCCGTACATGTATGCATGTTCTTTACATTTGTGTATCTTCCTTACATGCATGCATCTTCCTTACATTTATGCATCTTCCTTACGTGTATGCATCTTTCTTACATGTATGCATCTTCCTTACATTTATGCATCTTCCTTACATGTATGCATCTTTCTTACATTTATGGATCTTCCTTACATGTATGCATCTTCCTTACATTTATGCATGTTCCTTACATGTATGCATCTTCCTTACATTTATGCATGTTCCTTACATGTATGCATCTTCCTTACATTTATGCATCTCCCGTACGTGTATGCATCTTCCGTACATGTATGCATCTTTCTTACATTTGTGCATTTTCCTTACATGTATGTATCTTCCTTACATTTATGCATCTTCCTTACATATATGCATCTTCCTTACATTTATGCATCTTCTGACAGGTATGCATCTTTCTTACATGTATGCAACTTCCGTACATGTATGCATCTTCCTTACATTTGTGCATCTTCCTTACATGTATGCATCTTCCTTACATTTATGCATCTTCCTTACGTGTATGCATCTTCCTTACGTGTATGCATCTTCCTTACGTTTATGCATCTTCCTTACTTTTATGCCTTTTCCATTCATTTATGCATCTTCCTCACAGGTATGTATCTTCCTTACATTTATGCATCATCCGTACGCGTATGCATCTTCTTTATATGTATGCAACTTCCTAACATTTATGCATCTTCCTTACATATATGCATGCTCCTTACATTTATGGATCTTCTTTACATTTATGCATCTTCCTTATGTTAATGCCTCTTCCTTACATTTGTGCATCTTCCTTACATATATGCATCTTCCTTACATGTATGCATCTTCCTTACATTTATGCATCTTCCGTACGTGTATGCATCTTCCTTATAAGTATGCAACGTCCTAACATTTATGCATCTTCCTTACATATATGCATCTTCCTTACATTTATGCATCTTTCTTACATTTATGCATCTTCCTTATGTTAATGCATCTTCCTTACATGTATGCATCTTCCTTACATTTATTCATCTTCCTTACATTTATGCCTCTTCCATTCATTTATGCATCTTCCTTACAGTTATGTATCTTCCTTACATTTATGTATCTTTCTTACAAATACGCATCTTCCTTACATTTATGCATCTTCTGTACGTGTATGCATCTTCCTTATATGTATGCAACTTCCTAACATTTATGCATCTTCCTTACATATATGCATCTTCCTTACCTTTATGCATCTTCCTTACATTTATGCATCTTCCTTACATGTATGCATCCCATCCTTACATGTATGCACCTTCGTTTAGTGTATGCATCTGCAGTATATTTATGCATCTTCCTTTCGTGTATGCATCTTCCTTACATGTATGCACCTTCATTACATTTATGCATCTTCCTTATATGTATGGATCTTCCTTACATTTATGCATCTTCCTTAAGTGTATGCATGTTCCTTACATTTATGCAGCTTCCTTACATGTATGCATCTTCCTTACATGTATGCATCTTCCTTATATGTATACTTCTTCCATAGATATATGCATGTTCATTAGATGTGTGCAAATCCCTTACGTGTCTGCATCTTCCCTACATGTCTGCATATTCCTTACAAGCATGCATCTCCCTTAGATATATGAATCTTCGTTACATGTATCCATCTTCCTTACATGTATGCATCTTCCTTTTTTTGTATGCATCTTCTTTACATATATGCATCTTCCTTATATGTATGCATCTTCCTTACAAGTATGTGTGTCCATACTTGTGTGCCTCTCTCACATTAGCTGCACCTTCCATACATGGATGCCTCTTCCTTATTTGGGCAACCCCCTTATATAGGTACGCCTTCCTTACACAAATGTCTTTTAAGTAAGTCATGTGTCCTTATTTTCTACTCTTGAATAATCTTTTAATCTACACCAAATGAGTCATTTTATCAAAAAATCTGAATAAAAATAGTATTTGAAAATAGATTTCATATACTATTGCAATAGCAATTTTTATGGAACTAGATTTTTTTACTAATCCACTGGTGCACTTCTTATCAGGATTTGACTCAAATTTCCCATAAGTGCATCTTTTTTACTTGTGCACCCCTCTCTTGTGTAAATTTTTCTTCCTTATGTCATTACTTGTATGTATCTTTTTTTATGTATGAATCTTCCTTATATGTATGCATCTTCCTTATATGTGTCTCCCTACTTGTGGACCCCCCTTACAAAGCTGCACCTTCCATACATGGATGTCTCTTCCTTATTTGGGCAAGCCTCTTATATAGGTACACCTTCCTTACATAAATGTCTTTTAGCTAAGTCAGGTCTCCTTATTTCCTATCTTTGGATGATCGTTTAAGCTACATCTAATGAGCCTTTTTTCAAAAAAAAAACTGAATAAAAATAGTATTTGAAAATAAACTTAATTTACTATAGCGACAGCGATATATTTCTTTTACTAATCCATTGGTGTGCTTTTTATCAGGATTTGACTTGTATTTCCCATGAGTGCATTTTTCTTACTTGTGCATCCCTCTTAGGTAAATGTATCTTGCCTACATCCTTACTTGCAGCTATGTAAGAGGGGCACACAAGTATGGAGACACATACATGTAAGGAAGATGCATACACATGAGGAACATGCATATATGTAAGGAAGATGCATAAAGGCATATATCAATATTCTGAATTATAGTGTCTGTGTGCTACAGTATATTCCATGGTTGTAGCATTTTAATCCTGGAAGAATAAGTGAGTAAGTGGCATCCAGGCTGAGTGTCATGTAGTATGCTCAATATTCTGAATTACTGTAATGCCTTATCAATTCCAGCTGTTACCAAGAACAGTAGAACCCCACTATCTCAAACTCTCAAGGGAAGCGAGAAATAGTTCGAGATAGGGAGGGATCGAGATAGTGGGGTTCTACCAAGGGAAATTCGTACCAAGTTCATTTGCAAGGGAGACCAAATTCTGTTCGAGATAGCGGGGAGTTCAAGATAACCGAGTTTGAGATAGCGGGGCTCTACTGTAGCTCCATGGTAACAGCTGATACTGATCAATATATTTTATTAATGTTCACAGTTTTATATATCTATTTAATATTACCACCAGTACTTTGCCTGCTTCAGCTTCTCCTTCTTTCTGTCTTGTCCCTGTTTTTCCATGCTGGACTTCTGAAGCCTGCAGCTGTTCAGATTGATTTTCACCGACACTTTTGACGAGTGGTGGAGGCAGTTCAACTGATGCAAGCTGCATCCATTTGCCAGATTCATCAATTTCTATCACCTGGAAGTCTTGCCAGCTTACCTTGTTAAGGAAAACATATCCACACATTCAAGTAGTATACACACCAGTTGAACTTTGGAAGTGGCTTTTGAACATCATGTATATAAAATCAGAGCCAAACTTGATCTCCTTCAATACATGGTCATCTTAAACACTTCTAAAAGATACGATCGTTTGATAACCCCCTCGAATCCACTGTGTTGCGATAAGAAATATTTCAAACCAAACATATTCCGTCACAAGCACTTCCATAAAGATGTAAGGTCGATCCGATAGTACTTCATGTAAGCGAAAAGAAGAATGGGGGCTAGTTCCTAATCCTCTCTCGATTAATCGGAATTCCGCTGAACTGCATGTAGCCTCGGTTCGCGGGAGCCGCTTTATTCGGCGGGAAGGAAAGTTGCCAACTTTCCCTCGTCGATTTCTTATACTTCTCAGATTCCAGATTACTTGAGCTGGAGATAGACCCTAAGTTTACTTAGGCAAAGGGAAATCTTACCCTTGGAGGCGCTTCTTTTTGCACAGAATGACCGACGTTCGTTTGGAGTGTTCATGGGGGCAGTGCGAATGTACGTTTGAAAGCGACAATTTTCAGTGTTTTAGAGCTCACTTGGAAGATCACTTGCGGGGAATTCTACCAGGATATAGGCGACAGGGCTGCGACGACAAAGTACCCAGTGAATTCGCCTGCCCTTGGAAAGGCTGCTTATGGGAATCGCCGACGAACACCGGAGAACTGATCCGCCATGTTTTATTTCACGCCTTCCACACCAAGGTTAAGGTAGCAGGTCACAAGAAGCAACTGGAGCTCAAATTACCAGCTTGCAGTCTAGAATGTCCGAGTAGCAACATCGTACCGGACATTCCAGAGCCGTTTATATGTGAGTGGGAGGGATGCATCCACTCTGAATTCAACTGTCCCCTTACTTTTTATCAACACGTCGAGGGGCACGCCGTGGCAGCTGATACTGAGGTTGCAGATCACGGATCTAAGCTGGTGGCGTGCCAGTGGAGAGGTATATATACTGCCTTTCCTGGTTTCCACGTTATAAAGCCTCCCATAAGAGAATTAGGCTTGGATGTACCATATAGTGTTCACTTATGAGAGGTTTCATTAATGATTAACCTGACTGAGTAACCTCTCATTTCTCAACAAATTAAAATACATACAGTGCAAATTCAATCCATGTTCATATAGGCCAAAATACCAAGGGGAAGGCCAATAACAGGAAGTAACATCAAGAGCATTTCTTTCTCAGTATTATTTTACCTTTACCAAGCACTGGAAAATATAAATGAGGCTAAATGAAATTTAGGCAAAGTTAAACTCAAGACAAGTGCTGGTCAGTGGTCTCCTCTCTGATGCTTTAGGGGGTTTCTGCCCCTGGCATTATCTTGCACATGGTTTGCTTGCAGCTTGTGTCACTGCTTTGCTTGGTGTTGTTGCTGCCCCACCCCCCACTCCCTTACAGGTAAGTGCAGTTTAGTAGTCTACTGTCCACTGACTATCAGTGTGACAGGTGCCTGGTGGTGGACTGGCAAAGTTGCCATGATTACCACCTGCCCTGGAGATGGCTACCCTCCTTCTCACTGCACAGTGCTCACTTATAGAATTATTTTTCCCACAGGTTGTAGCTTTGCATCCAAGACCCATTACAAGTTGAAGGAGCATTGTCGCAGTCACAGCCATGAAAAGGTTTATGGTTGCCACATCTGTGGGGGGATGTTTGCCAGTAGGACCAAATTTCTAGACCATCTGAGTCGACAAAACAAGTCAGGATGTAAGTTGAGTGAAAAAGTACAGTACACAGTACACTGTACATACAGTACATGAATGTTTTGACCAAGTGTGCTTGAGGGGATGCTTGAGATTTTTGCTCTGACAGTCAAAGTGTTTTTAGGCAATGAAAATGTAATAAGTTTATGTAAACACAATTTGTACATTTTTGTTTCAATATTGTAGTTGCAACTTTCCAGTGTTCGCACTGCTTGAAGCATTGTGGTTCACAGCGTATCTTAAGGGATCACATGAGACATCATGGTAAGTAATGATTATTAATACTAAGTGTGAGTGGGAATATGTTTTTCATTACAGGTGTACTATAATATTATTACTATTATTATTATTATTATTATTATTATTATTATTAATACATAGCCCATGAATGTGCTTTCTTAGCCTAGAATGGGGGGCAACCACCCCTCTTGCATCCAATCCATAGCCTACTTCAGTTTATACACTGTAGCAGTTTTCCATGAGGTTGGAAATAGAACATAGAATAATTCATCTAAATAAAGATGAGCTACAACTTACAAGATGCCTGATGAGTTTGATGTCACTTCACAGTGAACAGTGTTAAATGCAGTCTGTGTGACATGACCTGCCCCAACCCCTCTGGTCTCAAGCAGCACATGAAATTTAGACACTCTGAAGAGAGACCCTATAAATGTGATTACTGTGAATACAGGTGGGATGTTTATAATTTGATATGTATGCTTTCTCTTACCCTAGTTTCTTGAATGGGTTAAAGCAGATCAAACTATAAAATCTCTCTGCATTACTCTTCTATTTCTTCTTGGATGATTTGGGAGAATTTGTAAAACTGTATGAACTCAGTGATTATGACAAGCTTTCAAAATAAGGTTTCAAGAATCTTAGAGTGATTACAGCAGGGAGCTCCACAAGCAGTGGGCTATCACGTGGCCTAGGTGTATGTTACCATATTACATGCTATTACATAACAAACAATTAGCTACAGAAGAAACCAACTGCTTTGAATTTATCTACAGCTGTAAGACTCCTTCTGACTTACGACGGCACAGAGAAAGTCACAATGCAGTGTTTGCCTACGAGTGTTCAGTGGAAGGGTGTAATTTCACAGCACGAGCCACACAGACACTCAAGCGACATTACATAGTTTGTCACCAGGTGAGACAAGTTTAGTGCACTGATGGTAACCAGTAGTGGCATGTAGTCATTACATGACTGTAATGAAAAATGTAAAAAACAACAACAACAACAACAACAAGGAAGGAGTGTTTGCTGAAAAGGTGTATACTAAGATATACAGTACATGGGGCACAGGTATTTACAATGTACCATGATTGTAAGAATGTAAAAGGAAGGTTCAGCCTCAACATTTTGCAATTTTCTTGTTCATTTGTTCATTGGATATGACTTTGATAGGTGGAGTGAAACTGCCAGCTGGATAAGCCCCGTTCTGGCAAGATTTCACACTCTTTTATACATGTTTTATTTATCATTTTTAGGGCAAAGACATTTCACAGTACGAGTGCCACATGTGTGGCCAGAGATACACACGAGGCGCAGGGCTCACCCATCACCTCAAAACTAAACACAACTTCAGGTGGCCAGCAGGACATCCCAGGTTCAGGTGTGGCATGTTGCTGACTTTTTCTGGAAGTTGTTCTTCGTGCACTCACTCTGTCCAGGCATTTAGAAAAAGAGTCTGCATAAAACACTTTAAGAAGTAACAGCAGTGACAGGATTTAGATTTTGTTTTGTGTACATTTTGTACGATAGGTACAAAGAGTTTGAAGATGGGATATACCGACTCCAAACAGTTCGTTTTGAGAGTATGCAGCTATCCCAACAAATGGCTGATGGAGATGAAAGCCAACAGCCCAATTCAACTCCCACATCGGAGGATGACTCATGTGATACCCCTGGTGATGGCACTGAGGTTGATACAGGTGAAAAGGAGAGCAACATCCCACGAGGAAGTGAGTTTCAGCAGTTACTGCAACAGTATGAGCAGCATGAGTTCCAGCTAGCAGAGGATGAGGCTGAGAGTGAATGTCAAGAAGGCGGGGGACTAGTGCGGAGGCAGCATTCCTCAATCCGTTCACATCCATATCAGCGGCCGCAGTCTCCCGAGAGTCTGGATCTGTCACAAACTCTGTTGGCTCTTCAACATGCAACTGTACACCTTCCTGGTGGACAAGACACCACCAGGCTATCATGATGATTTGTATGTGTGGAATGTGTAACAAGTACTAAGAGACATTGCCAGCTTTACTGACCAATGTTTTTGGAAAGTTGCTGCTTCAGAGAGCTCAAGGTTGCAGGACTGGAATTTCTACACAGAATTGAGTCACTTACAGTAGGACGAGTACTGAGCTGCAAGATTTATAGTTTTCAATGCAAGAGAAACACTGCTAACTGCATGAAATAGTGACCAGAAATATTATCCAGAATTCTACAGGATTAATTAATTTACCATTACAAAAAACACCTTTGTTATTCTAGTGAGGCAATGTTCCCTACTATCCCCCCAATATTCTTCCGAATGTGAACCAGATTCACATGTATAAAAACTGCATTCTATTACTAGTTTTCAGGCTGTTGAACAACTGACTGTGTCAAATGGCACACCCATAAAGGAAGGCACTTTAGTCCCACAGTCTGCCCATCCCCAACTAAACTTCTGCAAGTGCAAGGCCAAATTCAAATTAGCAGACAGCAACCAGTTCCTCTTTCTGCCACTGGTTGCATAAAAGAATAGGACATACAAGGATGGGTGGGGGGTGAGAGTGACAGACATTATCAACTACACGGAAATGAGAAACTGCTTGCAGTACACTTTTCACATGGTATTCAGGGGCAGATCCAGACTGGTTTAAAATTCAGTTCTCAGCCTCCAAAAATGGCATTTTGGAAAGCCTGACTTCAGAAACTTTTCCCTCTAGAAGCTTGTGCTTTCAGTGCATGTTAAAACTGGTCAGATTTTCCACTGGAACCTCCCCTGGTACTGTAATGTTACAAACTGCAGGTTGATGTTTGCTTGAACAGAATGTGACTTGGTGCCAGAGCAACAAATGATTTACCTAGCAAACTGTATGGGAGGGTGAAGTAATATTGATTATCATAAATTTAATAGTTAATTTCAAATTTTGAATGCAAGAAATAATTTATATTATTATAAATGAGTTATTAGCAACAAATTATTGAGTTTGTCTTTTCAACTGGTAGGTTTTTGTCTGCTTCACATTGCATAATAAAACAGATTGTAAACAAAGTTAGTCTCATTGAATTTACCATGAAATGTGTGACTTTACCAAGAAATGCCCGTTGCACCACAGTTTGAAAATAAAGATTTCTGAAATAAAAACTTTCACTGGTATTTGCATTACCTGGTATTTTACTACACAAAGTGTGCAGTTCATCTCTTCCCTGTTTCTAAGGTGAAATTGTAAACCATTTTTATCATTTTAAATATTATTAACATTAATCAAAATGTGTAATTATTGTGAAGTTTACTTGGTCATTCATTGGGTTTGTAATAGCTTTTTGATAATTACATCATGAAACAAAATTAATGGGAACTACCAGACATTCAACACAACCAATGCACAGTTGAGAGCTGGCCCTGGTGACCCCACATATTGTAAATTGGTTTTATAGCTACAAAAGCCCAACAAACTCAATAACCTGTAAAATATCACAGAACTGGTACTTTTTGTACACTTTTATGCACAAAACAGATTCATGAAAAACTAAAATGGAGCACAAATTGGAGGCATTGCAATTACCAGTACTTTTATTTGTTGTAAATGAACCATTCTACACTGCTACACACCTTTACCTTGCAGCTTGTTGTCTACACAGGATGGACTCATTTACATTGAAGAAGTCAACACACTGACACATTGTACACTGTATTCTCCAAAGCTGATGATGAAGATTTTTAAAAACAATGCTGATGACATAATTCCGAAATCTATTGTGTCACAGACAAAGAAATTGCAAAGCTGTAACTTCTTTGTGTATGGTATATGGTGAACATACAGAGCTTTTATCCTCCAGGATGTAATGAGGGGGAAATAATTATTATTTTTGTCCTGAATATCAGTTCCCACAGATATGAAATAAAGTAAGGAGAACGTTACCCTCCTTTGTTCTTGCTTCTCCATAAATACTGCAGGGCCATCTAACAACAACAATTATAGTTACTAGTTTTGTTTTTGTTTTTGTTTTTGTTTTGTTTTTGTTTTTTTGTGACATAATTAGAGACATCAGATTGTTTTGCCTAAGAAATACACATTAAAAAATCCAGGGCTAGAAGCATGCTGGTGTTATCTCCTGCGTGCCTGCAACTTGCGCTTGTTTCTGAAGGGGTCAGTTTCAGCAGCTGCTGGAACTTGCAGTTGATCAGCAGGTATCCCCTGCAATAGTTGACTTCCCTGTTGCAGGAATGGAAGAATCTGGAAAAATAAACAAAATTAGAGAACTGCCTTCTTTGCTCTTCACACAGAAAAACGTATCCAAAGCCCAATCCAAGACTAACCAAAATAAAATAATTACAAACTGCATGGGTTTGATCAAAGACTAACATATTTAAAGAGCTTGTTTCAGCTCAAAAACTATCAAGAAGCTGAATTCTGAGAGAAACCCTTTCCATTTTCAGAAAAACGTTTGGAGCTAACTGAAGATCATGCTTTGAACAACACTGTAATGACCAATACCTTTCTCTCCCACCCCACCCATCAAAACTGCACAAGGCAACTCCAGGCAAATATATATTGTCATCTTGTTACAATATTTGTTTTCTTGTTGTGGTTGTGGTCATGACTTGTAAGAATATTTGTTTGTTGTTGTTTGTCTGTTTATTTGTTTATTTGTTTAGTCTTTGAAAATTTTGTGTTCTGTGTGTGTGACGCTAGAGTGAGAACACACCTTGCTGTGATTCATGGCCAACACAATCAAGAGCACTAGTAAAGGCAAGGCCAGCATGGAGCCTTGGGATGGTTCAGGTTCAAATTTCCGGTGCTGCAAGAGAAAGGTTATGACACTTCTGCAACAAACTCTGGATCTTGGAGTTTTCAGTGTTGAGTACTACAGAATTATAATCTCTTCATAATGTTGATGTTACTGTATCACTATTTTCAAGCGTGCAAGTAGCATGAATTGAGCTTGTACAGTGGAACCCTGTTAATACGGCCACCATCAGGACATAAAAATCTGGGCGTATTAACGGGGTTTTCAGATAAGAAAATGACTGGGTGTTTGTTCCGCGGGACAAAAAATAGTGGCTGTAATAATGAGGTGGCCGTAAGGCAGGGTTCCACTGTACATGGTGTACATTTTAGTGTAAATCCCTGTTATAGGTAAAACCTGGGCTTCATGACGGGCATATACAATAAGTACTAGTGGAAAGAAAAATGTCCTGCGATGTGTGAGTATTTCCAATGTCCAAAGAACAATTTTGATGTCCTAGCATCCATCAGACTGAATCAGTGATGGTCCTACAGTATACTATAAGGGTTTTAAATGAAAAGAAACACCACTAAATTCCATAAGAGCAGGTTGTGAAAACAGTAATATTCACCAGTCCACCTCCCCTCCCCATCCCTTGCAGACCATGGTAAGGAGGGGGGGGGGGGGAGGGGGTGGTGGGGGTGAGTGACTCACCTCTGGTGTAAACTTGAAAGTGACATGTTTGCGTATTCCTGATGCTGTGATTGTAGCCTCTGGTAAGTCATATTTATAGTTCTGTTTGGATAAAGTTGACTCCAGGCGAAGTACATACACCTATCAAAAAAAAAAAGGCAAAAATTAAATGATGGCTTTGATGGTCTGTTTACTAGAAGGGATACAGTGGGGAAGAAGGGCTGGTACTCCACTCACTACAAGAAGTGTGAAGAAAAAAAGTTAATAATAATCCTTCAAAGCAACAGAATACATGAAACCAAGACCTTGGCCAGTCTTATAGGCCTATAGGCCACTTTCAAAATCATGCATACTAGAAAATAGCACTTTTCACTCCCCACATAAACTAGTGTCTGTCAAGAACATCTCCATGCTAAGCTTGGTTATGTGTCTATATAATCACATTAGAACCATAGCCGCCAAGGTTTACCGTCTGGTGGCCCGCCAGAAGATCTGCGCCTTACGAACTGCGCATGATTATGAAAGTGGCTTATTATCAGTTAGCTGCACAGAGTTTGTTTGTGTAACTTACAGGCAACATTGCTATTTATTATTCACATTCCTATCAACAACTTCGGAATCAGTTTTGATGACACACTGTTGACATACCTGGCCATCATTGGGAACTGATGGTAATTGGAAGTAACTGGCAATGCCAACATTCGATGTGACCACTGGGGAATCCAGATTACTCTCCCTGTAAAAAACCACCTGACAAAAATAATACAGGAGTAACATTTCACCTCACCTGTCCTTTTGTTTTACAATAATCATGACATGGTACATCATGGTACTGATTCTTAAACTGTATGCCAACCTCTACAATTTAGGAAACATGGTAATACCTTGAGAGTAGGCACAAATTCATAATCAGTGATAACGCTGCCTGTGATTTCAAACTGGTTCAGCTGACGGAATGCAATGATGTTCACATGCTCCACATCTTTGTCTGATACCTGACAACATAAAATAGTAATTCACAACATACTTTACATAGTTCCTAAACATTAAGTTCACCACTGAAATTGCATGTACATTGAAGTAAAGTACAGACTACACCGTTAAAAACATTTGATTCAATCAACACCATACACAAGGCAAGACCCCTCACTATCGTCCTCCTACCGTACACATGTAGTTGCTTTTACTCCAGGCTCCTGAAGTTTCTCAGAACATGTACATTGCTGGACTATTGGTTCCCCAGGGAACTATGGCATTTAAATTTGCCAATCACATGTACATTATAAAAATAACAGCAGATGGCAGCATGTCTCAAATTACCGAAACATCAATAAAAGATGGTGATGCCCTCTCCAGGTGTGGATTGTGCTCTCCAGGCTTGACACGGACACGGTAAGTACAGCCAGGCTGAAAAAAAAACAGTCAATATTAGCTCAAAATATTACCAACAATTACAGCAACTTTCAGGTGACTGTCGAAAGTAATCATGTGATTGCCTTGGTTTTGCATTTGGTATGATTTCTGATTGATCCAAACAAGCTTGACAGCATTCTTAGCTAATCAAGAACAAAAAAACAAAATCTTGTGTAGGCAACTGGCAATGGCATTTTCCCACACTGTCAAGTCAAAGTAAAACCACAAATTACTTTGGTTTTTGATTGGTTTACAGTGATTCCTTGCAGACTGTGATTGGTGGGGTGTAGACAAAACCTGGGCCAGCTAACCATGATCCACCCATTTTATTTATGTCCCGAGAAAGGCTGTTCACAAGAATACCACAAACTGAGTAGCCTAATTCCTTCAAAAAATAAAATAAAAAATGTAGGAAAAACATTGCTGCACATGACAGACCTGGAGTCCTCTCAGTCGATAACTGCCATCATGATCTGAAACAGTTTCTTCTTGCATTCCTTCACAACTTGTCAGACCTACTGCCTGTGTTACAGAGGAAAACTGAGTCACTACAACTTAGAGAGGTTGGGCTTTACAGCACAGAACAATAGGTGAACAAAATAATGAACAACGTGCAGTAATAATAAATGCATGCCTAGGAACACAGGTGAACAAGTGTTAGGATTCTTGCACTTCCAATTCAGTACATCACCCACTGGTTTGCCCAAAGGAATGGTTACATTAGCGAGAAAGGAATTTTATCTTTTGTAATTTTTTTCTGCTACTGAAATTCTTCTTTCTGTGTGATCTGTAGACATACTGTACCTCTAGAGCAACTGCCTTTTCAGGTTCTCCATTTAGAGAGGAAATCAATCCATAACAACTGGAATGGGAGGAATATTAGAAAAACAATTATTACAATTTTATTATTACGTTTTGAATACATGTGGACATATTTTTGTTTCACTTCAAGCCAGATCTACAGTCACTGCATTTTTCATTTGTACATCACAAGCTGTAGTTGGTCTCTAAATTCAACTTCTCAAAGTTCCATTGAAAAATTTGTGAGCTCCAGTAAAAGTAAGACACTACAGTACTATATAAAGAAAAAAACATTGTCATTATTTGTTGTTGTTGTTTTTAATAAAGTTGGAGCAGACATCGCTTTCCTAAGCACATACATATAAAAAGGAATATCTAATTTACCTGAATGCAACTCTTTTGCCTTTAACATCAATATCAACAGTTTCTCCTTCAACCACATCAATCATCTGATAAAACAAGAAAGTGTTACAGTTATAATTTTAATCCAAGAGCACAGTGTTGTACACATGTTCAGTGGTAAACACATACAGTATTGATACATGTATTAAACTATAAACATAAGTCTACTAACCTGAGAAACTGGAGAGAAGACATACTCTTTCAACATTGGTCTAAAGAAATACTGGCCTGGGCTCTGGAAATGTCATTGGTAAATTAGAATGAAGCATGTGATGAAGTGGGACCGTGTACAAAGGACATAGAATATGAAGGAAGAAGAAAAGTTGAAAGGAGAGTAAAAGAAGATATATTTCCCCTATGCCAAAGGTAACCTGGACCCAATCCAGAAAACATAAATCCTGAACTGTCAGATTAATCCTGAAAATGTTCTCACTTTTGTTTGTTTGTTTTTCATCTGTATTCAATTTTTTCATAGAGAAACAAAGGCTAAAGATCTGCAGATGAGCCAAAAAGGGAGCAGATTCCATTAAAATGATATAGAGAGAAAAGATAGAACTATGAAAGAAACTGGAGCAGACAAATGAGCTGTGAGACAAACAGACAGAAAATTAAGGCCTAGGTAAAGGTTTGCACGTCCCTCCAAAATACACTATATATCATTGCAAATGTCTGGGACTGAAGAATGCAGAACTATTATATTTTTCATACATGTTTAAGGTAAAGTGCGATCTAGATCAGATTGATGAAAGGTTTTCAAGAAAAATTAGGCCTTTCAGGAACTAAGACTTTCAAGCAGTTTGGTCAATATCATTCAAATTTTTGTGAAGTGTAGAAGACGAGCTTTTCTAAAATACTGTCAGTGATATTTTTGTTTGCTCCTGTTTCTATTGAACAGTTTGTGTAAAAAAATGGGTTCCAAAATACTCCCTCCACTTTAAAATAGACCTCAAGACAAATATGTAGAATTTACTCACTAAGTTGTAAAAGACCATGGTTCCATTTATAAAGGTGATATTATTGCTGCGGAACTGCCCACCACTCAAGGACAACAAGACTCCTGAAAGTGGCTCATCATCTTGATCTTTGACCTTGATAGAAAGAAACGTTTTGAGGAAAAAAACACATTGTGATGCAGTTCAATGAGAATCAAGATACCCTAATTGGTATGTTGGTTGTGATCATCTGGAATAGAGTAGTCTCCAGGAACACTGTTGTTGGTGACTGCAGACGTTTCAACTCCCTGAGTGGAAGTCATCTTCAAAGTCAAGTGAAGAAGTTTCAGTGGTACTGATGTCTCTGGTCGTTGGCGTGATTGGTTTATTTTGTCATCTTATGGTTGGTAGAGTTGGCTTGGTTGTGTTTTGTTATTTCTCGGTAGATGTTCTGTTGTTCATTCGCTTGCATTTGATGACATTTATCAGTCATTTGCAAGGTGTAAGTAATTGCAGACAACAGTCCTCCTGAAGACTACTCTATCCCAGACAATCACAACCAAATACTGTTCACACTCCTGGGATTAAACCATTTGCCATACCTTGATCAATGAAGAATGTTGTCCCCGAGCGAAGCGAGGGTAATATTTACGACGCTAATGCAGCATAGTCGCCTTATTTGAAGACTCCAAGCGTGTCGCCATCTCGAAATTTAATGTTCGTGTGTGTGTGTGGTACGACTTTTTAGGCCAGGTGCCTAAGGCAATGACGTAATAATCATTGATTAGCGTCTCCGCCAGTGTTTTTAAAAGATTTGAACGAAGCAATAATTGTACGTAACTGGTTTCACGAAAATGAATTTGAAAACTGGAAAACTTGAAACAGAACGGTCTCGCGAAGCTCGTCTTCAAAAGAGACGGGAACAGGCACGGGCAAGGCAAAATCGTGAAACGATCGAACAGCGCCAAATACGTCTAGAGAAAAGACGACAAACATGTTACAACCGACTGCATCATGAACGGAAGCGTGCCGAAGAAATGGCTCCGCAAAGGGAACAGCGCTTGGAAGAAAATCGGGAGCTTCAGACGCCGTTTTGTATTAAACTCAGATACTTATTCAGAAAGGACAAGCAACAAAGGTTAGTCAGTGGAAATCGAACAATCACCGTGACAAATATATTCTACCCGTATCATGTAACTCAATCACTTCAAGAATGTATTAGAATCTGTATGCTGATCATTTTCCCTTGAAGTATTGTTTTAATACGCTTCTGTCGTCAGTTTCGGCTACCGTATTCGCTCAGAGCAATCGGAACTTGGAGTCTTGAATGATTTAGTCAGAGGTCTTATTTTTTCTTTCAAGACTAAAACTGTAACAAATGCTGTAATCTGACATGCGGTAATTGCAGTGAGAATCGTTCACAAGCCCTTAGAAGTATGACTAGGTCTGAAGCCCGTGTATAATATGAAGTAAACCGTTCAAGTTTTGCTTTGATTCTGGGAGAATTTGAGCGAGTTCACATACAAAACAATTTGAGCTCATTAAATATGCATGCCTGAGTCTGGTGCATGGAGTCCAGAGTAAAAACAAATCGCACAGGAAGCCTATTTAATTGTACTGCCTATGAATTCAAAGTTGGAAAATCAGTGTTCCTTTTTTTCCGTACTTCGTACGACGAACTTCAAAGTTTGAGTATTAATATTCGAGAACGTTGCTTGGCAGACTGTATGAATTAATTTGACGTGCCGACCGTGGGAAATACGTACTTTGTCACGCAATCTACTCTTATAACACACACCATTCTTTTTCTCCTTCCTTTGCATGTAGCACTTGACTTCGAAGAAAAGATCGAGTCAACATTTCGGTAAAACAAAGGCTACTCTTGTTGGGAGTACCAAAGTAAGAGTCCTGCATCAATGGCAGAGCGAGGGGGTTTTCTGTGATTATCGTATTTCTAGTATGATGAATGAATTATGTAGGGTTATGGTGGAACTGGATATTTTGTAATCACTGTGATTAACAGTGTCACTTTTGTTACTGAATGGAAATCAGGACCAACCTTGATGTTAATTTGACCCAATTTAAATGCCTGAAAATATCCCTTCTTGTTGGGCACAGCTTCTAGAATAAAACCTTGCTTATGGGCCACCTGTCAAGGAAACAAATTGCATAATGCCATTTAACCTCATTGTCAGATATGGGGTTGGTGGCGAGTGCCGAGTATGGGGGTTGCCTGAAGTGCAGTATCTAAGGCCCCAAGGATGTATCCATGGCAACTCTGCCACAGCCCCCAAGCCGGCACCTGCCACACTGATTGGGGGAGAGGCAGGAGGGGCAAAAGCGGTCCTGCATAGAGTAATGTGGAGGACATTATGCCAACATTTTACTTACCAAAGAATACTCAATGTCTCCATGGAGGGGACCCACTCTGTAATATACAAAACCAAAAAAGTCTCATTGTTTTGTTTATAAACTATTGCCTACAAATTGTGTATATGTATGCAAATACATTTATTGGTACATTCAAATCAACCAGTTCTATTAACCCTTGTATATATGAGTGGTGAAATGAACGTTATTAGTTTGATTAGCTTTTACCTGACTAGGCACTGAAAGACAAGTTCTCCTTACTTTATGACAAATGTCTAGTAAGAAATTGAAGGAGAAAATTGAAGTTGAACACTCTTGGGAGTGAGAAGATTGAAATGAGTAGTATATAGTGTTTAAGAGCGAGTTCGTGTAAATATCACCTACGCCGTGCAGGGTAGAAAAATCAAAATTATCCAAACTTTGTCATGATGAAGGCTTAATGTATCTAGTTATAAAAATATAAGTTTTAGTTCGTTCAGTTTCTTATTTCATTTTTGCGGCAACAGTTCCTTCCCGGTGTTCTGCGAGAAGACAAAATCGACCTAAAAATAATGCTTCCATTATTGGCTCTAATGGAAAAACTGGGATATAAACATAACAGCTTAAATTATGGCATGCGAGTGGGGTCTTTCCCGTATGCATAACCGTTGTCAAATGTAAATTTGATTGAAACCAAAATTTTTGACCGATTTTTTAGTATTAACCACTTTGAGCGACGTTTTCTCACGCGAAAAATATGCTAATTTCATCACCAAAAATCGCGTCCTGGTACATGGCTTTGCAATTAAAGACTATGTTCATCGGCAAAAGCAATGTTCCTTCTGTGATTCTGTGAAATAAAATCATGGGGTAAATGAAATGGTGAATTTTGGAAACGCCAAGTATACATGGTACTTGCACACAAAATGTGACCTTGTGACCTTTGAAGACGCGTGACATTCGAAAACAATAACAATACGTGACCGCAGCATTTTTTGGATTTTATGAAATCGTTGTACAAATATCGCCTAGATTTAATGTAGAATTGCCAAAAGAATGTTCAGCTGAAGATGAGACGGCAATTTCGTCCGAAAATGTTCTTTCTTTGATTTGACGATTTGGTGGTTCAAGTTTACAAAAGAAACTTGCATTTGTAACGCTTGGAGTTAAAGTTATCTCTTATTTGAATTTGAATGAATAAACGGAAAGGGCCGATGTATCTGTTTTTATGTAGGTCTTTCTCACCTCAAAAAGGACGAAATTCGAGATTTGCCGTATTAGAAAAAATGCTTGATCAACCGCATGTGTCGATTTCATTTTATCGCTTTAGAAAGCATCAGTATCCCCAACTATCAGTTATTTTGGCTCTATTTTCTGTCGAAAAATTCATAGCTTTACAACTGTGTATTAACTGTCAACCTTATGTAATAGGATCACGTTCCGTGCAGTCACGTCCCATCTTAAGATTCGTGTTACGTCATCAATTTTATCTTTGTTTCCATTTATTATCGTATAAGGATTGTATTCTCTATTCATCTAGTTCGGAAACGCCTAGGAAATGCCTATGATATTTTGTAATGTTCGTAATCAATAGCCCTATTATTCTGTATGTTATATCTATCCGTGCATCATTCGATTAGTTCAGAGTTAGACTTGGGTATTCCCTCTGTAAAGCCATTTTGCAGAATCTCGGGAATAAAGTATTTGCCATCTGCCCATTATTTGACAACATCGACGGGCTTCGTGTGGGTATTCTCAAATTGTTGGAGGACCTTGTGGCTCAAGTCCAGGCAATCCAGCAATTTCCCAATGCGTGATTGTTGGTGAGTACCGTAAAGATATCAAGGCGCATTTGAAAAGCCAGTTCTGGACTCTTCCCTGGATTCAGAGGCGAGGCTCTTTCTGGCACGGGCAGGTAAATTATATTTTTTTGATTCTACGATTTCCGTTACCCTGGGCCCACTTGTTCAAAGCTCAGTTAGGTTAATCCTGAATTCGAAATGTTCCCATTTTGTGCGTGCAACGCATCTTATGATTACTGTACTTTTTTTTCCAAGGTATTTTTGAGACAAGCGACGTTGTTCTTGTTGTCACGATATGCCCACGGCACCACGACACATCTGGCATTAGATGGCGCTGCAACAGAATGAAGGAATTGCACGTGCCCGAGTGAGTGGGCATCGCACAAGGCCGTGAAAGGAGACCGCGGGATTAACCTTGCTCAGTCTGAAAGACTCTTCCGGCTAACTCAAGTGCTGATCCCTGTCGCTTCACGTAAGTTTAATTCAAAGCAGCAAGTCAGCTGTCAGCTTGCGAATTTGAAAAAAGTAGTTTTGCGGGAGTAGGTATTATGCCATAATAATATTACACATATAATAGTCGGACTATTTTAAGGTCACATTTTAAAATTTTTAAATCTGCGAGCTAAAAAGTGATTGAGTAGGTGAACTTTATTGACAAACTTTTTTTAAAAAGTTAAAATTAAAATTATTATTAAAATTCACTATTCAAAATATTATTTTCAATTAAGATTATAATGAAAACAAGTGAATATACTTCCCAGTATTATGACTGCTGCAAAAATCCCTTTCACTCTTGAGAATGTTCAATTTAGTTTTCGGTTCAGAGATTATACTGGTTGAATATATATTAAAGGATTTCCATATTTTCATTCCATAATATCATTTCACTTGAACAGTCTGAGGACGCAACCAAACCTCTGGCGGTGACCACCCTCAGTGTTAATGACTTTAATACCTACTCCCGCAAAACTACTTTTTTCAAATTCGCAAGCTGACAGCTGCCTTGCTGCTTTGAATTACACTTACGTGAAGCGACAGGGATCAGCACTTGAGTTAGCCGGAAGAGTCTTTCAGACTGAGCAAGGTTAATCCCGCGGTCTCCTTTCACGGCCTTGTGCGATGCCCACTCACTCGGGCACGTGCACTTCCTTCTGTTGCAGCGCCATCTAATGCCAAATGTGTCGTGGTGCCGTGGGCATATCGTGACAACAAGAACAACGTCGCTTGTCTCAAAAATACCTTGGAAAAAAAAGTACAGTAATCATAAAGTGCGTTGCACGCACAAAATGGGAACATTTCGAATTCAGGATTAACCTAACACTGAGCTTTGAACAAGTGGGCCCTGAGGGTAACGGAAATCGTAGAATCAAAAAAATATAATTTACCTGCCCGTGCCAGAAAGAGCCTCGCCTCTGAATCCAGGGAAGAGTCCAGAACTTCATGGCTTTTCAAATGCGCCTTGATATCTTTACGGTACTCACCAACAATCACGCATTGGGAAATTGCTGGATTGCCTGGACTTGAGCCACAAGGTCCTCCAACAATTTGAGAATACCCACACGAAGCCATGGTGCTTCGAAAAGACCACCACTGACTTAAGCCCGTCGATGTTGTCAAATAATGGGCAGATGGCAAATACTTTATTCCCGAGATTCTGCAAAATGGCTTTACAGAGGGAATACCCAAGTCTAACTCTGAACTAATCGAATGATGCACGGATAGATATAACATACAGAATAATAGGGCTATTGATTACGAACATTACAAAATATCATAGGCATTTCCTAGGCGTTTCCGACCTAGATGAATAGAGAATACAATCCTTATACGGTAATAAATGGAAACAAAGATAAAATTGATGACATAACACGAATCTTAAGATGGGACGTGACTGCACGGAACGTGATCCTATTACATAAGGTTGACAGTTAATACACAGTTGTAAAGCTACGAATTTTTCGACAGAAAATAGAACCAAAATAACTGATAGTCGGGGATACCGGTGCTTTCTAAAACGATAAAATGAAATCGACACATGCGGTTGATCAAGCATTTTTTCTAATACGGCAAATCTCGAATTTCGTCCTTTTTGAGGTGAGAAAGACCTACATAAAAACAGATACATCGGCCCTTTCCGTTTATTCATTCAAATTCAAATAAGAGATAACTTTAACTCCAAGCGTTACAAATGCAAGTTTCTTTTGTAAACTTGAACCACCAAATCGTCAAATCAAAGAAAGAACATTTTCGGACGAAATTGCCGTCTCATCTTCAGCTGAACATTCTTTTGGCAATTCTACATTAAATCTAGGCGATATTTGTACAACGATTTCATAAAATCCAAAAAATGCTGCGGTCACGTACTGATTGTTTTCGAATGTCACGCGTCTTCAAAGGTCACAAGGTCACATTTTGTGTGCAAGTACCATGTATACTTGGCGTTTCCAAAATTCACCATTTCATTTACCCCATGATTTTATTTCACAGAATCACAGAAGGAACATTGCTTTTGCCGATGAACATAGTCTTTAATTGCAAAGCCATGTACCAGGACGCGATTTTTGGTGATGAAATTAGCATATTTTTCGCGTGAGAAAACGTCGCTCAAAGTGGTTAATACTAAAAAATCGGTCAAAAATTTTGGTTTCAATCAAATTTACATTTGACAACGGTTATGCATACGGGAAAGACCCCACTCGCATGCCATAATTTAAGCTGTTATGTTTATATCCCAGTTTTTCCATTAGAGCCAATAATGGAAGCATTATTTTTAGGTCGATTTTGTCTTCTCGCAGAACACCGGGAAGGAACTGTTGCCGCAAAAATGAAATAAGAAACTGAACGAACTAAAACTTATATTTTTATAACTAGATACATTAAGCCTTCATCATGACAAAGTTTGGATAATTTTGATTTTTCTACCCTGCACGGCGTAGGTGATATTTACACGAACTCGCTCTTAAAACATCTCATCCTGGTGCGTTACCTGTATTGCCCTGTGTTACCAGTCAACACATTGACTGGCTCTTGACCTGGTGCTGTGATGGTGATCTCCACTCCACTCAGAGCAGGAGTGACCTGGCCCTCAATAAACACCCCCAGTCTCCCTTCAAACTGAACTGAACCACCTGGACAGTCATCTGTAAAATGAACACAAGTAAATAATGGTGTAAGTTACAAGTAAATTAACCTTGCCTATTATATTGGTTTTGTACAGCTTTTTATCCAAGACCACACCAATCCAGGCGGACAGCACCAACAGAAATCTTAGGCAAACTTCTTCTTCTAATTCACAGTCAGTTGTGTGTATTCCAATGTGGAAAAAATGACAGGTGATCTCTTGATCACTTTCAAGCTGGTCAGACTATTGACAAAATAACATTCTTGTTGGGATAATTCACACAATTTAATATGAAAGGCCTAGGTAGCACAGACCAGTGTAAAAAATGGCTGATTACTGTAATAGGCTACAGTAAGTAAAACTCAATATATAGAGGGGTTATTACACACGAAGAAGTGCAATATGGGCAATATACACTCCCACATTTGCACTCGTTCTCACCTTTATTTGCACCCGAAAATGTGAAGTCATGCACTAAAATCAAATAATTAAATTGTATTTTGTTGTAGAAAAAAAAGTTGAACAACTTTGATAAAATATTCATAAGAGAAGTATTGTTCACTCCCAAGCTCAAAATGCAGATTCTCCCAACCTTTTAAAAATAAAATGTATAAGTATTGTAGTGAGAATTGATAGATTAATCAGCTGTCGTCTTAGCAAGGTATCAAAAGCCAAATTCTCCCTACTGTATCATATGTTTCAGGTGAGAAACTGAAGAAGAAAATCAAAGTGAATCACTATTGTGAGTCAAAGGGTTAAATATGCTTGAATTTTTAAATGGCTATGTGAATTTATGTTAGCAAGTTACCAGTGATGGTGACAGTCCTCGTTTCTGGATAGAATAACAGCTCTGAAGACAACGGGGTCACTTCAAACTGCTCTCCATGTCTGGAACACAAACATTACAACAACTATATTATGCAACTAGTAGTGTAGGGTTACACTTAGGCATGCCTTTATAAAACAGATGTGATATCCAATGATCAAAAGTCAAAAGATAATTAACACATTCACCTGTCCATTTAGCATAACATTTTACTGAGGGTCCCCCAATGTTAATTTTAGTAAGGGTCCCCCATTGCTATTTTTAGTAAGGGTCCCCCATTGCTATTTTTAGTAAGGGTCCCCCATTCCTAATATTACTAAGGGTCCCCCATTGCTATTTTTAGTAAGGGTCCCCCACTGCTACTTTTAGTAAGGGTCCTCCATTGCTATTTTTAGTAAGGGTCCTCCCTTTGCTATTTTTCAGTAAGGGTCCCCCCTTTGGTTGTTTTTGGTAAGGATCCCCCCCTTTTGCGTTTTTGGTAAGGGTGTCTCTGGTGCGACCGCTGGAGTGCCCCACTTTGCTTATTTTTTGGTAAGGGTCCCCCCTTTATTTTTTCAGTAAGGGTCTTACTGTTTGGTTTTTTTTTGGTAAGGGTTCCCTTTTTGCTTTTCTTTAGTAAGGGTCCCCCCTCTGCTGTTTCTTAGTAAGGGTCCCCCCTTTGCTATTTTTTAGTAAGGGTCCCCTCTTTGCTAATTTTTTGGTAAGGGTTTCGAGGTAAACTATCAAGCTACAAATTTAGACAGTTTCAAAAAAAAAAGAGCACTGAATGCTGGCCAAGATATTCAAAAACATTCCAACTCAAGTTCTAAATAGCATTCTAAGTGTGCTTCTATCACAATAAAAAATAATACCATCCATTACCTGCCCCAATGAGAGAACTTGAGGTGTTGTTTTCCTTGTGGAGTCTCCATCTCTTTACTTGTTTCTTTCTCTTTCTTCTCTGTTTTTGTGGTGTTTGTGTCCTTACCTTCTTCTTTTCCTTTTTTAACTTGATTGTCAACCTGTTTAGGTTTCTCTTTCTCCTTCTCTTCTCTCTTCAGTGGCCCTAGAGTTGTGTCTTCTTTTGTCAACAGTGACCTACAAGTAAAAATAAAACCAAACAAAAATATACTTTATTGAACCCTCACTGGATTGTACAAAATACAAAAAGTAGAAAATACTAGTGTTCATAATGAGGCTCCAGTGATCAGTGTTGGAAAATAATGTAAAACAGTGTTCATGACTGTGTAAAATAATGTTTTATTGAATTCTTTTGTATGTGCTGCATATTGTGGTTGGAAGTTTTCTCTTTCAGTTTTTGCTATAATAATCTTGCCCAGATGACAGCTGATCAAACAACCAATTCTCACTACATCACTCGTTCATTTTCTTCTTGAATGGTTGGGGGAATCTGCACCCCTTCCCCCACCAACCATTTGGCTCTTAAACATGGTTAGTGCAATCTCCTTCTCTTCCTCCAGTCTCTTTCTCCCATTTTGCTTTGCCCTAACACAGATAAACACAGAGCTACCATGTGTTACCACAGTGAGAGGGACAGTCCCTATACAGTACCTTATTTTGACAGTCACATCATTGGATGGTTGAGAAACACTAATCACTCCTGACAACCAGTGTTTGACAGCAGTTAGTGTGAGGACCAAGGGTGAAGAACTGAAGACCAAAAACAACTGCTGTTAAAATGTTGAGGAAATTAACCTCATCCATAAAAATGTAAAATCAAACCAGATAATGAAGCTATTGTGCTGTGCAAAAAAAGGTGATAGTTGAAATGTTGGTCCTGTTCAAGGAAAAACCAAAGATACTCACGTGTCATACTTGTATACTTCTTGTTCAAATCTGTGACATGATTTGGGAGTCAAGTTATATATACCTGATAAATAAACAACAGCTACATGTAAGGGAACAGTAACACTTCCAGAAATCGGAATCCAGTCCAATCATTGGAATTTGGAATGGGACACGATTTCAATTCACAGAGATCAGAAGTCTGTAATGGACCCAAATTGGCTCTTGATTCTAATAAAAAAATCCAAAGACCCTGATTATTGGACCCGATCAACAGATCATACAGTAAACCTTCAAATGTAGAATGAGTAGTCCACTGACCTGGTTCTGATAGACAAAACTTGTTCACTCCTTTGTTCAAGTTAAATGAACCTACAAAGTCCTTACCAGCTGAATCCAAAGAAAAATTCTGCAACATGAAAAGGATTATAAAGGACAGGTGTTCCACATAATAATTAGCAGACTGAGCTGGTCAGATTATATGGGTGGAAATATAGAATATCTTGTATTCCAATGCTTTATTGTGAAAATATAATTATACAAAAACTCAATATGTACAGGTAGTCACTTTCAATGACGGAATGCATATTATTGATCATAAATTTATAAACAAGGGCAATGTGCAGTAGGATAAAACAGTATTGATGGCCTTCCATGGAAGTGTGAATTTGTCTTCAGTAAAAGTATGTATTTGACACATCATGTACTGCAACACAAAAAGAGCCAATTAATAGCAACAATTCAGCAGTGTTTAAAATAATGGTGTACTAACCAGTGTGATGTTGTGTGACAGTGTACATTTGAGAATAAACCCAGACTGAACAAATGCCAGATCTGTCACATCTGCATCTGCAACAGAGACCTCCAAACTCTTGTTCTGCCAACACCATGTTTCTTGAAGGACGACAGCTGGTCACACAAAAACAGCCCAGGAGAAATGATTAGAATTCACTGATTCAGTGCACTGCTGCAAGTCACTTGAACCTGCCCAACCCCACCCCTTCAAAATTCTACCTACTGCAGTGTGGTGCACCTGCTTGCTTTATAAAGGGCAAAATGTCCTGACTTGCTAAACTCAAAAGGACAATAAAATTTTAACTCTTTCAATTGGCACCCTGAAAAGCATATTTTGTGTTTCTGTTGTCAAACAATATTCTTTTATGCAAGAAGAATATTCCCTCCTGGAATGTGCTCAGACAAAAAATATTATTGCTCCTCACCTTTGTAATTGCCAGGCAAAATATTGGTAAATTTGAAAATTGCAGAACCATCAACTTCTTTGACCTAAAATAACAGGACCAGAGGAAGTTCATCAATAAAATAAACAGCAAGCAAGGAGGTACAGAAGAGAACGGAATGATGTAAGCAAAGGCCAGAGAAAGAGGAGGAAAAATAGGAACATGAGAAAGGAGAGGATTTCTATAAAATTGATAAAAAGAAAAAAAAAATGAAAATGAAAATGACCAGAGTTAAAATTGCTCATACTGTACTCCCAAAGTTGTAGAGAGGTTTAAAATTAGAAGGTATAAAATGATTGACCATGCATGTACCTCAGCAACAACTTTGCCTTGATCCTGACGACTTGGAGCAGAAAGAGAAACTGACACACCTTGACATGACACTCCTATGAATATGAGAGAAAATTGAAATACAATCATTTAAAAAAGAACAATGTGATTGCACATGAACAACAAAAGAACTCAGTTTCAATCTTTACCACAAAATTAATATTATTTATCAATAACTGCACTAAAAGAACATAATAAGGAGTACCTAACATACAATATCAAGACACAGGTAAGTATTACTGGTTCTTGTATTGCAATAATAATCATATCATAATACTAAGTCTGTATTGCTTACCAATGCATTGGACTGTGCCACTGACAGTGGCTCTGAACTGAGAGAATGTTATGCCAAACACTGGAGTATTTTTGATGGTGACAACCTGTTCAGTGGGAGTTAATAGCAATCCAGCTTCTGATTCAGCACCACTCACCACCGGCTGAAACAAGAAATAAACAAAGTGAAGTTGAGACCTGGGCCACTGTTGACACACATACAGTATATTAACTCAGTCTGTAAACTGTCTTACAGTGTGATCTACTGTATCCAAAGCTGATGGTGATCAACTTTACATTTCTCCTTTAGTTTCTCACCGGAAATAGTTTATATAGATTTATCTTTGGCTGAGTGGAGTGAAATGCAATGAAAGAAATAATAAATAATAGTTTCTTGAATTCCCAAAAGTAGGATAGAATGTGAAGTAGTGTAATGGTGATTGTAAATATGGTGAACTGTGAAAAAGTATGCATTGTAGATGTGTAAGGAGTTATTGCTGATGTTCAGGGTGTGAAAGTGGGTGTATGGACGGACACTAGTGTATAAACAAGGAGACAGCCAACTTCACATTCTATCCTTCTCTTGGGAATTTGAGAAACTATTCATTATCTCCTTCATTACACTTCGCTCCACTCAGCCGAAAATAAATAATCTATTGTAGTTTCACTCTACTACCAAAGCAATAGATATGGAAAGACAAAAGCAGAACATTTCATGACTAACTAGTATTACCTCTTCAATATTCTTTTCATTCTTTTTCAAGGCATGTAACATTTACCTGGATGTGATGCACACCTGGGCCAACCCTAAAACAGAACTGTCCAGTCTTATCAACCGATGCAGACACTGACCGAGAGGCAACAGGGGCATCTTCTGTCTGAAGGATCACCTTACGCCCACTCATCTGCAGAAACAAATACTCAGATCAAAATATTACACACAGTATAATATTATGTTTTTAATCTTTAAATCCTGAGAGTGATAAACTTCAATATTATACAGCTTCTTTCAATCTCAAATGAAAGATAATATTATCATCATTATGCAATTATATGCATCATAACTCAACACATGCACGCACGCCTCAATTTGACGTCAGCTTGTGTTTTTTACAAAACTTCGTTTGCTGGTGGCCTTGTGCTTCTCCAAACTCCTCTTGTATTGGTTTGTATTTCTGTGTGCATCTGTAACTCAATATACACACGCTGTCATGTGCTTTACTTCTTTAGCACATTATGGATAACTATTGTTGTTGTTGTCATTGTCCTTGAATTTCATAACAGTACAGTACCTGTGTCACACCAGGGGGAAACTGCTGAATTACTAATTTGCCACACAAATGGAACCTACAGTACAAGAAATGAAAAAAAAAAACTCCATTCAATATTTTGCAAAAGAGACAATGAGGAGGCCTGGGAAAAGAGCATTACAGACGACACATGGACGAACTGAAGCATATTATTATATGGATCTGTTGATTTCATACAGTACCCAGATGGTTTGATGTTCGGCAGTTTGGGAGTGTTTGGTGTCACTTGAACCTCTGTACTGTCAAAGAAATAGCCAGATTTGCTTGCCTATACACAAGAACAACAAAATCGCAATGAGGTACAAGTAGAGTGGCTGCAAGTGTAAAGTCACATTACAGTGCAGCTCTACAATGTATTACAAATCACAAGTTACATCAAAGTAAATGCACTGCAGCTCTGCGGTTACAAATCCCAGTCAATCTTAGCAACTTTGATGATGGCAATGACCATGACTCCTCTATAAGTTTAATCCTGGGAGAGATCCATTCCATTTTCTCTTTCAATCTCACATCAAAAACAGAGTGGTATTCAGATGAATATAGAATATGGGGTCCAAACAAGTTTGGCAGCATACAATATTTCTTAGCCAATTGGGAACAAAACCAAACAGCAACTGTGACCTTCTCAAGCAGGCTTATGTACAGTATGTGGTGATAGTATATTCTCACACTGTAAAATTGGCTTCTTCGTAGGAAAATGAACCACAAATTACCTTCAGCTTGTGGTTGGTTGAAAGGGTTTTCTAGTGATTGGTGCTGTAATATTGCTTTGGTTAATATAGCAAGGTAAACTCAAAGGTTGATTGATCTGTTACATGTGATTCTTACTGTGTTTTAATCAAACAATGAAATAAAAAGTCTCTTTGTATGTACAGTTTAGCCAAGAATCACCAACCTGGACTTTGTATGTCCCTGCAGTAATATTATCAAGCACATAGACACCACGATCTGATGTTACTGTTTTTTGACCCTCTCCAATTGAAATGCTGACACCAGGAATACCAGTACCCTGAAAACAAAAAATAGTAAGAAGCAATTATTGGATGAGATTGAGAAAAATATTGTACTTTGCCAGTGTGAGCAGATCAATATTATTTGCTGATGCCTGGCAAATCACAATATTTTGGATAACTGAATTCAATAATATTGTTTTACCATTCAAGTGAGTTTGATTTAGCAAAAACAAGCTACCATGTTCACACAGGTGGAGAAATCTGCACATGAGTAGAAAATCATTTGCAGTTGGCATGCTGAAAACAGTAGTGCTTATGAGCAGACACTTATTTGAAGGCAGTTATTTGCAGGTGACTTAGCAGTCTCTTGACCAATCGAAAGAGAGGGAAAAAAGCATTGAATGATAATGTCAGTCATTTTATTTTCTTTGATTTGACATTTCCCCAATGATGATAGTAAATACTCTTCCACTTCTAGTGGACATTAGATGGACATGCATTATTTTCTGCAAGCTGATTTAATCCTGATTCTGGTTGAAGAACAGTTAAATAGTACATGATGTGCACTAAAAATGGTTTTGTCCAATATTATTGTGATACCTGTGAGACAATAATATTATGGCTTCTACAAAAATATATATTAATATTAGCCGAGCTGGTCCATTTACCTCAGCAGTCACAATTAAACCAGTAACAGAAAAGCCATGGACTTGGAAAGGTGTCTGTGGGGATTGAGAAAATAAAATCAGTCTAATGATTCTCCTTAAACTTAATTAACAGTGAACAACATGTATCTGTTCCAAAAGCCACAAGAAATGAACGTAGACAACTGATAGATCCACTTACCTTTAGCACAACACTCTTATAATTCACAGAAAACTTTAACTTGGTGGGGACGACGTCAAATGTAATGAACTCCCCTTGATAGAAAGGGATCTGCAAAGATTCAAAATAGCAATATATTTTAGAATGATGGTTTACACTACAGTACTTAAAGCACACTGCATTGTCCAGAGTTACCATACTTTCCCGCTGGGTGGCTAATAGATTCTCCCAAAAGCTTTCTCAGAAGAAAGTGAGTCATGGCTACAGCTGGTCAATTCATGTTGGAAGCAACTTGAAATTCAGGGATAAGCATAACAAATTACATGTCTTATCATCTGAAGACTTACTAATGTGTAATCTCCACTTGGTGCAGAAGGGAACACAAATACTCCATCAGCTCCAGATTTTACCCAGCACAAGGGGGATTCCCCTTCTGTCTTCTGTTTTGTGGCTTTCAGGGCCTTGTCTGGGATAACCTCACAACCTGAAACATCCTGTGAACAAATCACAATAACACAGACTCCTTCTTATTACACATGGAAAAAAAGAACAGTACATCAATCACTTTCTTTTTAACTCTGAAAACTGTCATGTAATAATAAACATTAAAGCCTTCAGTACCACCTTAAACTGGGGCATATACTGTAGAAGGGGACCCCTTTTGCTGCTATTTTAGCTCTGCTGTAAGTTACAGTATTGTACTGTATATACTACTTGACACATACCATATACATACAATCATGTATACTGACTACACAGCAAATTAAATTAAATTTTCATTAACAGTGTCACTCAGGCATTTTATTACATTACCTGTTGGCTTATGGATTTTGAGAACAGCAAGAACCCCACTCCCTGGATGGCTTCTCCCTCGCTAAGCACATGACCCTGAAATGAAAAAACATGGTATCTAGCACTAAACATATTGCACAGTTACCAGTAATTTTTGTTGTTTTCCCAGAACTGAGTGCTAGCATAGTGCTGACGAAGGTATAGCTATAGTAATTTCTGGCGTCAGCGTTGTGAGTTGGTTGTGTTCCGAGTCGTTGTGGTCGTCAAGTGTATACAGTTCAGCTGTGAGTTAATAAATACCGGATTTTACATTGGTGTGAACTTCTCTCACCTTTACATCATACCCAGACACCATCAGCTTGTCCATGACCTCAACATTACCATTTGTCACAGAAACTTCTGTTTCAGACTGAAAACATTGACAATAGGAAAAAAAAATTTTCAAAGATTTTCAAGGGTTGTGATGGGAAGGACTTTTCTGTTACACAAAATGTTCACACATCAAACATGTGCTGCAATTATCTCACTGTAAAACATCTTCTGTGCATACATTTCATGAGAAATAAAGGTACAGTAATGTATCTGTGTACTACAGTATGTTCTAAAAAAACTACCATCTGCATTATTTCTGGGTTTGTGTTGTTCTTCCTTTCATTTTGTTTGTTTGTGAACAAAAACCAACTACCTACATACTATTTAGCATATCACTTACAGTTTCAAATGTCCAAGTAGCATGTGATGCAGTGAGTTTGTAGTTTCCAGGCATCATGTGAACAAAGCTAAACCTGATGAAAAAAGTGTTAACACACTTATTAGAAATACTGCATGTACAGTAGTAACATAAACAAGACTTGGCCATGAGCCAGTGAGCTTGAGGTGAAGTGGTGTTGATTCCATTTATGTTTATAACCTTAAAGCATGACCTCTATGCACTCCACTTAATAATCAGAACACTGCAATGTAACTGACAGACTCCTCAACTCCTCAGTAACAAATTTTAAAGCAACTTACAAGCCTCTCTCAGTAGTAACAGCTTTACGCTCAGCACCAGCTGCAGATGAGCAATAAAGACAAACAAATCAACAACAACAGTAATAGAGCTGTTTTCGGATGACTGTCGAAAGTAATCGTGTGATTGCTTTGGTTTTGCGTTTGCTACGCTTTCCGATTGGTCCACACAAGTTTGGCAGCATTCTCAACCAATGAGGAACAAAACCAAAACCAAAACCAAAACCAAACACTTCGAACTCACGCAAGCGATGGCGTGTACTCGCATTGCTGATTGGAAAGTAAAACCAAACGCAAGACCAAACGTGAATTACTTTGGCTTCTGATTGGCTGAACTGTTTTCTCTCAGTCTCTGTGATTGGCCTGTGTGATTACTTTGGTTTTGGTTTTCGACAGTCATCCGAAAACGGCTCTAATGAAACTGTACATTCTTAATACTTGCACCATACAACAACAGCATTAACAACAACAACCCCAAAATTTTTAAGTGTGGCTACAAAATTGATACTAGCATTGTATGAACACTGGTATCCACTAGAATGCGTTTAAGTCAATCCTGGAATAAGAATAGATGCAGCAGGAATAGTCAATTGTTCTGGGGCTGGTGTTTTGTAAACAGTTTCTAATATGTTTGTATATAGTACCTCTTTAAGGTACACTGGACAAATAAACCAGAAAACAGAGTTCAGTGTTGTTATCAAGCGTGTTTACACTTAATGCCTCAACCCAGTAATGGTACCAGAGGGGTCATAATAATGAACAACCATAAATTTGGCAGCTTGAAC
Organism: Plumapathes pennacea; assembly: GCA_964036295.1. Classification (NCBI taxonomy): domain Eukaryota; kingdom Metazoa; phylum Cnidaria; class Anthozoa; order Antipatharia; family Myriopathidae; genus Plumapathes; species Plumapathes pennacea. The sequence continues at coordinate 8,780,521 of OZ038466.1, read as the reverse complement.
AAAACAATAATATTTGTAGCTGGCCATAACTTGCTTGTCAGGATACTCTGCTGCCCCAGGGTGACATTTTCAGATCTGTTTGTAAAGTTCCCATTCAGGCCCCCAGGCCAATTAAAACCCCAGAGCAAGAAGCCTGGCAAATCTCACCACCAGTAATATTTTATTATTAATATAACAGCACTTCCAAATAGAAACTAGCAAACATGTACAGGTGAGAGCAAAAAGCAAAATTAGACTTGTTACATGTACATACTGTATGGTCACATGTAGTTTGTAAAACACACTGTGTAAGTCCAATGAAAAGGAAGGAATCATTAATTTGACAACTTACTTTCTGTTGAGAATGAAATGTCCACTCCTGCTGGACCTACAGGCCTCCCTTTGCTCAAAACCTGAAGACATGTGACAAATAACTCTGACTTAGAAATGACTGCACATAGATTCATGGAATTGCATGAGAAATTAAAAAGTACATGTAACATAAGAATATTCTACAGGGGACTACAGGGGTTCACAACCCTGTATCCTTACTCACAAAGTCAGGTCAATCTCCTGCATTCGTACTTCAAGTTTTCCTGCAAACTCATCCAAATCTTCCACTAACTGCAGAAAGGTTTTCTTCTTTATGTAATAGTGACATAAAGCGCTAGGAAAAGTTGACTTCAGCTCTACATCCTATCTCCACCCCAGATAGCTCAGTCCCCAAACAAGTGGGACCCAGGTTGAGAATCTTGGCTAAGATCTTTCCAAGGTCTTGGCATGATCTTACATAAAATCTTGGCAGAATCGTAACTAAGATCTTGGCAGAATCAAGATCTTGTAAGATCTTTCTAACTCAATTCTATCAAGATTAGGCATCATTTATCCAAGATCTTGACAAGACTCTGATACATGTAAGACAAGATCTTGTAAAAACTTAAAGATCCTGCCAAGATGTTCAACCTGAAGTACAAGAGGGGATTATGATACAGGAAGCCCAAAGAACCAACCTGGCCAGTGAGTGTGAAACCAGTGAACACAAAGTTAATGTCCTCCCCCTTGCTGCACTTGTCAGTTTTACCATCAATCTGAAGTTCAACACTGTTGGGCTCTGAATGGGAGAAAAAAATGGTACCAAAGAAGTGAATACACCCTTGGGGAATTGTGAGGTGTCCGCCTCATATAGGGTGTCCACTTGATACAGGTAGAGTTTGCAGTATCTTATTGGGGAGTAGATTTTTGGGAATTGGACAACTGTCCACTTAATACAGGTTTATCTGTATTTTACCTTTTGGTAGTTTGTTGTGTCTTGTAAAATACAGAAATTACAGGAAATGGGACTCACCAAAGTTCCAACCAGATGGTGGCTCAATCTTCAGTATGAAAGTACCCTGTAAGAACAAATATTCAAGTTACATCACAAGCAACAACCCTTACAACCTCAAGACGAGGCCCTGATTCCATCTAACCCTCCCTCGACTAACTTCAAACACACACTCCATGTAGCTTACATCCAAGCCAAGTTTTCCCTATTACAGTAGAGCCCGCTAAGTCGAACTCAGTTAACTCGAACTCCCTACTATCTCTAACTCAGACCCGTTTCCCTTGGATTTCCCTTTCAGCCATTTACTATCGGCTAACTCGAACTCCCGCTAACTTGAACTATTTCTCACTTCTCTTGGGGGTTCGAGTTAGCAGGGAGGTACTGTATTTCAATCCAAGTATTTACATGTAAAAGGTTACTGTATTCCATACAGTTGTAAAACGAACATCTGAATCTTTTTGCAGTTTTAGTCTTAATTCAATACGGTAAATGAATAATAACAGCTGATGTCATTTGTCATATATTAAACCAGCAACAACAATAATCGAATTAATACTTGCGGAAAAAATTGTTACCTTGTCGTATAGCGGAATCAGGAAATACCCATTGTTGGGGGCACAGTCTGTCTTATACTTTACTATTCCTTGCTTCGTATAAAGTTTCATCTGCAAGCGAGAAAACAAAGTTTGATGAGCGTGAGGACGCACTGCACGATCGCGCGACAACACATGGCGAGAAATATTACTTTTGATTAGCTGAATAGTTAACAGTACTTGCCTCAATCAGCGAGTAGTTTATGTCCACGTCTGACTGAACGAAACCTCCACAACCTGAAGTGTTTCAAAACATGTATGAATGAGACTTCATGTCACGTGTTGAGACCTTTTGAAAATATACCACGCTCAGTCTGAGAACACTTGCCGACTACATCCTGAGCGGTGACACCTTGAAACAGGTAGAATGCCACAGTCAGCCACAGGGCATCAGATAGAATCCTGCCGCAATGGAGCATCTTGATCTATTAAATAATTTCCACTGCTTGCTCGGTTTTCCAAAATGGTTGTGACTAAACTGGATACTCCAAAATCAGGTTTCCGAGAGGAAACTGGGACCGAATCAAAAATTAAATTTTCGTCAGCTCGGACCGTGTTCCGAAAACAGTACGACAGTGACGTTGATGTTTTGAAAGTTCTTGGCGTGCATTAGCAAGTCCGTTCGGCTGGCCGCGTCGCGCCGCCTGTGTTCCTTTTACGCGGACGTGGAGGTCAACTCCAAATAAACCTGAAGCGGCTCAAGACATGGGTCGAAACTGTAACCAGTCAACAGATATACACAAGAAGCATTGTAGTCGTGAACGTGAAAAGGACAATATTACTGTTTATTTGTAAAATTTCGGGTCAGCCGGCCATTTGCTCGAGAACACAGTGGTTTTGGATGAAAATAACTTATCTATATAAGCATCCTAATACAGTAAATACGGATAAATTTAGGATACGTTGGAAATCTGATCCGTCTATAACTGTTGGCTTCTATGGGCTTCATTTTTGTTCCTATTTACTTATCATCCCTGTGGTGATTTTTGACATTTCGCACCTTCGAATGCTTAAATCTTAAATGCTTAAATGTCTTATCATAGCATGTCTTATCGTGAATGCGTTCGTCTTCTGGAGTTAAGACTGATCAAGAAACACAGGATCGTACACAAGCCGTTTCAATCGCTCTCCGGAACAGTTCACGCGGTGGGATTTTTTTATCTTCGGTGTCAATATTCATCTGTGCCAGATCAGCCATAACAAGCCTTTCTTCTTTAGTATTTTCTCCCCGAGCTAATTTTTTCCTTCTAAAACCTTTCCAGTGCCGAATTTTATTTGACTGTCTTCCGGTGTTAGATGCTTCAGACGAACCGAGGTCGTTTTTTTGTCCACAATGTTCGTAAACGGCTCCGGACGACTTCGCCGATAACTCGTTGTTTTGGTCCCAGTCTTCACTCGGAAACCTGATTTTGGAGTATCCAGTTTAGTCACGACCTTTCCAAAATGGCCGATATAATCACGTGATTACTCGGTCGGGCAACCAGGCCAGGTTAGGGACAAAATATGTCCGTGGGGGTGGGTCCACCCGGCAAGTTTGTGTATACAGGCAGAGAGAAGAGAGACACACACAAGAGCAGAGCCTAAAACTGAGACTAGGACAAAGCAATAAAAAAAGAACGACGACAGAGACAGAGTGCCTCAAAGAGAAAAGGTGAAGACTCAACCCCGACAAATGAAAGGGGAGCAGAGGCAGGGGCGGTCGGATTGAAACCCATCCGGGATTTTCTAATGTAAAGGAAACAGCCAATCAGCGTCTTAGCATGTTGCACGCCTGCACATTTTGGCGCGCGACTTCAACAAACTTGCCGCAACTCAAGAAGACTTGGACGCAACTTTGGCTCCCCGTTCCCCGATAATATGAGATTCATCGACAGGACTCCTGTTGCAGCACATCAAGGAGTGACTTAGTCTGTTGTTTGTGATCGAATGATGTAAATTGCGTGTTTTTGTTAAAAGTAATACTGTTTTTTGTCTTCTTTTCAGATTTTTTGTTTGACAACGACAGCTCCCGCTCGCAGAAATGCTGGCGGATTTACTTCACAAAAGTGAAAGAAGGTACAGTGATGGTGACTGAAAAGAGTCTAAATAATTCGAGTAAATGCAATGTAAGTGAAGCAAAAGCAGCTGTGATCAGTCCTGTCCTTTCTGACTTGTCTTTTTTTCCTTTTTTCCACTGACTCCAATGTTGCGACCACGCCAGAATTGCGGAACTTCGGATTGGCGTGATAATGTTTATATAATGCTTTACTAGACATCAGCGGATATTTTTTTATTGATTATGCGTCTCGATCTGTGAGGCTTTTTCACTTCCAACTGGGTTCACAGGCAAATTCTCTCAACCTCGTAAAACAAGTTATCAAAAGCTAAGTTCTCCCTGCTACATGAAATATTTCTGGTGAGAAGTTGCAGCCAAGATAAATGAAAGTCGAATATACTCGGGAGCGAATGGTTTACATTCTCAAACATTATTTTGTGAATATTTCAGTCCAGCGCAATTCATTCCAAACTCGTGTTTACTTCAGATTAGTTCATCGATGTTTGAAGTGTTTTTTCAAACTGCTTTCCTTTTTTGATTAATCAGCCCTTCGTCCAATTTCTAAAACAAAACAGATATTAATATTGTTCTGACTTTAATGATAGAATCATCGACTGGGTCCGTGTCAGGCCTTAGCGGCGTCTGGAAAATCCGTGGAATGGCAAAGGACAAAAGGTAAGGGAAAAAATGTAAACTTTTTCCCTTATTCAGAGCTACTCCTTTTTTATTTCAATCCAGCATGAAAAAATATTTCCTAGCTTGACGGAACTCAGAATATATTTGGATAAAAACGTACAATGCGGCAAGTTGGAAATACGATCTTTTGCTGCGGTTTTCGGGACTCTTTATCTTTTGTGGTGAAAAATTGTACACACATGATAAGCGATTTCAAGGTTTAGCAACTCCGGCGAACTGACCTATGTTTGGCACTTAGTACTTCTGCAGAGCTGCAATATTTAAACGCATTCTAACGGCTTTGAAATAATAAAAAAACACTTTGTAAAACAAAAATTATTGTTCGTTCATCGGCGAGTTGCACAATTAACATGAAGGATTGCTGTTTTTCACTCGCAACATTTTAGCGTTTCTGCAAAGCTTCAGTCTTCAAAGAAAACTCTGTTGAAAAAAATGCAATTCTAACAAACTGCTTTAGTGAATGCGTGCAAATGTCCGAAGTTTATACTAATATTTATAAATATTTTTTGCAAGCTGCAGGAGTGATATTTCTTTACTGCATCCATTGCCACTGTTTGTGCGTGCTGTTTGCTAATTTTTTACCTAAATTAATGCGGCAAAAATTGACGTCATACAGTAGCTCCCGTTTCACTCTGACTTGTGGAATGTTCAATTAAAATGTCGACATCACTTGTTTCTCTGTAACTGAACTCTCTCTAAGGCGGACAGCGGACACTTTTTATCAAACATTTTATTCAAAAATCCTTTCAAAGCGGACACCGGATGTTTACGGAATTTTAAAACAGACTCGAAATTAGCGCAACCTGATTTGGACCTGCCAGTAGGGAGCTACTGGAGTCACTTGCATTCTTCTTTCGCTTTTTCGCTTCTTGCTTTTGATCAACGGCAGTTTGCCATGCAGGCCACAGCCTCTGAAACACATTGAAGCTAGTACTTGATTCTTTTCGCAATGAATGGAGGTTATGAACCCTGACTCCAAGTAAAATAACAAGCTACATAAACGAGCTTGTTATTAAAGGTAATTCACAAATGTTCAAAATGCGTATGAGCTGTGTTGATTCCGTTAGGACCGAAAGACGTGCAACCGGTCTCTCATGTAATTACACTGTACATTGTAATAAGAAATTCGTTTCAGTTTTAATGTTCGGGTTTCAGGTTACATGAAATCTTGCTAAAGCGGAAACCTCTCTAAGCGGACAATAAATTTGATGCCGAGGGTGTCCGCCTCAGAGAAAGTTCACTGTATGGACATTTTGGCGCCTCCCTTCTATTGCATACCACGCTCTTTGTAAGTACTAGAAGGGATGCATCAAAATGACCGTCATTTAATCTCTGACATAAAAAAATCACCTTAAAAATTAAAATACACTCAATAAATACCGTTACTATGTTTCTCAGTCACTTATGCAGTTTTTATTCGTTTTGACTTGCGTTTCAATTCAAATCCCTTGGTCGTGTGACTCCTATCAGATAAGATCGTTTTGGTGAATCCCTTCTAGTGCATACCACAATTTCTGTAAATACTAGACGGAATGCATCAAAATGACCTATCACTTTAATCCGCAGTAAAGCATACAATTATCACCTTAAAAAATTGAATACACTCTGTAAATACCGTTAGTATGTCTGTCAGTGACTTATGCAGTTTTTATTCTTCTGGACTTGCGTTTTAATTCACCTCCTTTGGTCGTTTGATTCTTATAGGATAGGGTCGTTTTGGTGCATCCCTTCTAGTGCATACCACGATTTCTGTAAGTATTAGAAGGGATGCATCAAAATGACCTATCATTTTAATCAGGCGTAAAGCATACAGAAATCACCTTAAAAAACTGAAATACACTCAGAAAATACCGTTAGTGTGTCTCCCAGTGACTTATGCAGCTTTTATTCTTCTTAACTTGCATTTTAATTCAACTCCCTTGGTCGTTTGATTCCTATAAGATAGGGTCGTTTTGGTGCATCCCTTCTAGTGCATACCACGATTTCTGTAAGTACTAGAAGGGATGCATCAAAATGACCTATCATTTTAATCTCGAGTAAAGCATACAGAAATTACCTTAAAAAATTGAAATACACTCAGTAAATACTGTTTGTATGTCTCTCATTCACTTATGCATTTTTTTTTCTTCTTGAGTTTCATTTTAATTCACCTCCTTTGGTCGTGTGAGTCCTATAAGATAGGGTCGTTTTGGTGCATCCCTTCTAGTGCATACCACAATTTCTGTAAGTACTAGAAGGGATGCATCAAAATGACCTATCATTTTGATGAGGAGTAAAGCATAAAGAAATCACCTTAAAAATTGAAATAAACTCAGTAAATACCGATAGTATGTCTCTCACTCACTTATGCAGTTTTTTTCTTCTTGAGTTGCATTTTAATTCACCTTCCTTGGTCGTGTGAGTCCTATAAGATAGGGTCGTTTTGGTGCATCCCTTCTAGTGCATACCACGATTTCTGTAAGTACTAGAAGGGATTCATCAAAATGACTTATTAATTTAATCAGGCGTAAAGCATACAGAACTCAGCCTAAAAAATTGAAATTTACTGAATAAATACCGTTAGTATGTCTCGCAGTGACTTATGCAGTTTTCATTCTTCTTAACTTGCATTTTAATTCAACTCCCATGGTCGTCTGCTTCTTATAAGATAGGGTCGTTTTTTGTGCATCCCTTCTAGTGCATACCACGATTCCTGTAAGTACTAGAAGGGATACATCAAAATCACCTATCATTTTAATTGGGAATAAACCATACAGAAATCAGCTTAAGAAACAAAAATACACTCAGTAAATACCGCTAGTATGCCTCTCAATCACTTATGCAGTTTTTTTTTCTTCTTCAATTGCATTTTAATTCACCTTCTTTCGTCGTGTGAGTCCTATAAGATAGGGTCGTTTTGGTACATCCCTTCTAGTGCATTCCACGATTTCTGTAAGTACTAGAAGGGATGCATCAAAATGACCTGTCATTTTAGTCAGGCGTAAAGCATACAGATATCACCTTAAAAAATTGAAATACGCTCAGTAAATACCGTTAGTGTGTCTGTCAGTGACTTATGCAGTTTTTACTGTTCTCAACTTGCATTTTAATTCAACTCCCTTGGTCGTGTAATTCTTATAAGTTAGGGTCGTTTTTGTGCATCCCTTCTAGTGCATACCACTATTTCTGTAAGTACTAGAAGGGATGCATCAAAATAACCTATCATTTTAATCACGCGTAAAGCATACAGAAATCACCTTAAAAATTGAAATACACCCAGTAAATACCGTTAGTATGTATCCAGGTGACTTATGCAGTTTTTTTTCTTCTTAACTTCCATTTTAATTCAACTCCCTTGGTCGTTTGATTCCTATAAGATACGGTCGTTTTGGTGCATCCCTTCTAGTGCATACCACGATTTCTCTAAGTATTAGAAGGGATGCATCAAAACCACCTATCGTTTTAATCACGAGTAAAGCATACAGAAATTACCTTAAAAAATTGAAATACACTCAGTAAATACTGTTTGTATGTCTCTCATTCACTTATGCATGTTTTTCTTCTTCTTGAGTTGCATTTTAATTCAATTCCCTTGGTCGTTTGATTCCTATAAGATAGGGTCGTTTTGGTGCATCCCTTCTAGTGCATACCACGATTTCTGTAAGTACTAGAAGGGATGCATCAAAATGACCTATCATTTTAATCAGGAGTAAAGCATACAGAAATCAGCTTAAAATATTGAATTGCACTCAGCAAATACCGTTAGTATGTCTCTTTTCACTTTCTTTGTTCGTGTGAGTCGTATAAGACAGGGTCGTTTTGGTGCATCCCTTCTAGTGCATACCACAATTTCTGTAAGTACTACAAGGGATGCATCAAAATGACCTATCATTTTAATCAGGCGGGAAGCATACAGAAATCAACTTAAAAAATTGAAATACAGTCAGTAAATACCGTTAGTGTCTCTCATTCACTTATGCATTTTTTTCTTCTTGAGTTGCATTTTAATTCACCTTCTTTGGTCGAGTGAGTCCTATAAGATAGGGTCGTTTTGGTGCATCCCTTCTAGTGCATATCACGATTTCTGTAAGTATTAGAAGGGATGCATCAAAATGACCTATCATTTTAATCAGGAGTAATGCATACAGAAATCACCTTAAAAATTTAAATACACTCAGTAAATATTGTTAGTGTGTCTCTCAGTGACGTATGCAGTTTTTATTCTTCTTAACTTGAATTTTAATTCAACTCCCTTGGTCGTGTGATTCCTATAAGATAAGAGCGTTTTGGTGCATCCCTTCTCTTGCATACCACGATTTCTGTAAGTACTAGAAGGGATGCATCAAAATGACCTATCATTTTAATCAGCAGTAAAACATAAAGAAATCACCTTAAGAAACAAAAGTACACTCAGTAAATACCGCTAGTATGTCTCTCATTCACTTATGCATTTTTTTTTTCTTCTTGAGTTTCATTTTAATTCACCTCCTTCGGTCGTTTCATTCTTATAAGATAGGGTCGTTTTGGTGCATCCCTTCTCTTGCATACCACGATTTCTGTAAGTATTAGAAGGGATTCATCAAAATGACCTATCATTTTAATCAGGAGTAATGCATAAAGAAATCACCTTAAAAATTTAAATACACTCAGTAAATACCGTTAGTGTGTATCTCAGTGACTTATGCAATTTTCATTGTTCTTAACTTGCATTTTAATTCAACACTCTTGGTCGTGTGATTCCTATAAAATAAGGTCGTTTCGGTGCACCCCTTTTAGTGCATACCACAATTTCTGTAAGTACTAGAAGGGATGCATCAAAATGACCTGTCATTTTAATCAGGAATAAAGCATACAGAAATAAGCTTAAAATATTGAATTACACTCAGTAAATACCGTTAGTATGTCTCTCATTCACTTATACATTTTTTTCTTCTTGAGTTGCATTTAATTCACTTTCGTTCTTTGTGTGAGTCGTATGAGACAGGGTCGTTTTGGTGCATCCCTTCTAGTGCATACCACAATTTCTGTAAGTACTAGAAGGGATACATCAAAATGACCTATCATTTTAATTAGGGGTAAAGCATACAGAAATCACCTTAAAAAATTGAAACACAGTCAGTAAATACCGTTGGTATGTCTCTCATTCACTTATGCATTTTTTTCTTCTTGCGTTGTATTTTAATTCACCTTCTTTGGTCGTGTGAGTCCTATAAGATAGGGTCGTTTTGGTGCGTCCCTTCTAGTGAATAACATGATTTCTGTAAGTATTAGAAGGGATTCATCAAAATGACCTATCATTTTAATCAGGAATAAAGCATAAAGAAATCACCTTAAAAATTCAAATACACTCAGTAAATATCGTTAGTGTGTCTCTCAGTGACTTATGCAGCTTTTCTGGTTCTTAACTTGCATTTTAACTGAACACTCTTGGTTGTGTGATTCCTATAAAATAGGGTCGTTTTGGTGCGTCCCCTGTAATGCATACCACAATTTCTGTAAGTACTAGAAGGGATGCATCAAAATGACCTGTCATTTTAATCAGGAGTAAAGCATACAGAAATCAGCTTAAAAAATTGAAATACACTCAGTAAATACCGTTAGTGTGTATCTCAGTGACTTATGCAGTTTTTATTGTTCTTAACTTGCATTTTAATTCAACACTCTTGGTCGTGTGATTCATATAAAATAGCGTCGTTTCGGTGCCTCCCTTTTAGTGCATACCACGATTTCTGTAAGTAATAGAAGGGATGCATCAAAATGACCAACCTTTTAATCAGCAGTAAAGCATACATAAATCAGCTTAAAAATTGAAATACACTCAGTAAATACCGTTAGTATCTTTCTCAGTGACTTATGCAGTTCTTATTCATCTTAACTTGCATTTTAATATAACTCCCTTGGTCGTGTGATTCTTATAAGATAGGGTCGTTTTGGTGCATCCCTTCTACCTATCATTTTAATCAGGCGTAAAGTATAGCGAGATCACTTCAAAAAATTAAAACTGACACTTAATAAATACCGTTAGATTGTTTTTCGGTCACTCATGTAGTGTTTATTCATTTTAACTTGCATTTTAATTCAACTTCCTTAGTTGTGTGATTCCTATAAGAAAGAGGCGGGTTTGGTGCATCCCTTCTAGTGTATTCCACGATTTCTGTAAGTAGCAGGGATGCATCAAAATGACCTATCATTTTAATCAGCCGTAAAGTGTAGGGAGATCACTTCAAAAAATTAAAACTGACACTCAATAAATGCGGTTAGATTGTTTTTCAGTCACTCATGCAGTTTTTATTCTTCTTAACTTGCATTTTAATTCAACTGCCTTGGTCGTGTGAGTCCTATAAGATAGGGTCGTTTTGGTGCATCCCTTCTAGTGCATACCACAATTTCTGTAAGTACTAGAAGGGATGCATCAAAATGACAGATCATTTTAATCAGGCATAAAGCATACAGAAATCAGCTTAAAAATTGAAATACACTCAGTAAATACCGTTAGTATGTCTCCCATTCACTTATGCAGTTTTTTTCTTCTTGAGTCGCATTTTAATTCACCTCATATTATCGTGTGTTTCCTATAAGATAGGGTCGTTTTGGTGCATCCCTTCTTGTGCATACCACGATTTCTGTAAGTATTAGAAGGGATGCATCAAAATGACCTATCATTTTAATCAGCAGTAAAGCATACAGAAATCAGCTTAAAAAATTGAAATACATTCAGTAAATACTGTTAGTATGTCTCTCATTCACTTATGCAGTTCTTATTCTTCTTAACTTGCATTTTAATTCACTTCCTTTGGTCGTGTGATTCCTATAAGATAGGGTCGTTTTGGTGCATCCCTTCTAGTGCATATCACGATTTCTGTAAGTACTAGAAGGGATGCATCAAAATGACCTATCATTTTAATCAGCAGTAAAGTTTAGCGAGATCACTTAAAAAAATTAAAACTGACACTCAATAAATACCGTTTGTTTGTTTCTCAGTCACTCACGCAGTTTTTATTCTTCTTAACTTGCATTTTAATTCAACTCCCTTGGTCGTGTGATTCCTATAAGATAAGGTCATTTTGGTGCATCCCTTCTAGTGCATATCACGATTTCTGTAAGTACTAGAAGGGATGCATCAAAATGACCTATCATTTTAATCAGCAGTAAAGTTTAGCGAGATCACTTCAAAAAATTAAAACTGACACTCAATAAATACCGTTAGTATGTCTCTCAGTGACTTATGCAGTTTTTATTCTTCTTAACTTGCATTTTAATTCACCTCCCTTGGCAGTGTGATTCTTATGAGATAGGGTCGTTTTGGTGCATCCCTTCTAGTGCATACCACAATTTCTGTAAGTACTAGAAGGGATGCATCAAAAGGACCTATCATTTTAATCAGGAGTAAAGCATACAGAAATCAGCTTAAAAAATTGAAATACACTCAGTAAATACCGTTAGTATGTCTCTCATTCACTTATGAAGTTTTTTTTCTTCTTGAGTTGCATTTTAATTTACCTCCTTTGTTCGTGTGAGTCATATAAGATAGGGTCGTTTTGGTGTATCCCTTCTAGTGCATACCACGATTTCTGTAAGTACCAGAAGGGATGCATCAAAATGACCTATCATTTTATCAGGAGTAAAGCATAAAGAAGTCACCTTAAAATATTGAAATACACTCAGTAAATACCGTTAGTATGTCTCTCATTCACTTATGCAGTTTTTTTTCTTCTTGAGTTGCATTTTAATTCAACTCCTTTGGTCGTGTGAGTCCTATAAGATAGGGTCGTTATGGTGCATCCTTTCTAGTGCATACCACGATTTCTGTAAGTACTAGAAGGGATGCATCAATATGACCTATCATTTTAATCAACCGTAAAGTATAGCGAGATCACTTAAAAAAATTAAAACTGACACTCAATAAATACCGTTAGATTGTTTCTCAGTCACTCATGCAGTTTTTATTCTTCTTGACTTGCATTTTAATTCAATTCCCTTGGTCGTGTGAGTCCTATAAGACCGACCAGAAATACCATATGAGTGACGAAGAGGCAAATTGACGATAACTACTGGGCGAACAGTCAATTTTTTGAGGTGATCTCCCTATAGTTTACCGCTGATTAAAACGACGGTCATTTTAATGCATCCATTCTAGTATCTACAGAGATCGTGGTATGCACTAGAAGGGATGCACCAAAATGACTCTATTGCAGTTAAGAGTACGTCAGTCAGTCTGTCTGTCGGTCAGTCAGTGATGCTGTGTGAACAACTGACTTTCAAATTTGGGTATGAGGGAATATGAAGAATTAAAACAACGGTTTCTGGAGTTCTTTTTATTGTTTTCTTGAATTGCCGGTAGATCTGTTGCATTTCAGAACCATTATCACCGAGGTTTTTGAAATTTTTCTGTTGTTTGACAAGCGTAGGTCGAAATTTATTAATCCGTGACAGCTTCGAGCGACTTCAGTCTGTCGAAAGATTTCTATTTTTAAGCTCGCGTTCAGCCGAAAAGCGAAGCTTCATGCGATCCATTCAACTGGAATGTGTCCCGGTGCTGTCAACAATGGATTCCAAATTCGTTCTGTTCCCAATTTGGGCAGTATCGATATTACCGACAACGCAACAAAATCAAGAACGCGATCGTCGAAGTAGTATTTGCTGTGGCATTTTTAAGCTTCCAAACCTATTGCAGTTAAGACTGTGTCAGTCAGTCAGTCCGTCATGCTTTGTCAACAATTGCCTTTGAAATTTGAGCATCAGCGAATACGCATGAAGAAACGAAGAGATGGGAAGACGTTTTCTGGAGTTATTTTGATTGTTATCATTGTATTCCTGAATTACCAGTAGATCTGTTGCACTTCAGAACCATTATCACAGAGGTTTGAGTAAATTCTCGGTTTGACAAGCGTAAGTCAAAGTTGAAAGACCCGTGACCACTGACAGCCCTGATCGCGATCGAGCGACTTCAGCTTGTCGAAACATTTCTATCGTTTGATTATATTTGCTTTGCTTCGCATAGTTTTCGCCAGCAATGAAAAATGCTGTAGAGAACTGAGGGAAGAAGAATTCGAAAATGAATTTGACCAAAACCGCAAGTAATGTCAACAAGTTATCAGATTTCATTTAAACTTATTCGACTTGAAACTCAGCCAAAAGAAGAAAGGCGTGTTTTCTTTAAGCACGTATTTAGCTTGAATGCAGCCCAGGCCGGAGTATCATGGCCTCTGATGAATATGTAGACTCCGGAAGGTCTCCTTCCGGTTCAAAGATTTGGACTCGGTGAAGAATTTTAAATTCTCCCATTTCGAGCGTCTAAGTTTTATAATCTACCGCCTCGTAAATCAGGGTTTTCAAAACTGAGACTAAATCGAATACGCGGTTCAGCAAAAGTGGAGGCCCGCGGAAATGGATGCGACCTTCCACATACAAAAATTGAGCAATTTTTACGATGTGGCCTTGAGCCAGTTCTATTAAATACCCACTCCTGCAAAAGCACTTTTTACAAATTCGCGAGCCTACAGCTGCCTTGCTGCTTTGATTTGGTCTCTGAATCCAACTTAATTGCAGAAAGTAGGGTCTTGAGGTAGTAACTGATGTTAATCTGCCCTTTGAATTTAAAAATAAGTTTTAATCTTGGAGAAATTAACGGTCAAAGTTGGAGTTAGTTAAGGTTAGTCCCAGGCTCCTAGGGTTTTAAACCAAAATTTTTTTGGTCTGTGAATCCAACTTAAATGCAGGAAGTAGGATCTTGAGGTAGTTACTGATAGTAATCTGCCCTTTGAATTTGAAAATAAGTTTCAATCTTGGAGAAATTAACGGTCAAAGTTGGAGTTAGTCCCAGTCTCCTAGGGTTTTGAACCAAAAATCTTTTGGTCTGTGAATCCCACTTAAATGCAGAAAGTAGGATCTCGAGGTAGTAACTGATAGTAATCTGCCCTTTGAATTTGAAAATAAGTTTTAATCTTGGAGAAATTAACGGTCAAAGTTGGAGTTAGTTTAGTCCCTTGCCAGACTCGTCTTTCGGGCATGCGCGTAAGACATCGAGGAGGGTCTGGGTGCGAGATTGGCAACAACACCGCGGCAAAACGTCTGCACATGTGTTGGTGTTTTCAGTTCCGGTGGACTTTCCCAGCAAGGAAAAAGCTGGTGGGAGGTGAAAATTCCGCAACATTCAAACGCATTTTGCAGCCGCAAACAATCAGCGTTAAAAAACACAGGCATGAATTTGCAGGATCAGTAAAATGGTGGCAGCAATTTTAAAATACTGTAGGTTGGGGGGGGGGGGAGAAGTCAAGCCTATAATTATCTGCCCCGACCCCTGCAAACAGAAAGGGGATGTCACTCGATATTCTCAGAGTACGAGTGTTTTGAAATGTTAAACAGAAACTAGCATCACAAGGCATCATCCACCATAACCAGCCACATGCATTCACTGCTTTATTATTCACCACCATTGGTATATAATAATAATAATAATAATAATAATAATAATAATAATAATAATAATAAGTTAATTTTTGTATATTTTTTAACCTGGAACAAGACTTCTTATATACATGTAAATTGCCAACATTTGCAGGAATTTAGATACAATACAGCAATATTGCTGTCAATTTCACAAAATCTAGGTCGATAATTGAATTATATCTCAAAAATCTCTAAATGTAAAATTATCTAAAAACGTAAAACAAAGCAACAAGAATTATTCATCTAAATGATCATCAGCATAGAGCTGTTTTCAGATGACAGTACAAATAACCAAGTGATTGCTTTTGCATTGCCTTTGCATTTGCTACACTTTCCAAAAAAATGGTCAAAAACAAGTTCACTAAACAGCAACAATCTTGGTCAATCAAGAGTAAAAACATTGATTGCATTATTCTCCACACAAGAAAGCAATATTGTTTTCAGTCTTTTCACATTGCTGATTGGTTTCTTCTTCATCATAAGATAAGTAACAATATTGTTCGTCGAAGAGGGGGTGAATAGCAGTGGATATTTACCGAGCCATTTCGGCGAGGTAAATATCCACTGCTATTCACCGACACTTCGGCAAATAATTGTTTTAGTATATACCACACAAGTTTAATAGCAAACTCCAAATAGCTTTTTTTTTCCCAACAAAAGTGGACAAAAATTGGGTTCGTGCGCCATTTTGTTTTACCGGAAGCCGCCAGGAGGTGAATAGTACTTGATATTCCGAGATTGCGGAGCCAATCAGAGCGCGCGAAAAGCACGATTTACTTGTGTGGTATATACTAATTCTGATTAGTTGAAAAACATGGTTAAGCCTCTGTGATCGGTTGGGTACTTGCTTTGGTTTTGGTTTTTTGACAGTCATCAAAAAATTATTAAACTGCTGCATAACAATTTGCAATAAATAAACCTGCATTTGCTGATACTGTATGACATCCATGAATATATATTGATTGACTCGACTTTATAACTTGAGTTGGTAATCAGAAGTAGTTCTTATCTTCTGGTTGTTCAATTGACAGTGTAAATGCATTGTTTTTCCATTCTTGTACAAAGCTCCCTAAAAGGGGGATGACAGACATTGCATTAAGACACAAACATCAAATGTAGAAAAAATGCATTTTTGGCAAATGAAACTGAAACTAAACTTTCTCATGCTAACAGTTAACTTCTAAAGTTTTCCTTATTATGTTAGTGTACGTCAAACAACTCTTTGTACATAACATTATTACTCACATTAGCTATGTTGTTTATGCAGAAATAGTATGCATTGCAACCAAATATCAAAATCTATGGCTATGATCTGCAAAATATCAAAGAATTGCCTCCCTCTTGGTTTTTGAATTATTTTTACAATATTTATAACTTTTTCCCATGTTTTTTTTATCTGTCTGTTTGTTGCTTCTCTAATATATATAACTAACTGAACTGTACAGTTTATGCAAAAGTGAATATTACAAACTAGCAAAGTCTAATTTACCTGGAAACATGATCACAGTGCACAGTATGACAATCCCAGCTAGTAGAATGCAGAGGGGTAAATATACACTTGTCCACACACTTCCAAGCTTGGCCCTATAATGTCCGACTTAAAATAGATGCCTTTTGTACTTGATCTTCACCAAGAAGTACTGGAAGGTGAGCCAGCCTCGTTCCACCTCAAAAGCCCAGTGCAAATCCTGGGATCTGCCTTTCAACAACAACAACAACAAACAAAAAAACAAAAAAAACAAAACAAAAACAAAAACAAAATACATTAACAGTAATAAAAACCTGAAGAACTCACTTAAACTTTCAAAAATGAGATTTGGGACATATGGACTGATCACTGAATATTAGCAATTTAATTTTTTTTTTCTACCAGATGTGATCTTGTAGTTAATTTTGTTTCAACTATACACATCACCCACCTGATACAAAACCCCAGGAAAGTAGGAAGTCATTGCAGCCTTGTGCTCAGGAAATTACTGTTTGAACAACTTTGAAATCTGTGGAATAAAATAATGGACTAGTCAAGTAGGACATCACTGCAGCCTTGTCAAATAAATTATGCTAAGTAAACAACTGTTTAAACACTCTGAAGTCTGTGGAATAACATAGTAGACTAAGTCAAGTGAATTTTTGTGAGGTACGTCTTGGTATATAACAAACTATGCACAACTTCAAAATTTGGCACATGAGATATTTTCATGATTAACATCACCCACCTGATACAAAACTCCAGGAAAGTAGGAAGTCACTGCAGCCTTGTGCTCAGGAAATTACTGCTTGAAAAACTCTGAAGGCTGCGGAATAAAATAATGGACTAGTCAAGTGGATTTTATGGATACACTGGTATTCAAACTATGTGGGGTACGTGCAAAGACCTCGACAGAAATTTAACAGCCCCATGGGTACCACCCTTCTCAGCATGCATTAACAATCTATCAAATCTATCAGAGATCCATTACAGTCTTCAACAAACAGGCCTACCAACTCTGAAAGTGACTTAGTTCACAACTCAACCCCCCCTGATTTTTTCTTTTTTATTCACTGGGGGGGAGGGGGTACTCCTCAAAATTTTGGGTGGGGGTGTGCCGCCTGGGACTGAAAACCCTTACCCTATTTCAGATCATAATTTGTAATTTTTGACCATATTTCAGACCAAAAAATGCAATTTTCAGACCTATTTCAGACCAAAATTTGCAATTTTCATCCCTATTTCAGACCAAATAACAAGTCTCCAACCTATTCCAGACTAAAGGTTAAAATATTGATACCCTATTTCAGACTAAAATGCTGAAAATGATACCCTTTGGGGTGGCACATACCTATATGGGAGTATCACCTCCCCCCCTCTCACCCTTGGGCCATGCCCAATATTCTGCCTGGCCCCGAAGCATGCTGAAGATGCGAATTTTGGGTGACGGTAGTTTGAAATTTAGACTTACCTTCCTTCCACAAGTTCCTTTCTTTACTTCAACCATCATCTGAAGGGCAAGGCCAACACAGCTTTCAACAGCGTCTCTGTTTAAATAGAAATTCTCTTTTGTGGGAACTTGTCCCTTATTTATTCATTCCTTCAATTTATTGAATTTAGTAATTCATTTATTCATTATATGAATAATTAATCAATTCATTTAATAAATTAATTTATTCATTATATGAATAATTAATCAATTCATTTATTCATTATATGAATAAATGAATAATTAAATAAATGCATGCATGAATGAATAAATCAATTCTGACTGGCCCAATGGAATTATGGGTGTATGGTAATTTGAAATTTGGATTTGAATAAATCAATTCATTCACTTATACATTATTTAATTATTCATTTCTTCTTTTGTTTATTTTATCGTTTATTCTTTTGTTCATTTCTTTACTTGTTATTCTTTATTCCTTTATTCATACATTAAAGAATAAAATAAATAAATAAAATAAATGAAATAAAATAAAATAAATAAATTTTAATCATTGGGTGTGTTGGGTTAGGTTATGGCGCCATGGTTAGGGTCAAGTAGTGTTAGGGTCAGCGTTACGGTTACTTAGGGTTATGGTTATGGGTTATGGGTTAGGAATAGGGCATCCTGTCGGGGGAGGGGGCCTGGGATGGTGGAAGTACACCAAGGGAGGTGACGGTTGCACAACCACGTTCACGGTCATCCCAGGCCCCCTCTCCCACCCCTCCCCTCAAATCCCATCCCTCCCAAATCACCTGTACAATCCAGTCCCTATCCACCTACCCTCCGACCAACAGCCAACCCCACTGAAGGAGGAAGAATGCAGATGAATATCAGCGAGGAGATAGACAGGAAGAGAGTCAAAACAGGGCCCTGAGGGGGCCGTGGGTGCATTGCCTCCCCTCTGATGAGTTGTAGGAGTAAGATGAGAAAGTTAGGGCTAGAATGGGGAGAATTGGCCAAAGCAGTGGTACGCATAACAACCCTCTCGACAAGTTAAATGGGTGGACCACCCCTCGGCGACGAGATCTGGAGCTGCAAGTAGTCCTTTGTAGAGGATGGCACCCTCCATCCGGAGTACAAGCAAATGCGACTTGGCGGCAGAGACCCCTCAAACAGAGGTGCCATCAATGTCGTTGAGGTCTATGTTGCCTGTAAGCCGACCAGTCTCGAGTCACCTGCCCATTCTTCTCATTTTGAGGATTGAAATGCGTACCACTGCTTTGGCCAATTCTCCCCAATCTAGTCCTAACTCTCCCACCTAACTCCTACAACTCACCAGAGGGAAAACAATGCGCCCACGGTCTCCTTAGAGTCCTGTTTCAAACCTCTTCCTGCCTATCCCTTTGCTAACATTCATCTGCACCCTTCCTCCTTCAGCAGAGTTGAATGATGGTCATCATCAGGTTGATGGAAGGCACACAATGATCATACAGGGGACGAGGGACTTGAGGGGACTTAGAAGAAAAGAGAAAAATGGATGATAATAAGAGAGCCTGGAACAGCATGCTGGAGGAATGTCCACAACAGTCTGCAGGAAGTCAGCCCAGAAGAGTCTGTCTGCAACAGTCTGGAGGAAGTCAGCCTGGAACACTCTGCAGCAGCTGGCTCAGGAGAACATCTGACTATAGTAGGGAGAACAGGAAACATGAGGTAAGAAAACAGTGTAAAATAATATTGTAATGGATGAAAATTGAGCATGGGTACTTACGAAAATAGTATATAATAAGGGATAATTACATTACATATTTTTTGCTGTCTATAATAAAGCACAACATCATTGATAGTGAAAAGATGCTAATTAGGTGACCTTAAACTTTTTATACACATCATGCTACAGTAATATTTAGAACCTACACATAAACAAGTTTACCAAATAGCTCATCTGAATTGGAAAACAGTTTCAATCACCAAAAAAAAAAGAAAAAAGAAATGCACTGTATCACAAACGGGGCACTCATTATAATATTTTGGGTGGGGGTGTGCCACTTGGTCCTGAAAACCCTTACCCCATATTTCAGACCAAAATATCTGATTTTCTATACCCTATTTCAGACCTGACTCCAAAAATGTATACCCTATTTCAGACCTGACCCCAAAATGTATATCCTATTTCAGACCTTTGTTTAGAGATTTTTTGTTCTTTTGCAACAATTTCTGCCCTGTGTTTTCTTCCATTTGCTGTGCAATGTCCACAGCGACATATTTCTGTTAAAATCATACCTATCCCAGATCAAAAAGACAAAATCGATACCCTATTTCAGACCAAAAAGACAAAATCGATACCCTATTTCAGACCAAAAAGGCAAAATCGATACCCTATTTCAGACTAAAAATGCTTGAAAACGATACCATTTGGGGCGGCACATACCTATATGGCTTTTTATGGGAGTACCCCCCCCCTCCTCCGGGTACTGCGGCCTCGTTTCTGAAATACATTGTCCGTTTATTATGACTCAAAATAAATGTATTATAAAATGTAACTCTAAATGTAATGGTATGTTTGCTTTAATTCGTTTCTCAGATATACGTTTTATCTCGTCGTTCCGAAGGAAGGAACGGAAGTGAAAACACGGCAGAAGAAAAAGAAAAAAATAACATCTGTGACTAAGAGAACAAGAAAACAAGAAAACTGGGGGAAAAATATTTATAGAAGATTGAGGATACAAAGGGAAAAACGAAATGATGCAAACTACTGCTACAAAGCGACCATAAAACAGGGAAGTTGTGCCGCCAGAAAAGTATGTAAAAAGTATTGTGAAAGGCAAAAGGAAACAAAATATGTGGGGAAAATAAGCTAGACCAGTACATAGAAAAACTAAAAACGAAGGGACACGAGTGTGCGACAAGGTAGAAACGAAGGCCAAACAAATTAACACGAGGTGTGAGGTGGCAAATGCGTTTTGCATAAGTTACACGAGAAGGAAACTTGAGCGCACACATGGCCTGAGAAGGCGAGTTGGTTACGGGGAGAAACAACAAAAAACAACGACAGAACCTAAAACTAACTTACCTGTGAAAGGGGGCTTCGTTTAGGCGTAGAGCCGGACCGGACGCTTTGGGCCGCTTCAGTCGACCTTCAGTTGCGAGCGAGGTGTGGATGTCCTAGTCGGGGGGAGTCCGGAGAGCAGAGGCGTTTGGGACTCTGGAGGTTTCTTTTCTGCTGGAAATCATTCCGAACTTGGGGAACCTTGAAAATCTTGTGAAGCAACAGCGAATCCCCGCTCTTCCATCCAAGATGGACGTTTCTTCAGCGAAGTCGTGAAAATTCCCGCCAATCATTACCCATGATGCCGCGTTCAGCCTCGTCAGGAGAACGAGGCGACACTCGCTGATGTTGTAGTTGTACCCAGTCTTCCAAATGCCTGAGGTTGCTGGTCCCCATTCTCCCAATGCCGTAACTTAGTTGTACCCAGTCCCCCAGATGGCTGAGGTTGTTTTTGTGTTTCTTAGTGGCAGAAATCTCTGTCTCACACCAGAGCTTATCAAAGTAAACAGAATAATACATGGACGCTTGGAGATATGAAATTGATCTTCTTGTATTGAGATGAACACTCAAAGATAAATTCATATCTCTGCATGCCCATGTATTACTCTTGATATCTCATTGCACACTTTTCCACCATACCTGTGTAAACATTTTTGTCAACTCTCAAACAATTTCTGCTGCCTCCTGAGTAATAAGCTTCCACGACAACCTAAGAAAATAAAGTAAATTATTTGCACTCAGTTAGAGAATAATTATGTAAAATAACTACCAGCCATAATTATTTAATACCTTGGCCTTTCACTATAATTAAATGATGACACAGTATCACATTCAAGTTTTTGTAAAATACATGTCAGACTTTTTATCTGACAGACACAGACCTTTAGAATTTTATGATGCTGTACACAGCCAGAAAATACTTCTGTTACAAACAACTCATGGCTCTCACCGAGATCCTGCAAACCAATTAAAATTAGAGATAATTTTAATAATTGAGACATCCTTTTACGGCCATGTCACACAAAGCAATTTTCCCTGCAACTTGTCTTGCAAAGCTGACGACAGCATTGCAAAGAGACAAGTTGCAAAGTGCACGTCACACGGTGCAACAAAATCACACATTGTTGCAAAAAGTAGAGACTGCTCAACTTTTCCTGCAGCTAATCTCACAATTTTATGTTGCATTGCAAGTTATATATTTTTATATAGAGGCGACGAGTCGGGGCGTGAAACCCAATTGGTAACACGCCCCGAGCATTTTTATTCTATATATTTTTATATAGAGGCGACGAGTCGGGGCGTGAAACCCAATTGGTAACACGCCCCGAGCGTTTTTATTCTATAAAATTTTTGTTCTGTGTTTATTTTGTACAGAATAAAGTTTCACGCCCCGCGAAATTTTAACTACAGAATAAAGTTGTTCACATAGTTTGTGTTTATCTGATTGCCCTTTCAGTGCGACTCCGGAAGGTCTCCTTCCGGTTCAAAGATTTGAACTCGGTGAAGAATTTTAAATTCTCCCATTTCGAGCGTCTAAGTTTTATAACTTTCACCCTCTACCGCCTCGTAAATGAGGGTTTACAAAACTGAGACTAAATCGAATACGCGGTTCAGCAAAAGTGCAGGCCCGCGGAAATGGATGCGACCTACCACATACCTAAAATTGAGCAATTTTTATGATGTGGCCTTGAGCCAGTTCTATTAAATACCCACTCCCGCAAAAGCACTTTTTACAAATTCGCGAGCTTACAGCTGCCTTGCTGCTTTGATTTGATTATGTTTGCTTTGTTTTGTTTAATTTTCACCAGCAATTAAGAAAAACTGCACACCAGTGGAAGAAGAAGAACGCGACTACAGTTGACCAAAACCGCAAGTACATGTTAACAAGCTTCTCACTTTCCTGTCCAGGTTTTTAAGCTCGCGTTCAGCTCGAAGTGCTGAAAAGCGAAGCTTCATGCGATCCAGTCAACTGGAATGTGTCCCGGTGCTGTCAACAATGGATTCCAAATATGGAAGCCGTTCTCTTCCCAATCTGGGCAGTATCGATATTACCGACAACGCAACAACATCGAGAACGCGATCGTCGAAGTAGTTTTTGCTGTGACATTTTTAAGCGTCCCACCTTATTGCAGTTAAGACTGCGTCAGTCAGTCAGTCCGTCATGCTGTGTCAACAATTGCCTTTCAAATTTGAGCATCAACGAATACGCATGAAGAAACGGAGAGATGGGAAGACGTTTTCTGGAGTTATTTTGATTATCATTGTATTCCTTAATTGCCAGTAGATCTGTTGCACTTCAGAACCATTATCACACAGGTTTTGGTAAATTCTCGGTTGTTTGACAAGCGTAAGTCAAACTTGAAATACCCGTGTGACCACTGACAGCCCTGAGCGACTTCAACTTGTCGAAATATTTCTATCGTTTGATTATAGTTGCTTTGCTTCACATGAGTTTTCGCCAGCAATGAAAAATGCCGTAGAGAACTGGAAGAAGAAGAAGAAGAAGAAGAAGAATTCGAAAATGAATTTGAGCAAAACCGCAAGTAATGTCAACAAGTTATCAGATTTCACTTAAACTTAGGCGTGTTTTCTTTAAGCACATATTTAGTTTGAATGCAGCCCAGGCTGGAGTATCATGGCCTCTGATGAATATGTAGATGTTGAGCATGAGCCGTTTTCGGATGACTGTCGAAAAGCAAAACCAAAGTAATCACACAGGCCAATCACAGAGACTGAGAAAAAAACAGTTCAGCCAATTGGAAGCCAAAGTAATTCGCGTTTGGTCTTGCGTTTGGTTTTACTTTCCAATCAGCAGTGCGAGTACACGCCATCGCTTGCGTGAGAAGTGTTTGGTTTTGGTTTTGGTTTTGTCTCTGATTGGCTGAGCATGCTGACAAACTCGTGTGGACCAATCCGAATAGCGCTTCGCGAGTGAGTAAAATACTGTTTTTACCACTCGAAAATAAAATTCACATCTTCAAACAGCCGTGTAATTTTCTTTTTATTATATTAGACACAAGTGTTTTACGGGAAAATGCACAAACAACCGTGCAAAAGCGGGGAATGATTCCAACGATATCCTCACTAGTGAGGATATGGAAATTACGCCACTCGGGTCCCGGATGTTTTCAATTTTCCAATAAAACACTCGTGACTATATAATAATCTGATATAACACTCTTTATATAAAACTGTAATAAAGATAAAATCTTCAACAATACGCTGCACCTCGGTCTACATGTAGTCCGCATAATGATATGATGAAAGTTCGACGACCTCATTTACGCGCGGCTAGCATTTTGACGAGGGGGCGCTTATGGCAGACGGGGGGGGGGGGGGGGGGCTTGTTGAAGACGGGGCTCATATTGGAAAATTCACTCGCACTGCTGATTGTCCTCTTGTGCCTCATCTTTCGCGCCCCATACTCTCCCACGATACCGAATCATCTGACTGTTGGTAGTCTAAGCCTAAAATGCTTGAAAACGATAAAGCCTTTGGGGCGGAAGATGACCTATGTAGTTACCTATATGGCTTATGCGGAGAACCCCATCACCTCTCCCCCCAAAAGCAGAAATGTTAGTTCAGCATCTGTCATGCCTCTGTAAAGAAAAATTATATTGTTTGCTGTTTTCAGACCTTTCCAATCACAGTCCCCATGGACAGTTGAATCGATCGGTCAGGTATTCTGCAGTTCGAACTCCGAAGGCCGAAAGTTGCCGTTTTCTTGAGTAAACAATTACGCTATGGTTGGTGATAGATAACAACAGTCTGGGACGTGTTCAAATAATGCCTGGTTAATGTGCTCAAATCATGCATTGTCTTACCCACGGCGTTCGAGCAGGATGGAGTTCACGGCCACTTCTATTTCTCACATCATTCTATGCGTTCTGATAAGTCTCACGAACGGCCTGGTCTGCCCTCTGGTGTTAACAAGTAGAGGTCTACAAACTCCCACCAATATTTTCCTGTTATCTCTGGCCATCTCTGACTTTCTCACGGGAGCAGTGTTGGTGCCCTTACAGCTGGGTGACCCCACACTGCCAGCGAATCCGTACATCACTGCCTTCGTGCTTCTGTCCGGGGTGGCAAGCGTTTGCGCAGTGACTTTTGACCGTTACGTCGCAATAACCAAGCCGTTTTCACACGCATTTTTGATGAAGCGCTTCTGCCGACGAATAGTTGCGTCTGTGTGGTTTACCGTCATTGTCACGGGAGTACTACCCGTAATTTGGAGAAACGACCCGTCTCTCATTGTGCACAAAGTCTACTTGTTCTGCTTGTGTGTCGTGTTCGTAGTTCTTCCTTTTGGTTTTATTTTTGCTGCCCATTTTCTAATTTTCAAGCAGTTGCGAAGACACTGCAGACAACTGCGGGACTTATTAAGTGCATCAAGCTGTGCGTCACACAGCGTAGCAAGAAGAACAGCAACAGAAGCAAAGCTTGCGAGAGTGGTGTTCCTGATCGCACTCCTGTTCATTCTGGGTTGGCTACCGGTCCTGTACATGACATTGGTTTCTGGTGTGGGTAAATTTCATCTTATTCCCGCAGCACTCCCAGATGTTTCGCTTTTCACTATGGAGCTGTCATCCCTAATAAATCCCCTGATGTTCACTTTAAACAAACCAGATCTCAAGAGAACATTGAGAAGGTTGCTTTGCTGGCCGAGAACTAGGGGTGCGCCGGTACTTCGGAGAACCGGCGCTATGAAACTCGCCCGAATCAACAGCAATATCGTAGCAAGAGGGGAACTCGGGGAGAGAAAGGAAGGACTTATAAAAAGTAACCAACTTAACTGTGAAGGACAGCAGGATGCGGAACCCAAATCTTCAACCAAGCATGGACATGGATTTATATTGATGACGTCAGCTGTATAAATCAAGATGTAACGCGAGTATTTGACAGGTGACAAGAAAGCTATTTACCCCTAATTTGTGGGAGGGAAAAGGGGAAGAGTTGTGTCAGGGAAGGTGACGAACACCCGTCGCTTCGGATGTCACAGATTTGCGGCTCTTGTTTATGTTGTTTCTTTCAATTATGCCATGAAACGATAGTGGGCACATAATCTCAGACATCGCGCGAATACAAAACAAAAGAAATTAACAACAAAATAAGCAAACAATTACTGACAAACTCACGAGAGTCTTCGATCTGTACTTTATACCAACTGTGATCAAATTCAACTTTCTCACCAGGTACAGCCGATTTTCAAATAGTTTTCTCAGATAAAATCTGATCGAACTATCCAATTCTCACTACATCACTCATACATTTTCTTCTTGACGAGTTGAGAGAATCTGCATTTTGAGCTTGGGAGTGAAAGGGTTAGTATACCAAATTGAAACAATGCAGCCTCTCACCAGTCGGATCAGTCAATGAACGCCGTCACCTTTACTCAGTATTCTGAGTTCTCGCCGTGATCGGCTCCAGTGCTTTCCGTATTGTCATCACCAATTGCTCAGCTTAAGGTCCCGTTTGCAATAACGCAAATAATGTCGACATAACGTTTCAAATGCCGAACGACACTTCAGAATCAGTGTTTTGTAAGTCGCCACCAAGCTTCAACACTAGCCGGAATCATCTTGCTATGGGTGGTTTATAGTTATTATTAACAATCCAGTCTAGTTTGAACGAGCCCTATTAAAAATTATGATTAACTCAACAAGACAAATATTTTTAGCAGGGTTAAGTGCCAGGCGGCATTGATATGTATAAAAGAATGTATCATCACCATTTGGCACTCACCCAAAAGGCATGAGCTGCATGTGATTGTATCCTTACTTGGTCCGCCAGTTTACTCCATCTAGTACAATTTTTCATTTTCACCATGGTCTAAGTATTGTTCGGTACAAAGAAGGACAGCCTGTTCAAAGGTCAGATCAATATTTATATGAAAATAAAATCTTGGCAACTGTGCGACCATATTTGGTCAAGATCTATGTCTGCGTGACGGGTCGGGCTGATCACGAGAAATTAGTAACGGAAGTCACGCAGTTCAGCCCTGACGACCCATGCCCTGACTTAACTACTTAAATAAAACACCCCAGTTTGAAGAAAACATTTAACTTGAAATAACAGCAGTAGTTGCACTTCCAGATCCACGAGCCAAGGCTAAAGGACGAAATGACTTGGAACTTTTATTGTACGCTTTTTCTGGCCTTTTTAGTGCTGGTGAATGTCGCTGTTCCAACCTTCTCTCTACCCAAATCTGAATTTTGTACTCCTCACCAGCCGACTAAGGGCGACAAACAATCAACCGTTTTGGTTGTAAAAGAATATTCAAGGGCTGCAACAGACTTCCAGCGTTACCCAGTGAAACCGTTACGCAGGAGCACCAGCTACAAACTTCAAAACGATGGCAAGGTGGTTGACGTGACAGCGAACGTGCGCGCTAGATTCAGCGGAGGGAGCGTTTGCTTATCCGCGGTTAGACTCAGCGTGACCGATGACGGCGGGGTGAACGAGAGGAAAGAGTTCACTTGTGAAAGAGCGTGCCTGGACACTAGCGGCCAGGTCCAAAAGTTGATGCTGAATTCAACCGAAGGCGGGCGAGTATGGCCTGGGCGCCACGGCGGCTTGTGTTGTGTGTGGGCAACAGAGCGTTACTTGCTCCTCAGTCTCCAACGACCGAGGTATGAATGTGTCACGTGTCGGGGAAACGAATGCAGGCGAACTCATGTGGGTACCAAGCAGTGTTTGCCTGGTGCCCGCTGTTTCTCACTAACTCTTCAGCGGTCGACTTCTCCTAACAAGGTTTCACCACTGTACAGCGGATGCACTAGTGACAGCACGTTTTCTGGCTATAGCTGCTGGAACGATTGCCGGCGCTCTGTTAGAGTAGTGGGCTCAACTGTGAAGAGTCAGGTATGTCTTCACTGTTGCACTGGGAACAGTTGTAACAAAAACTATAACGTCACACTAGTAAACACTACAGCACCTCCTGTAGGGGAAAAAATCGGGAACCACCCTGTGCATGGCCGCGCAGGGGCACCACTATGTGTGAGCCTTCCTTTGACTATGTTTGTTGTTAGTGCTTCGTTTATCCTCAAATGGGGACATTAAAAATTATCGGTTATTGTTGATTTAGAGTCAAAATCAGTTTTTGGAACGCTGCAGAACGACATGCATCGCCTGATTTTCCCTTTTTACTACTGTCCGTTGTTCTTAATGCAAACTTTTCATAGAACATTTGCGGTACAAATTGATTTATTCAATATATATTTTTGTATTTTACCTTGTACAATGTATATAATACAGCTACACAGGGCAGCTACATATTCATAGCTGTGATAGTATCATCTGCATCATATATTCTACATATTTTCTGATAGATTACTATAATAGCAAATAAATACTTCATATTTACAAAATTAGCGTCTCTCGGCATTCAGAAAGAAGCTTTCCTCTTCACACATAATCCGCGCTTTATTTTTTGCCGCGGGTTTTTGTAGCAAAATTTTAGCGTAGCTGTCAATTCCAGGTCCCACCACCAGTTAATCTTGCCGCGACCTTTGTGTGAACTGAGTCCTACCGTAATTACTTCGTTTCCTCCTTTTGTCTTTGCAAATCGACAAACTTCTGGAGTGCATTATCGATGGCTTCCTTTGCCTTTCGGCGTCTCTCCCGTTCCTCCTCCATCAGTCTCTTCTTCTCCGCATTCCTTTCTTGCTTCAGCATCTTCTCCTTCTTTCTGTTCTCCATCAGTTGCTGCAGCATCCGTCCTCCTTTAGACTGGGGGCGCTCGCATTTCATACATCTCACCTCGTGAGTGTCTGCATCGTCGCCCTTCAACACTACGCCATGTTTGCATGCTTGGAGCGCTGGTTCTGACTTTTGCTGCTCTTTCGTGTCCTGGCCTAGATATGGCTGCACCTTGATTAGGATGGGGCCACGTGGTATAGGCGTGCCAGCTCTGGTGTGGCGGGAACTGGAAGTGCTCACATTTGCCGAGGACTGCACGGCATTTTTGGACTGTAGCCTTGAAGGCGATGTTTGCTCGATCGTTACAAATGTACTGAAGCTTGCTGCTGACGCCTTTCTCTGTGCCATTTCGTTCCCAAATTCTAACGGTTGTGCCAGCGCATTTTCTTTGCCGGGAGGCTCTCCAGGGAGAAAGTCGAACTGGCTATTGGAAAGCGGGATTTCTGGAGGCTCAGGGGTCCACAGACCAGGGCGACGGAAATGCGAAGACGAACAATCCATGTCTTCGCGTCCGCTTTCCAGAGTCGTTATACTTTGACACTGTTTTATGAGGTTTTCCACTGATGTTGTAGAAATAGTTTGCTCTGAGCCTAGCGATATGGTAGCCATAGATGTGCCGTGTGAAAGATCGCTGATGGCACTGCCAACCAACGAGGAAATTTTGCATGGCGGCCAGTTTGGTTCTTGTGGTGGAAGTGGTCCGCAGAAGTCTGAAACTACGCCTGGTTCACTGCTCTTTCCTCGTGGACTGCACACCGGAACTTCGGCGTCGGCGCTAAACGGAACAACTCTGTTGCGACCAGAACCACACAGAAAACACACAATAACTTGACCCATTAGGAGAAAAATTTTCCGAATCTCCGCGGAGAAAGAAAACGGGAAAATTTCGAACATAGAACAGCTGTGATGAAACAATGCTTTTATGCTGGTATCAGTGACGTCATCAGTTCCATGAGTTATGATCTGGCTGAAATCCATTATTTGTTAGACTGATGTTGGCTTTGAGGAGACAATGGATTTGTTATTCTTTGTTGTTGTTTTTATTACTGGCCATTTTTTTTTGTACTAAATAACACACTGCTTGACACAAATTGCCAAAACTACTCAAATAGGAAAAGCGCGCGCTTACTGATTAAAACTGGTTACTTTTGGGTGGAAGGAAAGGGGGCATGTTTGTCAGATAGGCCTCTTACAGCCTGGGCCAATAAAAAGGCCTATGAACCGGTGAATTCTCAAATTTATTATAAAAGTCATTAATCGTGTCGCATTTCCATAAGTAGTGTTGCTTCTGTGGCCGGTTGACTGTCTGGTATTTCTGTTGCAGGCCGGTTAAAAATACCTTGGCAATTAAGTTGAAAAGGTGAAGTATTCTCTACCTAGATAATTTAATTGGAAAATTAGGCTAAGCTTGGGTTAGGTCTTATTTTCGTCGTTTTAATCTTCTATTCTTTTACATGTAGCATGGTAGCATGATTTGATGGGAAAACTCTGCAGTTTTTGTTGGCCAGAAGTATGAGATAAATCTTAATGCGACAGAGAATTCAGAGAGATCCCCGTGAAATACGGCGAAGCTTTGCTTTAGTCATTTGTCAAAAAAGTGGAAAGGTGGTTGGCTATTTCGGTGACAGAGCTGACAAACGCATTGCGCATGTTGGTGACGTCATCAGTCCGTACGCTTGTTTATCTTGTTCAGAGTCACTGAGGTCAATACTTTAATTTAAAATAACCTTAGAGCTTTCCTTTCCATTGGAATGCTTGACCGGTTCTTTCACCTTGAGTATAGGTCCTTTTATACTACCTACGACTTTCACAGCTGGTACGATCGAAAGACAGCGTACCAGCGGAAAGAACACATCACATTTTCCACACTTTAGTTCGCCACGAGAGGTTCAATATGTATTATAATCGTCTGAACTATGATGAAAGGAAGCGATGTTATTTCACTTAACTCAATAACGCTTGTTCATTTCATCGTTCGATGAAATACACAGAAGACAGCCATCTTGGATTTACCGACATCGTCCGATTCTCGGTCGTGAGGTGATCGGGTCTAAACTCGTTTTCAGTCAATTTTTTGGTCTCTGAATCCAACTTAAATGCAGAAAGTAGGATCTTGAGGTAGTAACTGATAGCAATCTGCCCTTTGAATTTGAAAATAAGTTTTAATCTTGGAGAAATTAACGGTCAAAGTTGGAGTTAGTTAAGGTTAGTCCCAGGCTCCTAGGGTTTTAAACCAAAAATTTTTTGGTCTCTGAATCCAACTTAAATGCAGAAAGTAGGATCTTGAGGTAGTAACTGATAGTATTCTACCCTTTGAATTTGAAAATAAGTTTCAATCTTGGAGAAATTAACGGTCAAAGTTGGAGTTAGTTAAGTTTCGGTTGGTTCGCGCGGATCGGAAGGCCCTGGGGAAAGGTTAGGTACCAGCTTAGGTACCGTCACAGCCATTGGGGTAATCCGCTGACTCGTATTCTGCGCCCGCGAAGCACAAAGGTCACCAACTATAGTGAGTGTTGCTTTTGATTCACGTTTCCTTTTGTTTGTAATCTCAGTAACCTTTACTGTTATCTATCTTTTAGAAACTTCGCTTTTGTCGAAACGAAATGGGTGGAAATCTGGACGGTTCGTAACTTGGAGAGGGCCTTTATTCGGCATCATTTGACAATGCATTATTTATTCATGAAGCTTCAAAACATACCCACAAACGCGACATATAAAGGCAACAAGTGGAGCACAATTTGAAAACAATGGCTGGCGATAAATCCATATGTTTAGCCACGTAGCCGTTTTGATGTAGCTAATTAAAAAAAGAAGAAGTAATCTTGACATGCAAGTATGTAAATTGACCGCGACTCCTGTTTGATCGATCTTCCATCAATCAACTCAACATGGAGGGATCAGATCAAGTACAAGACCTGTCTGTTCCTGTGAAGATCTACGTTTTCCTGCTGCACATGCTGTTGCTGTTTCTAGTTTTGCTATTGTTCAAAAGGACTAAGAGCGATGCAGCAGATAACAAGAACAAAACTGACCCCAGAAAAACGCGCACTGTGACAAACGCCAGTGGCACTGTGACGATTGAGCCTTGTCAGTGGCTCAACTCGACTTTAGCTTGGTTCTACTTGCATTCCCAACCTGGAGACACCCCAAACCTTGTGAAACTATGGCTACGGGCATTGAACAGGCAACTTCACAAGGATCAACAGGTATACATTGCGTGATTTATAGTACGAAGTCAGATGACAGACAGTACAGCTGAATAGAGCTGCACTGGACTTTTTAATGTTTTTAATGTTTTTTATTTTTATGGATGCCTCATCAAACTGTTTTCACTGTCCTTTGAATATTGTGCTCAGGCTCTTACTTTCCTCTGTTTGTATATGAGATGAAAGTATGAAAGTATGAAAACATTGGAGATAATTGTATAAACACATGTACAGGCTGCAGGTATTTAGATCATTAAATCAGTCTTAACAACAGTCATAATTTCACAAGCTACATGCATTTTGTTTTGTAGTTGAATTTAACATTGATAAATTGACTTCTTGAGCTGGGCATTATTTGTTTTGAGATAATATTGATATTGAAATGAATGAAAAAATGCATCGTAAGATTTAAATCATGTTGAGTGTTGGGTGTGTGCTAGATTCTTGGTTACAAGGAAAAGGCTTGTGTGGTGAGACATTTTTTTGTATACTAGTCTTCTGTAGCATGGTAAGAAAATATAATTTATAATCAAAATGGAAATTTGCGTAACTATAAAATTTATTGATAAACTATAAAGCATAACATCCTTTCCTATTGTTTTGTCCCTGGGAAAACACTGGACTTCTGTAGATTTGACACTTACTTTCTATACCAAGTTTAGTTTACTGTTGTAGCATTATATTTGTATACTTACTCAGACAGCTAACTTAACTTATAATATTTTGTAGAATGGTACAAGGATTACAATAGATGATGTTAGACCAGAATGCCTGCCTCCCGTACTTGGGAATGTTTACTGTCTCTGCGTGAATGGCAATATGCAGGTTTGAAGTCTTATTCCATGACTTTTTCTGTTGTATAATGCCCTGAGGTATATAGTATTTTCTTGCAATCTTGGTTTCACCCAACTTAAAAAATAAAATTAAAGTTCCAAATGGATCATCCTACTGTATCTGTCCCACCCTGCTAGCAGAAATAATGTACCTTCAATTTCCTGCTCTAAAGAACATGGTGCCCTATCAATATTTGTCTCAATAAAATCCAGTCATACATCAAGTTGTGGCAAGCATGAGTAAATCTAGCAAATTACTAGTAAGACTTTCTAAACTGCAAAACTCTATCAACAATTGTTTCGAAGTTTTTGATATCCAAGTGTGCCTCTTCTTTTTTCAGCGTATCATATTCAATGTTGAGACCAAAGAACTTGGCTTTCTGCTTCATGTAACAGAGGAAAGTCCTTTGGGTCCAAAGACTACTCACCTAGAGGTTAATGTGGTTAAAATTGCTGGAGAAGTGAGTAATATGTTAATCTATAATAATTTTATGTTCCACTGTATATGTTGATGTTGAGTGCCAATACAGTAACTAAAGCCAGCCAATCAACAAGTCAAAATTTCTTTTTCAAAATAATGTTTACCAGGAAAAGGTGTTGAAAATAAGATGAATCTAATAGTTTTATGGTAAACAGAGCTGGATGTTTGGTGTTGTCTGATCCTTTATTTTCAAAATAATGATCACAGCCACACCACCTATAAAACCCAAACTGACATTTTTTAAACTTTTCTGTATCAGTGTTTATATTTTTCCTGGTAAGTGTTTGAAAAGTCAGTTTGCCATTGTGCATGCACAGTGGGCAGCTTAGAGAAACGTGTTGTATGCTGTTGCTCTCAGCATTCACAACTCACACATAATATTCTGGACACAGTACTTTTCTCAAGAAATTTTTTAGTTTCACCATTGTTTTGATTCTTTAATGAATTTCCAGTTAACAATGTTGATAAATTTTGCTCTAACAGGTTGCCCTTCAGCTGAGCACATCTCCAACCAGGCTTGAAGTTAGCATCAACTTCCTAAACACACCTGATATCATCCTCTCCAGCAAATTGGTAAAAGATAGCAAGGTAAGTCAACATAAAATATCCAGATAATGTAGAGTTGCTAATACTGGCACTTACCGGTACAGAATAGCCTCTCCCAAAGTATCCAAACAACCTGCCTTAGACTAAATTTATATGGGAGACTTGATGAGCTGACCAGCTTGGATTATCTGCCATTTTATCCATAATGAATATTAAATCATGTATACATGTGACTATATTGAAGGGAGAAAATTACCTCTGATCAGTCAGTCTGAGTCAAGCTAAGCAGTCGGTAACTACAGTTAGTAGTATGTTCTCTGTTGATATGGATTACAGTAGATTAAATCTAATTATTGTAATTTCATAATAGATTCCAGCACTGACAATGAGAGTGACCTTCACAGTTCTGTTGCAAGGATAGCCAAAAATAAATAAAATAAAATAAAATTCTAGACTTTAATGGGAATCGAACTAATAACCTTTTATGATAGTCCAATACTGATACAGTATATAATTTTTTTGGAGAGGAATGTAAAAAGAAAACTGAAGTTGATCAATCTAAGGATTAAAGGGCCAAGGAATACGTCTTGTTGTTTGTTATGGTAAAATCATATTGATTGGATAGTTCATGCCACCTGTTGTCCACCTGCACTGAACATTTCAGTACCT
This sequence comes from Plumapathes pennacea, assembly GCA_964036295.1. Classification (NCBI taxonomy): domain Eukaryota; kingdom Metazoa; phylum Cnidaria; class Anthozoa; order Antipatharia; family Myriopathidae; genus Plumapathes; species Plumapathes pennacea. The sequence continues at coordinate 8,746,090 of OZ038466.1, read as the reverse complement.
GCTTTTTTTTTGTGCTCCAGAATTTTAAGTTATGTTGATGGGCTCTATTCCAAACCTTAGATTTGGTGTACATATATAATAACTACAATTTAGGTATACGAAAAAAATGAAATAAATATGTAACTTCACTTGGTTATAAATATATACATATATATTTGTATGACTTTATGGTTGGTCCTCAACCTTTTATATATTATAATCTTCTAGACTAATGATAAATTGTATCGTGTTTCTTAGTTTAGAACAGCGTAGATAGTTTTCTAGTAAGTTTTTATGCATGGCCTGTGTGTGCTTCTGATTGGCTATACACTAACATGTAACTCACCCAGGTAATAATTAACAGGTCAGTAACTTGTGATGTCATCAATTTGGTATTTCACTTGTACCCAGCCTTCCAGCTGCCTTCAGTTTTCATTTTTTCTTTGTTTGCACATTAGGTTGCAGTAGTCAGTCAAACTAGTGGCTGTCAATTATTCATGATGCCATTTTAGTTGCTAAACAGCAGAGCTAGAATTTTTATGACTGAGTCTTTAAGTCTTTGAATACATTGTAAGAAATTTGTCTTAGACAAGGCTGACACAGTGGGTGTTTTACGATGGGTCAGGATTCTTCAAAACAAGGTATTGAAGAGAGAAAAAAATGATTTTGGCTTCACTGTAACTGGTACTTGCCACTTTGGAGTTGGGTCATTTTTCTAAGTGCTGTTTGATGCCTGAACTAGGAGATGGTAAGGTCGTTGTGGAGGAAACGGAAGAAACTAAAGTGGAATGTGTGATTAAGTCATCATTTGAGGAGGAAGAAGGGGTGAGTTATTGGAAAACTGTACTTGTGAGGTGACCACCCTAACAGGAACATGTTGTCAATACCTTCCACTCTAAAGTAGAAGTTCTATATTTTTTGTCTTTAGAAGGTAATTTGATTGATATCCAAGGAATATATATATATAATACGTAGAGTACTAACTTGTGTAAATTGGACCACGCTAGATGTGTTGTCTTGTTTACATGTAATAGTGCTGGTAGGGTGCCATTTTACTTGGCACAGTATTTTGTGGAGTAAATATAGTTTACTGGGTAGTGATAATTTTATGTCACATCTTTCGCATTGCCTATAACAATTTTTGATCACTTTATTGTTAAATATATATATATATATATATATATATATATATATCACAGTGTTTGTTGAGTGGATCTTAACTTTATGTAATTTTGAAGATCATAGTTACCCTGTTGTTTGTCAGCTTGCTCTGAACTCCTCTGAATAGACCTTTGCAACACATTACTAGAAATACGATAATCGCAGATATCCCCCCTGCCCTGTAGAAAACGAGATATTTGTGCAGTCTGCTAGAACTAGATTTAAATGTGACTAGATATATTTCATAGCAAACTTGCAATATGGTCTCTCGAAGATATTAGCTGGGAAAATTGGGTGGGTTGTGGATTGGGGAGGGGCAGTATGGTATTGGTTTTGAATACTGTACAAAGTCATACTATTTTGATTGCTGGGTTGAAGTCAACATTGTGTACAGTACAGGTACATCTAATACTAGTAGCATTGTCATAATTGGGATAGGCTAATACTGTCAAAATGAGTGGAATGCTAGTTGATACAGTTTGAAAATGTTGAAAACTACTGTGAGAATTTAGTAATATTGTACATGAATACAATGATTATTGTTACTTTTATTTGTGAAGATCATTTGCAAATATTGTAAATTATAACTAAAAGAATGGTTAGTTTCTATTACCTACTGTATTAGTGGCCTACTATCATCAAGAAACGCAGCTTTATGTCAGGAAGGTCATATTTTTACCTATGCATCCACCTCTGCCAAAGCAGTACATTCCCCATGTATAGTTCATGTATCATAGTATAGATAATTTTCATTTATTGTAACCCTAACCAAGTCAACTTCAGTGTGGCTATTAAGTCTGATTTAATGAGATGAAGTACTACTTTATGAATGCAGACTACAGTATTAGTCAAAACAGCTATATGAGATATAGTACCATGAAGTTTTGAAGGCACTAAGTCTGTTTAGTGGGAAAAAAGGTGACTTAGGAGTTCCAAGCATACATGGGGATGTGTTAAAACATTATGGAACTGGCATAAGATGCCAAATGATTCCCAAGCAACCATTCAGTGGTGTTTGTGAAACTTTGAAAATTTGCATGTGACAGCTCTTCAGTCACCTAGAGTCGACTTAAAGGCTACATGTAAGTGTGAGCTCAAGTAGTACATGGGCATTGATGGAAGCACTTTTAGTTCACACTGCTATAATTTATTTTCAGGATGGTTCAAAAACTGTCAATATTGAAGAGGTGCAAGAGAAAGTGAAAGATGTTATATGCAAGACTGTGACAAATGTTCCCCTTACAGAAAGCATCAGCAAAGAAAAACTAGCAGAGATCGTAAGTTTTGTGAATTTTAATCCTATGTTTCTGTTTATTTTATATTCAAAGCACTCACTAGTTTTTTTTTTTCTGGGGGTGGGGGTGGGGATGGGATGGGAAGGAGGGAGGGAGGAGGCCCAGGCTAAACTATGATCTATGCAGTAGAGTATTTTCATAATTTATTATGAAATCAGTAGTTTAGTCCTGTGATAGTCTCACTTAATTTGATCTTGCATGTGCCTTTTTACCAACAAAATTTATGGAATAATTATTGTTGAAAATACTATTTTTTTTTTCATTTGTATATTGTTGTAATCATTTGAGAGGAGTGGGATTGGAGTGTTGGATTCTGCAGATTGATATTTTTGGTTGAACAGCTGTTGGCAGTGAACTTGAACAACAAACATTTCCTGACTGAAATTCCAGTGGAAAAAAAATGCCTTTTATAGCATTTGCCTTTCACTTTGCCTTGCCACTCCCATCTCAAACTTCCCTTACAAAGAAAGAATTTAGAACGTTTATGGCATTATTCTGCTCTAGGAAAATTAATTAATTATAGTCTTTGAATTTGAATTTAAATTCTAAGTCTAACAGTAGAATGTGTTATACAACTGATATGTGGTTTAATATTTCAAAAGCCTGAGCTGTATTGAGGAAATATGTTATTATACTTTTTTTTAATTCAGGAAATTCAAAGTAATTAAACAATATTATTTTGTATAGACTTGTCTAATAAATATATTGTCCTTTCGGTCAGATACTGTGTGAGATTAAAGTTATAATTATTCTGATTGGGTATTTCCTAATATGCAAATTGGGGTATTAAAAGTGCTGTCTCAAAATGATTTTATAGGAATAATTGCTTTTATTTAAAAAAAGATCTTGACAGGCTCTCCAGCATTGCCTTCCTTGTAAATGCTTATTTTACAAATCACACTGTAAGACCCAGTTTACTGACATACTACTGAGTGAGTGCTGCTCAAACCACTTTAACAAAAGACTTTACAATTTGTTGTTGAGCTCTGTGAAAGCACCTGCACACAAACAAAATGATCCTTTGTAATGGAAATTGTGCTCTCATGAATAATTAACAATAACAGATGTTCTTGTCTGTTTGAAATCTGAATATTTTAAAGGTTGCCTTAAGGAAATCAAGGTTTATAACAACTTTGAGAAATGCATTGTGGGGAAGAAAACCTAGTTATCAGTTTTACTTTGTAAGGAATACCTGTGCTCCAGATGAATTTAAGATTTATGCAGTGCAAATTGATTCATAGTTTTTGAGCATTTTGTATTGAAAGTGTGGCCACCTGAACACAGCAGCAGGAGATAGGTTGACTTTTGTTCTCACTGCTACACCACTGTACTGTGCTTCTTGGAGGAATGGATGAGACTTGAGCAGTGCAATAATAGTTAAAACTTCTTGCACAAAGAACGGGCAGGCTTGTCAAAAAATGAAGAGGAATTCTGTGAACTTGAGCATTGAAAACAATTATAATGTAAATGTTTACGTGTATATCTACCGTCAAGAGAGATCTCTGAGGGTAAGTGCAGACATCTTCAAGCAGTGAACTTCAAAATCAGACATTGATTACCAGCATCTTTTTGCTTAGTTTTGGTTTAGCGTTCTTGGCCACTCATATTTTGTGCTCTTGGGTAAAAAGGGAAGGGTACCTTTGTTTTATGATGTGGCTTTGTTGAATGGTCAGAAAACCAGGTTGTCTGAGTATTTCACAGTTTTCCTGTTACACTAATAAGTGTCAGAAATTCCTGTTGCACTTGTTTAGCGTAAATTTTCTTGTTTGTTTGAATTTGAAGCAAAATGCTCTGCCCTTGAAGGAGCAGTATAAACCAAGGCAACATGCATGACAATATGAATATTATTAAGAAAATCTTCAAGGTTCTTGAACTCTGACTAAATATGTGACATGGACTCATATCAGTTGAAATCTTATTTCATAATCTGAAAACAGCAGGGTGTAAATTGTAAGGTGGCTGTAAGAGGGGGATTCTCACACATTTCTTTTGATATTTTGCCAGCAGGCAGTGAAAACTATACAGCTGTAGTATAATATTGTTGACATGTGTGTCCTAACCTTTGAGTCCTGAGGGTGTATTTCAAACTGGGAGATATCTTAACTTCTCAACATATGGGCATGCAAAATCACTTTCTAAATGCTTTGCTTGGTGGCTGTTGATTTTTACATAATTTTGCAAGATGTTCAAAAATACTAAAAATATACTAAAGCCTTATAGTCAGGTTACTATAAATATACATGTAATTTTATGTGAAAGTTGGCAGCGGATATTCAAATTTACTCTGCATCCATAATTTTACAAAATAATGTGTTGACTTAAATAGATATATATATATATTTTTAAAATGCCTGAATCTTGTCTGAGGAATTTGTTGTATCTCTATAGCATGAAGAAGCACTGTTTTCTGTAACTAATGTGGCTTTGGTAAATATGTTTCAAAATTTTCTGGGGGAACAATCTCATAGAATCACTTTCCATCTGCACACAAACCCCTCTTACTGGTTTTCATTACAAAAGGCTAGCAAGTACGACATACATGTGTTAAACATCAATTTGGCAATCTTCGTTTCTTTCAGGGAAGTGCTAGTTCAAAGGAGAGATTGAACTCCCCCAATACAGCAACATGTTCTATGGAAGAAGGCAAGCTTTTAGTGAAAGGTAAGACAGACTTTAGTCATGGGATACAGCTCAAGTAATCTTTGTTGATCTCTCCATTGTCAGGACTTTTGTCTTTTGGTAATGGTTTATATGACAAAGAGCTAGGAAAAGATGTCATTTCTTGAACTTATTATTATTATTATTATTATTATTATTATTATTATTGTTATTATTATTATTATTATTATTATTATTATTATTATTATTATTATTATTATTATTATTATTATTATTATTATTATTATTATTATTATTATTATTATTGCAAAAGTAAACTTCCAGCTCTAAATTTTATAACTTATCAATCTACCAATCTACTGAGGCACAGACCCCTTGGCTGAATCTTCAGTGTGAAAATCTGATGAGGAACTGGCATAATTTTCTGTAATTTTATTTTGTGGCATTGGTAAAATAAAGGTTGTATGAAGTGTGCACCTAAGTACACAACTATTGTATGAAGAGTGTTCATACTGTACATATAAATTCAGGACAGGAAGAAATGACTTCAGCAAATTTCATCAATGTTGTTTGGTGCGGATTGAAGACCAAAATCATTTAAATGTAAAGTGTTCATGATTTAGTTTTCATTTGTTTTTACTCTGCAGTGGTCAAAGCCAGTGGACTTTGTGGAAAGGAGAAAGATGGTAAAAATGGATTTTTTCAGATAGTACTAGATAGTCTGATTGCTGATCTACCTCAGTATGTCATCTGAAGCATCCATGCTAATCAACAGTTATTTTTTTTGTGTACTTTGTTTTCAGTCGCAATCAGTCCATACTGTGTTGTGTCCACCAACATTCCTCTTCAAAAGAAGAGAACGAGTATGATGAGAAAGACAAACAACCCCTTCTGGAATGAATACTTTACATTGTAAGCCTGCTTTCCATGTCTCTGTCTTGAAAAGTAGTTGAAACAATGTAATTATGTAATGTAATTTTGTAATTGATAGATTTGGCTCTTTCTCTTGAGGAACGGGTGTTGAAATCATATTCAATTCCCCCCATCCCCCCCCCCCCCCACGTAAAAATGACGAGTATGCTCGTTGGGAATTTTTGTTTTGACCCCGAAAAGGTACCAATTAAAACATACCAAGAATTTAAAGTTTCAATGCCTTTAATTACTATAAAGATGATATCGCTAAGCACTTTATCTCTTGCTATTTTCAAACAAAAATAGTTCATTCGGCTGACACCCGACCTCTAAACAGTACCATGTCATATGAAGATGTCAGCATTTGATGTTGAGTACACTAAGCGGTACCAAAATTGTAATTTTGACCCCTAAGCAGTACAACGAGCATCCCCTATCTTTTTTATATGGGAATCATCCCCCCCCCCTTCCCCAGGCAATTTTCACATACTTGCAGCCTTACTTCCAGGCCTCAAGTTTAAACCCAACTAAACTTAATCATCAAAAAGTCATAGAAGTTATAGATTTAGACTTGTCAAGGCTCTATACAAACCTTGTAAAATGTATAGTACATAATACTCTTGCCAGACAACATCTTTAATGTGTCTTGCCTCACATGTATTGTGTATCTATTTCCTCATGTCCCCAGTGACATCACTCCCAAGACTAAAGAAATCACCTTGGACTTTTATGACTATGAAAAAACTGGAAAGGGTAAGATTGTCTTTGTACTATTAATCAAGTTTAAACGATCATAAATGAAACATACAAGTACTACATGACTGTGCATGTTGCTATTTGTAAAGTAACTTCTCATCATGTTACCAAAATGTCCCTAGCCCTTGGAAAATTTGAAAAAAAAATTGGGTTATGACCGATTTTGATCATATAATTTCTAAAAGTTAAAAATTAACCTCATAGAAATAAACGCCGCGAAGATAATAATTATGTTAAAAACCGAAAGAGGGTGGAATTCTCTTCTAAGTACGTCTGTGGTAATCCTGTAAACGCCTAAATTTTCAGCAACATTTTAAACGTACATGTAACCGTCTAAAGCCTGTTAATGTACAATCGATTTTACTTATCAGTACACTACTATTTTGAATTCTGCTATAATACTGTAACTATTTGACAATAACAAAACCCATAATCTAAATCTTCTCAAACAGAGGATAACTGTCACATGGATGAACTTGATATTCTTCCTGAGCAAGGTAAACACTAATAAAGCCTGTTTCATCTAGTTAGTTAATTAATTAATTAATTAATTAATTAATTATTCGACTTGAGCACTTAGATATACTGTACACTTCATATGACTAACATATGAGCCATATAAGCCTTTGGCTTCGGCTTCTCAAATGTAATCGAACAATATGATATAAGGAGAATCGCTATAAAGTTGTATTCCTTGTGCAACATTCTTAAATTCCTTAAGTTGTGAGTTGAAGATATGTATGTTACAGCTACAACATATTGTAACGTTATGAAATTTTACAAAATTTTATGCTCTCAGTTTGACTTATAACGTACTTTCACGAAAGGGTATACATGGGGTATCCTTTGCAGTTTCATTTGAAATCTTATGAATGTACTGTTTACAAAGAGTACAAGGAAGTCCGGTGTTTTGCGGCATGTCAAGGCAACCCTCTACCAACAGAGGAAGCCGCCGGCTTCCAAGCTTAAAAAGCAACAAAGAAACTGCACAAGCTCTTTGTTCTTGTTGCGATAAAGGAATTACCACTTAGAACAAGTAAATATAAAGAATGAAGTAAGACTCTTACGGCGTTCCTCTGACAACGTTTTCCTTGTAGCTGCATGGTACTGCGCTAACAGTGACTTTATTTTGGCAATCCTCAGATGATTATCTTGGTCAGGTGATTGTTCCTCTGTCTACGGTAAACCGAGACCAGACATGCCGACTCATTCTTCCTGTCCTGCCTCGGTCCACCATAAGTGAACATGCTAAGGGAGATATCAACCTGGAGGTACGAACATTGCTCACCCCATCCTGGGCCAAAAGAGGCTTCCGGATAGCGGACATTTATTGTTGTTGTTGTTGTTGTTGTTGTTGTTGTTGTTGTTGTTGTTGTTGTTGTGTCGCTTAGATACCAGTGTAGCTTTAGTGCAGTACAAGTTGAGACACTCAAGTGCTAAGGAATTCTTCACTTGCACGTGACGTCATGGTGGCCATGTTGGTGGACTTTATCAAAAGATTGCTCATTATCTCCTATTGTTTTTGGCACCAACATGGCCGCGATGTTGTATTATGAGTCTCCAGGGATTGGTTGCAAGTCAAGAATTGGCCACGCTCATTTTGGAGTCATGCCCTGTTGTGTATGCCTTACCATTTCGAGTGTTAGAAATTGTATAAACTAGACTTATCTTATTTACGCGCTTTTGTCTATTTTGGACCAAGCTACTTCTTTTCTCCCCTCCCCCTATTACAGTGTTGTTTGAGCCCAAAAAATATGCATTGCAAAAAATTGCATACTTGCAGAATCAACATTGGGAAGGGAAATTCGATAAGATACTGAAAACGAATCAACATTGGGAAGGGAAATTCGATAAGATACTGAAAGCGAATCAACATTGGGAAGGGAAATTCGATAAGATACTGAAAGCGAATCAACATTGGGAAGGGAAATTCGATAAGATACTGAAAGCGAATCAACACTGGGAAGGGAAATTCGATAAGATACTGAAAGCGAATCAACACTGGGAAGGGAAATTCGATAAGATACTGAAAGCGAATCAACATTGGGAAGGGAAATTCGATAAGATACTGAAAGCGAATCAACATTGGGAAGGGAAATTCGATAAGATACTGAAAGCGAATCAACACTGGGAAGGGAAATTCGATAAGATACTGAAAGCGAATCAACATTGGGAAGGGAAATTCGATAAGATACTGAAAGCGAAGGAAATATTGGGAAGGGGAACTGAGTATAGCTCAGGGTTGTATGAAAATCACAGGGAAACTCTGATCTCTTCAACCTGTTGACTGTACAGTATTTTCTCCCGCAGTTCACATTTGACAGAGATGGGAAGATAATTGATGGGGTTATTCCACTGGTTGAGTCCACTGATCTGGCAGCTGCTGGTAAGAAGACGGTGCGCGGGCATACGCACATGACTGCATCATACTTACAGGTTTTGCTAGGTGTAGTGACGCCTGCTTTCTGTTTCGATACCTCACATATACTGACCAAATCAAACACATTCTGACGCTCTCGCTTGCGATTCACGGGCCACTACGATCTTATAATTCATACTTTGCCCTCATCAACTGTCACCTCATGGAAAGTTATAGCTCATAATCTAATTGTTAGAGAGTGGCAACAATGTCAGGTTAAAGACCCAGCTCATTAGACCTTGGTTTACTTGTTATTGGGATGGCTTACATTTGCTTTCCCAGAGCGATCTTGTGTACGTCTTGCAATGTGCTGTGTGCGTGCGCGCGCGTGGGTGGGTTTGCGTGTGCGTGTGCGTGTGCGCGTGCGTCTGTATTGTGTGTTCGTGTGCCGGCATTCGCGCGCTTGTCACGGGGATGAACAAGAGGTAAAAGAAAGCAAATAATTCTCCTCTTTGTTGACATCCCACCGATTTCTTCCGTAGAAACAGAGACGTCTAGCCCTCCTGCGGTCGTGCTGAATGGCTACAGTTCCAAGCCGCAGATGAACGGACACAGCCCCGCCAACGAGAAGAAGCTAGACGGCAGTCTAGAGGATCTGGTCCGGGAAGTTGAAGCGTGTGACACGCTGGAGGCAGAGATCGGGCCGCCAGCAGATCAAACCCAAGTCGAGGAAGAGGAAGTGAAGGCTAAGACCAAGGAGATAGCTGCTGAAGATGATTCCGAAGATGCCATAGCCGCCCTGGCAATCTTGGATTCTGGGGGCGGTCCTGATGCAGTGTCTCAACCCGCAGTTGCGCCGGAGAAGGGTGACGATAAGATAGACAACGAGGAACCCGGAACGAGCGCCGGCTACAAGACGTATGCTGTAGAGGAGAATCATAAGGAGGAACCCATACATAGAGAGGAAGAGGATGGAGCGAGGGAAGAGGAAAAAGAGGTGCAAAAGGAAGGAGAAATAGAAGAAGTGGAAGAGGACAGAAAGCGAGAGGAGGGACAAGAAGAAGAAGAAAAGGAGCAAGAGAAAGAAGAAGGAGAGAAAGCTCAAGAAGAAGAGGAACAAGAGAAACAAAGGACGGAAGAAGATGAATTGAAGGCTTTTGAAGTAAAACCGAAACGAAAGTCAAGGCTGAGGAACTCATTTATGAAATTGAAGCGGAGGCCAAAGAGCATGAGTGCTGCAGACAACAAGGATTCTGCCGATAAAAGCGAGCTGAGAGGCAGTGACCCTTGCCTTGCCGCGGAGAGTGAACCTAAAGCTGAAGAGGAAGGAGAAGGGGAAGAGAAAGACACAGTTGAGCCCACAGAAAGCAAACCGGAATCAAAGCCCAAACGTAGGCCACGCTTGAGGCTAAGGAAGCGACCAGCGAGTATGGCGGCCGCAGACAGAAAGCAAGATGAAAATGGCGACAACTTTGACCGAGGTGACACCACGAGGCACTCGTACCACGCAGGGGATCTCGGCGAACCCTCTAACTTGAGTAAGTTTGGGAAATTCAAACAAAATGCCGAACCTCTAACTTGAGTAAGTTTGAGACATTCACACAAAGTGCGTCAGGTCAGGCAAAGTCAGAAATACGTCAGAGAGGCAGAAGTGCTTACAACTTCGCACTTTGCGTCCCGACTCTAAAACATGATTTGAAATTGACTTATTATCACAGTTGGGTCAAAGGAACAATGTATTCTTTTTTCGTCAACAGAGAAGGCCGGGAGCCAAACGTCGCTGCTGAGTTACTCTCCCTGCCCCTTCTCGACTCTGGTCATAGAAACAACAGAGAAAGGAGAACATCAGTAAGCAGTCATTTCATTTGTAGTGACGCACACAGGTGGATCACCCCCCCCCCCCCAAAAAAAAAAAAAACAAAAAAACAAAACAAAACAAAAACAAAAACAAACAAACGAAACAAAGCAAAACAAAACAAAACAAAACAAGTGCAGCAAATAATGAAAGACTATAATTTCTTGGGTTTGCCAGTATGAAGTGTTTATCAGACTCGGGGAAAGTATTCCACGTGTACAGTGCCGTAACGTGATTGAAACAAGCAGAAACCAAAGGGTTTGTATTCGGTCAATGTTTTATCACACAAACAACCCGAAAAATAAATACCATCATCAGACGAAACCTCAGCGCTTGAGACAGAACACAGCTTCCGCTCAGGTAGTCGAAACGTCAGTCACCAGGCGATCACAGCTAACACAACGTTTCTATATTTGTGACCTAAGAAAATCAGTCATGTAATCATTGTTACATTAAGCAGAAAGCAGTGTAAAGTTCGAGCCTCATCGCAGCTGAATGCTCTTTAAACAATACCCTGACGTGAGCATCCCTGTTGGCTTTTAGGTATTACCACATCCCTCAGTTCATGGCCAAGAGAGGCACCTACGAACAAAGAGGAGCGAAGCTGCACATCTACAATGATCACGTGTTCACTGCTATCCATTTCTCTGGAGAGTAAGTGACGTGTGCCATCCCTTGCTGGAAAATAATCACAATGAACGTAGAAAAGTTTCCCATGGAAATTATTTATGGCACCAGAGATTTTGGCCCTTTCATATAGCCAAGTTCTTTTCCAAATTCATCTTAAAATGCTAAAATTGCCAACTATACGCTCAACCAGAATGTGAACACTCCTACTGGATTCTACTCATTGGGAGCTTTCGACCGAATGGTCACACCTTTAGGTTTCATTTACCAGTTAAAGAGTATATACTTGGTTGGTTGAGTACATTTTTTTTTCTAGTAGTCTCTTGTAAGCAACCGCTGTTTACTGTTCTCGACTTTGTAATTGTGAAAACAGGTTGCATCTTATTATTATTATTATTATTATTATTATTATTATTATTATTATTATTATTATTATTATTATTATTATTATTATTATTATTATTATTTGTTATTATTATTTGTTATTATTATTTTTGCTGCCTGTGAAAGATTCTGTATATAAGGCGCACTCTGTAAGTGTTTTTGCCTCTTTTCACGTCCTAGTATACCAGAGTGTGGTGTCTGTAGCAAGGTCTTGTCAAGATGGATTGGGAAACAGGGGTACCAGTGCCGAGGTATGATACATAACATGATAAAGCTACAGTGCATTGATTGGTCAATCTTACGTGATTTAAAGTTGGAGCGATCCATTGACCTCTCGCATAGTTTCTTACTTGGGTGGGGTCGTTTGATTTAAAGGTGCATCCTGTTCAAATCAATTAATTAATCAATATTAGTCAGTCAGTGAGTCCTTGGTCAGTGACTCAGTCAGTTAATCAATCAATCAATCAATCGATCAATCAATCAGTGAGTGAGTCAACCAGTCAGTAGTTTGTCAATGAATTAAGGAATGAATGAATGAATCAGTGAATCAGTTGGACAGAATGTCAGTAGATCAAATCGTAACTTATTAGACCATAACTTATCATACTTTATAAACTTATTAAGGAACCATAACCTAATCGGTTTACCTCAAACTGTTTCAGGCTGCAGCCTTGTGACACACAAGGATTGCCACTTCCAGACGTCTGTTATGTGTCCTGATGGTGCGGCCAAAAAACTGAACATGTAAGTTGGCGATTTCTGATATAATTCTTTACTTTTTATTATAATCACTTATTTATTTGTGGCATTCTATCACGGAAAAATATAAAAAGAGACGTGCAAAACATCTCAATGTAATGACAGAAACTATGAAGCAAAACCTGAATCTTTTCCAGTCGTGTCCAAATTGGTAACGTTTTTGCCCGGATGAGCAATGAAGACGTTGAGAATGCAATTTGTTTTTATGGCCAATGGTTTAGTATTCGGATTTTAAAAATTTCCTCGGGATTGGCCTGGAGCCCTTGAATGAAAGGTTTTCTGCCTAACATCGATGTCGATGTTGTGTGAACACCCATTGGTAAATAGGAAGGATAAATAATTGTAGGTTATGGGCGGGCCGGGAGTACGATCAAACATATAGAAGTTGTTTTCGTTAGCGCATTGTGTATGAGCCCCTTTGACACTCATGGCTTAGATATTCTGGCGAGTCACGTGATTAAACTTGGCGGCAAAGATTGAGAACCTCTCCATTGGTCAGAAATGCGATTATGCAGTGAAACATGACCAGAGTGAATACGGGTGCGTTCGATTGACCGTATTCCGGAATATGAATAGCTAAAATGACCCAAAGTTTTGCTTGTTGGATTGTTTTATTGTTTTCAAAACCTTTACGCTGACATTTCGAACAGCTCCCGATACATCTCGACATAATTCAGCTTCAAAGCAAAATGTTTTATTCATCAGTATAGCTATTCCTATTCTTATTGCGGAATAGACCCAATTGAACGCGCCCTGAGTAAATTTGCTTATCAGCCACCGCCGCTTCGTCACTGGTTACTTTGTTGTATAATCTCTGTCTGTTGCATGATGTGCATTGTCGATTTGAAGTATAAGAAATATTAAATGAAATATAGTGTAAATCTTATCAACAAGTTAATCGTACAAAATATAAAACTCCCTCTAAAAGATTACAGTACTTCAAGTAAATTAAACATGTAGGCGGTATAGCACTATCATAAACTAGGAAAAACAAAGCTGTCAGCAACTTGAGACTTCTCCTAACCTGCGTGTGCTGCTCTATTCTGTCCTATCCTGTATGAAACTCCAGTATAAGCACTTCTTCCATCGTGTCTGAAAAGTAAAGGGATGGTCAGTCCTAAAAGGTAGGCTCTCTAAACTCTAAAGCTGGAAGATAAAAGCTCAAAGATAAGAACCTTGCATTAAACTCAAAGTTTAAACACTAAAGTCGATCTAAACCTAAGATAAAGTGGAGGTTTACCTCGCCCTAAAATATTCTCATGATGTACTTACTCTTATTTAATACCATCTTGGAGTCCCGAGTCTCAGTTGATATAAAGTTTCACCTCCATTCAAGGTAAATAATGTGGTTCAATATATTTATAGCATTTAAATTTGCTGTGATGCTGTATGATATGTCTATGCGGCGAGAGAGTTAAAGAGAAAGTTGGCAATGAATCCTCCCCTCCCCCCCGGGATGGATCCCTTACAAGAGTTCAGAATTTGGTGGACGAGCGTGGGTTACAGTATAAGGAAATCTTTGGTTTTGACTACGACTCGGTTCGAAATAATAATTGACTCTGCGATTCTAAACTTTAAGTTTGACAAAATGACGAAGGGCAAAATAGAGGGGGCAAAAAAGAATGAAAGATCAAGTGAAAGAAAAGTATAATAACGAAGGAAAGGTAGAACTTGAGGCGAGAAAGGAGGGCCGGTTTTGGTATGTTTACAGCAGCCCGTTCATAGATTATTTCCCCAAACAGCTTAGTATTTTTGTCTTGCAGAGAATACCTCGATGATACAGACGAATAAATGAGCCTGTCTACTGTGGGGGACACATGCGCTTGTTGCATGAACATTGTTTCAGTAAATAACTTATATTAAATAAAACCTGCAGTTTCATCAAGCATGCATTCAGGTAGTTTAGGCGCACTTTTCGGCTCGTATACCTCGGAGAAAATAAAAACAGTGGCATATTTAAATCCTAAGCCCTCATTTTTGCCCTTTATTCACGCGTGTAAAACCTAACTTGTAAGTGTAAACGTAAACGTTACTCGAACATGATTTAGTCCTATAGATCACAAATAATTTTAGTTTTAGTCTGTTTAATATTGGTCTGTTTTTTTTTGTGTGTTGGTCTTGACGCTTATTGCCACCTAACCATAGAACTTCTAATATATACCTATAGTACTCAACCTCGAGTTGGTAGAAGCAAAATATAAAGAAAGAGGAAACATTGCGAACTAACCCTTGAAGTTTCAACGTGATCGTCTATTAGTCACTCCCTGTAAAGTGTTACTTTAAAAGTAAACCACGGCCTGTGCAGGCTTTGGTTCCAGATAGAAAGGAAGGATTATCAGTCCAGCACCTAAATGTTACAAAGATTATCACCCCCATCCTCAGCGCAATGATAGGTGGCTTTGCCTTGTTAGAAGTATTCCTGCACAAGCTAACCGCATTATTGAGTATAGGGGAGGGGAGGGCAGGGGAACTGTGAGCCCAAGTGTAGCGAGAAGTGAACAATATGTTCAGAGTATTTATAGTATGATTAAAAGAGTTACAGTATATTGGGAGTTGGGGGGAGGGGGGGGGGGGTAGTGTTGAACAACTTAACGGAATGCCTGAGTAAACTAAATGTTGTAACTAGAGTTAATTTTCCATAGTGAGTTGAGATCGGCATAACCACGCGTTAAGTTTCACTGCTCATATTACATGGCAACAATGGTAGCATTTAGAGGCATTTTAAAAAATGCGTTTATAGGATCCGTCTATATTTTTAGTCTTGAGTTGTCAAACGCCATTCTATTCCTCGCTCTTTTGAGTCAGACTCGACTTTAGTGAAGTGAAAACAAAATGGCTCAGTTTATGTTGTCGAATATTTCTGTAAACAGATACTTAGAAAAATGTTGTCGAAATAAGTTAGTCACAAAGTTACGTAGATGCTTTTTCAAAGAATATAATGTTGCTGATATAAAAGCATAAATGTCTACTTCGTGCGCATGAATATGAATAAAGTAGAGTACTCAAATATCAAGTCCTCCTTGTACTGATCGACCGTTTTCAATCTCGTCCTTGTAATACTCTCCCTAATGCCCCAAATTCTCTTTTGATATGTTTTGGCAACTTGTTAATTCGGCATTTCAGCGGCTTGCCCACATCAGTTTGATCGCACATTCAAATTTTTTCGGTTGCTGTGCGGCACTCATCAACTTCCGTCTAAAACCTCGTCATGCTGCTCCAATTTATCATTCTTCTTGCTGACTTCTCGGACTGCTCAAGGTCTTGGTCTGTTCTGGCAGGCTGATTTGTACGTCTTGCAGATTGCGGGTTCCTCGATGTCATCACCTGAAACAGTTTCTTCCTTATAACGAACCTCCGAGGAAACAGTCGCATGGCTTGCACGTGCCAGGTGTTCCTTGAACTTTGAACATTCCCGGTTTGTCTGGGGTGGGGAAGGTCACACTGAGACGACTGATCGAAATCAGACAGACTTGTACCTGACCTCCCGACCCATACACATTGGTTCTGCGAGCAAGATGGCGATGCTGGTGTGGACGTTGGTTGTAGTGGTGTTTCTTCGTTTCCTCATTTTTCTGTCGTTGGTCTGTGTTGTATCAGCCGTACATGGCATCGTAAATTCCAATTCTATGTTGCTGACGGTACGTGGATTGTTTGAAATGTGTACGTCGTGAAAAAATGAATTTTGCGCAATCTGTTCGACGCACGTTTACATGTGGTCAACATTTGTTACGAGTTGTTTTCTCGCTTATTTACAGTTGTTTCTTTCCTTGGTTGTTCCACTTCCACCGAGCGAATTCATAACGAAGACACTGGAGTATGCTCAGCTATTGAGAGTATTGTTCAAAAATCATCTTCTCAGGTGAGGATATTGAGATATTTATGTCTTAAGATATTCGAAGAAAGCGATGGGTGAAGGGTTGACACAGTATACGAAGTAATAATATTTGTTAGGCATGACGCACTGCACTTGTGTTCTGACTTTCTACCATATACGTTGTTTATCGAGTCAAAGACCCGTCAACAGTAACTACATGGAGGACTATTAGAGGGAGAGGGTGTTAATTGAGGACATAATTTCTTATTCACTTTTTTACTATTTTCATTTGTCAGTTAAAATGTCAACTCTTTTGTTTTTTTTTTATAGATTGTTCAACGAAGTTTTGAGGAGAGTAAATGGAGTTATTTCTTTTCCTCTGGAGGTTGTTGAGTTTGTAATGATAACATTGCCAGAGGAGAGTCTTCAGCATTATGTAAATCTTTTGCGGTGAGTGTAGCTCTACAATCTGTCTTCAATTTCATTTTATTAGCACTCATACTGAAATACTGAAATGGCCTTAGTACAATGATTGCTGAATTGATGGTAGAGGGGCTACATGATATTTTGGACTCTTGATATATCTCTGATGAATGAAATATTGTACCTGTGACAAGCGAGAATCATTGTTTACCAACAGTTCTTTGTTATTGTAATTTTCCCAACCGTGAAACAAAAGAACGTTTAACAGCCAACACTTCTGGTTTGCACATTAATAACAATAGGTGATGTCAGCGTCATCATTGCTATAGAGCTTGATAACCTTCATTCTGTGTTTGTTTTCAGGTTTATCATCTCTACAATAATGGCTGCTGTGACAGTAGCCTCATTAACACCAGTTATGTTATTTGCCACCATTACAAGGACTGTGTTCTGTTTTTTGTGTCACATTACGTGGTGGGTATACAGTGATGTCTTCTAGAGGTTGACATAACCTGCAAACACAGCTGCCTCACATGCTCGTTAATGTGTGGGGAAGGGGAGTGGGAGTGGGAGGGGTTGCGTGGTGGTGGTGGTGGTGGTTGGAGGCTATAGACTCACTCCATCCAGACATTCAACTACTTTACTGGTATACCCTTTGATAGTCCATGTTTTGGGGTTGAAATTAAGTGAACTGCCACAGTCAAGGCACAAGTTTTAGAACAAGTGATTTTTTTGAGTCTGGCCTTTTTATAATTTTTTTGTACCACTTTAGGGAGAGTTTCCCCTTGTATCTGCTTCCCCCAGGAAATTTCATTATATAATAGGAATTGTGGTGATGTCTTGAATATTTGTTTGACTGCAGTTACTCCACCCTCTCATGTTCTTCACAGGTGGGTTGCATCCTGTATATTGTCAGGTGTTGGAGTGCTATTTAATGCTGTACTTTCTGTGACTCAGCAAATGTTTCCTATGGCCCTGATAAGGATGGTGGACCTTACTGGGTGTGTCATAAGGTAATGTGTTAATATTACTGTGAAGTTAATTAACTGTGTACAGTTTTCAAATAGGCACGGCCCTAATTTTTCCTGGTTGAGGGAGAGTGAAATGCAGAAGAGTTTAGAGATATGGATGAGTAACATTCCAATGCGTGGGGGTAGGAGGGGCAAGGGTGGGAACGCAGGAGCAGATGGGGCAGGACATGTGTGGGAGGCGGGAGAAGAGAAGGTAGGAAGCAGGACTTCGTAGCAGCAGGATACAGGGTGGGAACTGCAAGTGTATGTATTTTGGGAAGGGGGCACTATATAGTCACCCCCTGTTCCCCTCCCCCATGATGCAGGAATGCAAGACCACACCCTCAAACTTAAACCTTCTTGCATAATGCACTCAAGGCAATGCACACAAAGCAATTTAGAAGCCCATTGATGTATATATTGTGATCTCATTTTATAGAAACAATATTGGCTTAGTGCTGGCCATTCCTGGAATGGTACCTTTCTTCAACTATGTGCTGACTGGGTACTTCTATCCTGGTTCTTTTGTAAGGTCTGTGTATGCCAGTCTGTACAATTATTACCTAAATCCATTATGGTTTATTCTAGGGGATAGAGGAATTAACACATTTTAAAAAGGGGGATGCCCAGACGTTCAAAATCCCCTTACCCCATGCCATTATATTATCCTGGAGTTGAAGTATACTCTGTAGTATGAAAAAAATGTGCCCCTTTATATACTTTGGCCCAGAAGAATTTTGGCAAGAGCATACCTGAACTAGGGCATTTTTAGATACAATAATTTTCTCCAGTCTACTAGCCTTTTTTGTGGACCCTATCACTATATATCAAAAAGCATAATTTTCTGCACCCTTTGTAAAATATTGTTTGAAAAAGGGACCCTTTTGGACATTATAGCTATTATAGCTCCCATCAGAGGGAGCCTTTCAGCAATGAATGAATCAACTCCAACTGCCTTTATTTCACAGACTAAATATTATTATTTCATGCAATCTGCATGAGAATCTGTCCCCAGCCCATGAAAAAAAGTCTTAATGTGTGTTTGGCATTTTAGCTCAGTAAAGTCATAGCCTTCAGAGGGTTGGAGATTGTAGCAGCAAATGATCTCCAACCATCTGATAGTCAGGCTAAATAGAATGTTGCAGCTATACTAACGAAGGGCTGACACTTGAAACATCAGCCTATATAACCACCCATGAACCTTTCATTGAATATAGCCTCTTTTTCAGGTTCCAGGCTTGTGCTAGGTACACTATTGGAAATTCATGTTACTCAGTTATTTTGGAGTCTTCCTTCTGTTGTTGGATGGTCATGAGAACTTCTTCTTTTCTCTGGATTGCATACCACCATTCCACAGCTACCTCAATCAACAGGTGTTGGAAACTGTTTGATCCCAGACCTCAGGAATGGATGTTGAAGTTCTTGTATTTGATTGGTTGCGGAGCCATCTTCCCCTTGATTTTGGACTCTCACTGTTTTGAACAATGCATCCACAATGTCCTCTGCACATTCAGTCAGATGATTTTCATGGTGTTCTTTAATTATGGCTTCATTCACTGGAGGCCATTAATGGTCTATCACGGGGTAACAGCCTCATTTCTCAACCTTCAAAGTGTTTGTGTGTCAGTGTATAATGTTTTTACAACTCTCCAAATGGCAAGAATAGACTATGGCATCACTTCACTCTATGCTGTCCAACTGTATTTGCATGGGTGGGTGTCATTCTACATGAGTAAGCTGATTGTAAAGAAAATCATGAATCCAGGCTGTGATGTGCTTTTGGGTCCAGATATTCAAGAATGCAAAGCTGAGTGAGATATATTTTGACCAGAAGCCAAATATGCAATCTTTAGTGTTTCACTCCCAAGTTCATAATGGAGATTTTCCCAATCATGTACCCCAGAAGAAACTGTGGCATGTTTAATTCATGGAACCCTAACCCAAAACCTGACCCTAATGGTAACCTGCCTAACCCTATCCCCAAATTGTAGGCATTAGTTACTGACAATAATTATTTATAAAGTAACTGATACTACACGTGTTCTGATTGGGTAAAAAGCCATGTTAGATGAGAGTATATTACATGCTGGCATGATAGGGGCCTTGTGGTTTCCCTACATGCTATTCTCCTGTTCTCTCAACTTCCTGCTTTTTTTGAGTAAGGTATCAAAGTCAAGTTTTATTATTTAAGTCAGTATTCAGCAGTATAAATCCTGCAGTATTTAGTATGGTATCTTTAGTTCCCTTTGGTGCACAAACAGGAAAAATGACAGAATAAAAAGACAGAATAACTCAATACTCCTCTTTTTCACCTTTTATTATCCAGACAACTTTGGTTTGGTCGGCACAACTAATTATGCAAAAGAGTTACAAGCACATGCACCACCATCTCTGACACTCATTCAAAGGTACATTTTCCCCAAATATTAGAAATGTAATAATAATTACAAATATATCTGCAATATTCTTAATATTTGAATAATATATTACATGTGAAATTTAGTTTGGAGTCATTTAGTCTCTGACAAGAGTCACTGTCTCAAAAGCTGGTAGACATTTGTTGACAAACATCTTGTGTTGACAGGATTTTTATCATTCCTTCAACTTGATCCAAACATGGATGTAATTCAGCATTCTTTTGACAGGCAATTTGTAACCTGCAAATAAAAAAATAGCAAATAAATAACAGCCAGATTAATGTATCAGTACAGTAAATCATAGAGTCATTTTCGCATGACTGTCAAAAATAATCATATGATTGCATTTGCTATGCTTTCCAACTGGTCCAACAAGTTTAGCAACATTTTTGGCCAATCAAGAGCAAAAGCAGAATTGGAGAAGGAGGATGGAGAAAAGGGAGTTCCCTGCTCCTGCTTGTTGTAGATCTGCTCATGCAGGCAAAATAATATTGAGTCAAAAATCATGTGGCTAAACACACCTTGTTTGAAGTTTGATCAACTGTTCTGGAGACAGTTGACACTTCTTGAGGGCCTTGTTGCACTGCACAGCCAAGGCCTTGAAGCACTGCTCCTTGCTTTTGTTGTGAGCTGGACTGTCCCATGTGGGAAGGCTGCACACATGAGGCCAGGCCAGGAGAACATAGTCCACCACAGAGTGCCACAGTTGGCACGCCAGAAGATTATCTCCTTGCTCAATGCATTTTTTCTGCAAGAACAAGTCGGGCCTCAGATCAGTTGACCTTACCAGCACCACAATCATTTTAAAATGATGTATTGGATAGTATTGAATTGAACAACCCCACCAATTTATATAAAGGATAGAGAACATGCTTTTTTTTTTTAAAACTTTTTGTGGCCTACCAAGTATGGTATGTTTTTAATTGGGTGTTTGAGACAAAAACATTTTGGGCATTAATCCAACCTGTTCAAATGGTATACCTGGGTGGTATATGTGGGTAGTTTTCTTGGGTATGGTGTCATATACGTGAGGAGCCAGGGAAACTGAAGAAGTACATATAAATGTATATATATATATATATATATATATATATATATATATATATATATATATATATATATATATATATATATATATATATATATATATATATATATATATATATATATATATATATATATATATATATATATATATATATATATATATATATATATATATATATATATATATATATATATATATATATATATATATATATATATATATATATATATATATATATATATATATATATATATATATATATATATATATATATATATATATATATATATATATATATATATATAGATATCTCTGCAGTGCATCATGACTGGGGAAGGTGGTAAGATCAATTGACCCTGGAGCATGTTGTGATTTTTCACCCTAAATAAGAACTATGTCTATTTCAAGTGATACATGCAGTTGTTTATATTTGATGCAGTATATAAAAGCAGAGAATCTTTGCTAAATGGTGATCAGTACATATACTGTCATCTATTCATGTCTATACTGCTTTGAGGAGTTTGCCATCTTTTGCACTGCGATCTGAAGGGATGAGTGATCAAATATTCTTTTCATTTCGTTAGTTAATTACTTGCTAATTTCTACCCACCTTGAATGCAGTAAGGTGACTCGCCACACGCCTGTAGCAAGACACGTCTCTTGGGGAACCATATAGTCGTGTATGAGGAAACGACTTGTAGATATTGTGCTGTAAACCGTTCAGCTTACTTATAAACTCGTCAAGATCTGGCTCAGGAATCAAATCAATCAACTCCTGTGAAGCAAGAACAGTCGACAATTAACTGCACAATCAGCATAACAATAGTGAGTGGCGTGCAGAAGCGAGCATTTAAAAACCTCCAAAGAAACCAACAATTTACCTCTTCCAGCTCAGGATGTCGCTCGAAGACCAAGTTATTTACCAAGTTCACCAGCTGAGCTTTTGTCAGACCGTTTAGTGCGATGGGGACCGCTACTCGCTCGTTGGCTTTGCAATCAATCGACAGCCGAAGACGCTTCCGAACCGGGCAACCTTCTTCGGCATGGTTTCCTTCTGTGTAGAAGAAGTGACGATCTTCTGTCGGCGTCATGAACACAGACGACATATCACACTCCTTTTCAATCCCGTTCGAAGTAGTTTCTTCTTCGCTGCTGGTACTCGTGGATGTAGTCTTGATTCTTTTGTTTGAAGCTCTTCCCGGTGAATGGCGTGATGGCGGCGTCCCTGTAGCTGCTGTACTGGCGACGAAGACGTTCTCGTCTGCGGGTCTTTCGTGATGTGCCATGGCAGTGATCGGGCTATAATTCGTGATGTCTTTCATTGCAGACATTCTAACTAAGGCTACAGGAGAAATCACGACAAATGACCTGAATGAATCGGGCACCAGAACCTCAGCGTCTAGATTTCGCGCGAAACACCGCAAGTGAATTCCGCGCCACTGCAACTCGTCTCTGATTGGTTAATAGATTGCCTCACTTCCATGAATGAAAATATTTTGAATTTTTTTGGAAAAGGACTAAAAAACACTTGATTATGAGCTTAGAAGCTGGTGTGATGCAATTTTTCAATGTAAAAATCAGTCAATTAAAGAGGAAATTAAGACGTTTCCATTTTAAATTTTAGAAAATTAAAAATGCAAATCATCTATATAACGTGCGCTTTCATTCGTGCGGTCCAGCTAACGGTTCATTTTTTATCGGAGTTTTCCAATCAAATTTCCTTTTTAGGAGAACTTGTGTATAACTGTAGGTGGAGCGTTGAAATGGAGCGCTTAGAAGCGCGCGCGTGCTTGAACAAATGATCGCGCGACCGCTCGCGAATCATAACAACTATTCGGATTCAAATAGTAACGAGGACGGAGCAAAAAAGCTGCGAACAAAAGATGAGACGAGAAACACAAAAAAAGTCGGGTAAGTGCAATATTAAGTCCTTAGAACTCCCATCCAACTTCTCACAATGAACAAGTGTAACTACATTTGCATCGTTTTAGGGAAAACAACTTCCAGGACAAAGAAACCTACCGCAACAGAAAGCACGAACACCGCGGCCCAAACCACAGCAGGTATTTTTTTGGTCTGGCAAAACGAGGACACATTGTGGCTGCAGCATTGCTAGCGCACTCAGCTTTACCAAATGTTGCTCCATTTTGGCACGCGCGAAACATAATTTGTTGCGGACACAAACGTTTGTGTCCCGGACAGACGAGAAAAATTGCTGAAAAACGTCATAAACATTTTTGTGTCCGCGCTGCAGCGCAACAACGTCGCCGCATGTTTTGCCACCCTGGAAACATCGAAACACATTGTTGCCGCTACCTGTGTGCCCTTGTTTTCCCCTGCTCTTAAGAGTATCTTGCTATATCATGAGTGCAGATCATAGGGCTATCAGCTCATAAACGTTATGGAAATGGTATGGAAAAATTTTGTGGAAACTATAATAATAATTTATTTAATGTCGAAACGTAGGGAGTAGTCGCCCAATCTCCCTAGCCAGGGGCTCACGTAAAAAACGCTCAACCTATAGTGCAAAAAGAATAAAGAAAGCTTACAATCGCACTAAACATTAACAATATATCACAAATATACCACGTACAAATATAAAAAGCTAACTTCAGGTTTAGAAAAGCTCATAATCAAATTATAAAATTATTACAAAAACAGACTATGGCAGCACAAAAGAGGAAAGGATGACGCATCAGTGTAAGATATATAAACTAGAAGTATTATAAACAGCGATTACATTGACAGCCAGTAAAACGGACGCCCTTTTTATGACCATGAAACTGAGTCAGAGTGGCGGCCAATTTGGCAGATGCAGGTAATGTATAAGTGGGCCCTTCAATTTAAAACTTTTGAAAAATACAACGAGTTTGTTTAAAGCGACAAAACATTTTTGTACCTGGGGTCAATAAAAATAGGTAAAAATACAAATGTGTGTTTATGTTGTTTCAAAAATCGAAAATTATAGATTAGATATAAATTTAAAATATAATCTTTACTTAAAGTACATAGAATGAATTGTAATACAGAACGATTGGTGACATGGTTTGTCCATTTTGTTATCAAAAGATAGCTAAAAACGTAAAGATGATAAACCAAGTTGTGATGATAAAGAATTAATTAATGATAATGGATGTGTGTTTTTAGAAACTGTGGTGTGGTGGACTCATATGAAACAGCATCTTTGGTGCGTCGATTTCTATGAAAAACGTTTATAGAATACGAAAAAGTCTATTTATTATTGGAAGTACCATATTGAAAACGTTATTAATATGTTGATCGAAAAGAATAACAATCAAATGTTGTATATCAGAAAGGGTTAAAAATTATCAGCTTGGAAGGGGCTATAAAATTAACAAAATTTCACTAAGCTGTTTTGACGATAAGAGATACATGGTATCATGGTATCACAAGTTACTGTTACGGACGTTATAAATCTTACATCCAGTTTGATAGGTATGTATGACGTCACTACACAGCTGTTCCATTAGATATACTTCAGCATATATGAAAAAGTCATAGGCATTTGATTCCAGTATTTGGTTAATGTGTGCGTCTCGACACAGCTGTGCCGGTCATTATATATTCCAAGTGATGCAAATATGGTCTATTTTGTGTCCCAAAGGTAGTCCTGCAAGCACAATATTTCTTTCTTCTTAGTGGAATTGCGGTTCTTGTTTAGGTTCATATTTATGTTTTGTTTGTGTGACACATACACACACATCCACATCTACATTAAGGCCTTGATCTCTTTGGAAAACACTCCGGACTGCGACTCGACGTTTCCAACGCTGCAACCCTTCTCAATGGATTTCAGCTTGAGGAGTTGATTTGAATATAAAGAAACTTTGTTGAAAAAGCTCTCGAGCGATATATTTTTTTCCTGCGTGTAATCTATACACAACCACTTCCACATCGTGGTCTTGATCTCTTCGGAAAAATCCCACTCCTTGTATACCGACTTTTTTTTGGATTTTCCAATGATGCCTACAATTGCACCAAATTTCAAGCGCCTTTGACTTTATGTAGTTAGAGCGGTCGTCTGGAGATTTCTCCTTCACCCACTCGTTGATTTCATTTCGTGCTTCATCTGGCAGTGCTTCATCATCATCTTTGCCTAGATTGAATGGAATACAAAAGAACCTTGAGGGAACAACATCGTCTGAACCAAACTTTGCTGGTTGACAGTTAGCCATTGTTATCCAGTGCACTTTGATAAGAACCACAACAACAAACTCCCAACGCAAGACTACAGCTGAAATGTGAAAGAACTTCGCATACTAACAACTTTAAGTCAGCTACAACTTCTGTTGATTGGTTGAAAAAATCATACGACTTGAGAACAATGGCAATCTGATGACTCATTTCATAGGGAAAGTCCCTGACATTATAGACTTCCTGTTTTTATTTTATTTATTTTTTGAGAAACATATTCAATGACGCATAACAGCTTTGTCGGTCACTATCTAATTCACACTCTGTTTTTAATTTTACTTCTTTCCATGTAACAGTTTTGAGCCATCAGCATATAAACGCACATTTGCTTTTGAAAATCATAGTTTTCCGGGGTGTAAACAATGGGTTTAACGCGGGTTTTTAACGGTCCATAACCAATTTGAAATCGCCACGTATATGACGCGAGTGTCTAATATTAGTAGATGACGTAGACGGACTTTCAGTTGAAAGTGGGGCAGGCTTGAGCATGCCCAATCAGAGTGAACAATGGCAGGGGGCGTAAACAGTGCAACGGTTTTACACTACATTTGCACGTGGACTCTATACAGTGAAAGAACCGCTAATTGTGTGCCTTATATTCGATTTATGCAGATATCTACAATAATGATTGTTGAACAAAGTGGAAGTAAACAAAAGGGGCTTTAATCAGAGTTTAGAAGTAGCCCAAATTCAGTCCAGTGTAGTAACAAATTAGCAGATTTGCCCTAGTCTTGTATAAAGCGCTATTTTCAGTTGCTCATGAAGCCACGAAGTATCATACGACATCTCCAAGCGGACACCGAGGCGGACAGCACGCAGATTTGGTCCTTACCAATTTTCACGTGTTTCTTTGTAACTGAACTCTCTGTAACAGAGCTCCCTCTAAGGCGGACAGTAAATCTAGTCCCAAGGGTGTCTGCTTTAGAGATAGTTCACTGTATATAGCATGCACAGGTGCTCAATACCCCACCATGCCTCCCCTCATGCGGATGTATTCTCTTTCTGTTCTTTAGATGAGCGCCGACTGAGAAAACTAAAAGTATTCCTCAAAAGCGTCTCTTACAACGGAAGTGAAGGGCTGGGGTTTGAGACGCTGAACAACTTGTACTGCGACAGCGTATTGGCAGACCAACCCCCCTGTAGCACCTTGATGGCACGGCACGAGTACAAGTGTGACCCTACCCCCTTCCTTGTTGCCAGCTGCTTCAACAGAACACAACTAGAGCCAGCGAGAAAGAACGGCAGCAAGGGAGGACAGGCCGCACGCAGAACGCCAACCAAGAGACAGACAGCCAGTCCAAAGAAAACCAACTCGAAGAACGATACCAGTAAGAATCGATTGGTTCAAGCAAGGGAACACGTGGCTCCAGTGCTGTTAAAAAAGGACGAGAAGATAAAACTTGCAAATGACGTCCTCATTCGTGACACTAAAGCGGGAGAGAAGCTGGTAAGTGCTCCAAGCGTTAGGGAGCTTGCTGCAGCTGAAAGTACCTTAGGAAAGGAACGAACGCCGGCAGAAAAAAACACCGAGAAGAAAACAGGCCAAGAAAATACGAACCAGAAACAAGAAGAGAAACGAAAGGAAAAGAAAGAGAGCAGCGGAGAGAGCGCCGCCACGCAGAAGGACGAGTGAGTCCAACAAGAACTCAAACAACTGTATTCCTGTCAAATGACTGAACCTTCGACCCGTCAGTCACCACTCACTGGCATGTTTCAGCATTTTATGTAGCATTATCAGCTAATAATATACCAACCCGCACTAAATAGAAACGCGATACTTTATTTAAACTATTACACCTTCATAAAAATGCCGTATATTACGTACATACTGTATTGCAAATAAACCTTAGTATAGCTGTGTCTTAGTTTTTGTATGGAAACTACATTTTTCTTCAGTTGGAAACGCCGAAGAGATGAAACGTTTCGCATGTTTGCGGGCACTTTCCATGTTGATCTGGCGCATCTTAAGGTTCATTCCAGTCATCCAGACAAGTTCTTGCAGGTCCAAATCTAGGCAATCACGGCGACTCCGACGTTGTTCCGTGGAAGTCCGGCAGCCAGGACTGGACGCGCTTTCTCAGCTCCTGTCGTCTGGCCTCTCGTCCTCGTTCTTCTTTCAACATGGGAATGTACTTTTTCCAGCAAGTCATGGCCAGGTTTTTCAAGCGCCTGGAGACAAAAAGTGGCGGGGTAAGCGATGAACTGTACACTTTGATTCATCTACTTCACGACTACAGCAACAGATCAGATGAGAGAATAGAAGGGCTGTGAAGGGCAGAGAATGGACAATGGGACGTCGGGGGTGGATCCAGGAGAAAATCTGACCAATTTTCAAATTTTAAAGCGCGGAAGGCGCAATTAGGGGGTTCAGGGGCATCCTTCCCCGAAAAAATGAGATTTGGCTGTCCACAACGCAATTTCATGCCATTTCTGGAGGCTTGGAACTAAATTCCCAAAAAGGTTTCCGTAAACCGGTGTAAAACGGTCAGGATCCACGCCTGGACGTTGGGGTGATCTGGGTTCCCATAACAATACCAGAATGTCTTGTTATCCACAGGGTTCGAATTAATGGTTGTCTAGTTGTTCCGGACAAGCTAGAGCAGCCAAATAGCATGCAACCGTTGTCCCTTGGACAACCAATGACGCAAAATATGCAACGATGAAAAATGATGCAGCTTAATGCTGCGTGATGATGCTGCTTTTCAACACAATATGGAGTGGCAAGAGATTGAATGGGGCAACCAAAGCATGACTTGTGGCTGTCCTTGGGACAACTGAGCATAAAAGTTAATTTCGAACCCCGTATACATTCGTTGTTACACAAAAGAACTCGACAGTTCAAGTTCCAGGTGAGCCATAAAAAGAATTTTAAAAACGACAGACTCAAAGCATTGTGGTGGACTCATAGTACGGTGTGTGATAGTACTCTAGTCCTATACAGCATAAACACGTACTCACCACAGGTTGTGCTCCTCCGCCCTTCTTTCCTTCTCCCAGTACAGCAGCTCCTCCTCAGTGACGTAGTTCTGCCAACACCGGAAGTACTTCCTAACCAGGTACGAGGCGCAGTAGTCAGCGGCGACCCCCTGTAGTCGCACGAAGTGCTGGCCGTACTGAGGGAACAATTGGTGGGACTTATTAGGATCCCATGTCAGGTAAGTGCAGCGTGTTGAAATGAGGTTTAAGTAGTTGTCGTAACTATTTACGATGCAGAAAAAAATTGATTTCACGGCTGGAGGGAAATTGCCAAGAATTCAGCCCTTTTGTTTCCGAAGAATGTTCAGATGACGTGTGAGAGCCTCACTACTGGTGCTACCCGAAGTTTGAGTGCACGCCTTGTTAAACATATAAACATATTTCAGACTTGGATCCTGGATCAGCTATCAACTGGAGCCAGGAGAACAGCAGGGTAGTAAAGCCTGCGTCTGTTGGCTATAGTGATATCAGCCCAGAGTATTACGAATAAGGGAGCATACACTACAGCAGGTAAGGATCAGGAAAAAACTTCTGTAAGCAGGATCTAACCTTCCTCCATTGTCTCCAGCTTCGTTTTAACAGTATCTTTCGAGACAGCTGGTCAGCAGCTCTGTCCCTCTCTTCCCCAGCCCTCCGGGTGTACTCTAGCCACGGGTAAAAGCATGCTTCCAGTAGTCCTCTGTTCCGGTGCTCTACAGCCACACACATGTTCTCCTGCGTCATGGCAACCAGGCGCTTCCAAGGCGACAAGCCATACGTCACGAGGAGCGTCCTGGCGTATTGCTGGTCGGCCTGGGCGTTCATCTGGCGCACGTGTTCCAGTCGTTGCTGCTTCTCTTGCTCGCGCTAATTGAGGTAAAGGGGGTGATATTAGGAGCCACACATTAGTTACTAAAAAGTATGGATCCAGGTTTAAGTCTCAGGTATAAAAACTATAAAAAACGAGGCTTTTTTGTATTTTAAAGGGTTGATAAGAACGGTTGGCCACATCGAAATCGCGTTTCATATGAGTTTTAAAACTCGTCCCTCGATTGAGAAGTTAGCAAAAGTCGCGCTTCCCAGTAACCAGTTGCGTGCAGTTTTTCTTGACGTTTTCCTGTTCAAAGCATAAAGAGGGGCAAATGTTTACCAGAGATAAACAAAAGGGTCACTATTTCGACCCCTATTTTTAAACTAAAGGTCGAAGATTATCTTACTTCTCTCTGAAGTCGTTTCTCTTCTCTTTTCTTCTTAAGTAGTTCTTGTTTCTCTGCCAGTAGCTCCGCCTCCTTACGTTCTTGCTCCAGTTTTAGCCGAGCCTGAGAGTAGAAAAGTAATAATTTATGCTGGTGAAAGTGACTTGCAGTTGCATCCACGTGACCTCCTATACCACAAAAAGACAATCATACAGAACAAGGGTAACTAAAACTTAACGGTGATAAATTTGAACCTGTATAGAACGGCCACCCTGTGGGGAGTGGGGACAGAGTATTGGTTGTTGTTGACAGGTGGCGTTGTGGGGAGGTGGGGGACATAATATGACGCCACTGAAATAAACCTGTACCGAATTTCATACACCTTCATCAAACCCAAGACAATAACTCACACAATAAATAAACAATCGCAAACCAATTTTCTGGGGTGGGGGGAGGCTGTTCCCGTTCACAAGAAGTGGCCGTTGTAGTAAGGTTTCAACAAGAGTAAATGTAGTGACTGGTAGCCTGCGGGTACACACCCGTTTCCCATCTGGGCGTTTCCAGGATTTTGTAAAGTTCTTACCAGTTTTTCATCTTCGGCTCGCCGCCTTTTCTCTTCAATGAGTTTTTTTCTGGCAATACGATCTCGAGCTCGCTCCTCCATAGCTGAAAGAAGACAAGATACGGTAATCAGACACAATCTCATTGCATGTTTAGCACATGTGAAGCAGCAGTGTGCAACACTTAATCCACAGACAAGCTCGCCATGTAGGTTCAAAAAAGCGTAGGATACCAACAAGTGCTACTTATTCCCTTTAATACAATTTTGTCAGTCTTAAGGATTTTTCGTCCTTACAGGTCTCGTTAGTCCCATACCATCTAAGTCGATGAAAAAAACCTCGGTGCTACATGTGTTACAGTCTAACTCACCCAGCCGGACAGTTTTGGTGGTGGGCCTCTGGGATTTAACAAGCGCTTCCCTGGACAGTATTTTACTTGATGCGGCACTGCGACCAGTGTCCAGACAGCCATCACCGTCTGCTTGCAGATTCGTCTGAGAATCGGCTCTGCTTAATAACGACTGATTTGGCTGAGCTGTGTCTTTGTACAACACGTCCTCTGATCTGCTCCGAGAAAGTTCTCTTCTCGTCCCGCCCTTTGTGGTGTCTGTAGTCGCCTTGTTTTCGCAAGGCAGGATCAGAGTTTCCACTTGATTCACGTGGCTGTGCGTCCTCTGTCTGTGGGACGCTTTAGGTCTTACTCTGCTCTGCTGCTTGTTCCACTGCTGTTTGTCATCTTCGCTCTCTGATTTGTTCGGCGCATTCCTGTGAGGTGAGTGGTGTGATTCTTTAGTCCACGCGGTTTTTGGTGGCTTTTTAAGACTTGCCTTGTGGTCTGGCTTTCTTGAGCAACGATCATTCTCGTCAACACTTCTTTGCGCAGCAGATGCGTTTTGAAAGGACTGGGGTTTCCTTGCTGGCTGTGAGAACATTTCATCCTGTGCGTTTAACAAATCATAAAAGTTGTTGAAGCAAGCACAAGGATGAGCACTGAAAAGGGAGAAAATTACTGATAGCAATGTTTATTGTCTACGCGTAAATCCAGACCGGTTTACGGAAACAAATCAGATTTTAAAAAGTTAGTTCTGGAAATGACGTTTTGGAGATCACCAAATATAAACATTTTCATTGCGTAGCATGCCACTTTTATCCACCTGCTGCTATAGAATAGAATAGAGTATTACTAAACCGATGATCTTAAAAAATATTGCGCCAACACAGTATCAAAAGTACTTGCAAAATCTTCATTGCTCATTCGAGACAAAAAAACGTTACCAATATTTGGACACGATTTAGTTTTTTCTCTTCTACTATTGTTAAAGCTCATAACTTGTGGGGTCGTGAACTTGCTAAAATGAATTTAGAATGGATCGCACTATGGCGCTATCTTGGCGATACTGAGCAATAGGTTCTCACCACTTTCCTAGCTGTATTCGTCCTTGAATCAGGAACATGATCACCCTGTTCATCTTCGACATCTTGCAACTCCAGCTCCATATTGCCACCATGCTTGCTCCACAATTTGCCAGATGCTGCAGCCTCCAGTAGGGCTGCCATTTTACTTGCTTTCCTGCTGTGCTCCTCCTCAAGCTGCTTCTGCTTCTGCTGCTGATGGACGAATTTCTGCCACGCTTGGAAACATCGGCGCAGGATATGATGGGTACGAAAACTGCCAGCAAGTTGCTCTTTTCTGGGAAAGGAGGCAAACAAGGAAAAATGTTTGAAGGGTAATAAGTTCAGGTAAAATACAGCTAATAATTTTATAGTCAAACCAAAATTAAGCGGACAGTTCTGAGTCTACTCCCCAGTAAAATATACTGTAAGCTCTACCTCCAGTCTATAAATAATTGGACACCTTTTAATTCCCTGAGGGTGTCTGCTTAATACAGGTTTGATTGTACAGTATATTTAAAAATTATATTTTGCTGGTGACATGTTTATGCACTCTCACAAATACATGCCTGTGTTTTTCCTTCATTTCCCAAGCAATTGCTTGGGCCTCTTTATCAGATCTGATGTGCCACACGTAAGCTTTCCATGCACTCCATGCCCTCAACTTGCAGCGCCAGTCAGCCAATGCTCTGGCCTTACCAAATTTGATGCGTTGATTTACAACTGCTGACCACCATGCAGAGAAATGTGTTTGAAGGACCTGGAGTTAATTGAACAAGTCAAGCAGTTGTAAAGAAATTAACCACTAGAAAATCCAGAGCTTTGCAGCTTTCACAATTTAGTAATGATGATCTCAAAATACCTGAAAAGGCTGGTATAACTGGTCTAAAAATGATGACAGGCTCAGTTACACTGTACATTCTCTTACAGTCTCTCTGTTTTGGAGTGTGTGTGTGTGTGTGTGTGTGTGTTTGTGGGGGAGGGGGGCTGGGTGTAGATGAGATACAAACCCTACATGGGTATATAGAGAGAACTTAGCTGCACCCACCCTGAGATTATCTCTGGTCTCCTGTGCTGCCTTGTCTTCCATTTGTTGCAGCAACATTCGTCTCATCTCCTCCTTGTTCTCTTGTTCCTGTCGCTGATATTCCGCCTTCCTGTGCATCTCTTCTTCCAACTGCTGCCGAGCAAGAGACTCCACCTTCAACTGCTGTTGTTTCTCACTACAAAGAAAATATTGCACATCCCAGTCAAGTGTAACTGTCCTTTCCTTTTGGTCAGAATCTAATGTTTACGTAAGTTAGACTGCATGGATCAATTAACTAATAGACACTTGTGATCACCTCATATGCATTTCATACAATCATATACATGTACATTAGTGTAGTTTACATAAACTTTACAGTAGCTAATTAAAACTGATAATATCTCTAAAAAAATCACATGATTACATACAAACGCTCTTGCAAGTTTCATTCTAAATTGTTCATTCAGTATGATGTTCTCTCTTCAGTCTTGATTTTCTTACCGTTGGGATTGTTCTCTCTTCATTCTCTTCTCTTCTTCCATTGCACGGCGCAACTTTGCCATCTCCTTCTGAATCTCTAGCTCCTCCCTCTTGATCTGCAACTGGCGCTCCTTCTCCTCCTTCATCACCTGCTGTCTGGCCAGGTTCTCAGCCTCTTTACGGGTTGCTCGGTCACGCTGCGACCTCTCATGTTCTTTACGTCTGGCAGCACTTTTCTCTTTCACCTGGGACAAAACATAACCTTAATGTACAGTCTTCTATTACTTTATGTGATTGGGAGCATTCCTGGTAAAAAAAAGTTGTTATAATTTTTTATTATTAATTATTATTGCAGTGAGGGTGAATACAGTACTCTCATATATTACTGATTTTTAAAAGCCTTTGCTGTTCCAGCTGTCTACGCAGATCATGCATGTTTTTACAGACAAGGAGTTTGTCAAAAGCACTGTAATTTGGTAAAGGTGCCTTACTACAGCTGTGGAATTTTATTTCCCTCTTTTTGACAGAGACTTCAGACCTACCTGCTGGTGTCGCAGCTCCATTTTGGGCCTGGGATCTTTGCGTTTCCGATCTTCAAATCCCAGATCACTGAGAATGTTTGTCTCCACGACCTTCTTGTCTAACATGTCTCTGAGAAACTGCTGAACTGCTATCTCTTCATCCAAGTCTTCATCATACTGAGAACCTGATCACAGAAGAACAAACAGGCAAAGATCAGTTCAATTCAGATAAGATATACATGTTCACTATATGTTCCTCTTACATTTAATTTTAATTAGTATTCTGCTGTAAACATTGTAGCAGAGACAAAGTACTGACATGTAGGACATGTAGTGTGGGGAAACTCTGACATGCAGTGGAGTAGCTTCCAGCTTCTCCTGTCTTTTATAAAACAACATTTACCTAATATAAAAATAATATTAATATTGTCACAGCATGGGATAACTATGGACCTAAATTATTTTGTACATATTTTATACACAGTAGGTCTTCCTGAGGACGCAAATTATGTATCAACAGTATGGCATTATTAGTTGTGGTGTAACTACTCCTCAGTTCTGAAATGATATTGGAAATATTCTTACCGGGCTTGAGTTGTTGTTGGTGTTTATATTGTGGACTCAAACAACTGTCATGGGAATCCTCATCGTGAATGCTGCCATCAGCAGAGAGACCAAATGAATGACTTTGTAAACCATCGCTGAGTGTGCGTCTTGCTGATGCAGATGCACTGTGTGCCCACCTCTCATCTTGGAATTCAACCTCCATTTTGAAATCATCCAGTTTCTTCTCTTGAACCCAGGAATCCAGCAAATCTTGAGCTGTGGTAGGTATTTACAATAGTGAGTTTAACGAGAACTGTGCAATATTCCGCCCAGTACACAAGATAATATGACTGCTGAAATATTTTCCAAGGAATACCCCTAGATGCCATGGGATTACAGCATTGGGATCATTGCTGAATGCATGATCTTACAAGTCACAATATTGCTCATTACATATATTTAAACAGTCATGTTATATTTTGTACCTTCAATCATTGCATCGTCATCTATATGGACCTGTTCCAGGACATTGTGATAACCGCTACCAAACACCTCCTGAGCTGCGTCCTGCGAAGCCCTCTCCACTCTCTTAAAGACAAAAATGTTCATACCATTTAATATGAGAATTGCACGACATTCAACCCTTGAAGTTGAATGGGCCAATGCATTTAATAACTGCACCCCCCCCCCCCGGTTGAGGACCTCTGATATATCTTACCCCCAAGGAAATCCAGAAATTGACTGACCCCTGAGGAAATCCAGCAAAATTCACTGTAACCCCTGAAGAAAATACAAAAATACCCTGAAGAAAAAGCTTTTTTGCTCATCCCCCCGAGGAAATCCAGCCCCAAAAATGTCTACCCCTGAAGAAATCCAGGAGTCTGAAAGAGGCAGCCCCTGAAGATTTCCAAGGTCCTCAACCGGGGGGGGTGCAGACATTAAATGCAATGGCCCAATACACAGCTGTGTGCAAGCAAACAAAAACAAATAGATACATCGAAATCCACAAAAGTTTGTCGGTAGTCGAGTATATACAGTACTATACCGTAGGTGTTGTATAAGAATGATACAATTTGGAGATGTCACACTGGAAAAAAACAACACGATTGTGTTTGACAGTTTCAATAAATCTAAAAATACAAACTTTGATCCAGTCTTGCACATTGTTCCTTGCGTGATTTGGCTAGCCAGAAAAAAAGCAAAGAACTGTAAGTATGACGAAGATCTTGTAAATTTAGAACAACAGAAGTGTTTCGAGTTTCACTAGTTGAAGTTTGACGTACGTACCGGCTTCGAGCTAATTCGCCGCTTCCATTTAAACAAATCAGATCGCGATCCAGCCATTGAAGTTTACAGGACAGTTCACCAGTCTATACACATGACTCAAAATGTCTCATCAGGCCGATGCTGACTCTGTGAAACGAAATAAAACACGGTCATCCGAACAAGGCGTCCCAAAGTCCGCCATGTTTATGTTTAAATAATTGCTGCAAACTGGGTTCTAGTCACCAGTCTCCATGACATCCCGAACCGCGCGAAAAGTTTGATAGAGAAGTCAGAGCTAAGGAGAAATTACGTAGACCGTTATCAGCTATGGCGGGAAAACCTCAACAACAGACAGCGATATTTTATTGTTTTTGTTTTCCTTTTTTACGAATGTTTCAAGAATATTCACGACACCTTGCGTTTGACCAGCGGACTCCCAAACTGGGATACACTATAATAGGGTTACACCAAGTACTAACCCACGGCTCTGCTGACAAAATGGCGGACATATTCAGGTTTGAACTGAAGGCCAAGATTTCGCATATCTGCATTGTTAGCGACAATATTATGACCAGGGAATTGAATATACTTGGGTGAAAGTGACACGCCGTCGACAACGGCTCAAGTGAAGAATATAGTCGTTCACTTTACGTACAGGAATTGAATGAAGGTGAGTTTTTCTTGACGTGTTTTCCATTTCATATGCCTGGGAGAGTTGATCACTCTTGGGAGTGAAAGGGTTAAAAGTGAATGTCCGTCAGAATCGATCAAACGGCCGGCACATATGAGTCACAAAATTGATTATTTTCGAAGTTTTATGTCTGAACAATCCCTTAGTTGGTTTTCAGAAATACTGAATTTTATGGTCGGAAAGTTTGAAAACCTGTATTGGCCGAAAATCCCTCAAAATCGATTTATCTAATGCCACAATTGCTCGACCTGATAATCGCAAAGCAGCTACAGTGTTATGACTTCTTAAATGCCATGGATTTTCGTTATTGTTTAGGTCTTTCTTCGACGATTTATTACATAATAATTATTATATTTTAAAACTATTTTATCCACACTTTGGATTTTTTTCGTAAGGGTCCCCCTTTGGATTTTTTTAGTAAGGGTCCCCCCTTTGGATTTCTTTAGTAAGGGTCCCCCCTTTGCATTTTTTTAGTAAGGGTCCCCGCTTTGAACTTTTTTCGTAAGGGTCCCCCCTTTGGATTTTTTTCGTAAGGGTCCCCCCTTTGGATTTTTTTCGTAAGGGTCCCCCCTTTGCATTCTTTTCCTAAGGGTCCACCCTTTGGATTTTTTTCGTAAGGGTCCCCCCTTTGCATTCCTTTCCTAAGGGTCCACCCTTTGGATTCTTTTCGTATGGGTACCCCCTTTAGATTTTTTTCGTAAGGTTCCCCCCTGTGGATTTTTTTTGTAAGGGTCCCCCATTTGGATTTTTTTTCGAAGGGTCCCCCCTTTCGATTTTTTTCCTAAGGGTCCCCCCTTTGCATTTTTTTTATAAGGGTCCACCCTTTGGATTTTTTTCCTAGGGGTCCCCCCTTTCGATTTTTTCCGTAGGGGTCCCCCCTTTGGATTTTTTTCGTAAGGGTCCCCCCTTTGGATTTTTTCCGTGGGGGTCCCCCCTTTGGATTTTTTTCATGAGGGTCCCCCCTTTGGATTTTTTTCGTAAGGGTCCCCCCTTTGGAATTTTTTCGTGAGGGTCTTCCCTTTGGAATTTTTTCGTAATGGTCCCCTCTTTGGGTTTATTTCGTAAGAGTCCCCCCTTTGAATTTTTTTCGTAAGAGTCCCCCCTTTGGAATTTTTTCGTAAGGGTCTTCCCTTTAGATTTTTTTCGTACAGTCCCCTCTTTAGATTTTTTTTCGAAGGGTCCCCCCTTTCGATTTCTTTCGTAAGGGTCCCCCCTTTGGATTTTTTTCGTAAGTGTCCCCCCTTTGGATTTTTTTCGTAAGGGTCCCCCCTTTGGATTTTTTTCGTAAGGGTCCCCCCTTTGGATTTTTTTCCTAAGGGTCCCCCCTTTGGAATTTTTTCGTAAGGGTCCCCCCTTTGGTTTTTTTTGCTAAGGGTCCCCCCTTTCAATTTTTTTTGTAAGGGTCCCCCCTTTGGATTTTTTTCGTAAGGGTCCCCCATTTGCATTTTTTCTATAAGGGTCCCCCCTTTGGATTTTTTTCGTAAGGGTCCCCCCTTTGGATTTTTTTCGTAAGGGTCCCCCCTTTGCATTCTTTTCCTAAGGGTCCACCCTTTGGATTTTTTTCGTAAGGGTCCCCCCTTTGCATTCCTTTCCTAAGGGTCCACCCTTTGGATTCTTTTCGTATGGGTACCCCCTTTAGATTTTTTTCGTAAGGTTCCCCCCTGTGGATTTTTTTTGTAAGGGTCCCCCATTTGGATTTTTTTTCGAAGGGTCCCCCCTTTCGATTTTTTTCCTAAGGGTCCCCCCTTTGCATTTTTTTTATAAGGGTCCACCCTTTGGATTTTTTTCCTAGGGGTCCCCCCTTTCGATTTTTTCCGTAGGGGTCCCCCCTTTGGATTTTTTTCGTAAGGGTCCCCCCTTTGGATTTTTTCCGTGGGGGTCCCCCCTTTGGATTTTTTTCATGAGGGTCCCCCCTTTGGATTTTTTTCGTAAGGGTCCCCCCTTTGGAATTTTTTCGTGAGGGTCTTCCCTTTGGAATTTTTTCGTAATGGTCCCCTCTTTGGGTTTATTTCGTAAGAGTCCCCCCTTTGAATTTTTTTCGTAAGAGTCCCCCCTTTGGAATTTTTTCGTAAGGGTCTTCCCTTTAGATTTTTTTCGTACAGTCCCCTCTTTAGATTTTTTTTCGAAGGGTCCCCCCTTTCGATTTCTTTCGTAAGGGTCCCCCCTTTGGATTTTTTTCGTAAGTGTCCCCCCTTTGGATTTTTTTCGTAAGGGTCCCCCCTTTGGATTTTTTTCGTAAGGGTCCCCCCTTTGGATTTTTTTCCTAAGGGTCCCCCCTTTGGAATTTTTTCGTAAGGGTCCCCCCTTTGGTTTTTTTTGCTAAGGGTCCCCCCTTTCAATTTTTTTTGTAAGGGTCCCCCCTTTGGATTTTTTTCGTAAGGGTCCCCCATTTGCATTTTTTCTATAAGGGTCCCCCCTTTCGATTTTTTTCGTAAGGGTCCCCCCTTTGGATTTTTTCCGAAAGGGTCCCCCCTTTGGATTTTTTTTCGAAGGGTCCCCCCTTTGGATTTTTTTCGTAAGGGTCCCCCCTTTGGATTATTTTCTGTAAGGGTCCCCCCTTTGGATTTTTTCCGTAAGGGTCCCCCCTTTGGATTTTTTCTGTAAGGGTCCCCCCTTTGGATTTTTCTCGTAAGGGTCTCCCCTTTAGATTTTTTTCCTAAGAGTCCCCCCTTTGGATTTTTTCCCAAAGGGTCCCCCCTTTGGATTTTTTTCGTAAGGGTCCCCCCTTTGGAATTTTTTCGTAAGGGTCTTCCCTTTGGAATTTTTTCGTAATGGTCCCCTCTTTGGATTTATTTCGTAAGAGTCCCCCCTTTGAATTTTTTTCGTAAGAGTCCCCCCTTTGGAATTTTTTCGTAAGGGTCTTCCCTTTAGATTTTTTTCGTATGGTCCCCTCTTTAGATTTTTTTTCGAAGGGTCCCCCCTTTCGATTTCTTTCGTAAGGGTCCCCCCTTTGGATTTTTTTCGTAAGTGTCCCCCCTTTGGATTTTTTTCGTAAGGGTCCCCCCTTTGGATTTTTTTCGTAAGGGTCCCCCCTTTGGATTTTTTTCCTAAGGGTCCCCCCTTTGGAATTTTCTCGTAAGGGTCCCCCCTTTGGTTTTTTTTGCTAAGGGTCCCCCCTTTCAATTTTTTTTGTAAGGGTCCCCCCTTTGGATTTTTTTCGTAAGGGTCCCCCATTTGCATTTTTTCTATAAGGGTCCCCCCTTTCGATTTTTTTCGTAAGGGTCCCCCCTTTGGATTTTTTCCGAAAGGGTCCCCCCTTTGGATTTTTTTTCGAAGGGTCCCCCCTTTGGATTTTTTTCGTAAGGGTCCCCCCTTTGGATTATTTTCTGTAAGGGTCCCCCCTTTGGATTTTTTCCGTAAGGGTCCCCCCTTTGGATTTTTTCTGTAAGGGTCCCCCCTTTGGATTTTTCTCGTAAGGGTCTCCCCTTTAGATTTTTTTCCTAAGAGTCCCCCCTTTGGATTTTTTCCCAAAGGGTCCCCCCTTTGGATTTTTTTCGTAAGGGTCCCCCCTTTGGAATTTTTTCGTAAGGGTCTTCCCTTTGGAATTTTTTCGTAATGGTCCCCTCTTTGGATTTATTTCGTAAGAGTCCCCCCTTTGAATTTTTTTCGTAAGAGTCCCCCCTTTGGAATTTTTTCGTAAGGGTCTTCCCTTTAGATTTTTTTCGTACGGTCCCCTCTTTAGATTTTTTTTCGAAGGGTACCCCCTTTCGATTTCTTTCGTAAGGGTCCCCCCTTTGGATTTTTTTCGTAAGGGTCCCCCCTTTGGATTTTTTTAGTAAGAGTCCCCCCTTTGGATTTTGTCCGTAAGAGTCCCCACTTTGGATTTTTTTCATAAGGGTCCCTCCTTTGGATTTTTTTCCTAAGGGTCCCCCCTTTGGATGTTTTTCGTAAGGGTCCCCCCTTTGGATTTTTTCCGTAAGGGTCCCCCCTTTGGATTTTTTTCGTAAGGGTCCCCCATTTGCATTTTTTCTATAAGGGTCCCCCCTTTCGATTTTTTTCGTAAGGGTCCCCCCTTTGGATTTTTTCCGAAAGGGTCCCCCCTTTGGATTTTTTTTCGAAGGGTCCCCCCTTTGGATTTTTTTCGTAAGGGTCCCCCCTTTGGATTATTTTCTGTAAGGGTCCCCCCTTTGGATTTTTTCCGTAAGGGTCCCCCCTTTGGATTTTTTTTGTAAGGGTCCCCCCTTTGGATTTTTCTCGTAAGGGTCTCCCCTTTGGATTTTTTTCCTAAGAGTCCCCCCTTTGGATTTTTTCCCAAAGGGTCCCCCCTTTGGATTTTTTCCGTAAGGGTCCCCCCTTTGGATTTTTTCCGTAAGGGTCTCCCCTTTGGATTTTTTTCGTAAGGGTCCCCTCTTTGGATTTTTTTCGTAAGGGTACCCTCTTTGGATTTTTTTTGTAAGGGTCCCCCCTTTGGATTATTTTCCGTAAGGGTCCCCCCTTTGGATTTTTTCCGTAAGGGTCCCCCCTTTGGATTTTTTTCGTAAGGGTCCCCCCTTTGGATTTTTTTCGTAAGGGTCCCCCCCTTTGGATTTTTTTCGTAAGGGTCCCCCCTATGGATTTTTTCGTAAGGGTCCCCCCTTTGAATTTTTTTCGTAAGGGTCCCCCCTTTGAATTTTTTCCGTAAGGGTCCCCCCTTTGGATTTTTTTCGTAAGGGTCCCCCCTTTAGATTTTTTTCGTACAGTCCCCTCTTTAGATTTTTTCTCGAAGGGTCCCCCCTTTCGATTTCTTTCGTAAGGGTCACCCCTTTGGATTTTTCTCGTAAGGGTCCCCCCTTTGCATTTTTTCCGTAAGGGTGCCCCCTTTGGATATTTTTCCGTAAGGGTCCCCCCTTTGGATTTTTTTCGTAAGGGTCCCCCCTTTGGATTTTTCTC
This sequence comes from Plumapathes pennacea, assembly GCA_964036295.1. Taxonomy (NCBI): domain Eukaryota; kingdom Metazoa; phylum Cnidaria; class Anthozoa; order Antipatharia; family Myriopathidae; genus Plumapathes; species Plumapathes pennacea. Next base: position 8,704,954 of record OZ038466.1, on the reverse strand, counting down.
GTAAGGGTCTCCCCTTTGGATTTTTTTCCTAAGAGTCCCCCCTTTGGATTTTTTCCGAAAGGGTCACCCTTTGGATTTTTTTCGTAAGGGTCCCCCCTTTCGATTTTTTCCGTAAGGGTCCCCCCTTTTAATTTTTTTCCTAAGGGTCCCCCTTTGGATTTTTTTCGTAAGGGTCCCCCCTTTGGATTTTTTTCGTAAGGGTCCCCCCTTTGGATTTTTTTCGTAAGGGTCCCCCCTTTGGATTTTTTTCCTAAGGATCCCCCCTTTGGATTTTTCTCGTAAGGGTCTCCCCTTTGGATTTTTTTCCTAAGAGTCCCCCCTTTGGATTTTTTCCGAAAGGGTCCCCCCTTTGGATTTTTTTTCGAAGGGTCCCCCCTTTGGATTTTTTTCGTAAGGGTCCCCCCTTTCGATTTTTTCCGTAAGGGTCCCACCTTTGGATTTTTTCCGTAAGGGTCCCCCCTTTGGATTTTTTTCGTAAGGGTCCCGTGTTTGGATTTTTTTCGTAAGGGTACCCTCTTTGGATTTTTTTTGTAAGGGTCCCCCCTTTGGATTTCTTTCATAAGGGTCCCACCTTTGAATTTTTTCCGTAAGGGTCCCCCCTTTGGATTTTTTTCGTAAGGGTCCCCTCTTTGGATTTTTTTCGTAAGGGTCCCCTCTGGATTTTTTCTGAAGGGTCCTTTGGCTTTTTTTCGTAAGGGTCCCCCCTTTGGATTTTTTTCGTAAGGGTCCCCCCCTTTGGATTTTTTTCGTAAGGGTCCCCCCTTTGGATTTTTTTCCTAAGGGTCCCCCCTATGGATTTTTTCGTAAGGGTCCCCCTTTGAATTTTTTTCGTAAGGGTCCCCCCTTTGAATTTTTTCCGTAAGGGTCCCCCCTTTGGATTTTTTTCGTAAGGGTCCCCCCTTTAGATTTTTTTCGTACAGTCCCCTCTTTAGATTTTTTCTCGAAGGGTCCCCCCTTTCGATTTCTTTCGTAAGGGTCACCCCTTTGGATTTTTTTCGTAGGGGTCCCCCCTTTGCATTTTTTCCGTAAGGGTGCCCCCTTTGGATATTTTTCCGTAAGGGTCCCCCCTTTGGATTTTTTTCATAACGGTCCCCCCTTTGGATTTTTCTCGTAAGGGTCTCCCCTTTGGATTTTTTTCCTAAGAGTCCCCCCTTTGGATTTTTTCCGAAAGGGTCCCCCCTTTGGATTTTTTTCGTAAGGGTCCCCCCTTTCGATTTTTTCCGTAAGGGTCCCCCCTTTTAATTTTTTTCCTAAGGGTCCCCCTTTGGATTTTTTTCGTAAGGGTCCCCCCTTTGGATTTTTTTCGTAAGGGTCCCCCCTTTGGATTTTTCTCGTAAGGGTCTCCCCTTTGGATTTTTTTCCTAAGAGTCCCCCCTTTGGATTTTTTCCGAAAGGGTCCCCCCTTTGGATTTTTTTTCGAAGGGTCCCCCCTTTGGATTTTTTTCGAAAGGGTCCCCCCTTTCGATTTTTTCCGTAAGGGTCCCACCTTTGGATTTTTTCCGTAAGGGTCCCCCCTTTGGATTTTTTTCGTAAGGGTCCCGTGTTTGGATTTTTTTCGTAAGGGTACCCTCTTTGGATTTTTTCTGTAAGGGTCCCCCGTTTGGATTATTTTCTGTAAGGGTCCCCCCTTTGGATTTTTTCCTTAAGGGTCCCCCCTTTGGATTTTTTCTGTAAGGGTCCCCCCTTTGGATTTTTCTCCTAAGGGTCCCCCCTTTGGATTTTTTTTGTAAGGGTCCCCCTTTGGATTATTTTCCAAAAGGGTCCCCCCTTTGTATTTTTTTCGTAAGGGTACCCTCTTTGGATTTTTTTCGTAAGGGTCCCCCCTTTGGATTATTTTCTGTAAGGGTCCCCCGTTTGGATTTTTTCCATAAGGGTCCCCCCTTTGGATTTTTTCCGTAAGGGTCCCCCCTTTGGATTTTTTTCGTAAGGGTCCCCCCTTTGGATTTTTCTGGTAATGGTCTCCCCTTTGGATTTTTTTCCTAAGAGTCCCCCCTTTGGATTTTTTCCGAAAGGGTCCCCCCTTTAGATTTTTTTTCGAAGGGTCCCCCCTTTGGATTTTTTTCGTAAGGGTCCCCTCTTTGGATTTTTTTCCTAAGGGTCCCCCCTTTGGATTTTTTTCGTAAGGGTCCCCCCTTTGGATTTTTTTCGTAAGGTTCCCCCCTTTGGATTTTTTTCATAAGGGTCCCCCCTTTGGATTTTTCTCGTAAGGGTCTCCCTTTTGGATTTTTTTCCTAAGAGTCCCCCCTTTGGATTTTTTCCGAAAGGGTCCCCCCTTTGAAGTTTTTTTCGAAAGGTCCCCCCTTTGGATTTTTTTCGTAAGGGTCCCCCCTTTGGATTATTTTCTGAAAGGGTCCCCCCTTTGGATTATTTTCTGTAAGGGTCCCCCCTTTGGATTTTTTTCCTAAGAGTCCCCCCTTTGGATTTTTTCCGAAAGGGTCCCCCCTTTGAAGTTTTTTTCGAAGGGTCCCCCCTTTGGATTTTTTTCGTAAGGGTCCCCCCTTTGGATTATTTTCTGAAAGGGTCCCCCCTTTGGATTATTTTCTGTAAGGGTCCCCCCTTTGGATTTTTTTCCTAAGAGTCCCCCCTTTGGATTTTTTCCGAAAGGGTCCCCCCTTTGGATTTTTATTCGAAGGGTGCCCCCTTTGGATTTTTTTCATAAGGGTCCCCCCTTTCGATTTTTTCCGTAAGGGTCCCCCCTTTGTATTTTTTTCGAAGGGTCCCCCCTTTTGATTTTTTTCGTAAGGGTCCCCCCTTTGCATTTTTTCCGTAAGGGTGCCCCCTTTGGATTTTTCCGTAAGGGTCCCCCCTTTGGATTTTTTTCGTAAGGGTCCCCCCTTTGGATTTTTCTCGTAAGGGTCTCCCCTTTGGATTTCTTTCCTAAGAGTCCCCCCTTTGGATTTTTTTCATAAGGGTCCCCCCTTTGGATTTTTTTCCTGAGGGTCCCCCCTTTGAATTTTTTTCGTAAGGGTCCCCCCTTTGGATTTTTTCCGTAAGGGTCCCCCCTTTGGATTTTTTTCATAAGGGTCCCCCCTTTGGATTTTTGTCGTAAGGGTCCCCCCTTTAGATTTTTTTCCTAAGAGTCCCCCCTTTGGATTTTTTTCGTATCGGTCCCCCTTTTGGATTTTTTCCGTAAGGGTCCCCCATTGGATTTTTTTCGTAAGGGTCCCCCCTTTGGATTTTTTTCCTAAGGGTCCCCCCTTTGGATTTTTTCCGAAAGGGTCCCCCCTTTGAAGTTTTTTTCGAAGGGTCCCCCCTTTGGATTTTTTTCGTAAGGGTCCCCCCTTTGGATTATTTTCTGAAAGGGTCCCCCCTTTGGATTATTTTCTGTAAGGGTCCCCCTTTTGGATTTTTTTCCTAAGAGTCCCCCCTTTGGATTTTTTCTGAAAGGGTCCCCCCTTTGGATTTTTTTTCGAAGGGTGCCCCCTTTGGATTTTTTTCATAAGGGTCCCCCCTTTCGATTTTTTCCGTAAGGGTCCCCCCTTAGTATTTTTTTTCGAAGGGTCCCCACTTTTGATTTTTTTCGTAAGGGTCCCCCCTTTGCATTTTTTCCGTAAGGGTGGCCCCTTTGGATTTTTCCGTAAGGGTCCCCCCTTTGGATTTTTTTCGTAAGGGTCCCCCCTTTGGATTTTTCTCGTAAGGGTCTCCCCTTTGGATTTCTTTCCTAAGAGTCCCCCCTTTGGATTTTTTTCATAAGGGTCCCCCCTTTGGATTTTTTTCCTAAGGGTCCCCCCTTTGGATTTTTTTCGTAAGGGTCCCCCCTTTGGATTTTTCTCGTAAGGGTCCCCCCTTTGGATTTTTTTCCTAAGAGTCCCCCCTTTGGATTTTTTCCGAAAGGGTCCCCCTTTTGGAATTTTTTTCGAAGGGTCCCCCCTTTCGATTTTTTTACTAAGGGTCCCCCCTTTGGATTTCTTTCGTAAGGGTCCCCCCTTTCGATTTTTTTCGTAAGGATCCCCCTTTTGGATTTTTTTCGTAATGGTCCCCTTTTTGGATTTTTTTCCGAAGGGTCCCTTCTTTGGACTTTTTTCGTAAGGGTCCCCCCTTTGGATTTTTTTGTAAGGGTCCACCCTTTGGATTTTTTTCGTAAGTGTCCCCCCTTTGGATTTTTTTCGTAAGGGTCCCCCCTTTGGATTTTTTTCGTAAGGGTCCCCCCTTTGGATTTTTTTCCTAAGGGTCCCCCCTTTGGATTTTTTTTGTAAGGGTCCCCCCTTTGGTTTTTTTTGCTAAGGGTCCCCCCTTTCAATTTTTTTTGTAAGGGTCCCCCCTTTGGATTTTTTTCGTAAGGGTCCTCCGTTTGGATTTTTTCCGTAATGGTCCCCCCTTTGGATTTTTTTCATAAGGGTCCCCTCTTTGGATTTTTGTCGTAAGGGTCCCCCCTTTAGATTTTTTTCCTAAGAGTCCCCCCTTTGGATTTTTTTCGTATCGGTCCCCCTTTTGGATTTTTTCCGTAAGGGTCCCCCCTTTGGATTTTTTTCGTAAGGGTACCCCCTTTGGATTTTTTTCCATAAGGGTCCCACCTTTGGATCTTTTTCTAAGCGTCCCCCCTATGAATTTTTTTTTGTAAGGGTCCCCCCTTTGGATTTTTTCTTAAAGGGTCCCCCCTTTGGATTTTTCTCGTAAGGGTCCCCCCTTTGGATTTTTTTCCTAAGATTCCCCCCTTTGGATTTTTTCCGAAAGGGTCCCCCCTTTGGAATTTTTTTCTAAGGGTCCCCCCTTTGGATTTTTTTACTAAGGGTCCCCCCTTTGGATTTTTTTCGTAAGGGTCCCCCCTTTAGATTTTTTTCCTAAGGTCCCCCCTTTGGATTTTTTTCGTAAGGGTCCCCCCTTTGGATTTTTTCGATAATGGTCCCCCCTTTGGATTTTTTTCATAAGGGTCCCCCCTTTGGATTTTTGTCGTAAGGGTCCCCCCTTTAGATTTTTTTCCTAAGGGTCCCCCCTTTGGATTTTTTTCGTAAGAGTCCCCCCTTTGGATTTTTTCCGTAAGGGTCCCCCCTTTGGATTTTTTTCGTAAGGGTCCCCCCTTTGGATTTTTTTCCATAAGGGTCCCACCTTTGGAATTTTTTCTAAGGGTCCCCCCTATGAATTTTTTTTGTAAGGATCCCACCTTTGGATTTTTTCTGTAAGGGTCCCCCCTTTGGATTTTTCTTGTAAGGGTCCCCCCTTTGGATTTTTTTCCTAAGAGTCCCCCCTATGGATTTTTTCCGAAAGGGTCCCCCCTTTGGATTTTTTTTCCAAGGGACCCCCTTTCCATTTTTTTCGTAAGGATCCCCCCTTTGGATTTCTTTCGTAAGGGTCCCCCCTTTGGATTTTTTTCGTAAGGGTCCCCCTTTTGGATTTTTTTCGTAATGGTCCCCTTTTTGAATTTTTTTCCGAAGGGTCCCCCCTTTGGATTTTTTTCGTAAGGGTCCCCCCTTTGGATTTTTTTCGTAAGGGTCCCCGCTTTGGATTTTTTTCCTAAGGGTCCCCCCTTTGGATTTTTTTTGTAAGGTTCTTCCTTTGGATTTTTTTCGTAAGAGTTCCCCCTTTGGATTTTTTTTTTAAGGGTCCCCACTTTGGATTTTTTCCGTAAGGGTCCCCCCTTTGGATTTTTTTATAAGGGTCCCCCCTTTGGATTTTTTTCGTAAGGGTCCCCCCTTTGGATTTTTTTCGTAAGGGTCCCCCCTTTGGATTTTTTTCCTTAGGGTCCCCGCTTTGGATTTTTTTTGTAAGGGTCCCCCCTTTGGATTTTTTTCGTAAGGGTTCCCCCTTTAGAATTTTTGCCTAAGGGTCCCCCCTTTGCATTTTTTTCGTATGGGTCCCCCCTTTGCATTTTTTCTCGTAAGGGTCCCCCCTCTGGATTTTTTTCGTAAGGGTCCCCCCTTTGGATCTTTTCCATAAGGGTCCCCCCTTTGGATTTTTTTCCGTAAGGGTCCCCCCTTTGGATTTTTTTTGTAAGGGTCCCCCCTTTGGAGTTTTATCGTAAGGGTCCCCCCTTTGGATTTTTTCCGTAAGGGTCCCCCCTTTGGATTTTTTAATAAGGGTCCCCCCTTTGGATTTTTTTCCATAAGGGTCCCCCCTTTGGATTTTTTTCGTAGGGGTCCCCCCTTTGGATTTTTTAATAAGGGTCCCCCCTTTGGATTTTTTTCCGTAAGGGTCCCCCCTTTGGATTTTTTTCGTAAGGGTCCCCCCTCTGGAGTTTTTCCGTAAGGGTCCCCCCTTTGGATTTTTTTCGTAAGGGTCCCCCCTTTGGATTTTTTTCGTAAGGGTCCCCCCTTTGGATTTTTTCCGTAAGGGTCCCCCCTTTGGATTTTTTTCGTAAGGGTCCCCCCTTTGGATTTTTTCCTAAGGGTCCCCCCTATGAATTTTTTTTGTAAGGGTCCCCCCTTTGGATTTTTTCTGTAAGGGTCCCCCCTTTGGATTTTTTTCGTAAGGGTCCCCCCTTTGGATTTTTTTCGTAAGGGTCCCCCCTTTGGATTTTTTTTGTAAGGGTCCCCCCTTTGGATTTTTTCCGTAATGGTCCCCCCTTTAGATTTTGTTCGTAAGAGTCCCCCGTTTGGATTTTTTTCGTAAGGGTCCCGCCTTTGGATTTTTTTCGTAAGGGTCCCCCTTTTGGATTTTTTTTCGAAGGGTCCCCCCTTTGGATTTTTTCCGTAAGAGTCCCCCCTTTGGGTTTTTTTCATAAGGGTCCCCCCTTTGGATTTTTTTCGTAAGTGTGCCCCCTTTGGATTTTTTTCGTAAGGGTCCCCTCTTTGGATTTTTTTCGTAAGGATCCCCCTTTGGATTTTTTTTGTAAGGGTCCCCCTTTGGATTTTTTTCTTAAGGGTCCCCCCTTTGGATTTTTTTCGTTAGGGTCCCCCCTTTGGATTTTTTTCGTAAGGGTCCCCCCTTTGGATTTTTTTTGTAAGGGTCCCCCCTTTGGATTTTTTCTGTAAGGGTCCCCCCTTTGGATTTTTTCGGTAAGGGTCCCCCCTTTGGATTTTTCTCGTAAGGATCCCCCCTTTGGATTTTTTTCCTAAGAGTCCCCCCTTTGGATTTTTTCCGAAAGTGTCCCCCCTTTGGATTTTTTTTCGAAGGGTCCCCCCTTTCGATTTTTTTCGTAAGGGTCCCCCTTCTGGATTTTTTTCGTAATTTTCCCCTTTTTGGATTTTTTTCCGAAGGGTCCCCGCTTTGGATTTTTTTCGTAAGGGTCCCCTCTTTCGATTTTTTTTAAAAGGGTCCCCCCTTTCGATTTTTTTCGTAAGTGTCCCCCCTTTGGATATTTTTCGTAAGGGTCCCTTCTTTGGATTTTTTTCGTAAAGATCCCCCTTTCGATTTTTTTGTAAGGGTCCCCCCTTTGGATTTCTTTCGTAAGGGTCCCCCTTTGGATTTTTTTGGTAAGGGTCCCTCATTTGCATTTTTTCTCGTAAGGGTCCCCCCCTTTGCATTTTTTTAATAAGGGTCCCCCCTTTGTAATTTTTCCGTAAGGGTCCCCCCTTTGGATTTTTTTCGTAAGGGTCCCCCCTTTGGATTTTTTTCGTAAGGGTCCCCCCTTTGGATTTTTTTCCTTAGGGTCCCCGCTTTGGATTTTTTTTGTAAGGGTCCCCCCTTTGGATTTTTTTCGTAAGGGTTCCCCCTTTAGAATTTTTGCCTAAGGGTCCCCCCTTTGCATTTTTTTCGTATGGGTCCCCCCTTTGCATTTTTTCTCGTAAGGGTCCCCCCTCTGGATTTTTTTCGTAAGGGTCCCCCCTTTGGATCTTTTCCATAAGGGTCCCCCCTTTGGATTTTTTTCCGTAAGGGTCCCCCCTTTGGATTTTTTTTGTAAGGGTCCCCCCTTTGGAGTTTTATCGTAAGGGTCCCCCCTTTGGATTTTTTCCGTAAGGGTCCCCCCTTTGGATTTTTTAATAAGGGTCCCCCCTTTGGATTTTTTTCCATAAGGGTCCCCCTTTGGATTTTTTTCGTAGGGGTCCCCCCTTTGGATTTTTTAATAAGGGTCCCCCCTTTGGATTTTTTTCCGTAAGGGTCCCCCCTTTGGATTTTTTTCGTAAGGGTCCCCCCTCTGGAGTTTTTCCGTAAGGGTCCCCCCTTTGGATTTTTTTCGTAAGGGTCCCCCCTTTGGATTTTTTTCGTAAGGGTCCCCCCTTTGGATCTTTTCCATAAGGGTCCCCCCTTTGGATTTTTTTCCGTAAGGGTCCCCCCTTTGGATTTTTTTTGTAAGGGTCCCCCCTTTGGAGTTTTATCGTAAGGGTCCCCCCTTTGGATTTTTTCCGTAAGGGTCCCCCCTTTGGATTTTTTAATAAGGGTCCCCCCTTTGGATTTTTTTCCATAAGGGTCCCCCTTTGGATTTTTTTCGTAGGGGTCCCCCCTTTGGATTTTTTAATAAGGGTCCCCCCTTTGGATTTTTTTCCGTAAGGGTCCCCCCTTTGGATTTTTTTCGTAAGGGTCCCCCCTCTGGAGTTTTTCCGTAAGGGTCCCCCCTTTGGATTTTTTTCGTAAGGGTCCCCCCTTTGGATTTTTTTCGTAAGGGTCCCCCCTTTGGATTTTTTCCGTAAGGGTCCCCCCTTTGGATTTTTTTCGTAAGGGTCCCCCCTTTGGATTTTTTCCTAAGGGTCCCCCCTATGAATTTTTTTTGTAAGGGTCCCCCCTTTGGATTTTTTCCGTAAGGGTCCCCCCTTTGGATTTTTTTCGTAAGGGTCCCCCCTTTGGATTTTTTTCGTAAGGGTCCCCCCTTTGGATTTTTTTTGTAAGGGTCCCCCCTTTGGATTTTTTCCGTAATGGTCCCCCCTTTAGATTTTGTTCGTAAGAGTCCCCCGTTTGGATTTTTTTCGTAAGGGTCCCGCCTTTGGATTTTTTTCGTAAGGGTCCCCCCTTTGGATTTTTTTTCGAAGGGTCCCCCCTTTGGATTTTTTCCGTAAGAGTCCCCCCTCTGGGTTTTTTTCATAAGGGTCCCCCCTTTGGATTTTTTTCGTAAGTGTGCCCCCTTTGGATTTTTTTCGTAAGGGTCCCCTCTTTGGATTTTTTTCGTAAGGATCCCCCTTTGGATTTTTTTTGTAAGGGTCCCCCTTTGGATTTTTTTCTTAAGGGTCCCCCCTTTGGATTTTTTTTGTAAGGGTCCCCCTTTTTTTTCGTAAAGGTCCCCCCTATGAATTTTTTTTGTAAGGGTCCCCCCTTTGGATTTTTTCTGTAAGGGTCCCCCCTTTGGATTTTTTCGGTAAGGGTCCCCCCTTTGGATTTTTTCGGTAAGGGTCCCCCCTTTGGATTTTTCTCGTAAGGATCCCCCCTTTGGATTTTTTTCCTAAGAGTCCCCCCTTTGGATTTTTTCCGAAAGTGTCCCCCCTTTGGATTTTTTTTCGAAGGGTCCCCCCTTTCGATTTTTTTCGTAAGGGTCCCCCTTCTGGATTTTTTTCGTAATTTTCCCCTTTTTGGATTTTTTTCCGAAGGGTCCCCGCTTTGGATTTTTTTCGTAAGGGTCCCCTCTTTCGATTTTTTTTAAAAGGGTCCCCCCTTTCGATTTTTTTCGTAAGTGTCCCCCCTTTGGATATTTTTCGTAAGGGTCCCTTCTTTGGATTTTTTTCGTAAAGATCCCCCTTTCGATTTTTTTGTAAGGGTCCCCCCTTTGGATTTTTTTCCTAAGGGTCCCCCCTTTGGATTTTTTTCGTAAGAGTCCCCCCTTTGGATTTCTTTCGTAAGGGTCCCCCTTTGGATTTTTTTGGTAAGGGTCCCTCATTTGCATTTTTTCTCGTAAGGGTCCCCCCTTTGCATTTTTTTAATAAGGGTCCCCCCTTTGTAATTTTTCCGTAAGGGTCCCCCCTTTGGATTTTTTCCGAAAGGGTCCCCCCTCTGGATTTTTTTTTTCGAAGGGTCCCCCCTTTGGATTTTTTTCGTAAGGGTCCCCTCTTTGGATTTTTTTCGTAAGGGTACCCTCTTTGGATTTTTTTCGTAAGGGTCCCCCCTTTGGATTATTTTCTGTAAGGGTCCCCCCTTTCGATTTTTTCCGTAAGGGTCCCCCCTTTGGATTTTTGTCATAAGGGTCCCCCCTTTGGATTTTTGTCGTAAGGGTCCCCCCTTCAGATTTTTTTTCTAAGGGTCCCCCCTTTGGATTTTTTTCGTAAGGGTCCCCCGTTTGGATTTTCTTTCGTAAGGGTCCCCCCTTTGGATTTTTTTCGTAAGGTTCCCCCCTTTGGATTTTTTTCCATAAGGGTCCCACCTTTGGATTTTTTGTAAGGGTCCCCCCTATGAATTTTTTTTGTAATGGTCCCCCCTGTGGATTTTTTCTGTAAGGGTCCCCCCTTTGGATTTTTCTCGTAAGGGTCCCCTTTTGAATTTTTTTCTTAAGAGTCCCCCCTTTGGATTTTTTCCGAAAGGGTCCCCCCTTTGGATTTTTTTTGTAAGGGTCCCCCCTTTGGATTTTTTTCGTAAGGGTCCCCCGTTTGGATATTTTTCGTAATGGTCCCCTTTTTGGATTTCTTTCCGAAGGGTCCCCCCTTTTGATATTTTTCGTAAGGGTCCCCCCTTTGGATTTTTTATGTAAGGGTCCCCGCTTTGGATTTTTTTCGTAAGTGTCCCCCCTTTGGATTTTTTCTGTAAGGGTCCCCCCTTTGGATTTTTTTTGTAAGGGTCCCCCCTTTGGATTTTTTTCGTAAGGGTCCCCCCTTTGGATTTTTTTGTAAGGGTCCCCTCTTTGGATTTTTTCCGTAAGGGTACCCTCTTTGGATTTTTTTCGTAAGGGTCCCCCCTTTGGATTATTTTCTGTAAGGGTCCCCCCTTTCGATTTTTTCCGGAAGGGTCCCCCCTTTGGATTTTTGTCATAAGGGTCCCCCCTTTGGATTTTTGTCGTAAGGGTCCCCCCTTTAGATTTTTTTCCTAAGGGTCCCCCCTTTGGATTTTTTTCGTAAGGGTCCCCCCTTTGGATTTTTTCCGTAAGGGTCCCCGCTTTGGATTTTTTTCGTAAGGATCCCCTCTTTGGATTTTTTTCCATAAGGGTCCCACCTTTGGATTTTTTCTAAGGGTCCCCCCTTTGGATTTTTTCCCTAAGGGTCACCCCTTTGGATTTTTTTCGTAAGGGTCCCCTCTTTGGATTTTTTTCGTAAGGGTCCCCCCTTTGGAATTTTTTCGTAAGTGTCCCCCCTTTGGATTTTTTTTCGAAGGGTCCCCCCTTTGGATTTTTTTCGTAAGGGTCCCCCGTTTGGATTTTTTTCGTGAGGATCCCCCTTTGGATTTTTTCGTAATTGTCCCCCCTTTGGATTTTTTCCGTAAGGGTCCCCCTTTTGGATTTTTTTTGTAAGGGTCCCTCCTTTGGATTTTTTTCGTTAGGGTCCCCCCTTTGGATTTTTTCTCTAAGGATTCCCCCTTTGGATTTCTTCCCTAAGGGTCACCCCTTTGGATTTTTTCTGTAAGGGTCCTTCCTTTGGATTTTTTCCGTAAGGGTCCCCCCTTTGGATTTTTTCCGTAAGGTATCCCCGTTTGGACCTTTTTCGTAAGGATCCCCCCTTTGGATTTTTTTCGTAAGGGTCCCCCCTTTGGATTTTTTCCGTAAGGGTCCTCCCTTTGGATATTTTTGTAAGGGTCCCCCCTCTGGATTTTTTTCGTAAGGGTCCCCCCTTTGGATTTTTTCCCTAAGGGTCACCCCTTTGGATTTTTTTGGTAAGGGTCCCCCATTTGGATTTTTTTGGTAAGGGTCCCCCTTTCGATTTTTTTGGTAAAGGTCCCCCCTTTGGATTTTTTCCGTAATGGTCCCCCCTTTTAATCTTTTTCGTTAGGGTCCCCCCTTTGGAATTTTTTCGTAAGTGTCCCCCCTTTGGATTTTTTTTCGAAGGGTCCCCCCTTTCGATTTTTTTCGTAAGGGTCCCCCGTTTGGATTTTTTTCGTAAGGATCCCCCCTTTGGATTTTTTTCGTAAGGGTCCCCCCTTTGGATTTTTTCGTAAGGGTCCCCCCCTTTGGATTTTTTTTTAAGGGTCCCCCCTTTGGATTTTTTTTGTAAGGGTCCCCCCTTTGGATTTTTTCCGTAATGGTCCCCCCTTTGGATTTTTTTCGTAAGGGTCCCCCCTTTGGATTTTTTCCATAAGGGTCCCCCCTTTGGATTTTTTCTCTAAGGATTCCCCCTTTGGATTTTTTCCCTAAGGGTCACCCCTTTGGATTTTTTCTGTAAGGGTCCCCCCTTTGGATTTTTTCCGTAAGGGTCCCCCCTTTGGATTTTTTCCGTAAGGTATCCCCGTTTGGACCTTTTTCGTAAGGATCCCCCCTTTGGATTTTTTTCGTAAGGGTCCCCCCTTTGGATTTTTTTCGTAAGGGTCCTCCCTTTGGATATTTTTGTAAGGATCCCCCCTTTGGATTTTTTTCGTAAGGGTCCCCCCTTTGGATTTTTTCCCTAAGGGTCACCCCTTTGGATTTTTTTCGTAAGGGTCCCCCCTTTGGATTTTTTTCGTAAGGGTCCCCCCTTTGGATTTTTTTTGTAAGGGTCCCAGCTTTGGATTTTTTTCGTAAGTGTTCCCCCTTTGGATTTTTTCTGTAAGGGTCCCCCCTTTGGATTTTTTTTGTAAGGGTCCCCCCTTTCGATTTTTTTCGTAAGGGTCCCCCCTTTGGATTTTTTTGTAAGGGTCCCCTCTTTGGATTTTTTTTGTAAGGGTACCCTCTTTGGATTTTTTTCGTAAGGGTCCCCCCTTTGGATTATTTTCTGTAAGGGTCCCCCCTTTCGATTTTTTCCGTAAGGGTCCCTCCTTTCGATTTTTGTTATAAGGGTCCCCCCTTTGGATTTTTGTCGTAAGGGTCCCCCCTTTAGATTTTTTTCCTAAGGGTCCCCCCTTTGGATTTTTTTCGTAAGGGTCCCCCCTTTCGATTTTTGTTATAAGGGTCCCCCCTTTGGATTTTTGTCGTAAGGGTCCCCCCTTTAGATTTTTTTCCTAAGGGTCCCCCCTTTGGATTTTTTTCGTAAGGGTCCCCCTTTGGATTTTTTCCGTAAGGGTCCCCCCTTTGGATTTTTTTCGTAAGGATCCCCCCTTTGGATTTTTTTCCATAAGGGTCCCACCTTTGGATTTTTTCTAAGGGTCCCCCCTTTGGATTTTTTCCCTAAGGGTCACCCCTTTGGATTTTTTTCGTAAGGGTCCCCTCTTTGGATTTTTTTCGTAAGGGTCCCCCCCTTTGGATTGTTTTGGTAAAGGTCCCCCCTTTGGATTTTTTCCGTAATGGTCCCCCCTTTGGATTTTTTTCGTAAGGGTCCCCCCTTTGGAATTTTTTCGTAAGTGTCCCCCCTTTGGATTTTTTTTCGAAGGGTCCCCCCTTTGGATTTTTTTCGTAAGGGTCCCCCGTTTGGATTTTTTTCGTGAAGATCCCCCTTTGGATTTTTTTCGTAATTGTCCCCCCTTTGGATTTTTTCCGTAAGGGTCCCCCCTTTGGATTTTTTTTGTAAGGGTCCCTCCTTTGGATTTTTTTCGTAAGGGTCCCCCCTTTGGATTTTTTCTCTAAGGATTCCCCCTTTGGATTTCTTCCCTAAGGGTCACCCCTTTGGATTTTTTCTGTAAGGGTCCTTCTTTTGGATTTTTTCCGTAAGGGTCCCCCCTTTGGATTTTTTCCGTAAGTTATCCCCGTTTGGACCTTTTTCGTAAGGATCCCCCCTTTGGATTTTTTCGTAAGGGTCCCTCCTTTGGATTTTTTCCGTAAGGGTCCTCCCTTTGGATATTTTTGTAAGGGTCCCCCCTTTGGATTTTTTTCGTAAGGGTCCCCCCTTTGGATTTTTTCCCTAAGGGTCACCCCTTTGGATTTTTTTGGTAAGGGTCCCCCATTTGGATTTTTTTGGTAAGGGTCCCCCTTTCGATTTTTTTGGTAAAGGTCCCCCCTTTGGATTTTTTCCGTAATGGTCCCCCCTTTTAATCTTTTTCGTAAGGGTCCCCCCTTTGGAATTTTTTCGTAAGTGTCCCCCCTTTGTATTTTTTTTCGAAGGGTCCCCCCTTTCGATTTTTTTCGTAAGGGTCCCCCGTTTGGATTTTTTTCGTAAGGATCCCCCCTTTGGATTTTTTTCGTAAGGGTCCCCCCTTTGGATTTTTTCGTAAGGGTCCCCCCCTTTGGATTTTTTTTTAAGGGTCCCCCCTTTGGATTTTTTTGTAAGGGTCCCCCCTTTGGATTTTTTCCGTAATGGTCCCCCCTTTGGATTTTTTTCGTAAGGGTCCCCCCTTTGGATTTTTTCCGTAAGGGTCCCCCCTTTGGATTTTTTCTCTAAGGATTCCCCCTTTGGATTTTTTCCCTAAGGGTCACCCCTTTGGATTTTTTCCGTAAGGTATCCCCGTTTGGACCTTTTTCGTAAGGATCCCCCCTTTGGATTTTTTTCGTAAGGGTCCCCCCTTTGGATTTTTTCCGTAAGGGTCCTCCCTTTGGATGTTTTTGTAAGGGTCCCCCCTTTCGATTTTTTTCGTAAGGGTCCCCCCTTTGGATTTTTTCCCTAAGGGTCACCCCTTTGGATTTTTTTCGTAAGGGTCCCACATTTGGATTTTTTTCGTAAGGGTCCCCCTTTCGATTTTTTTGGTAAAGGTCCCCCCTTTGGATTTTTTCCGTAATGGTCCCCCCTTTTAATCTTTTTCGTAAGGGTCCCCCCTTTGGAATTTTTTCGTAAGTGTCCCCCCTTTGGATTTTTTTTCGAAGGGTCCCCCCTTTCGATTTTTTTCGTAAGGGTCCCCCGTTTGGATTTTTTTCGTAAGGATCCCCCCTTTGAATTTTTTTCGTAAGGGTCCCCCCTTTGGATTTTCTTGTAAGGGTCCCCCCCTTTGGATTTTTTTTTAAGGGTCCCCCCTTTGGATTTTTTTTGTAAGGGTCCCCCCTTTGGATTTTTTCCGTAATGGTCCCCCCTTTGGATTTTTTGCGTAAGGGTCCCCCTTTGGAATTTTTTTGTAAGGGTCCCCCCTTTGGATTTTTTTTGTAAGGGTCCCCCCTTTGGATTTTTTCCATAATGGTCCCCCCTTTTAATTTTTTTCGTAAGGGTCCCCCCTTTGGAATTTTTTCGTAAGTGTCCCCCCTTTGAATTTTTTTTCGAAGGGTCTCCCATTTCGATTTTTTTCGTAAGGGTCCCCCGTTTGGATTTTTTTCGTAAGGATCCCCCCTTTGGTTTTTTTTTGTAAGGGTCCCCCCCTTTGGATTTTTTCGTAAGGGTCCCCCCCTTTGGATTGTTTTTTTAAGGGTCCCCCCTTTGGATTTTTTTTGTAAGGGTCCCCCTTTTGGATTTTTTGTAAAGGTCCCCCGTTTGGATTTTTTTCTTAAGGGTCCCCCTTTGGATTTTTTCGGTAAAGGTCCCCCCTTTGGATTTTTTCCGTAATGGTCCCCCATTTGGATTTTTTTCGTAAGGGTCCCCCCTTTGGAATTTTGTCGTAAGGGTCCCCCCTTTAGATTTTTTTTCGAAGGGTCCCCCCTTTCGATTTTTTTCGTTAGGGTCCCCCCTTTGGATTTTTTCCGTAAGGGTCCCCCCTTTGGATTTTTTTCGTAAGGTTCCCCCCTTTTAATCTTTTTCGTAAGGGTCCCCCCTTTGGAATTTTTTCGTAAGTGTCCCCCCTTTGGATTTTTTTTCGAAGGGTCCCCCCTTTGGTTTTTTTTTTGTAAGGGTCCCCCCCTTTGGATTTTTTCGTAAGGGTCCCCCCCTTTGGATTGTTTTTTTAAGGGTCCCCCCTTTGGATTTTTTTCGTAAGGGTCCCCCTTTTGGATTTTTTTGTAAAGGTCCCCCGTTTGGATTTTTTTCTTAAGGGTCCCCCTTTGGATTTTTTTGGTAAAGGTCCCCCCTTTGGATTTTTTCCGTAATGGTCCCCCCTTTGGATTTTTTTCGTAAGGGTCCCCCCTTTGGATTTTTTCCGTAAGGGTCCTCCCTTTGGATATTTTTGTAAGGGTCCCCCGTTTGGATTTTTTTCGTAAGGGTCCCCCCTTTGGATTTTTTCCCTAAGGGTCACCCCTTTGGATTTTTTTCGTAAGGGTCCCCCATTTGGATTTTTTTCGTAAGGGTCCCCCTTTCGATTTTTTTGGTAAAGGTCCCCCCTTTGGATTTTTTCCGTAATGGTCCCCCCTTTTAATCTTTTTCGTAAGGGTCCCCCCTTTGGAATTTTTTCGTAAGTGTCCCCCCTTTGGATTTTTTTTCGAAGGGTCCCCCCTTTCGATTTTTTTCGTAAGGGTCCCCCGTTTGGATTTTTTTCGTAAGGATCCCCCCTTTGGATTTTTTTCGTAAGGGTCCCCCCTTTGGATTTTCTTGTAAGGGTCCCCCCCTTTGGATTTTTTTTTAAGGGTCCCCCCTTTGGATTTTTTTTGTAAGGGTCCCCCCTTTGGATTTTTTCCGTAATGGTCCCCCCTTTGGATTTTTTGCTTAAGGGTCCCCCTTTGGAATTTTTTTGTAAGGGTCCCCCCTTTGGATTTTTTTTGTAAGGGTCCCCCCTTTGGATTTTTTCCATAATGGTCCCCCCTTTTAATTTTTTTCGTAAGGGTCCCCCCTTTGGAATTTTTTCGTAAGGGTCCCCCCCTTTGGATTGTTTTTTTAAGGGTCCCCCCTTTGGATTTTTTTTGTAAGGGTCCCCCTTTTGGATTTTTTGTAAAGGTCCCCCGTTTGGATTTTTTTCTTAAGGGTCCCCCTTTGGATTTTTTCGGTAAAGGTCCCCCCTTTGGATTTTTTCCGTAATGGTCCCCCATTTGGATTTTTTTCGTAAGGGTTCCCCCTTTGGATTTTTTTCGTAAGGGTCCCCCCTTTGGATTTTCTTGTAAGGGTCCCCCCCTTTGGATTTTTTTTTAAGGGTCCCCCCTTTGGATTTTTTTTGTAAGGGTCCCCCCTTTGGATTTTTTCCGTAATGGTCCCCCCTTTGGATTTTTTGCTTAAGGGTCCCCCTTTGGAATTTTTTTGTAAGGGTCCCCCCTTTGGATTTTTTTTGTAAGGGTCCCCCCTTTGGATTTTTTCCATAATGGTCCCCCCTTTTAATTTTTTTCGTAAGGGTCCCCCCTTTGGAATTTTTTCGTAAGTGTCCCCCCTTTGGATTTTTTTTCGAAGGGTCTCCCCTTTCGATTTTTTTCGTAAGGGTCCCCCGTTTGGATTTTTTTCGTAAGGATCCCCCCTTTGGTTTTTTTTTTGTAAGGGTCCCCCCTTTGGATTTTTTCGTAAGGGTCCCCCCCTTTGGATTGTTTTTTTAAGGGTCCCCCCTTTGGATTTTTTTTGTAAAAGTCCCCCTTTTGGATTTTTTGTAAAGGTCCCCCGTTTGGATTTTTTTCTTAAGGGTCCCCCTTTGGATTTTTTCGGTAAAGGTCCCCCCTTTGGATTTTTTCCGTAATGGTCCCCCATTTGGATTTTTTTCGTAAGGGTCCCCCCTTTGGAATTTTTTCGTAAGGGTCCCCCCTTTAGATTTTTTTTCGAAGGGTCCCCCTTTCGATTTTTTTCGTTAGGGTCCCCCCTTTGGATTTTTTCCGTAAGGGTCCCCCCTTTGGATTTTTTTCGTAAGGTTCCCCCCTTTTAATCTTTTTCGTAAGGGTCCCCCCTTTGGAATTTTTTCGTAAGTGTCCCCCCTTTGGATTTTTTTTCGAAGGGTCCCCCCTTTGGTTTTTTTTTTGTAAGGGTCCCCCCCTTTGGATTTTTTCGTAAGGGTCCCCCCCTTTGGATTGTTTTTTTAAGGGTCCCCCCTTTGGATTTTTTTCGTAAGGGTCCCCCTTTTGGATTTTTTTGTAAAGGTCCCCCGTTTGGATTTTTTTCTTAAGGGTCCCCCTTTGGATTTTTTTGGTAAAGGTCCCCCCTTTGGATTTTTTCCGTAATGGTCCCCCATTTGGATTTTTTTCGTAAGGGTCCCCCCTTTGGAATTTTTTCGTAAGGGTCCCCCCTTTAGATTTTTTTTCGAAGGGTCCCCCCTTTCGATTTTTTTCGTTAGGGTCCCCCCTTTGGATTTTTTCCGTAAGGGTCCCCCCTTTGGATTTTTTTCGTAAGGTTCCCCCCTTTTAATCTTTTTCGTAAGGGTCCCCCCTTTGGAATTTTTTCGTAACTGTCCCCCCTTTGGATTTTTTTTCGAAGGGTCCCCCGTTTCGATTTTTTTCGTAAGGGTCCCCCGTTTGGATTTTTTTCGTAAGGATCCCCCCTTTGGATTTTTTTCGTAAGGGTCCCCCCTTTGGATTTTCTCGTAAGGGTCCCCCCCTTTGGATTTTTTTTTAAGGGTCCCCCCTTTGGATTTTTTTTGTAAGGGTCCCCCCTTTGGATTTTTTCCGTAATGGTCCCCCCTTTGGATTTTTTGCGTAAGGGTCCCCCTTTGGAATTTTTTTGTAAGGGTCCCCCCTTTGGATTTTTTTTGTAAGGGTCCCCCTTTTGGATTTTTTTGTAAAGGTCCCCCGTTTGGATTTTTTTCGTAAGGGTCCCCCCTTTGGATTTTTTCCGTAAGGGTCCCCCCTTTGGATTTTTTTCGTTAGAGTCCCCGCTTTGGATTTTTTCCGAAAAGGTTCCCCCTTTGGATTTTTTTCGAAGGGTCTCCCCTTTGGATTTTTTTCGTAAGGGTCCCCCCTTTGGATTTTTTTGGTAAGGGTCCTCCCTTTGGATTTTTTTGGTAAGGGTCCCCCCTTTGGATTTTTTTCCGTAAGGGTCCCCCCTTTGGATTTTTTCCGTAAGGGTCCCCCCTTTGGTTTTTTTCCGTAAGGGTCCCCCCTTTGGATTTTTTTCGTAAGGGTCCCCCCTTTGGATTTCTTTCATAAGGGTCCCACCTTTGTATTTTTTCCGTAAGGGTCCCCCCTTTGGATTTTTTTCGTAAGGGTCCCCCTTTGGATTTTTTTCGTAAGGGTCCCCCCTTTGGATTTTTTCGTAAGGGTCCCCCCTTTGGATTTTTTTCGTAAGGGTCCCCTCTTTGGATTTTTCTCGTAAGGGTCCCCTCTTTGGATTTTTTCTGAAGGGTCCTTTGGATTTTTTTCGTAAGGGTCCCCCCTTTGGATTTTTTTTGTAAGGGTCCCTCCTTTGGATTTTTTTCGTAAGGGTCCCCCCTTTGGATTTTTTCTCTAAGGATTCCCCCTTTGGATTTTTTCCCTAAGGGTCACCCGTTTGGATTTTTTCTGTAAGGGTCCCCCCTTTGGATTTTTTCCGTAAGGGTCCCCCCTTTGGATTTTTTCCGTAAGGTATCCCCGTTTGGACCTTTTTCGTAAGGATCCCCCCTTTGGATTTTTTTCGTAAGGGTCCCCCCTTTGGATTTTTTTCGTAAGGGTCCTCCCTTTGGATATTTTTGTAAGGGTCCCCCGTTTGGATTTTTTTCGTAAGGGTCCCCCCTTTGGATTTTTTCTCTAAGGGTCCCCCCTTTGGATTTTTTCCCTAAGGGTCACCCCTTTGGATTTTTTTCGTAAGGGTCCCCCATTTGGTTTTTTTTCGTAAGGGTCCCCCTTTCGATTTTTTTGGTAAAGGTCCCCCCTTTGGATTTTTTCCGTAATGGTCCCCCCTTTTAATCTTTTTCGTAAGGGTCCCCCCTTTGGAATTTTTTCGTAAGTGTCCCTCCTTTGGATTTTTTTTCGAAGGGTCCCCCCTTTCGATTTTTTTGTAAGGGTCCCCCGTTTGGATTTTTTTCGTAAGGATCCCCCCTTTGGATTTTTTTCGTAAGGGTCCCCCCTTTGGATTTTTTTGTAAGGGTCCCCCCCTTTGGATTTTTTTTTTAAGGGTCCCCCTTTGGATTTTTTTTTAAGGGTCCCCCCTTTGGATTTTTTTTGTAAGGGTCCCCCCTTTGGATTTTTTCTGTAATGGTCCCCCCTTTGGATTTTTTGCGTAAGGGTCCCCCTTTGGAATTTTTTCGTAAGGGTCCCCCCTTTGGATTTTTTTTGTAAGGGTCCCCCCTTTGGATTTTTTCCGTAATGGTCCCCCCTTTTATTTTTTTTCGTAAGGGTCCCCCCTTTGGAATTTTTTCGTAAGTGTCCCCCCTTTGGATTTTTTTTCGAAGGGTCTCCCCTTTCGATTTTTTTCGTAAAGGTCCCCCGTTTGGATTTTTTTCGTAAGGATCCCCCCTTTGGTTTTTTTTTTGTAAGGGTCCCCCCCTTTGAATTTTTTCGTAAGGGTCCCCCCCTTTGGATTGTTTTTTTAAGGGTCCCCCCTTTGGATTTTTTTTGTAAGGGTCCCCCTTTTGGATTTTTTTGTAAAGGTCCCCCCTTTGGATTTTTTTCGTAAGGGTCCCCCTTTGGATTTTTTTCGTAAAGGTTCCCCCTTTGGATTTTTTCCGTAATGGTCCCCCCTTTGGATTTTTTTCGTAAGGGTCCCCCCTTTGGAATTTTTTCGTAAGGGTCCCCCCTTTAGATGTTTTTTCGAAGGGTCCCCCCTTTCGATTTTTTTCGTTAGGGTCCCCCCTTTGGATTTTTTCCGTAAGGGTCCCCCCTTTGGATTTTTTTCGTAAGGTTCCCCCGTTTGGATTTTTTTCGTAAGGGTCCCCCCTTTGGAATTTTTTCGTAAGGGTCCCCCCTTTCGATTTTTTTTTGTAAGGGTCCCCCCTTTCGATTTTTTTCGTAAGGGTCCCCCCTTTGGATTTTTTCCGTAAGGGTCCCCCCTTTGGATTTTTTTCGTAAGAGTCCCCGCTTTGGATTTTTTCCGAAAGGGTTCCCCCTTTGGATTTTTTTCGAAGGGTCCCCCCTTTGGATTTTTTTCGTAAGGGTCCCCCCTTTGGATTTTTTTGGTAAGGGTCCTCCCTTTGGATTTTTTTGGTAAGGGTCCCCCCTTTGGATTTTTTTCCGTAAGGGTCCCCCCTTTGGATTTTTTCCGTAAGGGTCCCCCCTTTGTATTTTTTCCGTGAGGGTCCCCCCTTTGGATTTTTTTCGTAAGGGTCCCCCCTTTGGATTTCTTTCATAAGGGTCCCACCTTTGAATTTTTTCCGTAAGGGTCCCCCCTTTGGATTTTTTTCGTAAGGGTCCCCTCTTTGGATTTTTTTCGTAAGGGTCCCCTCTGGATTTTTTCTGAAGGGTCCTTTGGATTTTTTTCGTAAGGGTCCCCCCTTTGGATTTTTTTTGTAAGGGTCCCCCTTTGGATTTTTTTCGTAAGGGTCCCCCCTTTGGATTTTTTTCGTAAGGGTCCCCCCTTTGGATTTTTTCGTAAGGGTCCCCCCTTTGGATTTTTTTCGTAAGGGTCCCTTCTTTGGATTTTTTTCGTAAGGGTCCCTTCTTTGGATTTTTTTCGTAAGGGTCCCCTCTTTGGATTTTTTTCGTAAGGGTCCCCCCTTTGGATTTTTTTTGTAAGGGTCCCCCCTTTGGATTTTTTTCGAAAGGGTCCCCCCTTTGGATTTTTTTCGTAAGAGTCCCCCCTTTGGATTTTTTCCGAAAGGGTCCCCCCTTTGGATTTTTGTCGAAGGGTCCCCCCTTTGGATTTTTTTCGTAAGAGTCCCCCTTTTGGATTTTTTTTCGAAGGGTCTCCCGGTTGGATTTTTTTCCTAAGGGTCCCCACTTTGGATTTTTTCCGTAAGTGTCCCCCCTTTTGATTTTTTTTCGAAGGGTCTCCCGGTTGGATTTTTTTCCTAAGGGTCCCCACTTTGGATTTTTTCCGTAAGTGTCCCCCCTTTGGATTTTTTTAGTAAGGGTCCCCCCTTTGGGTTTTTTCCGTAAGGGTCCCCTCTTTGGATTTTTTTCGTAAGGGTCCCCCCTTTGGATTTTTTCGTAAGGGTCCCCCCTTTGGATTTTTTTTGTAAGGGTCCCCCCTTTGGATTTTTTTCTAAGGGTCCCCTGTTTGAATTTTTTTCGTAAGGTTCTCCCCTTTGGATATTTGTATAATCAGAATAGATGTGTGAACCGGCACTAGCGAAGAATTGCGAATGGGATAAAAATTGGAGAACCACAGAATGACGGGTGCGAACTTTCGCATACCTAAAATTGTTACCTTGAGCCACTTCTAATACCTACTCCCGCAAAAGAACTATTTTACAAATTCGTAAGCTTACAGCTGCCTTGCTGCTTTGATTTCCTAAAATATCCAGGAAGCACTCTTTACGAAACCCAGTACCGTACAACATTTCGCTCCTTACCAAGGCTTACCTGTGAAAAAATATGAGGAAATTTTACGTTTTGACTTGTGCTGGATTTTGATCGATTCGTACAGACATTTACTCTTAAAATGGCACATAATGCAAAGCCTGTATGTACAGTGGAACCCCGATATACATGTACAGTGTAAGAAAGTGCAAGGGACTGGGAAAATTTGTTTGTTATAGTGGACGGAAACCCTATAATTTATAACAAATTTGTTGGAAATCAACCAAGTTCTTTATACGATATATCGGGGTTTCGCAAAAAATTATTTGGCCTTAAAATCGAACCGTGTGGGGGACGATGGGAGCCTTACCCTTTAAAATACCTTCCTGGAGTCGAAATAGTTACTTATGTTTTTCTCAATAGTAAAAAACATTTCCCTTTTTAAACATTTGAGCAGAGAAAAAATAAATGAAAAAGAACCCGCACACAACAACACTATTTGCGAAGAGCCCGGTAGGAACGGAGACACAAGTTTTAGAACCCCTATAAAACGCCAATACGATTTTGGCAAATGGTTTGAACCCAGGAGTGTGAACAGTAGGTTGGTTGTGATCGTCCGGGTTAGAGTAGTCTCCAGAAAGACTGTTGTTGGTGACTACGTTTCGACTACCTGAGCGGAAGTCGTCTTCAGAGTCAAGTGAAAGTATTCGTCAGATGGCGGTATATATGTCTCTGGTTGTTGAAGTAATTGGTCCGTTATGTCGGCCTATGGTTGGTCGAGTCGGCTTGGTTGTGTTTCGTTATTGGTCAGTTGATGTTCTGTTGTCCTGTTGATTTGTCTATTGTTCGTTCGGTTGCGTTTGATGTCATCTATCAGTCGTTTGTAAGGTGCCGGTAATTGTTGGCATCTGTTGAGTGGTTTCCGTTCTAAGTTTGTGTACCAGCTTTCCAGTGTAAGTCGTTGGTAGTAGTTGGTACTGTGGCTGATGCATTCAGCAGAGTCCCAGTTGATGTCGTGTTCAGTCTGTCGGTGGTGTTCAGAAATGTGATTTCTGATGTCGCCGTTTCTGGTAGCTCGTTTGTGTTCAGTAAGTCTCGTGTTCAGGTTTCTGCCAGTTTCACCGATGTAGGTGGCTTCGCAGTCAGTACAAGACATTCTGTATACTGTTCCCTGTCTGTTGATAGGTTCGTCTTTGTCCTTTACGTTGGTCAGTAGGTCGCGTAGAGTCGTGATGGGTATGTGGGCTACCCGGATGTTGTAGGGTCGTAGAATACGTGCTATCGTCTCAGAGGTGCCTCTGATATACGGTAGTGTGGCCAAGGTCAATGGAGTTGTGTCGTCAGTGGTTTCGTTGTCGGTACTTTTGTTGGGTGCGGTGTTCTTGTGAGTGTCGCGTTTGACAAAGTTTGGGTCGTAGTCGTTCTTCTGGAAAACGCGTTTCAGGTGTCGGGTCTCGTTAAGTAAGTCGTCGGGAGATTCAGCAAGTAGTTGCGCTCGTTTCGTCAGCGTTTTGAGCATGGTAGCTCGGTGAGTCTGTGTACTAGACTGTGACGTAATCAATGCAGCATGCAAGAATCTTTTCATCTCAGTCAGTACAGTACATAGTATACATTTGTCCCAGCCAAAGACATTGTAAGCTTATAAAATGCGTTCCTTTGCACACAGAGCTCAACTGACGATCGAGATGGATATCATAAATGGACTGGAATGGACTGAAGTGGAATACCATGGATAGTAACAAGCAATGGTTCCTGCAAGGACACAAGCTCTAGACTTCTGCACAGTAGGGCTTACTACTGTGATTAATTTGATACAGATCCATGCATTTCCGCGCTGATAATACTACCGACTATATTTCTGTCAACAAATTGGTTTTTTATTTTTCAAAACGGAGCTTCGCATTGTTTCTTTTCTTCAAACAAATTGCCCATTTCGTCACCAACAACAGTCTTTCTGGAGACTACTCTAATCCGGACGATCACAACCAACCTACGATTTTTTAAATCATCCTTTAAAGGAAAACTCCGACCAAAAATTAATGCATTTTTAAATAAACCTTAAAGGTACGGATAATCCATATTCGAACTGCTTTTGCACATATTGCTCTTCAGGAATTTTTTAAAAATCCTTGAATGACACTATTTTGCGAGTTTTGGCCTCAAACACCGCGGCGCAAAATTCGCGTGTCAGCGGTAATTTTCATCAATGTGTGACGTAGTGTATGGGGAGCTTGAAGATGGCGGCGGGTCACAGAGTACAATTGTTTATCGTCTCAGACGATAAAGCGAGGTTTGTTGGAGGTGGACGGTTCGAAAAGATCGTAGACACAGTGTCTGCCTTCAGATTCATAATTGAATTTTCATCAAGAAGCTATGCTCTCATACAATTTACGCTCGAGGCAGTCTGAAGTGAACCGGCGGCTCGGAGCACACGACAGGATTCTTTGAAAGGATAGGATCTTCTCCAGAAATTTAAGCCAGCCGTATCTTGCGTCTGTTGGGATTCCTGTAAAGTCGATTGTAGTTGATACCCCTGGCTTTGCTCGAGTCAATTCGGCGATTGAACGCATTACGACACACCATCTTGCCTTTGTAAAACTCTCAAGCTCCCCATACTATACGTCACACATTCACAAAATTGCCGCTGACATGCGTGTTTTGCGCCGCGGTATTTGAGGCCAAAGCTCGCTATTCATTGACTTTTTTACGAAATCGAGAAGCGCAATACGTGCAAGAGATGTTCGAATATTGATTCTCCGTACCTTTAGGGTTTTTTTAAAAATGCATCAATTTCAGGTCGGAGTTATCATTTAAAAAGCCAAAAATAAAAAAACATTTTTTTATACCTCTTTTTATACTTGAGGCTTGCAATATGTCAACTCTAAAATACACTGTAGCACGAAATGATGAACAAAAGCATTAACATTTTTCGATCTTTATTTCAGGCCCATCCGCCAGTGAAGCCACTTGCTCAGCCTTACAACAACCAATCCACAACGTCACGGCATCCCCTCCCCTTCCCCCGGTGAGTCTGTGTACTAGACTGTGACGTAATCAATGCAGCATGTAAGAATCTTTTCACACCTTTCTCTTCTGTATATCATTATCTCCACGTTGTGGTTGTCGAATGTCGAAGTATTCGGTACGTTTCGTGTTCATTCTTGTTGTTTGTTTTGCCCAGAAGATGATTTAGCTGACCGAACGTGTTCTACGACTTCAGGGCAAAGATAAAGTGGCAGAATAGATGGCAACTGAGCGAAACTGCCCTGTCAAGCTTCGAGACGAATTATGCCGGGTGAGTTCGAGTTTACTGCCTTCACTTTCACCAGTATAGGTTTAGAGTTTCATCTTAGTCAGTACAGTACATAGTATACATTTGTCCCAGCCAAAAGACATTGTTAACTTATAAAATGCGCTCCTTTGCACACAGAGCTCAACGATCGAGATGGACATCATAAATGGACTGGAATGGACTGAAGTGGAATACCATGGATAGTAACGAGCAATGGTTCCTGCAAGGACACAAGCGCTAGACTTCTGCAAAGTAGGGCTTACTACTGTGATTAATTTGATACAGATTTATTGAGGCTGATCGATGCCATGCATTTCCGCGCTGATAATACTACCGACTATATTTCTGTCAACAAATTGGATATTTAGTTTTCAAAACGGAGCTTCGCATCGTTTCTTTTCTTCAAACAAATTGCCCATTTCGAGAGCAGTTATTTTTGTGATGCATGGAACCTATCAGCCTTGTACATTCGTTATTGGACGAGTGGAGGTGTTTCGATAACGTTCCGGGGTTCGCGTCTTTTCTCGTGTCAGAAGATTTCGTTTGATTGGCTTGAACGGACAATTCTCTATTTAGAGTTTCCTTAGGATTTGCTGAGAATTCAGTGCTCCAAGTATATGTTCTATCGAGACACCTCATTTCGTAGTTAGCCAAGCTTACTTTAAATGACTGCAAACAAGCCATTACTGAAAATAACAAGAGAGATTTTCAAACGGAGGTTTTCTACACGAACCGGCTTTAGTAAAACGCGTGAACATTAAAGATCGCCAAAGAAATAATTTGTTATACTATTCAAATCAAGTTAGCCATGTACAACTGCAAACTCGCGAGATTTAAAGTCATTTTTGTGGCTAACGCAAACATGAAGCTCAGTGCTACAGATTCTGACGGAGAATTTAGGTCGAAAAGCCTGCAAGAATTTGAACTCGGTTTCGATTTACAAGTCACAGGGCTTGAAAAATATCCTTAACTATCCTATTAGTGATTTATCAGATATTGCCCGTAGGGATTTTGTCCTTTTTATTTAGCGAAGAACACGAAATTGGCAAGATTTTCCAATAAATTAGAAATCGAGTTTCTTCTCGAGTTCGGCGCAATCACAAATATCGAGCGCGAAATTTTAATGTACTATCCGATAATTTACGGTACACTGGAACTTCCCGCTTACAAGAATGTGTAAATACAGAGTTTAACTGAGCTAGAGTATCTGATTTCATGCAAGTTGAGCGGAGTGTTTTATTTTTCTCTTACGAAATCTCCCGTGATTTCTTTATCGTGTCCTATTTCGCGTCAACGGCATTGCAGTCATTTTAGTATGCTTGAATTATGCATGTAATGGGATATGGTTGTTTTCGAACCACTGAAAATTTAGTCGCAAATTTCAAATGGAACTTTGCGATGCTGAAATAGGAACGAGAAAACTAGGCAAATTTTGATTTCGGCAAATTTCAAATGGGAATTTGCGTTCAAGATAGGAATCTTGCTCAATTGATTATTCGCAAATTTCAAATGGAACTTTGCGATGGTCAATTGCAATGTTGTTTTGCTAATTGCACAGATTTTCTTTACATTCTGACTTCGGGTTTGCAGACTAAATAGCAGCCATTTGAACAATTTGTTACGAAGCTAAAACTTCTATTCTACTTTTATGATTTTCCAGTGATTCAACAACCATATCTCATATTGCACGTGTTTATTAGAAGCAAGGGAATACTTTACCTCCTTATTTTAAAAACTATTTAGAATGGGAGGCTCTGAGAAATGTCTTTCATTTTGGCTCCAATATTCTTGATTTGGCTGAAGACTTGTACCAATTTCAGGCACCGAACTTTTGATGAACGGACGCAATACAAAATATGATTTTTTCTTCGAGTTGTAAGCTTTCCGTTTCTCAGAGCCTCCCCTTCAATTTACCTTGCTTAACTACTAGGTTCGCGTATGGGCTTTGAAGTAGTAATAGTAATAGTTGTAAGAGTTTAGTAGTGCTCTTGTACTACTACAGAGCTAGTACAACTCTATTACTCTTGCTGTTTCAAAGTCCGATCATTAACCTCATTAGGTAAGCAAAAAAAAATTGACCATAGTTGTTGCCATCCTCGAGCCCGACCAACCTCCCCTACCGGAAAATTTACTTATATACACTCTGAATGTGACGTCAATAAAGTTTGAAAAGCATCATGGTCTTATGTCATCTTTAATTATAAAACAGGTTTTGCAGGTTACACTGCATATTACATATTCATGTACATCATATCCCTCCCCCTCCCACAGACGTCTTTATTAAACACATCATTGGACAGAAATATAAAATACACTGACTACGCTTTTAGAGCCTTATTTCGCGAGAGAAAGCAGACACCGATTGCCTGCATCAGTTGCTCCGTGCAACAATCCCCGCCGTGTAAAGTTTAAGAAGCGTGCACCAAATGGACAGTGTATACATGAAATGATGCCAATGCATCACAAGTAAAGATACACCATGCCTCAATAAAAATTGAAGTGAAATTGCCGTTCAGTTCCCGAGGATGCAATTCACCAAATCTCTCCCGACAATTCAAACAGTCAAATTATTTCCCTCGACAGTGAAAGCAAATTAAATTTGAGGCATGAGATACTTTTAAATGTGACGCACCCACCCGTATAAATAATCGAAAGAAGATTACAAGTAGGTGCTTAGCCGAAGAAATCATCTGATTCTCTTCCAACCATCCCAGTTCGAACTCAAGAAATGCATAAACCTAAACTCTGGTACACCTGAAAATTTGAAGTGAGCAACGACCTGGACAAACTTCGGAGACAATTTAGTCAGGCCACCAAAATTGTGGCGCAAATGAATCAGAGGAGACACAAAACTGTTGATTGCGTTGATCAGCGTAAAATTGTTCGGCTTTTGAATACGCAAAGTCCATTCGAATTTTGCGAGTTAAATTTTCAGGTCGTACCAGATAAAGATAATACCCTTCAAAAATATAAACAGCACGAAACAAATGGCTGTAAAATTTGTCCAAACAGAATCCATAACTGTAATATTTCGACCGCGAAATATTCTTCATTTGATTTGAAAAGCTAAGAATTACCCAAATCAAAATAATGATTTGTTCTCGTAAAAAATAATTTCACAAAATAGAGCGTGCAACTTTCGATTTCTGAAGAGTATATAACTAGAAGCAGCAGAAAAAAAGCTCGAGGTGTTCCAAAGAAACGTACCAGGCAGTGACTAAACTGTACACGAATGAAAAATCTAATATGTTCAACGTTTCTTAATCAAACTGTACCCAAATTTGAAAGTGACAGGAGAATATTGTACACAAATTTGTGCCAAGATTAACGCGAGGGCGACTAAAAACAAAAAAAAAAAACATTTCGAAGACAAAAATATTGCAAACACGAAAAAAGTAAACGAAAACAACAACTGTTTTGTAAAGGAAGTTAAGCGGTTTTCTATACCGTCGATAAATAGAACGATAAATTTACAAGCAGAAACAATATAAACGTTAATTCAATATCTGCGTGACTGCAACGTTTTCGCAACGAACAAAAAGTTACGCGCAAAAACAAGTGCCAATCGTGAACGCTTTACACAAACAAAACAAAAGTCGACAAAAAAAACAAGAATTCTCTGTAAAGCAAATTGATTGGAAATTATTGTTTTCTTGCAGCCAGTATCTGTATTGTTTGCACAGTTCATCATTTTGGATTTTTCTGCATAATATCAAATACCGGACCTGGAAATTGTGGCAATTTGGATCAAATGCAGTCATCTGGCAAAGAAATAACGAACTTCTCTTGCAATAATATGCTGTTCACACGTATGTGACAGATAGCAAATCAGGTTTTTGCCCGAAGTAGTGAAGTAAAACAAATGCAAAAAGTTCATTCGCGTTTAAAATCGTTCTTGTTCCCGAATTATAGTAAAAAAAAAGTCTTGGAGCGAATTGAACTGACTGAAAACGTTTGAAACACTTCTTTCAAAGAACAAATTAATAAATCATACTTGACTGTAGAATAGCATTAACATATCAGAGCTTACGGTTTTCTGTTCAATACATTTCTACATTTGTCCTCTGTTTAAAGCCATCTCCAGCTAAATATTCCTTGTAAACTTTGTGTCAAGTCAATGTGCCACGCTTCTTTTCCACTGTCCTGAAAGCTGCGTGGCGTGAAAGCTGTGTGAGAAAAGAAAGAAATGCAATAAATAACCTGGAATGTTTCAAAGACATGCAGGCATAAAGCTAAGCGTGACTGAGTTCATTTCGTCTGTTCGTACGTCGCAAGTTTAATTTTTAGTAGTACTCACCTGAAAGTCTGACTTTCGCTTGCTCCGCCATTTTTAGTCTTCAAATCTCTTCTCACAAACACGTCCATCTTCGTCGGAGTCTTCTCACAAATGGCTTCTGTGCACGATGGAACGAAGTGAGAAAAATACACTCAAGCCGGTATTGGCGCGCTTGTCAGTTGCATCTTAATTTTATACACATGGGCGCATAAACAAAACAGCGCGGTGGGGTGGGGATTATTAAGGGTTGTAACTCAAAAACGTAGGGGGAGGGGTGGTTGATGCGTGGTAATCGGGTGGTAATCAAAAGTGGTAATCTCCAGTGGTAATTGGGAGTGGTCATCGAGAGTGGTACTTGTCAGTTGTCAAAAATGGAAAACTCTTGAAACTTTCAGGAAACCTTCCTTGGACAATAACAAGACTTTTTGCAATACATTTGCCTTATCTATCTTCATCCGTTGCCGAGATATAGCAGCTTAACTCGAAAGGTGTGATGAATTAATTAGTGCATGATTTGCTGTAATTTGCTGTAATTTCTCACGACGCGCGCGCTAAAAGTTTACAAAAACTATGCAAACTTTGTCGGCATAGTCCCAGGATGTTTCCTGAAAGTTTCATGCAATTCTGCGATGGTCGAAAAATCTTGGAATTTTGACAAAATACTAAGGCTATAGCACAGGGTTTTTTGCCGATTTTGGCCAAAAATCGAAAACTCTTGAAACTTTCAGGAAACCTTCCTTGGACTATAACAAGACTTTTTGCAATACATTTGCCTTATCTATCTTCATCCGTTGCCGAGATATAGCAGCTTAACTCGAAAGGTGTGATGAATTAATTAGTGCATGATTTGCTGTAATTTGCTGTAATTTCTCACGACGCGCGCGCTAAACGTTTACAAAAACTATGCAAACTTTGTCGGCATAGTCCCAGGAACGTTTCCTGAAAGTTTCATGCAATTCTGAGATGGTCGAAAAATCTTGGAATTTTGACAAAATACTAAGGCTACAGCACAGGGTTTTTTGCCGATTTTGGCCAAAAATCGAAAACTCTTGAAACTTGCAGGAAACCTTCCTTGGACTATAACAAGACTTTTTGCAATACATTTGCCTTATCTATCTTCATCCGTTGCCGAGATATAGCAGCTTAACTCGAAAGGTGTGATGAATTAATTAGTGCATGATTTGCTGTAATTTGCTCTAATTTCTCACGACGCGCGCGCTAAAAGTTTACAAAAACTATGCAAACTTTGTCGGCATAGTCCCAGGAACGTTTCCTGAAAGTTTCATGCAATTCTGAGATGGTCGAAAAATCTTGGAATTTTGACAAAATACTAAGGCTATAGCACAGGGTTTTTTGCCGATTTTGGCCAAAAATCGAAAACTCTTGAAACTTGCAGGAAACCTTCCTTGGACTATAACAAGACTTTTTGCAATACATTTGCCTTATCTATCTTCATCCGTTGCCGAGATATAGCAGCTTAACTCGAAAGGTGTGATGAATTAATTAGTGCATGATTTGCTGTAATTTGCTGTAATTTCTCACGACGCGCGCGCTAAAAGTTTACAAAAACTATGCAAACTTTGTCTGCATAGTCCCAGGAACGTTTCCTGAAAGTTTCATGCAATTCTGAGATGGTCGAAAAATCTTGGAATTTTGACAAAATACTAAGGCTATAGCACAGGGTTTTTTGCCGATTTTGGCCAAAAATCGAAAACTCTTGAAACTTTCAGGAAACCTTCCTTGGACTATAACAAGACTTTTTGCAATACATTTGCCTTATCTATCTTCATCCGTTGCCGAGATATAGCAGCTTAACTCGAAAGGTGTGATGAATTAATTAGTGCATGATTTGCTGTAATTTGCTGTAATTTCTCACGACGCGCGCGCTAAAAGTTTACAAAAACTATGCAAACTTTATCCGCATAGTCCCAGGAACGTTTCCGGAAAGTTTCATGCAATTCTGAGATGGTCGAAAAATCTTGGAATTTTGACAAAATACTAAGGCTATAGCACAGGGTTTTTTGCCGATTTTGGCCAAAAATCGAAAACTCTTGAAACTTTCAGGAAACCTTCCTTGGACTATAACAAGACTTTTTGCAATACATTTGCCTTATCTATCTTCATCCGTTGCCGAGATATAACAGCTTAACTCGAAAGGTGTGATGAATTAATTAGTGCATGATTTGCTGTAATTTGCTGTAATTTCTCACGACGCGCGCGCTAAAAGTTTACAAAAATTATGCAAACTTTGTCGGCATAGTCCCAGGAACGTTTCCTGAAACTTTCATGCAATTCTGAGATGGTTGATAAATCTTGGAATTTTGACAAAATATTAAGGCTATAGCACAGGGTTTTTTGCCGATTTTGGCCAAAAATCGAAAACTCTTGAAACTTTCAGGAAACCTTCCTTGGACTATAACAAGACTTTTTGCAATACATTTGCCTTATCTATCTTCATCCGTTGCCGAGATATAGCAGCTTAACTCGAAAGGTGTGATGAATTAATTAGTGCATGATTTGCTGTAATTTGCTCTAATTTCTCACGACGCGCGCGCTAAACGTTTACAAAAACTATGCAAACTTTGTCGGCATAGTCCCAGGAACGTTTCCTGAAAGTTTCATGCAATTCTGCGATGGTCGAAAAATCTTGGAATTTTGACAAAATACTAAGGCTATAGCACAGGGTTTTTTGCCGATTTTGGCCAAAAATCGAAAACTCTTGAAACTTGCAGGAAACCTTCCTTGGACTATAACAAGACTTTTTGCAATACATTTGCCTTATCTATCTTCATCCGTTGCCGAGATATAGCAGCTTAACTCGAAAGGTGTGATGAATTAATTAGTGCATGATTTGCTGTAATTTGCTCTAATTTCTCACGACGCGCGCGCTAAACGTTTACAAAAACTATGCAAACTTTGTCGGCATAGTCCCAGGAACGTTTCCTGAAAGTTTCATGCAATTCTGAGATGGTCGAAAAATCTTGGAATTTTGACAAAATACTAAGGCTATAGCACAGGGTTTTTTGCCGATTTTGGCCAAAAATCGAAAACTCTTGAAACTTTCAGGAAACCTTCCTTGGACTATAACAAGACTTTTTGCAATACATTTGCCTTATCTATCTTCATCCGTTGCCGAGATATAGCAGCTTAACTCGAAAGGTGTGATGAATTAATTAGTGCATGATTTGCTGTAATTTGCTGTAATTTCTCACGACGCGCGCGCTAAAAGTTTACAAAAACTATGCAAACTTTATCCGCATAGTCCCAGGAACGTTTCCGGAAAGTTTCATGCAATTCTGAGATGGTCGAAAAATCTTGGAATTTTGACAAAATACTAAGGCTATAGCACAGGGTTTTTTGCCGATTTTGGCCAAAAATCGAAAACTCTTGAAACTTTCAGGAAACCTTCCTTGGACTATAACAAGACTTTTTGCAATACATTTGCCTTATCTATCTTCATCCGTTGCCGAGATATAGCAGCTTAACTCGAAAGGTGTGATGAATTAATTAGTGCATGATTTGCTGTAATTTGCTGTAATTTCTCACGACGCGCGCGCTAAAAGTTTACAAAAATTATGCAAACTTTGTCGGCATAGTCCCAGGAACGTTTCCTGAAAGTTTCATGCAATTCTGAGATGGTTGATAAATCTTGGAATTTTGACAAAATATTAAGGCTATAGCACAGGGTTTTTTGCCGATTTTGGCCAAAAATCGAAAACTCTTGAAACTTGCAGGAAACCTTCCTTGGACTATAACAAGACTTTTTGCAATACATTTGCCTTATCTATCTTCATCCGTTGCCGAGATATAGCAGCTTAACTCGAAAGGTGTGATGAATTAATTAGTGCATGATTTGCTGTAATTTGCTGTAATTTCTCACGACGCGCGCGCTAAAAGTTTACAAAAACTATGCAAACTTTGTCGACATAGTCCCAGGAACGTTTCCTGAAAGTTTCATGCAATTCTGAGATGGTCGAAAAATCTTGGAATTTTGACAAAATACTAAGGCTATAGCACAGGGTTTTTTGCCGATTTTGGCCAAAAATCGAAAACTCTTGAAACTTTCAGGAAACCTTCCTTGGACTATAACAAGACTTTTTGCAATACATTTGCCTTATCTATCTTCATCCGTTGCCGAGATATAGCAGCTTAACTCGAAAGGTGTGATGAATTAATTAGTGCATGATTTGCTGTAATTTGCTCTAATTTCTCACGACGCGCGCGCTAAAAGTTTACAAAAACTATGCAAACTTTGTCTGCATAGTCCCAGGAACGTTTCCTGAAAGTTTCATGCAATTCTGAGATGGTCGATAAATCTTGGAATTTTGACAAAATACTAAGGCTATAGCACAGGGTTTTTTGCCGATTTTGGCCAAAAATCGAAAACTCTTGAAACTTTCAGGAAACCTTCCTTGGACTATAACAAGACTTTTGCAATACATTTGCCTTATTCATCTTCATCCGTTGCCGAGATATAGCAGCTTAACTCGAAAGGTGTGATGAATTAATTAGTGCATGATTTGCTGTAATCTGCTCTAATTTCTCACGACGCGCGCGCTAAAAGTTTACAAAAACTATGCAAACTTTGTCGGCATAGTCCCAGGAACGTTTCCTGAAAATTTCATGCAATTCTGAGATGGTCGAAAAATCTTGGAATTTTGACAAAATACTAAGGCTATAGCACAGGGTTTTTTGCCGATTTTGGCCAAAAATCGAAAACTCTTGAAACTTTCAGGAAACCTTCCTTGGACTATAACAAGACTTTTTGCAATACATTTGCCTTATCTATCTTCATCCGTTGCCGAGATATAGCAGCTTAACTCAAAAGGTGTGATGAATTAATTAGTGCATGATTTGCTGTAATTTGCTGTAATTTCTCACGACGCGCGCGCTAAAAGTTTACAAAAACTATGCAAACTTTATCCGCATAGTCCCAGGAACGTTTCCGGAAAGTTTCATGCAATTCTGAGATGGTCGAAAAATCTTGGAATTTTGACAAAATACTAAGGCTATAGCACAGGGTTTTTTGCCGATTTTGGCCAAAAATCGAAAACTCTTGAAACTTTCAGGAAACCTTCCTTGGACTATAACAAGACTTTTTGCAATACATTTGCCTTATCTATCTTCATCCGTTGCCGAGATATAGCAGCTTAACTCGAAAGGTGTGATGAATTAATTAGTGCATGATTTGCTGTAATTTGCTGTAATTTCTCACGACGCGCGCGCTAAAAGTTTACAAAAACTATGCAAACTTTATCCGCATAGTCCCAGGAACGTTTCCGGAAAGTTTCATGCAATTCTGAGATGGTCGAAAAATCTTGGAATTTTGACAAAATACTAAGGCTATAGCACAGGGTTTTTTGCCGATTTTGGCCAAAAATCGAAAACTCTTGAAACTTTCAGGAAACCTTCCTTGGACTATAACAAGACTTTTTGCAATACATTTGCCTTATCTATCTTCATCCGTTGCCGAGATATAGCAGCTTAACTCGAAAGGTGTGATGAATTAATTAGTGCATGATTTGCTGTAATTTGCTGTAATTTCTCACGACGCGCGCGCTAAAAGTTTACAAAAACTATGCAAACTTTGTCTGCATAGTCCCAGGAACGTTTCCGGAAAGTTTCATGCAATTCTGAGATGGTCGAAAAATCTTGGAATTTTGACAAAATACTAAGGCTATAGCACAGGGTTTTTTGCCGATTTTGGCCAAAAATCGAAAACTCTTGAAACTTTCAGGAAACCTTCCTTGGACTATAACAAGACTTTTTGCAATACATTTGCCTTATCTATCTTCATCCGTTGCCGAGATATAGCAGCTTAACTCGAAAGGTGTGATGAATTAATTAGTGCATGATTTGCTGTAATTTGCTGTAATTTCTCACGACGCGCGCGCTAAAAGTTTACAAAAATTATGCAAACTTTGTCGGCATAGTCCCAGGAACGTTTCCTGAAAGTTTCATGCAATTCTGAGATGGTTGATAAATCTTGGAATTTTGACAAAATACTAAGGCTATAGCACAGGGTTTTTTGCCGATTTTGGCCAAAAATCGAAAACTCTTGAAACTTTCAGGAAACCTTCCTTGGACTATAACAAGACTTTTTGCAATACATTTGCCTTATCTATCTTCATCCGTTGCCGAGATATAGCAGCTTAACTTGAAAGGTGTGATGAATTAATTAGTGCATGATTTGCTGTAATTTGCTGTAATTTCTCACGACGCGCGCGCTAAAAGTTTACAAAAACTATGCAAACTTTGTCGGCATAGTCCCAGGAACGTTTCCTGAAAGTTTCATGCAATTCTGAGATGGTCGAAAAATCTTGGAATTTTGACAAAATACTAAGGCTATAGCACAGGGTTTTTTGCCGATTTTGGCCAAAAATCGAAAACTCTTGAAACTTTCAGGAAACCTTCCTTGGACTATAACAAGACTTTTGCAATACATTTGCCTTATTCATCTTCATCCGTTGCCGAGATATAGCAGCTTAACTCGAAAGGTGTGATGAATTAATTAGTGCATGATTTGCTGTAATCTGCTCTAATTTCTCACGACGCGCGCGCTAAAAGTTTACAAAAACTATGCAAACTTTGTCGGCATAGTCCCAGGAACGTTTCCTGAAAATTTCATGCAATTCTGAGATGGTCGAAAAATCTTGGAATTTTGACAAAATACTAAGGCTATAGCACAGGGTTTTTTGCCGATTTTGGCCAAAAATCGAAAACTCTTGAAACTTTCAGGAAACCTTCCTTGGACTATAACAAGACTTTTTGCAATACATTTGCCTTATCTATCTTCATCCGTTGCCGAGATATAGCAGCTTAACTCAAAAGGTGTGATGAATTAATTAGTGCATGATTTGCTGTAATTTGCTGTAATTTCTCACGACGCGCGCGCTAAAAGTTTACAAAAACTATGCAAACTTTATCCGCATAGTCCCAGGAACGTTTCCGGAAAGTTTCATGCAATTCTGAGATGGTCGAAAAATCTTGGAATTTTGACAAAATACTAAGGCTATAGCACAGGGTTTTTTGCCGATTTTGGCCAAAAATCGAAAACTCTTGAAACTTTCAGGAAACCTTCCTTGGACTATAACAAGACTTTTTGCAATACATTTGCCTTATCTATCTTCATCCGTTGCCGAGATATAGCAGCTTAACTCGAAAGGTGTGATGAATTAATTAGTGCATGATTTGCTGTAATTTGCTGTAATTTCTCACGACGCGCGCGCTAAAAGTTTACAAAAACTATGCAAACTTTATCCGCATAGTCCCAAAAACGTTTCCGGAAAGTTTCATGCAATTCTGAGATGGTCGAAAAATCTTGGAATTTTGACAAAATACTAAGGCTATAGCACAGGGTTTTTTGCCGATTTTGGCCAAAAATCGAAAACTCTTGAAACTTTCAGGAAACCTTCCTTGGACTATAACAAGACTTTTTGCAATACATTTGCCTTATCTATCTTCATCCGTTGCCGAGATATAGCAGCTTAACTCGAAAGGTGTGATGAATTAATTAGTGCATGATTTGCTGTAATTTGCTGTAATTTCTCACGACGCGCGCGCTAAAAGTTTACAAAAACTATGCAAACTTTGTCTGCATAGTCCCAGGAACGTTTCCGGAAAGTTTCATGCAATTCTGAGATGGTCGAAAAATCTTGGAATTTTGACAAAATACTAAGGCTATAGCACAGGGTTTTTTGCCGATTTTGGCCAAAAATCGAAAACTCTTGAAACTTTCAGGAAACCTTCCTTGGACTATAACAAGACTTTTTGCAATACATTTGCCTTATCTATCTTCATCCGTTGCCGAGATATAGCAGCTTAACTCGAAAGGTGTGATGAATTAATTAGTGCATGATTTGCTGTAATTTGCTGTAATTTCTCACGACGCGCGCGCTAAAAGTTTACAAAAATTATGCAAACTTTGTCGGCATAGTCCCAGGAACGTTTCCTGAAAGTTTCATGCAATTCTGAGATGGTTGATAAATCTTGGAATTTTGACAAAATATTAAGGCTATAGCACAGGGTTTTTTGCCGATTTTGGCCAAAAATCGAAAACTCTTGAAACTTTCAGGAAACCTTCCTTGGACTATAACAAGACTTTTTGCAATACATTTGCCTTATCTATCTTCATCCGTTGCCGAGATATAGCAGCTTAACTTGAAAGGTGTGATGAATTAATTAGTGCATGATTTGCTGTAATTTGCTGTAATTTCTCACGACGCGCGCGCTAAAAGTTTACAAAAACTATGCAAACTTTGTCGGCATAGTCCCAGGAACGTTTCCTGAAAGTTTCATGCAATTCTGAGATGGTCGAAAAATCTTGGAATTTTGACAAAATACTAAGGCTATAGCACAGGGTTTTTTGCCGATTTTGGCCAAAAATCGAAAACTCTTGAAACTTTCAGGAAACCTTCCTTGGACTATAACAAGACTTTTTGCAATACATTTGCCTTATCTATCTTCATCCGTTGCCGAGATATAGCAGCTTAACTCGAAAGGTGTGATGAATTAATTAGTGCATGATTTGCTGTAATCTGCTCTAATTTCTCACGACGCGCGCGCTAAAAGTTTACAAAAACTATGCAAACTTTGTCGGCATAGTCCCAGGAACGTTTCCTGAAAATTTCATGCAATTCTGAGATGGTCGAAAAATCTTGGAATTTTGACAAAATACTAAGGCTATAGCACAGGGTTTTTTGCCGATTTTGGCCAAAAATCGAAAACTCTTGAAACTTTCAGGAAACCTTCCTTGGACTATAACAAGACTTTTTGCAATACATTTGCCTTATCTATCTTCATCCGTTGCCGAGATATAGCAGCTTAACTCAAAAGGTGTGATGAATTAATTAGTGCATGATTTGCTGTAATTTGCTGTAATTTCTCACGACGCGCGCGCTAAAAGTTTACAAAAACTATGCAAACTTTATCCGCATAGTCCCAGGAACGTTTCCGGAAAGTTTCATGCAATTCTGAGATGGTCGAAAAATCTTGGAATTTTGACAAAATACTAAGGCTATAGCACAGGGTTTTTTGCCGATTTTGGCCAAAAATCGAAAACTCTTGAAACTTTCAGGAAACCTTCCTTGGACTATAACAAGACTTTTTGCAATACATTTGCCTTATCTATCTTCATCCGTTGCCGAGATATAGCAGCTTAACTCGAAAGGTGTGATGAATTAATTAGTGCATGATTTGCTGTAATTTGCTGTAATTTCTCACGACGCGCGCGCTAAAAGTTTACAAAAACTATGCAAACTTTATCCGCATAGTCCCAGGAACGTTTCCGGAAAGTTTCATGCAATTCTGAGATGGTCGAAAAATCTTGGAATTTTGACAAAATACTAAGGCTATAGCACAGGGTTTTTTGCCGATTTTGGCCAAAAATCGAAAACTCTTGAAACTTTCAGGAAACCTTCCTTGGACTATAACAAGACTTTTTGCAATACATTTGCCTTATCTATCTTCATCCGTTGCCGAGATATAGCAGCTTAACTCGAAAGGTGTGATGAATTAATTAGTGCATGATTTGCTGTAATTTGCTGTAATTTCTCACGACGCGCGCGCTAAAAGTTTACAAAAACTATGCAAACTTTGTCTGCATAGTCCCAGGAACGTTTCCGGAAAGTTTCATGCAATTCTGAGATGGTCGAAAAATCTTGGAATTTTGACAAAATACTAAGGCTATAGCACAGGGTTTTTTGCCGATTTTGGCCAAAAATCGAAAACTCTTGAAACTTTCAGGAAACCTTCCTTGGACTATAACAAGACTTTTTGCAATACATTTGCCTTATCTATCTTCATCCGTTGCCGAGATATAGCAGCTTAACTCGAAAGGTGTGATGAATTAATTAGTGCATGATTTGCTGTAATTTGCTGTAATTTCTCACGACGCGCGCGCTAAAAGTTTACAAAAATTATGCAAACTTTGTCGGCATAGTCCCAGGAACGTTTCCTGAAAGTTTCATGCAATTCTGAGATGGTTGATAAATCTTGGAATTTTGACAAAATATTAAGGCTATAGCACAGGGTTTTTTGCCGATTTTGGCCAAAAATCGAAAACTCTTGAAACTTTAAGGAAACCTTCCTTGGACTATAACAAGACTTTTTGCAATACATTTG
Source organism: Plumapathes pennacea (assembly GCA_964036295.1). Classification (NCBI taxonomy): domain Eukaryota; kingdom Metazoa; phylum Cnidaria; class Anthozoa; order Antipatharia; family Myriopathidae; genus Plumapathes; species Plumapathes pennacea. The sequence goes on along the minus strand of OZ038466.1, from coordinate 8,665,414 downwards.
CCTTATCTATCTTCATCCGTTGCCGAGATATAGCAGCTTAACTTGAAAGGTGTGATGAATTAATTAGTGCATGATTTGCTGTAGTTTGCTGTAATTTCTCACGACGCGCGCGCTAAAAGTTTACAAAAACTATGCAAACTTTGTCGGCATACTCCCAGGAACGTTTCCTGAAAGTTTCATGCAATTCTGAGATGGTCGAAAAATCTTGGAATTTTGACAAAATACTAAGGCTATAGCACAGGGTTTTTTGCCGATTTTGGCCAAAAATCGAAAACTCTTGAAACTTTCAGGAAACCTTCCTTGGACTATAACAAGACTTTTTGCAATACATTTGCCTTATCTATCTTCATCCGTTGCCGAGATATAGCAGCTTAACTCAAAAGGTGTGATGATTTAATTAGTGCATGATTTGCTGTAATTTGCTGTAATTTCTCACGACGCGCGCGCTAAAAGTTTACAAAAACTATGCAAACTTTGTCGGCATAGTCCCAGGAACGTTTCCTGAAAGTTTCATGCAATTCTGAGATGGTCGAAAAATCTTGGAATTTTGACAAAATACTAAGGCTATAGCACAGGGTTTTTTGCCGATTTTGGCCAAAAATCGAAAACTCTTGAAACTTTCAGGAAACCTTCCTTGGACTATAACAAGACTTTTTGCAATACATTTGCCTTATCTATCTTCATCCGTTGCCGAGATATAGCAGCTTAACTCAAAAGGTGTGATGAATTAATTAGTGCATGATTTGCTGTAATTTGCTGTAATTTCTCACGACGCGCGCGCTAAAAGTTTACAAAAACTATGCAAACTTTATCCGCATAGTCCCAGGAACGTTTCCGGAAAATTTCATGTAATTCTGAGATGGTCGAAAAATCTTGGAATTTTGACAAAATACTAAGGCTATAGCACAGGGTTTTTTGCCGATTTTGGCCAAAAATCGAAAACTCTTGAAACTTTCAGGAAACCTTCCTTGGACTATAACAAGACTTTTTGCAATACATTTGCCTTATTTATCTTCATCCGTTGCCGAGATATAGCAGCTTAACTCGAAAGGTGTGATGAATTAATTAGTGCATGATTTGCTGTAATTTGCTGTAATTTCTCACGACGCGCGCGCTAAAAGTTTACAAAAACTATGCAAACTTTATCCGCATAGTCCCAGGAACGTTTCCAGAAAATTTCATGTAATTCTGAGATGGTCGAAAAATCTTGGAATTTTGACAAAATACTAAGGCTATAGCACAGGGTTTTTTGCCGATTTTGGCCAAAAATCGAAAACTCTTGAAACTTTCAGGAAACCTTCCTTGGACTATAACAAGACTTTTTGCAATACATTTGCCTTATCTATCTTCATCCGTTGCCGAGATATAGCAGCTTAACTCGAAAAGTGTGATGAATTAATTAGTGCATGATTTGCTGTAATTTGCTGTAATTTCTCACGACGCGCGCGCTAAAAGTTTACAAAAACTATGCAAACTTTATCCGCATAGTCCCAGGAACGTTTCCTGAAAGTTTCATGCAATTCTGAGATGGTCGAAAAATCTTGGAATTTTGACAAAATACTAAGGCTATAGCACAGGGTTTTTTGCCGATTTTGGCCAAAAATCGAAAACTCTTGAAACTTTCAGGAAACCTTCCTTGGACTATAACAAGACTTTTTGCAATACATTTGCCTTATCTATCTTCATCCGTTGCCGAGATATAGCAGCTTAACTCGAAAGGTGTGATGAATTAATTAGTGCATGATTTGCTGTAATTTGCTGTAATTTCTCACGACGCGCGCGCTAAAAGTTTACAAAAACTATGCAAACTTTGTCGGCATAGTCCCAGGAACGTTTCCGGAAAGTTTCATGCAATTCTGAGATAGTCGAAAAATCTTGGAATTTTGACAAAATACTAAGGCTATAGCACAGGGTTTTTTGCCGATTTTGGCCAAAAATCGAAAACTCTTGAAACTTTCAGGAAACCTTCCTTGGACTATAACAAGACTTTTTGCAATACATTTGCCTTATCTATCTTCATCCGTTGCCGAGATATAGCAGCTTAACTCGAAAGGTGTGATGAATTAATTAGTGCATGATTTGCTGTAATTTGCTGTAATTTCTCACGACGCGCGCGCTAAAAGTTTACAAAAATTATGCAAACTTTGTCGGCATAGTCCCAGGAACGTTTCCTGAAAGTTTCATGCAATTCTGAGATGGTTGATAAATCTTGGAATTTTGACAAAATATTAAGGCTATAGCACAGGGTTTTTTGCCGATTTTGGCCAAAAATCGAAAACTCTTGAAACTTTAAGGAAACCTTCCTTGGACTATAACAAGACTTTTTGCAATACATTTGCCTTATCTATCTTCATCCGTTGCCGAGATATAGCAGCTTAACTTGAAAGGTGTGATGAATTAATTAGTGCATGATTTGCTGTAATTTGCTGTAATTTCTCACGACGCGCGCGCTAAAAGTTTACAAAAACTATGCAAACTTTGTCGGCATACTCCCAGGAACGTTTCCTGAAAGTTTCATGCAATTCTGAGATGGTCGAAAAATCTTGGAATTTTGACAAAATACTAAGGCTATAGCACAGGGTTTTTTGCCGATTTTGGCCAAAAATCGAAAACTCTTGAAACTTTCAGGAAACCTTCCTTGGACTATAACAAGACTTTTTGCAATACATTTGCCTTATCTATCTTCATCCGTTGCCGAGATATAGCAGCTTAACTCAAAAGGTGTGATGAATTAATTAGTGCATGATTTGCTGTAATTTGCTGTAATTTCTCACGACGCGCGCGCTAAAAGTTTACAAAAACTATGCAAACTTTATCCGCATAGTCCCAGGAACGTTTCCGGAAAGTTTCATGCAATTCTGAGATGGTCGAAAAATCTTGGAATTTTGACAAAATACTAAGGCTATAGCACAGGGTTTTTTGCCGATTTTGGCCAAAAATCGAAAACTCTTGAAACTTTCAGGAAACCTTCCTTGGACTATAACAAGACTTTTTGCAATACATTTGCCTTATCTATCTTCATCCGTTGCCGAGATATAGCAGCTTAACTCGAAAGGTGTGATGAATTAATTAGTGCATGATTTGCTTTAATTTGCTGTATTTTCTCACGACGCGCGCGCTAAAAGTTTACAAAAACTATGCAAACTTTATCCGCATAGTCCCAGGAACGTTTCCGGAAAGTTTCATGCAATTCTGAGATGGTCGAAAAATCTTGGAATTTTGACAAAATACTAAGGCTATAGCACAGGGTTTTTTGCCGATTTTGGCCAAAAATCGAAAACTCTTGAAACTTTCAGGAAACCTTCCTTGGACTATAACAAGACTTTTTGCAATACATTTGCCTTATCTATCTTCATCCGTTGCCGAGATATAGCAGCTTAACTCGAAAGGTGTGATGAATTAATTAGTGCATGATTTGCTGTAATTTGCTGTAATTTCTCACGACGCGCGCGCTAAAAGTTTACAAAAACTATGCAAACTTTGTCTGCATAGTCCCAGGAACGTTTCCGGAAAGTTTCATGCAATTCTGAGATGGTCGAAAAATCTTGGAATTTTGACAAAATACTAAGGCTATAGCACAGGGTTTTTTGCCGATTTTGGCCAAAAATCGAAAACTCTTGAAACTTTCAGGAAACCTTCCTTGGACTATAACAAGACTTTTTGCAATACATTTGCCTTATCTATCTTCATCCGTTGCCGAGATATAGCAGCTTAACTCGAAAGGTGTGATGAATTAATTAGTGCATGATTTGCTGTAATTTGCTGTAATTTCTCACGACGCGCGCGCTAAAAGTTTACAAAAATTATGCAAACTTTGTCGGCATAGTCCCAGGAACGTTTCCTGAAAGTTTCATGCAATTCTGAGATGGTTGATAAATCTTGGAATTTTGACAAAATATTAAGGCTATAGCACAGGGTTTTTTGCCGATTTTGGCCAAAAATCGAAAACTCTTGAAACTTTAAGGAAACCTTCCTTGGACTATAACAAGACTTTTTGCAATACATTTGCCTTATCTATCTTCATCCGTTGCCGAGATATAGCAGCTTAACTTGAAAGGTGTGATGAATTAATTAGTGCATGATTTGCTGTAATTTGCTGTAATTTCTCACGACGCGCGCGCTAAAAGTTTACAAAAACTATGCAAACTTTGTCGGCATACTCCCAGGAACGTTTCCTGAAAGTTTCATGCAATTCTGAGATGGTCGAAAAATCTTGGAATTTTGACAAAATACTAAGGCTATAGCACAGGGTTTTTTGCCGATTTTGGCCAAAAATCGAAAACTCTTGAAACTTTCAGGAAACCTTCCTTGGACTATAACAAGACTTTTTGCAATACATTTGCCTTATCTATCTTCATCCGTTGCCGAGATATAGCAGCTTAACTCGAAAGGTGTGATGAATTAATTAGTGCATGATTTGCTGTAATTTGCTGTAATTTCTCACGACGCGCGCGCTAAAAGTTTACAAAAACTATGCAAACTTTGTCGGCATAGTCCCAGGAACGTTTCCTGAAAGTTTCATGCAATTCTGAGATGGTCGAAAAATCTTGGAATTTTGACAAAATACTAAGGCTATAGCACAGGGTTTTTTGCCGATTTTGGCCAAAAATCGAAAACTCTTGAAACTTTCAGGAAACCTTCCTTGGACTATAAGATGACTTTTTGCAATACATTTGCCTTATCTATCTTCATCCGTTGCCGAGATATAGCAGCTTAACTCGAAAGGTGTGATGAATTAATTAGTGCATGATTTGCTGTAATTTGCTGTAATTTCTCACGACGCGCGCGCTAAAAGTTTACAAAAACTATGCAAACTTTATCTGCATAGTCCCAGGAACGTTTCAGGAAAGTTTCATGCAATTCTGAGATGGTCGAAAAATCTTGGAATTTTGACAAAATACTAAGGCTATAGCACAGGGTTTTTTGCCGATTTTGGCCAAAAATCGAAAACTCTTGAAACTTTCAGGAAACCTTCCTTGGACTATAACAAGACTTTTTGCAATACATTTGCTTTATCTATCTTCATCCGTTGCCGAGATATAGCAGCTTAACTCGAAAGGTGTGATGAATTAATTAGTGCATGATTTGCTGTAATTTGCTGTAATTTCTCACGACGCGCGCGCTAAAAGTTTACAAAAACTATGCAAACTTTGTCTGCATAGTTCCAGGAACGTTTCCTGAAAGTTTCATGCAATTCTGAGATGGTCGAAAAATCTTGGAATTTTGACAAAATACTAAGGCTATAGCACAGGGTTTTTTGCCGATTTTGGCCAAAAATCGAAAACTCTTGAAACTTTCAGGAAACCTTCCTTGGACTATAACAAGACTTTTTGCAATACATTTGCCTTATCTATCTTCATCCGTTGCCGAGATATAGCAGCTTAACTCAAAAGGTGTGATGAATTAATTAGTGCATGATTTGCTGTAATTTGCTGTAATTTCTCACGACGCGCGCGCTAAAAGTTTACAAAAACTATGCAAACTTTATCCGCATAGTCCCAGGAACGTTTCCGGAAAGTTTCATGCAATTCTGAGATGGTCGAAAAATCTTGGAATTTTGACAAAATACTAAGGCTATAGCACAGGGTTTTTTGCCGATTTTGGCCAAAAATCGAAAACTCTTGAAACTTTCAGGAAACCTTCCTTGGACTATAACAAGACTTTTTGCAATACATTTGCCTTATCTATCTTCATCCGTTGCCGAGATATAGCAGCTTAACTCGAAAGGTGTGATGAATTAATTAGTGCATGATTTGCTTTAATTTGCTGTATTTTCTCACGACGCGCGCGCTAAAAGTTTACAAAAACTATGCAAACTTTATCCGCATAGTCCCAGGAACGTTTCCGGAAAGTTTCATGCAATTCTGAGATGGTCGAAAAATCTTGGAATTTTGACAAAATACTAAGGCTATAGCACAGGGTTTTTTGCCGATTTTGGCCAAAAATCGAAAACTCTTGAAACTTTCAGGAAACCTTCCTTGGACTATAACAAGACTTTTTGCAATACATTTGCCTTATCTATCTTCATCCGTTGCCGAGATATAGCAGCTTAACTCGAAAGGTGTGATGAATTAATTAGTGCATGATTTGCTGTAATTTGCTGTAATTTCTCACGACGCGCGCGCTAAAAGTTTACAAAAACTATGCAAACTTTGTCTGCATAGTCCCAGGAACGTTTCCGGAAAGTTTCATGCAATTCTGAGATGGTCGAAAAATCTTGGAATTTTGACAAAATACTAAGGCTATAGCACAGGGTTTTTTGCCGATTTTGGCCAAAAATCGAAAACTCTTGAAACTTTCAGGAAACCTTCCTTGGACTATAACAAGACTTTTTGCAATACATTTGCCTTATCTATCTTCATCCGTTGCCGAGATATAGCAGCTTAACTCGAAAGGTGTGATGAATTAATTAGTGCATGATTTGCTGTAATTTGCTGTAATTTCTCACGACGCGCGCGCTAAAAGTTTACAAAAATTATGCAAACTTTGTCGGCATAGTCCCAGGAACGTTTCCTGAAAGTTTCATGCAATTCTGAGATGGTTGATAAATCTTGGAATTTTGACAAAATATTAAGGCTATAGCACAGGGTTTTTTGCCGATTTTGGCCAAAAATCGAAAACTCTTGAAACTTTAAGGAAACCTTCCTTGGACTATAACAAGACTTTTTGCAATACATTTGCCTTATCTATCTTCATCCGTTGCCGAGATATAGCAGCTTAACTTGAAAGGTGTGATGAATTAATTAGTGCATGATTTGCTGTAATTTGCTGTAATTTCTCACGACGCGCGCGCTAAAAGTTTACAAAAACTATGCAAACTTTGTCGGCATACTCCCAGGAACGTTTCCTGAAAGTTTCATGCAATTCTGAGATGGTCGAAAAATCTTGGAATTTTGACAAAATACTAAGGCTATAGCACAGGGTTTTTTGCCGATTTTGGCCAAAAATCGAAAACTCTTGAAACTTTCAGGAAACCTTCCTTGGACTATAACAAGACTTTTTGCAATACATTTGCCTTATCTATCTTCATCCGTTGCCGAGATATAGCAGCTTAACTCGAAAGGTGTGATGAATTAATTAGTGCATGATTTGCTGTAATTTGCTGTAATTTCTCACGACGCGCGCGCTAAAAGTTTACAAAAACTATGCAAACTTTGTCGGCATAGTCCCAGGAACGTTTCCTGAAAGTTTCATGCAATTCTGAGATGGTCGAAAAATCTTGGAATTTTGACAAAATACTAAGGCTATAGCACAGGGTTTTTTGCCGATTTTGGCCAAAAATCGAAAACTCTTGAAACTTTCAGGAAACCTTCCTTGGACTATAAGATGACTTTTTGCAATACATTTGCCTTATCTATCTTCATCCGTTGCCGAGATATAGCAGCTTAACTCGAAAGGTGTGATGAATTAATTAGTGCATGATTTGCTGTAATTTGCTGTAATTTCTCACGACGCGCGCGCTAAAAGTTTACAAAAACTATGCAAACTTTATCTGCATAGTCCCAGGAACGTTTCAGGAAAGTTTCATGCAATTCTGAGATGGTCGAAAAATCTTGGAATTTTGACAAAATACTAAGGCTATAGCACAGGGTTTTTTGCCGATTTTGGCCAAAAATCGAAAACTCTTGAAACTTTCAGGAAACCTTCCTTGGACTATAACAAGACTTTTTGCAATACATTTGCTTTATCTATCTTCATCCGTTGCCGAGATATAGCAGCTTAACTCGAAAGGTGTGATGAATTAATTAGTGCATGATTTGCTGTAATTTGCTGTAATTTCTCACGACGCGCGCGCTAAAAGTTTACAAAAACTATGCAAACTTTGTCTGCATAGTTCCAGGAACGTTTCCTGAAAGTTTCATGCAATTCTGAGATGGTCGAAAAATCTTGGAATTTTGACAAAATACTAAGGCTATAGCACAGGGTTTTTTGCCGATTTTGGCCAAAAATCGAAAACTCTTGAAACTTTCAGGAAACCTTCCTTGGACTATAACAAGACTTTTTGCAATACATTTGCCTTATCTATCTTCATCCGTTGCCGAGATATAGCAGCTTAACTCAAAAGGTGTGATGAATTAATTAGTGCATGATTTGCTGTAATTTGCTGTAATTTCTCACGACGCGCGCGCTAAAAGTTTACAAAAACTATGCAAACTTTATCCGCATAGTCCCAGGAACGTTTCCGGAAAGTTTCATGCAATTCTGAGATGGTCGAAAAATCTTGGAATTTTGACAAAATACTAAGGCTATAGCACAGGGTTTTTTGCCGATTTTGGCCAAAAATCGAAAACTCTTGAAACTTTCAGGAAACCTTCCTTGGACTATAACAAGACTTTTTGCAATACATTTGCCTTATCTATCTTCATCCGTTGCCGAGATATAGCAGCTTAACTCGAAAGGTGTGATGAATTAATTAGTGCATGATTTGCTGTAATTTGCTGTAATTTCTCACGACGCGCGCGCTAAAAGTTTACAAAAACTATGCAAACTTTATCCGCATAGTCCCAGGAACGTTTCCGGAAAGTTTCATGCAATTCTGAGATGGTCGAAAAATCTTGGAATTTTGACAAAATACTAAGGCTATAGCACAGGGTTTTTTGCCGATTTTGGCCAAAAATCGAAAACTCTTGAAACTTTCAGGAAACCTTCCTTGGACTATAACAAGACTTTTTGCAATACATTTGCCTTATCTATCTTCATCCGTTGCCGAGATATAGCAGCTTAACTCAAAAGGTGTTATGAATTAATTAGTGCATGATTTGCTGTAATTTGCTGTAATTTCTCACGACGCGCGCGCTAAAAGTTTACAAAAACTATGCAAACTTTATCCGCATAGTCCCAGGAACGTTTCCTGAAAGTTTCATGCAATTCTGAGATGGTCGAAAAATCTTGGAATTTTGACAAAATACTAAGGCTATAGCACAGGGTTTTTTGCCGATTTTGGCCAAAAATCGAAAACTCTTGAAACTTTCAGGAAACCTTCCTTGGACTATAACAAGACTTTTTGCAATACATTTGCCTTATTTATCTTCATCCGTTGCCGAGATATAGCAGCTTAACTCGAAAGGTGTGATGAATTAATTAGTGCATGATTTGCTGTAATTTGCTGTAATTTCTCACGACGCGCGCGCTAAAAGTTTACAAAAACTATGCAAACTTTATCCGCATAGTCCCAGGAACGTTTCCGGAAAATTTCATGTAATTCTGAGATGGTCGAAAAATCTTGGAATTTTGACAAAATACTAAGGCTATAGCACAGGGTTTTTTGCCGATTTTGGCCAAAAATCGAAAACTCTTGAAACTTTCAGGAAACCTTCCTTGGACTATAACAAGACTTTTTGCAATACATTTGCCTTATCTATCTTCATCCGTTGCCGAGATATAGCAGCTTAACTCGAAAAGTGTGATGAATTAATTAGTGCATGATTTGCTGTAATTTGCTGTAATTTCTCACGACGCGCGCGCTAAAAGTTTACAAAAACTATGCAAACTTTATCCGCATAGTCCCAGGAACGTTTCCTGAAAGTTTCATGCAATTCTGAGATGGTCGAAAAATCTTGGAATTTTGACAAAATTTTAAGGCCTTGTGTTTTTGTCATAAATTGAAAAGTCTTGAAAGTTTCAGGAAACCTTCCTTGGACTATAAGATGACTTTTTGCAATACATTTGCTTTATCTGTCTCCATCCGTTGCCGAGATATAGCAGCTTAATTTTGGCTCCTTGTCTCGAAAGGCGTGATGTTTTAATTAGTGCATGATTTGCTGTAATTTGTCTCGACGCGCGGGCTAAAAGTTTACAAAAACTGTGCAAAATCCGTCGGCATAGTCCCAGGAACGTTTGACAGCGGTTTGCGTTCATCAGATGGAGATTTAAGAGACCTTTGGTTTCCCGTGTCCAAATTTGTTCCTGGTAAACCTCGAAGGACTTGAATCTAGAAATATTTCTCGCAATTTCTCAAGAACGGATTCTTCCTGGACCTTGTAACTTGGCCAAAGGGAAGCCTATTTATCTCGCTGGCGATCGTCGGAGTTTGAGCTTGACTGCTGTTGGAGAAGTGTGACTTTATCAGCAAAATGTCAGGTTCGGTCGAAATTGCTTTCCAGCCTTTTCGTTTTTTTGTAGGGGTGCGAAAGAGCATAGTTTAAAACTTCGTTATTTTAGCTCTAAAAGGGCTCCAAAGCGTTCAAAAGAGATCCAGGACACAATTAATAGACATAAAAGCGTGATATGTTCCGTAATTTTATTTTATCCACAAAAATTGCATTCAGAGCTGTGACAGACAGACAGACCCCCGGAGCATGGGCTGCCTGTGGTCACACGATAACACCTCCCATTTGTTTGATCGTGAAACTGCGGGAACACAGCTAACAAATAGTACATAGTTTGTCTATGATCTAATTTATTATAGGTAAATGTTTCAAAAGGTGAAGAGTTGCCTCTGTATCTGCAGTCAGCTAACCCTAATTAAACCAAAAAAATTTCACGCAATACATATGATGCGCTTTGCCTATCAAAGCCTGAAGACACGCAACGCGGGTAATATAAAACATAGAAATAGACACTCACCTCATCTCTCTTAACTGCAACGTCCTATCATCTCGAGCATCTCTCCTCCAAGAGTCCACGACACAGAAGCTTGTAAAACAAAATGGCCGACGAACACGGTGAACAGCAAAAATAACCAGGCTTTCCAAGAAGATATGAGGAGTACTGGCTCTAGCATGGACCAGGCTCCTCGCAAAGTTTACAGAGACAAAGGACCAACAGAGGTAAAAAAGAAGACTAATTACAAGAAAAAACACTAAGGGCACTAAAGAAGAATAAACAAAACTGAAGAACGAGAATGAGAACGAGAACAAGTCAGAATAAGGGCAAAACTAAGAACAAGAACAAGAACAAGAACGAGGATATCCCACAACAATATCTATCAAATAGATGATCTCCCCAGTACCTTATTTATGTCAGATCTAAATAAATCTTTTTTCCGCTTGCGATTTTCTTGGCAAATGCATTATCAAACGGAACCGAGTAGAATCCGCAAATGCAAACCAAAGTACATTGTTTAAATAAAGTTGTTCCGATACGGGGATTGGTGTTATACGGCTGAACAGCCTGCCGCTACCAGTTCGGATCCCAATCTCCTACAACCCCACCCTGGTCGGTTTGCATGAGGACAGTTACGAGAATTCACTGGAAAGCAGCAAGGCAGAAGAAGACTGGCTTTAATTATTTAAATAATATGTTCTCGCTGAAGGCTACAAGTGTTTGGACCATAAGCCCTGGCTAGTTTCCTCATTTTAGAATGTCTCCACCCACCCACCCCCCTCCCCTGCAAGTAGAAAAAATAGCCCTCACTGACGTAGTTCTTTCAATTAGGCCGGGTTCATACTTGGTGCCAGAGTACAAACACACCCTTTTTTTCGAGTACCCACGCCAGAATTTGGGCAAAGTGTCCGCGCCCAAGTAAGGGCTTGGGCACTAAAGTGGGTACCGGTTTCCAGTGAGCACTTGTTCTTTTCTTTTTCTTGTGCCACTAGTGCTCGGGCTCCAAGTGTGGCCGCGGCCTAAAATCAGAATGCTGAAGATGCTGAAGACATCAGCTGAAGATATCTTGACACGAAGGTAAGAAATATGCTGCAAACTAAACACTACTTGTTAAATAATCGACTTGTCTAACAACAGTTCTGTCAATACAATCACGTCTCGGAAATGATTAGTGAGTCTACACCGAGATCAACAGCTAAGATGTCTCTTTTTTAATTTTTCAAATAATAAATAATCATCTATATTCAATCTAACCAATAGTTTATAGTTAACAAAACTATGTGATAGATTCTACACTGACCTTATTTATAAATATATATCAAGTCGATAAAGATGTCCGCCGCCCCGCAAGAGGTCACTTGATGTCAGCAGCCGAATGCTCTTTGCTATCAATTCTCACTACATCAAACATACGTGTTCTTCTTTGAATGGTTGGGAGAATCTGCGCTTTGAGCTTGGGGTTGAAAGTATTAGACAACAAAGCTCGAAATTAATATACATGACTTAAATATAGTCTTGATTGATATACCTGGCTTAAATACAATACTTAAATTTAATAAATTTCCACTGGTTTGCCGTGGTGTGGACTCTTATTTACCACGATTTACGTCATCACATGGTCAAAATGTGCGCTTCGCCGAGTGAGTCCACAACAAATTTTGACCTTGTGATGGCGTAAATCGTGGTAAATAAGAGTCCACACCACGGCAAACCAGTGGAAATTTGTTTTTTACCACACAATTTAGAAATATACAAGAAAATTTTGCTGTATTTCGTTGCAAAACGTGACACGCTGGCGTCAGCTGGCGTCACATCGTTGTCTGGACTTTTATTTACCACGGTTAATCGACCAATCAGAGAGCGAGAAACTAATGTGTTGTGGTAAAAACCCTTATTTATAAATATATAATCAAATCAAGAAAGATTTCTGCTGCCCTGCATGAAGTCAAGTGACATCAGCAGCCTAATGCTCTTTGCTATTAATTCTCACTACGTCAATCACACGTGTTCTCCTTGAATGGTTAGGAGAAGTTCAAAAGATTAAAAGGATTAGACAACAAAACTCGTCTCTACAAAGTGATATACCTGGCTTAAATACAGTCAAAATGTCATGCCTCTCTCTCTCTCTCTCTCTTAATGAAACGTTCGTCACTTTACGCCTTGGAATGTTTCCTTGAAAAGGCCAAAGCTCTTTCTTTCCCTCTCTGCATTGCTAGTCGTCATCTTCGCCTTCCTCTTCTTCTTCTACGGATATGTCGTGGTGTTTCATCATTGCTTTCATCATGGCCTCTAGGTGGGTGGTGTGGTCGAGTACATTCTTCATCTTGCCTTTCAAATGAAGTACCTCGTCTTTCAGTACATCTTGTTGTCTTTGAAGCTTCTCCAAAGGTGTCTACCCAGAACAACAACAATAAAAACATTCAAAACATAAGCATTAATAGCATACTGTTGCCTTCCCAATGGTTCCTAACAGCGGCGAGGACACGAAGCAAACATAAAAAAATAAAATAAAAAAATAAAAAAATAAAAAAAATTTGACATTAACATGTACACAAAAACAAACAAACAAACACGAACAAGGACATGGACATGGACATGGACAAAAGTCGATTTCAAATATCAGATACATAATAGCAAAGGGCAAAAGTGCAAGAAAGGATTAAAAAAAAACTAACAACAAAACGAACAAAGTAATCAACCCTGGCTATTCGGCTTAGATTCCCACTGATTTGTGTGTCACAAAACCCACTGTAACTTGGAATGCTAAACCACTCTGACAACATCCTTCTTTTCAGACTCAGTAACAACTGTCAAACTGTGCACCAATTATGTACGAAGCCCATTGATGCACTGCATTAACATTTCTATAATGCGTTGTACTTTCTGACCTCTTCGCGATTCATGGCTTCGTGGATGGCCCGCGCGGGACTCAGTGACATGTTCCAGAAGGACCAGATGGTAAAATACTTGTTGGAGTTTGGCAAGACAATCTCTTGAGTGATGGCAAATCTTCTTCTGAATATGGCGGGGAGGGCTTTCTCCACATCCAACACCAGGTTCACCTGGAAACGATAGTATGAGACATTAAGAACAAGAGGGAGGCAGATAATGAGTAAGACTCCGGACAAACGTTTCAGAAATCTAGAGGCGATTCTTTTGATCAGCGGGTACTCAGCGAGAAACCTTCAAAATGAAACTATGTATTCAGTTCGACTAATGAAAAAATATTTCTGATCTTCGATCATCCAATCTTCAGTCGTCCTATTCGTCTACTCCAGACGGAAAAAACGTATTGGTCCATCCAGTCCAACTTATTTGAGATAAACGTCGATTTTTTTTAAGTTAGACGTTTGTCCTGAGTCTAAGAAGAGACACAGACAGAAAGGGCAGCTCTGCGGGCGGACAGAGTAGTCTACCAAATGAAACCTCTGTGCACAAGATCTTGAGGTAAATCAGCTTTCTTCACGAATATGGTGATCAAGTAATGCACTCACCTGCATAGCCAATCTCTTCAACACAGCCTTCTCCTGCACACCTTTGATGTCATCCACAGCTAATCCAACCTGTCAACACAAACAGCAAGAATGATAACTTCAGTTGCCGAGCAGATATTTCAGTCTCCAGGTAAATATTGTCATCCACTACTGAGGATTTGGTATTTGCTCGCACTTATATTATACTTAATAGTCTAAAAGGTCATCCGTGTCTTTCTTCATGAATGGTTGGGGGAATGTCTAACAAAAGGCTTCAACTGCCTGGACAAAACGTGTATTTTACAAGTTAGAGCATTATTCTAACACCACTAAACGGACAGTAAAAGGGACCACTCAGCCAATTCGGAGGTTGAACCTCGTTCCCAACACGAAGAAGAAACGTAGTAAAAAATAGTTGAGCAGCATTATGAGGTCAAAAGAACGAGTCGGACAGAAACGAGTCGTTATTTATCTTTCTGGTACCCTAAAAATAGAAATAAAATAGAGGATCAAGGATTTCGGCTGTGGTTGAGAGGGCTCCTTTAATCCTTTCACTCCCAATAGTGATCCAATTCGATTTTCTCCTTCAGTTTCTCACCACATATATATCACACAGTAAGGAGAACTTGGCTTTTGATACCTTGCTGAGATGAAAGCTGGTTAAAATCTCGATTTTCACTACATCACTCCTACATTTTACTCCTAAAAGGGTGGGGGAGAATCTGCATTTTGAGCTTAGGAGTGAAAGGTTAATCTATCTGGTGAAAGCCTTGAAAAGGTACGGATACATGTGTAGATGCATACAGTAGCTGTAGCAACACTTGGCCAGGGTATTGTTTTAAACTGACTTTGACATGTTTCATCGAATTGGCCCCAGGATACCCATGCAGTGGCTCCTTCCCCTAGTGACTCACCAACAAATTCATGATGATGATGCAGTTGATAATGAGGAACAACACGTACAACACCCACGTCAGGGGCGGAACTTCGTTATCGTTGTACACCGTGTCGTATTCATACTCTCCAAGCATTCCCATCGCCGTTTTGAGCATAGCACGGCCCGGCGAGGAGAACGGCACCTAGAAACATCCAACAGCATTGTCAGTTAAAACATTGCAGGAGTAGAAATAGCTCGCTTGTCCAGACCGAACCTGATCAAACTATCAATTTTCACTACATCACACGCAGATGTTCTTCTTGATTGGTTGTGAGAATTTGTTTCATGAGCTGGGGAGCGGAATGGGATGCGAAAGAGCGGGGAAGGGAGGGTGGGGCTTGGGGTTCCGCAGACTCTGCATCACCTGATTTCTCGAGGTAACGGAAACGACAGATCAGTTTTTCTAGATCGATATAACGCTTGTAAAACCTCCAAGCCCAGGAAACTCAAAATTTAGACTCGATACTATAGGTTGGTTCGATTACACATGACATAAGTTTTGCACAAGAAAAACAGTACTTGCACACGATGTTAATTTTATTTTTATCTCTAGGTAGGTAAAAATGTCCATAAATACGGACCAAAAGAAGTGGGGGAGGATTATACAGTACAGACAGGAATGGAGAGCGGACATATAGCTGAGGTAAGGTGCATACGTAGTACATTTTAGACTGTCATTTGCGTACTTGGGTAAACGTCGTCTGTTTGTCTCACCTGGTCGTGAATAAGAATGTGGAAGCCGAGACCAAAGGCAATAACGAATAAGAAGAAAACCAGGAAGAACTGAGCGAATGTCTGTAGGATGTCTGTGAACATGACCACATAGATCCCTAACTTAGGAAACTTTCGCATGAATAACACAAGTCCAGTCCAGGACAAATAAACAGCAGCAGCGCCCAGACTGTTGTGCCAGACATAGCACCTGGAAAAAAAGCACCGGGCTAAGAAGAACGGAGAATTCTCGACACGTTTGTCAGTTTCAAAAGATCTGAGGCTGATTTATCCACTTGAGTTTGAATGGGTTTTTTTTTTCACTAAACTTTACAATCGATAACAATTATTTGCCTGTTATTGACGTAGCACTGTGTGGTACTGTCTTGCTAATAAATCATCATCATTATCATCGTCATC
This sequence comes from Plumapathes pennacea, assembly GCA_964036295.1. Taxonomy (NCBI): domain Eukaryota; kingdom Metazoa; phylum Cnidaria; class Anthozoa; order Antipatharia; family Myriopathidae; genus Plumapathes; species Plumapathes pennacea. The sequence continues at coordinate 8,649,328 of OZ038466.1, read as the reverse complement.
TTCGTCATCATCTTCATCATCATCATCACCACCATTATCTAATCACCATCACCACCACCACCACTACCACTACCATCATCATCATCATCACCATCTAATCACCATCACCGTCATCGTCATCGTTATCGTCATCATCATCTTCATCATCACTATCATCATCATCGTCTAATCATCATCATCATCATCATCTAATCATCATCTAATCATCATCATCATCATCATCATCTAATCATCATCATCATCATCATCATCATCATCATCATCATCATCATCATCATCATCATCATCATCATCATCATCATCATCATCATCATCATCATCATCATCATCATCACCATCACCATCATCATCATCATCATCATCATCATCATCATCATCATCATCATCACCATCATCACAATCATAATCATCACTATCACCATCATCATCAACATCATCATCTAATCACCATCATCGTTATAATCATCACCATCATCACCATCATCATCATCGTCATTATTATTATCATGTTACCATTAGGACCATTATCACCATCATCGGCGTTTTATCATCGTTATATCTGTAATTGGTCATAAGGGCCATTGGTTGATCTTCTCCTTCACCGTGACTAGAAAAGAAACGTAACAGTACATAAAATCTACTTACCTCGAGCCCGATGGAATTTCAAAACTGGAACCATCAATCTTGTAGTCGTCCGCAACGTACAGAAGAGAGAAGAGATAAGCCAAGACTTCTACCAAGCGATCCCACTGAAGATAAAACCTCCACAAATAGCACAGCTGCAGCAACTAAAAAAACAAAAAGAAAACAAAGTACACTCAGTCAACTCCCTCTTAACGGATATCCCACTGAGACGAACACCTCTAAAACAAACACCACTCTAAGACGAACACCTCTCTAAGACGGATATCTGGTAGGGGCGGTCCCTGTCGTTTCATCAGTCATTTATTCTAACTAAACTCTCTCTAAGACGGACACCTAGTAGGAGTGGTCCCTGCCGTTTCATCAGCCATTTATTCTAACTAAACTCTCTCTAAGACGGATATCTGGTAGGGGCGGTCCCTGCCGTTTCATCAGCCATTTATTCTAACTAAACTCTCTCTAAGACGGATATCTGGTAGGGGCGGTCCCTGCCGTTTCATCAGTCATTTATTCTAACTAAACTCTCTCTAAGACGGATATCTGGTAGGGGCGGTCCCTGCCGTTTCATCAGTCATTTATTCTAACTAAACTCTCTCTAAGACGGATATCTGGTAGGGGCGGTCCCTGCCGTTTCATCAGTCATTTATTCTAACTAAACTCTCTCTAAGACGGATATCTGGTAGGGGCGGTCCCAGCCGTTTCATCAGTCATCAACTCTAACTGAACTCTCTTTAAGACGGACACCTGTCTAAAACGGACAGCTAGAGCTGGTCCCGGGGGTGTCCGTCTTAGAGGCAGTTGACTGTGACGGTTAATAGGTTTCAGTTAAATCACTGAGAAGATAAACTATTCACTCTTTTGCCAAGCACGTTGTACAGAGGTAGAGATAGGTGGTACGTTTTATGGTGAGGTGGGGTGGGGTGGGGTGACTAGCACATAACTTACCTCTAGAAACAAACTAATGCTTGTTGTAGTGAGAATCACGGGCCGACCCACCAATCTCCACAACACCTCGCTCCCAGTCTTTCCTTCTCCAAATGTGATGTTACACACACAGACACTGTCGTTGTGGCACTGTGAAGTGGGCAGAGACTTCGTGGTGACCATGGCGTAGCCAGTCAGGAAAAACAGGAACAGCATGTACAGGATAAGCCTGCTGTAGTACACTAAGCGGCCGAAGCGCCGCCACTTGTAGCGCAGAAGATATGTGACCAGCGGATGACTCAAAAGCTTTACGCGCTCCCTTCTCACCTAAAAATGGAAGAATTGTACAGCGTCAGACGGACTGTGTTACACTCCCCGCCTCAAATTGGTTGAAACACTCCGTTCTCGGTGCTTTCATTGCCTCTCTCTCCCCTTTCCCCGGATCACTGTTGTTCAGAAATCGTACAGTTGAAGCTCCCGTAAACGGACATCCTTGGAAAGTGTCCGTAACTGGAACTGAGAATGTGTAAACACAGAGTTTAACTGAGGATTGTAGACTTTAAACGGGGTTTCGTAAAGGCGTCCGTAAGTAAAGCTGTCCAATTACGAGTGTCCGCTTAGAGAGTATTTGACAAACGTCGAACTTTTTACATTCGGCTGAGCATAATACAAAAATTATTACAGTTTAACGCTGACTTTGGTTCGACTACAGTGCGACTCTATAAGTTTGGCGTCTGAATCAAAATTAGTGGAGATCGAGAAGTCGACTCTATACTAGCAATTAGGCTCAGTGCATAAAAAGCTCGCCGTCTGAACTGGGCCTCACTTACCATCAACATGAGTGGATGACTGCTCTTGATCTGCAGTTGTTTCTGCGCGTTTTCTGGCAGAGCGGACCTGATCATGGTCATGACGGCATCCATGCCGTGTTCCTCGTTCTCAGGCTCCACTGTAAACCCTGCCCACTCCAGATTGACGTCATCCAGGAACTCGTACTCCATGGTGATGGCGTACTTGGGGTTGTTCACTGGGAGGCCGTTTGACGTGAAACATCGGTCGAACACCTTTTCTGCAACCTCTACATAAACGAAACAGTGGTGTGATGCATTTTTTCAGCACATATGTGTTAACAAAGTGATATGGATGGAGTAGAATGTAGTTATGGGGTGCCTGGTGCTATGGAGGGGAGGAAGCATGAACAGAAGATACGAAAGAGGAGAGGAAGGAAGATGTAAGCAAAGACTAAAAAGGACGATGGATGAAGAGAAGTACGCATGTTTTAAACATGTGTGCACCATGGTATAAGACTGTTGGTGTGACATAATTACGATTAAGCCTGGTTTCCAAATGATCGCTTCGATCGTCCGCAAAACTAGTGGGACAATCAGGGCGATCGAAGCGATTATATGGAAACACAGTCACCGGCGATTACAGCGATCAAAGCGATTGCCGTCGCGAAGATCGCCCCGATCCTATCTCAGACGATTTCGGCAATCAGGGTGATCCTTGCGACGGCAATCGCTTCGCTCGCCGGAATCGCCGGTGACTGTGTTTCCACATAATCGCTTCGATCGCCCTGATCGATTCAGTTTTGCAGACGATTAAAGCGATCATATGGAAACCAGGCTTTACACTACACAATACTCGCGCACACACCGCAGGACGTACGAACATGTTTGAACGTACGTGTACAGCATGGTAAATGTGTACGTATTGTAGATGGATCGATGAATGTAACTGCAAGCCGCTTGGCAGTTCAGGTTCTCCGTCACTGGTTGCTATGCTCGTCTGCTTTTGTTTTGTATGTCTGTCTGTCCTACTTTTTTACTGTCTGTCTGTTTCTGCTCTGCTATTGTCTGTTCTACTCTGTCCTTGTTTGTTCTGTCTCTCTTGCCTCTAGTTATCTTTGAACGCCACAGCTCGGCAACAAGCGTACATACAACGAAAAACTGCAGGTCGGAACGTATGCTTCAGTTGACCCTTTCACTCCCAAGTTCAGAGTATAAATTCTCCCAACCATGAAATAAAAAACTGTCTGAATGATGATATGAGAATTGATACCTCAATCAGCCTCTATTTGAACAAGGTATCAAATACCAACTCCATATAACATATCTCTGGTGAGAGACTGAAAAGAGAACATTTGAGTTGATCGGAGTGAAGGGGTTAAGAGAAACGTCGAACGTCACCTTGTTTTAGATTTGACTGACTGTGCATTGGCCAGAGAGTATCTCCTGTTGGAGAGTTACCTGGTAACTTCTTGATAAGTTTCCTCATGGGTGTGGTGATGTTGTTGCCTTCCATTGTCTTGTGTCGCATAACATGTTTCCAGTCGTCGTGGTTAACAACACAGAGGGCCACATCCCTGCAAAAATACAAACACGTTCACTGTGTTATGGGCACCAGAAGCACTTTTACTAGAAGCCAGACTGTAGATCTTAACTAGTAATACACAGATGTATAAATGTTATACCCTGTTCACACCAACTAAACCTGTTTAACTAAACCAAGTTTACTAGACTGTGTTCTCTAAAACCTGTTTTGATTTTGTGTTAATTACACAACATTTTAAACCACCTTGCATAGGTTGTTTAGTTGGACGGATTTTAAACCAGTTTAGTTTTGCTGTGCGCCCATTGTGAACGGCCGACCGAACTAAACAAGTTTTATTAAACACCTTTTAAACAGGTTTAAGCGTTGGTGTGAACGAGGTATTAGTTCAATAACTAAAAAGATGCTATACTTTAAGTCTGATTGTGTACATGTTCTATATGATGATGGTGAAAGTGACCTACAAGCTATATACCGCTTAACCCTTTCATTCCCATAAGTGATCAACTTCAATTTTCTCTTTTCAGTCTCCCACCAGAGATATCATAAAGTATGGAGAATTTAGCATTTGATACTTTGCTCAAATGACAGCTGATTAAAACATAAATTCTCATTTCATCACTCATACATTTTCTTATTTTATGGTTGGGAGAATGTGTATTTTGAGCTTAGGAGTGAAAGGGTTAATAGCTCAGAGGCTAGAGCGTCGCACCGCAACTGTTTAAAACTTGCTTCATACAGTCGAAGCTCTCTAAGGGGAAACTCGCGTAAGTGGACAACTCTACTTGTGGCCGGACGCCTTTAAGAAACTCCGTTTAAACTCTAGCTCAGTCAAATTCTGTATTTACACATTCTCGTAAGCGGACTGTTCTAGTATTAAAACGAACACATTTTCTGCTTTCCAAGGGTGTCCGCTTACGGGAGCTTCAAATGTAATTGCGAGGGTCACTTTCACTATCATTCTATGTTCCGCACTCTCGTAAGCGGACAGCTCTTCTTATGGACGCCTTTACGAAACCCCGTTTAAACTCCAGCTCAATCAAACTCTGTACAGTTAAAGCTCCCGTAAGCGGACACCTTGGGAAACAGATAAAGTGTCCGTAAGTAGAACTGTCCGCTTACGAGAATGTGTAAATACAGAGTTTGACTGAGCTACAGTTTAAATGGAGTTTCGTAGAGGCGTCCGTAAGTAAAGCTGTCCGCTAACGAGAATGTGTAAATACAGAGTTTGACTGAGCTATAGTTTAAATGGAGTTTCGTAGAGGCGTCCGTAAGTAGAACTGTCCGCTTACGAGGATGTGTAAATACAGAGTTTGAATGAGCTACAGTTTAAACGGAGTTTCGTAGAGGCGTCCGTAAATAGAGCTGTCCGCTTACGAGAATGTGTAAATACAGAGTTTGAATGAGCTACAGTTTAAACGGAGTTTCGTAGAGGCGTCCGTAAGTAAAACTGTCCGCTAACGAGAATGTGTAAATACAGAGTTTGAATGAGCTACAGTTTAAACGGAGTTTCGTAGAGGCGTCCGTAAGTAGAACTGTCCGCTTACGAGGATGTGTAAATACAGAGTTTGACTGAGCTACAGTTTAAACGGAGTTTCGTAGAGGCGTCCGTAAGTAAAACTGTCCGCTTACGAGAATGTGTAAATACAGAGTTTGAATGAGCTACAGTTTAAACGGAGTTTCGTAGAGGCGTCCGTAAGTAAAACTGTCCGCTAACGAGGATGTGTAAATACAGAGTTTGACTGAGCTATAGTTTAAATGGAGTTTCGTAGAGGCGTCCGTAAGTAGAGCTGTCCGCTAACGAGAATGTGTAAATACAGAGTTTGACTGAGCTACAGTTTAAATGGAGTTTCGTAGAGGCGTCCGTAAGTAAAACTGTCCGCTTACGAGAATGTGTAAATACAGAGTTTGACTGAGCTACAGTTTAAACGGAGTTTCGTAGAGGCGTCCGTAAGTAGAGCTGTCCGCTTACGAGAATGTGTAAATACAGAGTTTGACTGAGCTACAGTTTATACGGAGTTTCGTAGAGGCGTCCGTAAGTAGAGCTGTCCGCTTACGAGAGTGTCCGCCCAGAGAGCTTCGACTGTATTTACACATTCTCGTAAGCGGAAATTCTAGTTGCGGACACTTTTCTGCTTCCCAAGAGTGTCCGCTTAAACTGTATGTGATTTCATCATGTATATCAATAAAACAGTTAAAGCTCCTGTAAGCGGACACCTTTAAAAAGCAGAAAACGTTTCCGTAACTAGAACTGTCCGCTTACGAGAATACGTAAATACAGAGTTTGAATGAGTTAGTAGAGTTTAAACGGGGTTTCATAAAGGCGTCCGTAAGAAGAGCTGTCCAATTACGAGAGTATCCACTTAGAGAGCTTCGACACTGCCAAAATGAAAGGAGGGAAGGAGGAGCCTAAAATAATTGTTTTAGTTGTAATTTTCTCACTTTTCAATTTGTTTCAACTAGTTTTGGCTGTTTTTGGCTAGTTCAGTTGTACAGACAATTTATGCATTGTACATGGTCTATATAAGTAGTACATGTTGTTTACAAGTTCTACATAAGTTGTACATGTTTTGTGCATGTTCTTTATGAAGTGTGTACGTTGTAAACTAGTTGTACATGTCCGTGATGCTTGCTTTGTGTATGTTACGAACGTGTTGTGTTTCAGTAGATTTACTTGTGGTTGTTGTCGATGGCCATGTCCAGACAGTTCCTGCCGGAGCTGTCAGTCAGCGTGATGTTGGCTTTTCTGGACAGCAGCAACTTCACCATCTCTACGTGACCCTCGCGGGCCGCCAGATGCAAGGGAGTGGTCTGTAGAGAAAACACACACACACAAAATGACCATTAATTATTCAATGTTCATTAATAACTAGTACAGTCTCAGCTCTCTAAGCGGACATTCTCGTAAGTGGACATCTCTACTTACAGACGCCTTTACGAAATCCCGTTTTCTGCTTTCCAAGGGTTTTCTGCTTACCCGAGCTTTAACTGTACAACTCCTTTAAAATCGAGGGTCCAGTTTTTCTGAGCCCAAAAAAACTAATCCAGGATTTTGGCCAACCAAGCTTGCTCTAGCCCAAACCACATTGAGGGAGTCGTATTTGTAGCAAAACCTCCTCGTCATCAAGCTGGTTTGGACCTAATCCACGGTTAGCTTAATCGTACTACGAACAACCGGGCCCAGACCTTCATGTCACTAAATACATTACTTTAGAGGTTGCATTTTTAATTGCGTGTACTACGCAGGGCGCGTATTTCTGAACATCGCTTTGATTTGGAGTAAAATGTCCGACAAAGCGTCGAGATCAGTGTCCTCGCAGGGCTCGGGAGTGCGAGTTGTACCTTTGCTTTGTCAGTGGGGTCCACAGGGGAATCCCCATCCAGCAGCACTGTTGCCGTCTCTACCCAGCCACGAGCAGCAGCGCAATCCAAGGGAGTCCAGAGGTTTGCATTCCTGGAGAAGAAAGACACAAGTACTGTACATGTTGAAACATACTAAAAGAGGAGAACAAAAAGAGATGGATGGATGGATGGATGGAAAATAAAAGGTGGTGCTGGGGAGGTGGAATATAACCGGGGGAAGCGTGGATAGTAGAAGATAAAAAAAAAGAGAAAGGAAAGTGTAAACAAAGACTAAAAGGATGATGGATGAAGAGAAGTAAAAACAAAACAAAACAAAACAAAAAACAAAAACAAAAACAAAAAAAAGATGGACAAGAAGAAGTAAAAAGACGAAAAGAAAAGAGAAACACGAGGAGACTTACAAGGGACGAAATGAATGATAACACTTGGATAAACGGGACAAAATGAACGAACGCACTAAGAGTGAGGACAAGACAACAGTACTTGAGGAAGTTTCAACCTGGCATCGATGGCAGCGCCCCTGTCCAGCAACTCCTTGACAACTCTGTCATGACCATAGAATGCAGCAAGATGCAGCGCTGTGTTGGAAGCGTCGTCTTCATCATTGATAATAGAAGGGTCTCTCTTAAGCAAGGCACACACTGTCCTGGAATTATCACACCAATTAAAACCCCATCAGTATCAACATGCACCTCTCCCTTTAAAAAACCTTGTACTAAACTGTACAAAGTAGCAAGGATGAAATGGCCACACAAAACAAACGTTGAAAATTTTACCGTCGTCGCCCATATTGGGCTGCCAGGTGAAGAGGGGTAAGGGCTGCGTCATTCTTGCTGTCAATGCAACAGCCTCTCTCCAGCAAAAGCTGCAAGATAAATTTGATGTAATTTACTCTGACATAACACTAGACAAACATTCACAATGTTGAGTGAGTTACTGTAGGATAACAGAGAATGATTGATTGATGATTGATCACCGATGGATTGATTGATTGATTAATTGGTTAATTGATTTATCAGTAACTGACTGACTGATTTGCGTTATCAATTTCGCACAGTAGTGAGGCATGTAGTAAGGCAACACATCTACAATATTTAGTGTATACATACCTGAACAATTCGGACATAACCCTTCCTGGCCGCTACATGAAGAGGAGTGTTCTCATATTTGTCACAATCCTCAATGTAAATCTTACCACTGCTATGGCTCAGCAAATACTAGAAAGTAGAGAATGACAAACAAGACGTCAGCAAATTTCAAATATATTGTAACCAAAATTTATCTGGGAACACTCTTAGACTTCTTCACAGCAAGTGCAACTTTCAACTAGTAACCATACAACAAATACCAACTTAACTCAAAGTAACTCATGTTCTCATCTGCTGTATATTCCCACCTTCTTACTTCCCACCTTATGCTAAACTGATCCTACTCTTCTGAATGACCAATTTAACAAATGTGGCCAGAAATATGATTATGCACTGGCATCCATGTGTTAGCCTTGCTTTAGATTCTGGATTTTCTAATGTACTCTACAGCTGGAATGCAAAACATCCCTGTATTTACTGAATTACTTTTGAAACATTCAATCAAGTCATTCTACAAAACTGTAAATTGGCAGTGGCCATACTGTATGTATTCACACCTGGTCTATCACTTCTCATCTCCCATCCTAATTCCTGGCTTCCTCCCCTCAAAGTGACTACCCCATAACTTAGTCTACATTGACTCACCTCTAAAGTCTCAATACAACCTTCAGATGCACTCCGGTATATTGGTGTGCAGTCATTGATGTCTTTGGCACTTAAGTCTGCTCCACTTGACAGAAGGCAGCGCACCGTAGCCAGGTGATTCTTACTGGCCGCGATCAGTAAAGGTGTGTCCTTATCTTTGTCACGACATTCGATCTGAGCTCTCCTAAAATAATAAAGATGAAGGCTCTGTCAAAATTATTTTTCTTCTCAAATCCTGATCACCATGTTGATCTGACATAATGTTTTGATGCTTTACCATTCCGAGACAAAATCCTTACTTATAAAACCAGGACTTTATAGTATCCTACAACACACAAACGATAAAAAAGAACTCACCTTTTCAAAAGGAATTCCACAGTTTCTACCCGGTTGAACAGTGCTGCTCGATGAAGAGGAGTTTCTTGAAGAATGTTTTTGGCTTCTATATTTGCATCATGGTCTATCAACATGGTAACGATATCCAGGTCACCACCAGTTGCTGCCAAGTGAAGAGGTGTGCTCATGTTGATTTTCACAGCATTTACATTGGCACCTTTGTCCAAACAGAGTTTGGCAACTTCCAAATAGCCACCTTCTACAGCTAAGTGCAGGCCAGTCTCCTCCTCACGGTCCTGGTCTATGACCATTTTGGCCACTATGGACCAACCCCCTTGCTCTTCAGCTGTAAGGTTAAGAGAATTTCCACTTTAATCCTTTTACTTCCCAAGCTCAAAACACAAATTCTCCCAACCACAAAAAAAGAAAATGCATGAGTGATGTAGTGAGAATATTGATAGTTCAATCAGCTTCCATCTGAGCAAGTCATCAGATTCGGATTTAAGATTCAGATTTTCTTTATCAACTCCCAACTTCTCCTAACTGTATGATGTGTCTCTTATAAAAGACTGAAAGAGAAAGTTAAAATTGATCACAGCTTGGGAGTGAAAGGGTTCAAGATTCAGTGACAAAAAGCTATTTCGCTCCCAAGCTCAAAATGCAGATTCTCCTGGCCTTTTACAAACAAAATTTATATTAAGTAATTAATGTGGTGAGAAGTGCAGATACTGGTACAGTAGTTCAATCACCTTTTTGTCTAAGCAATCTATCAAAAGCTAAGTTCTCCATACTGTATGATATAACTCTGATGAGACAATAAAGGAGAAAATTGAAGTTGATCATTCTTGGATCACGTCTTCACACCTCCACCCCCTGAGAGCCCCACTCGGCCCTCGACCAAGTGGGGTCCAGATCCCTGGCATGAATCTTAGTTCAGACTGGCATCTCTGACACTGCCCTCCAACAAGAGAATGTCTGCTTTGCTTAGAATATAATATGATTTATATAAATAAAGAGCAGGCTTCATAGCTCAGTGGTTGGAGATGTTGCACCACTATTGAGAAGGTCATGGGTTCAATTTCTGTTGAAGCCCAGACTTTTTTACGGGCTATCCTTGCAACTGCAGAGGGTAGACAACTCAAAGAATTTTACCCACCAGATTCAAACAAGAGTTCAGCCACCTCCAAGTTGCCTTCCATGCAGGCAAAGTGCAGTGGGGTCATCTGCTCCTCATCAAGGCTACGCAGATCTGCACCGGCATTGATCAAATGCTTGGCAACAGGTGCAGAACCATGACTTGCTGCTGTATGCAAGGGTGTCATTTGAGTCTTGTCTTTTGCCTATAGATAAAAGCACCATTTTGATGATACAATCATACTGTACTTATTAATCTACACACAGTGCAATGTCCTTTAACAACTGCATCGTTTTATGGAGGTTAGGTGCTAAGGACAAAAAGCACCAGTCTCATGGCTGGCAATTCCAGGCACCCGTCACACTGAATAAGCCAGTGGAAATAAGGGGAATACCAAGAACAACTTATAAGGGGGAGGGGGTACTTGTAAGCGGTACTTGCTATGCTAACGCCAAGTTGACCAACGTCACTCCTGCACCTGATTGATACCAGCTACTGCTGACCATACTACACTGCTGTTAACTTAATTAAATTACCTTTGATTGCATTATCTTATAATAACCTATCTCTAATTATATTGAAGGTTACAAAATCCTTAGAGGATTTTAGGACACATGCATATAATTTACAGACAGGACAATCAGACTTGGTGTGTGGCAGAGCTGTTGGGAATGGAGACTGGGGTACTATTGGTAAGCTGAAATTAAATTTTGCAGGTCAGTAGGAGACAAGAAACAGCTGTTGGAGACTCTGTAAAGTGGGAGAGTCAACAGGTGCCATGACATGGTGAGGAGGATAATGACATCAGGGGAATTCCCCTACTCATTTCAAGAACATTGTGTGAGTTCTCTCCCAACATTGAGTTAGTGAAGATCAAGAGACATGTCAATGACAAATAAAGTTGAACATGACAAATAATTATCTAGCAAACTTTAATTACAGCTGCTCACCTCAATGTCAATGCCTGCCTGAGTCAACAGTTCTGAAACAGCTATTGGGTTACCCCTAGCAACAGCATAGTGGAGTGGTGTTGAGCCATAGCTGTCACATGCATTGACGGCTGCCTTTCTTGACAACAAGAACAGGATCATGGACTCTCCAATGCTGAGTGTTTTCTGTACAGCTAATAAAGACCTTCTCTCTCCAATCTGCAGCTCTTTGAAAAATTTGGTGCCAAGAGACTCCTTTCTCTTGGTCAGTGAGCCTAAGAACCGATCTTTGGTTGCTTTGCTGAGGCTACCAGAACCCTCTGTATCTTTCTTCTTCTCATCTTTTTTTGAGTTTACACTTGCATTGCTAGTAGTGAGGTTTTCTGAGCTGTCAGCCGGAGATACCTGGGGGGTAGGTCTTGGGTTGAAAGCATTGTTTCTGGGTGCGTTGGTATATCTTGCTGCATAATGGAGGGGAGTAGCATCATCTTCTCCCTTGGCCTGGATATCTAGGAATTCATAATAACATGGTGGAGGAAAGGATGCAATTGAAAGACTTCGTACTAAGTACCACAGTAGTACAATAACTGCTTAGAATATAAAAAGAAACATTTTTACAGTTTTGCTGATAAAAATCAAGAAAGCTACCATAGAAACATTTGTTAGTTTGTATGTTCATAATGAAGGGGGGGGGGGGGTCTCCTTAGAAAAGCTCAACCATGTTTGCAAAGATCTCCTGCTACTGGATTACTTGATGGATTAGGCAAGCGGATGTAAATATGTGGCAAATAAAGATTGAATGATTGATTGATTGATATCTAGTTTTGGAAAGTAAATAGGCATGTGTGATCTGGCTGAATACTTTACTTTTGCCAACTAGTGAACAATTTCTCATAGATTTGTCTGGCTCCTCATTGTTCAGAAAAATTTGAAAACATCACAATATTCTTAGTTCAGATTCTTAACCCAGTAAGACTCACAATTTGGGCACCTGCAGTCTTTATTACAACTTGATTCCTTGCTTGATAAATACACATATGGGTCATTCCACAGTATTTTGGACATGGATATCAGTTTTCTAAATGTTTTGAATCAAACCCAAAATGTCCTTTAAGTTGTAGCTTGGTGTTGATAGTTTACTTTATGATGTGATTTATGGGGGTAGCATGTTGATAATGATGCATAAATTATAATCAAACATGAAAAAAGTAAAAATGGCCGTTGCGGAGAGGACAAATCAATTTATTATTTAAAAACAAATGAAAAACTGAAACCTCACAAAAGTTATCAGGACATAAACTATTACTGATGCGGTTTACAGAACAGTTGTTACAGGATGATGTTTTACCCAGAGTCCTGTGCTAGAGACTGTCCATTTGCTAAATGTCCTCTCCGCAACATTTTGACACCTAAAAGTTTATGTTATGGATGACCACATAATCATATTAGGTACACAGTTTGATAACTTCTAATTTATAACAGGAGGTATGTTTTATTGTGTTCAGATATTCTTCAGCTCATAACCTTAATGATTTAGGGACGTTTTCTTTTTGTTGCGGAGAGGACATTTCTGTTGCGGAGAGGACACATTGCTTAGAAGTTGATTTAAAATAAACTCATTATAAACTAAATAAATTCTAAAATAAACTCATGTTAGGTAAATTGTACTTTTCAGGGCTGTTAGTATATTTTGAAGTGTGCAGCAGTGTACTTAGACTGCGTTAGTTAAAAGTTTGAGAGGAAGATAACATTACTACACAGGAAGATAACATTAGTACAAGGCATTCTGTCTACTCAAACAGCATTTGGGAGAGCACTTGCTAATAAAAATCACTTCACCACATTCAAAGTTCTTGCACAGAGTTGATGCCAAAATGTTTGATTGGCCTCAGATAGATGACATTGATAAAGTACATGCCACCTGTGTGTTTTATGGCCCAGTAAGATGGCAGGGCAATGGCCCCTTTGAAACTCCAGATCTGGAGGAACTTGGAACTGTTTTTCAAGCTTTCAAGGAAGCAGAGTTTTCACTAAACTGCTACACTATGTTGCTGTTCAGTAAACATGAGATATGTACAAACATTGAACATTAACATGTACAAGTATTTACATGACTGTGTTGAAATCAACATTGTTGCAACAAGTTTGAAATGAAATGTTTTGAAGTTACTGTGATTAGGACCTTGTTATTATTGACATTTAACAGCATAGTATGTTTCTTTAAAAGCTGTTATATATTATAGGATATGTTAATAACAAAGAAATTATGTGTACTTGACAACAATTATTTTGGGGGGTATTTTTGCCAAGTATTCTGGATTTTGGTTTTACCCATAATGCTTTGTGGTCTGAGTCAGCATTAAAGTTTATGCATTTCATAAGTTTTTTCCAGAGTTTCTGGTAACATCAGTTCTTTATGCACCAAATACAATGATTAAAACTACAATGAAGTAATAATGTCTATCCATATCAAAATCAACTTGAAAAATGTGACCACAACCCTTTTCTTTTTCAATACTATTCTAGTCTGATCAAAGGACCTTGTTTTTGTTGACATTTATCACCATATGTTTCACTAAAAGCTGTTTTATATTCTAGAATGTTAATAAGAGTTGTTTAACATAACACACTTTGTCAAATTCAATGAGATTTTTGTGTTATTTGTTCATGGACAAAAATGTCCTCTCCGCAACGTCTTCTCCGCAACAGAGACACATCAAAATATGGTCAGTTTTTCTGATGATCGAACAAATGCAGCTAATTTTTTTTGCCATATATTTAAAATATATGCACCACTCTTTAATACAAAACAAAAAGAAATTGTGAATCCATCATAGAATCAGAGAACTTTTCACTTAGATTTTGTAAAACAAAAATAGCAAATTCTCTGAGTCTTCTCCGCAACAGTCACTTATCTTGCTGTAGTCTTCCATGTTTAAAACTTACAGAAAATTGCAACATAGTGGGCATAGCTATAATAAATGTCTACAAGAAAAAGGTAGAATTTTATTACTGTGACATTTGGATTTCGAGCTTTGGCATACTGAATGTCTCTAAATGTCTTCTCCGCAACATACGAAATACTGTGGAATGACCCATATATAATATATACTGATTACCTATACAATATTGATAAAAGCTCCAACATGACACAAATTAAGTAACAAACATACAAAATAGATATAATATTTGACACTAACATATGTAAGTACTATAATCATAGACTGCTCATGGGTGGGTGGGTAGGGAAACTAAAGTAGTGGATCGCTAATTGCTGTGCCGAAGTGTGCCGACGCTACTGCTTGTGACCTGGCTGCTAATGAGGACCTGCTATTTATGCCCTTCCCTAGAATATGATATGATCGGGTGATCACTGTCCAAAGGTAACTCTGTTGCAACCAGCCCATATTAGTACTAATGTGTACCTATCTATAGCTCCACGAGGGAAATGTTGCAATAAAGACTACCTGTGCATGTGTCCTCGTTCATCCTCATGCATTAAGAATTACATCACGCACATAGTACTCGATGTTCTCTACATAATTCCATTGCAAGTTTCAAATAAATTCAAATTATGCAGATCAAAGAACAGTTTCCCCTGATTTATGAAAAAACATTTTTTTGGATTTTAGTTCTCAGCCTCCAACATTTTCGACAGCCAAATCTTGTTCTTATTCCAAGAGAAGCATACTCTGGGCCCTGCCGGGAATTCATGCCTTGAGCACTCACATAATATTTTGGAAATCACATCTTCTTCTGGATAAACACCCGAAATGTATACAATCTAAAAAAAAAAATCATTCAATTTAATTTTTATAACTCCTTACCTGCACCAAACTCTAACAGCAGCTGCACAATATGCATGTGGCCATATCTGACAGCATAATGCAGAGCAGTGGTGTTATCCTGGTCTCTCTTGTTTATTTTCTTGTGGCCTTTACCAAGTTGTTCCAGTCTTCTTTTCACAAGTTCCACCTTCCCATCCCGAGCTGCCTAAAAAAAAGAGACAGTTTGAACCCTTGTTGTTGTTGTTGTTGTTGTTGTTGTCGTTGTTGTTATTGTTGTTGTTGTTGTTGCCAGCCTTAGCTCCCACTTTGTGTGAGAGTTTTCTAACATTTGCACTCATGCATCTCCCTCTCTCACAAAACTAATGTCAATTAATTGCATATGACACCAAATAAAGAAGCACTTCTCCCCTTCTGCCCCCTCCTTTTTATGTGGAGTCCACTCCCCCATCCAGATACAAACATTTGTCAAATGTCATACACAGTAGAACCCCACTATCTCAAACTCTCAAGGTAAGTGCGAAACAGTTTGAGATAGTTGGTTCTGTCAAGGGAAATTTCTACCAAGTTCAATTCCAAGCAAAATTGGATTCTGTTGAAGATCAGCATGCAGGAGTTCAAGATTGTGCAGCTCTACTGTACTAAAAATACACACAGTAGGCGATGCATGTTAGTTAAATATTGAAACTGTATCAGCCAAAACTCTGCACTACTATTTTAGTACCTCAACCCTGCCTTTGAAAGTTCAAGAACTCAAACAAAATTTGCATAAAATCCTTGTTTGTAACTCAATGCGGTGCATTCCACATAATTCAAGGCTGAAAGGGTTCTGGATTATTTCTTAGCGAGAAATACGTTGCACTGGATTATTTATTAATGAAACTTTGAATACGCCTTCAGTTTTTAAGTGCTACTACAAACAGATGGTGAAAATATTAATGCAAATGCTCGACTAATAATGAATCAAGAACCTTCGCGATAAGCATCACGACACGTTTTAAAATTTCAAACAAGAAATTGAGCGAACAAACTGATTGTAAAAGCGTGAAAATGCACCGATCCAAGCTTTAGTTGACCTTGAATCCCCTTAAAAAACAAAGGAAACTAGTGTGAAGCATTGTATTCGTGGGTATAAATGGCTTACCATTGTGGTCGAAATATAATACACGAAAGTCCTAACTATAATTAAGCCATACTTTGTTATTGAATTTTATACTCACACATCCTTAGTAAATTCCAGACGAACACCTCAGAGTTAAATCGAGAATAATATAAATGACACGGCAGGTCATTAAAATCAAACGTAAGTAAAACACTTTTCAAATAATTGGTAAATATGATAAAATCTTCCCTCTGCTTATAATTAAATCGCGCAACTCAATAAATGTGTGTTCTTTGAGTACCTGATGAAGTGATACCGTCGCATTTTCGGTACTCTCTCTTTCCAGCCCCTGCAGACTCTTGGTGGAATTACGGGCTGGCAAGAACGAAATGGAAGGCATCGACAAAGAGGTTGTTGGGCCATCTGTGTCGTTTCGACTCGTAGCACGCCCGAGGAGAGGTGTCAACACAAACTTAGAGTCTTTCTTCATAGTCATGATTAACGATCAAGGTCGAACAAGCAAGATCAGAACTACTTTCTCCTTTCTCACGCGTGGAGGTCCATAGGGCACCCCATCGGCCATGTTTATTTGCTTAAACCGAGAGAGAGTGGGTCCGA
Source organism: Plumapathes pennacea (assembly GCA_964036295.1). Taxonomy (NCBI): domain Eukaryota; kingdom Metazoa; phylum Cnidaria; class Anthozoa; order Antipatharia; family Myriopathidae; genus Plumapathes; species Plumapathes pennacea. The sequence continues at coordinate 8,632,430 of OZ038466.1, read as the reverse complement.
AACTGTCTTTTGGATGTGCATTTGATCAATCGACAATACAAGTTCTTTCTTTTTTTTTTTTTTTTTTTTTGACAGATGTTAAGTTTGACGGCCAATCGCGAGTTTACAATAAAAAGTTTTTCTTTTTTTGCAGAAGCAAAGTTTGACGGCCAGTCGCGAAAAACGTCATTTTTCCCCTGACCCCATCCTCGTACAGTTTTCGTCTTTGTAGATGCTAGACTTATTTCTGAAAACTCAGGACCTAATTTTTTCAAAACCGTTTTTTTGATTAGATACAGTACAAGATTAAAACATGACCGTGCACAAATCAATCGTTGTCGTGTTACGTGAAGGGTGGGGGCCGGGGCAACTTTTGCGATTTTCCATAGCCTCTTTTCTTTTACACAAATTCATACCGCCATAGTCAAAATTGCTCCCCTATCCCAGACCGAGATATGTACCCTATCGCAGACCAAAACGAAAAATTATATACCCCATTCCAGATCAGAACGTTCAAAACCAATCTTTCCCTCATATTTACTAGTCAGTGGCCCAGAACAGAAATAACTTGTACCATCTCAGTTTTCCAACATATTTCCAGCTTTGTTTTATTAGGAATTTTGTCATTTACTTATCCCAATATTTTCCCAAGCCTAGCTAAACACTCCCACTTTTTCCCAAAACTGGGAAACTGTTGTCCCATCTGTTGTCCCCCTGACAAACGAAATTAATCTGATGGGTTTAATAAAAAAAAATGAGGATGTGGCACCCTATTGAATGAATAAGAAGACAGTCGCGTCGCTTGGTGACCAAAACTTGTGAGTTTTGCATATGAATGGTAAACGTTTGTCGACTATTAGCAAACACAAGTCAGGGCCCCTGTAAACATTGTGAGAACTCAAACTACAAGTTATGTTTACTACGCTGCCGACCGTCAATTTTTTTTTTTTTTTTCTCTACGGTGAAAAAAATATCATCTTATTTCCTAAAGACCGTAAATTTAATCATAACCTCCCACTGCTTGGCAATTAGAAAAGGTAATTATTCCTTTGTTCTTCTTGAAAACTATCATCTCCTGACCCTTCACAAGGAAAACACAGGTTGGCTTGGGGAGAATTTAGTGTCGAACCCACTCATCAGATCACCTTCAATTTTCTCTTTACTAAAGTTCTCTGAGCTGCTTTGAGACTCGAAAGAGAATTTAGCCTTGATCACGATGAGAGGGGCAGCCAGTTGACGTGGAGCATGTTTTATTCGGTTGCTTTCCCGCTGCAGTTAATTGCCACGAACTGGACTCTAAGAACGCGCGCCGGAGTGAAATAATCTCGCGATGCTCTTAAAACATACAAAGTTCCAGCTGCTGTTACTGTGCAGTTTACTGACTGCCTTGTGGATTGTTGCAAATTTGTTCCAAGAATGGAATGACAGAGGTAAGTACTCAATGACTTTTACATGATATTTCCCATTATGCTCTCGTTCACAAACAGTCGCTATTTTGATCGGATGTTTTTTAGCTTTTCTCGCCTCCTTTAATCTGAGTCTAAGACTGCGGAGCTGGTTTAATCGTGGATTGGATCATTTTCATTTTACACTCAAAAGAATGCCGTGTTTTCATGTCTTGTCGGTACGGTTGCGATAAATTTGCACTAAATTTTAGCCGAAAGTAGTAATGTTTGTCTAGTGTCTTGCTTCTCACAAATACTCCAGCCGTAAGCGTGCAGACTATTTTCAGTCAGATCACGTGTGCGCGTCTTGTAGTTTCCGTACTATATCATTATGGACTGAAAGGAACTCTAAATCATAAAAAGAACGCATAGCCAAAGTTTAATGAAAGGTACGAAGTACCTTTTTTGGGAGGAGGATAAAGCAACGATTCCTTCGCAACTAAAACACTTTGTAAAGTATGCAATTGTTTGCGCCTGACGAATATATAATTTATATACATTAATTATATCAGTGGAAATAAATAAGCCTGTCACAAGGAAGAACACATCCAAATTAGTAAGAAGTCCTGATTTAAAATCCTTATTTCACAGTGAAAACAGGATTGACGCAAGCACAACGATCAAATTATTTTGATCCTGAATGTGCATGCGCTTGCGTCGAGCTTGTTCTTCTTTGACTTTCGCTTTTGCTGTCTTGCGTCACATGGGAAAACCAGGCTTGTCGACGCATCAAGTCATCATTACACGAATTGTTTTAGCCGTTGACATTGAGAATGAAGGAGGATTCACACATTAAATCAAATTTGTCTGACTTTTAAGTGAGCATCGCTCCGATTCATACAACGAATTTTTAAATCCGTTGTATGAATCGGAGCGATGTTCACGTCGTTCACGAGTTAAATTCGCCTGAATTTATTCGACGATTGATTGTGCGACGTAACCAAGCCAAAGACGGATGCCAATTCAGTACAACACGGGTTTTCGGCGTCAGAGATGAGGCAGAGATAGAGAATTGAAAGAAAAACAGTCGAAGATAAAGAATGATAAACCTTATTTAATTTCCCCCTCCTAACACAGGGCACAAGAAGGTTGACCAAGTTGTGGTAAGTGTTTTAAATACAAAGACGCTGCGGAGTCCTGCATAACCTGCTTACACCCAAGACCTGCCTTCTTTTTCTCCGCGGACTCAAATATTGTCGCAAGTTGATGCAGTTCAGTTTACAAAACTTAGTTTGCACAATACGACTAAGCCAAGCACGCCTTGGTCCAAACTTTTTGTTCGCCTAAAGTATAAAACATTTAGGGCCACTGACCGACTCACGGATAAATTTGGTTTCCAATCCGAAAAACAAAACGTAATAAATCAATAGCAAAATAGGTAACTAGCACTTCTAGGCAAAAAGAAACTAATTTTCTTCTCAAACGAGTCGTATGGAAATGGTTGTTAATTTATCTTTCGACTTTCGGCGCTCTAAATATGGCGAATCAAGGCTTTCGGCGCGCAAAAGACTGATTGAGATGGGCCCGTAATTTTAACGTTACGATTGCATTCTTCCCATCGCAGCTGATCGAGTATCGGGACAACGCTATCATGTCGCAAATACAGCAAGAGCGAAAAGAGAGAATACGCAATTACTGCAAAAGCCACAACATCAACGACACAATGGACTTGGAGAAAGGACTGTCCGGAATGTTAGTAGACGAGAAGCACAAGATTCTTTACTGCGTCATCTTCAAAGTGTCGTCCAAATGGTTGAAAACAATGATGAGAACTTTAAACGGAGGTGCAGTTCGCTCTCTGAATTCGTACACAATCGCGGAAAGAGAGAACATACTCCAAACCCACTTTAAATTCTTTTTTGTGCGACAACCTCTTGATCGGCTGTTATCAGCGTTCATTAACAAGTTATACTACGTGAGGGATCCCTTATTTCGGCACATATGGGGACGAAAGATACTGAAGCTCTACAGACCAAACGCGACAGAGGAAGCCATGCAAAATGGAGATGACATCGAGTATGATGAATTCGCACAGTTCATCCTGGACGGACATAGAGATCCTCATTGGGCACACTACTATGAACGGTGCCACCCTTGTTCTATCCAGTACGACTTCATCGGCCAGTTTGAAAGCTTACAGGACGAGATCCCTTACATGTTCGAAGCTGCTGAAATTGACAATCCTCCCGAGATTGAAAGGGAGTATGTCACTTCAAATACCTCCACCAAGGTTCGCTCATATTACTCGCAGCTTCCTAAATCTAGGATTCAAGGGCTCGCCGAAATGTATCGTTCCGACTACGAGATGTTTGGCTACCCCTTCCCTGGTAGGGTGTTTGAGGAACTCATTGAAGAATCTGATTATTAAAGCCAATGACACAAACAAACATTTATGTGAATTGCCGTTTTTATACTATAGACGACTAATTCGTCTCAGACGCATTAGTCGTCTCGGACGACTAATTCGTCTAGTATAAAAACGGAAAACAGGGCAGACGCACTTAAATTCTTATGCGTCTGTTAAGTGCGACTGAAAGACGCACTTAGTAGACGTCTAATTCGTCTCAGACGAAAAATGCGTCTAGCATAAAAACGAGTCGAACTTAACTGGAGACCAGAAGCGTATGTTTCAGTATCAAATCGAGATATTTGACAGTTTCAAGATGGCGGCACGAGGGAAGAATTCTCGGCAAAAAAGCAGTGTGCATGGAGTGAGTTCTCCGACTCGTTTTTATACCAGTCGAACTTAACAGTCAGACGACTAATGCATCTGGGCGAATTAGTCGTCTGTAGTATAAAAACGGCCAATGACATAAACATTTGTCAACTAAATATTGACGAGGAGTTGGTAAACCAGTCCGCCACGTCGAGTAATGACGCCTTGGAAAGCAGAAAACTTTCAAAGGTTAACCCTTTCACTTCCAAGTTCATTACAGAACTTCTCTCAACCGCTCGAGAAGAAAACACATTAGTGATGTAGTGAGAATTTATACGAGGTATCAAAATCCAACTTCTCCAAACTGTGTGATATCTCTCTGATGAGAAAGTTTATCAAAGAGAAAAATGAAGTCGATCGCTCTTGAGAGTGAAATGGTTTTTAAGGCAAGTCATTTCCTCCATTTCTAAGTCGACAACTCGTACATAGAGATTACTTCATGGAAAGTGCGCGCGTACGGTTTTTATTCACGAGAACGAACGAGCGAGGCTTTGCGAGCGAGTGAGTTTTATGATACGAAACAACGAGTGAATAAAAACTGTACAAAGCACTTTCCATGATGTTTTCTGTTTATTATATACGTACTGAGACATTTATGATGGGACCGGGAAACCCTTTAAAAGTAGTGAAAAATCGTCGTTCGCAGCTTGTGATTGGACGAACGATTTTTTTCACGTGTGAAAAGCGTCGTTCGCGGCCTCTCATTGGCTAGAACTCATTTGCGTACGAAATTTTACGATATGGCTTTTTCGTGAGTATGTCTCAGTATGTATATAATAAAGTCAGTTACTTTGCTCACTGCGTCGACATAGATATTTATTTAACACAAGGTTTTGCTGGGTATGTTTAGTAAACGAATAATAAAATGCGTTTTACAGCCAGGTGCTCTGGAATTGTAACAATTACATTTGAAAAGAGGCTCGAGGTCTCTTTTTTCATTCCGGGTTTACATCCCCCCACCCCACCCCCCTCGCCAGGGGTTCTATGCTATTTTTTTAAAGGTTTGTTTTTAACGTGACGTCCATACTAATTTACAATATGGGATCGAGTCCGAAATATATTTAATTATATCATACACGAGACTTACCTCGTCATAATAAAGTGTCTGATAAACTTGCTTTTATATTTCTTTACGCCACGTTTTCTCTCTCCCTCGGTCATAACCTGTGTGGCTGGCCTCCCTCGCCCCGGTCCCACATCCCTCCCTTCTGGCTCACGGACAGCTACGCACCTCTGCCCCAGTGCATCAGTGCGATCACCTAATCCTGCAATGTGATCAGCCGCCCTTTACGTGTAGTTTGGTTATTTCACAAGGGGTTGGTCCCATCAATCTCATTTCCTACTTATGATACTGCACTTAGTTCATTGATAGTACAATACTGCACCACTGTGAAAATTAGATCATAACGGCGCCTCCTGCTTCCTCGCCATCACGGCAATCACCATCATCATCGTAATAATCATCATCATCTCCACCATCATCACCATCACCATCACCGTCATCATCACCACCATCATCATCATCATCATCACCATCATCATCGTCACCATCATCATCATCACCATCATCATCATCATCATCATCATCATCATCATCATCATCATCATCATCATCATCATCATCATCATCATCATCATCATCATCATCATTATCATCATCACCATCATCATCATCATCATCATCACCGTTATCATCATCATCACCGTCATCACAACCACCATCATCATCATCACCATCATCATCATCATCATCATCATCATCATCACCATCATCACAATCATCATCATCATCATCATCATCATCATCAACTTCACCTTCCATCCATAATCATCACAACACTATCGTTACCATCAGATCAGAAACATTGAAACCAGCACCACAGTCAGCGTCTTCCTCGTCAACACCAGGTAGCATCATTCCCATCACAACCACCAAAACCATCAAAATCCTCATTACCAACACCACCTCCCAAATAGGTTTCATAAGGGTTCACTTTACCAAAGACCACGTTTATTAACATATTTGCTGATTTTAGATTCTGATCAGTTCTACTGGCGTATAATTTGCGGCGTTACAAAGGAATTTTGTTAATAAATCCCTCAAACTCGCAAAAAAAAAAAATAGCACTTAATTCGCTCGACACAAAACTTTCCACCATGCAAAAACCTTCAACAGGAACATACAGACTTGGCCTATGAAGCGTGAAAATACACACTCTTGTACAATACTCACTCACTGTAATCTTAACATAATTTTTTTCGGAGCATTTATATACAATCACTCTCTCTCTCTCTCTCTCCCTCTTCTTGCACTATTTATTATTTAAATTACACATGCAACAGCCACCTGGGGTCAACTCAATAAATCATTTACAAGTGCAATTCACAACTTCGATCAACTACCATAATACCATGGTTAAAGCAATGCACTTCAAAACCTGCATCAGAGCTTTTTACATAGTTTCATCAGTTTTAGTGGTGTTAGCATGGTGGTCCAACTTGTAAAATTGCGTAAATGTGTACTGAATTGGCTCCAGGAACCCGAGATGTGTTTTGCAGTCTATAGGCCAGTAACACGGCACTTGTTGCCTGGGCTTAGTCTTACTCGCACGTTCATATAATTTCTATCATGCAGTTATATCATCAGAAAGATTTCGCACTTGGCCTCGTTTTGAAACTGAGGCAACAGGAATCTTGGAAATGGACCTTTGCAATCTCCAGTTCAACAGATTATCACTGCACTTCAGGAACTCAATGTACATCGGTTGAACCCTGAAGGGGCTACGTCATTCATCTCAGGATCTCTTTATACGTCAAAAAAATCTCGGCCAAATTTCTCAGTTATAATCCTTTCTTTTTTCGTTTTTATACTATAAATCGTTTCTGTATCTTTTAAGAGCATGTGATGTGTAATATGTAGTCGTTGCCGTAATCCAGGCACTCGTGGTGACACAGCCCCTTTTTTTCACGATGCAAAGACTCCTTCCTTTTAATACACGAACTGTTACGAGTGACACTGTGAGAGTTTCACAGGAGCATAACTATCCCGAGGCCAATTCAATAAAACATTTACAAGTGTATTTTACAAGTCGAACCAATATTCCCACACGTTAAACACACTTCATTTTATAGCCATATACTGTTGCAGTTATGCAGTTGAGACCAGTATCTGTAAAGTTTGGCAGGTTTTTTTCGCAGGTTAGAGTTTGCTTAGTGGTGTTCGAATAATGGACCAACTTGTAAAATACACTTGAGAGAAAAAGTTACAAAATTAATTTTTCGAGTGTTCTCCCAACATCACAAATATATTTATATGAGAGTAAAAAAAAAAAAAAAAAAAAAAAAAACATGAAAAGTGTGTTACGCTGCTGTTATAAATTAACTAAAAGGCCCGTCTCTTTATGGTTAGTGATATATTTTTAAACCAATCTGGGCGTTCGTAGTATCTTAGTTATTTTATAAAAACGTCTCGAATTGGCCCCTGGTCTCGGCGAGGAGTAGAACAGTTACTAAACTTCCTCTCAGCTTATCCTGTTAGTTTGTTTCAAGAGTCGAGCACTTTGTGTCTGGAATGTTGAATATTTAAGCTGCAGCTTTCGCTGTCCATTTGCAAATGTCCTGATGGTTTGGTTCGATGTTTCACTAGTCTCAAACAATGACCAACAGGAGAATTTCATGAAAGTGACAAGCTAATCACGCATGCTAAGTCACGTACGCTAAGTCACGTGGCATTTCCTCACACTAAACTCTATTCGCTGCTCACAAAGCTTTTAAAATATTCAGAAAGCAGCCCGTAATTCTGACCTTAAACATTTCTTATCGATTATCATTTTACATGAAAACACGTTAAAATTTCGTTGGATAAACATTGGAAATCTATTCACTGATTGGGAAAAGCGGTCGTTCCATAATAAGCTGTCGAGTGAGTGACAGCGGCAGTATACAAGGCACATGCGCGGGATTTAAACTAAAGACTCCTCGCGTCATTAACTCAAACCTAACGTTACATGCGAACTTGGAGCTGTCACTGCTAACGTCACAAACGTCGTGTCCAGGCCTTCAGTAGATCCAGCTGACCGGGATCCACTGGGGCGAGGAGTTGAGCCGTTCTAGGGCATCCTCCAGCAGCCTAATTGTGTCCTCAATGTCGTTGTTGACGATAGTCAAGTCGAACAAGTGCCCGTATGTATGCCGCAGCGCCTCGGACTCTTTTGCCAGCCGCTGAAGGCTCTCGTCCTGTTCAGGGGGGCGGAAAAAAATCAGACTTTCAACAAGGAAACCCAGTGTACTAGCCTTAGATGAAAACATTCCAAGGAATTGAAAATAAGATTAATCCAGAAACAAGCAGCTGTTTTGGCCAGGCGCCCATTATCCCGGAGCGCCATCTATATTACAGTTTATGACCCATCAAATATTTCCTCCCGCGCGTGATTGGTGGAATCGTGACACGTGACCGAATAACGTCCGCTCACGAGCGGACGCTATCAGCCAATAACCCCCGCCTGGCGAACAAACGCTGTTTATTGACAATATGCGAACACTATTTTATATATTAATCACAAAAACCCATTACGAAATGGACTACCGAGGAGGACATCAATTTATTGGTCGAAAAAGCAGTTCCAGAAAGCACCAAAAAGCTTCACAGTCTCTGCGCCATTATTTGCGCTGCGAGAGGAAATATTTGAAGGATAATAAAGACAATAAACTACTTTTGGCTTCGGAAATATGCACGGATAATTGTCCTTGGACATTACCTGTTCCTCGAGGCTCGCTTCTCGGAACAGATAATGTCCTCGGACAATTATCCGTGTATATTTCCTCGCCAAAAGTAGTTTATTGTTTATATAACCCCGCTATCTCGAACTTGGTTATCTCGAACAAAATCCAATTTCCCTCCAAAATGAACGGGCAGAAAATTGCCTTGATAGGTCCCCGTTATCTCGATCTCCCGCAATCTCGAACTATTTCTCGCTTCCCTTGAGAGTTCGAGATAGCTTGGTTCTACTGTATATGTGAGCCAACCCTGTCCGTTTTGAGTTATTTTTGAAAATGCCTTTAATTGATAGTGAAACTGAACTTGAATTTTTAAAAAGTTTTTGCTACGTCGAAACTTTTACGCACTGGCCGCTGACTCGAAAAATAAGTTCATCACATCGAAAACGTATTTCCGCTGACCAAGCATCAGAACTGATCGCGGCTGACATTCGTGAAGAAGTGACACCTACCGCCACGCTATTGGTCGCACCGCCCTCTTCCGCACCAATGATGGACGGAGCAGCAATGAACACCACATAAGGCGAGAATTCAGAAGTCCGGAGCATCTTCAGTGCCTGTGATTTAAAACAACATTAATCGTCCAGAAATCAGCATCGGCTTTTGATGGAACAAAGAAGACATACAGTGAAAAACAACCGACCAAACCAATTCAACTTTTGACTCTTGAAGATCAATCATGTCACGACCAAACCGACCAATCAACGACAACCAGAAACAAATACAATCGTCTGACACCAACCTTTCTATACTAACTATACAGTCTACTACTCTCTAGAATAATCTTACCCGGACGATCACACTTGACGAACCGCACCATTACCTATTCACTCTACCCCCACTACCCTCCCCCCCCCCCCTTCCCCCCACCCACCCCTTCCACTGCACTCCTTCAACTGCCAGTCGTGACCACAGTATACTGTGAGCAGGGAAGGAGAAATTTGCATCTGATCGCACAGCAGGAACTTAATCGATCTGTGATACATAGTGTGGGGGACGCGCACACTAAAGTCTTACTTTTCTGGGCCCAGTTCTTTAAAGCTCGATTAAGCTAACCCGGAATTAACCAAATTCGTTCACTTTATTTCTTGGACAACACACTGAAATGTTTTGAGAAACGACGAACCAAAAAGCTTGTTCTGTTCAAAAACATGCCGAGTAGTCGTTGATGACGGAAATGTTCTCATTTTCATGCTCAAAAACGACAGCCCAAAGTTGAGACCTAATCCAGGATTAGCTTAGCCGGGCTTTGAACAACCGGGTCTTGATTGTTAAAAGCTCGCCATTCAGTAGCTGATGGACCAATATTGCTGAAACCCAGAAAGCTTCCCAAATTAGATGTGCTCTTTCTTGTGACAGGGTTTCTTTTCCTTTTATAATTTGATTAATTTTGGACAACTCTGAAGTGACTCTGTTCACCTGTGGCTCCACGTCCAGTATGGCCATGACGTCACGATCCACGATGTTCCTAATGGTTTCCAGTTTGGTTCCGTACATGGCGTTTTCGTGAGTGCCGTACTCCAGCAGTTTGTTGGCCTCTATGTCCGCGATCATGCTCTCGGGGGACACGAAATAATAGTTCTTGCCGTCCTCTTCGCCTGGCTTGCACTCGCGCGTCGTGTCTAAGACAGGAGAGCAGCATTATTATTGTCAGCAAATGCAGTTACACAAAATGTACGAACCAATACGGGTAGATCTAGACTGCAAAACAGTCCCTACTTTTAGCTAGAGGCAAGTACAAAGAAAACGTGCGCGGTCTAGGGAGAGCGATCGTCACGCGATAAAAATGGGTCCGAGAATGTGTCTTTCGCGCCTCGGACCCATTCTCCCATCGGTTAACGGTTCCACTCTTCCCAGACTGCGCGCGTTCGTATGGCGCTTGCTCGATTATCCTCGCGCAAAGAAGGGACTGTTTTGCAGTCTAGGATAGATCAGTTACACTGCTACTCACGTGGGATGGGGTAAGCAAACTTCTCAGGGTATTTGTTGATCAGAGTGTTCTTGATGTGTCGCCTTCCTACTCCGTGGGCGCCTATCAGTATCAGAACCCAGTAAAACCAGTTAGTGTCAGTATCAAAACCAGTAAAACCAGTTAGTATCAGTATCAGAACCAGTAAAACCAGTTAGTATCAGTATCAGAACCAGTAAAACCAGTTAGTATCAGTATCAGAACCAGTAAAACCAGTTAGTATCAGTATCAGAACCAGTAAAACCAGTTAGTATCAGTATCAGAACCAGTAAAACCAGTTAGTATCAGTATCAGAACCAGTAAAATCAGTATCAGTATCAGAACCAGTAAAATCAGTTAGTATCAAAATCAGAACCAGTAAAACCAGTTAGTATCAGTATTAGAACGAGCAAACCAGCGTAAAAAAGACAATGTCTTCTGACATGCGCGTTTTCAGTGCAGTAAACTACGATCCTGGGCCCGGTTTTTCAAATCACGATTAGGCTAATCCTGGATTAGGTGTAAACTTTCTTGTCATTTATAAGCCTGAAAATGTGAAGGTTTTGTCCTGCAACGATTTCCTTGCTAAGTATTCAGCTAAAACAAGCTTTTTAATCCATATTTGAACAAAACCCTGCATTTTATCGGCAGAGAGGTCGTCAGAAAGAATTTCGTTAATCCTGGATTACCTTAATCGGCTTTCGAAAAAGCAGGCCCTGGACAAAACTTTCGAGACATAACATCTACTTGTCAGTTTCAATGTTGCTGCTACTGTGGACATCAGGGTCCGATTGTTTTAACGTCATTTTTCTATTTTTATCAAACACCGACTGAAAAGCTTGTGTTCAGACTAAAAACGTACCAGGATCCAGACTTAACAATAAAAGCAAAATTTAGGACATATTCCAGGTTTAACGTAGTCCCGCGCTTTGGACAACTGCGCACTGAAAGGAGGTGCGATAAAGAAAAATAAAGAGAAGCTTTGATAGAACAAGCTTTGCCCAAGATTGCAGATTAACGGGGATTGTACCCCAAAGCAATGTCTTTAACTTGAACTAGAAGAGCACTTACCCAGTAACACTAGCGTCTTCCGTCTGAATGTCGTTCTTTTGATGACTTCTTCGTACGTGACCAGGTCCAGATGGTCGAACACTGCAAGCCACAACACGTCACGTGAGTTTCACGAACAGCTATCAACAACACGTGACACAAACACGTGAAACACAAACACATGAAGCAATAACAAGTAATATGTCGTACCCGCGTTGTGTTTGGCGACGTACTTGTCTCGGTAGCTCTTTTTCTTCTTGTTAAACCATATACACGTTGCTGGAAAAAAAGTATCACTCATGAGGCGAAGGATCCTTCAGGTAGTGACCGTGTACACGAGAGTAGGATCTAAGTACCAACTTCCCCTCTGCGTATGTCTGTGTGTGTGTGTCTCTATCCTCTCGTAGTTAGGTAGGACAGTTTTCTCGTCTACCCTTCACCACACCTTTCTATAACACTTTGCCTTTACTTTGTTTGGACCACACTTTGTGTGATGTGCGCATGTTTGTGGGGTGCGAGATGGTGCGCATGTGCATGTGCATGTACAGGGGATAGTTGAACGACAACAAGAAGAAAATCAGAGATTAATCGGATCCTTCGTTCTCAAGTTGGCAAGTCTTACCGCCATTTTGTCTCTTCGCCTTTTCTGCTGCTATGCAAGCCACACGCCTGTAACATAATTTGAACCACAGATTACTTATTTATTTTGATTAGTTACAAACGGTGAATCAAGTGTAGAAACTCAACACCAGCAAGTTATGGTTTTACAGCTCACTAACTTGAGCATACTTTCTCCTCCAAAACACACTCATACACGTACACACAACACAGCACGCACGTTTAGCGCGACTGAATACAAGGTCCTGGACACACTAAAACCATGTTTTAGTATTCTTATCCAATCCACACAAAACTACTTCACATAAAAAATTACATCAAATTTTGGTCACGAAATTCACGAAACACAAACCCCCCCCACCCTCCCACTAACTGACGCGCAGAAGAAAACAAGTAAACAACGCACCACTCCTGTAGCTCAGGTGATGGTATGAGCCCGGCGTATAAATACTCCTCACAGCCCTCCTTTTTGGCCTGCCACCAATACGAGTCAGCTTTGCTCACCACTTCCATGATGTCGCCGCACGTGAAGGCAAGCCCCGCCTGCTGGCACGGGATCAGGTCATCCCCGCGGGGGTCGTAGTCGAACAGCGCGCGGACGTACACCTGAGGGGGGAAGGCAAGGGATTTAGTATGCCAAGGCTGGGAGGGTGGAAGGCATTGCATAACATCTAACAAAATGATGTCTCTATTAGAGCTTGATGCGCGCCATGAAAGCTGGTTATAGTTGTCACGGATTCCACAAATGTTGGACGTTTTCAAGATCTCTGATCCTTGTGAAGATGCTGAAATCCATTCCTCTTGTAGTTGTTGTTGGAGCATCCTGCCACATAAACACGTGAAGCCACCAGCCCACCGCCACGTTTTGGCTTTTTCAAAAACGGGTTGTTTCCTGTACACTCGGGCTGTCAGATGTCTTTCCATCCATTGAGAAAAGCTAGAAGTTTCACAAAGAGCTTCACGGTGAACTGCCACAGTACCTTCATGCCGTGTCTACTACAACCAGCATTCATTGCGTGCATCAAGCCAACTGACGTCATAATAACGTATAAGGCCTATCAAACTAAAGTCTAACCATCAAAGGGTAAGCGTTAGATTTAGAGCGGTATTTGCCCTTTAGTGGAGACATGGGTTTGGTGCACGTTATCTAATGCCGTCGCATGTAACGAATATAGGGCAGCAACAGCAACTTTGCGCAGTACCTCTGATGCCTGAGTGTTGGGTCTTGATCCCGGAACTATCTTGAATGTCACGTTGCCACTAGCTTCACGCTGTGAAAAAATAAACCAATTAAACTTTGCGCCGATAGTTATGGAGGGTAGGTGCCTAAAATGTAGCCAGCACAGAGGAAAGCCATCTCCAGGGCAGGTGGTAACAATGGCAACCCCGCCACAGTCTACCACCAAACGTAAGGCTCCAAGGCTGGGGGGACGGGACCTCCAGAGAAAAAATCACGTCAAATCAACGAATAATAATAATAACGACAAGTAGACAGTATCTCACCAGAATGGCTTGCAAATTTTCCACCGACTTATCGGCCACATTAATCCCGTTGATCTCTCTGATTTCGTCACCAGGATGCAGAGTCCCTGACAAACATAACAAATCTCTCTGTCAAATGACCAGCGGCAATACGTTCTTACGTCACTTCCGTTGGTCAGCGTTCACCGCCACTCCAAGTAAAATTTCGCACCGTGTGGAAAAACTTGGCTCGACTTTGGTCGCGTAGCCGAATGTGAAAAACTTGGCTCGATTTTGGGTGGGTGGTCACACAATGAAAACTTGGCTCGACTTAGCCGCAAATTAAAGTCAAGCCGAATTAAGAGTGGGTGGCTAAACGATAGACAAGTTGAACCCAACCCCAAAACTGAGTAGGCTCACCTTGTCTGTAGATCATTCCTCCGTGCATGATACGAGCCACCATGCAGCGAGATTCCTCGTTCATTTTCAAGGTGATGCCCTAGGGAAAAAAAGACAACAGAGACATTACACGACCAAATATACCACGTGAAAGTGAATACACGAGTATCAACAGATCCATGCTACTTTCTTTCATGCACAATCCCACGACTATACAATGGCGTATAGAGAAATCTCCCAACTCAAACTTTAACCAGAATCATTTACTATTATAGATGAACCCCGGAACGTTCCTGCCATTTCAAACTCTTGAATAATCGAGAAAAGGTAACGATAAATTTCGTAGCTCATTAGCCCTACGGAAGCACAAACTAGCGTATTGTTATGTAGAGTGCACTAACATTCACACACTGTACATGCACCATGAACTCGACAGTACCACTGCTGAGTCAGATCTAAAGCAAAAATAATAAACTCGACACTAACTATATACGAACCATTGCTGAGTCATCGAAACCAGTAAAATTTATATCATAATCAGTTAGACATGAAACGTTTCTTTTGTCGCTTAGTGTATATATATATATATGTGTATCTATGAACAGTGAGTACGTATGAACATTACGTACCATAGGCTCGTTAGGATTCTTGTGGAACTGCACAAGTCGCACGCGGGTCAGTTTCTCGCCTCTCTCCGGCGAGCTGCTGTCCATTCGATCAAAACCGTTGGTGTGTTGGTACGGATTTACTTCCTCCGCCTCTTTGTGTTTCAGGACGTCGTCGTGCGCTTCCAGCAGCGCCTGGTTTTTAATTAAAAAGGCATTCTCACCGTTAATGCATTGCGCTCTAAGCAAATGTCGGCGGCCATTTTTGTATCACATGAAAATGGCGGCTATCGATTATTTTCGTTTCTAGTTGTTTTTCGTGAGTACAAATTGGTTTGATCTTAAAGAAATTTATTACATATGGCATGCAGTATGAGCCAGACCGAAAAACCACATCGTGGGCGACCGAAAAGTGGCAAAGCTCCCGGATGATAACATATACACCGCCAAGCAAAACCTTAACGGTGAGCGACTGAGCCTCTTTAACGTAAGGGATATAGCCGTGAATTGGTACAAAACCGAGACGAGCTGGACACGTACGTATAGTGAAGACAGGGCGGCTCGGGTTCACACAAACTTTCGAGATCTCCTTCTTGTGTTGCATCATGCCATGTAAACAAGGAGCGCGTTTTCTATTTCTTAAATACTTCACAGCCAATCATGTACATGTATTACCGGAAGTAAAAACTTCTGTTAGCTACTGCGCATGAGTGTGATGCAAACGACAGCTGGCCAGAAAGCTCGAAGTGTAGAAAAAAAGCTCACCATAACGTGTGGGTCCAATAAAATGCTTTGCAACTCGAAACAGTCGTCGTCATCCTCTGCCCTGTATTCTATCAAATCCACAACCTGCACAGGAACATGAAACAAATACGTTCACTTTGACTCTCGAATATTTCTCTGAACTATTTTTACAGCACGTGCTAAACTATTTGACTAAAATTCCCATCATAAAAATATTTCGTCAGCGACAACCCTTGTTCACGAAGTGCGCCCGCGATCAACTGACCTCCTTGGCGTCGTGCACAGCGGTCGCTTCAGAGCTGGTCGGACATGCGCTTTGTTCTTCACTCAGCTCCTGGGTGCGGTCATAAACCTGGCGAGTAAAATGTAATAAGTGAATTGATACAAAGGAAAGCAAGCGACCACAGAAACAGCCCATTTGAACACGAAATTAACGATAACAACAACAATTTCAAAATACAATATACATCAGTAATCTTGGTCAACTGTCTGTCAGTAGCAGCATTCTCTCAACCCTTTCACTAATAAGAATGATCAACTTCAATTTTTTCCTCCAGTTTTGGCACCAGAGACATATGATACAGTGTGGAGAGCTTGACTTTTCGTATCTTGCTCAGATAGCTGGTTAAACTACCAGTTCTCACAACATCACTCAAACATTTTCTTGTTAAAAAGCTGGGAGAAGCTGCGTTTTGATTTCGGTATTGAAAAGCTCAAGGCTGGTCGTACAAAAAACAGAAAGTGACCAAAACAAAAACACACAGTTTGCCAATACCCGATTCCAAAATGATAATAATAACAATAGTCGACGTGACATGAACTGAAATTGACCCAGAGGTCTGCGAATGGACAGACAAAACGACCCAATCTGTTAGTGATGCCGCGCACTATAACAAATACGACAAAATGCGGAAGGTTTTCTACGCTAGTCCAAAAACCAACACAGTCAGTTATTTGAATTGTATTCCGTGGACTGCTTCAGTGAAGACCTGTACTACTGGAAAAGCATATTAGCAGGCCAAGCGAGCATCGAGGAGCACAAAATTATGTACATAAATCCATTGTGACGGGCTTACTTCCATTGTAGTTTCTTCAGAATGTCCAGTTCGCTAATTCTTTCTAAACACACAAATATTCGTTGCGGGAAGGCACACAAACGTTGTTAAAATTTAATCAAGCTATCGTTTGCATTTTCCTCGTGCATAATTAAAGTTGTCAGATTTAATTAAGCATTCTTCGTTCATAAAAAAAACCGCAGCGCTGCTGGTGATAACAGAACGCAGCAAAAATGGGCTATTCAGCAGACGCCTGCTGGCTCTGTATAAAAGCGAGGCCCAGTGCGAAACCTTTCTTATGAAAGTTAGGTTTAATCGTACAGTATGTTCATTTTCATGCAAATCAAACTCGTTTTTCATAAGAAAATTTACCACTTGGCCTCGTTTTAAAACAGATGCAATAGGCACCTCAGAAATGGGCTATTTGGATCGTAAAACCCCACAAAAAAACGTCACAGCATCGTAAAACGGGGCAATCATCAAAAACAAGACTTGTTGCTTGTTTTAGTTCGCTTATTTTGTTTTAGTTTGCTTATTTGTCTTACAGTTTGATTGGACAACTGTTTCTGGATTGACTGTCTATTTATCTTTCCACATCTGTCTATATACTCAGCATTGAGGTTGTCAGTCACATATGAAAAAAAGACTGTAGAAATCATAAATGGATTCCCCTAAACGGTTTTAACACTTCTGACATTTCTTTACAACAGTGTTTAGTAATGTGGCGTAAACTGGCGACATCCATTCGTCTCTGGTCAAAACGGAGCATCATCAACACTTAGAGTAAGTATAGTTCTTGTATAACAATTGACATGTAAGTTAAACATTCAAATTAAATGCCTCTCCGGTTTTGTGCCCTCAAACCAACATACGCAACGCGATTTTTCGCTCGTTTGCACAATATAAGGACTTCGTTCTCCCTATGCAGTGGATGTACAATTTGATAGAAAGTACAAGACACTTACAGTATGTGCAGTAAAACCCCAAACATGAACAGAACTCACCTCCAGCAGGCACTGCATGGTGTGATCTTCCATAAACCTCTGAAGGAAGGACGTGTCCCGGTCGTTGCCTCCAGATAACATCTGAATTTCGTCCAGTGAGTCCAGTAACTGGCCCACGGCGCCTTGAAAAGAGCAACAGAGATTTGTTGTTGTTGTTGTTGTTGTTGTTACAGTGCACAATCCCGACAAATAGGACCGGGCCCAGAAGGATTAAAAGCATGAGTTTTCAACACACAGTTTTTAGAAAGTTTTAGAAAAAGACAAAAATTGTAGTCAGTTTTAGGTGCGGACTGTGGCTTCTTACCAGAGGCAGTCAGGTCATCATCTTCAATTTCAAATACTTCGTCATCCTAAAGAAAAGGAACAAGAACACATACTCTTTTAAATGGACTGCCTGCTATACACATATACTGTATGAACAAAACAAGACACATTGGTATAAAGGGAGACACAGCTCTGTGGTAGTTCTAGCTGGCGACTTCCAGTTGCATGACCTTTTAAAATTCACTTGTCTCCCCAATAGTTTAGAGATAGGACATGTTAATATTGGTAGGTATTTGTTTAGCAGAGCCTCACTTATCTCTCCAGCATTATAAGCCTGGGGTTCTACTGTATATACCAAAGTAGGGTTCAAGAGTGCCAAAGATTGGACATTTTTATGCATCTCCTGCCATCTCAATAAATTTCTCCCAAGGAAGTCCTACAAGGAAATTTAGTCTCAGCCACACATGCAGCCCTTTCCTTGCAGTATAATACATCCTTTAATAATATTGTTATTAATATTATTAAAAATAATATTAACCACTCACCTGAACTCCAATTACATCTCCATTGGCCACTATCAAGAAACAACACATAAACACAAAACGGTCACTTGGAAAGTCAAACACAAAAAAGTTATTACAGAAATAAGAGCAGTCATGGAAAAGGATCCATTTGTATATCACTTCATTGATATTGTAAACAAAGCTGTAGATAATACTTCAACTTCAAGCTGAGATTTACAAAAATATACTCCAGATGTTTCTCTAAACAAGTCACTCTGACTGGGAAGACCTTTTGAAACAACCAGGCAAACTTACTTGGAAACTTCCGACTTGCCACGGCAGCTAGGACAGCTCCCTGTGTGTAAACCACAATATTGATCTTTATGATCCATCAAATATTTCCATACCATTAGACATATTTATCTGTTCCTCGGAGCTCACAGAACAGATAATATCCTCAGACAATAAATTATCTGTACATATTTCCTCACCAAAAGTAGTTAATGTTTTTATAATATCATGTGTACATGAGTTGTGCAAAAATGTTTCCAACCACCTGTGAAAAAACGATATTCTCAGACTCGGTGATTGTGATGTCTTGTTGAAATAAGGGCAATTTGAGGCAGTGCTTACCTTCAGTTTCCGCCTAGCATTGAACTTCTTCATCTCATCAACTGATTCTTGTAAGTGTTTTCTACTGGGGACATCTCGGTTCTGAAACAAATCATAAAAAAGCAATCAAGTATCTACAGGAGAAAGGGCTGAAATAAGATGTAGTGGCACAAAACAGAATAACACAAAACATTAGAGAGGTTTTTGGGTGACTGTCAATAGTCCTGGCCAATCAGGAATAAAACTAAAACCCGAAGGCAATCTGTTCAGTGCACTAGTTTTTTATTAGTATTACTTTGGTTTCTGGTTGGTTGAAGGTTTTTTTCTTACTGCATTATTTTGACTAGTATCCGAACTCGGAACTGAGGCTGGCCCATAGTGATTTTACAGGGGTGGGGTAGGGGGTGTGTTCCTTTGGAGGCAATGTCATTTGAGGAGGGAGAATATAGCTTGAAGAAATATTCTTTTTCCTTACCGCAAGCCATGGGTGCTTCAGTATTTCTCTTGCTGTTGGCCTCATGTTTGCATCATGAGCAATCATCTTTTTTACCAGATCCTTGCCTTCATCAGAGATGTTATCCCACTGCTTTGGGCGCATCTGAAACAAACAAAAGAAAGGAATGCAGCAATGAAATCTGAAATTGAAATCTAATCTCCCTGAAACAGAGTGGGAAAGTGATGGTGTCACAAAAAAATCTGAAATAATGGATTTTATTCACTGTTTTTTTTTTTTCAGAATGACCTGCATCTGTGTCTGAAAAATGTTCATACAAACAACAATTTGGTCATACATGCTAAGAGTCATTATCAATCTCTGACAAATTTAAACAGTCTGAGACAGACAATAATATTTGTCTCTGGTATAAATTCGGACAATGCTGTAGTAATATAACATCTCAGCTTTTGATTCACTGTCTTATAACTTTATATAAACCATGTTTCTGTACTTCCTCTGCTGTAAACAATCAACTTACTGTAGGGATTCCTTTCTTGATTGATTCGTAAACCTTCTCTCCAGTTCCATGAAATGGGAAGGAGCCACTCAGAAGAACAAACAAAATCACCCCTATGACATGAAAAGAACCACTAATTACCAAAATAAAAACACATTTGTACATAGATGCATTTGCCCTACATTTCACACACTGATACAGCTCTATGGTTCTGATGTAGCCTTTCTTATTGAACACAAGGGTCAGAAGTTGAACATAATAATATCATTATAAATAGCCCTTGAAATTAGCCCACCTTGTGTTTTGTGCTTGGTTTCATTATTGATCAGGGTGTTGTAAAATATCAGTAAATAATTATGTGCACTCACCACATCCCCAGATGTCCACTGGCCTTCCATACAGTTCCCTCTGTACAACTTCAGGTGACATAAAATGAGGAGTACCAATGCGTCCTATGAACAAATGAGACTTCATGTAGTGCTCCATAGGGCTTCATCAAAGAAACATGCAGTAGTCTGATGGAACTAAAGGTCCATTAAACATCCCTCAACACATCTTCATAGACACATACTGCATTATTTAAGATAAGGTGGATAGTGTGTGCAATCTGACTAGTAAACGTGCGTGCATTATAACTCAACATCTATGTTTGTAAACATCCTATGTTTTAGAAGACATTAGGTAGTAGTGGCAGTCCACAAAGCAATTTAACCAGGGTCAGCTTTTTCCACTCTCCTCCTCCCATCAGTGTGTGAAAGTGCAATTTTATTATCGCATTCAGTGGCAAGTGAAATCAAGGAACCAAACATCTTACCACTTGTTATATAACCCTCCTCTGGAAGTTCCACAGCAACACCAAAGTCTGCCAGTTTAATTGGAGCAGAGTTATCTTTGCTTGCCAGCAAGATATTGTGGGGCTGCAAGAAGAAGAGTCCCACAAATGTCCAGTGCAAAATAAATATTGTAATCATATCAACAGTTCTTATTGTGCACACTCAGAGAAGTCATCTCAAAAAGCAAAATACAGTTCACCTTCCAAAGGTGCCTATGTATTGCTGTACCTTGAGGTCCCTGTGAATGATACCACGGTCATGACAGAAAGCCAGGGCTTCTACAACTTGTCTCAAGTAGTGACTGAAAGGAAAAACAAGGCAGGCATCAGTTCATGTATATAATTCACGTTGTGGTGTCATGTTTGAACCAGGATATTTTTTAACTTGTTTTATTTATTTACCTATTTATTTAATCAATGGGTTAAGGGTTAGGGTTATAGCAAAATAAGAAAGTCTAGCCAAAAAAATCCTGGATGTTTGAGTGGTCAAGCCTCGAAATACAAATCCGAAGATTTGGAGCTCAAATCGCAGTGGTGAAGAGAGTCAAAATAAAAGAAGAAAATGACAAAAAAGGAGGGAAGTGATGCAACGGGGGAGGGGGAAGGGAAAGGAGAAAGGGTAGGGGATAAATTTGTTCTTTTTAGTAGTAAACTTCCAAACCTCATTACACTCACCTGGCCACAGCTTCACTGTACACAAACCCAGCATTCACACGATTGACAATTTCAAAACACAGATCAGCACCATCCATGCTGCAAGGAAAATCCAAAACTGCATCAGAAATTCTGAGATTCCACTAACCTCATCTATCAGTTGGTAATCTCTACTGGTATGAAATATCCAGTCAAGTCATGCACTAATGTTGCAAAGCAAAAAAACAGTGCTAGTGATGTTCACAAAATATGACGCATGCTGCTAGTTTTTTTAGGGAAGAAATCACAATAGAGTATATGTGGAGCTGAGAAAATATCAGTCTTGAATTCAAACCACCAAATATATCCTGTAGGAATATTGTTTTCTTTTCACAGGAGAACTAGTGTACCAGTGACAAAAGTTTGCAGCATCTCATCTCACAGATAATTTCTGACACAGTTCAATTCTTTATTGGTAAATATCAACATGTATCAGTCTAACAGAATCTCTGTACTATGTTCAGTTGTTATATACTGTATGTCCGATGTGCATTTACTCACTATTCAAACACCATGTAAATATAGTCATCCATATTGTAGGCTCCCACAATATCAACTGTAGAAAGAAAAGAGTGATATACCGTATACCATTAATTCCAAAATGTTAAAGTGCATTTTTTTTGTGCATGAAAATTTGTGTGTACTGTTCAACCAGTACCTGAAATCAACCTGAGGTCAATTCAATAAAACACATACAAGTGTATTTTACAAGTTGGACCAAGTTCTCTTTACGTAAAATGCCCCATGGTCAAATACTGTTACAACATTTAAGACCTGTATCCTAACATTGTACACTCTCATCAGGAAAAATTCTGGACGTGTTAATCAAATGGTCCAATTTGTAAAAATTGTACATGTGCAGATGTTTATTGAGTTCATTTGCACACGTTGGTCATGTCGATGTGCATGTATGCATGATTAGTCAAATCCCTCCCATATACATATTGTAGTTTCAGTGATGATCTACTGAATGCACAGCTGTGACACTAATGTTAAATACTGTACATGCATTGTAAACCTAGTCAGATCATACATATAAGCCCCCACCCTCCCAGCTTATGATTTCACAAACCGTGTGCAGAAATTTTCAACAAAGTTTACATCTAACCCGGGATTACATTAAAAGCAAAAATAGAAAGTAAAATATCTTTATTTATACATGGTAAGTAATTCAGCATAGCTGGTGGGGCCGTGCTAATGGAATACCTGTAGAAAACAGACAGGTTCGGAAGGGGAAACCCGTTGGAGTTCCCTCCTCGGATGAAAAACCTTCTTACTACTGCTGGCCGTGGGAATCGAACCCATGATCTCCTGGTTCAGAGCTTCATTACGGATTCTGGTCCACCACCCCAAACCACTCGGCCACCGAATCAGTGATTAGCTAATCTTGCTTAGAACAATCAGGTCCAAGTGTATTTAAAAAAAGGAAACAGGACACCATACAAAAAATGTAAAATACCCTCTTAACAAAGATAAATAATTCATTGAAGACAAAGCTAATGAAAACTTGATTTTTTAATATCGTGTTTCTCCCACAAAACTTTCTAAAGCTTTTTAATATTTAAAACGACGTGGCTGTGATTTAATGTCAAGATAGGTCCGATAATCGGTTTGTTAAAAGTACTAAGTATTATAATATCGAGAAAAAGGCGATTATTTGCACGATCGTGACAAACAAAGCGCGCGTGCTATATGCTGTCAAACAAACGGCATGTGGTGTTTGAGAAACTTCGACATGCATGCACAGATTTTAAACATTTATAAATTCTAACTAAACAAACGGAGAAAGTGGGGAATGAAGCATGCATGTCAAGGCTCTTGCACAACATTTTGAACATACCTATATGAGGATGACTCAATTGCTGGCAAATACGGGCTTCTCGCTTCAAATCTACGAGAAAATACAGAAAAGTTAAAAATGTCAACCAATGCATCATGCCGCACCCAAAAATAAGAGCGACCTCTAGTTGCGGCCTTCACAAATCGACGATGCGACTCGTTTGGTATGAAAGTAAACATCCGGCAAAGAATTTTGTAGCAAATATCTTTTCAGGCTGTTTTTAAGAAACTCAAACAAGCCTATAAAACGTGTTTATACTCCTTTCTCTCCAAGTTTAGTGTGTATCGTTCGAACTCGTTGTGGGTTTCAAGCCAACAGTTATAAGCCCCGACAATAAATACAGTACAAAAGAAATTTAGAGAAAACTAAAAGACGTCTTATTGCTCTCCAGTCCTAACAAACTGTATACAATGAATGCAAGTAAATAAACAAAGGAACAACTGTTGTCAGAATTAATACTTCTGAAGCACACCGTATGGAAATGTATTTAATAAATGTATCGTAATAATGGAATGTTCATGGGTATAGCAAATCATATCAAAGTAAAAGAAAAAACCCATTAACGTTTTGTGGGCGTTTTATACAAAGCAGATTTTGTAATGTGTCTTTACCTTCCTCCGTGAGACCACTCGAGGAACACATTTTTACGACATCCACAATTTTCACAGCGCATATCCGGTTGGCTTTTCGGTCGAAGCATCTTCGAATTACACTGAAAGTGCCCCTGAAGAAAAAGCACAGAGAAGACTGTGACCTAAAAAGATCCACAGCTGTCACACAAAAGTGCATTACAACATAACGGCACGCGAGATAAGATCCGAGGCCATGAAGACCTCAAAACCACCAGAGTGTACTAACTTTCCGATCTGCTCCTGAAGATCGAATCTGGTTGGAAAACCGTCCTCCATGGAGAAAGATGAATGTACGCTATCGTGGCACCGATATTACCGTTCAATGTTAAGCATGGTCCAACAGGATAGAAACATTTGATAGAACTGGTCTCACTCGATCAGATGAAGTGTGAAGCGCTAAGTAGCCTGGCCCATAATCGCTACGCCTGGTTACCCAGCTGTTCGTTTATATCCCACAGTCCTTCGGGAGCAAGACTCACGGCGACATCTGCTTCGAGAGCAAGTTTAAAACTGGTATAGTCAAGAATCATGATTTTGCTTGATTTTCCCGCAGTTCAGATTTATATGTAGTGTGAAGCCAAACGGATCGTTTACAGCCGTCCGTCGAACTGCTTGGCCTTGAGTGGCCTTGACACTCGAACCTCGCTATTTCGAACACGGATAATTCGAAATCCCCGTTATTTTGAAGCCAAGTCGAATCCCCGTGGATATATTTTTTCAGTCCTCTACTATTGGCTATTTCGAAACCCCATTATTTTGAATCTTTTTCATGTCCCGTGCGACTTCGAAAAAATGGGGTTTGACTGTATCGCTGCATCATGTAGTGTAGAAAATCACTGCCGTCGCCCATCGCTTTTTACCGCAAGAAATCAAAATTGAAAGCTTAGCTGCCGGGCCTGGAGGTCGTACGCCAGACTGAAAGACTGAAGAACATGGCATTTCGAGATGGCGACCCCATTGGCGTCTCAAAAAAGCGCAACACTACACCAGTGTTGTGATTATTTCCGTACCCTCGAAGTGCTCGGGGATAAAATAGTTGACTCGGGGGTCACGGTCCGACTTTATAGTGGTAATAGGCTGCAGTTTCCATCAGGTTAAACCAATACAATTTCGGGTGCACAATGTTATTTTGTTTTCCTGCAGCTTTGTTCTTCGGATTTAGGCATTCTCTTTTAGTTCCTCGACTAAGTTTGTGCTTTGATAACTGTAAAATTCAATAAACTCTCAGATACAGCGCAACAACAAGCGTGTTTTACGGTAGCTGCTGCACTACGTTTGATTTTTACGCGGCGCCGGCTGCCTGTTTCTGATCGAAATTTCAACTGCCACCAATTCACTTATTGCACGGTGCCGCCATCTTGATTCAAAGCGAGGCTAACCTGGCACGAAAACCGCCAGACATGTTACAAGAGAGTTTCCTATCGCTCAAAACACCAAGGCGTCTACAGAGGAGATTCACATGTTTCATTTCGGGAGTTACATGCACAAAATTTCCAAGGTAACCTTCTCAGCTATGCCAGGACAGCCTCGTTTTGAAGCTCGCGCCAGTTCCCGTGCAAGGAGCCCATTAGAGAATGCTGCCACATCACTACATAATGCGACGATGCCATGGCGACAATTCCACTAAGTTTGCAACGCAACTTTCAAGAAACAGCAGTCGTTTTATCGCAAAGCTCTCGTTGGCTATTTTTCTTTAAACGCGTTATGTTGCAATTTGTAAAATTCCTCTTGAGAACAAACCAAGGAGAAGCAATGTCCACAGCACGGGGATTTGTCAGCGTTCACCAATCAGAACGTGCGTACTATGTACCTTAATTTGTGACAATTTAGATAGTTTAAAAATAACTCTTCACATGTGGTTTAGTGGTTTATATACGTGGCGCACCTCCTTACTACTGGTCGGACTCGGCAGTTACTCACAAGTTTCCTGTTTGTCAGCTTCACAAATGCCAGTTTTCATTAGGATATCGAGACTGGGGCCTTCCACATGCAGACTTCTATTTCTGTTGTTGGTTGCTTTCATCATCGGATGGATTACCGCAAAATATCTCCTCGAGGATGGTAAGTTTCATTGGGTATTGCAAAAATTTACGGCTCTGCGCTCGACTGAGATCTGTCTCTCTTTTTGTCACTGTCCTTGCGTGTGTCTTTTCTGTCACTGTTTTTCTGACAGATCTTTCAGGCCTTCTTCCACACTGATTTATGTACGGGGTAATACATGGCCGCACAGAAATACCCGCCCAAAAAATCCGTATATCTTTATGCGGTCATGTATCCATAATATCAGCATTATCTAGATATCGATGAAATATCCAGAACAAAGACATATCTCACAGCCTATACTTCCTGTCAGAACTTGCTGTCTTCAAAATCGCGCGCATAGTGAAGATATTATCACTACCCTTCACACAGTGAATATATCGCTCGCGATGAAGATACCACTTTAGAACTGAAGAAAATCCCTCATATTCCATAGATATCTATATAATAAACGTACAGGGCCCGGTTTTTCAAAGCACGATTAGGCTAATCCTGGATTAGGTCTAAACTTTCTTTTCATTTATAAGTCGTCCACAATGAATTTCCTGATACGTTTTCAGCTAAAACAAGCCTTTTAATCCATTTTTTTTAGCAAAACCTTGCAGCTTATTGCCAGAGAGGTCGTCAGAAAGAATTTCGTTAATCGTGGATTAGCTTATCGGCTTTCGAACAACCGGGCCCAGTACTGTATGCATTTTCCTTTGATAGCATAATTATTTTTGACGTGCTGTACGTCACGCGAGTAAAATCCGATCAAAAATTCGACGTTTTTCTTAAGTGGAAGCTTTCAAAATCGTTGCATTTTCAAATACTGGTGAAACCGAGAGGGAAAGAGCCTCGATGAATCGAGACAAAGAACCCGTTCATAGCAGTTTCCTTACGTGAAAGTAAAAACTCTCTTTGACGAATAATAATTAGTCCAGTGTGGTTCAAAACAAACAAAGGATACTCATTTAGAAATGTTGAAACTAAATCTTACTTGGCCCAAACTTACAATTTTCCTACTGGCTAAATTGACCCCAGCAAAAGATTTTGTTCTAAGACAGTGTAACACTTCCAGAGTACTTTGAGTCCGTCGCAAATGTTGCTCTCGAATACAACTCTGTGGGGGAGTCAGCAAAATGTCGACTTCTTAAACGCGGAGGCGTACTGCTTAAGGCGACCCCCCGTTAGAAAGTATTATTATATTTAAACAAACAAAATGGCGGACAAAGAAAGCAAAGAAGAAAGATCTCATTACATTTGTGGTACCTCCAAACAAAATCAATTGTACTTACAAAATACAACTTGACAGTTCAATCATTTTACGGTTTAATCAGTCTTATATAATGACTCAATTCGGGCTCAACCGAACAAAGAAATTGGTGACGAGTGGAATGAAGATTTGATTTCTGATCATTATCGTATGCTCTTGCTTGGAAAATCAGAAAGACTGTTCGCAAAATTGTTTTATAACTGGCACCATTTTATTTAATCGAAACTTTATGAAATTCTTCCTTTGGAAGATCTCTATGAAGACCTTTTATGGTGCGCCCCTCAACAGTGAAGAAAAGCTTGTGCTCACAGTTTTGCATAACAAAGAAAAGAGCACTTTCGCTCGACGCCTTGCGCCCGCAATCGTTATGTTTTGCCGTGCAGTATATTACCGATGTATTTACGGCGTCCCGTTAACTTTCAGTTCCAGTTCATGACTTGGGGATAGGCTCTCACTTAAATCTCCGTCAAAACACAAGAATTCAAGAAGATACGGTAAGGTGCAATTAATATTTACTCTTCTCTACATGAGACTACACGTGTATTAGGTCAGCAGGCAAAAGACGTACGACGTAAAAGAGACCCAGCATCAATTACCTGGATCAATTCCGCTTACCTATAACGAACAAAGCGCGTTATAGAGTGGCAAAGTGTGAAGTCAGCAAACTCTTCCATTCGAGCCTCTAAACCACATCATGCGATATACACAGCTGCTGCAAGAATGTGTGCTAAATTTCAAATCGCCTGCCCTAGCTCCACTTAAAACAAAGATACAGAAGTTTAAAGTTCCAGATTGTCCCATACTAAACTCTCTTTAGTATTTTGCGTCAGTTCTAAATCAAAGTAACCGACACAAAATAAGAGGGTTTAATATGAAGAAATTTGAACTTCAGAAGTCCATATCCCAGCTATTCATGCCGTAAAGAGCTAATTTTTGGTGTATGAACTTTTTTCAGACAGGCCAACAATCATTTTTGTGACGTCATCACTTTGGCATGACTCTATTCGTAAAGAGTCAGAAGAGATAAAAGAAAAGGGCTGTTACATTTGCTATCTCCTCCAAACTGAACTCCATATACAAGACTATGTCTTGATGTGAGACCTACATACGTTTGCCTCTAATTGAATTGAGTTAAAAAGAAGGCAAAGGACTAGTAGTTGAACTGCGATCGAGGTTGTGACTTTTTTGTGGGCACTGATACTTATGTTGCTATCAAGAGTACTCATCCTCTAATGTACTGTAACGGATTGGTTTCTCATTTTTCTCAGATGGCCAACAACTACCAAGGACGTGCAATGGAAGAAATACAAGAAGAAAGGAGGCAGAGGATACGGGAACACTGCCGGGTGGCCAAGAACGCAATGATCTCCATTGAAGGAAGACAACTCGGCCACTTCGTGGTCGATACAGAACACAAAATACTCGTGTGTCTCAACTACAAAGCTGCTACAAGGCAATTGAAGAGGATCATTGGGTCTTTGACTGGCGTGAAAATGCCAAAGGGACCTTTACCCCGGGACATCTTTAAATGGGGCAGTGACTTCAGCCCCAAGGAAAAACTGATGATGTCCCGAACTTATTTTAGTTTTTTCTTTGCGCGTGAGCCTCTCGTGCGACTTTTGTCAGCATTCCTGGACAAGTTTTACAGAGTTCCGAGTGCGCAGTATCGCTTGTCATATGGACGTAGTATCATTGCCAAATATCGACAAAACCCATCACAAGAATCTTTAGAAACAGGAAATGGCGTGAAGTTCAGCGAGTTTGCGCAGTTCGTTTTGGATGGAGGTATGAACGAACACTGGCAATTGGCCACCATTCGCTGCTTCCCATGCGCCATCGAATACGACTTCATTGGTAAGTTTGAGAATTTTCTAGAAGAACTGCCACATGTATTCAAGGCCGCCGGCGTCCCAGAAGTTCCCTTAACAAGACCGTATACATCGCACAATACGTCGGCGGAAGTGCACCATTATTACTCGCAGTTATCAAGAAGCCAGATTCTTCAACTAGCGGAGATTTACCGTCCGGATTACGAGGCCTTTGGCTATCCATTTCCGGGTCCGTTTTTCAAGGACTTGGTGAGAGACACCAAGTGACTGAGAGAATCAAGCCACTTCATATATTTTGCAAACTGTTCTCATAAGAGTGAAATAGGGTAGGGGTGTTCAGAACAGGGCGGCACACTCCCACCCAAAATTATAAGGAGCTGTTCACACTAGTCCACTTTCGTTGAAAACGCACGTTTGTTTTTCGGTTTGGCCTTCTGTTCACACTAAACCGCAGCATGTAGGTCCAGAGTGCATTTTTTTCACAGCGCATTGTCGTGTGGACTCAGCTAAATTATCAGTTCATGCACGAGAGGCAAATCTGGGGTTATTGTCATATACCAATATGCAGACTCTCCCAATCTCTCAAAAAGGAAAATGTATGAATGATGTAGTGACAGTCGATAGTTCAATCAGCTGTTACTGAGCAAGTTACTAAAAACCATTTTCCCCACACTGTTTGGTATATTTCTGGTGAGAATGAAAAGAGAAAATGGAAGTTGGTCACTCTTGAGAGTGAAAGGGTTAAGCTACTAAGACAGCATGCATGTACTAAACATATTTAATATGGAAGCAATTAGCGAAACGTGTCGGACATATCATCAGTACCTCACTCCAGCAGTTTGTGCTCAAAGTACAGGCGCACATGATCAGTTCACATGCATGCTCTGTTCGAACTGTTACTTGTATGCGCTACTGCTTCGTGGCGGAAAGTTTTGGTCCCTCCTTTCATTATTTAGGGTATAGTAAGTTCGCAAGACTGTTGGGTTTCATTTTTAGCTCGCGAATCCCAGGAAGTGGAATTTTTCGAGTTATTGGTGTTCACTCTGTACTCCGTATTCCTTCCCTTCGTCTGTTGTCAACAATGGATTTCCAAATAAAGCAGTTGCGGTTTTTCAAATTTGGTCATGATCAAGGTCGCGTAACAAGGTGTGTCGTATTAATAACGAGTTCGTTATGTTGTAATTTGTAAAATTTTCTCTTGAGAACAAACCAAGGAGAAGCAATGTCCACAGCACGGGGATTCGTCAGCGTTCACCAATCAGAACGTGCGTACTATCTACCCTATTTTGTGACAATTTGGATAGTTTCAAAATAACTCTTCACATGTGGTTTGGTGGTTTATACACGTGGCGCACCTCCTTACTACTGGCCGGACTCGGCAGTTACTCACAAGTTTCCTGTTTGTCAGCTTCACAAATGCCAGTTTTCATTAGGGCATCGAGACTGGGGCCTTCCACATGCAGTCGTCTATTTCTGTTGTTGGTTGCTTTCATCATCGGATGGATTACCGCAAAATATCTCCTCGAGGATGGTAAGTTTCATTGGGTATTTCATGTCAGAACTTGCTGTCTTTAAAATCGCGCGCATACGATGTTTTTCTCAAGTGGAAGCTTTTGAAATTGCTGAATTTTCAAATAGGTGAAACCGAGAGGGAGAGAGTCTCAATGAATCAAGACAAAGAACCCGTTCATAGCAGTTTTCTTACGTGAAAGTAAAAAATCTCTTTGACGAATAATTATTAGACCAGTGTGGTTCAAAACAAACAAAGGACACTCATTTAGATCATTTAGAAATGTTGAAACTGAGTCTAACTTGGCCCAAACTTACAATTTTCCTACTGGCTAAATTGACCCCAGCAAAAGATTTTGTTCTAAGACAGTGTAACACTTCCAGAGTACTTTGAGTCCGTCGCAAATGTTGCTCTCGAATACAACTCTGTAGGGGGTCAGCAAAATGTCAACTTCTTAAACGCGGAGGCGCACTGTTTAAGGCGATTGCCCATTAGGAAGTTTTTTTATATTTAAACAAACAAAATGGGGGACTAAAGAAAGCAAACAAGAGAGATCTCATTGCATTTGTGGTACCTCCAAAAAAAAATCAATTGTACTTACAAAATACAACTTGACGGTTCAATCATTTTACGATTTAATCAGTCTAATATAATGACTCAATTCGGGCTCAACCGAACAAAGAAATTGGTGACGAGTGGAATGAAGATTTGATTTCTGAGCATTATCGTATGCTCTTGCTTGGAAAATCAGAAAGACTGTTCGCAAAATTGTTTTATAACTGGCACCATTTTATTTGATCGAAACTTTATGAAATTCTTCCTTTGGAAGATCTCTATGAAGACCTTTTATGGTGCGCCCCGCAACAGTGAAGAAAAGCTTGTGCTCACAGTTTTGCATAACAAAGAAAAGAGCACTTTCGCTCGTTGCCTTGCGCCCGCAATCGTTATGTTTTGCCGTGCAGTATATTACCGATGTATTTACGGCGTCCCGTTAACTTCCAGTTCCAGTTCATGACTTGGAAATAGGTTCTCACTTACATCTCCGTCAAAACACAAGAATTCAAGAAGATACGGTAAGGTGCCATAAATTATTACTTTTCACTACATGAGACTACACGTGTATTAGGTCAGCAGGCAAAAGACGTACGACGCACAAGAGACCCAGCATCAAATACCTGGATCAATTCCGCTTACCGATAACGAACAAAGCGCGTTATAGAGTGGCAAAGTGTGACGTCATCTCTTTGCAAACTTTTCCATTCGAGCCTCTAAACCATATTATGCGATATGCACAGCTGCTGCAAGAATGTGTGAATTCCATATCGCTAGCCCTATAGCCCCATTGAAAGCAAAGTTCCAGATAGTCCCATACTAAACTCTCTTTCGTATTTTGCGTCAGTTCTAAATCAAAGTAACCGACACAAAATAAGAGGGTTTAGTATGAAGAAATTTGAACTTCAAAAGCCCATATCCCAGCTATTCAATGCTGTAAAGACCTGTAATTTTTGGTGTGTGAACTTTTTTCAGACAGGCCATTTCGAAAAGTTGGACATTATCTGTTATTTCAAACAATCATTTTTGTGACGTCATCACTTTGGCATGACTCTATTCGTAAAGAGTAAGAAGTGAAATCCAAACGACAAAGTCACATTTGCTATCTTTTCCAAACTGAACTCCAAATACCAGGCTATGTCTTGAAATGAGACCTACATACGTTTGCCTCTTTAGTTTGAGCCAAAAAGAAGGCAAAGGATATCGAGGTTGTGACTTTTTCGTGGGTACTGATACTTATGTTGCTATCAAGAGTACTCATCCTCTAATGTACTGTAACGGATTGGTTTCTCATTTTTCTCAGATGGCCAACAACTACCAAGGACGTGCAATGGAAGAAATACAAGAAGAAAGGAGGCAGAGGATACGGGAACACTGCCGGGTGGCCAAGAACGCAGTGATTTCCATTGAAGGAAGAGAACTCGGCCACTTCGTGGTCGATACAGAACACAAAATACTCGTGTGTCTCAATTACAAAGCTGCTTCAAGGCAATTGAAGAGGGTCATTGGGTCTTTGACTGGCGTGAAAATGCCAGAGGGAGCTTTACCCTGGGAGATCCTTAAATGGGGCAGTGACTTCAGCCCCAAGGAAAAACGGATGATGACCCGAACTTATTTCAGGTTTTTCTTTGCGCGTGAGCCTCTCGTGCGACTTTTGTCAGCGTTCCTGGACAAGTTTTACAGAGTTGCGAGTGCGCAGTATCGCTTGTCACATGGACGTAGTATCATTGCCAAATATCGACAAAACCCATCACAAGAATCCTTAGAAACAGGAAATGACGTGAAGTTCAACGAGTTTGCGCAGTTCGTTTTGGATGGAGGTATGAACGAACACTGGCAATTGGCCACCATTCGCTGCTTCCCATGCGCCATCGAATACGACTTCATTGGTAAGTTTGAGAATTTTCTAGAAGAACTGCCACATGTATTCAAGGCCGCCGGCGTCCCAGAAGTTCCCTTAACAAGACCGTATACATCGCACAATACGTCGGCGGAAGTGCACCATTATTACTCGCAGTTATCAAGAAGCCAGATTCTTCAACTAGCGGAGATTTACCGTCCGGATTACGAGGCCTTTGGCTATCCATTTCCGGGTCCGCTTTTCAAGGACTTGGTAGGAGACATCAAGTGACTGAGAGAATCAAGCCACTTCATATATTCTGCAAACTGTTGTCATCAGGGTGAGATAGGGTAGGGGTGTTCAGAACCGGGCGGCACACTCCCACCTAGGAGCTGTTCACACTAGTCGACTTTCGTTTGAAAACGCTAGTTTTTCGGTTTGGCCTTCTGTTCACACTAAACAGCAGCATGTAGGTCCAGAGTGCAATTTTTTTCACAGCGCTATTTTTTATTGTCGTGTGGACTCAGCTAAATTATCAGTTCATGCACAAGAGGCAAATCTGGGGTTATTGTCATATACCAATATGCAGACTCTCCCAATCTCTCAAAAAGGAAAATGTGTGAGTGATGTAGTGAGAGTCGATAGTTCAATCAGCTGTTATCTGAGCAAGTTACTAAAAACCACTTTCCCCATACTGTGAGGTATATTTCTGGTGAGACTGAAAAGAGAAAATGGAAGTTGGTCACTCTTGGGAGTGAAAGAGTTAAGCTGCTAAGGTAGTATGCATAACATATTTAATATGGAAGCGAAAAGAACCTACTGTTTAGCGACAGGTGTCGGACGTATCATCAGTACCTCACTCCAGCGGTTTGTGCTCAAAGTACAGGCGCACATGATCGGTTTTCATACTCTGTTCGATCTGTTACTTGTATGCGCTACTTGCTTCGTGGCGGAAAGTTTTGGTTCCTCCTTTCATTATTTAGGGTAAGTTCACAAGACTGTTGTGTTTTCATTTTTAGCTCGCGAATCTCACAAAGTGGGATATTACGAGTTATTGTAACCACTCTGTACCTCCCTATTCCTTCCCTCCGTCTGTTGTTAACGATGGATTTCTAAACAAAACAGTTGCAGTTTTCCAAATTTGGTCATGATCAAGGTCGCGTAATAAGGTGTGTCGTATTAACAACGCAGTTCACAAGCAAGAAGTCGTCGTAGTCGTCGCGAAATGAATTGCCAGTCAATCTGTTGCATTTCAGAACTATTATCGCCAAGGTTTTGGTAAATTCTCGGTTTTTTACAAACGTAGGTCAAAATTTAAAAATGCGTGACAGCCCGGAGCCAACCTCGTTCCCAGGGCTTCATTTGATTATATTTTGATTATATTTGCTTTGCTTCGCTTAATTTTCACCAGCAATAAAAAAAGGAATGTAGCAACTGGAAGACGAACAATTCGAAAGTGAATACAATTGACGAACACCACTAGTACATGTCAACAAATGTATCACATTTCTAAAGTTTTATAGTTTTTACCTCTGCATGCCGCCTTGTAAATGAAAGGTTTTCAAAAATGAGACTGAATTCGAATACGTGGTTCAGCGAAAGTAGAGGCCCGCGGAAACGGATGCCAACTTCCACATACCTAAAATTGAGAAAATTTGAGCCAGTTCTAATACCCTACTCAAGCAAAAATACTTTTTACAAATTCGCGAGCTTACAGCTACACTCTCCTTGTCTGCAAAATATGAATTTCGCCAAGTGTCCGACTTCGCACTGGATTTGCATAGTTATTTTGTTATTGCACCAATCTTTGCATGACAGTTTGTCTGCCTCACGACGACTGACGAACATAAAAAAACCACAGAGCGTTCCGATTATTACCCTCGCAGGTACATGGTCAGTAGCGATAAGTGCGATAAGATAAGCGATAAGACACACTCGGGGAGAGCACCAGATTGGCTTGCCTCGTGTTTGTCGTCTCCCCTTATCTGGTTGAACTTTTTGCAAAATCCGTTGAGCAAAGCGGCCGCAAAGATTGCGACATATTGCCTTCATAATTGATGAAATCTGTCGAGAGTACATCATTCGAAAGTGTTGGGAATTAACCGGGAAAACAGAATAACAAAGGTAAATCGATGTATTTTGATCCGTTAGAGATTTTCGGTGGTTTAAATCTTAACCAGTGCTAACGAAGTTTCCAACCTTCTCTTTTTATATCAACATAAACAACAGTGATATTTTCCGGCCGAAATCGACCTAGGAACACAAGAATCAACACACACTGACGGGTAAGTAAACATTTTTATAATTTTCTCTTATAGATTTTGATGACCTGTGGTTTTAGCCCGGTTTTATTGAGTGAATAAAACCTTGAGTTTTAGACTAAATCAACCTTGTGTCCTGTGTTGCACGTTACATTGCATATGTTAGTGTTTTGTCTGGTCCGGTTTCTGCAAGGAAGTTAGTCCTTGCTCAGAAAATTGCTCTTTGGGAGCATAGGGTCGCGTGAAAACAACAGCAGTTACAACAAAAAAACTTAAACGGTGAGCCTCAAAGGTGGTCGCGGCCCCTAGTTACGAGAGGTGGTCGCTCAGGGAGGTTCCACTGTGTCAAAGAGAGCTTATTGAACTACTGCCACTTATGACCCATCAAATATTTCCTCCCGCGCGTGATTGGTGGAATCGTGACACGTGACCGAATAACGTCCGCTCACGAGCGGACATTATTTAACAATTATTCGCCGAAGTAGAGGTGAATAGCGGTGGATATTTACCGAGCCGTTTCGGCGAGGTAAATATCCACCGCTATTCACCTCCACTTCGGCGAATAATTGTTAATTAGTATATACCACACAAGGTTAATAGCCAACTCCCAAATAGCTATTCTATTTCCGACAAAAGCGGGCAAAAATTGGGTTCGCGCGCCATTTTGTTTTACCGGAAACCGCCGGGAGGTGAATAGTACTTGATATTCCGAGATTGAGGAGCCAATCAGAGCGCGCGAAAAGCACTATTCACTTGTGTGGTATATACTAACAGCGAGTAACCCCCGCCTGGCGAACAAACGCTGTTTATTGACAATATCCGAACACAATTTTATATATTAATCACAAAAACCCATTACGAGATGACTACCGAGGAGGACATCAACTTATTGATCGAAAAAGCAGTTAGTTCCAGAAAGCACCAAAAAGCTTCACAGTCCCCGCGCCATTATTTGCGCTGCGAGAGGAAATATTTGAAGGATAATAAAGACAATAAACTACTTTTGGCTTCGGAAATATGCACGGATAATTGTCCTTGGACATTATCTGTTCCTCGAAGCTCACAGTTGCCCTCGAGCTTCGCTCTCGGGCAACTGTTCGCTTCTCGGAACAGATAATATCCTCGGACAATAATATTATCCGTGCATGTTTCCTCGCCAAAAGTAGTTTATTGTTTATATATTCATAGCGATGAACTATGTCATTGCTGGTGAGAGCCCGAAAATAGAAAAAGTTAGCCACTCCTGATCGAGAATGAAAACCATTCGGAGATTGATTCGGTGAGAGCGGTCAGTTCCTAGAGAACGGCCGACTGCTTTTCATCACTTTTGCAATTTAAATTTCGTTCTTTTGTTTTGCGTCATATAATCAAGTGGTTCAGCAATAACAGCAAATGATAAAAACAAAACATCGGCATAATTTCTCGTTGTTTAGTAACCCTGCTGTGCCCGCGACAATTTCAAATAGAATGTAACCGATTATCTCGCAGCCAAATACCTGTCAATGATCACTTCAATTGTCAGTCACGAGCCCTCATTGGAGAAAGCTAAGCAACGAGGCCCATTAGGACCACCAACGGAGGCAGTATACCAATAAAATATTCCGACTGTTTGATACATAATTACGTGGCAGATCTGACTATCCGCGTATTCCGGGAGGCTTGCCAGTTTACCCATAACCTATTTATTTTTTATCATCTTCACAAATGAAGGTATTATCGTGCTTGAGGCTTTCCACAAGCCAGCGCCTCCTTCTGCTGTTTGTTGCCTTTACTATTGGATGGTTAATCACCAAATATACGCCACAAGATCGTGGTAAGTATTTAGAGTTTTTCCTCGCCCCATTGTGGTTTGCCCGTGTCTCCATTTTGAGCTATGCGCGGACTTCAGGCGTTTTTGAAGGGTCATTGAAGGCAGTATTTATAGCACTAAAATGTGTAAATCTCCTTTGTGGGATATTAGTATAGATCTGAATTGACCAGAGGAGATAGCAACTAAGACACTGCGGAATATTATAATTCCACCTGACGTACTAGTAGTCACGGATCCCCTTAGCACGCTCTCTGGGACGTGTGACGGGGATGTGCACCATGTAAACCTATTGTTTATGAATCAAAATGTTACTCAAGAATCCCCACGTGCGGTAGCAGCAAGCAGTTTAAAGAAATTTTAAGGCACAAATTCGGAATTAAGACAGTCGAAACTCTCTAGTGGACGGACACTCTCGTAAGTCACCGTGAAACAGTTCTCGTTAAGCGAACAGTTCGAGTTACGGACATTTTTTCTCAGTGTTTCCCAAGGGTGTCCGCTTTCGGAGGCTTAAAATGTATTGATTGATTTAATTTATTCTATTGACAGTACAAGCCTTGGCCACAAATTACCAGAACACACGAACTGGAATTGACAAAGACACGGTAAATGTAACAGCTAGTGTTTGAGGGTTAAATGGTGAGATTACAAGCGGGAAAACTAATCATCTAATTCTCTCTGCTCGCCTCTGATATCACTCTTGATGCTTGAGATTAACCTCTTGAGTCCTGGCAACGCTCAGAACACATTGAGTTCTTCTCACTACCTCAGAGCAGGAACATGCAGTAAGGTATGGAGAATATTATAGCATCTGATAACTTGCACAGTAGGCAGCTGATCCAACTATAGGAATCCTGTCCACGTCCCCATACTGTCTCGATCTTCATGAACGGTGGGGACTAGGTTTTGTATTCAAAGAGTTAAAATTTAAAGGTTCAACTTTACGCGAAGAATGTTATTGTTGGGCTCAAATTTACGTGGACTTTGCCGTGGGACTGATAATCGCGTTTTAAATTCAAAGTATACAGACAAGTCACCTCTGAGACGGACATCCCCCGGACCAGCTCCAACTGTCCGTTTTAGAGAGGTATCCGTCTTCAATCAGTTAGAGTAAATGACTGAAGAAATGGCAGGGACCGCTCCTACCAGGTGTCCGTCTTAGACCAGGGTTGTCTGTTAAGAGGTAGTTGACTGTATTTGTTATGTTTCCGGCTTAGATGGCCAGCAACCACCAAGGACGCTCAATGGAAGAAATACAAGAAGAAAGAAGGCAGAGGATACGGACATATTGTAGCCGATCTAAGCGGGGCGACTCCATTAAGGGAAAACTGCTTGCCCACTTCATGGTCGATACAGAACACAAGATACTCCTGTGTCTCAACTACAAAGCTGCTACAAGACAATTGAAGAGGGTCATTGGGACTTTGACTGGCGTGGATATGGGAGCTCTTTCTGAGGAGTCTTATCTTACACGGTCACTCTTTAAATGGGGCAATGACTTTCACCCTACGGAAAGACTGATGATAACCCAAACATATTTCAAGTTTTTCTTTGCGCGTGAGCCTCTCGTGCGACTTTTGTCGGCGTTCCTGGACAAGTTTTACAGAGTTAAGAGTTCGATGTATCGCTTGTCACATGGACGTAGGATCATCGCCAAATATCGACAAAACCCATCACAAGAATCCTTAGAAACAGGAAATGACGTGAAGTTCAGCGAGTTTGCAAAGTACGTTATAGATGGAACTTATTGGAACGAACACTGGCAGTTGGCCACCGTTCGCTGCTTCCCATGCGCCATCGAATACGACTTCATTGGTAAGTTTGAGAATTTTCAAGAAGAATTGCCACATGTATTCAAGGCCGCCGGCGTCCCATATGTTCCTCTGGCAATACCGTATAAATCGCACGATGTAACAGCCGAGGTGCACCACTATTACTCGCAGTTATCAAGAAGCGAGATTCTTCAACTAGCGGAGGTTTACCGTCCGGATTACGAAGCCTTTGGCTATCCATTTCCGGGTCCGCTCTTCAAGGACTTGGTACGATGAGAAACCAAGCGAAAAACAAACAAAACAACTCAGTGCAGTGTTCTCCATAAAAAAAAGGTTGACCAGTACTCTTTCATGCACTACATATTTGTGGCCATTACAGACTCAGTTGAAAGTAATAACAGATTTAGAGCAAGTAAACTTGATCTACTTTGGTATAAATGCACAGAGAGTGGTAAAACACATGTACAATCAACGCCGTAAAATAGTTGGATTTTCACACTTTAACCCTTTCAGCCTTTATGATACAAATTCTCTCAACCATCCAAAAAGCAAATGTATGAGTGATTTAGAGAGAAATGATAATTCAATCAGCTAGCTATCAAACCCCATGTTCTCCTCGTCGTATAATATATGTCATATATCTCTGTGACAGACGGATTTATGTTATAGGCCTGAAAATGACTACTATAAGAGTACATTTTACTAGATATATCACTAATGTTTTTACGGGAATTAATTTTTGGTTTTGGCTGAAATGGTTTTGAGGTACCTTAGTTTTGCATTTTCGTGACACCTATTGTATCTAAAGGTCTAAAGGATTCTTTTTTTTCTTCATTTTTTTTTTGCGATTTGAAAAATATATACAGTAATAGTAAAATTAGTAAATATTAGTAGTTAGTAAACATTCACATTTTTCGAATCATATGGATTTTACTGATTTCCATAACCTCATTGCTTGTGACGTCACAAGCTATAAAATGCAGCGATTTTTTTTTTTTTTTTATTTTTCTGGGTTAGAGATCTGCATGCGATGATTGGTTGATATTATCATGTGATTTGTGATGACGTTGTGATCACGTGACTTGTCGAGCAAGCAGTTTCGCCATTTTGAAGACAGCAAGTTGCTTGCCTTAGTTGGCTCTGTGGATTATTTTATGGACCGCTCATCTTACTTACAAACG
The DNA here is from genome assembly GCA_964036295.1 of Plumapathes pennacea. Lineage (NCBI taxonomy): Eukaryota > Metazoa > Cnidaria > Anthozoa > Antipatharia > Myriopathidae > Plumapathes > Plumapathes pennacea. The sequence goes on along the minus strand of OZ038466.1, from coordinate 8,592,254 downwards.
CATACGCCGGCTGCGGTAGACCCATACTAAATTTCATTGAGCGGTTTTGGCTTGGGTCGGTCCGTTCAGCCTCAAAAGCCACATTGAAAGCCATGAAAGCAAATGCAATGAATTTATCAATGAACTGCATAACTATGCACAACTGTACAGAAATGTACGAAGAATCTAATATCCAGAACCTTGAGAACTTGAAGGAACAAGCTGAACGAAGGCGCTCGAGATACAAAGACGAGAACCTGTGTAAAGACGGCGATTCTTGACAAGCGCTTGATAGCGGATTATATGGAACTGTTTAGTATGAGGGTGAACTTGAAGGTACTTTGTATTCTTTTACTTTGTATTATTCTTGCTGATACAAGTAAAGCGTCAGAAAATCTGACTTTTGTTTGGAATCAAAATTTCACTCTGCGTGCATTTATGTTGTTGTTGCGAGATTTTGGCTCGGTGCCATGAAGGTCAAACAATCAGTGGAACAGATGGCGTTATTATTTGAAAATTAGGAAATGGCTGAGGAAAAAGTGACCGTTGGTAGATCTTGCTTTGCTCAGTTTTATTGTATTCCCATAAATGTTTATGTGAAAGAAAACCGAAGTCCTCCAAGACGAAGTCGTGAGCCAAGCCACGTACCATTGAATTACCTTTCACGCATTTTGAACAAGAGTAGAAAAAGCAGGCGACTAATACAAGAATACATTTCAAAGAATGTCCCAAAGTCGTCAAAAGTTCATGATTATACCCGAGCTTACGTACTTCACAATGCTAATGCGTTCCGTGAACGTGCATGTAAACAACATGGAAACAATAAAAAGCCACAGATGGAAATGGAAAGAGAAAATTAGGATCAATAAACCATCGCTGCGAGAAAGCTAGAAGCTCAAAAAGAAGATTGCCAAAAGTAACCGAGGTGCTAAGATACGTTTGTATTTTAAAATGTGTTAAAACACAGGCATTGCAAGATCAGACGTATTCAGAGATCAAAATCACAGAACCAAGTACAATGGGTTTTCTCTGTCAAGGGATATAGAAAAAAATTCCGGTCCTTCAGTTGTTGATCCAAACAAAACGATCATCGGTTGGCTTTCTGGATGCACGGAAGCCATACTTTAGGAGCGATTTTGGCTTGCATTGTTTTTAAGCGTCGGAAGACTTGAAAATAGCCGTACCCAAATGCTTGATGTGTTACCAGCGGGACCCCCGTAAAGTACGAAGGGTTGTGTTTTGCAAATGCTCGATTATAGATACCGCTTCAACCAATGTATCTGTGTTCTGAGCAATATTTGTGTGAAAGAACATCGAATAAGTAGTAGAAGACGTGTCGAAACTTGATAGAACTTGAACTTTTTGTGTAACGCGCGGCGTATACGAACAGTCGGCGTTTAACTTCGTTTTGCGTGCAGTAAAGGTTCTTTGTTTATTGTCTGAGGATATTGAATTACTAATAGGATTGAGGCAAATATCACGCGAGATTAAGATACAAGATCTGTCAATGAAATGTCACGAGCATAATATCATAGAACGGGGAATCCCGAATCATCAGCTACTTAGCTTTCACTCACGCCGCTTTAACAAAAGCAGGAAAGACCGGCAGGCGATTACATCGAGAATATTTGTCACTGAATACCTCGAAGTCTTCAAGGTTGATATCCGACTATCCGAGCCGTAATGTTCGCTCCACAAGCCCGTGATGCACGCCTTTGTTGTCACGGTATTCAAACGTCTGCAGCTTCCGATAGAGATTAATTTCGTATCGACCCAGAATTTTGCGTTAAAGCTTAATGCATAGCTTGAACATATTAGTGATCAGACTTGTACATGTAGGATGCGTAACGTCTGAGATGGCTTTTTCATACGAAGTAATTTCATCATGGGAAGTGTCATGTTTTAGGCCCCGTCCACACTACGCCGGATAAATTTGAAAACGCAACTTTATTCTTACGGTTAGGAAAACGCTCTTCAAAGTGGATAAATTTGAAAGCGCCGGCTTTGCGTTTTGGTGTGGACGAAAAACATTTTGAAAACGGAACTTTTCGAAAACCCTGACTCACGTGGCCACGTCAAGTGGTTTCAAAGATTGTCAGGGACGTTTGTAGAGCAATAACAATACATTTGGGCCCGGAAACATTTTATCCGTTTTCCAGTGTGGACGGAAAACATTTCTTGCGTTTTCAGAGTGAAAGTTGCGTTTTCAAATTTATCCGGCGTAGTGTGGACGGGGCCTTAATGTGCTACAGCTACTTGAACATGATGCACACGCTGGGAAGATGAGATAAGGCTATTACGCTGTCTTACAGCTACTTAAGATGTCGGGTATTCCCCAGTCAATCCCATTACAAAATGACAACACAGTTCCTCCACAAAACATGTCAGCTTGAAAATTCACTCAACAAGGTTGCCAGGTTGTATAGAAAGCGTCACACAAGTACTGTCACGTGCATCGGAAAGCAATGAAAACTGGGTTGTTGCAAACGAAGAATATTCCTACGGGGCCTTCGATAATTGTTTTCTCTCAATTATTATAATACACTTTTTCGTGAATATCTGTTTGACCAAAATTAGAAGAAAAGAGGGCAAGAAAAATAAAGGGAGCTCTTGGATCCGTCATTTCCAAAAACTGACTCGGCTATAATATCTTTTGCATATAAACGCACGACTAAAGTTCCTCTCCCGGGACTCCGCGTGTCTCTATTCATTGTACTAATGACGTCACAAGCGCACTGGCCACGGGCCTGTCTTGTTATTTAGAAAATTGCACTCGCAAACGAACAATTGTAGACTGACAACTGAGACATTACACCCTCCATCCCTTCCCCTCGCAACCATTACTGACCGAGCAAGGCACAGCAGACTGGGGCGGGTAAAACGGTCGACGCGTAAAGCGAATCGCACGACACGTATACAAGTCAAACTATGGAAGGAATGGTGGATGTAACAATCTCTACACTCATCTGATGATATGAAATGGAGCAGAAATATAGTCTGAGAAGCCCAGGTTGGTCTTTGGTCATTCGCGTTTAAATTTCCCTGTTGTGTCATCTTAGAAACAGGTTCGAACTTCTCGTTGTATAAAATATAAACATCATTCAATCGTCTTTGTGTGTTTGCATGTATTAATACACAGCGGTGAAGCGTTTGATGCGAGAGGCCAAAGAGCTCCGTGAACCCACTGAACTCTACTATGCACAACCGCTTGAGGTAAAAATTTCAACAAGCTTGGATATATATTCTGTAAAAATATTATAATTAAGGGATGTACAATACAAATCGCCATACGGAAGTTACACTCTATAAATTATTCTTTACTTAGCCATGAAAGTAGTGTAAAATCTTGCAACGATCTTATGTAGATTTTATACTAAAAGATATAGCTCCGAGAGACTCAACAATTTTCCCTTTTCATAAGACTTTCTTGGGTGACTTGCAAGAATTGCTACCGCAGTGTTGCACTCTTTTGGCAATTTTTCTGCCCAGCATACAAGTCTTGATGATACAAAAGACCTATACAGTAAATGATACAGACATGTTATAAAATAGTCAGCACATGTATACAAACTGGCATGTGCAGTGGGCTTAGACCTGATGATTGAAGTAATGAAGCTGTGCTTGTAATGACAGGATAACCTGTTTGAGTGGCACTTTTGTGTACGGGGTCCACCTGACAGCGACTTTGCAGGAGGGCGATATCATGGTCGGATCACCCTGCCCCCAGAGTACCCTATGAAGCCCCCTAGTATCATGATACTGACAGTAAGTGATTTGAATCTAATTTCACATACCGTAAATCCTTGAATAAACGCCCCCCTCAAATATTTACCCCCCTCCTCTCAGCCGAATTTTACAATAATAAAAAGTGCCCCTCCCCTCTCCTTCTGTTATCCCCAAGCAAAGTGAGGGTAATAATCACGACGCTAATGCAGCAAAATCACGTTATTTGAAGACTCCAAGCATGTTGCCATCTCGAAATTTAATGTTCGTCAGTCAGTCAGTCAGTCAGAATTACGTACGACCATGCCCAGAATGCATTGAGAGCACCTCAAAGGATTGGTCACACGTGACCGACAGAAACAAAGTGATTTGAATGAAGCAACATATCAAAGCAACAATATTGTACTGCATTCACAAAAACACAAGTCTCGCGAATCTCGTCTTCAAAAGAGAAGGGAACACGGGTAATCGTGGGAGCGATCGAACAATTCCGACTCATAAAAAGATGACATTCATGTGGGTGACAGTGTTGTAAACAGAATTGTGCTGATGAAATGACTCCACAAAGAGAACAACGCATAAATGCCGATCAAGAGCGACATAAACAGAACATTGCTTGAAAGGGAATTGGTAACTTCAGGAGAAAAAGCAGGCAAAATTGCAAGTACGCTGTATATATTCTGTCTTTAATTGTATCTTGTGACCCGATCTCTTCAAGAAAATATTGAAATCTGCATGTTGATCATTTTCTCTTGAAGTATTGTACTGGCTTCTGTCACCAGTTTCAGCTAGCGTATTTGCTCAGAGCAGTCGGAGCCTGGGGTTTTAAATGATTTAGTCAGATGTCTGTTTTTCTTTCAAGATCTAAAACTGTAACTGTCTATTCGAGAAATGCTACAATCTGAAATGCGGTTAGTGCAACAAGAATCATTCACAAACTCTTTGAGGTATGATTAGATTTGAAGCCCGTGTATAATTTGAAACCGTTCAAATTTTAATTTGATTCTGAGGAGAAATCACGCTGTTTTGAGTGGATTCACATGGAAAACAACTTGATTCATTAAAATATGCATGCCTCAGAGTCCAGTGCATGCATTCCAGAGTAAAAAAAAAAAAGAAAAAAAAGAAAAAAAAGAAAGAAATCACACAGAAAGCCTATTTAATTGCACTGCCTATGAATTCAAAACTGGAAAATCAGTGTTCCTTTTTTTCCCTTCCTATGGCGGCCAACCAACTTCACAATTCAAGTACTAAATGTTTGAGAATGTGCCCTGCAGACTGCATGAATTAATTTGTTGTTTATGGGAAAATGTTATGCATTACGAAAATAGATGACCATCTCTGGCCACAATTTGGGAAAAATTTATACAAGCACGTTATCCTAAATTTGAAATAAGCACCTGGGGCATTTCATTTTTTAACTCTGTCTAGTATATGGTTGCATGGATGTTTAAAATGTATTTTTTTTTCTTGTGATCACTGTTTGAATGATAATAGTATTTGTCCCATATAACAGCCAAACGGTAGATTTGAAACTGGAAAGAAGATTTGTTTGAGCATGTCAGCTCATCACCCAGAGACGTGGCAGCCTTCATGGAGTAGTAAGTACAAACTAGGTCATGTGACCTCCCAAAGTTATATTCTACATGGCAGCTGAAATTACCAAGCTATACATCAATCATGTATATCAAATTTCCTCATAAAATGTCTAGAAATTTAGCCTGAATATTCTCCTTATTCCAAGCAATTTTTGAAGTAACATTATAATAGAGATATTTTAGGTAAAATATGTGCAAAATATGAATTAGCAATGTCATTTACTTGTGTTGCTTTCTATTTCTTTGTCAGTTCGAACAGTACTGATGGCCATTATTGGTTTTATGCCCAGCAAAGGAGCTGGTGCTATTGGGTCTCTAGATTACACTCCACAAGAAAGAAAGGTTCTTGCCAAAAAGTAAGGAAATATCCAATGGTTACCTGTAATCATGGCTAAATTAGTCAGGGCAATATGAATAGATGCCTTATGCTTTATCCAACAGCTATGTATTTTATACTGAAATGAAACCATTACCAGGTAACTATAATGTCCCCTTTCCCCGTAAGTCAATGTTGGTGTGATTTGGTGCATATTTAGGTACTGTGTACAAAAATATGATCGCAACAACTACGACAACATCTTGCTTTTAAACTGTGTTGTTCAACACGCGCCTTTATCATGCCCAAATTTAGAAAACCGCAACTGCTTTATCTATTCCCTTGCTATTACAGGTCTTTAGAGTGGAAATGTGATGTTTGTAATTCCTGCAATGCTACAGCCATATTGGAAACCAGTGGTGAGTTTGACTAAAGGTTCCTTCTAATCAGAGGAAGTATTTCACAGGCCTTGTCAGTGCTCAACATTAAGGTTTTAGGTTGGTTGCCCTTCGGACTGTAGATTAACTCCAAGCAATACAAAGTTTCATAATTTCTGGTTCCCCGGCCTTGTACCTGCCCGACCAAAATTTTTGGTTGCCCTGGGCATAGTGGGCAACCGCAAATGTTGAGCATTGCTTGTAAAGTTGTCTGTCAGGAAATCTTGGACAAATAAAATCAATGCCTCAAACCAATCATTGAATGTAAAATAATATTAAGTAAGAGTAAACTGTGATTGCTTGGCTCAAATTGCATGTATTTCCAGAGAACTCAAAGACTGCACAAGAAGCAGAGAAAGAGGCAGCAGAACTTGCAGCTCAAATTAGTTTCAAGGTGAGGAAGAATGATCTCACTGTGACCTTGTGCAGTGTTAGGCTTTCTATTTTGTGGTATCTTTGCCACACCAAAAAGGATACCAAGGATTCAAAGCAAAGATGAACAAAATGCTTTTGCAAGTTTTAGAAAAAGAGGATACTCTTAGAGTATCTAGCACTTAAGAGTACAGAAACTTGTACTTTTATCCATACTTTACTTGTCTCTAGCTCCAATGTTGTATCCTATTGTGAAATAAATATTGTACCCTTTTTCTATGTTGAATCTTATGTTGCACACCCCACCCTATTCCTATATTGTAATGGTTATTGTGCCCTATTCTGTAATGCATGTTAAATCCAGTTCACTTATCCTATTTTCTCACTAATTTTGCATCAGTATTACCTCAATTAGCTTGTGCTACCAGCAGTGCAATGTTATCAGTAATGTATTCTGTAATGTACTATGAATAAAGTGTAAGTTTAAGATCAAAATACATTCATGATATCTCCAAACACCTCAATTCAGCTCTCTGGGCAGACATTCTACTAACGGACACCTTTACGAAACCCTGTTTAAACTCTAGCTCAGTCAAACACTGTATTTACACATTCTTGTAAGTGGACAGTTCAAGTTGTGAACACTTTTTCTGTTTGCCAAGGGTGTCTGCATACAGGAGCTTCAAAGCCAGGGTGGATATGCTGACAAGAAAAAAGAAAACATTTTAAGAATCAGTGTTACCTCTGTTTCAGGGTGAAAACGAAAAGGAGAAGGAAAAACAGACCTCTGTTTCCAGCTCTTCTCAGTCTAGCCAGCCAACAGCACCATCATCTTCCACCACACCAGCGCAAGTGAATACGCCGATGCCTGCAGGCATGGCTAATAACATGATGGGGGCCATCCCTCCATACTATGCCACGTTTCAGTATCCTTACTACCCAACTGGATACCCTGTACCAAATGGTCCATTGCCAACCAATCAAATGACATCGCCACCACCTGTGGCAACCAATCAAGTTTGGTCTTCACCAGGTCAGAGCAGTGCACCCACACTTCGTCAAAGGTCCACCATTTCTCCCCAGGTCTCCTCAGTTCCACCTAGCTCATCTTCAGCCTCCCAACGACCACATGTCACCCAAACCAGCATGGCTTCACTCCTGTTTATGTGGTTTCTTGGCATTTGTATTGTGGCATTGTTGGCAAGACGACTTTTCTCGACATCTTGATGTGTTGAATGTGCACTTGATAACTTTCTTATAACAAAGAATAAGAAGCATCAATATATTACTTGCACAACCTCTGGGAATGGGTTAGGTGTCCTTAGTTCATCAGAAGTATTTTTGTAGGAATTTTTTTCCATACCAACTAATTTTGTCTAGTGATGTGACAATTTTATGGACCATGTTTTGACACTTGACCTTTTTAACAATCTCCCAGAGCTGGAGGGGTTGTTCCTGGAGAAGCTTGAATGGTGGGGAGAATTTGCTATGAGCTCAGGCATAAAAGGGTTAATTGAGAATTTACAAGGTCCAGTTGTTCAAAGCATTATCAGGCCCAAGTTCTTATTGCACTGTAAATCTTGTTTTGATTTTTTAGCATCAGTCTTAGGTTTGCTAACAACACAACTCCCTTCAGTGTTTGAGCTAAAACAAGTTAGTATCTTGAGTCTGTTTGTTCAGCAAAAGGTTGGGTTACAGGAATTTGGTTAATCACCTGCTCAAGTAGTGAGTTGCCCCAAGCAACTTTTGGGAAATTGGAGCCTGACAGATGGACAGTAATATACACAATGTCACAAACAGAGATGAGAAGATTCACTCAGCACAACTGCAGGCTTTAGCAAATAAATGCAGCATATCAGTATAGGAAAGGAGAGAGCCCAGTATTAAAAAAATAAAAATTATTACCCGTATCCTAATCCTGAATTCATACCAAATTTTGTAAATGTGACTCAAACAAAGTTGACACGTTTTAGTCTAAAACAAACTCTTCATTCAGTTTTTGCTGACATTTGGGTTATTTTGATTGAGCTTCCAACAACTGGGCCCTTGGAATAATACCGTAATAGCATTCCTTGAAAACTGCAAGGTACAATAAAATGTATAAATATACATAATTAGGTATAAATTCAAAACAAAAGTGCTGTAAATATTAAAATAATTATGAAGTCATATTATTATGATATACCAGAACATCCATTTTGATGTCACACTCTCGATCCTTCAAGGTAATTTAATAAAATGCAAACTGGTAGCCAAGTTGAGTACTGGGAGAGGATGTGCATGCAAATAGAAGACAGGGAAGAGGAGAAACAATTCTGATCCAAATCAACACCTCAACCTTGTTATCACAGCCTGCGTACAGGAATGTCTGCACACAGGCTATTGTTATCACTGTAAGGAAGTGATATTAAGTCATAAGAACAATGAGCTGATTGCACTTGGAAAAATGTTTAAACGTTGGCCTCGACTTATTAACAACTGCCTGGGATTCTGAGGAACAATGTCATCCTTCCTTGTGTTGGATGTCACTCCCCAATTGGTTAACGAGCTTATATTTATATGGAAATCACAGGTTGACAACCTCTTCACTGTTCCTTTAAACTGCTGCATGTCAAAAACATGACTCTGAACAAAATCTTCCTAAAGATAATAAAAACTTTCACCCAATATTGTGTCACAAGACTACTTTTCTGAGGCCTATTTTGGAGTGACTGCTGTGGATTAACCAATATTTAAACCCAGCCCAAACCGTGACTGGTTCTTGGTGTGATTTATCATTCCACTAAGTAAAAACGTGAAGGGCAATGGAGCAAGTCTCTTTTCCAAAACTGCGGCAACGGTCCAGTTAGTGTCCATCATTCCGCGGAAAGTGACATTTGCCTTAGGGACCTCTATTTGATATCCTAGACTAACAGAACTGTCGTTAGCCCGGGTGCTGTACTCGTACTCTACACCTACTTGAACATTTTCATTGCCTTTATGCCAATAAGTAGCATGCCACCCACCCTGACCGGCTGTTGCAACAGCAACCCACCGGTCACCGGTGTACCGCCCAGCTAGTGACATGACAGCCTGCTCCTGCCCAGAGCCATAATGATAAAGAAGCTCGCCACCAAGATCGAGTTTGGGCGTCATTCGTTGAAGATAGTGTGCTACCGCTATTCCAGATTCATTGACAACATCTATATTGCCCAGGGTCAAGTTGGCCGTGAAATCTTTGCCTTTGTACTCTGCATCACCTTGGACTAAAACCCATGTAGATTTCTGTGTCTGAGGATTAAAGATATGTTGTCTTAGGCCAAGTTCGGATTCTGAATGGTTCATGAGCCAATCCCAATACTTTCCATATCAAGCAATCAGAAAGGGCTGAACCAAGGTATTAATGTACTTGTGCTCTACACATAAATTTGAAATACATGTACAGTGCATGCCTATCTTTATATACCAGTAGAGGAGTGAGAACAGGACATACCTGGGCAACAAACTTTCCACGGATCTGCTTGGTGAACTGATGGATAATCTGTGCATTTAAACTACCACTGGTGTCAATATCTCCTAGCATGACAGGATAAGCCTAGAGAAAGATAGTATTATCAGTAAGCAGCGTCACAATATACTGTACCCCCTTCAATCTCTCATCAGAAATATATCATTCATAGTACTGTACAGTATGAAGAACTTGGTTTTTGATACCTTGTTCAGATGAAAGCTGATTGAACTATTGACTCTCACTACATCACTCATATATTTTCTTCTTGAAAGGTTAGGAGAATTTGCATTCTGAGTTCTGAGCTTGGGACTGCAATATGATTAAGTTGCCTTAAAACAACAAGGATCACTTTTCACAATCACAACTCTTCTTTTTGGCTGGAAGTGTAGCCATTACCATAACCCCAGAAAGTCTGGTTGACATTAGATCAGTTGGTTGTGTTGTGGTGTTTTGCATACACAAATAGAAACACACAAATTCACCCTCTAAATATTAATGCTGTAATATAATATTATTACATTTCAGAGATAGAACTTAGTATTTTTTCTTACTAGACAGCCGGACTAGTAGACCCCCGGACTAGTAGAACCCAAATTTTACTAGTCCGCCAAGATTTTTACTGGTCCCAATACAAGTGATATAAATTTTAAATGAAACGACATGCTCTGGATACAACACTGGCTTGTGATAGTTTACTGGACAGCCGGACTAGTTTGTGGCCAATTTTACTAGTTCGCGGTCATTTTTACTTGTGATCGAACTAGCAGACTACCGCTAACTTCAAACCCTGCATTTCATTGACAATTTCTTACCTCATTGGGGCCATACTGCTTGGTCCCTACATATGTTGCTCCAAAGTGGTATGCACCTGGACCCATGCCACTTAACTGTAGGGTGTGGCTCACCTGGAAATGGTTACTAAGACCCTTATTCACCACCAATTTACAGCCCTCCATTGGATTGGGAAATACATCTGTGAGAAGGAGGATAAAGAAGGATAAGTACAGTAATACCCGAATGACTCCTGGTCTGGTCTGATTATGCTATGGTCCCAGGGGCTTTTTCTCTTCAACCAGCAGTTTTCCCCTTTTTGTCCCTCACACCATGATCTGCCCTAACCTGTGAATACAGTTACCACATGTTGGGCAGCTTTTGAGCCCCTCTTGTCAGATGTGAGGTCACATTGTTCACAGGCTAGATCTGTCCCCGGATCTCAGGGAATATCATTCCTCCAACATTACTTTTTTTTTGTTCAGGGCAGATTGACAGAAATAGGTTCTTGATTAGGGACTGAAGGGTTCAGTAGGCCATGGGTGTGGAAATCTTACGTTCCTGCTTTGTAGCGCACTGACTCCCACATAGGAAAGTTTTTCTAAAGTTCAGAACACAACAGCCAATATCCATGACAAGTTGGAGCACCAGTATCATTGAAAACAAGTAACAGAAGGCTTCAAGCTTGTAAAAGATCAGGGTGTAAACATGACAGAAAATGGATCAAAAACTATTTCATGTCCGAGCGTCTGCCTCACACTACGCTGAATAGTTTGGTGTAAAGTATACGACATCGGGTGTCGTATACTATACATGATCCCGTCCTGGTCCTGATACAGGCCAGTTAATAGATCAGTCTGAATTTACACGGACTTGCAAACTATTTACGATCGACAAAAATGTCGACCAACCTTTGCACTTCTTATGCAAGTCCTCGTACGTTCCTGGGTTGTTCGACGCATCTTTAATCACTGGCAGCTCTTTCTTCTCTTCTGGGGGTGGTGCAGTTAGCGGCGGAGGTGGTGGTATTACGTTGACGCCTCCAGGCGGTGAAGAACCGGGAGAATTTGAAGCCGCTAAAACGTTCCCCATTTTCTTCGTTACACCATGTGCAAAGGAACATGTAAATCTGATTGGCTCATTGCCCCCGGTGCCATGTTGGCCGAGTGGAGAGAGGCCAGGGTACTAGTTATGACAGGTTCGCTGCAATGATTGGTTGTTTGTTGGAGGGGAGTAAAATATACCTTACACGATGCATTTATTAGTGTATTCGACGACACGTGAAAGAACTTGTCGAGAAAAAAATTTCTTCTACCAAAAAACGTAAAGATGTCAGAGGAAAAGAAGGAACCACTTTTTCCTGCGATCGATGCTGATTCAGGGCAACAACCACTAGAAACAGACAGTGTCTGCATGGCTTGTTTCGAACAGGTATGTATATCCACTATGCAGCGTTTTACGTAACTGTACATGAACGTGAACGTGCGGGAAATTACTATAAGTTGGTGTCCGATGACGATTCGTGAAACCGATGACATTATACACGGAGGCTGAGGGGGCATGATTGCTGGCACCCCCCCCCCTGACACACACACACACATACACCTCATGCTGATCAGATTGTCCCTAAAAAATTCGACAGCATCATTTGATTTGGAAGTCTGAAATGCTGTTAATCAATCAATCTGCACAACTGCTTTAGGGAACAACAAGGCTGCTTCTCACAAGAATCCCCTACTTCAAAGAGGTGATCCTGTCATCTTTTGAGTGCCCTCACTGTGGGCATTCTGACAGTGAAATCCAGCCAGGGGCTGCCATCCAAGATGAAGGATGCATAATGACCTTAAAAGTGGAAAGCCCTAAGGTATTTATAATGCAGAATTCTCTTGTTGTCAGATTACACTAGGACCATGTAACAATCATGGGAAATGCATCAAAATTGAACCCTACAAAAGCCTGTTTCACACAAGTAAAGCAAAGAAGTGCAAGCAATTGGTTCACAAGATAAAATCTGTGAAGCAAGCACAAAATGCAGGCACAAGAGAATGGAAACTGTCTTTGCTTTACCTGAGAGACAGTATACAGTCAATATCTCTCTAAGACAGACACCCTTAGGAACAGCTTCAACTGTCCATTTTAGAGAGGTGTCCATCTTAGCGGAGTGTCTGTTACTTAAAAGAGGGGGTCCACAAAAAGTCACACATTTTCCAGCTATTGCTGAAGGTAGTGAATGAGTGCTGCAATAAAATTCACTGAATTGTCATTGGGACTCTTCACCAAGTATATTCTTGTGCACACACAATATTGAACTTGATGTCTCACATTGTATATGGCTGTGCAGATTTTAGATGTATGCATGCACATATGCCGTGTCTGCCGGTAAATTGTTTAATTTGACAACCAAACTCTATCTCTCTATTTTTGTAGGACTTGAACAGACAGGTAGTCAAATCAAACTCTGCCTTATTCACGATTCCAGAGCTGGAATTTGAGAGTCCTGCATTCAGTCAGAAGGGAGGTACGAAACTTTAAAATAATTCTTCTGCTATAACATGCTAATCAAGGGGATTTCATAGTTGTGTTCTGTGATGCCATGCAGTACAGTACCGCAATATTATTAAAAACTATCTAATATGTAATTAGCTCATGTTCAAAAACCATGAAAACCAAAAGTGAAAACCTTAGAAGTAAAGAAGAGTTTTTTCAAAGTATTTTCACAATAAGAAACCCTTTATAAAATTTTATGATAGTATACAGTAACGATAAGATGTAATTATCTTTAAGTACTGTATGTATCAGCTAGATAGTAAGGAATGCTGGTATTTTTGATAACTAGTTTTAGACTGTGTAGGCATAGAGACAGAACATTTTGATTTATCATTATATGTCATTTTATCAGATGAGTATAGTTGTAATGTATTGAAACTGAGTTACCATCCCAGGGTTTTCTTTCTTTTTTTTTCTTTTTTTTCCCACAGAGCTGAGTACGGTTGAAGGCTTTTTATTGAGGGCCTGTACAGGTCTGGAACAGGAACAGCCAGTCAGAAAGGTCCGTAACAGTATTTTTCAGGCCTACAACAATGACCACCTCTGTCAATTAGTGCCCTAACCCAATAAGGGGGGGGGGGGGGGGAGGGGGGAGGGGGGGGGGAGGGTGGGGGAAGGAGATCTTCTTTAGTTCTTTTCCTTCACCTTCTTCTCTCCCCTGCCTTTTGTCCTCATCTCATGCCCTTTACTGGAGAGCCTGCTTTTAACTTTGGTTAACTGATAAAAAGTCTTATATTATACACCATTCATAACAGGAGCAGTATACAGTATTCACTCAGATGAGGTTTGATTTTATTGTCTCTCCTTCTTGGCAGTGTTCCCATTATATAGGCCATTTCTAGTCTTTCTAGACAGGGGTGGGAAGGAATTTGGTGCAATCATATACCAAAGCTAAGACCACCTGATCAGTAAAATCAGTTCGCAATTTTTTTGTGGCAATAAATTTGCAGATCACAGCACCAGAAGTAGCAGCAAAAATCGATGAGATTGTGGAAAAGCTCAACAAGTGTCGGACTGGAGAAATGCAGTTCACATTCGTCCTCAATGACAGTGCAGGAAACAGTTTCATAGAAAACCCCAATGCACCTAAAGAAGACCCAAATCTTACCATGACACATTACACAAGGACTAAAAAGCAGGATGTGATGCTAGGAATTCAGACTGAAGATGAAGAGACAGATGATGAAACCAAGGATGAACAGCTTGGGGAAGGTACAAATATTACAAGGAAATAGTATGTGTATTTATTACACGACTTCACATTTTCGAGTGCAAATACGGGCCAAAACGAGTGCAAAGATGGGAGCGTATTGCACTCGTCAGGAACCAGATCAACTGGTTTATTAGCTTATGTGATCAGTTTTCGCAAGCAAAGTTTACGAACACGTCATTTTTTGTTCCATTTTGCGCGCGGCGAGAATGTTTGCCCTGCTTCGTTTGTCGTACAATAAACAATTTATTACACGAAAAGTCGTGCAATACGGCTGTATTTTTACTCGCCAGTTTTATTTTTTCTCACCTGAAGCAGGCTCGAAAAAATAAAACCGACTCGTAAAAATACTCCACCGTATTGCATTCCTTCCCGTGTAATAACCTCTTTATATGTATGTTTGTATGAAAAATGATCAAGAGGACAACATTCCCCCTTCTTCCTTACTCCTGCCTCCCTTTTCTACAGTACTGGTAATAGCATTTAAGATGGCAAGCACTAAACATGAGTGGTATCTTTTGTTAAAGGTGATAAGGAAACATCAGCAACAAAAATTAGCAATGAAGAGGTGAGAAATAGTGTTGATGCAGTATACCCATCAATAATTTGTTTGTAAAGTTTTTATACCTACATGACTTTGTACATGTAGGTTTGGGAAGGTTTAGGTGAGACGGAAGTAAAGAATACCTGTAAACAGTAAATATTTTCACAGACCTGAGTAGGGACCCAGTTTTGTGTATATGTGTGTGTTTAGTATGTTTGTCACTGACCTATTTTCTTATTTTTGCTCTCAGGTGTTGAGCTTCGACGTCAACTGTTCCAGCTGCAATGCCCCGGCAGTCACACACATGAAGACTGTTGGTATCCTTTCTGTCAAAAGGAAGATTTAGTATATCATTATCACAGTATGCCTTTTGCAAAAGAATTGGGAGGCGGTTGCTTAGCTGATGCCTACTTGGCCCTCAATTTTGTGTAGAATGTTTTGCCAACATTTTGATTGTATGAGTTGTCTGCATGAAGGTCAAAAGTATTCCTCAACTACGTTCTTGTTAGCTATCCCACATTTTAAAGAAGTCATCATTATGGCAACAAACTGTGATGCCTGTGGATACAGATCTAATGAAGTGAAGTCTGGAAGTTAGTAGATAGTGTTACTTGACAGACACAAACAGAATAAAAGTGAAATTTTAATTAACTAAAATCTGTATGGTAATAGATAGAATGAAGCTAAAAGGTCAAAAAGTTAGCCTATTATTATTATCATTATTATTATTATTATTATTATTATTATTATTATTATTATTATTATTATTATTATTATTATTATTATTATTGTTATTATTATTTGGTGAAAAACAACCTACTGAGGTTCCTATGTTCGTGATTTCTGCATCCTGATTGGCTAACCTACTCAGTTTGTAATGTATATTATCAATGATGGTCTTGAAATGAAGAGATGGTAAAATGGTAACCAACCATTTCCTTTTCTTTTGTGGGTGAATGTGTTAGATTGTCTAAGATTTTACCATTACTATATTTTCACTAGGTGGAATGGAGCCCAAGGGGACAAGAATAGATTTAAGGATTACAGACCCTATGGATCTTAACAGAGATGTTCTGAAGGTAATAGGAAGGAAAGAATAGAAAAACAAACAATGGAAAAAAAACAAACATCAAAAGTAGAATAATCTTTGAATGTGCGTGCAGTATGAAGACTATTTTTCTAGTAAAAAAAAAATATATATATATAGATAGATAGATAGATAGATAGATAGATATAATAATATTTATTTTTTTCATTTTAGTCTGAGACTTGTGAAGTGAAGATTCCTTCACTGAACTTTAAACTGGAGGGCTTTTCTCTTGGAGGTCGTTTCACTACTTTGGAGGGCTTGCTAACCAATATCAAGGAGGAGGTAAAGTGGTACAGTTGATAATGCACCAGATCTCATTTCACTTTGGGCAATGAAGCCTTCTTTATTTAAAAATGTATATCTACAGTACATAAAGAAGCACCCCCTTGAATAACATTGGCACAATAATATTATATTCCTTTGATAAACATTAATTTTAGATTTGTCACTTTTGATTTTATCAACCCATTTCCACATATGACTGGATTGCTGCATTAGGTCAATATTGATACTGGTACCCGGCCTGTTATGACAAAGTTGATGGTAAAAGAAAACTACATGCAAGTTTGCAGTAGAATACTGGGCATATGTTTTTGTTGACAACATTGTTTACATAGTTTCTTGTTATTCCTCAGCTCCAGTCAGTAAACCCTTTTGGACTAGGAGATAGTCCTGCACTCTCAGCCAATAAAATGAAAGAGTTTCTTGACAAACTCGATGAGGTATGTGGGTATCACTGAGGAGAATCACCAGTCAAAAGATCACCAGTGCCATTTCCTCTATGCTGATTGAAATACTTTATGTAATGATTATTATTTAACCTGACAATGTACACTCAAAGAATATGGCAGGCTATGGCTAAGAGATGAGTCAGACAATGGATTTACAGTACTAGTTTCAGCTGTCCTGGTCATTCTCCAGGAAGTTCCTGAGCATGTTTGACACATTTTAGTGCATTTATTTCAGATCATTTCAGGCAAACAACTTGATGTACACATTGTGATGGATGATCCAGCAGGAAACAGTTATATGCAGGTGTGACAGAAATACCAACCAAAAGGCAAAGATGTGCAAACTCTGAGCAATATATTTTTATCTCTTAGTTCCCCTGCCCGGCCCCCTTCCCTGGTCTCCGCAGTCATACAATGTATATATTAGATGTACATGTCTGTTCTCCCTGAACTATCAGTACAAAATATAAAAAATAATAATAATAAATGAATAAATGACAAATAATTCACAGAAGTAAAAGAATGTGTCAAATGATTTAATACAAGAGTTGTCTAATATTATGTTATGTACCACCCATAACAGATCAGAAATCAATATTTATTTTTGATGTTTTAATTTTCTCTCAAGTTCTATATTTTTTATCATTAGTGATTTTATAGAGCTCCATAACTATATATTTTATGACCAGTAAATCAGTGCTTTTCTATCTTTCCTTTGTACAGAATCTATATGCACCTGACCCTGATCCAGAACTTCATATAGAACATTACGAAAGGACCAAAGAACAAAATGATGAACTGGGAATATCTGACATGGATACAGAGGACTACATGAAAGGGAACTGATGTTTGCTGTCAGCAAAGATGAAGAGAGTATCATTACTGGAGTACACCCTCAATACTGTGTTGTCCAAAAAAAATTCTGCACTAATATAGGAATTTTGTGTTCGTTTGCTTAAAGTGCAGGAGCATAAATTGAGTACAATTTGGCAGTCTCCCCTCTCTACCCAAGGGAGAAGCGCGTTCCTGGTGCAGCAGACATGTGGTGTTGTGCACCAGAATTCATCAGGTTATAACCACGTACTGTGAAGTACGAGGCGGACAGCAAGATTCAAACTATACGACACATGCGGTAAAAACTAGAAATGAATACAAAATTACCAAAGTTAAGGAGTGGTAAAAGTACAATTTTGATCAGCTATAAAAATGAACAAAAAGGAAAAACTAGATACAATTTTGATCAGCTATAAAAATGAACAAAAAGGAAACAAAAAGGAAAAACTAGAAGTGTTCAGGCATAACTTTATACATCTGATCTTGACTCCAGGGCTTACAAATACTGATCGGAGAAACTCCACTCCTTGTAAACTCCTTAGACTTCTAGACTCCTTTCACTCTGATGTTAACTCCAAGACTACGAACATGCTACTGACATGTTGGCAAAAAAACCTAACTTATGACTAAAAAAAGGGCGTAAACTAAAGTGTGCCTAGCTACAATAGACAATTATGGATTCAAACAAATCAGGAAATGAGCATTACAAACAGTACTGAGTCTTTCAGTACTCTTAAGGTCCTTGTCTGCTAAACATCACAGAGAAACTGGGACTTACTATTATCATTAATAAAAATTTTAACATTTTTTGACTGATTGCAATTTTTTTGTTAGATACATAACCTAAAACTAGTTGCTCCTTTAATAATTAAAGCAATATTATTGCAGTTGTCACTTGAAAATCTTTTTTAAGAGCAATGCCTTTGTCAACAAATATGTTATGGGCCATCCAGAATTGACATGGGAAGTTCCTTGGGAAAAGGCACCAGTTTGGGACAATTTTGGCCAAAGCAATATTAGCTTTCTTGGGATATTGCTATCCATCTTATCACAAAATTTGATTATCAATTCAGTCATTCTAGCCCCTTGATCCATTCACGCAAGTCAAATGACTAAAGGCTACCCCAAACCAAAATCATTTTTGAGATTTCATCCTGTGCAATTTAAAATTTTCAAAAACATGTAGTTGCTCACAATTTTTTTTTTACTTTTTTTTTTTCCATTTTCCTCTTATGAAGCAGGAGCTCTTACCAAGCGAGAAGAGTTTGTGAGAAACTTGTGTACATCAATTAATCAAATGAGGGCCTTTTCTGTACTCTTACAGAAAAAACTGAAATGGCAAAGACAACTTCTCACCCACCCCTCCCTAACAATCTTCGCCCGTCCCTTAGCAACGCATCCGGAGCATGACGGGAACAGTACAATCTTATATTGTGCGCCGAGCTTGTTCATTTCATGTTTGTTTATATGTCTGAAGAAAGAATTGATATTTTTAGTGATCACATTTAAGGCGAGATCAATCAAACACCACCTCACCCCATGGGAGATGAAGAAAAGGACATGATTACAACACACGCGCCCCAGAACTTGTTAGACGCCATTTTTGATGAACAACGCATTGACTCCGCCAACACCGTTTCTGAGTCGAAGACAAAAGAGGTTAATACAGAAGATGAATTACATGCAGTGGAAAAGCAAAGTATGGAGCAACAGGTCGGTGAAGAAGCGAATGCTTTACCGCAGGACGATCATGCAGAAGGATCACTTCGTGACTCACTTGAATCGCCCAATCAACAAAGTTTTGAAAAGGTCGCGAAGGAAGACGACGATGAACGGCAAGACACAAATGAACCTGATAATGTCGTCTTTTCTAGGACATCTGATAAATCGACAGAAGAGAAAGCAATAGGAGTAAAATCTTCGCCCAAGAGAGTGTCATCAAAGCGCTCTTCAGGCGTTGGGTTTATCAACAAAAACAAAGAAAATTTAAAGCAACCGACCTCTCGAACCTATGCAGCGATGCACAAAGCTAGGGTTAAAAAGCAGTGGAACGAGACTAGAAATAGAAAACCATCAAAGGAGAGAGAAGAAAGGCAATGGACACAAAATCCTGAAGGCCTTGGGGATTCCTTTGGATCTGCTGGTATAAATTTGGGTACGTCGAATGCCTATGAACCTTACGACTCAACAAATTCGAACTTACTGAATAATCATCGAAGAATAGATTGGAATGAAAGTGAGTTGCAATCAATTGAACATCAAAGTAGTACTGTGTACCATCCCTATCAAATGAGGTATTCAGAGTTGAATACAAATGGGACGTATAGCAATGGTGTACAACAACCTCAAACTTTTCAACAGCAGCAGAACCAAATGGGCTATTACGGTAGGAATTACAACAGTGCAGTGCATTATCCACACCAGACAAACCTACCAATTCTTCAGCATACTTTTGCAAGCCAGTCAGCACCACCAGGAATGTACTCTCACTTGCGCAGGCCTCTGGCCGACCAAGTTGATTGCCTTCCAGAAGAGGAGAACTGCCTGTCATCAACTCTACCCAACTCACAGTTCCTGGACGCACAAAACCTGCAGGGAAGCAGAACACCAAATTCTAGGTTAAGGCGGAAGTTTACGTCAGAGCCTTGTTTACCAAATGCAGCCTCCACATGTTTGAAGGAGGAAGGGAGGACAGAAGGCTATGGTGCAAACTCTTGTCATACTGTCAGTTACAAACCGTACACTTTGAGAGATTACCGAAGAGTCAGAGAAGTAGAGTCTACTTCTTTAGGAGGGTTAGGCCCAAACATAGAGACATCAGAGTACAAAGAAAGGGTAAATATTTTACCAGTTACAGTATTGAGATAATGGGAAGCATAGGAATTCTTAAAGCAAGAATGTGTATCCCTAACTCTTTAGATGTCAGGCATGCTTTTCCTTGATGAGGCAAAGCTGGCGTGGCATTCAAAGGGTTAAGGATCTTGGATTTTAAAAATTTTTCCCCAGATTCCTGCCCCCATGAATGACTGGAGCAATTACAGAAAATAATAACAAAGAGGATGTATGCGTCCTTGTTCATTGAGGACACATCCTCTGCATTCAAAGGGTTAACTTCACTTGTCTAATGTTATGATATTATAATTTATAATGTGAAGTATACAGCCCCCTCTTGCGTGTCGTATACTTTACGTCAATGTGTAAATTAAGTATACGACACCCCCACCTTCAGTAGAATGAAGGGTGGGTTTAGCAATGAGTTTAGTTTATGAATTTTAGTTTATTGTTATTTATAGTCTGGAGATATGAAAAGCCTAATGCTGAATAACTAACAGTAAAAAATGTTGTTTCATTGTCTTGTGGTTTAAAACAGTTTTGACTTACAGATTGCTGACAGTAGCAAACTGGGGGCATTTAAGAATGCATTTTCCCCAAATGAGGCTAACAGTCATGTACAGTATGTGTATTTTAGAGTTGTAATGTTGTAGACAGTACAGACAGATGACACTGCTCACATTTCTACTTTAGACATTAAATAACTTTTTATTTGCAATATTTTTTGTTAGATCCGGAAAGTCAGCAAGCAGAAGGAATATGCTGAAATGCTTAGAACACAGCACGCAGGTTTGAAGAAACATTGGCAGAAGAATCCTCAGCTTACAGCACAAATCAAACAGGGAGAAGCAAAGAGACAAGCTGTGAGTAATATTACAGTAGCGGCATACAATATGAGCCAAATTACATTGAACTCTTTCACTCCTGAGTTTACATTATTTACAAATTCTCCCAAGTAAACTGTCTCTTAGGAGTATCACATTAAAGATAAAGACCACTCAAGAAGAAAGGGAATGAGAATGTGATGAGAATCGACAATTTAAAACCATTAGGCTCTCAGTAGCTAAGTTCTACATATTGTGTGAAGCAGCTCTGGAGAAAGGATCAAACCCACGACCTCCTGGTTTAGAGCTTTGTTACGGATTCTGGTCCACCACCCCAGACCACTTGGCCACTGAGTCAGTAATAACACATACATTTTCTTTTTAAAGGTTGGGAGAATCTGTATTTTGAGCTTGAGAGTGAAAGGGTTAAAGGATTTAGACTTAATATGCAGTATCTTTACTTTTACAGGCATTGAATTATGCCAGGTCAGTGCCTAAACCCAAGAAAGCCAACAAGAGAGATAAATCAGCATCAGAACAACAAAGAGAGACGAGGCAGGTGCATGACCTGACCCTAACAGAGATACTCAGAATGAGACATGAGAAGGAGAAGAATGAGGTGGATGCTATCAGGAAGGAGCTAGCATCAAAGATCAGGCTTTAAATCCAGTACTACAGATATGACATCTGTCAGGATATAGCCCTCTCAGGTACCAAGAAGGGTACCAGGAAAGGGGAAGTGTTAACTGGATAGAATTATCATCAAAGATCAGGCTCCAGAGATCCAGCACTACAGTTAATAGCATGGATATGGGCCAGAGGTGCATGTAAATTGGATGCCATCATAAGAAAGTAAGCTCACATCTGATAGGAGCTGCCGCCTCTGAGGCAGCAAGGAGACCACTGGGAAAGGGGACATACAAACTGGATGCAACCATAACAAGAATGCTCCAGAGATCCAGCAATACAGGCAGGTGACATGGAACTGTCCCAGAGGTGTAAATGGGATGCCATCTGATCATGAGAAAGTTAACATTAAAATCCAGCATCTGACAGGAGGGGTGGCCCTGTGGCACCACGAAGGAGACCAGGAATGGGAGATGTGAACAATAAGCAGTGGAGATAAGGCTTTGGGGAACTGGATGGCATCATACGAAAGCAAGCACGAAAGATATAATATTCATGAGGCTCTAGAAAGGGCAAGAATCAACAGCAGAAGAGGAGCAAATGGATGGCTCTACTGAAGTGTGACATCAGAATAGAGCCAAAGTCCAAAACATAATATTGCTTGAGAAATTTTGCAACAGTGCAAACTCATTTGTGCATAGTGTGAGTGTGTAGATTTTTCTCCTCCTTTCTCATAGTGGGACTAATCATAATACCCAACATATTATATTGGGTTTGGGTTTTTTTTTTATATATTTGTGCAGGTGAGCTCAGGTCTCCAAAATTTTACTAAAGAATGATGATATTATTCTATATGTATTTTCAAATAATATTTATGATGAAGTGTGAAAGCTGGATGTACAGAATGATACATAATTATACATACTTATATATTGAGTAGAGTTTCTGTGTGAAAATACATTAACCACCAAGCTATTTACTAAAGTAAAAAAGTGGTACCAGATGTGTAAAGTTTCATTGAACTGCCAACCTTGGCCAAGAATTCACAATCCATAAATTGGTCAGAATTTTACTTAGTGTTTGACTACGGCTGGTATAAAAAGACTTTCAGATAGAAACAGCAGCTGCAATGCTTATAAAGTGCAATGCACTTACAGTATGTGTCAGTAGGATTATAACTCTCAACCAGTCATACTTTAGATTTACTGTGTCAAGTAGCAGCTGACATGCAACCCAGTGTTTCACCAATGCAGTACAACTTAAACAGTGACATGTCCTTTTCAGATTGGAACACCCTTTTGAGAATTCTTACCATGTTGAGCTTTTCTCTGAAATTGTGACTAAAAGCAGCTTACAAGAGTACTGTTGCATATCAAAAATAGGTTGGAGCACAAAAGTTGTGGCAATCAGCAATCACTTTTACCAGGTGATTTATCTCTGGCTGCTAATAATTACCAGCATATAAATATTATACTTCTGCCTCAAATATCATCATGCTGCCGCATAAAGTCAGCCAAAAGAGATCCCCGAGCCACGGAAATGTTATTCTGGGTGGTGTAATCTTTGATAACCAAACCCTTGACAGTTCCATCCTGCTTAATTTAAATCAACAAAGAAGCTTTCAAAAAGCTCATTAACGGACTTCTTTTTGGTGGAATCCTCTTAAAGTCTCCTGAGGCGGCTTAACGACAGAATACCCTGCCACATCCAAACTTATCTTGAAGTTCACCACGCGGTATTCCACACTTCGACTGTAAGGCACTGCGTGTGCAATATGGCGTCCTTGATGGTTGCCAGTTTAGGGCAAAGTAGACTGTATATATCCTGCCGAACTTCACCATCCTTGACAAACATCACTCCTTAATAAAGCCTGCTTCTTTGCTTACCTTTTTCTGTTGATTCTGACGCCCTCCGGGCCAATTTGGACGGAGAGTGAAGCTGCTGTTTTGCACCTCGATTGCAAGTGTCCATGGTAATATCAACGGTTCCACGATACAACTTCATCATAAAATAGACCGGAGTACTGACATGCACATGGTTTGCAGCAGGCGTTCAGTTTTGGCGCGAGAGAACGGGCGATACTCGCCCCATTCCTCAATTGACTCTTCCCTTCGCCCTGCCAAATTTAAGACGCGCGCGGGGCACACGGGGTAAAGCGGCTAAACTAAAAAAAATTCACACAGGGATTAATTCTTGCAACAGTTTATTGTCTGAATACAATAAAAAGTCTTAGAGATTGGAATGTGTGAATAGAGAGAAGACGAGAAAGATAAAACTAGAAGACAAAGAGAGAAAGTAGTGTCATCTCGTAGTTTAACCACGTACAGTTTAACTATCGATCGGGTAATAACCTTTTCATTCCCGAGTGATCAACTGCAATTTCCTCCCTCATATATATCTGACAATTTGAAGTTGTTCTTTGAGCTCAGGAGCGAAAGGGTTAAAGTGGACGAGAATAGGGGAACAGTCCATGACAAATGTACCGTCCACACCACTTACATGGAATGACAAGAACCACAACTCCTCGTGTAAAGAACAAGGAGAGAAACCACGAGAATGACAGGCGAGCTAAGAAGAACAGACAAGGACAAGCAGGCATTTGCATAAAAATCTAACTTCACCTTAGGTAAGAGATACAAAATCTACTCTGGTCATCCAAAAAAATTACGAAATATAGTCTTTATCGAATGGGTAGATTATATCTGAACGACGAAAATCTTCCTTAATTACCTTGTGGTCTATTTACATTTTGAATTATTTGACTACAGACATTCCGGGCAGCTTTGCTGTTCGTTGAGTCCAATCCAACGATTTTTTGACCCGGCCTGTTGGGTGCCAAGCGTCATCGCTCATGAAATTGACATTCGCCCCCACTCTCACGCACATAACTTAGTCATAAGGATATCATGGAATAGTTTGTATTATGCGTTTGTGATTGAAATTCCTCGTGGTCCTCCCCACTTTCACCCACAGACTCGCTTTCCAAGGGCGGCAACAACATCGCATCCATCTGAGCGCGCTTGTACGACGACGTACGAAACACCTGCTTGTGTGGATTTTGATTGTACGGTGTTCTACGCAGCGGGTTGTGACGATTTTCGATATTCAGTTTTTGAAACTGGTGTAAGAGAGGCAGCGGATGCGACGCCTGCTGTTCGTTTCGATTTGAACAGACCGGCGCCTGCTCCATTACTTCCTGGGGCAGTTCTGGTTGCCCCTTATGCGCCAGCAATTCCTCGTAGTGTCTTTGTAACTGTTCCCGCATTTCTTCGTACTTTTGTTTGTACTCCGCGTGAAGCGCTTGCTGCTCCGACAGTTCGTAAGGCGACAGCGATTTCTGATACTGTTCCTGGAGCTTCTGATGCTCCTGTTGTAGCTGTTTGATTCTATTCAACGCCGTGAT
The DNA here is from genome assembly GCA_964036295.1 of Plumapathes pennacea. NCBI lineage: Eukaryota > Metazoa > Cnidaria > Anthozoa > Antipatharia > Myriopathidae > Plumapathes > Plumapathes pennacea. Next base: position 8,566,926 of record OZ038466.1, on the reverse strand, counting down.
GTCGCGAGAGTGCTGAAACGCGCCAATGGCCGCCGTCCCGTCAGAGGCTCTCCTGCATAAGTTATAACTTGCGGGCTTGACCCGGGGCGGCTCACACAAATGCTGCCCCGAGCCTCTGTTGGCCCATAGGAGCGGTGACGGTATGCTCCCACTAGGTCCGTGATGTGATACAACAATCGCTGGTTTCGGCCGCGATACTCTATCGTCCCCGGATCCAAGACGTTTAAGCAACGGATGCTCGCGCGGAACCTTTAAAGAACCTTCTATGGGCCCCGCGTGAACCGAGTGACGGCGCTCCTGCCTGGGCTGAACGTGTTTTTCCTCCTGCGCCGCCGCCGATTGGCTGGCCAGCGTTTCATCCTTTTTCAAATGTCTCTGAATGCAGTTGTCGACCGAAACGGGCGGAGAAATCATTTGTCGTGGTGAGATAGAGCGCGACTTGGCGCCTATTTCGCGCATCGGCGACAGCTCCTTCATGCACTCAGTGGCGATTTCGCGTCTAATCTCTGGTGGAGTGGGTATGCGTTCTCGCATTTGGTTGATAGCATTCTGAAGCGGAAGGTACGGTGCCCTCATCGGCTGAACCGTGACCGATCGGGGAATGGGGCGACTAGGCACCATCACCGCTGTTGTTTGCGTTCCGCGGATAACCGCTGCATCGGCAATCCCACTCGGTCGCCGCAATTTTGTTTCCAGGCGGTTGTGAAGCGGGTAACTGGATCTGTGTTGCCGCAGGCGGTCCACAAGAAGGTAGTAAATAGCGGTGTGGTGGTCGAAGGCGTCCTCAACCAGGCTCTGAAACGAAATAAATCACTCATTATTGAAGGTCCAATCATGACATACACATGGATTAATTGCATATCAGCTACTTGCGGGACCACCGTAAAATACAGTGCAGTTTGTCCAGGAAATGATTAAGTCAAATTCGACTTGACAGCGGAACATCGCGGATTCGAATGCTTAGGTGTTCCTTAGGCCCTGTTTATATGCGAAAAAGTTAGCCCGGGGACCCGAGTCACCCTCCTCCCCGAGTCAAGTTTACCGAGCGTTTACACGAAAAAAAGTTGTCCCGGGTAAACCGGGTAAAAGCTGGCCCTCTCGGTCTGAAATTTGTCGTGAATTGTCCCTCCCCCGAGCCAGTGTTTACATGGCAAAGAGTTGTCCCGCCACCCAACCCTATCTTATCAACTGAGCGCCCCTGCCTCCGGGGTCACCCTGTCCCCCGAGACAAGTTGTGATTTGTCATTTAAAAGCTCGCTTCGATTTATAAAGAAATGTACAGTGAACTCTAAGGCGGGCACCCTCGGGACTAGCATTTAGTATCCGCCTTAGAGAGAGTTCAGTTACAGAGAAACAAGTGAAAATCGGCAAGGACCAAATCTGCATGCTGTCCGCCTTGGAGAGAGTTCAGTTACAGAGAAACAAGTGAAAATCGGCAAGGACCAAATCTGCATGCTGTCCGCCTTAGAGAGAGTTCAGTTACAGAGAAACAAGTGAAAATCGGCAAGGACCAAATCTGCATGCTGTCCGCCTTAGAGAGAGTTCAGTTACAGAGAAACAAGTGAAAATCGGCAAGGACCAAATCTGCATGCTGTCCGCCTTAGAGAGGTGTCCGCCTTAGAGAGAGTTGACTGTAGTTGGCGCGCCCAGGGTGCGAGTCCCCGGGCCAACTTTTTCTCATATAAACAGGGCCTTACTAAGTAACGTCAGTTTAGTATAATATGGCAAACGGTGTACATGTACATACCGTTTTGGTCTTGATGATGTCAATTCCCAGCCCCTGCATGAGTCCAAGCGCTTGTTCGTTGTAGCCGTCCACGGTGTTTTCCTCGTCGGGCGGCGGAACCATATCCAGTGAAACCTGCTCATTAAAATCCAGAATGGTCTTGACTGCTGGGTCCATTTGCATCCACTTGTGTTTTTTGATTTGCTCGATAGTGTAACGGTTCTTAGGGTCTTTAACCAGCATGTGTCTTATTAAAGCCTCACACTCTGTAGAAGAAAAAACCCAAAAGATTTAGACCACAAATTTCTTTAACCCTTTCACCCCTGAGTTCAAAATTCTCTCAGTCTTTTAAGAAAGTGTATAAGTGACGCAGTGAGAACAGCTTTCATCACAGCACGGTATCAAAAGTCATGTTCTCCTTACTGTATGATATATCTGTGGTGAGAAACTGAAGGAGAAAATTGAGGTTGATCACTCTCAGGAATGGAAGGGATAATAGATGGGGCGCTTTCCATTTGACCATCGGTCATTCCGGAATTTTCGAAAAAAGAAGACAACCTCGAGAGGTTGTCCAAAATTTCCCAAAAATCTTCCTCGAAACTTTCAGTTCCATTTGATTTCTTCCCGGAATTTTCGGTTTTCTTGGCCAAATGGAAAGCGCCAATGATGAGTGTTTCTTTGCAACTGCTAAAGTTGCTTCATAACTGCGAAGGTCACCTTTCACTGTTATTCTCTATCCGCAGTTCATATATATATGTGCTTGCTCATGAATATATAAATCGTGTAAGATAAAGAGTGTGTTCGCGAAAAACTCTAGTTTAACAAAGCTTCTCCTCAAAGGTAGCTCACCGTCATTGTAATGCAGAGCGACTGTAAGTGTACGGCTTAGTAGAAGTCAATGCTTACTGACCTGTGGACATAAAGAAAGGAATGCGGAAGCGTCCCTCCACGACCCTGTCACGCAACGCATGGAGTGTGCTCCCGTCAAACGGTAACGCACCGCACACCAACACGTACAGCACCACTCCGAGGCTCTGCGGTAAAACAAACGAGAAACGTTACTTATAGTTCCATGCCGATATTTTGGTATTTGTGTGAGCTAAAGAGCGACAGAGATATAACGAAAGATAAAAAGTGAGAAAGGCTGACAAGATCAACAGACAGACACAAAGACTTTATCAGACAAACGGACGACAGAACGGCTAAGAACCTCATAATGTGAGTGCGTGCTGTTTTGCGCGTGACGTCATTTAGTGTGACGTAGCTACATACGCACATAAACGTTATTAATTTGAATTAACAGCGTAGCAACAGGCGGTGGTAACAATGAACGTCACGTGTGTCCACGTGCTGTTTTGCGCGTGACATCATTTAGTGTGACGTAGCTACATACGCACATAAACGTTAATTTGAATTAACAGCGTAGCAACAGGCGGTGGTAGCAACGAACGTCACGTTTGTGTGCGCGTGCTGTTTTGCGCGTGATGTCATTCAGTGTGACGTAAGTACAAACGAGTATAAACGTTATTAAATTGGGATCAACAGCGTTGCAACACGCAGTAGTAATAACGAAACATTGTTTTGTGCATGAGGTCGTTCATTGTGAAGTACATTTTCACATTTAAACCATAAATTCGGATTTACAGTGTAGCTGAAAAAGTTAAAAAAAGAACACTCACCCAAATATCTAGCTGTGGGCCATCATATATTTTGCCCTCAAAGACTTCCGGGGCTGCGTAGGGGGGACTCCCACACCATGTGTTGAGAGGATTTCCAGGAGTGTAGTAGTTGCCAAAGCCAAAGTCTGTTGAGAAGGAAAGAACACTTTTAAAGCCTTCTACTTCCAAGAGCGATCAACATTAATTTCTCATTCAGTTTCTTGCTAGATATGTATCATACAGTAAAAGAGAACTTGGGTTTTGATCTAAGATGAAAGCTATCAAATCTCACTACATCACTCATACAATTTCTTCTTAAAAGGTCATGAGAATTTGTATTTTGAACTTGGAAATGAAACTATCAGGCACTCAAAGCAAGAAGTACACTGGCCAAAAGAGAACATTAACTTTGATCACTTCAAGGACCAAAAATCCCTCAATTTTTTCTCTTCGTTCTCTCACCAGAGATATGTTATGCACTAAGGAGAATTTGGTGATTGATAGTTTCCTCAGGTGTCACTCCTACAGTTTCCTTTTGAGTGGTTGGGAGAATTTGTATTCCAATCCAAGGAATGGAAAAGTTCACATACTGGTACTGACCTGCAATCTTGATGTTCATCTGCTGATCGATAAGAAGGTTCTCTGCCTACGACAACAGCAATAAATTAGTAAGTGATTTAAAGAACTTTGGGAATACGCAGATTTACTTTTTGCACAAGTTATGACTCTCAATACACCAGTAAGTTCATCACGTTACTTACCTTCAGATCTCTATGCACAACATGGTTTTTGTGGCAGTACTCCACAGCACTCAGGATCTGGGCAAATTTCTTTCTTGCTTCTCTCTCAGGGAGACGTCCAAACTGTGCAAGGTAATCTGGGCATAGGAAGAAGAATTGCCATTATTTAAATTGGGAAACTCTGAAGAACCTGAAGGTAACATTTTCACCTTAGAAAGGGTGTAAATGTATGGTAACAAACTGGAGGACAGCAGTGTTCTCCCCAGCGTATTTTGCCAGAGCAGTGCCAGAGGTGTTTGCAAATTGATTGAAACAAAATTGGGAACCACTTCATGGAGCAACAAGACATAACAGGACAAAAGAGTTTAACTTGTCTAAGGTTAGGTCCTTATCTGCAATAATGAGGCTCATCATAAAATCCAATAATATTGTAACATACTTAGACAGCTAATCCATTTAATGCAACAACAATACATTTCATCAAACTTTCAGAGTAAAAAATTTCCAGTTGAAATATAGGTTGTACCAACATGCTCTGATGAAGGTTCAACACTTGAAACATCAGCTGACACATTCTTTATAGCAATACTGTACATGCATTTCAGCATTTCAACATACACTGTAACATTGATACAATCAACAGTGGCACATTCACACTTAGACTGGCATATTTCTGACGTATCCCAGTCGGTACAGTTTGACTGGAACAATAAATATTTTTTTCCCTTTGAAATTTATCTATTGTTTCAGTCAAAAAAAATTAGTTTGAGAAATCTGAACATCTGCATGAATGTACTCACTCCACATGTGGTATATATTAAAAAGATATCATGGCAGCATGTGCTTAGGTCATCATATTACTGTGCAAATATATACTGTTAATTTGACTGATGAGAAGCCAATGAGGAATGCACACAAAAGGGCATGACTCTGCATATTATATGAACTGCAGTGCATTTAAATGTAACTTGTCATTCAGAGTCCATAAAAGAAGTTTAAAATTTCGGTTCAAAAAAGAGCACATTGTCATTTAAAAATGACTATTTTCGTAATCAGAGTCATGGTCTGAAGATTAGTAAAACATCCATGAAGCAAAATACAACAAGCTACAGCTTAACATGACCATCTACCAGTGAATTCCACTGTGTTTTTCCTAAACATTCTTATACATTCTTTTTGCCAACTAAAGTTCATTTCAGATTATCCAGGTTTAAAATAAATCTCTCCAGACTTTCTTTAATGGACCATTTATCAACCCAGACTTGTCACATTCAGAGTTTTAGGAGTCATAATAATCAACCAGCAATATCACAAATTACAGACACACAAGTCTTTTCATTCCAATAATATCTTTGCAAATTAACCTAAACACTAAAAATAGTTTGACCAATATAAATATTGAGTTCACTTGGGAAAGGGACTTTCCTACACAACTGTGTACACTTTAGAAACAAGATCTCGCTTCACCCAAGTTCATAACATCACCGAGATTGGACCCCGATTGTATCATGACTGGCCGGTAGAACAATAATGTCATGACAAGATTTCTGTAAAGCATTAAAAGTTAGTTTTTGACACTTCAGAGAAAACGTCACCCACAAACTAACGCTCCCATTTTATCGCATCAGTCGAAAAATTCAATTGGTTTATTTTAGTTTCAATTCATGAGATGTGGGGGTCTCGTGACTTCTAGATCGAGTGAGATGCGATATTTTTATCAACAACATACATCGAAAACTATTTCTGCTTCTGCCTGTTGGTAATACACTCATCTCACGCATAAAATATCCGTGAACCTTTCTTAAATGGTACATGTCGGTGTAACCAAAAGCAAAAACCGACCTCGGGTGATATACACGAGGCTGTTTGTCAATCACATTTCATAATATTAGACCACTGGCTCGAACGGTCAGAAAAATTTACCACAACTTACAGAACCTTAAATACTCGAACGTCCTATAACATCAGTTCGAAACCACATGTATACTGCCTGTAAAATATACAAACCCACTCTAGCAAGTATTGTACAAAAACCGAGCACTATATTTTTTGTCTGATCTGCCGTTCCGAGAACTGAGAATATATATTCGCCTAAAACTTTTCGGTAACCTACTGTTAGTTTACTGTCCGCAACAAGAACACATAAACGAATTCACACAATATGAAACTGGACATGATATATTTCAAATGTTATAATATTATTCCCTTGCATAATATTTTACATATGACTGCCCGTCATCACAAAGTCGTCCGCCATATGCATGCATGCCTCGACGCCAAAATCAAGATGGAAGTACGAAGTATACGATACAGTACAACTGAGTGAGATCCGTGGCCCCGACTAATACGAGACTCCTACGACCCTAAACGCTTTATACAGACATGTTTAAACATTCTGTCATGGCGTCCGCCTGATCTAAGGTAAGAAGTGAGTTGCTTACCAAACATTTCGCCATTGCTTGCGTACTCAGTGACAAGATACAGCATACTCTTCGTCTCCATGACCTTGTAGAAAGAAGGAACAACATAAATAAATGGTGTAATAGTAAATGTTAATGCTTGGAGCGCGCAGCAGCAAGCTAAAGCTCGCTCGAGAAGAACGAGAACAACAAGGGAAATCGCGTTTCCGGTGTGGGTAAGAAATTATGATATCAGTTAAGCTCAAGCGAACTCTCGACGCTTTCTGCTCACCTGATAAAGCTTCACGATGTTCGGGTGCTGGAGCAGTTTCATAATTTGAACCTCTCGGTAAATTTTCTTTAGGTTGGTCTCATCTAGCTGGGTTTTGTCAATGATTTTAATGGCCACCTTTGAAAGAGAAGCGGGGAAGACAGTCACTACCTGTTTCACAACTCAGCTTTTAAAAACACCAGGCCGTGACTGGAGAACTGGAGAACCGTCGATCCCTCAGGAAGCACAGAAACGAGCAATTCATGCACCGCTCACCTGGCTCTTTGTGACGCGATGTCTTGCCAGTTTGACCACGGCGAAGTTTCCTTTGCCGATCGTCTTCTCGATGTCGTAAAAGCCGACTTTGATAGTCTTCTCGCGGCGCTCGGTTGCCATACCTGGACGTGCATTCGCCCAGTAGCGCCTGGAGGGCCAAGAAAATCGTAAGTTTCACAGCGCGATTTTACAGGCGAATGTGTTATTCATCTAACAACGACATCACAGTGAATGACGTCATAGTGCGTAAGTAATGCCAGAAGAGCGTAACATTGCCATGGAAACCGGATGGGTCACAGCTTTTTGAGTAGCAATTGACGTAACTTGTGACAATGGATTGCTTCAGCGCTTTCAATGTTTGAGGTTCCTGTTGAAGCGGCCGCACAAAGCATGTGTAATTACATATTCAAAGACTAGCTATGTTGTTTGCCTCGAAATTTGTCTCATCGTGGAAAACAAGGAGATCAAAATACATGACCCTGACACGGTCGGGTGCGCTTAAATTGAGCTCTCCGGGCGTCTTCCTTTCTAAAAACAATTCAAACCACCGAAGAGCGACAAAGAACGGCCGAGAATAGCAAATTTTCGAGTGAACGATAAACACTGCAGCAACTTGCTTTGCGCTCCAGGTCGTTTCATTATCTCGCGTTTTTTTTTTTTTTTTTTTTTTTTTCTCTCTCTCTTTCAGTTTTTATTCCTTTATTCTTTTTTATAGCTTGGAAAACTTTGATATTAAAAGTCGAACTACACACTAAAGTCAGAGACTGCACCGATTGCCTACAAAAGAAAAATCCTGTGAAACGCAGACTTCTCGACTTTACATAGGACAGACTCAATCTGCCGTTGCATGTGCACAGCTCGCTCAACGCGTATGCAGCACATATGGACTGGACATATGGTTGTGCAAAATTTATCAGAAGAAAAAATAAACGAGATAAGAGTCCATAAGGCAATGATTTTATGTGCTGTGGAAGTAAACATTCCCAACGAGCTTGTCACGGGTCGCGGAGCCGCATAGAAAAAGGATAAGTTAATGAATCGACTCGAATCTGTTAGATATTCTGTGTTGCTGACGCTGTACACTGTCGTACTTCAAACTGAGTCTAGACGAAACACGTTTGTTGTGGTCACTCTGGAAAAAAACTAGATTAGTGCTACAGACAGACTAAATAGCCCAGATCATTGATAAGACGTTCCTACCTCGGGTGCTGCCCTAAAAGTTAATTCGACACAATGACAGCTCCACTAAGCTCCGACTCGACGCAATGTGTACAGCAAATTCGTCCTCAAAAAGATTAAATCCCTCGACAAAGAGCCCGTTTACTCGCAACTAACGTTTGTAGCCTGATCCGGAAAAAAAAACACGCACGTTATCATGTTTAAGTGATCTCCCTTGTTCCAATGACGTCACATAGAAGCTTCGAGGCTAGGCCTGTGATTCGCTCGAAGGAAAGTTCGATTTGATGGACTCTGCCTTGGCCTTGATCGTTTTTGCATTCAATGTAAATTTAAAAAGCCAAGGCCATCGTTTTGTCATAAACACTAGTCACATTAACGGATTTTTGATTTCGGAGCACAGAAAGGAAACGTTTTTAATAAACATAATTTTTGCTTTTGGAAAATGGGCTCCGCCATTGAAGAGGGGAAAACTGAACACTTGGAGTGATTCTGATGGTTCTGATACAACTTGGAGTTAAATCACTCCAAGTTGCATCAGAAATCGGAAACGGCAGGAGGAAACATGCAATTTCAAATTCTACAAATTCGCCACACCCCTATCACGAACTTGCACAAGAATGTCGATCAACGCATATTCGCTGAAGTCTCGACCAAAACAACAATGCAAAAGTCATATGACACACACTAACTCAATGGACTCAATCTGCCACTCGAACTGCTCAAAGTCGACTGTAGTATGTCCGTTTCATTTCTCCCCCCCCCCCCCCCCCCCTCCCCTCTCTCTCTCTCTCTCTCTCCTCCCCCCCCCTCCCCCGGGCGAACTGCTGTTCGTGTAGAACATGACTTCTCGGCTCTTAGCTTCCTATTAGACCAAAGACGAGACAAAAAAATAAACCTCGGTTGTGCCTTTTTACTGGATACCGTCTCTCATAAAACAAGTTTCGAAAACATCCTTATAGAGCTGCTCCGGTAGACTTCATGCACTGACCGCGTGACAAATGGCGTCAGGTGCCGGGTTCCGCGTGAACGGTTTGCGAGTCCACAGTAATCCATTGCACAGTTGCGGTAAAAACTAGTTTATGGAGAACCGAGGTACTGCAAGTAACTTAGTAATTTCAGACGGCAAGTATTGAGCGCCGCCCGCATCTTTGACCCAATACTAAAAATCTAGGCAATCGTCGATTCTCCAAACCGTTCCTTGTAAAGGCTGTACGAGTAGTGTTAGGAGAATTGATTTTTATAGATTATCTGCCATTTTCATGTATACGCTGAACTAAATATAGTTGACATACAATTCCTACCGACTAACAAGGATGGTAGCAGAGTATAGTAAAGGCGTCGTGGTATATAAGACATCGCGAAAAGGTTTGTAAGGTTGAATCAGGCGTTTTTGCGTATCTAGTCAGATATGATCAGTGCCAGCATGGTTGGGTTGGATATCTGCAAAGTTTCTGGGCTGCGGTACCTTAATATTATCCTATCCAGCTTAATATAATTGATGAAAATTTGGAGGCTTATAAGCGGCTGAATATATACTATGATTCGTGTTGACATATTAGCGAGTTCATTATTTGTAGCACTGTACCTTCGTTTTGACAACCTTGGCCGCATGTGGGTATTCCCTTCCCCTTTCAGTCTAACTATACAAGCATTAGATGAAAGCAGTGCTCGTGATACGTGCTGAGAATATTGCTACGTGGTTAACAGAAAACAATCACAACAGGGAATGGCGGGGGCGGGCGTGGAGTGCCCTACGCGCACACATTTGCATATTGATTTATCTTCAATTATACGGCATTTTGTCCAAAAGAGCCCTCCCTATTTCATAAGCAACGCAAAATCAAGCGCAAGAGACTGCGTCTGTGAAAACAAGCGCGAATTACCAGCACAAATGTGCTTGTGGTTGCGTAAAAAAAAACCTTCAGAAACATTTCTTGTGTCCGCACGTGAAACAATGTTGCCGTACCTTTTGCCACGGCCCTGGAAACATCAAAGGACACACGTCCTCGTTTTCTCAGGCCATAAGGATCTTGCTTGCGTCGCTCATGGCTTAACCACGTCATTTGTAATTTCGTTTCTTTCGTGCATGGTATAGCAGTCGATACGTGCTTATTCACTACCTGGCAGAAATTGATACATGCTAAAGTTAATTGAAACAAAACTGTTACAATGGCTCGACTCTTGTGGGTCACGATCATCAATCAACCTACTGAGGTTATGAACTGATCACCCCTGAGGAGGGGTCGCATCACTGATTTTCCATGCGGGCCGTAGAAAACATCGTTTAGGCTACTTTCGCAAAGCCCTTTCGATAGATAATTGCAATATTTTTCTAGAAACAACGACGAACATGAAAGTTAAACACGGGCAAGAATTCAATAAAAAAAATAGTTACAAACAAATCACGACTTACATTAACCGGCCGACATTTTCCTTTCCAAAAGATCCGGAACTTTCTATGTTCATCTTTGACGCACTTCACACAAACAGGAATTAGTTTGTTACAATAACTAAAGGTTGAAACATGCGACATTTCACGAAACAAAACTGGACATTGAAAACATTCTGTGAGTAATATGGTCGGAGACCCCGCGGTTTTTTTAGTGCTGCTGCTCTTTGTTGCGACATTTGTTGTACTAACTGTGTATATACATAACAAACAAAACAACACTGTAATGCCATATATTTGCATCCGTTTTTTTTTTCCCAGAACTTGGCTGTCAATGTCAAAAGACTATAAAGCCTTGACGCAGGCCACGAAACGGAGACTCCTTGGGAATGGGAGGTATTAATTTAACGTTATGAAGCCACTGCTACCACAGGAGATATGGAAGGTATCTACAAGTTTCAACGTCATTTTTCGAGTGCATTGCCCCGATTAAAGTTCGTGTTCCTTTTAATCTCGATTATTTTGCTGTTATCGTTTTGAAAGCGGTAAATTGCGGTTTGTTGTTGTCAGATCGGCTAAATTCTACGCTTTTTCTTCCTCACTGTCGCTTTCTTCCTGATGATACTATAACGAAAATCCATTATAATATTGCCATTCCCGCGGAAACGGCACGATCAGTAAGATCAGTAATCACATTTGGTCACGTTCGGGTTCCCGAAAGAGGGACGAAAATCAACGACGTGATCGAAGTCACGCACAGATTTATTCTTCTTCTTCTGCTTCGTTTTTTACTTATGCTTACCGCACTTATCGAGTAAAATAATGTAACTTTAACAAGAAATTTCTCATTGCAGAGGAATAAACACGAAACGAAAGGAACGCGACAAAATTGTTAACAAAATTCGAAACGCAATCAAGTTGGGAAGACAAAATCGGTACCACAGAAGATGCGGCTACCATTACTGAATTTCCATGATGCAAACTGACCGGTGAATGAAAATAATTTGCGTCGTATGGCAGCTGGTGAAATTATAATAATTATCTAGCAGAAGGACGTACTAAAAGAGAAAAAACTCGGCGTAACATCACAGTTTAGTAAATCTCAAATTATGTGCACAATATTGATTTCCGAGTGAAGTGGACTGCATCATGTATACAATAATTACATGCAACGCCGGCCCTTTTCTTCGGCGCCATGTCGGAAAACTGACCGTCCGTTGTACAGACGGGTAAATAAAAGTTTCGCAAATGCAGTCTTTTTTAACTGTACATAATAAAGTCGACTCGGATCAGTATTTCAACCGAATCGCGACTGTTTGCCCGAATTTTCCTTGCGGTTATACTACTTCACTCCATGCACGGAAGTTATATTTATGCGTGTCATGTTTGTGTCGGTTGTCACTGTCGAGCTTTTCACTCCATGGTCGACTCAGGCTCGATCGCTCGATATTTGTCGTCACGTTCATCAAAATAATGCTCAACGTTAGCATAAAAACGAATTACGGCAAAAACTGGAGGAAGAAAGGTTCAAATCGATGTGCAGTACACGCCGCTGCTTTGTGACGAATCCGCTCTGCATATGAAATTTCTGTCACGGCTAGCCGGTTGCTTACATAGTTGATACCACAATTTGTGGCACACACAAAAGTATTACTTACATTCGTGCTCTGTCCTGAAGTTCTGAATATGCTATCCCAACGACCATACTAACCGTTCGCCGCGGAAAGCAAAGATGACTCAAATGATGTTCCTTGTCATGCTTGCCGTATTTCAAAGGGAAAACCGTCACTTTGACGTCACAAAGATGTCACAGGTGCGTGCGTCAAACCTGACGTCACGACCAATAAGCTTTCAGTGATTACAACAAGAGGTGTCAGGGAAAATTAGCCTAAAATACTTGCTTTCAAATAGGTTGGCTTTTCATTTGCGTTTATAGCATTTAGTGCGCTAAATTGACATGTCACCCCCTTTTCGTCCACTGCAGTACGTGGCTATGTTTAAAACGTGGAACGGAGAACCCTGGAAGTGGGAACCGGGAACCGGGAATCGCGAACGCGGAACTGGGAACCGGGATCTGGAAAGCGGAACGCAAATATTGGGAATTTAATCAGAATAAAAACCAAATTACTGGATTTTTGAAGATTTTTTTCTCGGTTTTTGCCTGATAAAGGAACCTATAATTTGTCTGATTTACCCGCAAGTTACAGTTGTTAATGAGTAAAATGGTTCAAAAAAACCCGTCCTCACAAGAAAAGAGAATTTCTGGTGGCCAGCGTCATTGTTGCCAGCTGGCCAATCAGGTTAGATTTTTGCCTACTGACCAATCAGACCAAATCACGTGATTAATGAGTGCATTAGAAGCCAATGACCGCTCATTACGCCTGTCTTTCGTTTCATCATCGCGTGGTGCACGTTACTGTTGGCTGTTTAAGCTTTCGATTAACAAATCTTATGGCTGTTGCAGTACAAGAATGCCATAGAAATTTTGTAATTTTCCGGTTTTGTTGTGGTTAACATTAGTTCCAATTTGTACTGCATTGGCAAATCAGCAAAGTATTTCCTTTTCACTCATTGTTGAACAACTGTAACCGGAAAATAAAACAGAAAAAGCTTCCCGGTTCCCAGCTTTCCAGTTCCTAGGTTCCCGGTTCCCCGTTCTCCGTTCCCGGTTCCCGGTTCCAGGTTTTAAACATAGCCTCAGTACGTAAATAAAAGTGGTTGGAATAATTGTGTGCTAATTGTTAGAGGACTCCTATCAAGTCTATTTGCCGTGTGTTTCTCTACTGGTGATGGTTGCCTTGGAGTCATTGCGCCCACGTAAACTGGCGGTAGACAGTGTGTGCCTCGTCTCTCGCTAATTGTATGAAATCAGCACACGCACATAATACGAAAGCTCTACGTAGAAATCGTTTAAAAAACGTGCTATATTCGAAAACGTCAGAGAATATGTAAAGATAATTATTATCTCTTCTCCTTCATCTGATTTGGTTCAGCGGAAAAAGGCAGGGAAACTAAACGACGTGAACTTAAATTTCAAGTTCTGGAGTTACTGAAATAAATATTCTCCCTAGTCACACACAGCAACTGCGCTCTTTGAATACGGAAACAAAATTTTCTGTCCGAGGTATAAACAAGCGATCGCCTCCCTTGACCAGGCTCGAGTCTAAGGCCCTGTTTATATGAGAAAAAGTTGGCCCGGGGACCCGAGTCTGGGAGCGCCAACCATTCATACATTTCTTTATAAATCGAAGCGGGCGTTTACATGACAAATCACAACTTGTCTCTTGTAACAGGGTGACAGACTGTTAAAAACAGAATTTCGGCATCATCGAAAACAAATTTAGACTTTTATCAAGTGTCCCAACTAATTATGTCGCCGATTGTAGCTCGGTTAAGCCTGGTTTCCATACAATCGTCTCTGACGTAAGGATCGTCTCTGTCGCTTTTTTTTTTGTCGACGCAAGGATAGAACACGGTTCTATCGGGACGATCGAGTTGCTTCTGAAGTAAGAATCGTTTGAAACAACCGCAAGAGTGTTTCCATATAATCTTCCCGATCGCTTGACAAAAAATTCTGTGACAGAGACGATCCTTACGTCAGAGACGATTATATGAAAACCAGGTTTTAGGTGAGCCGGTTCGGTTTGCCGAGATCCTGTTATGGCTGTGAAATACACCAAAAAGATCAAGTGCGCGATAACACTGCGCTCTTTTTGGCCGCGCAAAAAGTCGATGACCTGCACACGACGAGCTCAGCAGGAAATACAATATTGGTCGAAGGCCTATTAGGACTACCGAAACCCCCCGGGGGAGGGGGGGGGGGTGGCTCCTCAAAATTTTGGGTGGGGAGTGTGCCGCCTGGGACTGAAACTCTTACCCTGTTTCAGACCAAAATTTGCGATTTTCGACCCTTTTTCAGACCAAATATAATCAAAATATCCGACCCTAATCCAGACCAAAGGCTCATAATCGATATCCTATTTCAGACTAAAATGCTGAAAATGATTTTAATGCCGATACAGTAAAACTGTACGAAGCTGTGAGACAGACCAAACAGTACAGCAACTATGCAAGCCCGTTCGGACCTGTAAGTACTAGGGACTTTAAGAAAGCTAGGACGGCGACACCAACGCGAGGGACCAGAAAAAAAGTGTCCATATTCCTATGCCTTTGAAACTTTACCTATTTTTAGGTTACTCATTTTGTTTCGTTTAGGTCGAGGTTCTATTTCTTTTATCGTCTCTTACTAAGAGGAACGACTGTCGTAATTTCTCGAAATGTCCTCCTCCTCCTCAAAACAACTCCAAGAAACATTTGAAGTCGCACGCGAGAGCACGACTGACCCCGAGATCAAACGCGCTCCTTTTGTCTCTCTGCAACTAGTTTTAGGGTTCGTTCGATTGATCGTATTCTGGAATAGGAATAGCTAAAATGCCGATCCAAAGTTTTGCTTGTTCTGGGGGAATTTTTTTTCGGAATTGTTTTCAAAACCTTCACGCTGACATTTGGACAGCTCGACATAATTCAGCTCCAAAGCAAAATATTTTCCCCGAGCGTAAGCGAGGGTAATAATCACAACGCTAATGCAGTAGTATCGCCTTATCTGGAGACTCCAAGCGCGTCGCCATCTCGAAATTTAATGTTCGTCTGTCAGTCTGTCAGTCTGTCAGTCAGTCTGGCGTACGACCTTGTTCCCAGGCTCTAGGCAAGAACTGTAAACCGCCATTTTCTTTGGTGACATGCGATAGAGTACGAACGGAAGTGATTTTGTACAACAAGATGCAGATACAAGGCCAAGCAGTTCGACGGACGGCTGTAAACTGCCCGGATATTTTGCCAGTGTATCGGAGGCAAGCTTGCTAGCCGTGAAACGAGTTCTTTAAGGCATCGACTGGCCTACCTGAACACAATCCCAGACGCCAGTGTTGTGTTAAAACGCAGATACTTCTTCAGAAAGGAATAGCAAATTACAGTCGGTGGATATCGAACAAACACCGTGGCAAATTTCACCTTTTACAATAACAGGATTGTAGTTTTCAGAATCCAAGTTTTGACAAGCCATGCATGACGACGCACAATACAATGGACTAAGTGGAATTTCCGTACTGTACTAGGACTGCTCTATACAGTGTGTTTTGAAATCATTGAAGACATAAACAATAGTGTTTTGGGTTTTGTTTCCTTTGCTGGAAAAGAGCTAAAGCTATGGCTTTCAGGAACCGGCGAGTTTTGAAAAATTACATCCATAACGTACAGTACGCGTATGTTATTTTTAAAGTTGTGTTATAGTTATGGTATTTCAACAATCGCCGTATATTTTGTCGTTTGATGCCCCGGGAACTGTGATGAAGGCCAAGTCGGATTATATTGTGATCTTTTCGCAAGTTTTCAAAGCTATTTCAGAGTGCCTTCGTGTCATCCGATTCCGGACATATTTGCATAATTTCGCTGACAATCTGACATATGGAAATGCTGTGAAGTTTTCTCGCCGTGTTTGTTGGCACACTGTATTCAAGGATGAAATGTAACCGGGCTGAAGTGCTCTTGCTTTCTGAAGGCTATTAAAGTAGAAAATACCCGGCCAGGGGCCACTGCTTTCCAAATTAAACAATTACAGTCTATTTGTATATTATTGTCTATGGGTGACCGAATTTGCTCGCTCACCACAATCGGACCTCGTAATATTAACCGGGCTTGCTCGCTCAGTTCAATCGGAACTTGTATTATTTAGTGACTTGGTTTCTTTTTTCTGTCAAAGATTTGAAATTCGTCAAACGCGGTATGAAAAGTTGTTGTGTTCAAAATTGAATCCTTGCCAAAATTCACACATTTTGCGAGACTTCAAACGCGTGTAAACAAGCGACTCCTGCTTTGGAAAAAAAAAAAAAAAAAAAAAAAGTGGTTAGGATACAGCGTTGGCTGGAGAAATCGTGGCTTTTCTTAAAATTCATTAAAATTTTGGTGTCGAAGATCGACTTTGCTGACTGTGCAAAACTGATCGAGTCACGATTCTATTTGCGCTTTTCTTGGCTTTCAAGTCTCGGGAGTATTCTGTAGTTGCGTGTAAAAGTTGTCTCAGTGAATTTTGGAATTCAGCTAGTGTCCACGAAAATTGCAGACTGTGCACGTTGTCTGAACTAAACCAGACTTCCAAGCGGCAAAGATTTTTTTAGCGGCCGACTGGTGACGTCGCTACACAAACCGTGGTTTGTAAAAAAGATTTTAAAATAATCTCCAATCGGAAAATAAACAAGAATCCCGCTTTCCAAAAACCCACTACAGAGCGAGGGGATATCTGCGATTATCGTATTTCTAGTATCAATCAATATCGCTATTCCTATTCCGGAATAGACCCAATCGAACGCGTCCTTATTGTTTCACCGACGTTGCCGTCGTCCTCTCCCGTCGGGTATCTTAAAGTCCCTACTATTCGTATTTGACCCCAGGCTTACGGCTCGCCCCATGTAATCGCGAGCTGAACACATCTCGACACACCGAGCCAGCCAGGCCCTAACTGCTTGCACAATTTTAGTTCTGTATGCAGTGTACCTTTACTATCGTGTAAGCAAATGACTGTTCGCCAGCATTTATGGTGCTCGAATCGGAGTTTGCCATTTAGTTTAGCAATTTGTTACGTAATCAACACTGACGACATCTAGGCAGAAAGGGATTCTCGAACGTGTCGTCAAACACCCTGCTGTTCCACTCATTCAAATAATTTCATTTGGTCGATTAACGTGAACTAAAAACATTAACTCGAGATAGTGCTTTAAATTTTCATTAGCGAACAACCACAAACTTGTTATTGTGGTGTGTTCTCTTCATGGTGTTGGCTCTGATTGGATGTTATGCCATCATTCCACCAAATGCACTCACAGTTCAAAAAGAAAAAAAAAAGGTGTAAGTCATTTGAATCAATCATCATTTTCGTGCTCGTTATCTTAAATATATTTTGAGTAAACATGTTGGAGTTGCTATTTGTTATGAAGGTCGGAAAGCGTTCGCAGTTTAGTGGCCTTTAGTGTAGAAAATGTACCCAAATATTCACTTCAGAAAAAAGCGCACTGAATCAAGAATACAGGCTGGAATAATAAGCGGGCCGAACAGTTTGACGCATAGGTACATACCTCGAAAAGAAGAGATTCTCCTCGTTTTGAAAAACACACATCATTTTAGCAGACGGTTAAAAGGCAGGTGCATAACTGAACTCGAGTTCTCACAAACTCCACGTCCTTCTCTCGGTCGTGGGGTAAATTAACAGAATGCCTTTCGATGTTTCGCCAGCAAAAGACGAGTCAGAATGACGACCAAACTTTGAGCAACACACGTAAATTGACGTACCTTAAGGCTGATTGGTTTCCGAGGTGATTCCAATGACGCACTTTAACAGGAGATGACGGTTACAAAAGAACCAACCTCGAAAAAACTCAAAATTTGTGTTTTGGCAAAACAAGAAGCTTTACGGAGTGCATTCTCAATTCGCTGATAGGCTAATGTGGGTTATAATAAACATTTCACAACATTTTACCGCAAACATCACGGGGAAGCAAAGTTCCGGAACATTGTTTTGATGTCATAACCTCGTTAGTTACGGTTGCCACCTGCTATTTTGGAGGGTAATGTCCGGCAAAGAAGAAGGAAAAAGTCACCAGAAGGTTCTGATCGTCATATCATAAATTTGTTTTCTTTGTCAGCATCTTGAGCTGATTAACCCTTTCACTCCTGAGTGATCAACTTCAATTTTCTCCTTCAGTTTTTTAAGAGATATCATTCAGTATGGAGAATTTGCTACTTGATAGTTTGCTCAGATGAAAGCTGATTGGCCTATCAATTCTCACTACATCGTGCATACATTTTCTTCTGAATGGTTGGGAGAATTTGTATTATGAGCTGAGGAGTGAAAGGTTAAAATATTTGTACAGTGACTCAGAGGAAGTCAAGGCTTTTTCTTTTTTTATTTCTTTTAAATATTCTGATACCTGGAACAGAGGAAGGATACTGGTTTTGGGACAATTCTCTCATTCTGATTATTTAAATGCTTATTATTCAGTCTTTGTTCTCTAAAGGAAACAAAGAGTTAAGTTGGTTATTTTATTTAGTTTCAATTATCTTGTGTTGGGTATATTTATGCTTTGAACATCCAGGGACCATATTCACAAAGCTTGCTCATAAACGAAAATGTTCGTAAGTTAGTATGACAATGATCTATGCACACTATCTTGCACAAGATAGTATCAGGGGCGTAGCTAGCGATTTTGTAACTGTATGCACAAAGGGACTATTTTGATAACCTCTCCTTCACAGTTAAAGATTAACTAGCATCAGGTGGGGCTGACACTGAGGGAGATATGTGACGCGTTTTTTCACGTAACGTACACTATAATACAAAAAAATATATGAAATCAATTTAATGATCAAAACGTCTTCAAGCCATTGGAAATTTATTTTTGTCAGATTAAAAAAATTCTCAGATTTTAGCTGTATGCCCGTGCATATGTGCGTATATGGTAGCTATGCCCCTGAGTATGCATAAGTCATACTTACAAGGTTTACTGGTAAGTCGTAGTTATAAACATACAAGCATACACACAGTAGTTCCAAAGACCAAGGAATCTGTGGTGTAACTCAGCCAAAAGAAAGGCATGCCATATTGAATACTCCTGAGACCTGAGAGCAATCAAGGAGTCTCCCTATATTTGATCAAGTGGATCTTTTCTTTGATAGAATTGATAAGATCTTCTGCAGTGGGAGGTGGGACTGTCACTCTTGCAGCTTTGTATGAAACATATGGTTTGAGCTGCAGAATGACATAAAACGTAATATTAATGTATTGTATAATGTTGGTCATTCTGTATTGCCTGTTTCTACATACATACATACATACATACATACATACTTTATTTGGTAATGCAGGTTTAGAAAATGGCAGCAAAAAGCTATGTGGACCTACAAACTTCTTAAGTGGGAGGTCATTGGAGTATATGCTATACAGCCTGGGTCCTAACAGGGAACCTTGTGGGACCCCTGTGTCAACTTTCATAACATCAGATTTACAGCCATTCTGCACCTGTAACCCTCTCTGCTCATAGGGGGCATGTCCAATTCACAGAACCAATGGATCCAACAGAACCCTGACCATAACCCTAATCCTAACCTAGGGTTAGGGTGCCGTTGGGTCCATGAATTAGACATGCACGGTTTATAGGTAAGGCTTTCAGTAATAGCATCCAGTTGACCTCACTCTGATGCTCCCTTTGATCATGTCATTTTGCATAGTCTAGTTTCTGGCTACAATGTGCAACATGTAGCTTTTTAATAATTTTATTATAAGCAACTGTAAGAGCTCACCTCAAACCCTGTAAGGTCTGGTACAATAAATTCTGGAACTTTTCTCTGAACAATTCGATATCCACCTGCACATGTTGATAATTTAATATGTTTCAATACTCGACAGTTGTCTTTCTTGACTAGCTGGCTAAAGTAGAGAATACCTGGCCATACTTTCCATAACAAACAAGAATCCCGCTTTCCGAAAACCCACTACAGAGCGAGGGGATATCTGCGATTATCGTATTTCTAGTTTATCACAATTGCTTCATTCAACAAAGCACTATATTTATGACTGACCGGGTATTCTATACTTGCTCATTCACAGTGGGTGGCCCACTTTTAAACCTAGTGTGTGTACGTGCGTGTACGTGCGTGTACGTGTGTGTTTATATATCTGCACGTGCTAGCTGGTGTAGCCGTTGTTCCGTCGGCGTGTGTGTGGTGTGACTGAACAAGAAGAGGCACTTGCTACACACCTTGTCTTGTGTGATGCCCTGGTGGTCTTACTCCGCGGCCTGAAAGTCAAGCGAAGGCAAACGTTGTCAATTAAATTGTTAGACCACCGTTCAACACTACAGTAGTTCACCATGTATCCAAATTGACATTAGTTCAGTGATCAAAACTTGATTCAGTAAGATAAAACACACTTGCCTTTATAGAAGTTCTTATTTCCTCGTTTACCAGTCATCACCCCACGTGTAGCGCCTCGTAAGAGGCCTCGAACAATGTTCAGAGGCATTTCTGCGAATATTCAAAATGGCGCTTGTGGCTTGGCGACCAGGCTCTCTTATGGCCCAGAGGCCTGATGATGAGATTGCTTGGCTACCAGGCCATTCTCTTGGGACGCCTGCTGTCGATTGACAAGAGTAGTCCTCGATCGGATCGGAAAGCAAAGATGTTTGCAATCAGTGGAAATGTTAAAGGAACCAGGCTAGACGTCTAACGATATTAGCGAGATGAGTGGTGCAAGGAAAAAATCTACAAGCAAAGAAAGTCCAGCAAGAAAACAAAGTAGTTCCAGCTACGTAGCACAGGAGAAAATAAAAGAGGTAGATCACTTTCAGCTGATGTTTTGCATGAAGAGGTATTTTGGAGCCTGTGCAATGCAGTAACTTTTGAAAACTGTTGCCTGACCCCGGCCATTGGGGAGGGGAGGGAAAAATTTTTAGTGGAGCATCATCTATTATTAACACTGAAAGTGATGCAAGGATATCGTGTTCTTTTTAGCTCTCATTGAATGATCTACTTCGGAAAAGAGGGCAGTGCACTCATGACACTGCATGTAATATGCTGAACGAGCACTTTTATCCTTCGTTCACAGCTTGAACACCAGGTCTCTGACTTGAAGAAACGTCTTGATGAACTCCGCAAGGCAAAAAATACCAGAATCATCAAGAGGGACAAAGAATATGTTTCTACGGGAATCCCTCAACATGCTGTCAGTTCTAATTCATTTGTGCAGCCACCACAGGACTGTACAGCACATACGGACAGAATTCATCTGTTGGAGTCAAAGTTAAAAGAAAGTGAGATGAAGATGGAAAAGGAAGAAAGCTACCATCGAGATGAAATCTTAAAATGGAGTGAAAAGTGCAAAGCTGAGGTGGAAACCTTGAAGATCAGGCCTTCCTTTTCCTCCCCTCCCTCCTGAAAAATAGAAATGGTTCTTCTCCTCCCAGGTCTTCACTACCTTTTATATTAGGGACTTTAAGATACAGGGTGGGAGAAGATGACGGCAATGTCAGTCAAAAACTAATCACAGAAGACAAAAGGAGCACGTGAATATCTGAAATTGACATGATTTTGGGGTCATCATGCTCTCACGTGCGACTTCAAAGGCTTCTTTTTATGTTACTGTCAGGACATGGACGACATTTCGAGAAATTGTAACAGTCGTTCTTCTTAGTAGGAGACAATGAAAGCAATAGAACCTCAGCAAAATGGAAAACAAATTGAGCAACCTAAGAATAGACAAAGTTACAAAGACATAAGGAATACAGACACACTATTTTGTGGTTTCTCGTGCTGCTGTCGCTGTCCTAGGTTTCCTAAACTCCCTATTGTTTGGGGGACAGGGCCTGATTCAGGTTACTTTCAAAACAAGCATAGCCTGGTATAGCTACCTAATTATCATGTGTAGCTCTGCTGACTGTGAGAAGAATCAAAATGTGGAATCAGTTATGAGGTTCAGGCGAATAGCTTCAATTCCTGATTTTACATGAATGTTTTAAAGTGATAGTCTTTTTCAAAAAATCATCCAGCAGTGGGGAAAAGTCCATGGTCTGGGATCCAGCAGGACAAGGGTTAGAGTTAATGGTATCACTGGGGGTGGGGAAAATAACATTACTGGCCTCACTTGACTTGAGCCAATTTTGTACATTTTCATTTAAGCACTGAGTTACCACAAAGACTGAGCTTCAGCTACAGATGACCAGTTGTCAAGAGTGAATTCAACTATCAATATTTCTGTCTTGTTTTTGTTGTTCACGGTCAGGTTAAGCCTACTGAGGATCCCAGTCTAGTTGCTGAAATCACAAAGCTAAGGAAGCAAAACAAAGAACTGCTGGAGGAAAATGAGGAACTAAAGTCAAAGACAACTGAACTTCACCTGGAAATCGAAGACATTATGGAAATGTTGAGCAGGAAGGAAGCAGAATGGTGTTCAAAAGAGGACATGCTAAAAATTGAGGTAATGACTTCCTGTCGAAATATATGTTTTAGGCAATTATATCCTGTAACTATAAAGAAATACATTATATCAACATGTTTATATAATTATTTTATGGTTACCCAAGTCACTTAAATGGTATAACCAAGAACATTTGGAGTAGTTCTATGTGATCACGTGACAGATGTATTTGTATCACTCACACTTGGACCGACAACCTTTCCGGGATTGACTGTAAATATGTATCACAAAGGGGGTAAATGGCCTTCATGAGTAATAAAACACTTTCACAGCATTTTACAACAGCTTATATCATAAACTTTATCATGTGAAATAGTGAACTCCTGAGTAATTTTCCAGTTTGAATGGAGTTTGAATGCATTTATTGTACCGTGCAGCTGAAAACCCAGTGGGGTGAAAAGTATCAGAGGTGGATGGCTCAGACAGAGCAGAAGATCGAGGAGCTTCAAGCTGCCAACAACTACCTGTAAGGATTCCATTGACTGAAATTGTATGGGCGATGTAGCTCAGTCCTCTCATCTTTTGGCATGGATTGGATTGTGTCCTGACAACTTTTAAAATCTAATATTTTCAAACTGTTCTTTTTTTCCTCCAGGAAAACACTGTTGGCAAAACAAACTTGAGGAAACAACCAGAATTTTTTCTGTAAATACTGTATGTATAGTAATCATAACCCTTGAACTGCCAAAACAACCCAGCCAAAAAAACAGCAAATCATCATATGAAACGTACACATGTGACAACAATGAAAACTCTAAGATATGACTATATGTTATATAAAGGGAATATAGCATTTTTACACAATATTACATAGAGGTCTATGAACCTGCAGCAATATTTTTTTTTACAAGTACATACAAACAAAACTCTTTCAATGACGTAAAGCCTCCTTTATTACGGCAGTGAGTCTTTCTAGTAATATTTTTGTACGTATCACACTTGAATATATTACAGACTTTTTACTTGTCAAAACAAGGACTAGCCGGTACATAATATTATTATCAAACATCTAACCTCTAGTTTATGTTTTTAGTAGGCTTTACTTGCCAGTGCAGAGTGACCAAGAACATGATGTCGTCTTGCCTAAATGTATCTTGTCCCTTTAATCCCAGAAATGTTTAAAGTACGCTCTTTCTTTATAGCTTCTGAGCTAAGACTTGTAACAAATTGTGTTGAAGTTCTAGTTGAACAAATACGTTTATGGCGAACAGACCATCATAGATAGCACAGAGTTGAACTGTATCGTACAGGATTGATAGCTTGCTTAGACAAAAGCTGATAAAACCATAAATTCTTACAACAACTTGGAGGGGAGAATTTGTATATTTATGAGCTCAGGAGTAAAAGGGTCATCTTTGACCATACACATAATAGAATTTCCACATTAGTGGTTTGCTTGTGGTTAGTTTGCACCACGTGTGTTTAGTTCAGATGCAGATTCAGGTTTTAGACAAATCATACTTTGAACAACTGGAGAACATTAAGTTGAGAGAATTAATATAATTCTCTAATTCCTGATTCTGATCAAATTAAAGTTTCTCCTTTCAAACTTTGATCAAAGATATGTGGCAGAGCAAAGAGAAAATTGCATCTGAAAGAAACAAATATTTTGCACACCTGCTGTAAAGCTATAAAGGTTTTGTGGCAACCCCTGGCTGCCATGCAATAAATTATCTGAACTAGCTGTCTTGTACAGTCCATTCTTATTTTCAAATTCAATAATACTGTCACCATGCAGCTCATCTTGAGCTGGGGCTACTTTACAGCAAATATTATTTTGATACAGAATTCTTTACTTCACTCAACATAATGTGTCATTATACAATATTCTGCCCAAATAAAAATTCTGTTGTAGAATAAATTGCCAAACATCTAATATTGTAAAGTGTTGAAACAAAATGCACCAATCTGACAATAATTATTATTATTTTGGCACATACTTCTTTTCTTGTTTCCAAGAGTACAATAGAGCATACCTGAGTTGCCCCTGGCTTCTTTTTCAAAACAAGGTATAAAATAAACCTTTGAAAAAATGCACGAAAATGATAAATGTCACTTGAAAAAAACTTTTTTTTGGCTTGACACACTAGGTACACCTCATTTGAGGCAAAAGTAATCTGTAAACGTCTTTGAAACACTGCTGTTAGATAATGATTTTCTGAATGAGGGTCCTAACAAGACCTGTAAAAAGAATCAGTTGGTAATAGCTGCATTACATTCTAATGGTTTCTTTGTGTATGAGCCTTGATTTCAGCTCACCGACATACTTTCAGCAATAATTATTGTTCCTGAGTCAAGATGACAGGATGTTAAATACCTTGTTAGCACCCAAATGTCTTATAGGTTGCTTCACTTATGAACATTTTATCCATTGATAAGCTACTTTCCTCCATGTGGTTCCTCCAGACTACCATCTTAGGAGTGCATTTCTTTGGGCCTATTCAGGTCTAGGATAGTGGTTCAGTGCTGATTGGGAAAGTCTTCCAGTTTATGGTTGACGTGACTGATGATGTATCACGAATAAAATTACTATTTACAGTGAAGACAACCTGGCACAAAACTGGCCCTAGAACAAAAAACTGTTTAGGTCGGAATAGACTCAAAGAAATGTGGCCCTAATTTCCAACTTGAGGTTTGAGGAATTCACTGCACCTACTGTTTACACATACAGAGGAAAACAAAATAATGTGTAAGATAGCAAAGTTCTACACAAATCATGTTCAGAGCCTGATGAAAGCCACATTCTCTAGCTGGGAACTGCAGTACTAGACATTCCCATCATGCTACCACAGTAGATTTTCTTGCTCTGTTCAAACTATCTGGATTAGTGACTCACGGCTACAGGCAAGCTGCCCTGATGTCAGTCTTCTTTCACACAGAAACTACTCTGGTTCCAGAGGTCATTACTGTACTCTTTAAAGAGTTTTCCAACATGAACAGCAGCAACAAAGTGAGTGGAAAGGATCCCTGGGCGTGCGAGGTAGCAACCTCACTTCCATGAGTTCAGAATCTGAACTTTGTTGCTGATTGGTTAATCGCCTTGAGACATGGTAACAGAAAGCTGCTTCATTTTATTGGCTCTTTCAAACTGGTTTTAGCAGTTCTGTTTAACAAACAAAATGACAATAGCGAGCAAGAAGAACTGGCATGGAAGTGAGCTTGCTAAATTGCACACCCAGAGGTTCCCTCACCACCATTCACCTGTGCTGCTCTTCATTGGCAAGCGAGGAACCTCTGGAACCAGGGTACACAGAAACATACAGAAAGCACAAAAATAAATCACACTAAAGGATATATGTAATACTGGTATTACGGTACATGTTCCCACAAACAGGATAAACTATAGAAGGATGGTTGTTTCAGTGAAATCCTGTCTCCAACTGTGACTTCTCCTGCAGTCAAGAAATCAAGATACCTGGAGGAGTGTGGATCAAACTGAACAGAGGCCATTATTAATGCACCAATGTGACTCCCACTGAAGACAGCTGAACTGGACAAAAGAAAACATTCTCAGCTATGTTTTCAGTCAATACCTGGTAGTCACCACTTTGAGTACAGCCTTTCTGCCCCATCAACATCCTAGAGACATAATTCAAAGATTCATTCCAGTTAACAGATCATTGCAGAGCTTCTTATACTGCCACTGGTTTCCACTGACGCGAGACAGGCGAAGTCCATTCAATTCCATACAAGGCAGCTTACAAACTTCTATTTTCATGCACACCCCACCCTGCTGGAGTGTGAACACCTGTTGTGCCTGTTCATACCAGATACTGGCAGATCTCTCATCAAGCGTCTGCTTGATTTCACTCAGAATGTCCGGGACACACTTGGTTGAAGTCCTGTTCACAGAAAAGGCCACACGAAGACTATTAGCTGTCATCCCACTCATCTCTCCTCCTGACTGGAGCGATGGGTCAGTATAGATCATCCCATTTGATGACATGTGTTGGGTTAGTAAACCACCACTCAAAATGCCTTCTTTTGAGTTAATGCTGTTGTTGTTCATCATGTCCCTAGTGTGGTTCTGAGTGCCCACAACATTGTTTGCAGCTGCTCTCCGTAGGAGATCTACTGAATTCCGAGCATCTTGTACTGTTGATACCGTGTGGTGACGTCGGTGATGAAGAGGTGATCTCTGTCCTGTACTTGTGCCAAGCCTAGGACCAGCAAGGTTGGTGCCAAAGTTTGCAAGAATTGCTGCGGAGGATGGAGGGAATCCCAAACGGACTCGAGTGAGTTCATCCAGCTCATTCTCATGCACTACTGCATTGCCAAGATTCAAAACTCCAGGGCTTGAGGTGTACCCATGACTTTCTGAATTAGAAGAAATTTCTGAAAGAGTTCCACTTGAGCCACTGCAGCCAATGTCAGGCATAGGGTAGCGCTGATTCAGGGGTACTGCTGATATAAAGGGTGCTTGCGGAGAAAGTGGTGGAGAAGAGAGTGGTGCTGGTTGATCTGGAATAAAGGACGGTGCTGAAGGGGTGGTGGAAAGAATGGACTGAGCACAAAAAGCTGCTGAGGTTTCTGCTGCTGAGGAAGGATTTGGTTCCTCCAAAATCAAGCTCGACCTGGGAGACCCACTGCTTATCCCCATAACCACAGGAGCATCTTGTGCAATGGATCCAGCAGCAGACTGCAAGAGAGTTGAGTTGTCGTACTGCACCGTTGACTGTTGTTCAATGTTGAGCCGCTGAAGTTGCTGGTTCAGTTGCTCTTGATGCGCCAAGTTGAGCCTCTGTTCCATCAAGAATTCCTGATTTGTGTCAGTCTCTTTGAATGGCACATCTTGAGATGTACTCAATCCAGCTGTTACCTCCAATTCCTGGCTCCTGTGCTGCTGCATGAATGGTGCCAGATCAGCAGCCAAGGCATCAGGTCCATCTGATGCTCGGCGTCCCGTCCGCTGCCGCATGTGAATTTGATGCAGTTCCTGTTGACGCTGCAACGACCTTTGTTCAACAGAGCTGCCATACTGCTGCTGCAGTTTTTGACACTCCTCCTGCAGTTCACGTAAACTGTTTCTGTTGGATCCACTGTTCATGTTTCGTTCTAAATGCTGCTTGAATGCAAGCACTGATGCCGCTCCATCTGATGCTCGACGTGATGAGTTGTACCTGACCCCTGTGTGGGCAGTTATGAAGCTACCCTCCCGCCCACCACGATCTCGCCCTGGTGTAAAGCCAGCTCGTCGTGTCTTGAGTGGGACTTGCAAAAGCCTCATTTGCAGGTCATCTGAAATTTCAGAGGATGGATCCATCACCCCCAAAGTGTGTCTCTGTCTTGATCCACGACAACTCAAGTACCGTGCCACAGCCTCGGGATCAGGCTCTTGATCAGAGCCACTGTCATTGCTTCCTTCCCCAATTTGGGGGTTTGACAGTTCAGATGACACTGAGAAAGGATTCCCAGCATGTGTTGAAGGCCCAGATATAGATCCTGGGTTGGCTGCACTTACAGTGTCAAAATTGCCAAGGTCACGCAAAGCATTAAATTGTGCAATCCCAGCTGCAAGACTGGCGGCCCCATCAGATGCTCTTCTTCCAAGTGGCTGCCTCAACTGGAACACAGTAGGTAGTTGCAGCATTTGCTCCTTATAAGCCAAGGATGAGTCCGCAGTGGGTGAAAACGTGGGCAGACCTATCGAAGCAGCAAATGGATCTACCTGTAGTGCTGGGTTTGTGGGGCTCAGAGGTTTGATGAGTACTTCACGAAGTTCTTCTGGCATTTCCATCATGGGATCTAATGCTGGCATTGTATGCCTGCGGTTTGCCAAGTAATCCCTCAAGCTGGGTGGTAACTCCTCTGGCATTTGGTCATCTTCTTCATTCTCTTCAGATGGTAACCCCCCAAGGAATGTTTTAGTTTGTGTTGGCGAGTCTGGTATTACGTTAAGAGTTGGAACAGTGACTGGCGATTTTGCCAGGGCTGCATCCATTGCTGGCATGTCGGTGTCCATCATTTCTGCACTGTCCAATGTAAGGTCAATGGTCCCCATCCCACGGGGTGTAGGGGTGGGGCGGGTCACTGTGCTCAAAAGCAAAGAGGGGTCCAGCTCTTCATTCTTTTTCTGTGATATTTCTAACTTGTCCAACATGGCATGGTAAATTCCAGCGTATTCATCATAATTCTTGCAAAGCAGAGACTAGTGATGGTGGAAACAGGGAAATGTCAGTAATTGGTTAATGGAAATGATGAAATCTAACCTATATGCTGCCAATTTAATATTTTGTTGTTAAACCTATCACTTTCCATTTCAATGACAAGAGAATTAGATGTGCATGTTATGCAAGGTCTATAACCTGACAGAAAGCCTAAGAATTCTAAATGTTATACCTTCATGATCATTCATATACACTGGACAAATGAATTGCATTTTAGATGATGGGAATTTGCATTATTGCATTCTAGATTTCTAGTCATAAGAAATAGGTAACTTTAATTTAGTTCTGAACATCAGCCAAAAGCATATAGTACAATGTACTTTTATACCTGTACAGCTTTCTCCCGATCCATTCCTAAGCTTTCCATTTTGTTGATGATTTCCTCGTTAAGTCTGCCATCAGATTCCAAGGCGACATCAACTGATTGTTCTTCACTAGCTCCTGATGGTGTCATCCACTTATGAGCTTTGATTTGAGCAATGCTATACCTCTTGGCAGAATTTCGTACAAGCATGTGGCGAATGAGCTCTTCGCAATCTGAAAACATACAGTCAAATGAGAAATAATGAGACATTTAGACTGGTAACCAGGGACAGAACCATAAGGCGAATTCTCTTGTGACTACTCCAGAATGAGAATACATTCAACTCTCTCCAAGTGGACACCAAGTGGACACTAAATCTAGTCCCGAGGGTGGCCGCACTGGAGAGATGTTGACTGTACATGGTAATTGTTTTCTTTTGGGGCCTATTCTGATTGAATAGCAGTTTGTTTGGAATATACAAAAATAACTGGTAATTGTGTTCTTTTGTCAATTTTCTTCTCTATTCTGACAAGAAAATTGTGCACCCACATTGTGCACCAAAATTGTGGGTCCCATATGCAGACAGCCTTGGTCTAAGCACTTCAATTTTATCAGGTCAGCTATTCTGCTTTCATAATAGCACAAAGTTTGTTCCTTGGAAATTGAGATTCTGTGTATTCTGTTAGTCTTATACCTGAATAGAAGTAAACAGAATAGCCCCAAAAGAATGCACCCATTAAATTCTTAAGGGCTGTCAGAGGGCAAGAAGTCTATAAAACGTCTCATATTTCACATGGCTTGGAATACGTTTTGGGGTTGACAGGTTGTTTAAACACTGTATCTGAACTTCAACAGATCTTATTCAAACCTGTTGACATGAAGAATGGAATCCTGAACCTCCCATCCAGGACACGAGAGCGGAGGCTCTGAAGAGTGCTGCCATCAAATGGCAGAGCACCGCACACAAGGACATACAGGACAACACCAAGGCTCTGCATCCAGAGACAAACACAAGTTACATAAAGGTCTGACAAAGGGTTAACACTCTGAACTGCAAATAATCCCTGAGCTCTGCAAGTAATAATCCAAACACTATCTCATTTTTGTAAATGTTTGTCAGACTGTCAGTCCAGAAATTGCTGCCATGAAGCAAGTCCTAGTGTTGAGTTTCTTGGTTAAGCCTTGATGTTCTATGAGTGTTACACTGAACTACAAGACAAGTCTTGAACCCAACAGTTTTGTGCAATGAGTGCTGACTCAAAAATAGGGTGACCCGCACAGCCAAAAAACGTACTTCTGCAGTGTCCTTGACTTGTGAAAGGAAGAGAACTTACTTTCAACTGGTAAACTGCACCTGACCAACACATACGGTGTACTGTACAATAAAATGACATGCACAGAACATCTCAACTCACCCACACATCCACTTCAGGGCCATTGTAGGCTTTGCCTTCAAACAGTTCAGGGGCAGCATAAGGTGGGCTGCCACACCAAGTCTTGAGCTGCTTGCCTTCCTTGAAAATGTTGCTAAATCCAAAGTCTGCCCAGCAAAAGGATATATCACTCATGTACTTCAACGAGGAGTAAGAACTATATGTGCTATGTGAACTTGACTCAACCAAGAAAACTTCAAGCTCCCAAATGAACGAGTACTTTGCAAGTGTTCATTATACTTACTGAAAAGAGTTTTCTTTTTTTACATTTACCAACATGTACAGTAAGTATATACATGTATGTTCTAGTTTGAAATTTTCTCTTGGTTCAAAAATTTTACTCCACTGAAAGTGGAGCTCCAAACTTTCCGGTTTGTATTCCATGAACCCAACCAGTCGGCCACACCCTGGATATAACACTAACCTGAATTAACCAGTTGGAAAAAAAATATATACAGGTATAACCCTGGTTCAAATAAAAAGGTAAACCAAAAGATGAATTTAAACTACAACATACTGTATATTTTGTATTTGAAGGACTTGATGACACTGAATTCCATTTGGCTTTAGAGATCTGCATGTTATATCAACAGTAAATTATTTATTATTGTCCTATCTGTTACCTGCTCCTTGAGCTCAGCCCACAAGCTCTGCTCCCAGGAAATCACTCACTTCTAAGAACAGATAATAATTTCCTCACTAAAAGTACTTTTACTAGACATGTGGAACTCAGAAATATATATAATAATAATTTATACATTAAACATTCTTCACACATCTTTACCTGCTATTTTGATATTCATATCTGCATCCAAAAGGAGATTTTCTGCCTAAAAGACAAATATTGCAATGTTTAGTTCAAACACAATACACAATTTATAGGGGCAGTGTCATGAGATGCACACGTGCGCATGTTTGGTCAAATGCCTATATTGGATTTTGAACTTGAAAACAATGGGCAAATGTGTTCAAGCTTCGACCAAACACGCATGCATGCGCATCTCATGACACTCAAGTCCAGCCTGCTCCAAAACTGAAATGACACTAATCTTGTACTGAAATGCAATGAAGTGGAAATAGTGTCACATGAAAGCTGCACAAAAACCTGATCTTGTCATGTATTATTTTTGTCCAAGATTGTACCATCATGTAGATCTTAGATTTGAAAGGGTTCACCCAAAGGATCTTGAGTATAATTAAGTTATAAAAAAAAGTCTACAGCATTAGGGATTTATAGGTTATGGTAGGTTACAATGGAATATCAAAAATATTGGTTAGATTATACTTTACCTTCAGATCCCTGTGTACAACATTTTGTTTGTGGCAATAGTCCACTGCTGACAATATCTGTCTAAACTTCTGTCTTGCTTCTTTCTCTGGCATTCTACCACGGGTAACTAAGTGATCTGAAAAAATAGCACAGGAAAAGATAGGGCTAGGATTAGAAGGTGTCAGTCCAGTGTGGTCCCAGAGGTTTTCTTCCAGAGAACGAGGGGATGTCATCAAGAAGCAGCAATGAGCGAGCCATGAAGTGATGAGCAGAAGGCCAGAGAAAGCTTCTGGTAGAGGGTAGTGTGAGGGATGTGGCCCCCACAGTGCTGGTGGGAACACTGCTGTTTTTGGCAAATCAGCAACAAATTTATATAATGGCATTTCTAACCCAAAGAGAACATAATAATATCTCCTTTTCAACCAGACGGCCATATGAAGTACAGTAAGGGCTGAATGTAGCAGTGTCAGCATGATGCACAAATACAAGTTAATTTTCAGAGAAAAAAAAAAGGTCATTCCCTTAGATGCTGAGACTACAGTATGCTTGCTTACCAAATATTTCTCCATTACTTGCATATTCTGTTACTAGATATAACATCCTGTCTGTTTCCATAACCTGTAACATGCATAAACATTTAATAATAATAATTAATAATAATTAATAATAAACTATACACTGACACCTCGATATAGTGAACCTTGGTATAATGAAAACCCTGATATCACGAATGATATTCTCCAGCCCGTTACAGTAAAATGTCTGTGTGCAAAACCTTGTTATAACAAAACACTGTTATAACCAACATATTTCCCCAGTGCCTTGGCCTTCGTTATATCGAGGTTTCACTGTATAATATGCATTGCGTCTGTCAGTCCATGCGTAACGCTCTTTCAAAGGCCCATTCTACGAAGTCATGTGGAATGAATTTAAAATGGCAGCTTTGCCCGAGTATGATTAGCTGTCAGGCTACTGGATATGAGACTACTGGACTGGATACAAGAAAAAACATGAAATTTTGATGTTGATTCATTGCTGAGTTGAATAATAATAAATGTAAAATACGGGGATCGGGCGATCAAATTTCTTTTTTCCTAATGTTTTTTCTGTCTTTTTTTTCCTTTTTGAATTCCATTTTGAGCATCTCGAACTCAATTTCAAGCATCTCAAACGCAGTTTACCGCATCAAAGTACAAACATCCCTGTAGTACGTGTACCACTCAACCATACTCGACTCGTCAAACCACCGATCATCCAACATCAAAATCTTCCCGTTTTTCGAACATGCGGCAGCATCAGCCCGACATCCAGACATCCTAACAGCTGAAATTCTTTTTAAACTCAAACGGAATTCTCACCTTCAGTAATCATGTCCTCGGAAAGGCTATGATTGAGAAGATTCCTGGCTTGCTTGTGCCAGCGATTCAGTTCGAATTGGCGATATCGTAATTATGACTAACGAGTATGCAAGCATTTGTTGCGTCAGAAATTCAAACACACCTTATCTAATTACCGGTTTAATTTGTTGCATCACAAATTGAAATTATCAATTTGTTACACACACACACATACATGAGCCGTGGTGAGTGGTTGCTAAGTGTATTGTTATATAGAGATAATAATAATAATAATAATAATAATAATAATAATAATAATAATAATAATAATAATAATAATAATAATAATAATGATAATAATAATAATAATGACAAACAGGACTCATTTTACAGACAAAATGTGAATGAACACATAAACTCTTTTATCAACATGGAGCTTCGAGTTACCTTAGTTTTTAGGTTTTGTGTGTGCATGTTTCCTACAAATTAATGCAATCCATTGTTTGTGTTCTTTTGTTGAATGACACTTCTGGCAAGTACTAATACTAAAAGGAAATAATTTGAAACTTGTGGATATTGTCAAACAAAGAAGATTATGGACATACATCAAAATGTGAATCGTGATTCATTATCATTCCTGTTCCAGCTGTACATTCTCTTTCGTAAGATAAGAACTCAATTATTTAGTCAGTGCTATTTATGTCTTTTTTTTTTTTTTTTTTTTTTTTCAATTTTCTACACCATGGGAACACTCTCATGGAAGCCAAACAGTTACTGTACTGTACAAACCAAGCTAGAAAGAATGCATGATACCACCTATTGCTACAGATTATACCACATGCTCTTAAGAGTCTCAGAGCCCCATGGACAGAAGACAGTCAATTTCTCTCTCTTAAAGCTAGCAACTATCTGTATACCCAACAAATTATTATTTGAAGCATTATTCGATCTGAAAAGGATATGAACTTAAATCTGAGGCTTTCATGATGCACCGAAAAAAGTGTCTCTATGACCTGACAACCTGATGGCCTGACAAATTTACCACCTGCTGCTATTGCATAATCAACATAAAATTGAACCAAAAGGAAGACCATGCAAGTTAAATCAGTTTTAACACGCAATATGCAAACTTCTCATTTTGTACAGCATGCTAATGAAGAGTAGGCTTGAAAGTGTAATCATTATTATTGACTGAGCAATAAATTATAAGGAACAAAATATTTGTGATTGCTGGGGAATAGAACAGGTAAATCTGTAATGTATAGAATGATGTATGAATGTATGTACAGTACATTGTATGCACATGCAAAAATACTGTGTGTGTATGCATGTACATGCAAGTATGTAAATTTTATGGGATGTATATGTTTATGCATAAATAAATATTAAGTCCTACAAATGTAGCCTCAGGGAGAATCCTCACATCTTCAATGAACTTCATGGAAAGCAATTATATAATATTATTGCCAAGGGCATATGCTCTAAGTACCTTTCAATATCACAAATGAAACAAGCTGGCATCTACTGTCTCTAGAAAGTCTTCCACCTGAATATTTGCTAACACGTATAGAGTTTGATTATTCATAGTTCATTCTGCCCGACCGTATATCAAGGATGATTCCTTGTGCATAAGCAAAATAAAAAGCCTAGTGACTGTCGTAGTGTTCCACCGTCAAAATGATGATTCACTTTTTCCGTGTTCTACACGTAAACAAAGTCAGAGATCGACAAACCGAGGAGCCTCCTTTTCCGTTCGAGATGAAGTTTTGACCTTTATTTACGACCACTACGTACTGAAGTACGTCACTCTAAATATATACTGTACCTCGACAATTTAGAGCGAAGCTACTATCTCAAACCAAAGGCTTGTAGAAAAAAAAATCAACAAGGGAAAATAAAGTCGTTTTCGGATTCAGATGTCACTGGCAGGTTGGAATTGGACGATGCCGGCAAATCCCATATCCTGACAGTTGCGAACCTGAACGACGGCGCTGTACCGAAACATCACAAAACTTTCCATTCGAGAATTTCGAAGCTTCAGATGTCGTCATCACAAAGGAAAAAAAAATTCCCAAAACAGAGAACCGGAGACTAAAAAAAAAAAATTTCGTGAGGGAAAATGTTTTTTTCGGAATACTCAAAATGCAAGTTACAAATTTAAGAAACCATACCTGATGAAGTTTTATGATATGAGGATGGTCTAGCATTTTGACAACTTGAACTTCGCGTAGGACTTTCTTTAAGTTGTCTTCATCCAGTTGGCTCTTATCGATGATTTTGACTGCGACCTGAGAAGCGAACGAAACGATAGCAAGGAAAATTTAACGATTGAAGCAAAGAACACCTGGAAAACAACCAAGAAACAAATAACCCCGCGAAATATTAAAAAAACTTGAATGTACCGGTTTTAATTTATAAAATAGAAGCATAGCACCAGTCAAACGTTAGATTTGCATTGGGTATCTTGCTGAAAAAACTACAGAGAGCGTCTCGGGAACTGGCGTGTTAAATGAGGACAATATCAACTAATTTTACCTTGGTTTTGGTGAAACAGTGTGTGGCAAGCTTGACGACTGCAAAATTTCCCTTTCCAATGGTTTTCTCGATATAGTAATGCCCGATCCTGATGGCACTTCCATGGCGACGGTGGCCTCGCGACTTTTCCGCCATGTTTGCATGATTACATATTCGGTGAGGAGAGACGTCTGCGCATGTCCGCTGCGCAAAACCCGTCTGTCAGCGGAAGCACAGATGTTGACTGCACAAAAATATGAAAACAGCTTGTCACACTCGACAGAGTTTTGCATCGGTTTCGGCTGACAGTTTGTCTCTAGCCCGTGTTTCATGCACATTATTTCGCTTTAGCAAAAATCGCCTGAGGGCCGCCCCGGCCAATCAACCGCTGTGACGTCAGCACAAAACGAACGAGCAGAAATGCGTCACAGTCTTTGAATTTTTGGACAACTAATCCACGGATCCGTCTTGTCTTTCGGCACTTACACTATACGTCCGTGTAGTTCAAGTTTCGAAGATAAAAGTAGGCCACGCCCAGTCCGAGACAGCTATAACAGCTGTGCCGCACATAACGGAAATCCTGTATTTTTCTAACGTTACACTGAGTCTCCCGGCGATTTTATAGAAAATTTCTCAGCTGGAGGTAGCGGCGACCTGTAATTAAGAAAATCAAAGGGGCGCTTAACTGTTACGTGCGTGGGTAAATAGGGATAAAATAATCTTCGACCCGTGTCGGAAATTTGACAAGTGGTCGAGCTGCTTCCAGTCTCCTGGCCGCAAGAAGCTTGGGCTCGATCACGTGACAAAACGCTACTATATAGGTTCTAGACAAAGTACAAAACAGCAAAAATAGTTGGCACACTGTTTATAAACTAAAGGAGTCAGCGAACTTTTGGCGGGATAATGATTGCTTTACGCACCCCCTCTTTGGCGAAGGACTATTAAGCCAAAGCTAAAATGGCTCTGGTCCTTGGAATTGGCGTGGGCTTGTTTGTTTTGATTCTTCTTTGGGTTGTTGGTATTTTAGGTTGTGTTGCCCTGTCAAGAACGGCTGGTGCGATCAGGCAAGTACAGCTTATCAAGTAAACGATACACTGCTTATAAAAGCGTATTTTATGGCTTTGGACTTCACTCTACTTCAATCAATCTTTATTCGCCACATTTACAACCGTTTGCCTAATCTTAGTATCAAGTAATATCTAGTAGCAGGAGCTAGATCTCTGCAAGCTTGCTTGAGCTTTTCTAAGGAGATACCCTTTTATTATGAGCATACAAAGTAACAAATGTTACTGTTTTTTACTTTAAAGTTGTTTTTAGCCCAAAGTCAATTTGACTAAAGTGTGCATAATGAAGCTTGTCTTTGATGAGCGTCTCAACCATTTGGATTGCTGTTTACCAATATTCCTGTTGGCATTCGATGGAGCAACTGCAGGACACCCTGCCACTCTCAAGAAAAAAAAATTAGGAAAAAAAGAAATCTAATCACCGGATTTTATGGGGTCCCACTAGTTTTAACATATTCTGTATTATATTCATTATGAAAGAGGCAATGACAACAATAGACCAGTCTTTTCTGGATCAAACAATCTGTGATAGGGTCACCCCAAATTATTTGCAACTTGAGTAGCTGCAATATTCATTTGTGCAAACAAAATGTCTGTTTCAGAAATGCAATGTTTGGGATTGCCATTGCACTTGCTGCAGTAACAGTGATCATGTTTTTCTGGCCAAGGAAGACCATAGAAGAGGAACTTGAAGGTTCACTTACTAAAAAGGTAAAGTGTACTGATTGCCTCGGGGGGGGGGGGGGGGGGGGGGTGGTGTGTAATGAGTGCAACTCTGAGATTACTGAAAATGAAATTTATTGTCAAAACTAGCTTAAAATATGTTTTCAGAGGTCAAACATTAATTGGCACTGAAGATATTAAAAGAGTAACTCAGGACTGAGCTTTTCATAATAATAAGAAAATTATCCCAACCATTCAAGAAAAAATAAATGTTGTCAGTGACAAATATTCTGTATTCTTTATCTTTATAATCAGCTTTTTGTATATATAAACTTCAAATTTTAATAATCATAGCTGCAGTCTCTGGTGGTCAACTGAAAGGAAAACCACACTTGATTTTCTGCATTTATGATATGCTTACATTGTCTGAGACTGCATAGTTCTAAACGTTGTATTTAAGAAATGGCCTTGTGGATTACCAGTACGCTACTCTCATGTTCTCCCAACTTACCAGGTGTTTAGATGAGGTTATATTACATGAGAACATGTTATATATTTCTTTTATAAAACAATAAATTAAGTCAATAAAATGCATCACATATCATGTCAATGTGTAATATGCTTTCATATTACATGGTTATTTAGCCAATCAGGATGCATATAATATAGTTATTTTATACGAGTGCATATGATACATTTTCTGGTACCTATGCATGGTTATTGCATATTTTATTTCTTTTACAGATTGTGGTTGATGAGTTGGCCATCCCAAGGATTGTAATATTTGTCTTCACCTGTTTCTTTGCCTTGTTGGCCTTCGTGTTTCTCCTCCTTTTCCACTGGATGGAACCAATTTATTCTCCAGCCCTGACTTCTCGTAAAACCTATCAGTTCTGAGATAAAACCTTTCAACAACCTACTATTAAGCTCTATCCCATAAGCTTAATGCAGACAACACACTGGTTCTACTTGGGCTGCTCCAGCTGGTGGTTGTTATATCAAAAAGGGCTTTGTACTTCCTATAGAACGATAGAACACTGACATTCACATGAAGTTGATTCAGCAGTCTTCTTTCATTATGTGGATATCAAGTGTGCAGATGTTAAACTCATACGTGACACAAACAAAAAATATTCAATATTGGGTCTTTCAGCCTAATAGTGAATATTGGGAAATATGTGGAAAACTTGCCATCTTCTTCAAACATTAAAAATATGCTCAATATCACTCACAGATTTCCCTCTTTGAACGATCAGGATCATTTGCATCTGGGAATGATCCAACACAATCCAAGAACTGAATGCAGCCAAGTTCTTTATACTAACATGCTTATAGGTTGATATGAATTTCTCAACCTGTTTATTTAATAAACACAGTGAAGTAGCCCATGGATACAACTGCTTCACTTTGGGGCACTCAGTCGGAGGTGCCCAGATATGAAGTGACTCTGTGTCTGCAGGCTTATAGCACAGCTAATCAAGATCTTGTGAATGCATGGCAGGAAGGGAGGAGGACTCCAATAAAAAGGGATGGTTGTTATACCATGATAATGTTTCCTTCTAGTACCTTGTAGACCTATTAAAGTCTGCCTGGCCAAAGGTAGAAATTAAGCAGGGGGGGAGGGGGTACTCTAAATTTGGGAGATCCCAGGCCTGGCAACATCATCACTAAGAAAAAATGTCCTAACTCCCCACAAATCAAAATATTCTATCCAAAGCAAGCCAGAGATAAGAAGCAAACATATGCTATGGAAAAAAGGAAGGGGGGGGAGAGGGCAGGGAATTTCCTGCTTGGATCCATGCTGGTTAGACTATCAATTTCTTGTTCCACTTTC
Organism: Plumapathes pennacea; assembly: GCA_964036295.1. Taxonomy (NCBI): domain Eukaryota; kingdom Metazoa; phylum Cnidaria; class Anthozoa; order Antipatharia; family Myriopathidae; genus Plumapathes; species Plumapathes pennacea. The sequence continues at coordinate 8,527,683 of OZ038466.1, read as the reverse complement.
CACATAATAATTTTCAGGGCAAGGTGTGAGAGGAACTGAACTTCTTGATACCAGGGCTGCCCTCATAAAGCTTCTGACTGTTTTCATTTGAAGGTGCGGTGAAAAGAGCGCATTCGGACTCCCCCCAGGCCCTCGCCGCCAATGGGAAGTAAGGAGGGCCGATCGCGGACGCAAATATGGAGACTGTGCTGTCAGAAATTAAAACCGCTTTATCGGGAGCTGAAGCGACACCTGAAGGCGATGCCTTAGGGGGGAATGTTGGAGCCGGAGTTGTAGAACTCAAGAAGAACGTGTGCTACATTGTAGCTGCAACCATTTTAGACGAAGACGGACGAGTTCTGATGATGAGAGAAGCGAAGGCTTCTTGTCGAGGAAAGTGGTACCTTCCCGCAGGACGTATGGAGCATGGTGAAAGTATCGAGGCAGCAGTTGTAAGAGAAACTCTTGAAGAAACGGGTCTTCGCATCCAACCGACAGCTCTGCTTTGCATCGAGTTGCAGGCCATGATTTGGTTTCGGTTTACGTTTGCAGGTACGCCATCTTCACTTCCGAGTTCCTAATACAAATTCTCCTAACCATCTGAGGATGAACTATATTCGTATGTTGTGAGAATTTAATAAGAGTTCGAGTTTTCATATTCTCCATTCTCCCAATCTGGTTTTAGCCGGGTTTCTCAAAAACTATTAAGACCTCCGGGAGGAGGGGGACTCCCACATAGAAAAAAGGTGGGAATTTTCGCTTTGACCTCTAAGAGGTACTAAAACAGGCATGGCTTGAGCTTACTTTGAAATAAAAGCATACCAAGAATTAAAAGTTTCAATGCCTTTAACTGCTATAAAGATGATATCATGAAGCATTTATTTGTTGCTGTTTTCAAACAAAAAAGTTCATTTGACTGACACCTGACCCCTAATGGTACCACGTCACATAAAAATGTCAGTGTTTGATGTTGAGCACCCTAAGTGGTATCAAAACCGTAATTTTGACACCTAAGCGGTATGATGAACATCCCTGTCCTTTTTTGTATGGGAGTCCCACCCCTGGATCTAAGACCTCAAAAACCTAGTGGATATGAACGTCAGTTAAAATCTGCTTTCAGGTAACAGACAAAAATCTGAAGGCTGAAACCCGGGTGTCTCAAAAACTAAGACCCCCAAAGAATGATAAATGAGTCGACCTGACTCTCATCAAATCTTTTACTGGAAGATGGTTGTGAAGATAAAAGATTCAACGAGTCAGTAGCCTGTATAGCAAGCATTTCTGTAGGTTTCTGAGTGCATACGCTTGCTACGCAGGCTAATGAGTCAGTTCCACTCGTTTATCGTTCTTTAGGGGTCTTAGTTTTTGAGACATCTGGTTTCAGCCTTCAGATTTTTGTCTGTTACCTGAAAGCAGATTTTAACTGACGTTCATATCCACTAGGTCCAAATCAGCTAGCAGATATAGACCCTTCTTCAGAATTTTCATATTTCAAAAATGGTTTGAAAAAAATCACCTCAGACCAGACTGACTCATTCTGAGGGCAATTACGTGAGAACAAGTGTCGAATGGTCTGATTCATGGCTCAGCTCCCAGAATGATTCAGACCAGTCTGAGATGACTTTTCAAACTGGTTTCATGCAAACAGAAGCAAGGATTTGTATGAAGATAACCGGTCTTAACCAAGAATATAATATAGTCACATGATTTGAAATGCTGAATTAGACATGTATCTTTTTCTAGGGAATGTAGTTGGGGGAAAACTGAAAACTGAGACGGAGCAGGACAAAGAGTCTATTGAAGCAGGTTGGTTTCATCCTGGGGAAGTGATGTCCAAACTAAATATACGAGCCACAGATATATTTCCCTTGATCAAGATTGCTGTGAAGTGGTATGAAACGCACAAGGAAAACCTCCTTTGTAGATGCTTACCAGTGAAGATTGCACACAGCAATGTGTCTGTCAGCTTAGTTATGTTAAATAAACAAGACCACAAGCAAAGCAGCAATTTGGACGTCTTAGCTTTCAAAGCCTCTGATCATGCAAACCCAAGTCTGCCAGTGTGGACAGTTGAAGGGCTTGGCATTGATATAATGACAATCATTAATAAATTAGTGGAGAGAGCAGGCCACATAAAACACAAAGTCCATGGTTTCCTGCAGCTTGAACACAAGACAACGACATCTGCTCAAGGGACAGATGGTCTGCATCTTACAGTTGCTGCCGAGGTGATTTCACAGGAAAGCAAGCTTCAAGAACATTTTTTGTGGCTGCCATTAGCAGGGGCTAGTCTTAGTGAGAAACTTAAGGAGCTGATAAGCAGTGAAGGATGTGTTAAACTTATCACACTCCCATGGTAGTGTGTCAGGTAGCTTGGGGCAGATACAGGATTTTGTGAGAGGGGTTCAAGTGCCAAAGACAAAAAACAGCTTCAATAGAACATACACTAAAGATTAAAATGTTCTTTACTCTTATCGCAACAATTGCATCTATGTACCAAACATTTTGTAAATACAGGATTGCTACCTCAAAGATTTATGTTGGGCAGCTTTAGTTTCTAGGTAAGTTGGGCATGGCTTAAGATACTAGTTGCTTTGGGCAACTTTAGTCACTAGCTACTTTAAGCAACTATAGTTAATAGTTACTTTGAGCAACTTCAGTCACTGGTTACTTTGGGGAACTTAAATTACTAGTTACATTGGGCAGGGCATGACTTTAGTTACTATTTAGCACTGATTTTGTCTAAAAGAGTAACAGCTTTTCTATGAACTTCTGATGTTTATGTTGTGCAAAGTTCCAGCCTACTGGTAGTGATAGCCACTTGTACCAACTTACAATATTTACCTGTGTCACTATCTGAAGAGGAAAAAAACTGAATTTTATTCAAGGTATACCATAAACAGATAAATAGACAATGTTAGAAGGTATTTTTGGTAAAAAAAAAAACAAAAAAAAAAAAAAGAAAGAAAGAAAGAAAAGAATTGGGTAAGTACAGTCATGGTCAAAAGTGTTGGGAGGATACCAACTCCCCCTCCCCCTAAATCAATGTTGGAATATCAGTTGCATGCAGTACCTAACGTGCACCAACTCACATCAACATTGATTAGGGGTAGGGGGGACATAGTTACCACTGATGTTAAAAGTTTTGTTTCAGTAAAACTACATAGCCTTGGGATAAAGCACAAGTCATCCATTCATATTCAGTAAGCACTGTCCCCACTAATTTTGAATGATTGCAGGCTTGTAAAACATTCAACAACTACAACAGTGTGAACATGCTTCTCTTCATAATAAAATGCTTCTGTACAACACAATTCATAAACGATTTTCAAATGTCTGTATCATTTAAGAGACTTCCATTGCTGGGTTTTAAGAGTCTCAACACTTCATCCTCCTGGCTTTCCATTAGTGGTTCTTCCTGCTTCTTCTGGTAATGCATTTCTATAGAAGGGCTATGCTTCCTCAAATACTTGCCAAAAATAAAAATTGCTATAAAAATTAGACATACCGAAATGCTTACAATTAAGGTGGCAAACATCAACACACATGGACCAGTAGTTGCAAATAAATTACCAACTAACAGAGGCAAGGCCATCTCTCCAAAGCTAGCACCACCAACCAGGACAGAGGCTGTCCTGCCCGAAACATCAATAAAATATTCTGCCCAGCTTATTGAGGAAGGGAAAACTGAGGCCATGGAAATGCCCAACAGAACAGTACCCAACCAAAGTTTGGTAGTATCTGCAAAATGGCAGCCCCCACTAAATTGTGAAGCTAGAATTGCTGATGCTAAGAAACAACCAATGATGTCAAGCAGTAACAGTTTTGAGGGTCTTACATAGTGTGAAAGTGGGACTGCTGCAAGTCGTGACAATGCAAAGCTACCCCAAAAGCAAGACACCAAGTACGCAGCATCGCCTTTGCTCATCAGCAGAGTACTCTTGACTCCAAACGTGAAGACGTAGCCACCATAAGCAACTTCCATGCCAACATAGAGCATCAGGAACACAAAGAACAATAATAAAATGACGGTCTTCCTTCCTAGTTGGTTACGTTGTACTGTGGTAGAAACTTGGGAAATTGGTTCTTCCATCCGGCACTTATTCATACAACAACAACAGAGAAATCCCAGGCCTGCAGCTAGCAGGGGGAGGAGACCAAGCCAGTATGCCCCAGTCACTGAAGGGAGGGCAGCAGCAGTTGTGCTCACATTGTGGTAGCTTGTAGCATTGGGAGTATCACTTGGAATAGATAAAAATGGTTTCACCAATAGAGGTGACACAAAGGCACCAAGAGCAAATGTAAAGTGAAGTGCTTGCATAAAGGGTCTGGACTTAGTCTCCCATAACTTCAAAATCAGTGCATTGCCACCTGGAAGACAAAGCAACATTGTTAAAGTTCTTCATTTCAGTTTCCCATATAATACTGTGGTATAAAATGTTACATGGAGGGGTCATACATACAGGTCATCTGCAAGGTGCAGTACAGTGAAACCCTGCCTTATGGCCACCTTGTTATTAAGACCACTAATTCTTGTTCCATGGAACAAACACCCAGTCATCTTCTTATCTGAAAACCCTGTTAATAGTCAGCCACCCCAGTAATACGACCAGATTTTTATGTCCCAATGGTGGTCATATTAACAGGGTTCCACTGTGGTACAGCAGTATATACCACATCCACAGGTGTACTCAAAGATTCTTAACTAGATTATTGCACATTTAGGAGTCTCAGGTTGAAACTGAGTGAGTTATGTGGTTTAACAATAGGCCAATGACAATGAAGTGATCTATGTAACAGTTGCAAAGATAGGCTGGAAAAAGTCTGTACTTCAACAGGATTTGGGTCCATGACCTTTTTGATCTGTCCTATCTTAGATCACTTTCATTGTCATCCAGGGGACAGTGTAGCCAAATATGTTGATGCATCAGTTAGAAACTGTACCTGTATCAAGGGATCCAAGACCATTTCCCATAAAAAAGAAAGAAAATGCCAGTAAATAGATATCCCCAACCGGCGCAATGATCATCATCAATGCAGACAACAGGCATGATACAGACAGGACAAGACTGCTGTTAAACTTGTCAAACAGCCAGCCACCAACCAGGCTACCAATGAGAAAACCAACTGAGCGTGCCATGAAAAGGTATGACATGTTTTGAAGAGATGTGGAAGTATTAACGGCAAGATCCAGCAATGTTGGTCCAAGCATAGCAACAGCAATTCCCTGAAAAGATAAGAATGTGCATTAGCTTCTCAACCAATCACTACAATAAAAGAAACTTAAAACATCTATTTGTAAACTGTAAGTAAGAAGTTTTCTTTTCCACACAACTCAGTTAACAGCAAATAAAGATGTCATGGCCATGTTGTGCCAGTCGAACAAGTGTCTAGACCAGAAGCAAATTGCTCACAAAACTATCTCAGTTAATGTGAATGTCAGAACCCGGCCCAGCATCGAAAGGCTGACTGAAAGTTTCTGAAAATGCCAAATCCAATCCCCCGACCCCTCCCATGAGGGGAAGATCCCCTCCTGTCATTTGACACCACCATGATTACGCAGGGAATTTGGGAATTTACGTTTGAATAGACAAAGCGCTTACCAGGCCAAAAAAAGCCACAAATAAGCAGAAAGTTTGGTACCGACGAACGACCGACGGCGCATCAATCGGCTGCGTGGTACGGCGCCGCCTTGAGCGAGGCGCTCCCCCATTTCCATGTCTCTCGGAACTCATGTCTATCTCGTCAAACGTAAGGCCATCTGTGTCATGTTGCCTCGTTACTAACTCTCTTGAACCCTGAACAAATTCCACCATCTCGTCGTCTGTATCGTCCCAGGCACGAAGGATTTCTGCCATGTCGTCTGCACTCTCCCCAGCTTCTCCGCGAGCACTCCTCCGCTGTTTTGGTAGGAAACTGGGATCCATTGTGGAGAGAGCGATACTTTTTCATGTGATTTCTAGATAGTCTAATATTTCATCAAGCATAATCCTTTGAATATGAGGGAAAGTTACAGCACGCAGCTTTTTACCGTGTAAGCACGGATCACAAGACCTTTAGTTCGGGTTACAACCACGTGACATTAACACCACAGGGATTTCCGAGCACCGTGTAATTTATCGGGGGAGGGGGGAGAGGATTAATCACAGCCCACGAAAAGAACGGCGGAAACGGCACGGCCGTGATTATTGAATATACTCACTTTTTCGTGACGACCTGTGTACCAAACCTGTTTACAAAACATAAACACACTGCTGCTGACTAATCCGACAGATGTCTGAAGGCTCAAACTAGGGGCAGACTACGTGGAAAAAGTCGTCGGGACGGATTTAACACGAAGGTAGCTCTAGCTTGTCAAACAAATGGTGCCTAAGACATTCAGCCAGTATCCTTTAAGGGTTCCAATGTGATTACAGGAACCGTTTATTACGTGCGACGATTACAGCCGATAGTCTGCGATATTCCTTATCTGTAGCATATATACATAAATACATTTTACACAATAGACTAAGGAAACCGAATTGACTTTGCGACTGTGCAGTCAGCGACACGTTTGGCGTTTTCGTCGTGTAGAATCGTTGGAAATATTTAAGAGTTGTCGTTTGCGCGATCGAGTTTTTGTATATAAATTAAAAAACATCTGATTGCACCTGTTCTTCTGGTGTACACATTATATTAGGCAGGCGCAAGTTTCGTCCAAATTCTATAAGTGGCTGTTCGATCCCATGACGCTCAACTTTGATGAGTTGTCAATTATGGCCGTGTTACCTTTTCTTACTCCGATGTGGATGATATATATATTCCGTGTCGATGTTCATATATTATCATTGTATAGCTTATTGTTCGTGGTGATGGTCAGTCGAGAGATTCTAAAGATAATTGTCACAGTGCTACTACAGTTAGTCTGCCAAATCACAAGGGGAGGTTAGAGAGGAGGGGGGGGGGGGGGGGGGGGGGCTACTTGTCAGAATTGTGGGTGGGGGTGTGCCACATTGGTTCTCAAAACCCTGACACTATTTTAGACAAAACATACAATTTTTTAGCCTGAAAACATATTGTCAAAATTGTACCCTATCCCAGTCTATACCCTTTTTCAGACACTAAGGGGGTGGGGGTGAGGAGGAAGTTAGAAAGTATTCCCATATAATCTACATTAGTGCATGCATCAAGTATTTTAGTTTGAATAGGGTATAGATTTTGTCTCTTTGGTCTGGAATAGGGTAGTAGACTTTGCTAGTTTGTCCCCCCAGCCTCTCAGACCAAAATGGTTGAAAACCATACCCATACCAGCCTATAGTATATAGCTGATATATGAAATTACCCACTGCTCACCCCACTTTTTTTAAGTCTCCCACTTATGTGCCCCAACTCCTGATACTGAATAATGGCTTAATTTACCTGAGTTTGTACTCCCTGAGACTGTGGCATGTTCTCTGTTCATAGTTGATCAGCTAGGATGAGTAACTCAGCAGTGGTCCCAGTCCCAGTTGAAGATGTGCAGGGCGACGGACGCTGGATGAGTATGGTTAGATAATAGATAGTGATTTATTTTATTATCACAGTTCCTTTAAATTATGGTCAGTGCATATATTTTATTGTTTACATAGTAACATGTAAATAACCCCTCGGTAATGCATATAAAATATGATAATAATAATAACAATGATAATAATGTATGTTACTAACTCAGGGAATTAAATAACAAAATAAAGTTGAAGCAGCACACCAACATTGTGCACGACTCACAAAAATATACAGTGCCACACTATGCAATCAACTGTCTATTAAGATATTATTTATAGGTTAATTTGAAGCTCTGGAAATGCAATATTGGTAATATTTAAAAAAAAAAAAAAAAAAAAAAACAATAATGTTCTGCTGACTAGCTGCTATATGCTCCTACATTGTTTTATTTTCATTAACTAAGCTATTATTTTTGACCCAGGGCTCACAGAAAGTAGTAGCATACCCCAAGCCATAACTTGCACAGTTACACAGTCTCACTAATTTGTCTCAGTGTACCTGTGATTTTTTCTGTCTGACTGAATTTCATCTTCTCTCCCACAGCACAACCGTTTCTGTGAACAAGGGAAATATTCTGCCTGTGAAGTCCTGTTTCTTGGTGATTCTCTCATCAGAAATATGGAAGAGACAAAGGTTAGAAATTCATTTCATTATAACTAAAAGGTTGAAATGGATTGTTAAAAAAAAAAAGGAGCCAAATTTTAAAAATATAATTAAGTAATTTATTGATAAGTAGAAAGAGTATGGTTAGATGTCCTCTCTCTAAGCTTTTTGGACTCAATTTTTATGTGTTATTATAGTCAGGGTTCAAAAGGAAGGGAAATTTATAACAGGATCGAATGGTTTATCTTCCAAGAGTATTTACTAGGCATTCATGGAATGGGATGGAACTTTTTGTCAGTAAATTCTTCTCATATCTTTCAGTCTTGGGATGAACTTTTCAAACCTCTGAAAGCTCTTAACTTTGGCATTGGTGGGGACAGGATAGAACACCTGCTGTGGAGGATAGAAAATGGTGAACTGGATAAGGTCAAACCAAAGGTGAGAATTAACCTACGCCTAGTTACAACCCCAACCATTCAAGAAGAAAATGCACATGTAATGTAGTGAGAAGTAACGTTTCAATCAGGTCTCGTTCTATGTGCTATGATACGGAATCTCTGCATGTGGGAGGGACTTGAAATGCAGAAAATTGTTGACCACTTCAAGGAGTGAATATAGTACTTTTGTGATGTCAGTCACAATAAATTATGTCATGACCAATGACCAATATTCGCTTCATTTCGTGTACTTGAATTTCACTTGATTCTTCTCAACAGGTAGTCGTCATTCTGATAGGAACCAACAACCATGGCAGCACAGTGGATCAGGTTGTAGAGGGAATAGAATCAACTGCATGGTGCATTCAAAGCAAGCTACCATCTGCTAAAATAATTGTTTTGGTAGGTTACATGTTTAGTGAAGGTAAATTACATTAACGCTGCAGAGGCAACCTTCTTTAGATACTGTGTTCATTGTCATGCAGCATGAAGCGTCTACACCGAGGCCGAATACAGCCCGCCATGAAAGAACGTTGAAAGTTGAATTTCAAAGTTTCGGCCTACAAAAGATGATCAGCGCGCGCAATTTTCAGAAACTGGTCCATTCTCCAAACATCGCTTACAGTGCGGAAACCTCGATACAGTGTAAACCCGCCTTAATACAGCCACCTCGTTATTACAGCCACTTCAATTTTTGGCCCACAGAACAAACGCCCAGTCATTTTCTTATTTAAAAACCCTGTTAACACGGCCAGATTTTTATGTCCCGATGGTGGCGGTATTAACGGGGTTCCACTGTATAACGAAGGGCAAGGGACTGGGAAAATGTGTTCGTTAAAAAGGGGTTTCCGGCTATAACGAGGTTCCGCTTCCATACGTTTTACTGTAACTGGGCTGTAACGGGCTGAAGAATATCGTTCGTTATATCGAGGTTTTCGTTATACCGAGGTTTCACTGTATTATGTATTAACGTAAGTAAGAGTAAAGTTGTGATAATGTACGGCCTTAGTGTACGTGGTCAATTATCACTACATTACTGTCATCTCGCATGGCTGGGAGAATTTGTATTATGCGCTCAGTAGTGAAAGGGTTCGTCGCGTTTCAGGCACTGCTTCCCAGAGGTGAGAGGCCTAACGCCCTGCGCGAGAAGCACTTTCAAGTCAACCACACGTTGGAGACGGTACTGTCAGTCATACCAAATTTGCACTTCGTTGATGCCGACCCAGGCTTTGTTAGAAACGACGGTCGGATTGACTTCATGGACATGTTTGACTACCTCCATCTTACTAGGAAAGGTTATGCGAAGTTTTGCAAGGTAGTCCACGAGATGGTAGTGAAATGTTTGAAATATTGAGGCGTGTTACTGGAGGTACTAAGAACAGAATTTAACAATATTATTAGATCTTCAGAGTCATACGCACATGCAATACCTACCTACATATTACATACATGCATACTTCAACTCGGATTTACAGAGTAGTTGTCGATAAAGTAATATCTCTGAGAATCATTTCCAAAACGTTTCTGTTTCTGTGAAAACGAGGTATTTTAAAAATGTTTGGTAAATTCATAAAAAAAATTATGCCTGAAGACGGCATGGGATTTAACATTACGGTTGCAGTGGTGTGCCAGAGTCTTGGACAAAATGTGTTGATATATCTTTCAAATTACATACTTTCGACAAATGCAGATAGCCCTCTGGTTGCAGAGAAAACTGTTTATGGTCCCTCCTCCTCCAATGGATGCTCGAGTTAGGATGAGTTCCGACAGGAGCCGAAGCTAAACATTTATGTGATCAACCGGCAGCACCAACACTTTTGTCCAAGATTGTCAGAGTGCAAAAAAGGAGGTGACTTATGAGTTAGGTGCGAGTAATGGAAAAGCGCAGGGGCAGACAACCCCATTAACCATTAAGTGTGAGACCACTTCAATTGTTTGATGGACGTAAAGGTCCAATATTATTCACCGAATAGCTGCCTTTTAGAAATTATGGTTAGATTAGTTACTGTAGGTTGGTTGTGATCGTCCGGGTTAGAGTAGTCTCCAGAAAGACTGTTGTTGGTGACTGACGTTTCGACTACCTGAGCGGAAGTCATCTTCAGAGTCAAGTGAAAGTATTCGTCAGATGGCGGTAGTCGAAACGTCAGTCACCAACAACAGTCTTTCTGGAGACTACTCTAACCCAGACGATCACAACCAACCTACTGTTCACACTCCTGGGTTCAAACCATTTGCCAGATTAGTTACTATTATCCATGACAAATTGTGGACCCAGTTCACATGCATTTGTGGATTGTCAATTTTAAGCTGAAAGCTTTGAGATAGAAAGTATTGTCTGCGTTTGAACAGAATAAGCTTTAGGACTCGTTTCGAATAAATAGTTGCCGGAGTGTTTAGAATAGCTTTCCAAGCCAATCACACCGCCATTAAATGTCAGTGAATATGAGAATGAAATATTCTTACTTAGAACTGGCTATATTTATTAAATAACATGAATCCATTAAATAATGTCCACGCGGGGCCATAGCCCAGACTCATAATAGATTTCATCTTCCATGAAAGTTTTTTTAAGTATGTGGCATTTTTTCCTGGAAACTTCCGATATTTTGTTCATTTGGCATAACGTTTCTTGAGGGCTCCTATCTCTGACCATTTGAGCGAGGGGACATCTGTGAATATCATACTTTTAGATTAGTCGCGTACTTGTCGGGGACGCGACAATAGACCATTTTCTCAAGGTTGCACGCGCATCTAAGCTTGACGTGCCACAACCTTCGATATGAGAGTTGATTAGCGAGCACTCATGCGTGAACGTTGTAGACAACGGCTTTAAAACTCAAGATAGCTCAAATAAGAGCGCAGCATGCAGCATTTAAATTGAGGCCGAACACTGTCCGCCGTGATAGAAAGCTAAAAGTTGAATTTGAGTCTTGGCGCCGTCAAGCTTTGATGTGCGCGCAGCCTTGAGAAAATGGCCTGTTATACACGGCTGATAGGCAATTCGCGAAAGCAATGACGTCGTTGACACGCGCGCATGCGTTCGAGCGCCAGAAGAGCTTAGAGCGATGTTGCGCGTATTACCACACTTCGTGCAACTTGCCGCGCGACAAATTTTTGATGTTGCAAGGCAAAATTTTGTTGCAGAAGTAGAACGAGCTTCTACTTTCTGCAACAATATTTGAGTTTTTTTTTTGCGCGTATTACCACTGTCGTTGCAACTGGTCACGCAACAAAACTCCTCGGCCGCCATCTTGTATGTCAGACTGACCAATCACGCGGCCGAATTTCGTGTCTAATTTGCAACAGAGTCACGCTACAAATTTTTGTTGTTGCGTGAGTGGTAATACGCGCATCATCGCTCTTCAACTTGCAACGCAACAATGTTGTCCGACAAGTTGCACGATTTTGTTGCCCGTATTACTGCACCTTAAGCAAGAGTTGCGTCGTTGCAATCACTGAATCCACACTTAGCCGGATTGATCCCGATAGTTGCTCAGGGATCTCGGAGAAGAGTCCCATAGAACATAGCCTGATTTTCAGACGCTCGAAACGTCTGAAAATCAGGCTACAAGGAACATCGCTTCTTCCCCATCCTTGCCCGTTATGACATACTCGTGCTGGTCCACATGCTAGATCCAGTACTCCTCATATCTTCCTGGAAGGCCTGGTTGTTTTTGCTCTTCGTTGTCCTCGTCGGCCATTTTGTTTTACAAGCTTGTGTTTGTCGTGGACTCCTGGAGGAGAGATGCTTAGGCTTGATAGGACGTAGTAGTGAAGAGAGGTGAGGTGAGTGTTTACTTGTATGTTTTGTATTACCTGCGTGGCTTCAGCCTGCAGGTTTTGATAGGCAAAACGCATCATACGCAGTTGCGCATCATATTAAACTGTATGCTAGATGATCGTGAAATTTTGGTGGTTTAATTAGGCTTAGCATGACTGCAGATACAGCGGAAACTCTTCATCTTATGAAACAATTACCTAGAATGAAAATAGATTATAGACAAACTATTTTAATACTCTTCAGTCAGCTGTGTCCCCGTAATTTTACGACTAAACAAATACATAACAGCTGTCCAAAAACAGTACAGTGTCATCACAGAGCTTGTTAAAGCTTCTTTCTGTTAGGATTGGACATGAACCACCTCGTCCCATACAGTACTGATGATAGCCAGGGATTTATTGCGATCTGATTATCTAATGATGCCAAGGGATTTATTTATCTAATTTAGCTGTGACGTCTGTTTTTTATGGCCTGTATTTATTAACCGCTTACCGTATGTGATATATACTGACAACATAATTAAACATAAATTTCAGTTCAAACATACTGATGATGCTATGTGCAGTTTCCAGTCGGGACTGCTAAGTAGCTGTAACCCTCTAGTGAGAAAATGCCACAGGGTTCAGAGATGATTTTTAAGGTCGGCGTCCCACAAAGTGGGAAGCACGACCTTATTACAGTCAAGACTTTTTCAGTCTGTCAGTCTGTCAGTCTGTCCATCAGTCAGTCATGCTGTGTCAACAATGACTTCCAAATTTAGGCATCAGCAAATATGCATGGAGAAATGAAGAGACAGGAAGATGTTTCTTGGAGTTGTTTTGATTGTTATCATTGTCTTCCTGAATTGCCAGTAGATCTGTTGCATTTCAGAACCATTATCACAGAGGTTTTGGTAAATTCCCGGTTGTTTGGAAGCGTAAGTCAAAGTTAAAAGATCTGTGGCATCCCAAAGCAACCTCAGCTTGTTGAAATATTTCTATCATTTGATTATGGGTCATTCCACAGTATTTGATAATGTTACAGAGGGGAAAATCAGAGCATTTCAAGGCCTCAAAATTTGACAAATTCCACAACAGCCAAATAAAATGCATATGGTATCCTAGAGATTTGGGGATGCTACAACTTGAATATGTTTTAAACTGCAGGGCTTTTATGCTGGCAGCACTAAGGGGTGAAATTTACCCGTTACGGAGGGGAATCAGAGAATTGGCATTTTTCACTAGTTTGTTTTTGCTCTCAAATTTCTCTGAGTTTGCAGCATGGATTGAAACAAGAGTATGCTCTGATTATTTGACAGTGCATATGCTATTAATTTATTGCGATAAAAAAATTGAATTGCTTGCCATTATTCAGTAAGTGCATCTTTTTTGTAAGGATGTTCCGTTACGGAGGAGAAGTTACGGAGGGGAACTTTTTGTCCACATCAAGTTAGCATATATATTTTTATTTAAGAATATGTTTTTAGTTTAGAATGTATATATACTGGTATATGTTGTCAGTTCAGAAGTCATGTCTTCAGTTTAGAATCTATGTTATCAACGTGGACAATCTATTTATCATTTATAATCCCCGAGCGAAGCGAAGCGAAGTGAGGGTAATAATCACGGCGCTAATGCAGCAAATTCGCTTTGTGTGGAGACTCCAAGCCAGTCGCCATCTCGAAATCTAATGTTCGTCAGTCAGTCTGTCATGGGGCGACCTCTAAGGCAATGACGTAATAATAATTATCGATTAGCGTCAAAGCGAGGTCAAACAAAGGTTTGAACGAAGCAACAACTGTACGTAACTGCGTTCACGAAGATGAATTTGAAAACTGGAAAACTTGACACAGCACGGTCTCGCGAAGCTCGTCTGCAAAAGAGAAGGGAACTAGCCGGGCAAAGCGAAATCGTGAAACAATCGAACAGCGCCAAATAAATACGTCTAGAGAAAAGACGACAAACATTTGATAACCGACAGCATCATGAACGGAAGCGTGCCGAAGAAGATCAAGCAAATCGGGAGCTTCAGACGCCGTATTGTGTTAAACTCAGATCCTTATTCAGAAAGGACAAACAACAAAGGTTAGTCAGTGGAAAGCGAACAATCACCGTGACAAATATATTCTACCCGTATCTTGTAACTCGATCACTTCAAGAATGTATTAAAATCTGTATGCTGATCATTTTCCCTCGAAGTATTCTTTTAATACGCTTCTGTCGCCAGTTTTGGCTACTGTATTGGCTCAGAGCAATCGGAACTTGGGGTCTTGAATGATTTAGTCAGATGTCTTATTATTTCTTTCAAGACTAAAACTAACAAATACTGTAATTTGACATGCGGTGATTGCAGCGAGAATCGTTCACAAGCCCTTAGAAGTATGACTAGGTCTGAAGCCCGTGCATAATTTGAAGTAAACCGTTCAAGTTATGCTTTGATTCTGGGAGAAATCATGTTGTTTTGAGCGCGTTCACGTACAAAACAATTCGAGCTCATTAAACATGCATGCCTGAGTCTTGTGCATGCAACCCAGAGTAAAAACAAATTGCACAGGAAGCCTATTTAATTGTACTACCTATGAATTCAAAATTGGAGAATCAGTGTTTGTTTTTCTGCCGTACTACGACGGCCGACAAACTTCAAAATTTGAGTATTAGATTTTGAGAACGTGCTTGGCAGACTGTATAAATTAATTTGTCGTGCCGACCGACCGTGGGAAATACGTACTTCGTCAGGCAATCGATTCTTTTTTTCAACGCAAAAGTATAACACACCATTCTTTTTCTCCTTCCTTTGTGTGTAGCATTTGACTTCGAAGGAAAGATTGAGTCAACATTTCGGTAAAACAAAGGCTACTCTTCTTGGGAGTACCAAAGTAAAAGTCCCATCAATGTCAGAGCGAGGGGAATCTGCGATTATCGTATTTCTAGTAGAAATATGAAGTGTTTGTAATATTGTCCATATGGATGCCCCACAACCTTCCCCTCCGTAACAATTTCCCCTCCGTAACAAAATTTTCCCCTCCGTAACAAATTTCAAATTGCAATATTTTGATCAATAAACTTTGTCCAGTTTTACTGGTTATCTCATCTGAACACTTCCACCTCAAATTGGAACTTCACAAAGTATGACATGCCAGGCCACGCTACACTAGGAATAAAATAAACTTTTCCAACTAAATTTGTTACGGAGGGGAAAATGGTACTTTAGCTGCATTCTGGATTTTTGCTGAAAACTTTTTTCTGGATTCCATTCACTTTTTTATAATGTTAGTATAAAGTACTTTATGTCTTTACCACCTTGGTTTCTATTTCTCTTAAAATGCCTCCTTTAGAATATAAAACTTATTTCCCCTCCATAACAGCAGTTTTTAGTTATGCATATAATTAATGATAATTTATGCATGATGTTACATGATGATTGGGCCCACCTGAATCAAATTTAACTCTTCTACTTTTCAAATATGTCAGTTTTGTCTTCTTGCTGTTTACTTTTTCCTACTCATATTTTTGTCCAAAATACTGCGGAATGACCCTTATATTTGCTTTGCTTTGCCTAATTTTCGCCAGCAATAAAAAAATACTGTACACAACTGAAAGATTAAGAATTCGAAAATGAATTTTTCCTTGTTTAAGTAAAGATCCCCTCTTTGCTTTTTTGGGGTAAGAGTCTCCCATTTAATATTTTTGTTAAAGGTCCCCACTTGAGTTTTTTTCGGGAAGTGTTGTCCGTTTGGTTTTTTTTTTTTTTTGGTTAGGGTCCCCTCTTTGCTTTTGTTTTGTAAGGGTACCCCATTTGCTTTTTTGGAGTAAGGGTCCCCCTGTGATTTTTTTGGTAAGGGTCCCCCCTTTGGTTTTTATCTGCAAGAATCCCCCTTTAGTTCTATTTTGTTAGGGGTCCCCTACAGTTAACTAAGCGAATATAAATACAATAAATACAAATTCAAAATTCAAACTCAATATGATAAGATAGATGGCCCTTGGATTGCAGGTCTAAAAACTTAAACTTGAAAGTAGCGATATTTGTGCTCTTTCTTACAGTCAGTGACAGAGAGTTCGGGTCCTTGATGGCGCGATACGATAATTTTTGTTTGCCCCAGTTCGTTTTAACGGCAGGTAAACGGACATCTTGGTGCATTTCTGGTGTTACAGCGGTGCACATCATGTAAAGTAACCTCACAATGCGAAAATAGATTACTCAATCCACCTAACCTATCTAATCTAAATCTAGTGTACAATTTGTTCGATTCCGGCAGACATTCACCTTTAACCCTTTCACTCCCTAGAAAGATCAACTCTCCCAGGCATATAGAATGGAAAATATGTCAAGCAAAACTCACCTTCATTCCTGCGAGGATCCGTTTTTGCTGCAAAAGGTTGAGCACCCCTGGGTCCGTCCTTGTGCGTTCATGAGCGACTATTTTCTTTGCTTGGGCCATTGTCGACGGCGTGGCACTTTCACCCAAGTATATTCGAGTTCCTGGTCATAATATTGTTGCTAACAATGCAGGTATTAGGCGAACTCTTAACTATCATTTCAAATATGTCCGCCATTTTTGTCAATAGAGCCTTGGGTTAGTACTTGGTGTAACCCTATTAAAGTGTATCATACACTATAATAGGGTTACACCAAGTACTAAACTAGTTGCCTTGACAACGACAGCCACAATGGTCGAAAGCAATGACTTGATGGTGGACGACAAGTTGGTTGTGTTTGTTTGAAGGATTTTCAGCATTTGTCTGAAGTACACAGTGTCATAAAGTAGTCAAACGAACTAAAGCCATGGCAGTTTCGTATGCCCCCACAAAACTGCGTGTTCCGGCTGGATTTCAGAATTTGTTGGAAGGTTTGGCGCGGGAAGTTCTTCGAGAACAGCCGCCGGACATCGTCTCATTTGCAGCTCAGTACTTCAAGAATAAGCTTGTACTTCGAGAAGGTGATTAACTTATAAACTGGGCAATCGTTTAAAGTAGATGCTTCGAGGGGAAGGGGGTGATAGGCGATAAATGTATCACAGCTTTCTTCGTATATCAATTAATTTGCTTATGTTTGTTTATGACGCCAAAGCATAACAGCTGCTTCCGTTCTTCGGGTAGATTTTGGTACAGGCTTGGCGTAGTTTAAAACAGGATTGGGTCTTACGTTTATAAGTGCAGGGGGGGGGGGGGGGGGGAGCAGTTCATCGAGTGTAGTAGTGGTATCATGATACAGGCAACTGCTAATTTTAAAATATTGCACAAGTAATAACAAATAGTTCTACATGCAGTGCTGCATGAGTAAGGTTGATGCAGTGATGATCGCTGAAATGTTTACTGTTTCTCTATTTTTCCCTTGGCAAAGCCCAAAACTCAGGCGTTCAGTATTAACTCAAAAATAAATGGTTCATAGAGTATACGTAAAAGTTTTAGACCAAAGGTCTATAATTATATTAATGCAAGAATATTACGTGAGTTGAAATATTTATGCTACAGCTTCAAGTTCTGGAAATAGTAAAAAAGTGGAATTGAAAGATAATACTTCATGTACATTGATTTTAAACTTCACTAGGACTGACAGCAAATATTAACATCTTCATGGTTTGCAAATAACTAAATTCCCTGCCAAAACACCTGCCTACTTTTATCAGTTTTTGTTACCTCAGCTATTACTTCACTCCCAAATACCATTATTAGCATACATGAAACTAGCTATAAATTATGCATGCATTTATGGTTGGGAATTAGGAAATTAGTACAAAATAGCTAGACTTGTCTAATTATGCACACACTTATGTAGAAAGAAATAGCTAGTCTTTGAGAAAGTACATCACACTACTTTACTCTTTTACTTGCAAGTCTTGCTTGATTAGATTGTCCTAACTGTTCCTGCTGTTAACATACATATTTTTGACAGAAACTGGCAAAGATGATGCAAAAAGGGGAGAACAGTTGGAGAAGATGATGAAAGGAGAAGATGTGGATGTTGATCCAAATGATCCGAGTGTTCACGCAGCAGCCACAAAGATACAAGCAAGCTTCCGAGGGCACAAGGCACGAGAAGAAGTAAAGAAACACAAAGAGGAAGAAGATGCAGCCATTAAGATACAGGCAACGTTCCGTGGGCATGTTACACGGGAACAGGTGAAAGAAATTAAGGCATCGCAGAGTAGTGAAAATGTCCAACAGCCTGAGAAAGAGGCAGCTGAGCAGGTGACAACTGATGAACCAAAAGATAAACAAGAGAGTAAAGATCAAGCTGAGGTGATAGACATTGATCTGAATGACCCTGAGGTGCAAGGGGCAGCAGTGAAGATTCAGTCAAGTTTCCGAGGTCATAAGGCAAGGGAAGAGGTTAAAGCCATGAAATCTGGTGAATCCATAGGGCAGGAACAAGCAGAGAGCACCCCTGGACCACAGCAAGGCAAGGAATAAGTTGGGCTTAGATGAAGGAATGGTAGATATATAGCTGTATAGTGCTGCATGTATATACCACACAGTCTGATCCTGAGTAGGACTCAGGTGCAGGATATATACAGTAGCCTCATGACAAACCCATGCATGCCCAGGGATCAGACATAAAACTCTTGAAAATAATATGTCTCAATCAAGATAATCATGTTTAGAGCGTCTCAATCAAGACAATCATCCTTGCAGCATACACCCAGTCTGCTGGTTCAAGCTTAGCCTTTGAGGCAGTACTGCATACCTTTAGAGCATGTGAAAGCTGTCATAGTGGATTTCTTTTACATGTTCTTAAAGAAATGCAGTTACCTTAAAGCACTAGTCATACTTTAAAAAGGGAAACTTGTGGAACTTCTGGGAGATCACTGTTGGGTGACGTGTTTGGTGATCATTACCTGTAAATACACATTCAAGTAACAAAATAATATTAGAGTTACAAAAAAATAAATAAAAAATAAACTGATTAAATCGCAGGCTCGGATTAAAGTTAAATTACTGTATTTCTAAAAAATAAATGTTACACTATAAAAGTTTAAAATAAACTATATTGTAAGTTTGCTGAAGTAGCATAATAAACACAAAGTATAAAGGCTAATAAAACATAACACAAAGTATAAAGGCTAATAAAATAATCCTCACTTTGTAGTACAGGGAATTAAATCTGACAACTAAACGTCTAAGACATTAATGCAATTAAGCAAAAATAATATTAACATCCACAACTTTGTTTTCACCCAATTGCTGGACAGAAAATCCTAAGAACATTTAGGGAGACCTCTATATAACTTTATACTAATATTGCTTGGCTGGAGTTAAACCTAAAAATGTAAACATTTACTGATTGTGCAATAATTAACAATTATTCGCCGAAGTGGAGGTGAATAGCGGTGGATATTTACCAAGCCATTTCGGCGAGGTAAATATCCACCGCTATTCACCGACACTGAGGCGAATAATTGTTTTAGTATATACCACACAAGTTTAATAGCCAACTCCCAAATAGCTATTTTATTTCCAACAAAAGTAGGCAAAAATTGGGTTCGTGTGCCATTTTGTTTACCGGAAGCCGCCGGAAGGTGAATAGTACTTGATATTCTGAGATTGAGGAGCCAATCAGATCGTGCGAAAAGCACTATTCACTTGTGTGGTATATACTAAATACAATTATCACTGGTGAATTACCACCATAAGTGATATGTAAAGTATATAAATGTACTAGTAGGGTTTGAGTGACAAGTAAAAGAGTACATATTTGGCATAAATGTGGGGAGAGAAAGTCAGAGTTTCCTCCAAAGAATCTTCAACTGTTGTCTTGTTGCATGAAATAAACAATATTACCCTCTGAACACATCGATCACTAACCTCCCCTAACTGTATGCTTTGTCAACTGAAACAATATTTCATACTCCTCTCTGTCAGAAACCAGTGCTCAACATTAACAGTTGCCCAGGTAAATTCAAGGTCAGGCAACCAGAAATTATGAAACATCCAATAAGTGATAAATTACTTGAAGTCAACCTACAGTCCATTCCCAATCAACCTAAAACCTTTCACTCCCAAGCTAAAAATGCAGATTCTCCCAAACTTTTAAGATCAGCAATATAACAAGAATTCATAGTTTAATCAGCTACCATCTGAGCAAGCTATCAAAACCCAAGTTCTCTTTACTGTAATATATATATATATATATATATATATATATATATATATATATATATATATATATATATATATATATATATAGTGAGAAACTAAAGGAAAAAATATTGAAATTGATCACTCTTGGGAGTGAAAGGGTTAACACCTTAATGTCAAGCACTGAGATCCCCTACTAATACTGCAGTATGTTCTAACATCATTTTGCCCCATGTAAACTTCCTTAATACTAAGGGACCACATTATTAATCCAGACCAAAGAAATGAGAGATCAGTCCAAATTGATCAAAACCTTTCATAATGGGGCAAACTGCCTCTGAGGTCCTGAAGTGGGCATATTTGTGAAAACATCCCTTTCCATTGAAATTTAGTTTGACTGCTCTCTCATGGACATTTTTTTGTTTTACATTTGACTCTCATGGACATTTTTTTACACATTTCTTTTTTTTTAACGGATTCATTGCTGAGGGACCACCTCCAATTTTATATACAGTGGCTACCTTGCAGTTTCATAATGAAACCATCTTTATGTTGGGTTAGTTATTTATGCCTTACTCACGGAGTTTTCTTTTTGACACTTGAAGACATTATCTCATAGCTCTTTCATTACTTCTTATTGTGTCTATTTGTTGACTGGTTTCAATCTTACCAATAGATTCGGAGGTGCAGCCTGAAGCACAACAGACACCTGCTGCTGGCAGTGCAGCACCACAAGATGAAGGTGAAGCGATAGACATCGACCTCGAGGATCCAGAAGTTCAGAAAGCAGCTTCGAAGATCCAAGCCTCCTTCAGGGGGAAGTTCGGAAGATCAAGCAAAGAAAATGTCGCAACGCCTACGGACGAAGACCAAACGGAAGACAAGGCGCCAGCAGAGACACAGGAAAAGAGTGAAGAAGTGCCAGTGGAGCAAAGTCAGGAAGCAGTAGATCAAAGTCAAGAACCAGCTACAGAAGAACAGAATCAGGAGACTGCTGAGCCAAGCCAAGAGGCAGGTGAGCCAGGTCAGGATCCTGAAGAACAGAGTAAGGAGCCTGAAGAATCTACTCAGCAGCCTACTGAGCCAAGCCAGGAACCGGCTGAGGAGAGTCAGCAGCCAGAAGAACAGAGTCAGGAGCCTGTTGAGCAGAGTCAAGAGCCGAGTGAGGAGACAAACGAACAGCCTCAGGAGCCAGAGCAGCCAAGTCAGGAACTAGAAGAACCAAATCAGGAGGCAGATGAAGTCAGCCAGGAACCAGCTGAGCAGAGTCAGGAGCCAGCAGATGTGGCGAGTGAGGGGCCAACTGAAGAGACTCAGGAGCCAGCAGAGGCGAGCCAGGAGCAAGAAGCAGCAGGCCAGGAACAGGAACCAAGTCAGGAACAAGAGGCACCCGGTCAGGAACAGGAGGCATCCGGTCAGGAACAAGAAGCACCCAGTCAGGAACAAGAAGCACCCAGCCAGGAACAAGACACACCAAGCCAAGAGCAAGACGAACCAAGTCAGGAAACTGCTGAGCAGTAGGGGGAGGCAAAGAAGAAACCTGAATAGAATGTGAACATCTTAACTTATTTGTTTGTTTAGAGGCGTCTAAAGTGGACGTAAACATGCCGTTTTTATCACACCTTTTTACCAAACGTCACTGGAAAGTCCTACACTTATATTCTCTGTATTGGCAAAGCAAACATTTGACAAAGCGTTGTTTTCCAAAGGTGTATATATATAGGAACCTTCACAAGGAAATGTACAGGTGCTATTAGTGTACGAGATGGGGTTTGTAAATTGTGTATTCAACAAGAGGTTGTGATTTGGTCTTCATAGGAATGATCTTTTACACCAAGTGTCGTGCCTAAAGTATTCAATAGACACTAGAAATTTACTGCTCAGAAAAACAGTGCAAAACGTCCCTTCTTTGAATCAAGGAGTTAAAATGCAAGTCAAGGTTTCTTTTATCAATTTACGCAATTCTTGTCGAGTACGGGAGCATCCTGTGCTAACCAACTGCGTTTTACTTTAACAGTCACAACATCAACTGACTATAATGTCAGGGTTAAGATTATTGAGGACACTTTCCTGGCAGTTCTGTCAATCTTTTGGCGCGATTCCCCAGCAATCTTCCGTTTGCACGAGGTTGACCACGCCCTTCGCGGCAGCGCTTGCCAATTTTTTTTTTTTTTTTTTGCTTTTTCTGGAGTTTATAACGAGCGACGCAAGCAAAACCAGCCCTTTTAGAATTTTGAAATTACATACTGTCCCACTCCTGCTAGTTGACAGCTGGAAAAATATCAAATACTATAAATCTAAATAATACTATATCAAAAACTATAAATCAAACCCTGGCACCGAGTACGCGATTCACTGTGCATCATTAGAACTCTTTCGTCATACACTGAAATCTTGCTAATGAAACACTCGGTCATATCCTAAGAGCACTCGGACGGATGTGCCGCTGTTTGCTTGTCTCGCGGTGAAGTCTCGCTCGCACCTGTTGTGTCGAGCTTGTTTTTCTCGTGAGGCTGGGCAGTTCATCGGTTTTGATAAATTCTCAGACAATTTAACAAATTGACGTCAGTTTTTTATGTGTCTGTCCTCTTATTGATCATGAAACGCGTCATAACATTGTCAAAAAATTGTGGATCCACGAGGCGCTTGGCCGAGTGGATCCGCAACTTTTTGACAATGTTATGACGCGTTTCATGATCAATAAGAGGACAGACACATAAAAAACTGGCGTCAATTTGTTTTTTACAATAACACGTCAGTTTCTCGCTTTGTGATTGGCTAATTTTCATTATCAATAAGAGGACAGACACATAAAATCGAGTGCTGACGACAGTGATTTGGACGAAGAAGGTGAATTCAGCTTCAATTTTACCTCAGTTCTTGCAAAAGCGACATTCGGCATTTGAAGTAGAGAACCTGACGTGTTCAGAGGCGAATTTCCTTGAGCTTTGTCTTGAAATTGTCGAGAAAACCGCAGCAGAAAAGCGTCTAGTTTCATTTCTTTCCAACTTCTTTGACAAAATTTTATTTTGCACGCGCGAAATGCTCACGTCAAACTGTCACTTTTTGGCCAATGAAATGTCTTGAATTTCAACCTCGACCAATTAGAAAGCGGGAAAAGTTGTTGACAACATTTCGGTCAAATCGAACAAAATCCAGTTTTCTTGCGTGTTTTCCCCGCGTCGTCGCTTGAGGTTTGTTATTGTAAAAAACAAATTGACGCCAGTTTTTTATGTGTCTGTCCTCTTATTGATCATGAAACGCGTCATAACATTGTCAAAAAGTTGCGGATCCACTCGGCGAAGCGCCTCGTGGATCCACAACTTTTTGACAATGTTATGACGCGTTTCATGATCAATAAGAGGACAGACACATAAAAAACTGACGTCAATTTGTTAATTTTACAATAACAAAACTCAAGCGACGACGCGGGGAAAACACGCAAGAAAACTGGATTTTGTTCAATTTGACCGAAATGTTGTCAACAACTTTTCCCGCTTTCTAATTGGTCGAGGTTGAAATTCAAGACATTTCATTGGCCAAAAAGTGACAGTTTGACGTGAGCATTTCGCGCGTGCAAAATAAAATTTTGTCAAAGAAGTTGGAAAGAAATGAAACTAGACGCTTTTCTGCTGCGGTTTTCTCGACAATTTCAAGACAAAGCTCAAGGAAATTCGCCTCTGAACACTTCTGGTTCTCTACTTCAAATGCCGAATGTCGCTTTTGCAAGAACTGAGGTAAAATTGAAGCTGAATTCACCTTCTTCGTCCAAATCACTGTCGTCAGCACTCGATTTTATGTGTCTGTCCTCTTATTGATAATGAAAATTAGCCAATCACAAAGCGAGAAACTGACGTGTTATTGTAAAATTATAATTTGCAATCGGTCAAAGTGTTGAAGTGAGTCAAATTGTAAACTATGCCGACTCGCTGAAAACTACGCAACGTGAAGAGGGCGCCCCACCACGACATAAAACGCTGGACGTGTCACGATCACGAATGACCTCGAATCGACAGACAGACAGACTTCCGGTCCGAGTGAGAGATCACGTGTCCAAAGAAGCTTGCCTCGGGTTTTGTCGAGGGACGCGGTTCGATCGACTCTACAGGTATTTTACGGCTGCTGAACACTGATATTAGTTTGAGCTTGTTGTTAGGAGCATATTTTTTTTTTACTTTAGGTTCCGCGCAGCTGAATCACTTAACACAATAGTCCGTGTCGCTTTACTTTCGATTTTAGTGTACCGATCGTGAGAAAATTTAATAGCTTAATATTGCTGTATATCATTTGGTGCTTTGAAGACGAGAGGGTTTACAGTACAGTACACATTGGTAATTTAAAGTACCATTGACCTAAAAGAGGACAACATTGAGTGGTACTTTACTTTACATCGTTATACTGGCCGGTACTCGATCTTCTTATATTATTTTGCTTTACGCGCTCCAACGACCTGAATCGATAAAGTGAAGCGCTGCTAAAACAACAAGCTTCCAAACAAAAGCTAATATCACCCCCCCCCCCCCCCAAAAAAAAAGCCTTACGTGGACAAATGTGCCGCGCTAATCGTTCTCAAGTTTTTAGTTTGAAATTGGGTTAGCAGGTTTTCTTAGTTTGGTTTTTAATAATTCTTTGAGAAACAGGTCTGAAAGAGGGTGAAAATATTGTAATACAGGTCTGAAATAGGGTAATTGTTAAAAAGGGTTTTTAGAACACACCCACCCAAAATTTTGAGGAATCCCCCTCCCCCTGTTTCTGAGATGCCCGCTGCCTATTTCAGAACGAGGCTTAGTGTGAAACCATTCTTATCAAAATGAGTTTGCATGAAAATGAGTAAAAATAGTTTTCACAACAAAGGGCCTCATTTTGAAACAGAGGCAGGAATTAGGCATCTTGGAAATGGTCTACAAGACTCACCACAACCAAATTTACAGACCTTGTGACTTAATTTGGTTACTTTGATGTTCAAGATGTGGTAGAGCTGCCTCTGCACTACTTTTCGGAATTAGCCAGTTTTACTAACTAGATAATCTTGTTCTTTTTCTCTCTCTCTCTCTCCCAGTGTTCAATACTATTATTCAAGACATGGAAGTGTCAGTTACCACAACAGCTGTACCTTGTCTTGCAGCATTTTTCTTTTGGACTGCTGTCTACTTTCAGCTGTGTATATTCAATTCACACAGGAGTTCTGAGTGGAACTGCCGGCTCATGACAGTGGTGCATGCTGTTGTCAGCACATCTTTGTCATACTGGTCTGCATTTCAAACTGGACCATGGCCCTTTGATGCGATAGGAGAGGCAAACACCCCATTCCACATCCTCATCGCAACCATATCTTTAGGATATTTTTGGTTTGACTTTTTCTGGTGTGTTTATCACAGGACAGAAGGACTAGACATGCTTCTTCACCACTGCATCTCTATCTGCAGCCTGGTCTATGTGTTGGGCACTGGATATTCAGGACCGGAATTGATTGCCACCATTTTTGGATCAGAAATATCAAATCCATTTCTTCAGATGCGATGGTTCATGCGTGAAACAGGACGTTATGAGACAGTCCTTGCAAAAGTTAATGATGTCATCTTTATGGCTTTGTTTATTTGTGTTCGTCTTGGACCAGGTTCCTTTGTGTGTTATTATACACTGACTTCTCCGAAACCTTCCAATTTCATAAAACTGGGAGGTTTAGCTTTGTATACTGTCGGATGGATCTGGGCATTCTTGATACTGAGATTTGCAAGGAAGAGGTTCCTTAGACAGAAATCGACAAAGAATGCAAAGAAATGACACCAAAACTTGAGGTACTACAATGAACAACCCATGTTTTTGTTTTGGTTTGGCGACCTTTGTACAAATCAAATAATTCCCTATACCATCTCTTGCACACTTTCAAAGTATTGCAGTTACTGTATGGTTTACCACTCCTTAAATACAGAAGTCATAACTGAGAGCAAGGTTTGTCAGAAAAAGATAATATTTCAACCTACGTTTCAATTTGCTTCATTATTCAAGTTTTTTTTTTGTTGAACAGGGTTCAACTTTGTCCATCACAATATCTTTTTATCCTGTTTTTCTGTATGTACGTCTGATATAGCTGGTAGGTTTCTTTGTTTTGACAAAATTGCCCGAAGTATCAGGATTGCAGGCAATAAACCAATCTGAACACTCAGATTGATTACAAGATAAAGCTGGGAAAATATAGTTTTGCCCAAGATATAGAGCTAGAAATTCAAGATAATATTAGTTGTCAAATAAGTTAAAGTGAAACAAATAGATATTTTAGTGTGAGTTAAAACTTACTTTTGTCTTGAAAATTTATGTCACAGATTTCAATATTATAATATATGTTTTCTGTTTTTGTTGTTTTGTTTTTCAATTATATTTGGAGTACAAAGCCCCATGTGGGTTTTTATCAGAGAAATATTTGCTTTATTTTTTATTTAATTTGTGGAAACTGACAGACATATCTTGGGAGCCTTCAAGACTTCTTGTAAAGTGTTTTTATCACGAGATACAGTCTTGGCTTATTTTCAATCTACACAGGAACAAAACTTAGATGGGACAAAGTATACATTTCACACCTTGTTGTAATGAATGTTTAGCAGATATGTGATACAACTTTCAAATATTTATCTCAGAAACAATGTAGTGTATATGTTTTTCATCTTGATAAATGAATGGCATGATTGGGTACTGGTAGATAGTATTTGCATGCCAAAATAATGGATGTATACTATATACACAGTAATATATCTCATATGCATTCATGTGCAGTGGAGGTTGTCCTTTCCAAATTCATTACTGTATGTCAAATTCCTCATCAATTTATCCTCATGTCAAATCTAATAAATTATATGAAGAAAAATGACCAGTTGCAGAATTTGTGCAAAACAGCACATTTCCAATTCAAAATATCTTTCATGTATTAAAAATAAAATTAAGATACTCAAAAAAAAAAAAAGAAAAAAAAAAAAAGATTACTACCAGTATCCGAATGCCAAAAAGTTATAATTTAACCAAGAATCTTCTGAAAAAGCTTTGTATCATCCTTTACATGTTTCAAGGTAGTGTACATCTCCAGATTGGTGTGCGAATGATGTCTTGGTCTTCATCAAACATATCCTTTTTCTGTGATAAAGAAACAAAGTACCACGTGATCTGTTGTGTCATGTTTTGTTCATACTCAACAAAATGTAAGCTTGCTTGCCTGTTCTTGGATGATATATTCTCCACACTGCTCATAGCCAGACTGAAAGATGTACTTTCCAGGGCCTGCAGGCTGCATGGAAAAAGAATTAAAGTACGATACATATCATTTCATGAGTATACAAAGTAAACACAGTTTGACAGCAAGAATGTTGCTTGTGAAGAGAGAGAGAGAGTTTAAAAACTATATAAACTTCAGTCCCAAAGTGTAACCAATTTCCTTCCGATTTCAGTAAAATAATAATCATGTGGGCTAAACAATATTATGTAATATTTCTCTAGAACATAAAGACCTATTTCAGCAGTTTTGAAAAAATAATCAAGGAAGTAATATTTAATCTGAAACTACTCGATTATGTGTATCTAAAGGGGTAAAAAGGGAAATTGCCCTAAACTGTTGTTTGCTACGAGCTTCTTTTCTGGTAAGGCATTCAACTAAAGTTTTATGAATCTCAGTTCAAGGACTGCAATTAACATTCAAGAAAGAAAGAGAAAGAAAGGAAGTTGCATCAGCTCACCAGATTGTCCACAAACATGCCCATGAACCTGTGGCCTGGTAGAATCATTTGACCTGGGCCGTTTAGTTTGTCTTGGACCCATATACCATCATACTAAAAATATCAAGAAGTCAGTGTACTGAAGCTTTACTTTTATGATGGACCAAGAGCCAAGTTTTATGGATCCAGTCATCAAAAGTATGTAGTCTCATACATGCCTAGTCAGTTTGCCGGGGTGATTTTTCTATGAATATTGTGAGTTACATGTCTGAACAATGTTGGAGCACCTACAAGCATGGCCAAAAGTCATTTGGAGGTTTTGGGCGGGGTATCAATACACAGGAGCGGAGCAAGATTTCCATCTGTGCAACCTAGGTTCAGCTCTCTCCCCTCTCCCCTACTCTCTATTCAATGTTTGCTCCTTGTGCAGGTAATAGGTCAAACAGTGCTCAAATACCCAACTCTGAACCAGGGTAAATTTATAATAATATCTATATGTCCCAGCAATTTTGACCACATTGTACCTAAAATAATGCAAGGTATAGTAAAGGATACTAGAACTAACTCAATATTAGTTTTAAGTATTCTCACTCTCAGTACATTGTACCTGTTCTTACCTTAATTTGTGATGATGTTTTAGATACAAGGTACTTATTGCATTTTCCTAGAGCCGTTTTGTGCCTCAGTCTTTTACCTTCATTTTGTTCCTGATACAGGTGTATGTGCCACGTCCATGTCTCTGATTGCCATCCCACTGGCCTTCATATAAGTCCCCATTCTTGTAGTGATAAGTGCCATACCCATGGCGCACATCATTGGTCCAGTTACCTGTACAAAGGGTAAAATGGAAGAAAAGTTTAATTCTATAACAAAACCTCCTTGCAAGTTCCCACCAGCCTTTTTATTGACTTTTGTAAAACCAAAATCAAAGTAATATTGCAGCTTGTCAGTCACAGACCAAGGCTGTAAGAAAACATTTTCAACCAACCAGAACCCCGAGCACTTTGCAATTTACCAAGGAAAACACCATTGCCACTTGCTTGCTTGAGCAGATTACAATTTTATTGTTCCTTACTGTTCAAGAATATTGCTAAACATGTTCAGATCAATATTCAAAAGCCTTGCAAATCTAAAGCAAGCACACAACCAAAACAAAATTAAATTAAATAGCTCTATGATTCTGGTACATATATTGTGGTCTCAATATCATATACAGTCTAAGCTTTCTGGGCAGACACTCGTTTTAAGTGGACAGCTCTAATAACAGATGCTTTTATGACACCCCATTTGAACTCAACTCACATTTACACATTCTCGTAAGTAGACAGTTCCAGTTCCAGACACCTTTTCTGCTTCAAAACCCTGATAGCAACTCCCACAGCAACTTTAAGTGTTAATGAGTCACTGATACAAATTATCTGTTGCAATAATTGAAAGCTAAATATTTGCTTACCTTCATATCTGGAGCTGTCTGGATAGATGAATGTTCCTCTCCCACTCTTGTTGTTGTTATCATAAAATCCAGAGTACCTTGATCCATTTTTGAAAAAGTAATTTCCCTGCCAATGAATAACAAATGGAAAGTATATTGAGCTGCAACACAGTCTTATTTACAGAGTTCCCCTTGGAGCAAATTAATAAAAATTAATTAAGAGGTACTATTGGTAATACAGCTAAATATGGACACTATTTCTGTCTCACATTTAATTACCTGTCCTTGTCTTCTGCCGTTACAATACTGCCCATCATAAACGTCACCATTTGGGAGAACAGCTCTGCCATGACCATGTCGTTCTCCAAGTTCGTTTCTTTCACCTTCATATTCCTGATACCATGATCATGCGGATACAAAATTGCAAGGTTTCAAATTTCAGTAAACTATAACAAGGCCATATTTTCAGCAAGTTACCAAATATATAACGAAATTCAAACTCTTTGTCTATAAACGACTCAAAGTTGGCGTTAGTTTGTCTGTAAGTACTCACCCCTATATCTTTTATACAGCGTTCTACTTCGTCGTCATCGTCAAGATATAAATCCGACATTCTTGATAATAAACAGTACGAATAAGTCCACTCTGCGTGAATCGGCAAAGAAATGCTTCGAGCATGAAACTGGCGCGAATAAAGCGACGTCCCGGATGTTGTTACGACAACTCTCGGATAATGCCGCATTGCGCAAACTCGGAACGTAACTCAAAATTTACAGACATAAAAATACAACAAAACTAATTGCAAATAATTACATTCTTTATTCATACAAATACAGAGTAATTACAGTTGAGTCGGTTCACACGCACAACTGTATTGGTACGAAGACAGTGAAAAATCAAACCGTTAGCTATTCTGTCCAATCTTCCAACGCAGATGAGAAGGTTTGGTGTGCATGCTGTGGGTGTGTTTGTAAGGTAGGCCGCCGTACGAGAATAAACAATTATGTATTCATTCTGCAGTTATGTACTTTTTTATTTTTGCGACAGCCCTGGCCAAACGGACTTTGCAAACCGAAAACAAACCAGAATTTGCGAACAGAATTGCGATGGTTGACCAAACGATGAAAATGCGTGCAAATTTGAGCTCAACCAAAGTCTTCTTTTTTGATAGTCCGACTTGTGAGCGACAGGGACTTAAGCGACTGCACCCGCTCGCTCTGGTCCTCGCTCGCTCCAGTCCCAGGCATTGATAGGGAGAGAAATAAAAAGACTGCTTTGCAGTCTGGGTAGTGCGCAGCAAGTTGGTGTTGCATCAGCAGGTCCGAGCTGCAAGACCCCACTTCCATGATACGGCGGCTTGAAGTCCGCCTTCATCAAGACTCTTTTCAGAATTGGTAATAACACACAGGTGCAGTGCTTATGTCCAGGTCAACGCTGACTGGGCTGCTGCATCAAATCATGCAGCCTGCGTTTCAGAATAAACTGTTAAAGAGCTTGGACAGGTTCACTTCAGAGTAAGCATTCGCCTGCAGGAACGCCTCGATGCTAGCGTAAATTTCGTCATAAAACGGTTTGGCCTCTTTGACTTCTACCTTGAGTGCTCCTGCAGCAATAACAAACAAACAAACAGAAGCCCGCACTTCACTGACAAGAACAAAACAGATCTAATATACAACAGGCTAAGAGGGAAGGGGAAACAAACTCACACCATAATGGACACTTTCTGCAAGGTCTCGAACTCGTAAAAGTCACAGTAGGAAATCACTCACAGCACTGATAATAGAATTACTCCGTTGAATGCTTTAACGACAACTCAAGCTCATAGATACATTTTGAAGGGAAGAGTATACAAGACGGACCGAGCTGAGGTGGAAATTCAGCTGAACCTGAAACTCCAGCACAAGCGATCAGATTCTTCATACTGAACTACCCAGCTCAAAAGTGGAAAGGAGAAAATCTATTTGGATCATTGTTCAGCTGGAACAACTAATCCAGCCATTCGCTCTTTCTTTTCATGAATGATAGGGCGAGTTCGTACTAAGGTTGGCCGAGCCACAAGACGGACAGGAACAGAAGGACTTACTTTTCTCGAAGTCGCTTTTACAGCCCTTGAGGGCGTGCTTCAAGTCGAATAGCCGGGCGTAATACAAGACCTGGTTGTAGAGAGCGGTGTCGGAATACTGCCAAGAGAAGTGACAGGCCACATAAACCTCAGAAATGAAAGTCAAGAGCAAAACAGTTCGCTTACGAGCTCCCAACTCCTACTCTTATGCTCGCGTTTTTTAAAAATAAAGGGGGGGGGGGGGGGGGGGGACTATTTCAAAGTCAAAACTCCAATTTGCTTTAGCATGTCTAGAAAGCTATTAGAGTGTCAGCGATCGAGACTGGGTCGGAGGAAAGTCTTAAAATATAGTTCCTCACAGGGGGAAAGGCTGCTTAAAGTTTACTGAATTATCTATGACAGATCATGCACAGTGGGAGTGGTTCTCTAACACATCACACACCTCTGGATGAATGTGAGCCCTGTAACAATGTGGGCACACGGGGGTTCCCTTCTGACGGAGCAGGGGCACTCGACGAGTGCGATGACCACACGAAGGGTCCTCACAAACCTGCCAGCACTGGTGAAAGATTAAAGGGGTAGATAATGAAACTCCTCAAAACGACGAAGGGACAAACAAACACACGGAGATAGACTAGAAGAAACAGTGAAAAAGGACATGCAGACAAGCGACAAAGTGTGGGAGAGTGAGAGACAGATATAGAGGGAAACAGAGAAGGACACACGGACATAATGAAGGTGAGGGGAAGAGACAGAGAAAGAGGGAGAGGACCAAAAAAAAAAAAAAAAAAAAAAAAAACAGACAAAGACACTGGAAATAGACAGAGACAGAGAAGTAGGGGAGAGGGGTATGGGGAGGCAAACAGAAACAGACATTGAAAAAACTAAATAAAGACAGACAGACAGACAGACAGACAGACAGAGACACTGAAAAAAAAAAAAAAAAAAAAACAAAAACAGGAATAGACAAAGACCGAGAAAAACAGGGGGAAACAAAGACAGAAAGATCGATCACAGTCGTCTTTAGTGAGACAAAACTGAACTGGCAGACATTCACGACGAAAAAAACAAGTAAAGAAACCGAGGAAACATTTGGCAGACACAGATCGTGAATAGTAAGGGTGAATAAGACAACAAAGAACCCAAGGAGTCTTCAGTAGGACAAAAGAACCTTGTCAGCTGGACTAGCAAACATAAAGAGCCTTCAGTTTCACGAGGAAAAAAGGAAGAAAAGCAACAAGGGGAAACAATAGTGAATAGTAAGTGAGTAAGCCAGTAAAAAGAAACCTAATGGACCGACACTCACGGTGTAGTAGTCCTTGATGTGCTTGCGGATAGCCAGTGTAAGCTGATTAATGATCACTGCCGCCTTGTACATGTTACGACAGTGTGGACAGTAGGCACTGACGCGAGGAATGCATTCCTAAACAGGAAAAAAAAAATCAAACAATAAATCAGTGCCAAACTTTGGAAAGACAAGACAACTTTATTAGAGAACAACGTGACTCATGTACATAGGTTTGTTTCTCTAACAGTAATAACAAGTGACACAGTAGTATCATGTAACATTGTGTGAAAGTGTACCATTTAATTAACAAGGGCTATAGATTTTTCCAAAAAGACAAGAGTAGGAGAGGGTTTCTTTGCTCCCCGCCCAACACATACGCACCGAAATATCGGAAAACAGGAACAGAGAGGAAAACCTGTCGTGGCACGTGTATTGTCAAGGATTCATCCCCGAAATTGTGGAGGAAATGAGGGGAAGACTTACAAGCAAGGTACCCGATATTTCTTCTTTACACAGCCAGCAGTGTGATTACCTTAGGTCTAAAGATTCCCTCCATTTCGCTTTCTCGACCGCAATCAGGGGCTCGGCATTTGACGAAGACTTTGACGCAGTCCTGAGGAGAGAAAGCAATACGTTTCTGTAAGAAAGACTAGAGTGGTGGAAAATAACAATAAAATAAATAAAAAAATAAAATAAATTGTGACAGAACCCTCTGTAAAAATATGTTTTAGTTACTACAGTTTGCAAAAAATATATATATATATATATAATTCTCTGCAATAAATAGCTATGTTAGTTACTTTATATTAAACCCTTGAGTGATAGCGGTAAGATACAAAACATTCAAGTGAAGTTTCTACGACAAAATTAAACTTTTGAACAGGTTGGAGTAAAGTTCCTTTTTACCTTAAATCTCTCGTCGTCCGTCATCTGCGCCTGTCCTCCCAACATTGCGTCGCTCTCGTCTTCGTTGTTAGCACTGCTGTGTCGGTAGCCGGACGGATCCAGTCCTAGAAACACAACAAAGGTGTTGATCATAAGTACAGTCGAACCCCGCTATTTCGAAGTGCCACGGGACAAAAACAAAACAAAAAAAACAAAAACAAAAAACAAAAAACAAAAAAACAAAAAAAACAAAAAAACAAAAAAAACAAAAAAATCGAAATACGGGTTTTCAAAATAACCAAGCTAGTCAAGCCAATCTAAGGGGATTCGGCTTGACTTCGAAATAACGGGGACTTCGCGAATTAACCGAGTTCAAAATGGCAGGGTTCGACTGTACACTTCTATCCCCTCGCCATGTAGGCACACAAAGCATATACGTTTGTCTGTCCCCCATCGAATGGACACTCACCCAGACACTGTGCGATGTGTGCAGCGTCCGTTCCGTCAATAGGGTCACACAACCGTGCCACAACTGGGTGCACCTGATTGGCCAGGTAATATTTACAATCTGAACACGAGTCAAGGAACGTCTACCGATAAGAAGTACGATATTCACAGAGATTCTTGGAGCCGATTTCTTATACAAAGCCTAACTTTGACTTGGTTTATCCAAGGGCTAAAGTGCATTTATAAAACATGGATCGGTTTCGGTTTATAAATACTACCTTATATCTGTGGTCCGATAAGCATGGCTACTGTTTGGGCCTTGTTTAGACCAGGACTTTCTTAACCGCGGTCTAAACCTTGTTTAAATAATCGGCCCTTGGAGTCAGGCTAATGATCGAACAACTAAGTACCTTGCCGTAGATATGACAGAAAGACAAGTCGGTCTGTTCAACGATCTAAATTATAAGGATACCAATCTTGAGCGTTTCCGATTTCCTGAACTCGTCGGGATGGTAGGAGCGCTGTGAGGCGGGGAGAGTCGAGCCGTCCTACGAACAGAGGTACACACATAAACAGCAGTCCTAGAACACAGCTGCCGTGTACTAGATAACCAACTTTACGTGCTGCTGTTGGTTCAAGACTGCGTTTACACTGAGTGATGCATCTTCAGTTCGATATCCCTTCGCTTTCACCTGTCTACGCGATGCAAATGCATCGATTCGAAAATATTGCCAAAACTGTCAAAATGCTCAAGCCGTTCTCTTGTCGTGTAAACAGCAAAAACCAGAGGTGAATATGCATCCGTGTAAAACACAGCCTAAGATAACAGTCCTGATAGTGGCGCACTAAGTCTAAACTCTCTGCAGACAGACGGTGCTTCTAAAATGCCCCAAACACACTATCATCTTAAAACCCTAAACCATATGAAAATTAAGCTTCAGTTCATGCGTTAAGGCACATATTTTGTCCTTCTTTTGTGCGATGAGATGACACAGTGAATGGCGTACGTCACGGATGACGTAATGAATGACGTACCTCCGGTGTGACGTAATGAATGACGTACCTCACAAATGACATATTGAATGGTGTCTCCCACGTTAACTTTGCGTCCTTTGCTCAGCAGCCACATGGCCACGTGCACGTGAGGAAGGGACTTCTTGTCGGGATAGTCGTTCGGAGCTTTGGTCAGTTGCTGGGAGAGAAGAAACCATCAGTGACTACGGTAACTCCAACACCACAACAATGTTGATACAAACGGATAATTGGCAACTTCGAGGAATAATTTTACTCTCTATCCAAAGTCCATAAATTTGTCCTTTAGATCATACGTTAGTACTTAGTGGTTATGACTTATGACGAAAAGTGACGTACACAATCGTCACCGCCACCATCATCATCATCATCATCATCATTATCACCATCATCATCAACATCATCATCATCATCATCATCATCATCATCATCATCATCATCATCATCATCATCATCATCATCATCATCATCATCATCATCATCATCATCATCATCATCATCATCATCATCATCATCATCATCATCATCATCATCATCATCATCATCATCATCATCATCATCATCATCATCATCATCATCATCATCAACATCATTATCATCATCATCATCATCAACATCAACATCATCATCATCATCATCATCATCATCAACATCATTATCATCATCACCATCACCATCACCATCACCATCACCATCATCATCATCATCATCATCATCAACATCATCATCATCATCATCATAATCACCATCACCATCACTACTGTCATCATCATCATCACTATCACCACCGTCATTCATCATCATCACCACCATCACAACTGTCATCGTCATCGGCACCATCACCGTTATCATCATAATCACTGTCACCATCACCACCGTCATCATAACCATCATAATCGTTATTGTCATCATCACAAACAGCATTAACATTCCATTACCTTGTTGATGACATACTTTTCCAAGCTGACCTTTCCATCTTTCACATTCTCCCCAACTATGAGACAAAAGCGCAAGAAAGTGAGCCGATGCAGTCACCGAGGTTTCGGATTCTACTGAAAAACATTGGCGTGGGATTAAAAGCTCTTTTGCTCCCAAAATTCTTCCAGTTATCTTTGTCTGAGTAACTGTCTTCTCCAACTTGTAAAATACTTGTAAATACTAGTAAATGTTTACTGAATTGGCACCTGGTTACCTGTGATGAGATATTCGTGAATATTCTCGACAATGGCTTCACGCTGTTGCGACGACAGGATCTGTGACAACACGTAGCTGATATAAAAAAAATTGAAAGCAGTTAAAGAAACAGTTTAGGCAAAAAGACCCTTGATAAAAGCCTAAATTGCTTGGAACTCAAATCTTATTTCATTAACCCCTACGCTCCCAAGAGTGATCAACTTCAAATTACTCCTTCAGTTTAGTCACCAAAAATATATCATGAAGTAAGGAGAACTTGACTTTTGATACCTTGCTCAAATGAAAGCTGAATAAACTATCAATGCTCACTGCATCAACTTAAATGCATTCCTGGTTGGGAGAAACTGTATTTTGAGTTTGGGAGTGAAAGGGTTAAGAGCTCGAGATCGAGCTTTGTCTGGTCGGAGCCCATAAACAGACTATCCGGATCCGACAAATCTAACACTGGGGAAAAACTGAACATGACATCACCACATGCAGCAACCAATTCTTTACGACTTACTTGCCAGAGTCTTTGGCCAGGTCGGACCAATCTCGTCTCACAATGTCCAAACCTTTCATTTCTTTGACTTCGTTGAGAGTTCCTGTAACACGCAAATAAACATAATAAGCGTTTTACGAATAAACCAAAAAAAAAAAACAACAACAACAACAACAACAACAACGCAAAACAACTTTTAACCAACTAGCGGCTAAAAGAAAACAAAAGAGACGTGTGCGTAACCAGTTGCGCAAAAACAAACCATGATTGGTTTATGTCTCGCACTTGATTGGCTGAGAGGATACAGCCAATCAGAGAGTAGCCAAAGTAAAACCAAAGTAACAACGAAGTTACTCTGTAGGATTTTGACGAAAGCAGCAGGTGCATTAGTTGCGACAGTTTACAAAAGCGATTCCGTAAAGCCACTTATACTCGTGTAAACGTTTAGTTGATAACAGCCAAGTGGTGAGCAAGACTAGTCTTGTGGCGGCAACATTGTGTCCTTCGATGTTTCCAGAGTGAACATACGGTGCGGCAACATTGTTGCGCTCCGCGCG
Organism: Plumapathes pennacea; assembly: GCA_964036295.1. NCBI lineage: Eukaryota > Metazoa > Cnidaria > Anthozoa > Antipatharia > Myriopathidae > Plumapathes > Plumapathes pennacea. Next base: position 8,490,227 of record OZ038466.1, on the reverse strand, counting down.
GACACAACAAATGTTTCTGAAGTTTTTCAGAAACACTTTTTGTGTCCGCAACAAATATTACGCGCTGGCAAAACAGGGCAACATTTGGGAAACATGCGCGTGCTAGCAATGTTGCCGCCACAATGTGTCCTCGTTTTGAAAGTCCTTTAGATTGTAGTAAAATACTCACCATCTGCGTTTTCTGTGACAGTGATGGCAGCATACCTAAAGGAAGAAAGAGCAAGTATATATGTATAAGAAAAAGTTGCAAATGTTTCCACCATAACATGGGGAAAAAAGTCTTTACTAAGAAATGTCCTCAGCTTTGCGCGAGGAATGCTACAATGTCCGTATGCCGTGGTTGTACGTTTGAGGCACTGGCTGTAAAAGTGTAGACTTACTTCTTTTTCTTGAGCAAAAGCATAGATTTGAAGATGCCATCAATGTCGATCTCGAGCAATCTGTAAAGCTTGTTTACTTCGCTTTTCACCTGACAACAGAAAAGGAAAAAGAGCGGTCACAAACAAACAAGCAAACAAACAAGCCAGCAGACTAGAAAGACAGAAATAATGAAACCGAGAACGAAGAAAAGAAATAAATGAAGAAAGATAAAGAAGGCAACAGGACAAAGGATGTAATGTCATGTAAAACAGTGTCTTTAGAGACAAAAGCTCTCCCATCCCTTCACCTCTTCAGAGTTAGCCATAGACAAAAGAGCTAACACTGGAAAGATCTGTGTAGCAGTAGCAGAGTGAAGACGAATCTGATTTGTTACAACACACAAGAAAAATACGTAGAAGTTTGAGACGAACAAACCAAAACGTGGAGTCAGAGAGGGCCTCCTCACCTTGTTTCCAATACGGCGCACTTCCGCTAAATCAGTGCTGTTCGTGTTGATCATGATCGAGTCAGTGTCGCCATAAATGACGTCAAGGTTCAACTGGAAGACCAAGCAATCAATCATTCAATCAATAAATCAATCTTTATATTTTTACGAATGGACGTTTTATTATACTAAACCTCTTTTAAAGCAGGAGCTCGTCTCAGGAAAACCTTCTAGTGTTTTAAAGCTGGTTCACACGGTAAAAAAGGCGCAAGAGAATGAAAACTTTTCCATTCCTTTGCGCTTGAGTTTGCGCTTGCTTCACATCTGTTATCGTGTGTACCGGTCGCTTGCGCTTGCTTTACTCGTGTGAACCAGCCTTTACGGGGAAAGACCCAGTTGTTACAGTGTTTGGCATATTAAGGATGCTTCTGACCAAGAGTGTGGCGATGCATGTGTTAATAAAATCAGTAAATAAAAAGATGAAATCAGTTAGATTCCTGCGTCAGAGTGTGAACGTCTACGTTTGCGTCGCGTGTGTTTGCGTCATCTACGTTTGCGTCGACTCCATTTCCGTCGACTACGTTTGCGTTGCCTACGTTTGTGTCATCTACGTTTGCGTCGCCTTCGTTTGCGTCGTCTACGTTTGCGTCGCCTGCGTTTGTGTCGTCTACGTTTGCGTCGCCTACGTTTGTGTCGTCTACGTTTGCGTCGCCTACGTTTGTGTCGTCTACGTTTGCGTCGCCTGCGTTTGTGTCGTCTACGTTTGCGTCGCCTTCGTTTGCGTCATCTACGTGTGTCGTCTACTTTTGCGTCGTCTACGTTTGCGTCAGCTACGTTTGCGTCGTCTACGTTTGTGTCGTCTACGTTTGCGTCGCCTGCGTTTGTGTCGTCTACGTTTGCGTCGCCTACGTTTGTGTCGTCTACGTTTGCGTCGCCTACGTTTGTGTCGTCTACGTTTGCGTCGCCTGCGTTTGTGTCGTCTACGTTTGCGTCGCCTTCGTTTGCGTCATCTACGTGTGTCGTCTACTTTTGCGTCGTCTACGTTTGCGTCAGCTACGTTTGCGTCGTCTACGTTTGTGTCGTCTACTTTTGCGTCGACTACGTTTGGGTCGACTACGTTCAAGCAACGGAAACGAAATAAACAGGAAGAAAGGCAGGACAGCCGTCGAAACTGTGCAGCACAGGCTGAACAAAATCAAAGTCTATGAGACCAACCTGCTGCGCGAGGTCCTTTGTTTTCAACAGGATCTGCAGGTAAAATAGAAATAATGTTAACTCCAAGACCAGGGCCCGGTATTTCGAAAGTCGATTAAGCTAATCTAGGATTAACGAAATTCTTTCTCTCGACCTCTCTGCCAGTAAACTGCTGGGTTTTGTTCGAAGATGGATTAGATTGCTTGTTCCAGCTTAAAACGTTATTAAGAAAGTCATTGTGGACGAAACTTTCACGTTTTCAGGCTAAAAAAATGACAAGAAAGTTTAGACCTAACCCAGGATTAGCCTAATCGTGCTTTGAAAAACTGGACCCAGGTCCTAATTCTCCCCAACCCGTCCTGAACAAAATCAGCATGAATAATCTTTAATTAGGAGATTTGACACACTGGCCAAATCAATTGTCGCACACTCAACTTCATATAACTGAATTTAAATTAACAGTTGCTCACTGAAGATTACAGGGCTGACTTGTGGAATCAAAACACGAAGGAATTATTGAATGAACTGACCGCGCGCTGTTCAGAGTGACGAATGGCTGCTGGAGTCCACAAACAGATGGCATAAAAACATCTGGTACATCTCCAATTTGCAGCTTTTAAAAGTTTACTAACGTAACAAAATCGTTACGCACAAGGTTTAAAAAAATAAACAGTCAAACTAAATAAATAAAAGAACAATACACTAAAGACTTATGTGTACAAACCCCACGCCAAAGTCAAGTTAGTCGATAACGCAAAAGTAATTAACTTTGGTAAAAGAGAAACGAGTTACGTTGAAATACCGACCACTGAGCACTTTCTAAAAAGAACCAATTAACTAGTTACAGCATTGAAAACGTAGTAAGGGGTTAAATAAGCCCCGGTTGAAGACAGACAGAATTTTCGCTGCAAAGAGACGCGGCTTGGATATGTTGGAATGCAGCGGGTAATTTATAATGTAATGACAAACTACAGATGTCTGTTATTTATCAACTTCCTCATGATCGGTCTCGTCAATCTTGGGGACAGATGGCTGAAATACACATGACTGCGCACAGTAAGAAGGTAAGACAATTACTTTTCGGTGTCTTCACTTGCGTTCGTATCGGATCGACGAAAATTTTTATGCGTCGAAAAGTTGACACGGCTATTGGATCCCGGGTATTTATTAACTATCACGCAAGAACTATTCGTGAGAATACTGTGTTGAGTTTCTCGATGTGTTCACGTTAATAATCACGAGTGGTGATCACTTACAAATCTCACTGATAAGTTCGAGTCCTGAGCAATCGGGATAAGCATATGTCTTGAGTATATAAGTTAAGCCCCTCGCATGAATGTGATCGCTTAAATATAGTGGTCGCTTAGAAATGAAGTTCCATTCATTTATAGTCTGAGTTTTGAATAATCAGGATCTCAGACGTATGAGGCGGTTGCTTACGAGAGGATTGACTCACTTAGTGCTGAACAATCGGAATGTGGGGACAAGATACTAAAAAAAATAGGCGACGACCACTATACACGGTGCCGTGATTTCACCCTTCTCAACACAATCTTTACGACGTGTCTTAGGCCACGATTGCCACAAGATTTAATGTATATCAGAATCCTAAATCTTGTTTGTGTCGTAAGGGGAGGAGGTTTCTACGGGACATACGAGAGCTAACATCGCGAAACTGATCGATAGAGAGATGATGTGACTATGCTCTATCTTTCCATCAGCGATTCCTGGTTTGACTTTCAGTGAGTGGAAAAGCAACAACAATGTTACATCGACGATACACATCCATTGCCGAGGAACCCGAAGGCGAGGACGACCCAAACACAACGGGTAAAACGTTAACCATTGTTCACTGCAACACGAAAATGTGTGCGTTTATGTTATTTATACGAAAACTCTTACCCTATTTCAGACCAAACTATTCGATTTTCGACCTATTTTCAGACCAAATATCAAAATCACCTTCCCTATTCCAGACCAAAGGCTCAAAATCGATACCTTTTTTAGACTAAAATGCCAAAAATGATACCCTTTGGGGCGGCACATGCACATACCTACCCCCCCCCCCCCCCCCCCCGGACACAGACACCCATACAGTCACTCAGACACCTACAGGCTTTTGGACGAAAGTTTTCGTCCTCTTAACAAGAGCACCAAATTAAAGGTAAAATGCCCTAAAAGTTCATTTTTCCTCGTGGAGATATTCAGTTCTATTCTACCACATATTTCGGAAACAAGATGGCCGACTTTCCGTTTGTGTCGGAAAATGAGGTCACATGTGACGTAATCTTATTGTTCATGTTGTCTCTGTTTGCTGTTGTTGTTGTTGTTGCTGTTATTCATTCAAGTTTTCTCTTTATGTAACTATGCAGGCCACATACTTGGCAAAATAAACAAAAGTTCGAACATGACCCAAATTAACGAACAGAATAGTTACCGAGAGCCGACGAAGAGTAATCGATTATCAACACTGGGTAGCGACGCTGCACGAGAATTGGACCCGGAAAACGAGCGCCTCCTATTGTTCGACGACGAGGACGTCTTCACAGAGGAAGAAGAGGACAACTTAGACAATTTGTTAACGAATAAAAGGACGGCTGAAGACCAAGCGGAGCTAAGTTACGACGCAGTTTCAAGCCCAAAAAGCGACCAAGGTCTCGCGACCAAAATGGGGCTGAGTGCAAACCAAGTGCGAGAAATCAAAGAAGCGTTCCACGTGTTTGACGTGAATGGAGACGGGTGCATCAGCGCTACGGAACTCAAGAAGCTCGTCACGTCTCTGGGATACAACATCACCGAGGCTGAACTCATGGACATGATGAATCAGATAGGTGAGGGGCAAACTTAAAGCGAATGTAAAACTTAATATTCCGGCCCGCAATAGTAATAGCGGGGCTGACCAGCAAAATCTTTTCAGGACAATTTGGACTAAAAGTGGTCCCACAAAAAAAAAAAAAAAAAAAAAAAAAACAAGCTCTGTTATTCTCTTTGTCAAACATCTTTGATTTCCCTCAACTCTTTTACCACTAAAAGCGAATTTGCCACTAGAAAAGGTCGAAATCCTGAACTGTTTTAACAATTTAAAAATGAAACCTGAAAGTGTGACTACTCAAATGAAAGCCCTCGGTGAGTACATTCTGAAAGCAGTGCTCAGTTTCAACCCCTGAGTTGTCAAAAGAAACCTAAAGGTGTGACCACTCAAATGAAAGCTCTGGATATTCTATTAGCAATGTCCACTTGACAGTAAAAGTATTAAATCATTACTGACAAAATCGTGTCGCTGTTTGTCGCCTTCAGATTCAGACGGAAATGGCGCAATAGACTTTCCAGAATTCCTTACACTCATGACCAAAAATCTCCAAGACTCCGACCCGGAGGACATGACTATGGAGTCGTTCAAAGTTTTCGACCGGGACAACAGCGGGTTCATCGGGGCCTCGGAACTACGGCGTGTCTTCAAGATTCTCGGGCAAGACTTCCAGGATTACGAGATCGAGGCTATGATCAAGGCCGCTGACACAGACGGAGACGGACTCGTGGGCTACGATGACTTTGTCAAGATGATGAATCTCGGAGAGAGTTGAAAATAAAAGGACAAAAACGCAGGCCAAGTGACTAGGGAGTTAGGATAGATTTTTAGTTTGTGGAAACTTGAGGTGTGAATAGTCGAATTGACACTTCAATATCACCGATAAAAGCTACGATTCGGCGGAGAGACTAATGTATTGTTCAAGGTCCTAACAGTGTTCGTTGTAGCGAGAGTCGACTGCCAATTCTCCCAACCTTGCCTTTAACAAAATGACTAGTGTTAGGAGAATTGAATTGCTGACCAGCTTGAACCCAAGCAAGAGATCACCTAATTCTTCCAGACTGCCCTTAACAAAATGTACGAGTATGTTGCTGACCAGCTTGACTCAGAGCAAGAGATCAGCTGCCATTTTCTCCACACTAAACTTCATTCAGTTGACTAAGTAAAAATGAGCATCTTTAGTAAAGGCGTGTTTGTTTATAGCCTTAAGGCTGCCAGATTTCAAGACCAATTGGCACTTCATTTTCACATTGTAAACAAGATACCAATGCATCTGAAGTCACGTTAGTCCCAGATAAAACGCTTTTAATGATCGGGTAGCTCTTATTCTCAGTACATTCTGAAGCCAGATTGAATCAAACAAATCAAAAAAAGAAAATCACAACTTTGAACGCCGCTAAAAGAATCTGCTCTGAGCTGTGCAACTACACTGTAATCTTTTGCTGTCCTCCAACAATGAAAATAGTTCGGTGCAATTAATACAAACGAACAACAGCAAAGCCATTGTGCGCGAAATTGAAGGACCTATAATGGGCCTTGTAATTACAGGGTCCGCTGAATCACTCTGAAGGTCTTTATCACTTTTACACGCGATAATTATCAGCTAAAAAGAGAAAAAGACCGACATCTCCGGGGAAATAATACACCTCTCTTTGGGAACACCGACGGATTTGATATTTCTTTAGAGAGATGTTAAACTAAACGCGTTAAAAGTTGTGCTGGTTTTTGGAAACGCCGTTTTTCATCAGGCATTAGTTTACTCCCAAACACAGAATATAATGACCTACGAATTTAACTGAAAAAGAATCTCAAAGCTCGCCTTTGGAGTTTGTCGAAGCACTTAATGGTCTTTGCTAACTTGGATTTGTACCAGCGAGACGAGTAGTAGATAATAAACTGGAGGTGTAAATGTCGGCTTTGTTCTTGTTAAGTGAGATGACGTATGCACACACAGCGGATACAAATGCAAATCGACACAGAGCTTTGTCCTAATTTAACCAACACGGTTGTCACAATAGGTGAAGTGCTATGGAAATAGTAATTACGGCTGATTCATTTCAATGTCATCATTCCACTTGAATCCCCACCATCTTCGACCTTGCGAATGAATAGTGCAAAAGGTCAAGTCTACAGCAACCGACAGCTGCCTGTCAGACAAACAGAGAGGCGACTTCAAGAATGGCTAATTCTTCCAGTCAACCACAAGCGCATTTGCGACTCCTTTTCCTTAAGTACGACGAGAATCGTGACGGTTTTATAAACCGTCAACAGTTGTACGAGCTGCTGAAGAACACAATCCAAGATATCACGGAAGCCGATCTCGAGGAACAAATTGTGAGAGCAGGTATATGGCGAAGTACTTTAAAGTGCATATATGAAGTGAAATTTGTTTCATCTAGATTTCTTGGTAGAATCAGAAAACAATACGTTACTTTTGTGTTTTAATTCAACTGGCCGTTTATCTGGTGACAGTTCAGATTTGGATACTAAACGCTTCGCGCGAAGCAAAACTAAAGAGGCTTTCAAGTACAAGAGGTTCTAATAACAAAATTCAAGCGAGTTTGACAGTGAATACTGCATGGCAAGATAAGATGATATATCATCCTCTCTTGTGTGTGGGTATTAAAAGAGAGAGTTGAACTGACGAAAAAAAAAGAAGTTTATCACACTGGTTATGTCCATCTCTGTGAAACCGCTGCGAACCCGGCCCCGGCTTGCTCTCCGATTTATTACTGAATGATGCAAACCATTACAACTGGAAATCGCGGCTTTTTCCAATGAGTATTTTTCCAATAAGACGTATATGTGCAGGATATTTCTTCTCCTAAAAAAAACCCCTTCGTTTTGAAACAGGTCTTGACACAAGAAGCAAGGCAGCCATATCTTACGAGAACTTTCTTCATTTGGCGCGACAGATTCACGACAACACGAAACGCGCCAGGAGCCGGCTGTGGAATGTTTTTCAAGAGTTCGACTTGGAAAAGAAAGGCTACATCGACGAGAAAGGTATCAAACACATCCTCTCAAAACTCGACATTGAGCACACGGACACAGACATTAAGCTCATGATTGAAACAGCGGACTCGGACGGAGATGGGAAGGTGGATTACGATGACTTCCTGCAAATGTTCGCCGAAAGTTGACTAGCTTGACTTCGGGTTTGACCTGCTCTGGGTCTAGTGAGCGGCTGGAATGTCAAGGAATACGAAGGATTACCCAGGCAAGAACGAGTGAAAAAGAACTCAGTTGCGCGCGTTTCCGAAACACCGAGAAATTTTACAGTCGTATTTCAAATCAGGTATAAATATTCTATCTTGGGAAATCATGGGAAAGATGCACACAGCTTGGCTGGATAGGAAGGCTGGTTGACTGGAAACAGTCCTTCGAGAAATACAAACCAGTGAAAGGCCTGGCTGAGATATAGTTAGAGTCGATTGACGACGGTTCATGTTGTACTTCGCTCCAGGTACAATATTTTATATTGCTTAGTGAAAGCTAGCCTCGGAATTTTAAATTTTTCGTCATCTTCCTATTGACTACATGTTAGATAAATGACAACGAGAGATCAGCCTCTGTTATAGTAAATCAGGGTAATTTGATTGACACTTCAAATATGCATAGAATCATAGTTAATGTTTTATGACACTGCATGCAAACATTGTTCAACAACAAAAAAAAAAACTAATTTTCTGCCAAAATTTAACAAAAACAAAAAAGGAGAATAAATCAAAACGAAACAAAGCTCCAACTTTGTAAAACTCACGTTGCGCGATGTATCCGTGCGATATAATCAACAAAGAGTCTTAGAGTACACAATTCATAATTTATCATTTGGAAACTTTGGCTTGACAACTGCTTGTGTTGTGCAGGCTTAGTTTCTCCCTAGAGTTTGCCTTGTGTACACCGGATATATCAACTTTTGTTGATTCCTATGAAGTGAGAGCTCACTTTACTCTTTGGCACCAATCAGTCTGACATTTATCGCAAATATTGACTCAAAGCGACAAGGAACAACGAAACGACCCGGGCAAACAAAAGTTAAATTGCATTACTCGCAGAAACTATTTACAAAGGAGCGAAAGGCAAGCAGTCTTGTCTTCAGTGACCAAGGTAAAGCGACATGTGAATGAACAAGACTGAAAACTACCGTAAAATCCCATCCCTGGGCTAATACAACCAATAACCGGCAGGATTTTACGGTACTTCAAAGTAAAGATTTAACTTTTTACACCTCTCTTACTCCTATGCAACAAAAATTTGGACCTCACAGTAAGAACAAAAATACGAAAGATTTTTAAAAGCTTGTCGTTAGTGCGCAAAATGCGTGCAGTACGTGATTCCATCTGCGTGTGCGTGTGCGTGATCACGAGTCTCTGGCTGTTGGACACCTCACCTCTCTGCCTTTGCTTGTGACCAGCGCCGCCAAGGGTTTGGCGTAAAAGCGGGAATGGGAGAAACCAAGACATCCATACATGCTGTTGATATTTCAAAAAGAAAAAAAAAAACATACATAAGTGGTAAGAATACAATTCAAAAAATGCAGGCCAAACGAGGAATGAATGATAATAGAGAAAGCAGCCTGTAAAGTCGTGAGACTGAGATGGTTTTTATAGTCAAATGAAAGCAGGTATGGTGGGATTTAACGTGGTATGACTATGACTAAGCTTTGGTTTGAGAACACTTTAAACTTAATACATACTGCCTTGTTAGTGCATAACGAGGCTAGTAATTTGGCACTGGGCCACAACTTACTGCCGTCTTTCTGTCGTTCAATCCTGATTCTCCGTCCTGGTCGTGAAAATATTTGGTTAGTGAATAGCGAAATCTAGAGATACACATACACACCTGTTTGCAGTCAGCTTCAATGCCTTTTGCCTGATGTCATACTGGAACAAAGACAAAGAAAAGTACATATCATAGGCAAAACGTGACACAGCAAGGGAAAGCAAGTGAACAAATATTGTCAAGTTCCGACAGTAACGGTCTTCCCAAAGTACGGCATTTTCAGATGCCCTCCAGATTCCGAAAGTAAGGGCATGTACAGCGGTGAATACGATAGACATTTCGCATTGAAAAAGACAAAACAGATTGCGCGCAAAGAATTGAGAAGACAGAATCTGCTGATCAAACCAAATAATGATCGAACTGCGTAACAAAACTTGGAGAATGCGTATTTTCACCTGCTGGCTAAATACCTTTTTTAACACGTACTGTGCTCCGAGGATATGTCTCTACCTCGTGGCGCAGTCTAATACTTTCGTAACTTTACAGTTTGCCCCAAATACTCACAAAAACAAAGTGTCATGGCATAACACCAACGAGCAAGGAAAAGAAACACAGAACACTTACTTGTACGTACTGATCGGAGTCACGGGCGACTGTCTTCATCATTCCCTTCACCTAGAACATTCACAAGCACACAGGACAAACAATAACAGGTTATGGAACAATCATGAAACACAAAATACAGGACCCAAAACTGTTCACTCATTCACTCCTAAGATTGATGAACTCCAATTTTCGCCTTCCGTTTTTCACTAGAAATATATCATAGAGTAAGGAGAACTTGGTTTTTGATACCTTACATATTCTCAACACATCACCTAAACATATTCTTCTTAAAAGGTTGAGAGAATCTGCATTTTGAGCTTGAAAGTGATATATACGAACCTGTCTCCTCCTCTCCACAAGCTTTCTGATCTCCGTGGGTAAAACCCCGGGTTCCAAGCCAGGATCTGGTAGCTCTCCTATCTCGTCTTCGTCTTCCCCCTGAAAAACAACCGTAACAGTTCGCAACAAGCCACTTTCACAATCATGCGTAGTAGCAAACAGTACTTTTTACCACAACACACTAGTTTCTCGCTCTCTGATTGGTCGATTAACCGTGGTAAATAAGAGTCCAGACAACGATGTGACGCCAGCTGACGCCAGCGTGTCACGTTTTGCAACGAAATACAGCGAAATTTTCTTGTATATTTCTAAATAGTGTGGTAAAAAACAAATTTCCACTAGTTTGCCGTGGTGTGGACTCTTATTTACCACGATTTACGCCATCACAAGGTCAAAATTTGTTGTGGACTCACTCGGCGAAGCGCCTCGTGAGTCCACAACATTTTGACCATGTGATGACGTAAATCGTGGTAAATAAGAGTCCACACCACGGCAAACCAGTGGAAATTTATTAATTTTACTGCCCACATAAACGAGTGTCTGTCAAGTAAATCTCTCGGCTAAGCTTGGTTTTGTGTCTATATAATTGCATTAAAACCATAGAACAAGTTATACATTCCGCCCGCCAAGTTTTATCGTCAGGCGGCCCGCCAGAACATCTGCGCTTCGCGAACTGCGCATGATTGTGACAGTGGTGTCAATAGGCCATTTCCGAAATACCTGTTGCCTCTGTTTCAAACCGAGGTCTAGGGCGAAACCTTTCTCATGAAAATGAGTTTGATTTGCACGAGAATGAATTTTTATAAGAAAGGTTTCGCAATAGACCTCGTTTTGAAGCAGAAGCAACAGGCACCACCACCGTCACATTATAAGTTACTCACTGGCTGGAACATTGCTTTGTTGGAATGTCTTTCTAAGGAAAAAAATGCACTTGCTGTGCTTGTGTTCAATTGTTTCTTGAAAATGCTAATAGTGTGACTTGCTCAAGTCACAGTTCGCACTCTTTCTCGATTGGTTTCTTGAAAAGCCTAAGACAATGATTGGCTCAGGCTCATATAATTCTTTTTGATTGGTTTATTTGAATGTCGAGGCGTCGACTCACCTCTGTACTGGAGCTGGGTGCCCGGTTGATCGTTGTGAAGCAGATGTTGTACTCCTGGATGATGGATGGGTACAGACTGTTGAAGTCCAACAGTAAGATGAACTTGTCGTAGAAGCCTGGCGAGCGAGAAAAAAAAAATGACAAAATTGACAGAAGACAAACAACAAATGAAGGCAACGATATAATAGAAAATTGACGGAATGTCTCAGCCTAAAGTTGATGTGGTACGCCTTTAAGGAAAATTGTTACGACTGGTTAACTAACTAGAAAAGATAGAACGAAACAAGGAATGGGGTTGAATTCTTTGGTATTTTTTTTCAAACAGTCATTCACTTTTCATTTCAGATGGGTATTAGTAGAATCCCCAAACTGTCAGCATGAATAACTTTCAAGTTCTACAACTACACTGACCTTTTTTGGGCTCCAGTACCAGACCCCCGGCGTACGCAGGTTTTCGTCGGCCTTTCTTGGAGCTTGTCTCCATTTCTCCGTCTTGATCGCTCGCGGACTGTTAGACGAGAACACGAAACATCAGAAAATAACTAAACGAGTAAGGCTAACGGGATTTTCGAGCCCTGCTTAGAAGTGACCAAAGCCAAGTTTCGACCTAACCCACAGGATTATCTGGGCCATGGTGGCCTTACCGTGTTTTTCTTGTTGTAGCTCTTGTCTGGGCAGATGAAATTCCTGAAATTTCGAAAAAACGTTGAGAAAAATATGCCATTCTCGCTTATGCCCAATCAGTGAGCCACGCGCCAACCAATCAGCGAACCACATGAATTCCGCGTCACTCGCACGGAACTCTTCAGTCTTTGCTAGAACAGGACCCCGCTAGCAATTCCCACGAGTCTTGGGCAATTTGTTGAGGTCAACATCACGCAAATCACGTGATCTCAACAGACTTTAGTGTAACAAAACTTCTTACGGCACATGTTAAAAATTGATCATTTCGTTTTCGTCAAGCATGTACCGAGTTCAGTCGCTGAGAACAAGTTAACATCATTAAGGAACTATAGACTGCATAGTAGGCAAAAACTCTTCAAAAGTTGTTTAGTACAAAGTTTAACCTTTCACTCCCAAGAGTGTGATCAACTTCAATTTTCTCCTCCGGTCTCTCACCACAGATATATCATCAAGTATGGAGAATTTGTCACTTGACAGTTTGCTCAGATGGAAGTTGGTCCAGTTGTCAATTCTCATTACACAACTCATACAATATTTTTCTTTAAAGGATGGGAGAATCTGTACTTTGAGCTTGGGAGTGTACGGGTTAAATTTACTCCAACACACCGGAACGTCTATACGCAGAAAGTTTATTAAGTTTCATCATCGTATCTTACTTTTCACTGAAGGCATGTAGCAACAGGAACTCGTTTCTCTCTGAGCGTCCTCCTAGTAAAGTGCGCGCCTAAAATAAATGGGTAAGTCACAAAAAGAAACAGTGAGAAAAACAACACGTAAACAGTAAACAACAGTAATACAAATAAACAAGAGTGGATTTGCCGGACATAGAGGAATCTCTCACTCACCATGACATTTCCAACAAGGGTTGTTATTTGTAAAGCCAACGGCAAAACCTGTCAACGACAAGAAAAAGCAATTTCAAAGAGGTCTAAATTAAGCATATGAAATCCTACAACGTATTCTTGGTCGTTTCCTGAGCCTTTTGATAGCGATTATCATACTGAACCATTTGTGAAGAAATTGTATAAGTGTACAGCTGTCAAATGCCACAATCTCCTTACTGTATGAGCCAACTTCCCTCTGAGACGGACACCTCTCTAAGACGGACACCTGATAGAAGCGGTACCCGCCGTTTCTTCGGTCATTTACTCTGACTGAACTCCACTTTCTATAACGGACACTTCTCTAAAACGGACAGTTAAAGCTGGTCTCGAGGGTGTCCGTCTCAAAGGAATTTGACTATATATAATTAGTGAGAGATTAAAAATAGAAATCTGGCCGCAGTTGATCACTCTTAAGAGGTAAAGGGTTAAGGGGTTTTCAGAAGCGAAACGTCGTGGCGGCAACATTGCTAGCTCACGCATGTTTTCCGAATGTTGCCTTGTTTTGCCACGCGCCAAACATTTGTTGCGGACACAAAATTTGTGACCTGGACACCTCAGAAACATTTGTCGTGTCTGTGCTGAGCGTAACAATGTTGCCGCAACAATGTGTCATCGTTTTACCTTGCTCTTACATTAGAAGCTAATATTAGCACTTACGTTCAGTTCGTACATTATCCGCAGCGCCAGCAACGAGTCAACCTGAACAACAAGATGCATTCAGTCATCTTCAAGTGATAAAATGTAAAGAAACTGGGCATTTAGGTTTTCTTTTAGACAAAAACTTACCACGGTCAGTTCAAACAAGTGGAACAGCTCTCTAGAAGAACTGCAAACGAAACACATTTGTACACCGTTAAAAACACAACGACTACAAGAAAGTATTAGACGTTAAGTTGCTTGGAATTCTTGTAAACTGCTCATACACCGCTTAAAAGAGGCAACGTTTGTACCAAAGATCTCGGACAGACGCAACAACAACAACAACAACAGTACCACCCAGGAACTGGCCAGAGACCATGGGCGCAGGTGACTTTCGACTGACTGTCGAAGGTAATTGTGGGTGCTTTAGTTTTCGGGCCCAAAGTGGACGCGAGTGACACACAAGAGAGGGGACACTAGCAAGTCCATTATGTTGCCAACGTGCTTCATACTTGTATTTGCTGAGAATTTCGTCCTGATCCACATTTTCTCGTTCACTCTGAAGTATGGTCATCGAAAGTTCTGTAAAGAGAGGCCTCGAGTTAACTAAGTACATAGTTTGTGCGCATGTCAAATCGAACACAATAAGTGGGGGGAGGGGGCTTATTCAATAACATGAGATGACAACAAGAAGGCTTATTAGAGCATTTACGGTACTTAAATTAGATTAATATTTGACCTGTACTAACCTGACAGATCGTAACTCTTGCACCTGATCAGTTCCCTTGAGGAAATCTTCACGTCACAGACCATGCGGCCACAAGTGACTGAACGGTCCTGAAAACCGCCACCTTTCCCGGCGCCGGACTGTTGAGATCAAGAACAGATGAGAACAGTTTAAAGCCGATTTCGAAAAAAAAAAAAAAAAAACACACACAAACCTGAGAGCACACGATCCAACATATTATACAACATATCAACAAAGTTAAGCATACAAAAGTAATGTGCACGGAAAAAAAAAACAAAAAAAAAAAAAACTCAGAACACATCAGAACACAACAGCAGAGCAGAGCAGAATTGGAACGGAATGGAGCAGGACAGAACGAGGGCAGGACAGAGTAGAAATAAACTGAACTGAACAGAATGGGACAGAACGGAACAAGGCAAAGCAAAGCAAAGCAAAGCAAAGCAAAGCAAAGCAAAGCAAAGCAGAGAAGAGAAGAGAAGAGCAGAACGGTACGGAACGAAACAAAACGAAACAGAACGGAACGGAACATAGTTGAGCGGGATAGAACAGAGCAGAACGGAGTAAAGCACAGCAGAGCTAAATCTACACTACTCACAGATAGTTTGGGCATGACGTTTCGTTTGAGACGTCCAAGGCGCGACCAGTGGGGGATCTGCGAAGAGACGAACGGGATGGGAAAAGAACCTGATACACAACACTAGAACTCGGAGAAACCTTCATGCTAGTTGCCACAGTTGGTCTGAACACCGCTCTATCGGATTGTTGATTCCTAAAGTTGAGTCATTTCTTTACTCATGAACTTACTTTGCAAGCACTAATCCTGTGTAAAAGCACATCCAGATCAAATCCGTGGATATCATGACCCTGTGAATAATTCCAACAGTAAAAACTAATCACACATCGTATAGTTTCAGTGTAAGCCGACTTACATGTGCCCAAATAATACAGGATCACATTGGTAAAGCAGGTCAGACTAAACTAACAAGGTTACCCTGCTCTTTCGGGTGGTAATCAGGTATTATCCTGGCTAAGGACAAGCATGGCGCAAAATCTGGCACAAGATAAGAAATTACAGAATAGGACAAGACAACAAAAGACTACGTACAATAAATGGAAAGCCACTTTCGGAGAACTAGTTTTTGACTGCGTCGGCGTGGAGAAAGACGTATGATGAATCGACTGAGAGCTGACGTTTTGTTGGAGCAAGCAGTTTTATTCTTATTTGTACAAGTTTATCTTGAGAAAGAGGAAAATATCCCAGCAGGGCGCAGAGGAGTTCGCTTGCTTACCATTATGTAAAAACCTATATAATGACCTACATGAATGATACCGCAAGACAATTTCATCGCGGGCGTGCGAAGGCATACGCGCGTACTAAATACTGACATGACGCGCACGAAGTATAAATAATCTTGTACGCATGCCTTCGAGCGCCCGCGATGCAATCGTCCTGCGGTATCCTTTGTGTAGGTTGCTTTCATCATGTATAACCTTATACATTGAAGCGAACTCCTCTGTGCCCTGTATATCCTTGCCGAGAACGCTCCCCGGCGACAAGAAAACTGTTAAGAAAAGGACATTTTTTTGGTAGATCAAGGGGTAATGCCCGCTACCACCGTGGCCTTTGTGCCCTATTCTGTGGCTTCAGCTTACCAGCATATTGTGCAGTATTCTGATTATGTAAATTAAGCCACATCCCACAAGCCTTACGATTTTACAGCTTGTTAAGAAAAGGAACACATGCCAACCAAAGGCGGTGTTTATGGGAACGTCCTGTTTACTACATACCACTAGGACGTCTGGGTCGATCTTGTGAATCTTGGCCATGACGTAACCCAGGAGGGATCGCTCTGAAGTAGTGACTTCCATCCCGATATGCTGGAGGACATAACAAACTTAGCCCACGTACATACATAGGATACACAGAATGTCGGGCAAAACATATTAGTAGAAAGTTGGTGTACAAATATGGGTTTGAAGTCCAGAATGACTTTGGGTCACATTTGTAATGAGATACCTTTTTCTTCAACAGGTCCTTGAAGTCGTATGGGTACATCTGATCACTCGGTTTACTAACAGCTGCACGTAAAGGCAAGGAAACAGATCAAAACTGTGCAATTCTAAATCAAAAACACGAATGAAAGTAACGCCGCGGTGAAACTGAGCTCACTGAGCCAACAAGGAATAAAGAAACTCACCACAGAAGTGATCCTGGAAATTCTGTTTCGGAGCTGCTCTGTCCAGGTGAACCCGATGGTGAATCAGCGCTGACACCGCCAATATCTGAAGAATGAAAGGAAAAATTACTTCATGTAATAGGTCAAGTAAAGGGATAAAGCCTGGTTTCCACGAGCTACGCGATCATAAGAGTCCTTGAAAAAGTTCAACACGACGAACACCGCATTACATAAAGCGAGTAAACCAACAAAAGATGCGACAACATTTCGACACCAACTGGCTCGATTTGATGGCGTCACTTGTTTAAAGACCTTAACTATATTTCACACCCACACACAGCATACCTCATGTGTGTGTGTCCTGGGGTTTACAACTGTCCTCATACACAAGCTCATAACCACCTGCGTTAAAAACGCAAAACATTTAAATTTTACAAATAAAGAAATACAAAAACCACAAAACGTGCGACAACAGCTCATGCCGAAAGCACATTTATATCTCTCACCTCCTTGTCTGTCTCCCGCTACTACTAACACAAGTTACATAACTACTACCACGTAATACAACTACTAGTCTACTGGAACTGATGCTGATGCTGCTGATGCTGATGCTACTACTATTACTGTTACTACTATTACTACTACTACAGACAACTCCTTCTAAGACGGACACCCCCAGGACCAGCTCTAGCTGTCCGTTTTAGGTGTCCGTCTTAAAGAGAGTCCAGTCAGAGGAAATGACTGAAAAACGGCAGAGATCGTTCTCACCAAGTGTCCGTTTTAGAGGGCGGGTGTAAGTTAAGAGGGAGTTGGCTGTATTACTACTTCTACTATTCTTAGTGTGCTACAGCTATTGCTATTGCCACTGTCACCATACCACCACCAGTCAAAATTACAGTGCTTTTTACTCTATATGTATCGATCAATGTCATCGTAATAACTAAGAAACGTGTGAAAATATACACTTGTACGTACCATTGGAGGAGGAGGATCTTGCTCTGTAACAATCTCGACAAAATCTGGCTTGCTTACGATGGCCTGTGACAAAACAGGACAACGTATATCAACAAATGTTTCTCAGACAGGAACATTAGGAAAGAGTCGTAAACCTCAACGCTATTTGAAGCTGAGCTGAACTGAGCTGAGCTGATGAAAGTTCATTATAATAAATATGTCAGCATCACCGTTACATTACATGGTACGTCTGTTTCTAAGTAAGAACATACCTCCACTTTGCACCAGCTTACTGGGTTTGATGGTAGTTCTGAAAACAAAGAAGTACACAAGGTCTTGGTATTGAAAGGGGGAAGGAACTTAACGAGAGATACAGTAAATGCGTTTTGGGAGTGACGGGAGGCATAATAGAGAGGAAATGTAAAAGAACTTCAAGAAAGAAAACGAAAACGAAGGAAAAACAGAAACAAAGGGAGAGAAAAAAGAAACAAAGAACACGGGGGAAAGTGGAGAAAGAGCGAAAGAAAAGAAACCAGTTGAAAAAAAAGGGGAAGGAAGGCCCAAGACAATCGAGAGGAACCAAATGAAAGAATGTGAAGTCCAAAACTGAGACTTACGTGGCATTTTAATGTTCAGCCAACACGGACCCTTCAGTTTGCGACCAATGAGCAACAGTTCAAGACTGGAACACAACAAGAAACAGAAAACAGACAGTGAAAACAAGAGAAACACAAATAGACAGGGAAAGTGTCACTAAATAACGCAGCTGATCAGGGGAATACAAGACAAAGACAACTAAAGCTTCGCATGGGACAATTCACTGGAAAGTTCACTATTTACGGTGTCGGTTCGTCAGTAATCTAATCCTGTGGTTGTTGTTTGGAGGGGTTGGGGAAATCGAATTTTGAGTATCACTACCGGTAACTGAAATGCCGTGTACTAACTTATGCATGAGAATATTTCAGATTATCACATCTACGTTTTACCTGGAGGTGTTAGTTCCAAACACGTGGCTGAACGTTTCTCCTTTGAGATCTGAAGGAAGCTGAGGATGCTCGGCCTACGAAAAGAAAAAAACAAAAACAAAAACAAAAAGAAACCTTCATTTGAAACACGTTCATTGGAAAAGATGAATACAAAAATTAATGTTAACTAAACATCGATTGGCTGAAGACCGAACAAATTAATTCACTAAAATACATAAAGTTGACAAGCAAATGAATCTTATAATCTTATAATCGTACATCGCGAAAAAATATTTATCATGATTAGTGACGACGATTACGGTGGCAGTGACGCCGACAGCGCCGATAACAACGACAAAGTAACAGCAATGGCAATGACCACAGAAATGACGTTATAATTCTGATAACGGAACGACAATGATGGTGATGACGATGATGATCATGAAGATCATGATCATGATGACGCTGATGGTGATGATGACGGTGAACATGATGACGACGACGATCATGATCATGACTATGATGACGACGACGACGACGACGATGATGATAATGATAATGATTATGACGACGATGATGGTGATGACGAGGATGATGAAGATCATGATCATGATGACGACGCTGATGGTGATGATGACGGTGACCATGATGACGACAACGATGATGATAATGATAATGACGATGGTGATAATTATAATGATGATAACGATGATTATAATGATGATGATAATGATAATGACGATGATTATAATGATAATGATAATGATGATGATGGTGATGATGATGATAATGATGATGATAATGACGATGATGATAATGATTATGATGATAACGACGACGACGATGATGATAATGATAATGATGATGGCGACGATGATGACACTGACGACGACGATGATGATAATGATAAGGATGATTTTGATAATAATGATGATGACAATGATAAGCAGTGCTGAAAATGACAATCGTGACTATGATGAGAATAATAACAACTGTGATGCTACAATGATGACGACCATGATGCCGTCGGTGACATGTTAAAAAAACACTGGTTCGTGTAAATTATACTCTCATCTATGAAGGAGAGAGAAACAAAACAACAAACCCACCGAGTATCGTACTTCCAGGTACTCTGACTCTGCTGGAACGCCTTCAATCTCAAATGAGTAGGCTTTAGTTGCTCGCTGTCAAATAAGGAAACACGATAAAAGCTTGCAAAAAGTGTCTAAATAACACTGACAACCAAAAACGGGAAGTGATACATATTCTTACCCTGCAAATGAACTTCATAATCTTGTACTTCGTTGCCACTCTTTCATTGAACTCCTAAGGAGAAAAAGCAACAGTTGAGTGAATATGACTTGTCTTACCTTACAAAACTATGTCCCCTACATTCAAACATTTCAAGCTAACCTTGCCTTTGCAAAAGGTTTTGCAAAATCTTCATCAATTTCCAAAAAGATTTTTTGCAAAATCTTTTATCAATTTCCTTGCAATAATGCATCTACAAGAGTTTTGACCAAAGATCTTTCACATTCTCGTACCTCGTACAGATTCATAAATTCTACAAGTTTCCCTGAGTCTGATCCATCTGCATTCTGTCGCTGAGAAAATAAGAAATAACAAGTCAAGAAACATCCAGAGATTATCATTGTACAAATGTCACTCGTAATTATCAGTTGCAATCACGTCCTTGACCCCCACAAGAACCTCTCCGCAACAGCCACAAAATCAGTAATATATTTGTGATGCAAACATGAGTTCAAATAATAGTGATTGTAGCAAAAGGTCACGAAACTTGATCCGTGTCAGGTCAGGTACTTAAAGTGTACAGTGACCACCTCTCACGTTTGAAAAACGTTCACGAAATTCGATACAAATTCATTCTCGCCATGGTGTCATATTACACCCCTCCATCTCCACAATGAACAGTAAACTCTGTCTCCAAAGTGGCTATTATAGAGAGGTTCAACTGTATTACGCACATAAAAGACATCACAGAGACAACAAATATGCACACTTCTTACTCAAACATGTCCTTGCAATCCTGACAAAAAAACTAGACAGCAAAAACAGTTCAAAACTGTGTTTGGACTTACTGTCTCTCTTGGGAGAAGGAATATTTGCCTTTCTATATTCTTGATTGCCACACAACAACTGGAAGAAAACAAGTGAACATCAAGGGTGTATTCTTTTGGGACAATTCTTTTGGGACTGATCCTTTTCCAGAATAGGAATAAAAGAATACACAGAATACCAGTTCCAAAAAGAACAGACTTTGCGCTAATCCAAAAACAGAATAGCCGACGTAACACAATTCAGCCCAAAATTTCCAAAACAACATGATTACCGGCTATTCTGTCTATTCCAAATAAACTGCTATTCTGTCCATTCTGCTGTTGGGAGTCCATACCTGACATAGGTGTTGGCAGACTCAATCTTGACTTTACCAAACAAGTAAACTGTGCCTGTGTTCAAATCAGAGCAACAGGTTCAAATCTCATAATGCATTTCCAGCCCAAACAAACCATCATCTTCTTAAAGTGTGTGTAGATCATACTTACAGACATTCTAGAAAAACACAGAATCAGTGTGATGCTTTACTGAGAAGTAAAAGCAAAATCAGTACTTCCAACAAACCTGGCTGTTTAAATCTGTCTTCATAGGCATCAAACCAAAAGAACCTTAGAAACTTTTCCCCTGTTTATAAAATAACCAGATATTAAGTTAAGAAAAAATTACTTAAACTCTCATACAACAGACTATACCATTATTTTGATCAAAATCAATTTTCTCTTGGTCTATATCTTGCACAGGTAGAAGCAGATTGAGATATTAATTCTAGTTGCATCATTTGTTTTTTCTCAAACAGTTGGGATAAACTTATATTATAAGATCAAGGTAACCCTGCTATCTGAACCAACTCACGGATCCACTCTGACAATGTACATGCAGGTCTTTCATAAACACACTGAAATAATAAACAGTGCACCCACAACTTTGTCTGATTAGAAAATCAGTTTAATTCTTTAACTCACCATCAACATCTTGCAAAGGAAGAGATGATGAATCCACTTGTACATCAACAGGAATCTTTAAGAAAACAGACCTAAGCATATTTATTTGTATTTTTTTTTTTTTATCTCCATAATACCACTCCCCAAATACCACTGACTGGCATATATGGTGTTTAATATCACTTTGTTATTTACAAGTACAAAAGTGAGTCTGCACTATATATTTATCTGTCCCTGTGTTGTGGTTTAGTTCCATCATTGGTTTAATTTTTTTGTTTATTTCTCTTTTTTAGCAAATGCTCCTCAAGTTGCACACACCTGCTCTTTTGAATCATCTCGTCCAATAATCGTCTCCCAAGCAGACCCACAATCAAGTTCAGTTGTTCTGCAGAGGAAATCAAGCATGAATTATGATAATTACATGAGGTGTTCTGTAAGTACTTGAGAAATTAGGCATTTATTGGTGTTCAATATCTGACTGTTCCACCATAGCAACATATTGCTTACTTACTTTCTGGGTATGGGATCTTCTGCTGGGGTTTCACCCTGTATAAATAAATTACCAGTTAAGCTTATCATCCATAACTATTGGCACAAAGTTTAACGGCATAGAGAATTGTGCTGATAATACTCAGAGTGGCAAGATTCCTTTGTTTACAGTAAGTTGGTTGTGATCATTGAGATGAGAGCAGTCTTCCAAAAGACAGTACTATACTGTTCAGACTCCCAGGTTCAAACCATATTATGTTGAATTGACCAGTGCTATTTATTTTCACCTTAAAAGTATGTGCTGATTTCTCTGTGAAACTTTCTTCTGCTGCACTAAGAGCCTCAATGGTGGCTGCATCTTCCTCCTCACCAAAAGCATCTTCCAAGCCTTCGTCGCATCCAGCACTGACATCTAAGAAGGTCAAAAGCCATCACTCAAGGATGTATTACAGACAATGATTTCATGTTTTCCTACAGTAGGCAAATTCACCAACATCATTCTGCTAACTTTCACTCCTGAGATCATTATACAAATTCTCACAACCATTTAAGAAGGAAATGTATGAATGATGTAGCAAGAAGTGATAATGATCAGCTTTCATCTGAACATGCTATCAAATGTCAAGTTCTCCTAGATATATCTGGTGTGGGATTGAAACAAGAAAGTTGAAGATGACCACTCAGGAGAGAAAATAATGGTGAAAGTTGATGGTGTTAAAGTTGACCCACTGCACATAAAGAACAGAAAGGAAATTTATTGCATTTTCATGTCTGTATGGTACCTTCAGCTTCTTGCATTGAATCTGTGAAGTCCAGATCAGTGTCCATCTCTATAGATTCTTCATCCACACCATTAGGTTCCTCTGGCTCCACCCTTGGGACCCTTCGTTTTTGGGATAGGTGTGAAGCTGATTGGCTTGGTCGGTTAGATGCCTTGAGTTTAGAGGTTCTCCTCGTGTCATCCATAAATATTGGCTGCCTTGAACGAGAACCTGATTCCTATCATGAAACAAAAAAAACACAACAAAAATCATTGATCTAAGGCCTTCAAACTGCATGTAAGTTAGTGTACTGTGTCCTGCAAACAAAAAAAAACAGATGCGGTTCTTCCACATTTGATGAAAGCATGATCAATATTATTGCTGACTTCAATCTAGTATGCAGGGCCTTATAACTTCTTATGATGCATGCTAGATAAAAACAAAAAATCTCTGGAAAGGATTGATTTGATTGAGGTCTTTGTTTGCAAGCATGCACTGCAAGGAATTAAAAGGCTCCTGCAGTATGAGATTGTGCTGAACTGAGCTGCAGGAACAAAAAAAGGTAATCTAACAGATTACAAGCCATGTATAGCACTATTTACCTGTAGCCTTCTAGGGGTGGTGGTATGGCCCAAGGAACCAGTTGGGGTTCTGCTGAGAACAAAAGACAAGACAATATAAATGGCTGCAGAGAACAAGATGACCTGGAAAAATATGGCCAAACATGGTGCTTGTTATTTACAAAGGTCTCTACTCAATGAAATGAAATCTAGGATCAAGAAGAAGGATGGGAAAATGGACCCACCCCACCCCAAGGTATGTGCTCTTTTCTTTGCCCAAACATCCCATGGGTAAGTGGTATAACCGGACATACCTGTACAGACTTGATTTGGATTTGGAAACTTTCACCGAGGCTGGTCTTGGATTCTGTAAGAAGAAAAAAAAAAGATTTAACCATAACTAATAACCCCCCTGGTCCTTTACATTTGAGGTCAAGCAGCTTGATGTTAAGCTGCTGGGAAATTTTTGCATTGCGAGGTGAGAAGGAAGAAGTAATGCATAGCAGCTCTGTACAAACCTGAACTTCTTTCAGAATGTCGTCCAGAAGGTCATCAGCTCCAAGCGATGTGGTGTCACTCTGAAATACACATCAGATAAATTTGATTTTGGGGAGATGCCTCTTCGTCCGATCCTTTGCTGCTTTTTCCCATCTTATTATATCTGAAAATGAACACCATTACTGCAGGAAACCTTACCTGTACTTTCTTGGACTTGGCACTTGCTGCAAACATGTTTTTGATTGTCTTGGGTTTCATCACTGGCTTTTTGACATTCTGAAAGATGAAACAGGTAGTTTGGCAATTGTCAATAAGACAAGACCCCCCCCCCCCCTCTACCTGTATACCCCGGGGCTTATAAAGCATATATGGTACGATACTTCAACTTGTCCTCACAGCTACTTACTGCTTTTTTATCCTTGGGCCTGCTTGCCTTCTGGTCTGTATTGATAAAAATGAAAGTCATAAGAAATTATGTGAACATCCACATATATATCCCTTGGGTTGCCAACACCCCCAAAGGAAATTTTGTTTGGGAAGGCTGCTCCTAGATTTTCTACCCCTTTTGAATATACCATTCTGGCATAAAAACAAGACCCTTTTATGTGAATGTTAAACAAAGATTAACATAAATCTAGACATCTAATGGTGAGCAGAGTTTGGCCTTATGGCAGTTCTACATTTACCAGCCTCATACCATTTTGACGTCACTTGAACCACAATTCATATATGAAGGGTTGGGCAAATTATGCCCCTGTGGCATTACGGCATTGTCTCTCTAAGGCTTAGGGCAGGTATTTAATTCTGGGGGTCAAAATAATGACCCTTTTATAGAACTCTTTATTATACCTGAACCTGAGGCTTGAGAAGGGACCCTTTTAGGCAGAGTAATCCATTATAGCCCATCATAGGGAGTTCCCCCACCCCTCTCCTCACCCTTTATTCAGCCTGTGATAAAGTACCACAAAAATAAAGTTCAATATTCAAGACTGTGACCTTTTCCAGATGCCTCCTCAAGATCATCGTCAAATATTTCTCTACCATCATCAACATAACCAACACCGCCTGAACATAAAACAGAACAGGAAACACATTAGCAGTAAGTCATAAACATAAAAATAATATTCTAAGAAGGTATACTTTGGCAGCTTTGGTTATCAACAACACTCTAAGTGACCCACCATCATCTACAACCCAGTCGTCTTCTTGCCGTTTTCTCACAATCTCTGAATATGAATCTTCATCAACAACATCATAAATGTCTTCCTTGGCTCCAACCTGGTGAACAATTTACAAGTCTGATTAATAACACACGAATTAATAAAATTTTCCAGGGGTTATAAAAAGGTCTAGATATGTGGTACTTTCACGGCTTCTGATGGGATTTTCATGCTGCACTATTAATACTCATTAAAATGCAGTGAATATTTTGTGAGAATTACTTGAAAATCCCATTAAATTTTTCATAGGAATGGTATGAGTTCAGGTCATTCAAGGCCCTGCCAAATGTATACTTGCAAGTTCAAAATGACGCCTGTTCCTAGCTATTTTATGACTCATGTTTCCAATCTCTGTGTACCTCAAACTTGCTCCTTTCTCCTGTCTCTCGGAAACGCCTGGAAACGAGAGAAAAACAGTTTTCACCATTAAAAAAGCCAACACGAATGAACAAATATTAGCATATTTCAACCAACATATCCCTTGGTCAAAAGAGCACTGATTGCCAGCAGAAGACCAAGTAGCTCTTTACAAACTTCTCGGTTTTAAAATCATCTATTTTAACTTGCGCGCTGAACTTGATGTGTATAAGTCAGTGATCGGAACCACCAACAACTGTACCTGATCTTCTCAAGCGCGGTGGAAGCCCCAGTTTGCCGCTTCGTTCGCTTGGAGCGGCGAGTTGCGAGAGATTCTGAAAAGAGCAACAAATCATGTGTAAGATCGGTCACTAAGAGACAAGGAGAAGCTGAACCTGTGCTCACCGTCTTGCGTGGTCGTAGCTCCATCTTCTGTTGGCGCCATCTTGGATTCCCTGTTGAAAATGGCGCGAAATAGCGACTGCGCTCTCCACTCCATATATGGGAGGAGAGTCAATTAAGCCACAGGGGAGGTAGGTGTGCAATTTGCATCCAGGAGACGCACGACATTTCAGAAACTCCATTTAATGCAAAAATATATATATATATATATTTAAGGATACCACCGGTTGTTGCCTGTAGCGCTGCTTTTCGAAAAAAGGATCGTGAGGGATGGAACTGTAGATCAGAATGGGGAAGCACCAGATGGGTAAACTCGCCCCATTCCCCTTCATCCCCAGAGTTTGCCGAGTGCGGAAGCAGCACCCAGCTGAACGCGTTCTTTCTCCAGAGAAATTTTGCTGTTTTCACTGTGTTGGCATTCAGATTATTGTATGTAACGTTTAGCAGAGGTAAGTGCGTGGTGAAATTTCATCCAATTCTTGCCAGTTGCCAGAAAGGGGTATTTATTAGCATCCGTTCGATCTTGGGGTCATGTTACCAACGTTGGAATATTTGGGCAAATAATTGGGTTGTGTAGGCTCGACATGCAACTTTGTGGTTTCTACAAAAAGTGTGTGTCGATGTGGGGTTTTGACCGACAGAACCACGCGATTTCACAGAGCTCGACGTTGGAGAGGGGTGCGTATATGAAACCATTTAGATCTCACCCTTTATATGTTGCGAAACAAACATCAGGAGGATTTGCATAAAAAAATAAAATAAAATAAAATAAATAAATAAATAAAAATAAAAATAAAAATAAAATAGAAATTGAACACAGATAAGAACTTGGAAAACCGCTCGACAAAGAGAAATTTTCAAACGCGCGGTTTTAATAATCACTGAGTTTTCAAAGCTGTACGTATCTCCAGCTAAGCAACACGATACGTTTTTACACACCGCTGTTCGTGATGCACAAACTATGTAATCAGATGCTGCATCTAAACACAATGCACCGCAAAATATGTAATCATATACCGTCCTTTCATTATGTCAGTTTCCTGAAACCATCTGTCAGCGTTGTGCCAGTTGTTCAATCTCACGAATGCCTGAGCTTCTCAAAAAAGTCTTCTTTTGCGTTAAGATAAAATTCGCGTGACCGCGGCCAGTGACCGTTTTGTAAGCAAAAATAAAGTTACTCAAACTGCAAACAAAACACTTAAGGGCTAATGACCAACTCGCATTTTTCTTTTTTTTTTTCTTTTTTTTTTTTTTTTTTTTTTTTTTCATGAGACACAGCTTTAAACCGCAAATATTTACATCATAATTCTCCCAAAACAAAATAATAAAATGCTACCTAGCTCATTACGAGGTGCGTTACACATCAGAGAGTGTGATTAATACACCAATGACTGTAGATACCAATGATTTCCAGATAGGTTAAACCGTGGGTCAAGAAAAGAAGTGTTTGATTTTTACTAAAACCAGTTTTTCCTTTTATTTATTTTTCCTTATTTCAAATTCCCAATCTCACACATGAGTGTGGCTTACACGCAAGTGAATATGGTTCCTAACTAAATAACTTTGTTTTCAGAAAATATGGCCACCACACCTGGTTTATTTGATTATGATGTAGCAGTGATTGGAGCAGGAATCTCAGGGATTGCCACTGCAAAGTGTCTGCTTGATGACAAGTTCAAGATTGTGGTGTTTGAGAAGTCAGATCACATTGGAGGGTTATGGCACTTCACAGAAAATGGCTATGGGGTCATGAGATTTACTCATATGTAAGGTTCAGATTCTCACTACACATTGTTTTTGAGTGAGGGGGGTGGGGGTGGAAGGAGGAGGTCAGACAGCTAGGGCAGGCTAGACAGACACAGACAAGCACAGACGCAAGCATTGACAGAGAACAAGGTAAGGACATTAAGGCAAGACCAGACAATCATACAAGGAGAGACACAAGCAAGGACAGTCTGACAAGGGCAAACCAGACAGACAATAAAAGAAGAGACACAGGAAAGGCAGATAGTGGAGTGAGTGTCTTAAAAACAACATTCTTTTCTGTACTTTTTCAGAAATGTCTCCAAATACAATTACTGCTTCTCTGACTACCCCTTTCCTGATGACATCCCAGATTATCCTCATCACACCCACATGGCAGCCTATGTCCAGAACTACGCCAAGAACTTTGGGCTGTTTCCGTACATCAGATTTCAGACCAAAGTAGTCAAGGTGGAAAAAGCTCATGACGAAGGATGGAAAATCAGCTCTGTGGAAGTCGATGAGAATGGAAAAGAGTGTAGTGATGTTAAGGTAGAGCTGTGCAGATTTGTTGCCATAGCAACTGGCCACCATGCCAAGGCTAACATGCCGATGTTCGAAGGTCAGTTGGAATTCCAAGGTAAAGTAGTGCACAGTGTGAGTTACAAAGATGCAGTGACGAATGGTCTGGTGGGAAAGAGGGTTGCAGTCGTGGGCATTGGCAACAGTGCTGTGGATGTTGCAGTTAACGTTGTGGAGAAAGGAGGCGTCACACCTGTCTACATCAGCACCCGGTCAGGCGCCTGGATTATCCCTAATTATGTGGCTGGATTCCCGACGGACAACTACGCCTGCCGGGTATTCTTCTGGCTGCCCTTCTGGCTCTCAAACTTCGTGTTTGAGCTCATAGTACAGCTTGTGAACGGCAGCCCGTATAAATGGAATCTGAATCCCACGATGAAAGCCCTTCAGACACAGCCAACAGTCAGCCCGACTCTGATTCATCACATACAGAGAGGCAATGTTAGAGTCAAGCCGAACATTGCCCAAGTTGAATCTGATGGAGTCCTATTTACAGACGGCACCAGAGCTCAGGTTGATGCTATCGTGTTTTGCACGGGGTACTTAATCGATCTGCATTTCTTGAGTGGGGAAGTGAAGGACTTGGTTCTGGAAGAAGGGACTAACACGCTCAAGCTTTTCAAGAACGTTTTTTCACCAGAGCTGGGGGCTTCTCTTGCATTCATCGGATTTGCCCAGCCCGCGTCGGGAGGTCTCCTAACGATTTCCGAAACTCAGGCGCGTTGGTTCTCCGAGCTTTGCAAAGGAACCACAAAGTTACCAGGAAAGGCAGCCATGTACCGAGAAACAGAGTCCGAGCAAAGCGCTTTTTCCGAGCGTTTCCACTCATCGCCCAGGCACACCATTCAAAGAGATCCAATCCCATACAACGATGAGATTGCTGGTTACTTTGGTGCCAAGCCTCAGCTGTGGCGACACCCTTCTCTGGCCTGGAACCTAGTGGTTGGTAGCTGTGGCCCGGCCCAGTGGAGACTGCAGGGCCCTCACAAGTGGAGCAAGGCTAAGAGCGTTGTGCGGTCAGTGCCTGTTACCTCCCTTATGCATTATGGTCTGCTGGGTGCGCTGTCTCTGCTCGGTGTTGTCCTGGGTATAGTAGCGCTGAAACTGTCGTTTGCTTGAAAGCTCTTAATTAATGCTCTCTCATATTTCACTAAGTCCGTCTTATTAATACTTGTTTAACGAGAAGAATATCATGTAGTATATAATTTCTTTCGGAACTTCTGAACAGATGCCGACAGCTAACTGCAATCTTACAAAGACTAATACTAAAGACGTCAAACGAAACCGACGACCAACAAACGAATCGAAAATGACAACAGAATAACTGACCAACCACTGAAACTTTTTAAGTCTTCACATTCAATCACAAAGCGACCAATCACAGCAGTGACGACGTCATGTGACGACGAGTCTTCAAGTGGTCGAAACGTCAATCGCCGACAACAGTCTTTTTTAAAGATTACTTACATCGTGACGACACACTACACGAACAAATATTAGATAGTCTTGCTAAAACATGTTTTGTAAGAGGCATTACATCTGATCAGTCTTTTAGACCTAACGAAATAACAAAATGCCAGAAAACCAGTTTATTGCACAATCTACAGAATAAAAAACACACTTACATTGCATCGAACTACGTGCATTGAATTATAGTTACATCGCACAGATTGCAGCTAAATCAAGAGTGAAGTTACTCTTCACAATCACTAAAATGAACTATAATGTTCACTTCACGCGGAAGTACATTGTCAGCCCAACTTCCGGCCGAGGTGCGTTGCATGCTGGGTCGTACAGTGCGTCGACGCCGAATCGACCGGAAGGACCGTAGGCGGTGCTGTGTCCTGCGTTGCACATGCCGTGGCCGATATTAAGAGTAGTCAAGCAGTCGCAGTTGTCGTCATCCATCAGAATGGACTTGACACCATTTTGTTCACGATACATAAACGAGTCTTGAGCTGCGGTTGCCTTCTGGCCTTTCAGGACTGTGGGATTCCAGGCCGGCGACTTGTTCTTGACGGCGGCAGCGGCTGTGGTCTTGTGATCGTGGAATGCTTGCCAAGCCGCGTGCGCGACTGGGTTCTTGGAGTCGAACTTCCACATGTACTCGTTGCCAACCGAGTCGATCGCCAGCAGCTCCGTCACGTCCTCGCGAGCCCAGGATGCAATACGGCCAAAGCAGTACAAGTCAAAGGGAGAGCAGTGGCCGAAGGGATACCCCAATACGTCACTTTCTTCACCCGGCCAGTTCGCGCCTGCGCTCCACCACCAAAAGGCCAGCCAGTTTCCGTCATGCGCACAAAGGGTCATGGGACGCGCGGCTTTGGAGACGGAAAAGTACAACGTGAGCCCAACACCAATTCGAGGCGTGTTGCAGTAGGTGTCGAACAGGGCGTCCACACCGTAGCGGTTGGCAGGACCGTACTTGGTGCTGAAGCCTGCGCCACACATGCCGTGACCCATAGATAGTGTGGAATAGCAATCACAGTTGTCATCGTCGAGTAGAAGTGACTTCACGCCATTTTGGTCGCGATACATAAACGAATCCTGGGTCGCCTTAGGTGGTGTGCCACGTAACACGTTAGGGGCCCAGGGCTTGTTGTTGACCACCTTTTTGTTGGGGGTCTCCTGGTGATCGTGGAAAGCTTGCCACGCGGCGTGAGCTGTGGGATTACTAGACGCAAATTTCCACTCGTACACGTTCCCGTCCGTGTCGACGGCCAGTAAACTTGTCCTGTCCTCTTCTGCTTCGGAGGGGAGCCTCTGGAAGCAGTATACATCAGTGGCTTGGCAGGAGCCGTAAGGCTTTTCCAGTACGTCCACAACGGATTCTGGCCACGTACCGTCTTTTGGCCACCACCAGAACGCCGTCCACATTTTCTCGTATCCTTGGAATGTCATGGGCACGTTGGGTTTCTTGTAGTAAAGGGTCAGGCCAACTTGAGGACTGGGAAGAGTGCAGTGAGGGTCATACAACACATCCACGCCACGCGCCTGCTTCCCAGTGACCCCACACATGGAATTTCCAAGACTGAGGGACGACAGACAGTCACAGTTGTCATCGTCCAGGAGGATAGATTTGACGCTTCCCTGTTCACGGTACATGAAGGAGTCTTGCGATACAGTGGGTGGATTTCCTTTCACTCTGACAGGATTCCATGCTTTTTTGTTTTTGACAGCCCCAGCAGCAGTCTCTTGGTGGTTATGGAAGGCTTTCCAAGCTGCGTGTGCTGTTGGGTTGGTGGTATCGAAGCTCCACTTGTAAGCACTTCCCAGAGAATCCTTGGCCAACATTTCTGTGGACCCTTCTTCGACCCAAGCCGGGAGTCGCTGGAAACAGTAGGCGTCGCTGACGGAGCACGTACCGTAAGGGTGTTCAAGCACGTCCACAGCATCGTTTTCGTCCTTGCACGAAGGCCATTGCACGCCAGGGGTCCACCACCAAAACGCTGTCCAAGTTTTATTAAACGCTTGTATCTCCAGTGAGCGGCGGACACGGTAGTATAATGTCAATCCAACGTTTTGCACGGGCCCGTGACAGGCGTCATCGTAAAGAGCGTCGACTCCATAAACGTTCTTGCTGTGGCTGGTGGAATGTCCAGCGAGACACATGCCATGACCGAGACTTAGTGACGACAGACAGTCACAGTTGTCGTCATCAAGCAGCAAAGACTTGACGCCATTTTGGCCACGGTACATAAAGGAGTCTTGGCTCGCTTTCGGTGCCTTCCCCTTGAGCACAGTTGGGTTCCAAGGACTGGAGTTTAGAACAGCTTTGTGAGAAGATTCTTGGTGATCGTGTAAAGCGCGCCAGACTGCGTGAGAGGTGGGGTTCTTGGAGTCAAAAGACCATTTGTAGACAGTACCTTCAGAGTCCACTGCTAGAAGTTCGGTGCTGTCTTCCTGGAGCCACTTAGGAAGTCTCTGGAAGCAATAGTAATCATACTTGGTACAGGTGCCACTGGCCTCTTCAAGGACATCCTTGACTTGTGTTGGCCACACTGCGTCCTTCGTCCACCACCAAAATGACTTCCAGTCGCCCCCAAACTCCTCTGAGGACAGCTTCCTCTCGGTCCTGAAGTACAGCGTCAGACTGTTAGCTGGCTTGGGCCCGTTGCACGCAGGATCGTATAGTTTATCCACGCCGTATACATTAGCAGGACCGTAGGCTGTGGAGTGGCCAGCGTTACACATACCATGGCCCATGCTCAGAGTAGACAAACAGTCGCAGTTGTCGTCGTCCAACAAAATTGACTTGACGCCATTTTGTTCGCGATACATGAACGAGTCTTGGGTTGCTTTCGGTTTCGACCCCTCACGCGCTGTTGGATCCCAGGCTGCGTTGTTCTTAATTTTCCCGGGTGGGGTAATCTGATGATCGTGGAAGGCCAGCCACGCCGCATGCGCAGTAGGGTTTTTGAAGTTGAAATTCCACTGATAAACTGTACCGTCAGAATCTATGGCCAAGATCCCAGTGGAGTCTTCTTCAGCCCACGAGGGAAGCCTTTGAAAACAGTGATCTGCGTTTGATTGACAGGTGCCAAATGGATCCTTGAGCACGTCTTTTACATCAGCTGGCCACGTGTTCCCGCCGCTCCACCACCAGAAGCGATGCCATGACGATAGGTCATGAGCTGACGCTGGCACTGAAAACAGTGCAGTCAACAGCAACAGCAGGGCAATTGAACTCAGACCTGAAACAGCAAAAATGCCAATATTGAGTGTCTGCACCTTTTATAGTTCAGTCATTGCATCTAGTTGAGTCGTACTAATCACACAAAGTTTATTTTGCTTTTTGTTACCTTAGTTTCTTTCTCTCTATCTTGTTATATTCTTGACGATGATTTCTAATTATCTCTGAGTCAAGGTTTAATACCAGGAGAAATGGAAAGGACCTGCGTTGCTCAGCGTTTGACTTTAAAGATTCCATACTGATGACGTCAGACTTCATTTCGTAACCGGTTGAACACGAAATGAAAAACACTTTCCGCAACAGTTGGTTCCAATCAAAGGAGTCTGATAAGACTAACATTTTTTCGGCTAGCGAATTTGTATTTGCCACTCACTAAGCGAGATCTTGGGAACAGATGACGCAATTCTCTGTGAAGAAAATATATACCACTGACCGTTCATAATGACAACAGGAGATATAAATCTCGTGAGATATCATTGGCCCAAAGTGAGGACAAGGAACGAGCTCGAGAAGAATACGTAGTGTCACACGTCAACGGCGACTCTGGCGCT
This sequence comes from Plumapathes pennacea, assembly GCA_964036295.1. Lineage (NCBI taxonomy): Eukaryota > Metazoa > Cnidaria > Anthozoa > Antipatharia > Myriopathidae > Plumapathes > Plumapathes pennacea. Next base: position 8,456,723 of record OZ038466.1, on the reverse strand, counting down.
TTGGCGCTCTTTACTTTGTTGATCGGCAAACGACGTCAGCTTTTTCATGTCTTGTTGAAAGATAAGATATTGGCAAATGCAAAATGCTCTATTTTCAGTCTGATAATTGTACTAATCGATCTTTCGAGCGAACTAGCGGAGCCAAAAAATCCGGGCTCGGTAGTTGAACATCCAAGCACAAGTTATAAATAACGAAAAGTAGAGTATTCAAAACCGGCCACTTTACCTCTCATCTGTATTGTCTTTCTGACTCGCAGAACAAAATTAGCTCAGTCCGTAGATAAATCTCGTCACAGTTCCACTATGCACGCCCTTTAATATGAGTCGGCTCCACTGTATAACTTGATCTGTGTGGATACAGCCGCTTTTCGTAACCACAGTCATAGGATAGCTGCTTGCAAAAACGTGCTGAATCGCGCACATGTCAGAAGAGCTAAATGAGGTCATTCGGTCACAACTACCTGCTGAGAAAACAACGAAAATAAAAAAGTCGATAATGTTCTTGCTTGTGTTCCGATCCGCTGTCCCCACTTGTCTCGACAATCTCAGATCTCACTACATGTCAAGAAAAGAGCACGTCAGTGAATATATATTCATTCATTTGTGTGCTTGACATATGTAAAGGATACGTGCTGAATCGGAAGAGCTGAAGTGAGGTCATTCGGTCACAACTTCCCGCTGAGAAAACAACGAAAATAAAAAAGTCGAGAATGTTCTTGCTTGTGTTCCGATCCGCTGTCCCCACTTCAGTCTCGACAATCTCAGATCTCACTACATGTCAAGAAAAGAGCACGTCAGTGAATATATATTCATTCATTTGTGTGCTTGACATATGTAAAGGATACGTGCTGAATCGGAAGAGCTGAAGTGAGGTCATTCGGTCACAACTTCCCGCTGAGAAAACAACGGAAATAAGAACGTTACCCCCACCCCTCCCCCATACGGAGCAAGCGGCGCAAAAATTAATGGTGCGGCAAACGACTGGGGCGAAGACGGGAGGAGCCTCTGCGCGTGGCCGCACGCCAGTATCACGAAAGCTTGGAACAGACTAAACAGTTTGACGGAAAAACCGTCCCAACACCGGCCACGTAGAAAATGCGAGACGTAATGTCTCGTTTGCAACATTCCGATAAAAAACACTGGGAAAAGCACAAGTCAACTCAACTTGCGTACTGCTGAAGACCATCACTATGGTAGACTTTGGCCAAGCTCAAATCGTCGCAAGTTTTTTGCCATTTTGCGACCCAAAGATTTTCGCGGCTGTGAAAAAATCGCGAAATAAAAGTGCGTTATATAAGGTACTCACATCTAAAAGAAACTCGAGCAGCGTTAAAACAAGGTTATCTAAGGAAAACACAGTTATCAAGAGTGAAGGAATGCTACGAGCTTGGAGGTTTTAATGCCTTCCGTATAATCGTCATAATAATTATTTACACTGTATAAAAGCTATATAATTGAAATAATAAGGACAGAGTAAAAAAAGAATAGAGAAAATGAGAAATGCTTTTAAGTTTTGGAAACTTATATAAAAAAACGTAAAGACACTAATCGATAACTGAGAAAGATTTTCAGGAATATAAACCATACTAAAAATGGAAAAAAAAGTAGATTAGTTCAAATTGTCCTTGTTTCAATAGCTACAAATATTTGCAAACGTACTGCAGCAAATTCTGTACGTTCTGGTGTCTGGCCTAAAATATGTGACAGTTTCCTATTTCATGGACCAGCAGCTTCTAAATATAATATTACAATGTTATTGAAGGTCTACTTGAAAAAAGTTTTAAAACAATTGATCATTCCTGAGCAGGAGACTCCACAAACAGGAGCAAAATTGTATACCCAGAATAGTTATTACTTATAAGTAACTGGCTACAAGAGTTTTTGAACCACAGAATAAATCTTGACTGGGGAGTAATAATATATAAGGTGAAGTAAAATGATGCAGCATTAAACAATCTATTATAAAATTTCTTTAAACCCTATGCCCATTATAATATGTATCATATCTACAAAAGAGGAAGCCCAAAGTGAGGACTGATTAATCAAAATTGCAGAGTCAATACATCAAGTGGAGGGATTTTGGCCACTTCATGAAAAACTTTGTGCGAGTACTTGTTCCTGACAGTCATCAGATTCTTCTTAGGAGGCTCAGAGATCATTGCATTCAGCTTTAGAATGCAGTCTTTTAAGTCCTCTTTCGTATATCCTGTGTAATGCACAAGGGTTGGGGTCCAGTCACCTGCATCGTTCATCAGCATGGCCAGAGCAAGGCAGGCAGCAGCAAGGAATGAGGCCTTGTAGTCAACAAAAGAGCAGTCTTGTAGAGTCGTTTCCAGCACGAAGCGAGCCAGGGTCAGAGTCTCTATTTTGGCAAACGCTGCCTGGAAGAGTGAAATGAAAAAATTGATTGTCAGATGTTTACAATGATCAAGATACAGGTACTTTTATTTACCATACCGAAAATGAATCAAGAGTAGTTATCTGGTAGCAGTGAAACACCTTTTGGTTGCTTCGACTCAGAACTGACCTTTGCATATCTTCTCAGGAATCTGTATGGAATGGGAATGTTGATGTCATATTCTGTGTTGACAAGAATTTTCCTCTCCATGTTGACGAACTGATCGTGCTGGTAGGCATCATCACAGATGTACAGAAAGTCATCAAGACACGGAGGGTGTCTTTCCTGTCAAAAAAAAAAAGAAAAGAAAAGAAAAAAAAGGAAAGAAAAGAAAAGAAATGATAACTTAGACAAACAGAAACTAAACACTAACCTTGACAAATTGACGAGACTCACAAAATGATCAAATTTATTGTCAGTTCAAACTCGGGTAAAATTTAGTGGATACATGTATTTTATACAGCTGTATACCTCACCAAAGAGACTTTTATTGCAACACACATACCTCCACCTTGGCGGAGATGAACAAAGAGGCTGCTCCCACCAGCTGCAGATTTTGTCTTGGGACTTTGTTCTTAGCCAGGTAGTGGTCAAGGAGCTTTACACCAAGATACAGTGTCTCATGATAGAGCTCAAAATTCTCCTGAACCTCGACAAGCCAGTCAACGAGGATAGCTCGCATGGTTGGTGTGATGTCTTCCTGCTTGTCCATGTATGGTTTGAGATGGAATAATTTCTAGGAAGAATTTTTATAGTGAGTTCCTAAAGTTGTCAGAAAAGTTTTAAGTATAGTGCCTTGTTCAAGCTGGGGCCAGACTATCAATTTCCTCTTGCCAAATGATAGATTGGTAGAGATGTCTTATACTAAATGGCATTTTCCTATTTCTTGTTGACTGGCATGATATAAAAATGTGTACACCAAGTATAGTGTATGTGCCTTGCAGTATCTAAGATTATCAGGTTAGAAAGAAAAGATATATCTGAATAGGTTCAAAGATCCAAAACAATAACTATTATTGGCTTACATGACAGTATTTTGGCAAGGGTGTGGCCTCACATAAAATGACTTACCTCTCTATTTTTCATGTTCCTAAAGATTTCTTCTGCATATTCTGCCACCGTGAAGGGATCAGACATATCTGCATCTATATTGATATGCTCTTCTTGTGTTTCACTAATTTCATCCTGAAGGTTGAATAGTTTGAGACTTTGTCAATTGCAGAAATGATCAGATACCATACAATCCTGGTCTCCTCCAGTCCTCCCACCCTGGTTTCTTGTAGGTATACAGAAGGTCCCACTCCCCCCTCCCCCACATACTGTACAGATGTATATATCGTCATGTATATAGTCATCTTCCCACCACCATATAAACTTGCACTTGGAACTCAAATCGAACACAAACTACATTATCGTATTTTTTGTATGGTAGGCAGTTATTATTAATAATATTTCTATTATTTACACACTTTTCAAGCAGTCATAACAAGAAACCTCCTATGATTGTAAATTTTGGGTGTGCAATCTACAAGTTAGTCGGAACTCGTTTGTTTTTACATACCTGATCCATCATTTGTACTTCATCTTTGAGGAAAACCTCATTTTCTGATCCACAGCTGCAAATTAGTGACAAAGAAGATTAGGACAAAGAAGGAATTACTAAATTTCAAACGTACTGTGATGTCAAGTCTGGAGATTTTGTATATCTTAAACATGTTCTACTTGCACGTGTTCTTACCTTGCAGACTCCCCATTGGTGGAAATGCCAGAATCACTGCTGGTTTGGTTGGCGTTGGCACTGAAGCAAACAAATAAAAAGGGCTAAAATAAATGTTTATTATTATTATTATTATTATCAAGGATTCCTATATTGTACTAGCTTCCTTAGATGAGGTACTTTCCTGTAGCTTTATAAAATAAAACGGTAAAAACGATATTAAGAAAGTCCGTTTAACAAACCTTGTAACTGAAGAGTCGGCTGACTCCTGTGAGCTTGAAAAACCTCCAGAGGGCGATGAAGAAAGCAGGTCCAGATCAAGAAGCTTGTGCTCAGAATTTGAGCTGGATTTTCCAACGGGTTGGATTTCTTTGGGCGCTTCACTCGTTACCTTCGCAGACGAATTCATTCGAAGCTCTTTAGAATGGGAAATGGGTTTCGTCGTATTCTTCGCTTTCATTTTAGTCCCTTTCTCGGGCTGCTGATTAAAGATTGCCTGAAATACAAAAGATCGGGAAACTGTTAGGAAAAACACGTTTAAGTTTTGGGCGGGTGCAAAAGGGAGAAGTAGAAATAGGAACCTTACATTTGTGATGTCTCCGAATGCTGATCTCTTGCGAGCGGGGGCCTCCTTCGGGGACATGTCTGCCAATCTCTTGCTCTTTTCGCTCACAGTCGCCACTTTAGCTCCAATTTTGCTATTTTCGTTGCTCTGAAGCCAGGGAAAGAAAAGACAAAACTTAAGATCTCTAAATTCGACAGAAAGACGCGTTTATCGCACAAATACTTCGGTGATGGCAGAACACGAGGCTTACTTTCGTCGACTGAGACTTTGACCTTCCACGCGGTAGAATTGCTGAAAGCTGTCTAGATCTTGTCTTCACCATTTTAGAACTATCTTGGATTACTTAGCTGAAAGATCAAGCTGAAAATACTCGAAATTTAAGCCAAACGAAATAAGATTCAACTTGTGATACTGATGTCTCCTGCTAACTCTTCGAAAACGATTCAGTTTTTGCGGGCAAAAACTATGCGTCATTTGATTGGCTGTTGCATTTCATTCTGCCCAATCAGAGCAAAGAAAAATCGACAAACGAAGTTCCATGGTAACTTTGCCTCGTTTAGATGTATCCTAATGGGAAAACCGCTGCCAAAACATTTGTAGCCGCCTTCGAAGAGTTTGACTGAGAGGGTCTTTGTTTTTGCGAGTGGGACTTTGATTTTTCGATGGATTATAGACCGTTTATTTATGGAGGCTTAGCTTCAATGACAGCCGAGTTTGGCAAGTATATCTTGATAAAGTAGAAGTAGATGTCCTGAAATAACTTGGTAACGTGAGCAACCACAAACGATTCAATGAATAATCATGTATAATACAATTTAATATGCTAGCAAATCTCCAGGAATCTTCTACCTATCAGAATACGTACAGCTGCTCGTAAAATGAACAGAGGTATCAATCAAATATAAATTTACGTGATAGACTCAGTATATTCATATTTCATGTGCCTGTCATAAAAGTTCTATTAATAAAATGGTGTTTCACTTGATGTATAAAATCTGAAAATATATATTCTATTTATTTTAATAGTAAATGAATGTAAGAATGGTACCTTTCCCAAATAGTACCCCATTTTCCAGCTTTTACCATCCCCTGTGAACCTGGGTATGGTAACTCTGGCTACGAGAGGTTATTTCTTGTCTCTTGCAGGAACTACCACCTGAGTAGTAGTCATCTTCAGCGTCAAGTATAACTTACTATATCACAATGTTATATTTTAGGTACCTTTCCAATAGATACAACAAAAACTCGACTTCAACTACAAGGTCAAGTCATCGATGTCAAACAGACTGAAATCAGATACCGTGGTATGCTTCATGCATTCTTCAGAATAGGAAAAGAGGAAGGACCCAGGGCACTTTACAATGGGTAACGTACATTGGTTTGCATTCATTGCTATGTAACTACAGAAACTATGAAACCTCAATATAATGAAGGTCAAGGGATTGGGAAAATACAGGGTTTCAATGAAGTGAGGTTCTGTTTTCATACATTTTACTGTAACTGAGATGTAATGGGCTGAAGAACCGTTTGCTATATCAGGGTTTCACTGTATAGGTTTCTCCATACTAAACTACAGATGTGATACACATATTCTTTGATATAAACATTCTCCGAATGTGCTCATATTTGGGAGATTTTATTCAAGGGTGGAAGGAGATTTCGTTCATAGTTGTATAGGTTCTGGCAGTAGGTGTAGAACACTGGACACTACAGAATATTGTATTCTTTGATGCCTCTCAGAGTAGCACCAGCTCTCCTTCGGCAAGCGACATATGGCTCCCTCAAACTAGGATTTTATCATGCTCTAAAAAGAAAGCTTGTCACAGACCCAAAAGGTTAGTTATCATTATAATGATATTATACCAGTGCTCGACATTAAGGTTTTAGGTTGGCTGCCCTTCAGACTGTAGATTGACTTCAAGCAATAGAAAGTTTCATAATTTCTAGTTGCCCGGCCAGAATTTACCTGCCCGACCAAAAGTTTTGGTTGCCCCGGGCAAGCGGGCAAGCGGGCAACCGTTAATGTCGAGCGCTGTATAGTCATCTGAAAAATGTACACTACCTCAGGCATGAATAGTAACTGGAACTTACAGTGGATTGGTGTAAAATATATATCATGTCAATATTGATATGCTGTATAGATATAGGGTGATCCCCCAACCATGTGGACCCTCCCTGACAGCTCTCACATTATGTACATACTGCTTATCTCGTTAATTTGAGATGAAGTACATCTCGATGCATCAAAGGTGAACAGATCGTACAGCTCAGCAAAGCACATTGACATAAGAGAAGGCAAAAAATACTAACTTCACAGGGATGTCCCCAATCAATAGTGGCTGAGAAACACCACATCGTCAGCTGAAGTTTGATGTTGAACTGCAATCTGGCTGATCCTACATCAATTTTTTTTTATGATACCTTTACTGTTACCAATCAGATCAGACCTTTCCTATGACACAGGTATGTTTTCTTTTCTCTGTTTCTCTCCCATATACAGAAGAGACTTTGTTGTATAATGTCATAGCTGGAGTCATAGCAGGAGCAGTGTCTTCATCCATATGCAACCCAACTGATGTCCTGAAGGTACAGACAGTCACCTCTTGTAACTTAATTTATGTAACACCCCTGAGGTAGAGAAATCTTAAGTATATCACTAAGTAATTTCCTCCCTAGGTAATACACAATGCTGTATTAGCCCTTGAGATACAGAATGGAATCAGCTTGAGTGATAACATTAACTTGGTGAAAGCTGTTAAACCATGATATTCTTGTCTTGAAAAATCTCTACACAGTATAGCAATACCATATATACTAGGCAAATCTGGTTCACAAAGGGATCGGGTAAACATGAATAATGATTATACTACAAACTGAACAAGTAATATTTAAATAACAATATAAAAGAGAATATTGTTCCACTCTGCTCACATTACTATTTTGCCTCATAGATTCGCATGCAAGCCGAATACAAATCAGGTCCTGGTGTTGTCCAGCCAGGGATGATCCAGTCTTTTGCACGCATCTTCAAAGAGGAGGGTCTCAAAGGATTGTACAGGGTTAGCTAGTGGTTACTTTGCAGAATATATAATAATGTAGATGCATGATGTCATGTGAAATACTTTAAATTTTTTATTTTTGTGTGTGTGCAGTTTAAAGCTTTAATCTGAGAGGCCTTGCCCAAAACATACCACAGCAAGAGAGAATATCTCTATTTTAAACCTGTTGCCTTTGTAGCTGTGCTACAACATCAGCTCTGAGGTTTTAGGAATTCAAAGTGGATGTTCAGATGCCAAACAGTTCATCAATTGAACTCATGTTTACAAATGAACAAAAGTCCATATTTTTTTTTGGGCTAAGTTTTGATGTCTGTACTGGGCTTAATAAGTCAAAAATATCATACATTGTTCTATGACTTTCAAGATTATGTAGGAACATTTTATTCTGCCTGATAAGTTCAGATGTGGTTTTCTAGAATTGGCTTTCTCAGTGTATTGCAAGAAAGAATAAACTGTTTAGAAACTTTTAAATAATATTTGGTTGTGAGGATGTTCATTCCTGTTATCTGTTGTAGGGAGTGGGACCAACAGCACAAAGAGCCTCAGTGATTGCAGGTGTAGAGCTACCAGTGTATGACTGGGCCAAGAAGATGATCCTGGATTATGAAATAATGGGTGACAACCCATACACTCATTTCTGGTAAGTCCATGATTACTAGATGCAACTTAAAGCAATCTACCGTAAAAAGGGCAAATACTTATCCTTACTCTGACCTGCTATAGCATGTGTATACAGTGAACTCTTTCCAAGGCAGACATTCTCAGGACTAGCATTTAGTGTCCACCTTAGAGGGAGTTCAATTACCGAAACAAGTGAAAATTGGCATGGACCTAATCTGCATGCTCTCTGCCTTAGAGAGGTGTCCGTGCTTAGGGAGAGTTAACTGTTTCTGTTGTGAGAGAGTAAAAGAGAAAATTGGAGTCAATCACTCTCTTAGGAGTTTAAGGTAAAAAAGCATTTAGAGGCAGCAAGACTATGTTTGATTGATACATCCCTTGCCCATCCGTACACTGCCTTGCCCCCCCCCCCTCCCCTCCCTCCCTTCTTCCAACTTCCCTATTTCACCTTCATTGTATCATAAATGATTCTTGTTTGATCTCTAGTGCCAGTGGTGTTGCAGGACTTGCCGGAGCACTGGCTTCAAATCCGATTGATGTTGTCAAAGTAAGAGGAATACCGGTGTTCTGGTTAAAAAGTTAAACCATCAGTTAACTGTCTGTACACTAATTTTGTATCTGTGCTGAAAGCACTGCATATGACATACACATTGTGTAGGTGTACACACTGCAGGACAAAAGACAGAGACTTTATTTCAACCCATGTGCACTTCTGTTGTAGACAAGGATGATGAACCAGAAGAATCTGAAAGCAGCCCCTGGTGAGGCAGCTCCAGTGATCTACAAGAGTGCAGCACACTGTTTACTAACGGTATTAAACAAACAGTATATCAGTAGTGCACAGTGAGCTTGTTGCAGTGTTTGAATGTTAGTTACATTTACATATATTATTATTGAATATATGCACATTGAAATTACACAAGTACAGCCAAAGCCTGAGGCTCAAATGGCTATTCTCTTGATTACTTGCTCATCCCTCCTTCCACTCACCCTCCCCTCTGTGTCTGTGTCTTCCACTCTATGGTGTGTTAACTGTGTGTTGATGAGGGTAATGGAATGCTGTGAGAGAGACAATGGCTGACGTTTTGAGCGCTAGCCCTTCGTCAGGGCAAAGCTAGCACTCGAAACATCAGCTACTGTCTTTCTCACGGCGTTCCATTACCCTCTTCAACACACAGTTAAATACACCAGTTTGTCGTCCGCCACACCGAGACAGTCAACCTAGTTCTCTTAAGAGTTGGCATTACACTCTTCCACTGTCTGTCTGTCATGTTTGTCAGTGTCTCTGCATGAATACACACTGTAACTTGATGGAGTGCGTGTGGCCATATGGGATGTGGCGGTATGAGGTCCAGCTACCTGATTGCCTCTGTTCAATTTGATTTTCAGACATTCAGATCTGAAGGCTTCTTTGCACTGTATCGAGGGTTTATACCCAACTTCCTGAGGCTGTTTCCATGGAATGTCTTGGTATCCTTTGCATGCTTCATTTTGTGCTTCAAACAGACTGTGCTCTTTGAAGATGTTCTATTTTTTTATTTAATATATAAATGCTTAAAATTGGATGTCATTTGTCAACCTTTTCAATCATTTAAAAGCTCATAATGCAAAATAATATTGTCCAAACCATGTGACAAGGAAAATAATAGAATCAATTTAACAGAGTCAATGTCAGCATCTAATATATTTCTGTATTTGTGATCCTTAACTTGTGTAAAGTTCTTTATGTCCTTTGAACAGTACAAGAAATTTGGAGATGGTGTCCTCCCTCATTGACAGGCCAGTGCTTGTGAATATATAAATTAATCTATTCCTTAGTTAGAGTTCACCAAAATGGTACAAAAGGGGGTAGGGTAGGAAAACCAGCATGGGAAGCTGGAAACGTAAAATGTGAATGGTTTTGTTTGTTTGTTGTTTGTCATTATAATGAACTATATCTGGGGACTGAATTGGTGGTTGTATTGCAGAACAAATCATCTGTGTGCAACAACAAAAAAAATTGACATCAACTCGAATTGCATTCTTTCTTACTACTGTTTTAAAAAATGTCTGGATGCAGTTCAATCCGTTTTTGCCCAAGACAGAGTTGGAAATTCATCACATATAATTTGGCATGTTTTGTCAGTATTACTATATATAAACTATTCTAAATTATTTTCAATTATTATATTGATATTATTGTTAGTTTTTTCTTGTTATTGCAAATAATGATTATTTTTGGAATTCATCTTAGACAAGGACAGTGAACATAAATTCGGGAAAATAGGCCATTTTGGGGGATGCCTGTTGCCTCTGCTTCAAAACGAGGTATGAAAAATCTATTTGATTTGCATTAGAAGGAACACGTGAGTAAAACTAATTTTCTCACGAGGCCTCGTTTTGGAACAGAGACAAGAGCCACCTCGGAAATGGCCTTATTTAAACTCATTTTCTATAATAATGGGATTGATTTCGGATATTTTTGTACAAATAAGAAAACGAGCATCACAAGTAAACGTATAGGTTCGAAACATTGCATTTTGAGGCTGCTGTAGTTTAGAACGATTGCCTTAAATACGGTAGCAAATCAAAGACGAATGATCCGTTTAAAATAGTTCGTCAGATACCCTAAATGTAATCTTCGTCCCACATTATAAATTCAGCCATATAAGCCACTTTCACAGTCATGCGCAGTAGCAAATAGTGTACCTTTTACTGGCCATATAAACGAGTGTCTGTCATTATTAAATCTCTGTTGAGTTTAGTTTTGTTTTTTATATAATTGCATTATAACCAAAGATGCATTTTCCGCTCTGGCCGCCGTGTTTTATCATCAGGTGGCCCGTCAGAACATCCCAGCCTCGCGATTGTGTAATCCTTCTATTTCTCATTTTACCAAAATTTTCATGGGTACCAAAATTATGGGAACTCAAATGCCTGATGAAAGCAGTTCCTTCAAATGGCTAGAAGCCGCGGCAAAACAAAGGCAGATTTTCTTGCAACTTGCAACGCAACAGAAAATTGCGAGGCAAGCCCGGCATGTCGCAGCAACGTGTGTATTTATGCGCAAGCGAGTTTTCTCACTTTGCAAAACAGCCCAAGGTCCAGAAACTTGGAGGCAACGTCACTTATGCGCAAGTCGATGGAGAAAAGTTGTCCTGAGGCGCTATTCACACAATTCTTTATACAGTCAACTCCCTGCCTTAACGGACACCCCTTCAAGACGGACACCTGGTAGGAGTGGTCCCTGCCGTTTTTTTCAGTCCAACTCAACTTTCTTTAAGACGGACACCTCTAAAACGGACAGTTAGAGCTGGTCCCGAGGGTGTCCGTCTTTAGAGGGAGTTGACTGTAAAATATCGAAGCGAGCCATTTCTTCATAAAACCCATTAATCACGCTGTTTTGCAACTGGCTGGGTGTCTTAATTGCAGAAACCTTAATTACTCGTTCTCGTTGATATTCAGCTCTTTCAGTAGCTCTTCAAATTGTCTCTCAAACGCTTCCGCAACTGTTTTGGGATTAGAAATGACGCTTTCATCGCTGTAAATGCCAAAGCGGATTCTTCCGTCATAACTAAAGATTGATAAACCAATCCCAATATTTGCCCTTTGCGGCGGCCAAAAAATCCCACCAACCACTCTTTGCCCTCCGATCATTAGCGTTTGTTGCGGACCAGGAACATTGGACAGGACGCACGACATCTTCATGGAAAAAAAATCCACCAAAGGCTTCGAAATGAACTCCGGCAACATCATGAGGATCTTTACCGTTGTCGCTGTAACTAATGGCTCTGCAGATGTCTTGATAAGGTCCATGCGTCTTTTTGTGGCAAGAAGGCGATCGACGCAGGTCTTGGCAGCGAGTGGCAGGCGCAGAAAAACCAGCGCGAACTTGTTTTGGAGTTTCAAGGAGTTTGCCGTGGAGCGAATGTCGACCGGCACAGAGGCCAGCATTTCTGCAGGACTCACAACGCCGCATTGCTGTGCGAGATAGTCGTTCAGCGCACCAGCCACGCACGAAACCATAACATCATTGACGGTAGTTCCTGTCATGTTTTTAACCTTCTTCACCAGAGCCAGATCGAAATTCTTGGACCAGGAAACTAACTTTTTACCTGATAATTCCTGACCGTGTACTGGAGAGTCGTCAGCTGGTACCAGGAATTTCTCCAGCACCATGTATATTCCAACAAAGGCTGCCTTGCACCACATGTACGCCCTCTGCTTCATGGTGAACTTCTGTGGTTCTGTGTTCTGCGGTGGTACATCGAACATATTTCTGGCAAAGACTCTTGTCACCGCGACTCCGTCCGCGACACAATGATGCATTCGTAGGATCACAGCATGGACGTTACCCTCCAGCGTGGCAGGAATCACCAAGAACTCCCATGGAGAAATACTGTCTGGCAGGGCTGTGGAACAAATGTCAGAAATAACCTCCTCCAGCTCCGAGAGTGACTTTGGCACCCGACCTTCCCAGTGTTTCACGTGATTTTCTATGTTGAAATTATCGTCTGCTTTCCAAACAAATCGGCCAAGTCGAGTTTCTATCAACTGCGTAAGGCGAGGACACGTCCTCTGATCCTTGTCGTTCCTGGAGTACACCAGTCTCTCCGCGATGACTTCGCGTAGTTTCTCCAGCATCGGAGGTCCCTCCAACAACATCAGCGCGTGAATTATGTGTCTATTAGTCGAGCGGTCCTGTAGCCAAACGGCGTCATCTTCTCGAAAAGGAACACAGTCCGTCGTCCTAGACCTGACGAAAATGTCGAACAGGAATTTTGCTAGCCGAAGTATGACCAATACCGTGAACAGTGGGAGAAGGAAGATAAGCGACAACAAACACGTGACGACCCATTCAATGCAATACATGATTCGATGATTCAGTCGCTTTACTTTCCCTAGATAACTCTGCCTCTGTTTAAAGCCAACGATCTCTGTTGAAACGAAAGCCGTTTCTCACCGCGACGGAGGAGGGCCAGACAAGACACGCAACGCAATCAGCGCGACGACATCTGGTGAATCTTACGTCAGCAAGTGCCGACCACTACAAAGCCATTTAAATGTTATCTTTTCGAATCAAGCCACGAATGCTCAAACTGATGAATAAACTCGACTATTTTTGCGGGGAAACTCGTGTTATACATTGCCACCAGGAAGCCGCCTTGTCTGATTGGCGGGTGTGGAGTGAGGCGACATTTCGGGATTGTGTCGTAACGCGTAACGCAGTACGCACATAACGAAAACGGAACGAATTGCTGCATCTTTCCTCCCAAAGTTCGGTTGTCGATATGCCGGCTTCCTAGCTGTGAGGATTTTTACTGAGTACAAACGAATAATTTTATTGGTTCTTGTGGGTCCAATTTATCTCCAGATAAATTATTTATTCTCAGTAGTTTTTGTGCCACCTGCTTCTCTGTTGTGTTTGTTTTAAGGCCCTAGTAGAAAAATTTGAGGTTTCAGTATGTACTGTCTCTTCCACTAGGGTTCTTTGATCGATTGCAGATGTCGAATCAGACAACTTCGCCTGATATGTCATAAAATGCGGTTTTCAAAAGCGTTTTTCACTGGAGAGAATTTTGATTAGAAAATTGTGAATTATTTCGAGAACTATTCTTTTCCGTGAATGGCCAAAACATTAATAATTGCGGATTGACGTTTGAAACCTCAAAATATACGATTTAATTCTCTCAACCTACCCTGACCAAAATGTATTAGTGGTGATAGGAGAATATAGGTATTCTGGCCAACTAAAGAGAGGACCTGTCATATCTTTTCATACTGAACTACACAGTGTTGAAAAAGTTTGCTTCTGAGCTTACCAGTGGTGATACCCGCATCACATGTATCTTCACATGATGTTGCGACTGCTTTTGATTCCCAAATCTAATTGGCATTCAAATCTGTGTGATAGTCAACGAACGTCCAAACAACAGTTTAGGCACGAAATGCTATGTGCCCCCAACCCTCCCCACCCCTCCCTTTTCTTCTTCTCTTGCGTGCGTCATCCTATTACTATAATACACAATCATGCTTGAATGCGAAGAAGTTGACGAAGTTCTAGGCCACACTAAAAGCCTTCTACAGGTTCTGGACGATACGGTATCGAGGTGTAAGACCCTCATAGCGGTAATCGAGGAGTCACAGTGGCAATCCGCTCAACTTGTTTCGGAACATTCAGTCCTTCACAGTGTAACGGGACAACTCGCTGACGCGTATGGCGCGGGTCAAAGCTTGTGCAAAGAACTTCTCCAGTTCAAATTCAAGCTGGGGACCTTGAGTGACGCTGGGAGTTTTTATGAGAGAATTCAAGCCAGCATTGAGCAAAAGAAGAATGAGTTGGAGGAGAGTTACGCCGTGGTTCAGATAGAACGGAATGCGCTGGACGAGGAACGGGGGATAAGTGCTAAGTCGAAAGGAAAATGCAAGAAATGCTCCTCTAAGGAAAATGAAGAGACAAAGAAGACCCAAGAAGGTTCCTCTCAAACTACACCGCCGAACGAGAAAGAAGAGGGACAGGACCGAGACGACGACTGTGTCGAGGAAATTTTAATGTGGCAACTGAAGCTACAGGTCCAGAAAACTGGGGATGCCTTAGACGCAAAGGAAGCAGCGGAGAAGGATCTTCGTGTTGTGAGCGACCAAGTGCAGTCACAAAGGCGAAGTATTGAAGCCCTCGAGACCGGGTTGTTGGCCATGCGTGAAAACTACGATGGAGGTAAATGTTTCAGTGCGTTAGTTTTCTACATATAGGACTGAATGCTCGGCGCAATGGATAATCGTCTCCTTGGAAACTAAAGCTTACTGCTAATTTAATTATTTATGAATGAAGTGTGAGATAAAATATTTTGTTGATCATTAATTTGTCATAAGTGGTTTGGAGAAACCATACCACTAACTGAATTATTCATGCATGTTGATATATACGTACATTCATGCATTATAGTATAAGCATTATGGATGTACATTGACGTTTACGTCTAAAAATATTGCTATTAAAGATATTGCTTTTATACTAATATAACAAGTGCATTGTTGGATGGTGCTAGTTTCATAAAAAAAAAAGAAAAAAAAAACACTTTGCGTGCAAAGGAGCTTGATGATCTGAATGACAGCACCAACGGTAATGGAATGAGGCGTTAAAACTACATTGTTTAATCTTGGTTTTGGTTGTGACAGTAAAATCCCAAGGAAACCGAGGAAGAAATGCATGAAGTTAAGTTTTGTCTTGATCTAACAAACTTAACATCAAAGCGAACTTTAACTGTATGTGAAGAATGCATTGACATGCTGATGATTTTAATATCTTTATTTGTGTTCTCTCTTTCCTATAACTGAACTGTACTTCCTCTAGTTTTTGTAAAAATATAGAAGTAGTTTCCCAGCTTTAAAATGCCAACTCTTACTGACAACATCTTTAATTTATACAGTTCAACGAAATTGTATGTGGGGATTTTCTCGTTGCCTTCTTAGTCTGTTGCTATATATATTTTTAGCCGGAACATTGTTAAGGTGACTGTTAGTGAAATATTTATCCCTGTACAGCTCAGAACTCTCAGTCTCCTGTGAACCTGCGCGATGCAGAGTGTCAGACTATGGAGGTGACCACCTGTACATCATGCAGTTCATCATGTAATAGGGACTACCATGCATCTACTCCTACACTGAAGGACAAGAGAAGTTCGCTTGAGGCAAGTCAATTAGAGCCGTTACATTATTTACTGCGTTCAGTATATACACATCGAGTTTACTTTGATACATTGTTTCACCGCTACTCTCACACAGTCCAAAGCTGGTTCTCGCGTGGAAAAAAATCCTGGACAAGATCTGGGGCGGCTCTTTACCTTTTATATTCCACGCTTAGGACACTCTCACCCCCACCCCCTCCCCAAACACAATGTTGAAGACCAATGCTTAGAAACGCACACACGATGTCTTAGTTACGGTGCAATTATTTCGCCCAATCTTGTGTGATTATTCAGACCTTTTACGAGCTGCATATAACTAGTGCGATGACTGTACGTATTTATCGTTTTTATTCAGATGTTGTTTTACGGACAACTTGATGAAGGGAACACTGAAAGTGACAGATTGTTGTCGTCAAGACAATCTAGTCGGCCAAATCGTTTAACGCCGGTTCAGCAAGTGTCGACTGTGTCGGT
Organism: Plumapathes pennacea; assembly: GCA_964036295.1. NCBI lineage: Eukaryota > Metazoa > Cnidaria > Anthozoa > Antipatharia > Myriopathidae > Plumapathes > Plumapathes pennacea. The sequence continues at coordinate 8,440,225 of OZ038466.1, read as the reverse complement.
ATCCAGAGCAAGAGCTAACTTACTCTTAAGGCAAGGACATCTCACGAGACTTATCAAAGTGAGTACACACGCTCTGACGAAGGGCTAACGCTCGAAACGTCAGCTGCTGTTACTCTTACGGCGTTTCAGTACCTCGATCAACTTTCACTTGATACACCAGTTTTTCTCGTTGCAGGCTTTACTTGAAGAAAACGCAAGGTTGAAAGAAGATCTGCAGAAGTTAAAAGTTGATAATACTTCCCTTTCAAAAAAGGCAAAGGAAGCGGCATCAGAGGCGTACAACATAAAGGTACGAACCTTGGATTGAAGTGAGGTAATTCAAAAACAACATTGCTAGCACGCGCATGTTCACCAAATGTTGCCCCGTTTTGCCACGCGCGAAACATTTGTTGCCGTCACAAAATTTGCGTCCTGGACACAAGAAACGTTTCTGAAAAACCTCAGAAACATTTTGTCGTGTCCGCACTGAGCGTAACCATGTTTCCGCACGTTTTGTCACCCTGGAAACAGCGAAGGACACAATGTTGCCGCAACAATGTATGCTCGTTTTCCCAGGCCTATAAAAACAAGTTCTCAGTTAATGGGAACAGCCATCGTCTCGGCACCAAGTGATAGTGATGACTGCTTGTAAACCCGATGTTAGCAGCTTGAGTTTTGCTGGGCTTTCTCAGTTCGTATAGTTCTGGTTCGTTTGTATCTTCTCTTTTGCGCACTCGAAAGTTTGTCTCAGAAATGACCCTTATTTTTTAATTCGATAATTGTCGTTTGGTATTCAAAACGAGAAACAAAGAAACGCACGTAGTGAACTCACGTGTGCTATGAACGGGAGTTTGAACCACAAAATCTCAAGGACTCATAAATCCGAGCAGGGAATTCGTGATTGATTTGCCAGTTTCGTTAGTCACGCAATGTTGTTCCAAAACTTCAGGTTAAGAAGACAAACTTGTGATTTCTTTCTTGTTTACATTTATCGTAGAATCAGTTGTCAGTGTACGCAACGGACAAGGAGGGACTACAAAAGAAGATGCAGAAAATAAAGGACGAGGTTGGTACAATAGCCCTGTTGCCTCTGTTTCGAAACGAGGACTGCGAAACATTTCTGACGAGAATAAATTTTGATATTAGTGAAGTTAAATATGAAACACTCTACAGAACCACAAGCTTCAAAATGCCCTGAAGAGGCAGGCGAATGGTTTTGTTCAAAGCAGAAAGCAACAGGAACAGTTTGAAGAGGAAATCAGATGGAGCCAGGTAAGATAACACAGCGACGTTTAATAGTTGTATTGTTATCCCCATTCACTGCCATGTGTCTCTGGCTAACTATTGAAAATACGTGGACTCTGCTCAACAACAACAACAACGTGAACTCTGCTATTAGTGTGCTCACTGAGAGCTTTCATTTGAGTGGTCATACCTTCAGGTTTCATTTCACAGTTAATGAGTTGGAAGTGAACTCTGCTATTAGAAGAGAGCTTTCATTTGAGTGGCCACACCTTCAGGTTTCATTTGACAGTTCAGGAGTTGGAAGTGAACTCTGCTATTAGAAGAGAGCTTTCATTTGAGTGGCCACACCTTCAGGTTTCATTTGACAGTTCATGAGTTGGAAGTGAACTCTGCTATTAGAATGTGCTCACTGAGAGCTTTCATTTGGTGCTCACACCTCTAGGTTTCATTTGACAGTTCAGGAGTTGGAAATATACCCTCTTATTAGAATGAGCTCACTGAGGACTTTCATTTGGGTGTTCACACCTTCATTTTTCATTTGACAAGTGAACACTTAATAGAATGTACTCACGAGAGCTTTTATTTTTAGGGAGTTTTCTAGGTTGAGTACAAAATTCACCGATGATGTTTTGAAGCACGATAAATGTAGATGTATTTGAGAATGATTATTAATATGTACGTTCGCGCAAAGTATTTACTTTATAAGTGAAATTCGGGAAGGGGGGGGAGGGGTTGACCTTTGTTGATATTTTGAGCTCAGACAACACGTTTAACAGGAAGACTCAATGTGCGTTTTTGTTTCCAGGAGAAACTATAAGTTATATAACATTTTCATAGTTTGTAATTTGTTGGACTTTGGTCGATAAATTGCAGATCCCAGCCTTGTCGCGAATAGGGAGTGAAAAGAGGATTCGTAAAATTTCACAAGACGAAAAATCAACGCGCAACATCCAAACTCCGAGGTGGTGATAACTAAGGTGGTCGCTTCTAATGGCATCAATGTAAATATCATCGTCTGTTTTACAGCGAGGAGAGCCTGGAATCTACATTGCTACGACTGTCCAAGTTCACAACAATGCCATTTGAATCGTCCGAGACATATTGCACAACTATACATTACTTCATAGGACCTAACACCGCGTTCTCTTGCCCAAGGCCCTATTCGACCCTAAAAGACTGCGACCGCTTAAGATTTTTTACCATGTATCAATACTCAGACTCTTTAATGTACTAACCTAAGATCGAAATAGTGACCGTATTACCTCTATTAATACCCTTTTTACACCGCGACAACACGACCAAGGAAGACCTGCAGTCGAGGCATCAGTCAGCAGAAACCCTTTGAAATGCCAGTACGATTTTACTTTCCATCTTTCCGACCCTTCTAAAAATAATACCTGAAAAGCATCAGTGTTTTATAGCGTTTTGTATACCTAGGCTCCGCCTCGTACACTCAACCCTCCCCGGCCACTCATCTTTTTCTTATTTGCAGTTGTTTAGTTCTCGCAACCTTTTTGCTCATGCCAACCGGACGAACTTGTAAATATACAACCATGTAGGATGTTCTGGCGCTAAGCGGAGTTAACTCACAAGTTGCTTGCCTGAGCACAACTTTTCAAAGGCGACGCTTGCTTGAAATGACAGGCAATGAATAAAGGCTAATATAAGTTTATTGTTCATCTTCTTTTAAGCTTTGCGTCACTTAAAACTTGAACAAGAGCTCAGGGGCCAATATTACTGAGTCCAAAATGAAAATTTATGCAATCCATCTTTGACCTAATGGGTCACTTCAAGTCAGCGCAACACATCTTGCGGTTGTTGTTGTTGTTTAAGGTAGTGCTTCTTTTTCTGGTACAGACTTCCTTGCATGTATGTATCTTCCTTACATGTATGCATCTTCCTTACGTATATGCATCTTCCTTACATGTATGCATCTTCCTTACATGTATGCATCTTCCTTACGTGTATGCATCTTCCTTACATATATGCATCTTCCTTACGTGTATGCATCTTCCTTACGTGTATGCATCTTCCTTACATGTATGCATCTTCCTTGCATGTATGCATCTTCTTTACATGTATGCTTCTTCCTTACGTGTATGCATCTTTCTTACATGTATGCTTCTTTCTTACATGTATGCTTCCTTACATGTATGCATCTTCCTTACGTGTATGCATCTTCCTTACATGTATGCATCTTCCTTACATTATGCTTCTTCCATACATGTATGCATCTTCCTTACGTGTATGCATCTTCCTTACGTGTATGCATCTTCCTTACGTGTATGCATCTTCCTTACGTGTATGCATCTTCCTTACCTGTATGCTTCTTCCTTACGTGTATGCATCTTCCTTACGTGTATGCATCTTCCTTACGTGTATGCATCTTCCTTACGTGTATGCATCTTCCTTACGTGTATGCATCTTCCTTACGTGTATGCATCTTCCTTACGTGTATGCATCTTCCTTACGTGTATGCATCTTCCTTACGTGTATGCATCTTCCTTACGTGTATGCATCTTCCTTACGTGTATGCATCTTCCTTACGTGTATGCATCTTCCTTACATGTATGCATCTTCCTTACGTGTATGCATCTTCCTTACGTATATGCATCTTCCTTACATCTTTGCTTCTTCCTTACGTGTATGCATCTTCCTTACATGTATGCATCTTCCTTACGTGAATGCATCTTCCTTACATGTATGCATCTTCCTTACATGTATGCATCTTCCTTACATGTATGCATCTTCCTTACGTGTATGCATCTTCCTTACGTGTATGCATCTTCCTTACATGTATGCATCTTCCTTACGTATATGCATCTTCCTTACATCTTTGCTTCTTCCTTACGTGTATGCATCTTCCTTACATGTATGCATCTTCCTTACATGTATGCATCTTCCTTACGTGTATGCATCTTCCTTACGTGTATGCATCTTCCTTACATGTATGCATCTTCCTTACATGTATGCATCTTCCTTACATGTATACATCTTCCTTACGTATATGCATCTTCCTTACATCTTTGCTTCTTCCGTACGTGTATGCATCTTCCTTACATGTATGCATCTTCCTTACGTGTATGCATCTTCCTTACATGTATGCATCTTCCTTACGTGTATGCATCTTCCTTACATGTATGCATCTTCCTTACATGTATGCATCTTCCTTACGTGTATGCATCTTCCTTACGTGTATGCATCTTCCTTACGTGTATGCATCTTCCTTACGTGTATGCATCTTCCTTACGTGTATGCATCTTCCTTACATGTATGCATCTTCCTTACATTTATGCATCTTCCTTACGTGTATGCATCTTCCTTACATGTATGCATCTTCCTTACATGTATGCCTCTCCCTTAGGTGTATGCATCTTCCTTACATGTATGCATCTTCCTTACATGTATGCTTCTTCCTTACGTGTATGCATCTTCCTTACCTGTATACATCTTCCTTACGTGTATGCACCTTCCTTACATGTATGCATCTTCCTTATATGTATGCATCTTCCTTACATGTATGCTTCTTCCTTACGTGTATGCATCTTCCTTACATGTATGCATCTTCCTTACATGTATGCATCTTCCTTACATGTATGCATCTTCCTTACATGTATGCTTCTTCCTTACGTGTATGCATCTTCCTTACATGTATGCATCTTCCTTACGTGTATGCATGTTCGTTACATGTATGCATCTTCCTTACATGTATGCTTCTTCCTTACGTGTATGCATCTTCCTTACATGTATGCATCTTCCTTACATGTATGCTTCTTCCTTACGTGTATGGATCTTCCTTACATGTAAGCATCTTCCTTACGTGTATGCATCTTCCTTACATTTATGCATCTTCCTTACATTTATGCTTCTTCCTTACATGTATGCATCTTCCTTACATGTATGCATCTTCCTTACATGTATGCTTCTTCCTTTCGTGTATGCATCTTCCTTACATGTATGCATCTTCTTGACAGTGATGTTAGCGGTCAGTTGAAGGCAATTTCGTTCAGTTCTGAAGCCGTACGGCGGGGTAACACTCCTTCACAGTTAAAGATTAACTAACTTCTGGTGGGGCTGACACTGAGGGAGAAATACGTGACGCGTTTTTTCGCATAACGTACACTATAATACGAAAAAATATATGAAATCAACTCAAATCAGCCAATTTAATGATAAAAACGTCTTCAGGCAATAGAAAATTATATTTTTGTTTGATAATTCTCAGATTTCAGCTGTACGCCCGTGCGTACGTGCGTATATAGTAGCTACGCCCCTGTATATCTTGACTTGGAATAAATGGATTCGAACTGGTACAAGTACTAATACACATTCGGTCGGAAGAAAAAACTTCGCCATGTTTGCTCGCATCTGGCGGAAGGTCTTTGCGGCGGGACTTTACGGCGCGGCCTCCTTTTGCCGCCAAAAGTGTCAGAAATCCTATTGGTTAAAATGATAAACCTTGAGTTTCTACGCGCCCGCACTATGCCAGCGTTGGGCTTGTCTTGTCTTGGTTGTGCCGAAATCGTACCAACAGGAAGGACAGCCGCGCAAGACTGAAAACGAGTTTAGACCCGATCGCCTCACGACCGAGAATCGGACGATGTCGGTAAATCCAAGATGGCTGTCTTCTGTGTATTTCATCGAACGATGAAATGAACAAGCCTTATTGAGTTAAGTGAAATAACATCGCTTCCTTTCATCATAGTTTAGACGATTATAATACACATTGAACCTCGTGGCGAACTAAACTGTAGAAAATGTGACGTGTCCTTCCCGCTGGTACGGTGTAAAATCGTGTCGTACCAACGGGAAGGACACAGTGAAATAACTCGACTATATTAGTTAAGGATCATTTTAAGTGAAGAGTAAGTGTATCTTCAATAAAATCAAGTGGCATCTCTTCCTTTGATGGTGATTTAGACAACTGAGGCGAACTAAACTGTGGAAAATGTGATGTGTCCTTCCCGCTGGTACGATGGAGTTCGCCGATCGTACCAGCGGGAAGGACAGCGGGAAATAACCAGACTATCTTTAACCGTATCTTCAGGCCTGGTTTATACGTCGCACAATCGTCGCATTTAATTCACACGAATTTAATTCCTATTAACTTCGTCGATCAGACGACGTAAATGTCGCTCCGATTCATACGACGGATTTAATGCAGACGAATTTAAACCCCATGTGTGAATCCTCCTTCATTCTCAATGTTATCGGCTAAAATAACTCGTGTAGTTTATGCATTTCATTCGATGCGTCGTTGCTGCGACGTCTAAATCGAACACACATTTCAGACGTTGTATCCGTGTGGCCATGACGGATAATGCGTGTTGGACGAATTAGTGTTAATTTGTACATGACTGTGTGGATGTTTGTATGTTGTTGCTATTTTATGACAGAATTTCAGAGTCCTCTAAGCAATGCATGAAGCTGCACTGAAAAATTTGCTAAGAGAAACTAGAATTGAAGTTCTGGTGCCCAGATACAATACGATCACCGACATCGCTGGACAGCGTAGAGATTCTTGAGGGTGCCTTTCCTTGGCATTATTATCAAGTGGCAGTTTACACTATATTGCTTTAATTATATATACGAGGTAATATTTGTTTTGTACTGCAAGGACTTTTTTCTTTCCGTTCATTAAAGGTGTTCCTGTTCGTGGTAAACTGATTAATCCTCGAGAAGATTGGCACGATCAAGCGGTGCATCAACTGGCAAAAAGTTGATAAACAATGAAATGTCAGGCTTCTTGGTTTTGTGTAGGGAGACTTCATACGGGCTTAAAAGCGAAGATACATCTCATAAACGAGGAGCAGACCGCAATCGGCACAATTGTGGGTTTGATAAAACAATGAAACTTGTTCTGTTACTTTGTCCAAATACTAAATGAAAGTTTACGCGAATTGTTTCTTTCTTTCTATTTTTTGCCAAATATTGTTGCGGCAACTAATGGTTCACACGAATCACGCAGGGTGACGCTACTTAAACGTCAAGCCCTCGGAAATCTTGAACCTAATAACTTCAGTACAGCTAAATGCTTAATAAATATGCTCATGAAGAACTCGAGGTGTGATCGCTCTTGCTGTCCTTGGAGCAAGTTCTTGAAGAATTTTGCGTATAAAAAGGTCACGCCTAGCTTGACGATATTACCCCAACACCCCCTACTATTTGCAAGAAGTAGTCAAAATATTGTTTTCTTCCCTTGGTGATATCAATAGGTTTAAAGCAATAAAATTTGCAAAAGGCACAGTGTTCTGACTGATTTTATGTTTATTATGATAACGCACATACACGAACGACCGTAAACTGTGTTCGAGAGGGACGGAGAGTAGGAAACCCCTAACATTACATCCAAAAGCATTAAAATCTGCATCACAAGAAACCTCAATGAAGTCTAGCCCCCTAGCCCCCGTCGGCTTGATATGATCGGCTATGTCCTCTTCCGTTGCGCTTGGAAAAACTTTGATGATTCAGATGACACAGATAGACAAACAGACAGATAGAAAGACAGACAAACAGACAGACAGACAGAAAGACTAACCCCCACCTTTCAAGCAAAATCTGCTCGAATAACGTCAATAATGCTTTGCAATTTGTGCTAGGTATGTATTAACATGTACAAGTAGGAGGCGAGCAGCCCAGGAACAGCGTCTAGCATTTTCTGTTAAGGAGTGGTGCACGGCACACTTTCAACAATTTGTAATTAATCTATATCAAATGGACCTCCCACTAGCAAAATCTGGGGCTGAATGAATTAGTTCTTTATGCTTCCATCAACATCACAGTCCCTCTGAAAATAAAAGGCAAAAGTGTCAAGAGAAATTATCTATACCCTATTTCAGACTCAACTACAAAAATGTATACCCTATTTCAAAACTATTTCAGATATTTTTTTCATGTCCACAACAACCGATTTTTGTTAAAATCATACCATATCCCAGGCCAAAAATCGATACCCTATTTCAGAACAAAAAGGCAAATCTATACCCAATTCAGACTAAAACTGCTTGAAAATGATACCCCTTGGGGCAGCACATACATATATGGCTTATATATATATACATATGGAAGTAACCCCCCCCCCCTTCCCCCCCCCCTTTTTTTTTTCTGGGTGCATCCCATAGTATTCTTAAAGTGCTTCCAAAGCTCTCTAGGGCTTTAACTGTTCTCAATAGACTATTAAAAATGAAGACTTTGCTTTTTTGATGGATCTTGTTGCCAACTGGCCGGAACTGTCTGTTTTTTCCTTTGTACAGTTTACTCTTTTGTTTCAGTTCTTTGTATTCTACCATATGTTACTTCTTTTTGGGCTACTTAAGGCAATAGCTTTTTTATCAGTCTTCAGTCAGTCAATAAATCAATCAACCTTTTTGTGTATCTGTGAAGTGGGCCCAACAAATCTTCAGCAACCGGACATCTCACAAGTCTAGAGTCCAGTCATCAACATTTCTGGTCCTTCGAGCTGGATGGCAGAATTTGGAAATGATTGACTCTAATCAAGAGTTGGAAGGTTCACCAAGACCGAGAGAAGATTTAAACATCAAAGCAAATGAGTATGCAACAAGCACAAAGCAAGACGTTGTCGGCGGCGCAAGAACAAAAAAGCCCACAGCGAAAGGCATGACTTTTCAAGCCCACATTAAATGGTAAAACGTCAATCTGCCCAAAGGAAAATATCGCGTCAAATGAAGAAAATAGAACTGTTCACTAAAGACTATGACAACGTGCACATAGTTCAGAGTGAACTGAAGACTTTGCATGAAGTTCTTGAAGACCTGCAGAAAACACACGTCTTACGTGGTACTCTGACCACAAAGGAAGAAAAACTCATTGCAAGGGACTAATACCAAGAGCACAAGATAATGGGTGATTTCATTGACAAAATCGGAAATTGGACTATCTTGGCAAAGCGCCAAATAGAGGAACAGCTCAATAACGGTTCAATTATCTCCAAACTGTCTAACCGTTCCAAGGCTTCTTTAAGAGCTTCATCTGTCTCTACGAGAGCCAGAGAAAGAGCCAAAGCAGCAGAATTAGTTGCCAGAGCCGCTATGCTAGAGAAAAAACAAGCTCTTCAAAATGAAACTGTAAGGCTTGAACTGCAGGAAGGGGTTGGAGTGGCTCAAGCTCGTGAGCGCGCATACGCTCAAGTGGAACAAGAACTGAACTTTAACGACGGGATGAATGAATATCTCGATGAACACAAAGTTACAGTTGCAGCAACCCACTTCTGCTTTATCAAAGGCTTTATCTGTCTCTCAACCAATTGAGCTACGGCCCCCAGTGAAGAGCGTGATTACAACCAGATTTTCACTGAAAGCAGACAAATTCCCTGTAACCGAACTTTTGAAGAACTGTACCCGGAAGGACAACCAAAGAAACTGATAAAGGGGTGTCTATTCATGGACCCCAAGAAGGGTTACCTGGAAGCAAAACAGCTGCTGGAAGAAAAGTACGGTGACACATAGAGGATCTCCAATGCTTACCTCAAGAAAGTAACTGAATGGCCGACCATCAAACTGGGAGATGACGTTGCCCTTGATCGGTATTCAACTTTCCTAACCCAATGCCTTAGCCATGATGTCACTCTCTTTCTTTACGATCTTGGACCACCCGCAAAAATCATCAAAACATGGTGAAGAAGCTCCCAATGCAGCTGCAGGATCATTGGTGCAGTGAAACCAATGGATCAGCCAATAACGGGCCCAGTATCTGACACGGAAACTTGCAAGACGGAATGGACATGGCAAAGCTATCAATCCCCAGATGCTACAACAAAAGTGAAGGTCGCATGGTACAGCGCCAACGTCATGTGTTTGCTGATGCGTCTGAGACTGCCTTTAGCGCTGTAGCTTACCTAAGACTCCAGTCTGAAGACGGCATTCACCACTGCTCCTTTGTACTTGGAAAGGTGAAGTAGAGATTAGAGATTAGAGCTGCAAGCTGCGGTCCTGACAGTACGGATTGGCCAAACCACCCAGAGAGAGCTAGATATTTAGGCTAAGCAGATCACCTACTGGACAGATTTAACTACCATGCTCCAGTATACCAAGAGTGAGAAAGCCAGATTTCACACTTTTGTAGACAACGGGGTTGCTGAATTGAGAGAAGGCTCGGATCCAAACAAGTGGAGGCATGCTCCTGGCTACCTAAACACTTCTAGCGACTGTTCCAGGGGCTTATCTGCACAAGACCTAAGACAAGAAAGCCCATGGATCCAAGGACTGAGTTTCCTCTGGCAAGACGAAAGTCACTGGCCAGAACAAAAAATCTGCCGACCTCCTGATTACTATGACCCTGAAGTTGAAGTCGAGATGTGGTCCGCTTTCTCTTCCAAAGTGGACAACACCTTAATGGATCCAGAGAAAACCTCCTCATGAATTAACCTACGTAGAGTGACCGCATGGATCAAGAGATTCACTGCTAAATGCCAGAGAAAGCTGAAAAAGCAAGTGTCTAATCTCACTGCAGATATGAGGTGTCCTTCAAGGAGTTAGCCTCTGTTTTATCACTCATTTCTAAACCAGTAGGGCATGGCACCAGTGACACTCAGAAACGTCTTGGTGAAGTAATCAATATTGTCAAGAACATTCCATCATACGTAGCTTCAGAGTATATATACATGAAAACTCCCTGCGTTCCAGTTGGTATTCCAGGAATTCACTCTCCGCATCTAATGTTGTGTCACCTAGCCAAGTCTCTGTGAAGATCAATACATCCAGTTGGAGTAGTAGCATTGGAGCTTGCACAGATTGGATTAGTTCTTGGAATGCGTGCATATAAATGCCCTGTGGTAACTGCTAGGCCAAGTTTGCTGATGCAACCTTCAACAAGTTGCTGCTGTGCACTGAAGCAGCTCTTCTTGTAGTTTTGCAACAGGGTTTTGTTGCAATTCTTACTACGACCCATGTCAACAAAAGCAAAGACACGTTCTTACCTTAGTCCAAGAGGTGTAAAGTGAGTCACACCAGGACAACAAGGAGACAGCAGCAGGGTGAGAGGCAGTAACACGCCAGGGCGACAACCTAACACGCCAGGGCGACAACCAAACACGCCAGGGCGACAACCTAACACGCCAGGGCAACAACCTAACACGCCAGGGCGACAACCAAACACGCCAGGGCGACAACCTAACACGCCAGGGCGACAACCTAACACGCCAGGGCGACAACCTAACACGCCAGGGCGACAACCAAACACGCCAGGGCGACAACCAAACACGCCAGGGCGACAACCAAACACGCCAGGGCGACAACCAAACACGCCAGGGCGACAACCTAACACGCCAGGGCGACAACCAAACACGCCAGGGCGACAACCAAACACGCCAGGGCGACAACCAAACACGCCAGGGCGACAACCAAACACGCCAGGGCGACAACCTAACACGCCAGGGCGACAACCTAACACGCCAGGGCGACAACCTAACACGCCAGGGCGACAACCTAACACGCCAGGGCGACAACCTAACACGCCAGGGCGACAACCTAACACGCCAGGGCGACAACCTAACACGCCAGGGCGACAACCAAACACGCCAGGGCGACAACCAAACACGCCAGGGCGACAACCTAACAAGCCAGGGCGACAACCTTACATGCCAGGGCGACAACAAAACACGCCAGGGCGACAACCAAACACGCCAGGGTGACAACCAAGCACGCCAGGATGACAACCAACTGCCAACTGGACAACCTGATACGCCCAGTGTGTATACATTACAAAGCCAAGGAAGCATCCTACACGGCATCGAAACGCAGAACGCAAAGGCGACAATCAGACACGCCAGGGCGACAACCCCCCGCAGCTACCCAACACGCCTTACGACGGCAGGCAGGCACGAAATGGGGGAAGTAGGCACAAGACGAGAGGCGGTCGCAGCTATGTGCCGAGGATCGAGACGGTAGGCCTGCCACATAATGACAGAACATATACCACAGCAAGACGTGCCATTCCTGCCCGCAGCAAGACAGCATAAAGGTTTCCAGAAGACAGAAGGTTATCAGTGCAAGACGGAAGGCGATCACTGCAAGACGGAAAGCGGTCGCAGCAAGACGGCAGGCGGTCGCAGCAAGACAGCAGGCGGTCGCAGCAAGACTGCAGGCGGTCGCAGCAAGACGGAAGGCGGTCGCAGCAAGACGGAAGGCGGTCGCAGCAAGACGGAAGGCGGTCGCGGCAAGACGGAAGGCGGTCGCAGCAAGACGGCAGACGGTCGCAGCAAGACGGAAGGCGGTCGCAGCAAGATGGCAGGCGGTCGCAGCAAGACGGAAGGCGGTCGCAGCAAGACGGCAGGCGGTCGCAGCAAGACGGAAGGCGGTCGCAGCAAGACGGAAGGCGGTCGCGGCAAGACGGCAGGCGGTCGCGGCAAGACGGAAGGCGGTCGCAGCAAGACGGCAGGCGGTCGCGGCAAGACGGCAGGCGGTCGCGGCAAGACGGAAGGCGGTCGCGGCAAGACGGAAGGCGGTCGCGGCAAGACGGCAGGCAGTCGCGGCAAGACGGCAGGCGGTCGCAGCAAGACGGAAGGCGGTCGCAGCAAGACGGAAGGCGGTCGCAGCAAGACGGAAGGTGGTTACACAAAGGCTCCACAATCTTCTTGACTGCTTCTTGCTTGTTCCTGACGAAAGGAGAAACACCCTATTTTATGACAGTGGTCGTGCTAAGAATGCCAATGACATCCCAGTTGCAGAATGGCCTGTACAAGAACTTGAGGAAGAGCTGCCTCAGTGCACATCAGAAACCTGTTGTAAGTCCTGTCTGGCAACTTGGCCTACAGTAATTGTAACCAAGTTTCTTTTCCTGTAAGCATTGGACACAGCTCAACCAATTCGCCAAGGAGTCTGACCTCTAGCACATCTTTGAAATGCACACGATGCTCGCCAAAGCAACCATCCCCACGGCAAGACAACCACCCTTTCACTGATGATGCAAGAAACACACCAGTTCGAGACTCGATCCTCTTCCTGACCACCATCATCCTACTTGAGACTACATCCTGGATTAGTAAGCCAACTACAAAACCTATCAGATAAGAGGCCTTTTCTTCATCTTGGAGCATTCTCTAGCTTGCATATTCGAGTCCTGTAACACATGTGCTTTCCTCCAGAACTTCCCAACTGCCTTCAACAATTATCCAAGGACCCAGCCACCATCATAGGCATATATTTTGTTGCAAATTGCATCAGATTGTATCTAGCTGTTGCCACAGCACGTTTGAACCCATAACCAAGGTACCTCTTTCTGTAAGTAAGACTTACAGAAAGAGGACAGACCTCACTTGAGCAGATCACCCCAACTGCTAAGCCAGGTGATGAGAGGCCAGCCAAAGCTGATGCAGGAGTTCTGATGTAGAGCTGATAAGCACTGCTGGTCCACCTCCCCAGGGCTTGAATGAGGTGATCCGGCACTCCACTGCGTGCTCCGATGCGAAAGCTATGGCTAGAGAAGTTGCCTGGTACACCTGCAGCTCCCAGGATTTGACAAAGCCAGTTGGTGAGTAAGGTGCAAGTCAGAGGCCACCCGTCCTGCAGCAAGAACAAGGGGCCTGGGGCAATACCTCTGAGAGCTAGATAAGCCAACATGGCCTGAACAGCGCAAAGAGGTGTACCAAGGCCAATGTGAATAAAGCAGCCAACGCGGAACGGATCAGTCTTGGACGCCTTAATCTTAACTTGCAAGCAGGAAGGGTTAGAGTTGGAGTTCACAGCAATATCTGATACCTCAAGGTGAATGGAGGACTGGAAACTGGCGAGGTTGGGGACTGGAACTCTAAGGATCTCAAGAAGCCAAAGAAGGCGAGAGTGCAGGCAGCCCAGAACATGCAGTGGTCAGGAAGAATCAGATCGAGGGAGTTGGCAACAATCCACATAATGGAGTCAGTCACAGGTAAACGTTCGTTGGCAGGAGAGCCTTGTTGACGCTTGATGCTACGAACCACCCTGGAGATGTAGACAGTTGGCTAGAGGATCGGGGAAGCCTTGTTCGATGTGTAGAGACTGTACAGCAGAAAGGTAGACCTTAATGGAGAAATGTTGGAGGGACTCGGCTAAGGAAGTTGCAAAAAGGCAGAGGGTCCACTCATCGGCTGGACAAGGAGAGCCACTGGTGTGAAGCCTGCCGGAATGAAGACAGAACTGGTGAAACCTGTCTTGGGCGGACGTATAAGTTTGGCGAGTAGAAGGGGCCAGACCTTCGTAAGAAAATTCCAGCACTGCTGCTCTAGTTGGGAGAAGTCAGATCCTTGAGAAGCTGATGCAGAATTGGAACTGGAAACGGGTGTGCCTCAGGAGCTAAATGCCGGAATTCCGGCCAATTAAAATGAGAAAGGGCATCAGCAATTGAGTTCCGCATGCCAGGAATGTGTCGGGCCGTGAAGAAGTTGAAACAGGCTGAGGCCATAAGCAGACTACACATTAGATGCATCAGCTGGGGGACCTTGGAAGTCCTAGAGTTGAGGACCGACACGACAGCTGTGTTGTCAGAATGGAACAAAATGTTCCTCTTAGCCCACCTTGGGCCCCACAGATGCGCTGCAATAACCACCGGGAAGAGTTCCTTGTAGGCAATAAACTTGTGCCATTGGATGGGCAACCATGGACCAGAGAACCATTCTCCGCGGAAAAAGGCACCAAAGCCAAGGGAACTTGCTGTGTCAGAAGTGACCTCCAGATCTAAATCCGGGGTCAAGCCTGGATAGAGCCAGAAGCTGACGCCGTTCCCCGAAGAGAGAAATTGAACCCACCACTGGAGGTCAAGGTGGAACTCCCAGTTCAACCGGATAGGATGATCAGGTTACCAGAAGCAGCAGAGCAGGCCAATCATGCGACGCAGGAAGGTTCAGCCAGGCCAGACCACTTTGGCCACAAAATGGAGGTGGCCGATCAAGGATTCGAGTTACCATCTGTCACACCAGCAGCGAGGAACCCACGAGAAGAGTAAATCTTGAAGGGCAAGTAGCTTCTCAGCTGGTAGGCGAGCTATCTGGTTGACTGAGTCAAGTTCGATGCCCAAAACAACCATACAAGTTGTGGGTCTCACACACTTAGTGGGATGCAGTGGCAGGCCCAGCCGACGACAAACGTTTAAGGCAGTGTCGAGATTGTGAGCACACTGTAGAGAATTAGGAGGGCCCACGCTGATGAAATCATCCAAGTAGTGAACGAGATCGGACACCACGTAGGATCCATTCCACTAAGTACGCTACTGAGTTGAAGATGAACGGTGCTGAAGGCCAAACGGGAGCATGAGATCGATGTAAAACTAGCCTTTCGATACTTCATTGGCCAGATAGGCATCGACGACGGCCGGATGTTGAAGGGCAGACGGCTTGTTACGTTTAGAGGAGCTAAGCGGAGAGGTTGCAAGGAAGCCCACCTTAAACCCATGCCTAAGCTCCTGGATTACGAAGGAAACTCGATTCTGGTCCGGGTGCTCACGCAGCTCCTGGGTGAAGAGGTCAGGGACGAGAGGGCTAACTAATTTGACTGGAGGAAGGGGAGGCCATGCTAGAAGGGGAAGTAAAAATGAATTGGCAACCAGAACACGCAAGCAGCAATGCAACCAAGCAACTCAAGCAAAACTTAATGGAACTAAGAAGCAACCAAGGCAACAGCAACAGCAAAACTAGTGACTAGCAAGAAAACAGAAAAGAATTAAAGTCCCTTCTTGGGATGCTTGGAGAGATCCTTGGAGTCTGGGCCAGGCGACAAACCATGTTTGGCGTCAGGCATGATGTCCAGATCGGGCGAATCAAAACAATCCTTGGCACGATGTAAGCCAGAACAAGAACTGCATTTGTGGGCGAAGCGGCAGGAAGAATAAGGCGCAGAGCAACAACCTTGGTTCCATGACTTGCAGACAGCAAGCGACAAGTTGTTACCCCAAGCTTCGCTAAACTCCGCTAAGACGGGATACAGAACGGATCCAGGGCGAGGCACCCACTGAATGGAAATTGAACAGCTGGACATCCATGCTTGACCAATCCTGCAGCTTCGTGGCGGTGGCATGCTGGCAAATGGCACAATCATAGGCCAACCAAACACGACCGGCAAATTGCCAGTAAGTACGGAGGATTAGAAGCTTGTAGCTCGTTAAATCACGCCAGCGATGTTGGAAGTGAGAAAACAAGGACCAAGGAAAAAACTGAGAACGCTTCAATCCAAGACACAATGCCCTTGATGTGCCGGCATTGTCTCTTGGGAGTGGAGGTGAGAATGGCATGCCTATCAAACAGCAGTTGAGGCTCGGGTTCAACTTCTGACAAATTCACCTAGAGAAGGTTGCTGAAATCCACAAATTTGCCCGCCACAGTTTGTGCCACCAGCTTTGCAGGTACAGAAGAGAAACTGGGACCAACGACAAAGGGTTGTTGAAAAATGGGTGGGGCCAAACTAGGAACGTGAGCAGAGGTAGCCACGTGGAACGGGTTTTGGACGAACGAAGACACAGAGTTGGACAACACAGCAATAGGCAGAATGGCAAGGGAGTAAGTGTTCCCAATGAGGGCACAGCAACCGACCTACCTTGAACAGAAGGGGCGGAGGAAGCTTGTAGATTGAGACACTCCGGCTCCGTTGGAGAGGCCACCCCACGCCAAACAAGATGGAGCAACAACAGGCACACGAACAGGTGTGATCGAACTCACGATTGGTAAAACAGATGCCAATTGCGACAAGGCCGCAGGTCCAGCGGGTGGCAAATCGGCAGCTAACGCAACACGAACTGCAGCCACCAGAGGTGATGAACTCTGGCAAAGGACTAGGATCAGAGCGTGGCAGCGAAGGAGGAGCTGTCACCAGAGAAGACAAAGTCGTGGTAGAGTCGAAGCACTCGACGCCATGGCCAAAGAGTAAGCACTATCAAGACTATTACGAGTTTGACGCAACATCGCAAACTTAGAGCCAAGCAAGAGATCTGCAACGATCTGCAAGCAAACTGCAAATGCCACAAACCGCGCAAAGCCCCAGAATGCCATGGGGCACCCCCTGCTGCGGGGAGCGACTGCTGACCAGCAATTGTCTCGTGGTTAACTTTGCCTAAATTACATTTAGCCACATTTAAAAGTGCATCAGTTTCCAGTGGCCAAGAACAGTGCTACAAACCAAGTTTCAATAATATATTATCTACCTATTTAGGAAATTTTGGAGGGAATTTTGTAATTTTGGGAAGACTTCAGAAAAGTGCTCTCTCATAAGAGAGACTGACCCGGATCAACTGCTGTGACAAATTGCACAAGGTTCTAACAAATGGTCACACTGAAGATCTTCGAATAAGTGCCCCACTCTAATAGATGACCACCCCCACCCCCCCCCCCCCCCCCCTCTTGGCCAAAATTTTAAATAAGTGCCTCCTCTCCTTTACAGACTTTGTCGTTTTTGCACTGATGGTAAATTAGCACCATCGAAAATCAAAATCGATGTTTTATGCTTTAAAGTATGTCGCTATTAATAGATCTATACGAACTGCTTTGTTGTTCATAAGCAAATGATACGCATTGCAAAAGTAAATGACTAGGGAAGATTTAATAAGGGCCTCCCCTCAAACAAACTCGCCCTTTGGATAAGCATTCCTAACATAAAGTTGCTGAGGCCCAGGATGCTTGTGGTATGACAGAATGGTAAAAAATCTAAAACACTTCACTTATCTTTCTTGAGCCATTTTTCATTAAATGATTTAGAAGTTGTGCCTCAGTAAGAACTGAAAAACAAAAAAAAGAAGAGAGTTGCACATAACTTCTGGTGGAAGGCCAGAGGGCACAACTTGCGCTACACTACATTTGTGGCAGTGTCAATTGAGAACGTTTTAGAAAAACAACAGCAAAAAAGTTGACACCTGAAAAATAAAAACACAGGCAAAGCAATAATTCTTTGTCAACCAAACTGATTAGACATCATTGCTTTCAGCAGCCAATATCTGTATTGTTTGCACAACTTATCATTTGGGATTTTTCTGCATAATATCGTAGCAGACCTGGAAATTTTGGCACTTTGGATTAAATCTATCTAATAAAAAAAGCAAGCTGTTCACACGTATGTGACAGACAGCAAATTAGGTTTTTGCCCAACGTAGTGCAGCAAACACTAAGTATAAAATATAAAATATAAAATTCAAAAGTGCCCTCCCATTTAAAAACGTTCATGTCCACAAATTAATGTAAAATAAAGTCTTTGAGAGAATAGGACTCACTGAGAACGTTTAGAGCACCTCTTTCAAAGACAAAGTAAATAGCATCATACATGACTGTAGAATAACATATCAGAGCTTACAGTTTTCTGTTCAATACATTTCTACATTCATCTTCCACTTGAAGCCATCTCCAGCCAAATAATCCTTCTAAACTTTGAGTCAAGTCCATGTGCCATGCCTCTTTTCCACTGTCCTGAAAGCTGCATGGTATGAAAGCTCTGCGAGAAAAGAGAGAAATGTATTAAATAACCTGGAATGTTTCAAAGACAGGCATAAAGCTAAGCGTAAGTTCGTTTCATTCATTTGTATGTCACAAGTTTCAACTTAGTAAGACTCACCAGAAAGCCTGACTTTCGCTCGCTCTGCCATTTTTGGTTTACAAATCTCTTCTCACAAACACATCCATCTTTGTTGGAGTCTTCTCACAAATGGCTTCTGTGCATGATGGAACGAAAGGTGTGAAAAATGCAGTCAAGCCAGTTTTGACACACTTGTCAGTTGGATGCATGAACAAAGCAGCATGGGATGCATGAACAAAAAGTGCACGAGGTTGGGTGGGGTTTTTTGGGTTATAAGTAAACAGCCACCGCCATATAACTAAAAAATAGATATCTAAAAAGTACATGTGCCTACTGCTCTAAAGCAGGGAGGTTACTGAGTAGGCATGAGAGCGAAACCTGATAACTTATATGTAAATTAGTGGAAAACAGTTTAAAACACACTAAAAAAAGTCGAAATATCATGGCTTTTGTGCCCCTTGTACAAACAAGTTTATTACTTCGCACTGTCCTGTTGTCACAGCCTGCAGATCATAAGGACATGACTCAATTGCTAATTTATCAAGGATTATGCCATCTTATGTTTTATTCATCATCGTCGGTATAGAGAAGCTTGTCAATTTATAAGAGATAATATCATTTAAATATTATTTCAAAAGCAGCCTCTATTTTGTGTTCAACGTGAGCAACTTCAAAATATGTAAACTAACATCAAGTCAATATGAGTATATTTATTTATAATTTGAATACCTGTGCAGTTGCGTCGCCGCCCGAGTCGCCGTCTGTACTCTTCACGTTGACATTGAGAATGGCAATCATCTTGTCCTTGTTGTTTAAATCATGTAGATCAGATATTTCTACATATTCGTTCCAATCGCTCTCGAATCTTTGAAAATATATTCGCCTATTTTGCGAAACGTCAAAATGAGCTTTTGTATATTGATTTAGGTCCTCAAGAGACTTGAAATGCTGGACTTCAACCACTTGGCGTCTGTCACCAAGCTGTAAAAGGATCTGCAACGCCAGATAAACATTCTGTGTTTTTATTTTGAATATATGCATTCCACATGGCTACTCGAGCAAACAAAATATTAAAATATGCACCTATTGCAAGAATGAAAACACAAATATGCAAACAATCACGTTCTTATTGCTGCAGTGCACGAAACTATGACTCGACAGAACACGGATGGTTTAATTTCAGGCCAATAACTCAAGGATTTTACCTTCTTCGTTTCCTCCGTCGCCATGTTTCATGGTTGTGCCTAAATCGTACCAACGGGAAGGACAGCCGCGCAAGACTGAAAACGAGTTTAGATCCGATCGCCTCACGACCGAAAATCGGACGATGTCGGTAAATCCTGTCTTCTGTGTATTTCATCGAACGATGAAATGAACAAGCCTTATTGAGTTAAGTGAAATAACATCGCTTCCTTTCATCATAGTTTAGACGATTATAATACATATTGAACCTCGTGGCGAATTAAACTGTAGAAAATGTGACGTGTCCTTCCCGCTGGTACGGTGTAATCGTGTCGTACCAACGGGAAGGACAGAGTGAAATAACTCGACTATTTTAGTCGAGGATCATTTTAAGTGAAGAATAAGTGTATCTTCAATAAAATCAAGTGGCATCTCTTCCTTTGGTGGTGATTTAGACAACTGAGGCGAACTAAACTGTGGAAAATGTGATGTGTCCTTCCCGCTGGTACGATGGAGTTCGATCGTGCCAGCGGGAAGGATAGCGGGAAATAACCAGACTATCTTTAACCGTATCTTCAGTCGAGGATATACAGAGTAAAATGTACCATCGGAAACTTAAGTAGAATTGCTTGACTGAATTATATTTGACACAAAATTAGCCTACGACAATCCGAAGACAGCGTACCAGCGGAAAGGACACCACACTTTACTATACTCTGCTTCACTGTGAGGCTCATTTTGTGTCAAATATAATTCAGTCAAGCAATTCCACTTGAGTTTCCGATGGTACATTTTACTCTGTATATCCTCGACTGAAGATACGGTTAAAGATAGTCTGGTTATTTCCCGCTGGTACGATCGAACTCCATCGTACCAGCGGGAAGGACACATCACATTTTCCACAGTTTAGTTCGCCTCAGTTGTCTAAATCACCACCAAAGGAAGAGATGCCACTTGATTTTATTGAAGATACACTTACTCTTCACTTAAAATGATCCTCGACTAAAATAGTCGAGTTATTTCACTCTGTCCTTCCCGTTGGTACGTACGACACGATTATACCGTACCAGCGGGAAGGACACGTCACATTTTCTACAGTTTAGTTCGCCACGAGGTTCAATATGTATTATAATCGTCTAAACTATGATGAAAGGAAGCGATGTTATTTCACTTAAACTCGATAAGGCTTGTTCATTTCATCGTTCGATGAAATACACAGAAGACAGCCATCTTGGATTTACCGACATCGTCCGATTCTCGGTCGTGAGGCGATCGGGTCTAAACTCGTTTTCAGTCTTGCGCGGCTGTCCTTCCCGTTGGTACGATTTAGGCACAACCTCTTGTCTTGGCGTTCGTGTCTCCCCAGTCTGCACACGCGCGTCATCGAAGTCAAGGGTCGCGGTTCGAGAAAGTTGCTGCGTCACGTTACCGTTCATGAGACGCTGAAGTTATACTTCTTCTTAACCTGTAATTTCGAAGGCAAGCTGACATGTCGAGCGTTGAAATACCGCGAGTTTTGGTGACAGGAGCGTCGGGGTTTCTGGCTTGTCACATCGTCAAGCAGCTTCTTGAAGGCGGCCAGTACGTTGTCCGTGGAACAGTGAGGAGTTTGGCGAACGAGAAGAAGGTAGCGCCGTTAAAAAGCTTGTGTCCCGACTCCAAGCATAAGTTAGAACTCGTGGAAGCGGATCTTTTGGATAAAGATTGCTGGGAAAGGTAGTGGAGACTGTTATTAATTACACACAGGCGGGGCCAACAGTTGATGATATTTAACAACAGAAGATTTTGACGGCGGATAGCAATCCAGACCTGTACGAAATGTATACTGTAATGTATGGTGTAATACATACCGTAAATGCACCGGTATATAAATGGCATAATTTAGAGCTGATGACAGGGTTATTACATTTCTTCCCTGCTGGGCCGCTCGGCAGTTCAACTCAATCGCGAAGTTGTTGCAGTGCACCTGTCTTGTAATTAATTCACACAAATTTACAAAGAGCAATCCGACGTACTTTGGTACAATTCCTAGACTGTTCCAGGTCCTCCTTTCCTCTCCAAAGATCGTAAATAAACGCGCAGTTTGGAGCCGAGCGGCAGAGCAGGACTGGAACAGTCCATACAACTTTGGACTGCCTGTCCAACTTCCAACTGTGAGAAGTTATGACTAAACCTTGATCTTGATTGAGTGGGGGGCTAAAGGGGTGGACAGAATGCATGAGTTTGCCAGAATTTGACTATGTTTGTGAAACTCAGGCAGAGGTTGCATGTATGTTTGACTGATACATCCATTCGTGCATTTTGAATTTGACATCTGCTTATCCTGTGCCTTTCAGGGCCATCAAAGACTGTTCATTTGTGCTGCACACTGCATCACCCTTTCCAGCTTCAAGCCCTCGTGATGAAATGGAATTGATTAAGCCAGCAGTTGACGGCACCAAAAGTGTCCTGGAAGCATGCGCGAAAACCAAGGGAGCTATAAAGAGAGTAGTTGTGACAAGTTCACTTGCAGCTGCTTATGGTAAGCACGAACATGAAAGTATGGGTGTGTGTTTTTTTTTAGGAATTCAAATTTGGATCACAAATCCAAAAAACAGATTATCTGTTTCTTTACTGAAATCTAAATCTGGATAATGAATCCATGTGATCCACACCTAAGACAGATTCACTGGATTATATCTAAAATTGGATACTTTGGATCATGGATCCATTAAAGAAATGCACCCTATGATATAGTGTTAGCTGTGCAGTAAATGTATTACTTTTTGTATAGGAGCAGGGTTTTAATCACGACTTCTCTCCATCACTCAGGTGGCCATCTTGGTGAAGGACGAGAACTAACAGAAGATGATTGGTCAGATGTAAAACATTGTAGTCCATATGAAAAAAGTAAAACATTGGCTGAGAAAGCTGCATGGGAATATGTTGAATCCCTTCCAGGTAAGTGCATGTATTATCACATTCACTGACAGGCAGCCTTGTGATTAAAAAGAAATAGTGCTTATTATATAGACACGAGTGTTTTACTGGAAAATATACCGTGCGTAAAATCCATACGCAACTACATCTGGGACCCGAGTGGCGTATTTTCCATATCCTCACTAGTGAGGATATCATTGGAATCATTTCCCACTTTTGCACGGTTGTTTGTGCACTTTCTCGTAAAATACTCATGTCTAATATAATAAAAAGAAAATTACACGGCGGCGCGAAGATATGAATTTTATTTTCTCTTGGAAAAAACAATATTTTACTCGCGAAGCGCTCATTCATAAAATATTGTTTTTATCACTCGAAAATAAAATTCATATCTTCGCGCCACCGTGTAATATCCTCTATATATTTAGCAGCTGAATAGACATGACTCACTAGCCCAGTGCTATAGACTGATGGGAATGTCTGGTAGCCCCAGGTAAGAAGACAGATTTCATTGCAAGTATAGGTAATGATGAAAGTGGATTGTATCAACTCTTTCTCTCTAGCTTCAGCTTGCCTAATTTGTGCCGAGGAGAAGTAATGAAAGATTTATTATTCCATACATGACAACATTTTGTTCTCAGACATTATTATTGTTCTCAGACATTTCCAGGGGAGCATTTATTATGTAGCCAGTTTTTTATTTTTCATTTTTCATTTTTTTTATTTTACAACTAAATAAAAAAATTATATCATGTTTGTTTGTTTATTTGAATGTAGACGATGAGAAATTTGAGTTGGTCTGCATTTGTCCTGGTCTGATATATGGCCCAGTCCTGCAAGGATCATCTTGTACAAGCATGGAGGTATAAAAGATCAAAACTTAGGAGGTGGGGGTGTATACAATAACAATGAGTTGTATAATGCTTATGGTGTAACCAAACCAAGTTATGCATACAGTTTGTTTTAATGGTTACCAACTAAAATTATAATCTGGATCTGGGAGGTGGGTGATTGATGTGAGTTTGCCAGGGAGTTATTATAAACTCTCTTCTTGGCGTCAAGTACAGAATGAACATTTCTTGCTAGGCTGATGTCAAAATTTTCTATCCCAGATGTTGGGCTGGTGGACTTTTTATATGAGCCCTGGCTGGTCTGAGCAAATAGCCAGGATATTAGCTGTCATATTACACTGTCCTCTTCTTGAGTAATGATAATAAGCTTTCGTCTAATTGCTCGTGGCGAAGCCGACGAGCTTAGGATTGGAAAGCGTGTCTTTATCATCGTCATATTTTTATTTTTATTTTTATTTTTTTTCTGGGTTACGAATCAGCACACGGTGATTGGTTCATATTATCACGTGCTGGGCGATGACGTAATTGACTTCGCTAAACAACTCGAGATGTGGCCAGTGAATTGCTCGTTACTTGTGTGTAAAAGTTAACTGCATCCCATCCAAACTCAACACCATTTGGCTCTGTGGAATGCGCACGGATAAACTGGATTTTCGGGAACGATTTTGGCTCGCGTTCACTGCGGAAGCTTTGAGAATAGCCGTAAACAAATATTTGATGGTACCGCTGTCGCCGATAAATATTTAGTCCCGACGAAACTTTCTGTGGCGACACGAAATACTTTTGGGAAGATAACAGGGCGAAAACAGAAACCAAAGCTACGGTGAGCTTTAGCCGTAAAACAATGACGCTTTATGCTTTACTCTGTACATGACATCTGTTGCCTCATAAAATTCTTCTGCGTATCGTACATTGCCTGTTGAAGTGTTTCTTTCATTCGATCATGTAGTCTTTGTTTCGCAATGTTCATTAAATACCAGAAATGAAAAATACACCGAAATAATTCTGAGGATTGAGTTTGCAGTCACAAATGGACTGAACACACTGTGAACAAAAGCGCAATAATATTGTAAACATCTCTCGTGTGACATTCCTCGCTTTCAATTTTACATTTGTTACAGAGCACGAATACTCGAAAGCCTGATAGAAGAAACGTATTGAGTTAACAAAAGAAAACACATAAGTAGTGAAGCGAAGGCTGGATTAATCGTGGCCTCTGATTAGAAATATGAGTCAAGGTCAAACTGTCATAATCGATTGTGCATAAAAAGATATGTCACGCATTCTCAAGATGCAGGGTCGCTCAACCTTTAAGAAGCAAGTGTATGAGTGTTGTAATAATAATTTTTAGTTTAATCAAGGTGTCAAAGCCAAGTTCTCTATACTGTGTGATATTTTTATGGTGAGAAATTGGAAGTCTCTCTTGGGAGTTCCGCTCTTGTCCCCTACTTTCCATTTTATATTCTGGTCTCAACCCAACTCACGCCGCGAGCTCACTGGCAAGGCCAGTCTAGTTTGTTTATATAATTGCAGATTCCGAGGCGCCTGCTCCAAAGAGAAATTCCCATGGTTCCACGGCTCCATTTTTCCATAGGGGATGTGAGGGACATCGCTAAAGCACACATCACAGCACTCACTGCAATCAAAGCTCCAGGTAATATTGTGAGATCTATGTAAATACTGCTAAAATTTCAACTTACGAATACTGATATAGCATTTCCGAGACCTGTACGATACATATACAATACAAAATTTGCCTCGTTATGATATGATATGAGCTGGCTCAACCCTTTTAAGGCCAAAGGTGCATGATCAGAGACAAAGTTCTTTTTTCAATATGTGATCAGGTACAGATTTATATCCAGTGCAGTTTGGTATGGAGAAAAATAATGACATTTCTTCCTGATTAGTTTTGGACAATAATTTCATAATTTCAATAATTTCACTTCCATCAAAACACTTCATAAAATTTATATAATAATTATTTAAATGTCCATTTTTTGGGCTTGTTTTACTTAAATTCTGGTATCTGTTTTTGGTACAATAAAATAATAATAAATGATTGACAGTATATATTTCTTTATTAGGCAATAGATACTTTGCAGTTTCCCAGTCAATGTGGATACAGGAGACAGCGCAAATCCTTGACAAGGAGTTCAGACCCCAAGGTACATGAATTGTGTAGGTGGCATTCGCTCCAGTATAAAGCGCTGGGTGGCTAAATGGTGAAAAACAGATTGGCTTGGGTGGGTTAGGCCCTTTTGACTTTTGATATAGTGTAGCACCCTTTCAATTTACATGTTTCTCACACCTCAAAATATTTACAGCCCTTTGCACATTCTACACATTATGTATTCAGTAAAAAATTATCTTTTTCTTTGTTCCTGTTTCAGGATACAGAGTTCCCACTGCTGCAGCTCCTAAGTTTGGTCTGTATCTTATGTCTTGGTTTGACAGCAGTGTCAAAATGATCTTACCTGCTGTAGGAAAAGAGCTAAGAGCAAGCAATGCTAAGGTATGTTTGAGTGTGTTGTCCATGAACCACCTGATAAAGTTGCTAGATTTTACCTGAATCGCACTACTGAACATTTTCTTTATGCTTTCATCTTTAGTGTTCAGGTATATATAATAACCATTGATGTACCAGTGCTTTTAACCTGTTTTGTCTGCAAGGAACAGAGAATAACAAGCTGAGCAGAGGGGAGGGGATAAAAAATAAAGAAAGGAATCCTCCCTCCCTCCCTCTCTCTCTCTCTCCACCCCACCCCACCCCCCTGCCTTCATTCTCACATGCATATTTTCCAACCCACGCTGTAGGTTTGGTTAATAAAAATATTATATTTCCTTTTTAGGTTGACTACCTTCTGTTTGCCTTCACAAAATATTTGAATACTTGCAGAACTTTTAGCGCTGTTTCACACTTTTCTCATACAGTTGGTTTTGTCTGCAGATAAAGGAAGACTTGGGATATGAACCCACAGATCTGTCAAAAACCATAATTGACATGGCATACAGTTTGATTGATGCTGGTTTCATTAAGAAGACTTCACAATATCGTGGACACCAGGAAAATGGAATGCAAGCCCCTGTAGAGCAGGAGCAAGCAGGGACAAAATCATGATCCAAAGGAAAACTGCAATAATGAAGTGGTCTGGTATTTGTTTATCAGTTTATTTGTTTGGAGCATATGGCAAGAATAACACGGTTATTTACTCATACACCTGTAGCTACGTTTGCTATGTAATATTGAAAAGAATGCAAGAGACAATAATACAAAAATGAATGGGTTCATGTGTAATTTAGAAATCAAGCTTTCCATACAAACAATGTGTAGTACAAAGCTTGTATTTATAGGTAGGTTTATTAGTTTGCTTGCTAGGGTGATAGTATGTGTCACCTCTATATGAAGCCATGATCAACACTGCATGTATTTCACTCAGTGGGAACATTTTAAAGGCAATGTTTGCCTCTGGGTTCTCTCTGTTCTCTCTGTTTGAATGATACCAGAACATGACTTGAACAAGAGCTGAATTCACTGTAAAACAGAAATGCTGCCAAAAGCAATATTTGCATTATTTATTAACCCCTAGAATTGCAATCTTGTATTATTTTAGTGAGCCTAGCTACTGAGATTATTGATGGGGTCTCCCCACAACGTACAGAACCATGAGTGTGTTTGTACAGTACTGTATAATATCACATAATAGTACAAAAATATTGAGCCTACAGGCAAAAAGAAATATACTAATCATTGGGGTAGTCAGTAACAAAGGAAACTTGATCTGTATTACCCAATTCCAAAGTATCTCCAGAACTTCCCAAAATGCTTAGCTCAGATTCAGTATTGGCCACAAAATAAATGTTAACAGAAATTGTCATCTGTGTGTTCATTTTTCATGTTACACTCCTAAATAACAGGAATAACTGTGGAGCTAAAAAACCCAAGACCCAAACATGTGAAATTAATAATTCAAATATTATTCTGAAAACATTTGCAGTCAAAGTTTTGAAAATATATTCTTGCTGATGTACAGCCGAAGATGACAATAATATTTTGTCAACTTGATCACACGTCAGTGCCTAATTTTCTCCTTCTGTACAGTGGTGGATGGCCTCTTCCTTTTCACATTGTTGTAGTCATAGTAATAAGCCCTGAATGGTTTTATTCTAACAGGAGCAGATGTCACCCTGGGCTCCCGTGTGTTCTTTCTGTTTGTTTTCCATTCTGCTGGTTGCCAGCGGTTGATACTCAGGAAGTGAGGCTCTGTGTTTATTGCTTTATTCTGTGTGAGCACATCACACTCTTGATCCAGTTCTGAGGAACTGCCTTCTGGGGAATCTTCAATGGAGATGCTGGCATCATCATCTTATGAAAGAAAAAGAAAAGAATTGTGAAAATTTCCTGCCATACTGCAAAACTTTCCATGTAATATACGTTTGGATCTCAGGAGATTGGCAACTTACTTTAGGTACTATCAGACCACCCACCCCCAACGTATAGTGCCAGACGAATTTAATAAATATATGGAGTAAATTTCGTGGATTTTTTTCACGGGAGTATATTTTCGCGGATTTAATTTTTGCAAATCGTCAGAAAATCCATGAAATTTGCGAAAATAAACTCCTGCGATATTTCATGCCACATGGTATTCCTATTCCGGAATACAGTACTGTTAGGAATAAAAGAATACATAGAATACCAGTTCCCAAAAGAACAGACTTTGTGCTTTCCAAAAACAGAATAGCTGACGTGACAGAATATGGTAAAAAATACCAAAAGAACATGATCTCCGGCTATTCTGTCCATTCCAAATAAAAGCAGCTATTTGGTCTATTCCATCAATCCTGCCATTGGGAGCAGAATGGATGGAACAGACGGAATATTCCCAAAAGAACACGCCCTCAGTATACCTATGACATCAAGATATTTTTCAAGGCGAGAAATTCAAACTTACCATCACTGTATTGCCCAGCTTTATCCTCCTTGACAAAGAATGTGTTTAAATCAGCCTTTGGGATGTACACACCCAGTCTGGACAAACTTCTTGAATCAAGAAATCTTGTCCTGAATCGAAAAGAAAAATTAACAGAAAGGAAAATGGAAAAATGTAAATAAAATATAAATAACAGCTACCACACCCACTTCTTACCTGTTGTATCGTGCTCCTGTCAGAAAAGCATGCATTGATTCACCATGTGGAGGATTTCTGAAATTAAATTTTTATTTAATATCTAATTTAAAAATAATGACAATAGTTATGAAAGGCAGAATTATATAAAATAATAACTAATAATTTATAAAAATATCCTGCAGGGGCCTTAAGGGGGAGGGGGTTTGTATTAGTTGCATTTCTCTTCTCAAAGTTCTTGAAGTGTAACTTAGGCTTATATTTAGGGGGAAAGGGGAAGGACATATAACCAGGAAGGATGTTGTTACCAGACTGGTTGACCTACATGTAAGATGAAAGACACTGTACTGTTTCACTTACTGTTTTGGGTAGGAGCCTGTGTTGAAAAACCTGTAGTCTTCCCCTAGAGAGAGAATAGTAAATGAAAAATAGAGATTACTTTGTATGCTTAGTAACTTTTGTAAAGGGAGCACTGTCAATCTCATAATTTTCATATGAATTGGATAAAAAATGATCGTCAATAACATTCATGCTTTTGATTTTAATAGAGTGATGAGCTAAAATAGTGGTTTGACGCTTTTGTTCACAGCTGGTTGAGAGGGCTATTTGAATAGGAATTAACTGCCACTTACTAATCTTGCACAGCTTCTTGTTGCAAATATGTGATTTGCTGTGATTCTCACCACAGGATGAGATGGATGATGTGGAGGCAGAAGAAGAGACGGCTGATGCAGACTTGCACCTCAGCAAACTGAAAGAAACAACATGAATTAAACGACCACAACGAAGAGGGAACTCAGGAAGATGGGGGGAAATGGGAAGGGAACTGCAATGGTTTCCATGGTGGGAGGGACTATCTTTTTTATGTTAACACATCCCCATTGCTAATGTTATTCATAGTAAAGGGTATATCCCTTACTGAACAGATTGTATCATAGTTTTATGGAGTACTTTTTATTGAGAACAATTCCAGGATAATTGTGCATTTGTTTTTGATGACCCCCTCTCCCTTAGAAATATTTGTTAGTAGGACAGAAAGGACTTAACTGAACTCAAGCAAAAAATGGATGCATTCCAAGCTTTTGCAATCTAACAGGCCAAAATTTCCATTGTGTTTCAAAATGGGACCTGGTGGAAAAACCACTCTCAAGTTTCTAACAAAGTTTCCCACACTGGGCATTGTTCTGAAACAAAGGCATCTTGGAAATGGCCCAGTTTTGAACTTTGTTTCATGCAGACCTGGATTTTGTGTGTCGTCCAAAATGTGCGGGCTCCGATCTTGCTGATACAGGCCGAGCAGCATAGGTAAACACTGTACATGATGACTGTGATTTGTATGGTTGTCGAGGGGACCTGCCAACATCCGGCATGGTCTGAGAGTCCAGGGGTGAGAACTGAGTGGCATGTGGTCGACGCAGTGCTGAACCTACCAGGATGTGCTATCAAGAGCAAAAAAGTATAATGATAATGATTTGTGGACATAATTTTGCATGCAGAGAGTGAGCTGGGAGGTACTGGGGGCATTGAGAGGTGGAGAGGGGAACATTTTCAACACTGCACTTCATAACATTATACATCACTCCATTATGTAGACACAAGTGTATACCTGAGTATGGAGACTTGGACTTTCATAATCAATAGTAACACAGTCATGACTGGATTGGCTTGGGCTCTGTACATTTTTGGAATTGGTCCTTGACTTGAGGGGTCTTGTTACATGAGCTATTAATAAAAGTAACAATATTTTTGATTAATTATTACAATAGTTTATTTTCCCAGAATATTGTAGCAAAAAAAAAAAAAAAAAAAAAAAAGAGATACAGTATGTAGGAAATTGGGCAAATAAACTATTTTTAATAGTGATTTTATCATTTATCATTATTAATATTATTTAACATTATTATATATCCTACATTGCATGACAAGGAATTTTTTTTTTACAGTTCCTTTGTGCAGATGGTTTTCACATGCAGTGCATTTTATTCAATCACTTTTTATACATGTTTACAAAATGAGTGTGCAAAAACAGGCATACATCTAAGTAACAAAGATTAGCTGGTACAATATACAAGTAGCATATTCCGAATTTACTTGAATAGATGTGATTATGACTTGCCAAATAAGCGGGACACATTTTTAATTAATAATCCGTTTTATTAACACGAATTAAGTGTCATTTAATCTGCTTAATCTTCGACATTTTGCACAGTTGTCGCTCGATCCCCCATTGATTTCAACAATATCAAAAGCATCAGGCCGAGACTCACATCTGCGTTCACAAAACAGAGACAGTTCAAAAGCGTTTTAATACCTGCATTGTTGTGTTGTTTACGTGTGTTGTCTGATGGAAGTTGAAGCTGAAAATACTTGGCAGTTGCTCGTCCGTCTTTCATGCTTTAATGACGCATCATTTAGGGCTCATTTGTTTTCGCTTCTCAGACCATGCAACATCAAACTGGTATCGAATGAGCAAAACAGATGATCGCTTCATCTTCGATTGCCAACCATTCTTACGGTCTCGTAGTTTCTATGACAACGACCTATGATCTGATGAAAAAGTCTTCCCAGGATGCTTTGTAAACTTTTGACTGTTTCGGTACCGATCACGGAAAATGATAGAATTTGAAAATGAAACTCAAACTAAACGCTCGCTACTTGTTGGTAGCTGTCTCCTGTGTCCCTTGTATCAATTTAAAGCCGCTGCGGCCAGTATAGTGGTAGAAATTCCTGCCGATGTTGGGGCCGTGCAAGACTGGGGGGAACCACCGGGACAAATCTGGCTCATAGAACCCGCACAGTTAAGCAGGAGACCCAGATGAACCAGATCATTGTGTTAAAATCTTATTTTATTAGTAAAAATTCTTGTTGTCCGATCGAGTGAAATCCTCATACATTCTCTTATAACCGCCATTATGTTGCGCCCGCGAACTATCAGCAGAATCACCCCCAACTGGGCCGCCTGTGGTTTCTGGTCTGGTGCCAAGTTTCGCCCCGTCCACTTAATAAAGAAACTGTCTGAAATTTTATATCGGAACCGTCGTTATACCCCAAGGGACGTTTCCTGGAAGTTCTGAGATCAGCCCAAAAATGAGTCTTATAAAACTTTCAGGAACCCAGGTTGTTGCGGAATTTCCCCTAGTCCCTCCCCCTAATTATCAGACGGTCGGGGAGGGAAGAGGGAGAGTAATGAAAGACTTCCGACGGACCACCGGAATCATGGGTAGTCAGTTGGCATCATGGGTAAAGAGAGCGCGAGTTTTGACTCGAGTTCGTTGAGCAACCGAAGAGCAACCTTGTCTCGTGCTTATTAATTCACAAGATTTTCACGGTTCCCCAAATTCGGAGTGGCTTACAGCAGGAAAGAAACCTCTAGAGTCCGAAACGTCTTTTCTCTTCGGAATCCCCTCAGCTAGGTCATCCACCTCGCTCGCATCTGAAGAACTGAACACTACAGCACAAGGCGGCCCAAAGCGTCCTGCTCCACGCCTAAACGAAGATCCCTTTTACAGGTATTTAGTTCTGGGTTCTGCCGTTATTGTTTGTCGCTTCTCCCCGTTTCCTCGACCTCTTTCATCTCGCCTTCTCAGGCCATGTGCGAGCTCAAGTTTCCCTCCCATGTCATTTATGCAAAACGCATTTGTCACCCTCGTGTTAATTTGTTTGGCCTTCACTCGTTTCTCCCTTGTCGCATATCCCTTCGTTGCACTCTTATGTTATTTCCTGCGTCTTTAATTTTTCATATACTGGTCCACTTTATTTTCCCCATCTATTTTGTTCCCTTTTACCTTTCGCAATGCTTTTTACATACTTCTCTGCTTGCACTTCCCTGATTTATGGTCGCTTCGTAGCAATAGTTTGCATCATTTCGTTTTCCCTTCATATCATCAAGTTCTATAAATATTTTTCCCCCGGTTTTCTTGTTTCGTTGTTCTCCGTGAGTCACATTGCATTTTTTTTTTCTTCTCTTGTATTTTTCACTTCCGTTCCTTCCTTCCGTTCCTGGTATCTTTTTATCTGTTTTATTCTCATTTATTTGTTTACCTAATCCCCGAACGAAGTGAGGGAAATATTCACGACGCTAATGCAGTAGTATTATCGCCTTATCGGAGACTCCAAGCGTGTCGCCATCTCGAAATCTAATGTTCGTGTGTTTGTCTGTTTGTGCCATACGACCTCGTCCCAAGGCCCTCCGCGTCGAGCGACCACAGCAGGCGAGGTTACATCGGCAGCTTAACTGTAAACCGCCATTTTCTTGAAGACATGCGATAGAGTACGAACTGAAGTGATTTTGTACAACAATATGCAGATACAAGGCCAAGCAGTTCGACGGACGGCTGTAAATTGCCCGGATATTTTGCCAGTGCATGGGAGGCAAGCTTTACTAGACGTAAAACGGATTCTTTAAGGCCCAACTGGTTGACCTGAACACTAATCCCAGACGCCAGTATTGTGTTAAAACGCAGACACTTCTTCAGAAAGGAATAGCAAAATACAGTCGGTGGAAATCGATCAATCACTGTTGCAAATTTCGCCTTTCGCAATAACAGGAATGCAGTTTTCAGAATCCAAGTTTGACAAGATGACAACACAATACAATGGAAAGTGGAATTTTCGTACTGTATGAGGACTGCTCTATACAGTGTATTTTGAAATCATTGAAGACGTAAACAATAGTGTTTTGGGTTTTGTTTCCTTTGCTGGAAAAGAGCTAAAGCTATGGCTTTCAGGAACCGGTGAGTTTTGAAAATTTGCATCAATTAACCGCGTTAAATACACTTTTGTTAAACGACGGTCGTGTTATCATTGGTATTTCAACAATTGCCGTATATTTTGTCGTTTGATGCCCCGGGAACTGTGATGAAGGCCAAGTAGGATTATACTGTGATCTTTTCGCTGGTTTTCAAAGCTATTTTTAAAATGCCTTCGTGCAAGATTGTGTCATCCGATTCCTGACATGTTTGCATAATTTCATTGACAGTCTGACACATGCTGTGAAGTTTTGTCGCCGTGTTTGTTGGCACACTGTATTCAAGGATAAAATGTAACCGGGTTAAAATGCTTTTGCTTTTTGAAGGCTATTAAAGTAGAAAATATCCGGCCACTGCTTTCCAAATTAAACAATATGTCTACTAGCGGGACCCCCGTAAGATACTCGCTCAACACAATCGGACTTTGTATTATTTAGTGACCGGGTTTGCTCGCTCAATAAAATCGGACCTTGTATTATTTAGTGACTTGATTTCTTTTTTCTGTCAAAGATTTTAAAATCGTCAAACGCAGTTTGAAAAGTTGTTGTGTTCAAAATTGAATCCCTGCCAAAATTCACACGATTCCGAGACTTCGAAAGCGTGTAAACAAGCGACTCGCTTTGACGGTTCTAAATTTGGCACACACACAAAAAAACAAACA
Source organism: Plumapathes pennacea (assembly GCA_964036295.1). NCBI lineage: Eukaryota > Metazoa > Cnidaria > Anthozoa > Antipatharia > Myriopathidae > Plumapathes > Plumapathes pennacea. The sequence goes on along the minus strand of OZ038466.1, from coordinate 8,406,034 downwards.
TACACGTATGTGGTTAGGATAAAGCATTGGCTGGAGAAATCGCGGCTTTTCTTGAAATTCATAAAAACTTCGGTGTCCAAGATCGACTTTGCTTGGCTTTCAAGCCTCGGGAGTATTCTGTAGTTGCGTGTAAATGTTTTCTCAGCGAATTTTGAAGTTCAGCTAGTGTCTACGAAAATTGAAGACTGTGCACGTTGTCTGAACTAAACCAGACTGCCGTGTGACAAAGATTTTTTTAGCGGCCGACTGGTGACGTCGCTACACAGCCGTGGTTTGCTGAAAAAAAAATTAAATAATGTCCGAACGGAAAATAAACAAGAATCCCGCTTTCCGAAAACCCACTACTGAGCGAGGGGATATCTGCGATTATCGTATTTCTAGTCATATAGTTATTTATTTTTGTTGGTCATGCCATCTATTGCCATACCCTTTTTGTTGTTCTATTGGTATTCGTGTGTGGAGCTTTTATGTCCCAAATCCAGCCCGACACTGGGCAAGCAGTTTCCTTGCAATTCACTGCCAAGGACTCCTTGAAATTCAAAATTGTGTTTTTTTTTTGGTTTTTGTTTTTGTTTTTGTTTGTTTTTGTTTTTGTTTTTGTTTTTTGTTTGTTTATGATTTTGTGATACAGTGCATTTCTTTTCTTTCTGGTGATTGAAAGTGTTTTCTGATTCAGATGAACTACAGTCAAGCCCCGCCATTTCAAAGACCCACGGGACATGAAATAAAGTTCGAAATAGCCGACGGTAAATGACTGAAAAAATTTATTCAAGGGGATTCTACTTGACTTCGATATAACTGGGACTTCTAATTAACCAAGTTTTCGAAATAGCGAGGTTTAACTGTATTTGGTAAACTTGTTTATGTGCAGATTCTAAATATACTGTAGCATGATATGTATAAAAGGTATTGTATCTCCCAAGTTAAGGCCACCTAATTAGCATTTTTATTTTCACTGTCAATGTTGTTGTGCTTTATCATAGACAGCAAAAAAGTATGTAGTATAGTTTTCCCCTATTATATTCTATTTTCGTAAGTACCCGTGCTCAATTTTTATCTATTACAATATTATTTTACACTGTTTTCTTACCCTGTGTTTCCTGTTCTCCCAACTATAGTCAGATGTTCTCCTCCAGCTGCTGCAGACTGTTCCAGGCTGACTTCCTCCAGACTGTTGCGGACAGACTCTTCTGGGCTGACTTCCTGCAGACTGTTATGGACATTCCTCCAGCATACTGTTCCAGGCTCTCTTCCAATATTATCATCCATTGTATATGTTCTTCTTCTATGTCCCCTCAAGTCCCTCGTCCCCTGTATGATCATTGTGTGCCTTCCATCAACCTGATGATGACCATCATTCAACTCTGCCGAAGGAGGAAGAGTGCAGATGAATGTTAGCAAAGGGATAGGCAGGAAGAGGATTGAAACAGGACTCTAAGGAGACCATGGGCACATTGTTTTCCCTCTGGTGAGTTGTAGGAGTTAGGTGGGAGAGTTAGGACTAGAATGGGGAGAATTGGCCAAAGCAGTGGTACGCATTTCAATCCTCAAAATGAGAAGAATGGGCAGGCGATTTGAGGCTGGGCCGGCTACAGACAATCTTAACGACGGAGATGCACCCTCTGTCAGTAGTTTAAAATTGTCGCCAGTCGCGGGTGTTTCACAACGTCTGGAGCGTAGGGTGCATGACACGCGAAGGAAACCGTGATTCATTTTATCCCAGCCTCAGACAGCCGCGGATAACGGAAAATTCCACCCATTTAACTCGTGGAGAGGGTTGTTATGGGTACCACTGCTTGGGCGAATTCTGCCCATTCTGGTTCTTGCTCTCTCACCTAATTCGTGCAACTCATCAGAGGGGAGGCAATGTACCCACGGCCCCCTCAGAGCCCTGTTTTGACTCTCTTCCTGTCTATCCCCTCGCTGATATTCATCTGCATTCTTCCTCCTTCAGTGGGGTTGGCTGTTGGTCGGAGGGTAGGTGGATAGGGACTGGGTTGTACAGGGGATTTGGGAGGGATGGGATTTGAGGGGAGGGGTGGGAGAGGGGGCCTGGGATGACCGTGAATGTGGTTGTGCAACCGTCACCTCCCTTGGTGTACCTCCACCATCCCAGGCCCCCTCCCCCAACAGGATGCCCCATTCCTAACCCATAACCCTAACCCTAACTAACCGTAACGCTGACCCTAACACTACTTGACCCTAACCACGGCGCCATTTAAAATGAATACAATAAAAGGAATAAAGAAATAAAGAAACAAAGAAAACTGATACATGAATAAAGAAAAATAAGTAAAGAATTGAACAAAAAAATGAATAAATAATGAATAAGTGAATGAATTGATTTATTCAATCCAAATTTCAAATTACCATACACCCATAATTTTCATCTTTAGCATGCTTTGGGGCCAGGCAGAATTGATTTATTCAGAATTTATTTATTCATTCATGTATGCATTATTTAACTATTCATTTATTCATAAAATGAATAAATGAATTTATTAAATAAATAAATTATTCATATCATAAATAAATGAATTTATTAAATGAATTAATTAAATATTCATATAATGAATAAATGAATTTATTAAATAAATTAATTAAAGGAATGAATAATTAAGGGGCAAGTTCCCAAAAGAAAGTTTCTATTTAAACAGGGATGGTGTTGAAAGCTGTGTTGGCCTTACCCTTCAGATGATGTTTGAAGTAAAGAAAGGAACTGATGGAAGGAAGGTACAGTAAGTCCAAATTTCAAACTACCATACTCCTATAATTTGCATCTTTAGCATGCTTTGGGGCCAGGCAGAATTGGGCATGGCCCAAGGGTGAGGGGGTTGAGTTGTGAACTTAAGTCACTTGCAGAGTTGGCAGGCCTGTTTACTGAGGACTGTAATGGATCTCTTATAAATTGTTAATGCATGCTGAGAAGGGTGATAACCTATGGGGCTCTTAAATATCTGTTGAGGTCTTTGCAAGTATCCCAGTACATAGTTTGTTGAATACCAATGTACTCATAAAATCCGCTTGACTAGTTCATTATTTTATTCCACAGACTTCAGAGTTTTTCAAACAGTTGTTTCCTGAGCACAAGGCTGCAGTGACTTCCTACTTTCATGGAGTTTTGTATCAGGTGGGTGATGTTATAGATGTTATAGACAAAATAAAAATCACTACAAGATCACATCGCTAGTAGAAATAATTGAATCACTCATATGCAGGACAGACCTGCCAAGTTATCCACTTTGTGTGATTAGTCAGTGCCCTGGTTACTGTTTTTAAGATTTCTATTTTTGATAATTAATAATTAGTATTCCATAATATTTGGTAATCTATGTTGTTTTATGTTGAAGAAAAAAAAAAACAATCAGCAGCGTTAAAACAGTTTTTGCTATCTTGCAATCAGGTTTTGTTTTTGCTCTTGATTGGCCAGTATTGCTGCTGTTTAGTGAGCTTTTTTTGACCAAAATGTTGGAAAGCATAGCAAATGCAAAGCCAGTGTAAGCAATCACATGGTTATTTTCTACTGTCATCTGAAAATGGCTCTTTGCTGATGATCATCTAGACAAATATTTCTTGTTGCTTCGTTTTACGTTTTTAGAAAAATACAATTCAATACAGTGATACAATTCAATACAGTGTAACCTCCCTGAGCAACCACCTCCTTCAAGGGACCACCTCTTAAGCGACCACAAATGACCGACTTTGTCACTCAGTCAAATTTCTATTAGTGAAACCTCTCGTAAGTGACCACATGATAAATGCTTACTGCAGAATTATGGTAAATTATGCTTAATGATGGTCAATAAAACAGTGAATGCATATGGCTGGTGATGTTGAGTGATGCTTTATTGTGATGCTAAGTTTCTGTTCAACATTTCAAAACAGTCATACTCTGAAAATATTGAGTGACATCCCAATCCTGTTTCCAGGAGTCCTCGCATGCATTTTCCCACATTTTATATGAAGGACTGGAAAGAACTGATGACCCCTTTCCAAAAGAGAAGGTACTTTATTCTATTTCTGATTTCTATTTCTGATAATTAATAATGTATGTTTTACTTTTGGTCAAGGCTAGACGGGCAGATTCCAGAATTTGCACTGGGCTTGTGTGCTGGAAAAAAGCTGGCTCTTCCATACTTCCTGGTGAAGAACAATATTACAAAAGGGAGCATATATTTTTAGTTGGACATTGTCATAGGGACAATCTTGGATAGTGACTGGACAAGTACATTAACCAAACAGGTAAAACATGGGAAAAAATCATTTCAAATACTTAAAAAACAAATACTGAAAATCCTGCAAGTTCAAATTTATGATAAAATGGCATAAGGGAAGAGAGGCACTTATTTTAAAAAAATTTGCAAATCATAACCAGTTGGTCATTTATTTTAATTTGCAATGTATGACGTTTGTGCATAAACAACATAGTGTTAGTATTATGTACAAAAGCTGTTTGCTGTATAGTTCTAATAGCGACACCTAGTGAGAAAATTTAGGTTCAGTTTTTTGTTTGTTAAAAATGCATGTTTTCATGTTTCAGGGTTGTGCCTTGATGCGATGACCCTCTTTTAGGAGCTTTGTGCAAGAATGGAAAGACAGTGGTGTCTCTGTATCAATCAATCAGCCAGCCAAAAGATAAGAACTACTTCACCAACTCAAGTGTCCAGTTAAATTACTGACACTGTCTAGGCACATCCTCTAGGCATTTTGGAACTGTTAGTGATATATAGTCATACAGTATCAGCAAATTTAAAATAAGATTATTTTATTATTGCAAATTATTATAGAGCTGTTTTTGATGACTGTTGAAAAACCAAAGCAAATATTCCACCACACACTGAGGTAGAAACACATTTTTCAACCAATCAGAGTTTGCCAAGGTAATCTGTTATTTTATGTTGAAGAAGAAACCAATCAGCATGTTAAAAGAACTATTGCTTTCTTGTGTGAGAATATTATAATCAGGTTTTGTTTTTGCTTTTGATTGGCCAAGATTTGTTGTTCAGTGAACTTGTTTTTGACCAAATTATTGTGAAGCGTAGAAAATGCAAAGCCAATGTAAGCAATCACATGATTAATTTCTTCTGTCATCTGAAAACAGCACTGTACTGATGATCATCTAGATGGATATTTCTTGTTGCTTCATTTTCCTTTGTCAGAAAAATTGTACATTTAGAGATTTTTGAGATATAATTTAATTATTGACTTAAATTTTGTGAAAGTGACAACAATATTGTTATACTGTATCTAAATTCCTGCGAATGGTGGCAATTTATATGTATATAGAAAAGTCTTGTGTACCAGGATATAAAATATACTAGAAATACGATAATCGCAGATATCCCCTCGCTCAGTAGTGGGTTTTCGGAAAGCGGGATTCTTGTTTATTTTCCGTTCGGACATTATTTAATTTTTTTTTCAGCAAACCACGGCTGTGTAGCGACGTCACCAGTCGGCCGCTAAAAAAATCTTTGTCACACGGCAGTCTGGTTTAGTTCAGACAACGTGCACAGTCTTCAATTTTCGTAGACACTAGCTGAACTTCAAAATTCGCTGAGAAAACATTTACACGCAACTACAGAATACTCCCGAGGCTTGAAAGCCAAGCAAAGTCGATCTTGGACACCGAAGTTTTTATGAATTTCAAGAAAAGCCGCGATTTCTCCAGCCAATGCTTTATCCTAACCACATACGTGTATGTTTGTTTTTTTGTGTGTGTGCCAAATTTAGAACCGTCAAAGCGAGTCGCTTGTTTACACGCTTTCGAAGTCTCGGAATCGTGTGAATTTTGGCAGGGATTCAATTTTGAACACAACAACTTTTCAAACTGCGTTTGACGATTTTAAAATCTTTGACAGAAAAAAGAAATCAAGTCACTAAATAATACAAGGTCCGATTTTATTGAGCGAGCAAACCCGGTCACTAAATAATACAAAGTCCGATTGTGTTGAGCGAGTATCTTACGGGGGTCCCGCTAGTAGACATATTGTTTAATTTGGAAAGCAGTGGCCGGATATTTTCTACTTTAATAGCCTTCAAAAAGCAAAAGCATTTTAACCCGGTTACATTTTATCCTTGAATACAGTGTGCCAACAAACACGGCGACAAAACTTCACAGCATGTGTCAGACTGTCAATGAAATTATGCAAACATGTCAGGAATCGGATGACACAATCTTGCACGAAGGCATTTTAAAAATAGCTTTGAAAACCAGCGAAAAGATCACAGTATAATCCTACTTGGCCTTCATCACAGTTCCCGGGGCATCAAACGACAAAATATACGGCAATTGTTGAAATACCAATGATAACACGACCGTCGTTTAACAAAAGTGTATTTAACGCGGTTAATTGATGCAAATTTTCAAAACTCACCGGTTCCTGAAAGCCATAGCTTTAGCTCTTTTCCAGCAAAGGAAACAAAACCCAAAACACTATTGTTTACGTCTTCAATGATTTCAAAATACACTGTATAGAGCAGTCCTCATACAGTACGAAAATTCCACTTTCCATTGTATTGTGTTGTCATCTTGTCAAACTTGGATTCTGAAAACTGCATTCCTGTTATTGCGAAAGGCGAAATTTGCAACAGTGATTGATCGATTTCCACCGACTGTATTTTGCTATTCCTTTCTGAAGAAGTGTCTGCGTTTTAACACAATACTGGCGTCTGGGATTAGTGTTCAGGTCAACCAGTTGGGCCTTAAAGAATCCGTTTTACGTCTAGTAAAGCTTGCCTCCCATGCACTGGCAAAATATCCGGGCAATTTACAGCCGTCCGTCGAACTGCTTGGCCTTGTATCTGCATATTGTTGTACAAAATCACTTCAGTTCGTACTCTATCGCATGTCTTCAAGAAAATGGCGGTTTACAGTTAAGCTGCCGATGTAACCTCGCCTGCTGTGGTCGCTCGACGCGGAGGGCCTTGGGACGAGGTCGTATGGCACAAACAGACAAACACACGAACATTAGATTTCGAGATGGCGACACGCTTGGAGTCTCCGATAAGGCGATAATACTACTGCATTAGCGTCGTGAATATTTCCCTCACTTCGTTCGGGGACAAAAATTAACTTATTATTATTGTCAGATCTTTCAGTTTTCATGATCAATTGTGAAAGATTATCAATGTTGCTTTACTGCAGAATGATGGTAAATAAAGTTGAATGATGGTGATCAATGATGCCCAACGATGATGAATAAAACAGTGAATGCATGTGGCTGGTGATGGTGAATGATGCCTTATTGTTTCAACATTTCAAAACAGTCATACTCTGAGAATATTGAGTGACATCCACCCACCTCCCCTCCCTTCCCCCTGACTGCCACCATTTCACTGATCCCGCAAATTCATGCTCGTGTTCTTTACCGCTGATTGTTTGCGGCTGCGAAATCCTCCCAATCCGCAGCGTACATGCAGCTGTTTCCTCGCTTTATTCTTACTTGTGCACGGGAAACTCGACCGGAACTCGAAAGCCGGCGCATGCGCAGACGTGTTGGCGCGGCCACTTCTCTCCCGCCTAGTGTCCAGACCTCGCGCGTTCGGTCTCCGCCTCGCTTTTTCACTTTGCGTGAACAATAAGGATTTTATACGGGAGTGTCAAGACGAACGTAAGTACAGTCGAATATTTATCTGTCCGACTGTGAAAACCTTTGTGTTTTACCACTGTATAGCGCCCTTCTGTCCATTCGTACGTAATTCGTTTGACGGCGCTGTGTAACCAGGCATGCATCGCACGGGACAATGCAAAAGGGTCGACTTGCTAATCAGTTTGGGCCAGGGCTAGTATTTAACTTCCTACTGTTTTATGCGACAACACAGTTTGGCAATAAAAGATTGCAGACTGTACAAAATACATTGTAAAAGGTAGAAGAGACAGCCGTTCATCAATGAGTATTGGACTCTGAAATTGGAAGTACAATACTTTTTAGCTCGCGAATCCCACTTTGAGGTATAGTAATCACTTTCCCTTCCCTACTTCCCTGATTCCCTATTCCCTCTGTTGTCAACAATGGATTTCCAAATAAAGCAGTTGCGGTTTTCCAGATTTGGGCACAGGCAGCCCACAAGGTGAAGGCACGTGTGTCAAACGACGCAGTTTAAAAGCAGCAAAGGTTTCATGCTAGTTGCTAGTTGCTAGTTGCTAGTTGTGATTTGCTAGTTGCTAGTTGCGATAATAATAATAATAATAATAATAATAATAATAATAATAATAATAATAATACAGTCAAATGGAAATGGAAAATATTACCTAAGTAGAGCGGTGGCAACTGTCCATCTGTAATGGGAGCTAAGTGTTATCTAAGAATTTGCACAAGGCGATTGTGAATTAGACTGTAAAAGAGACAAAGAAACTAAGCTGTCAATAAGCAGGACTGGTACACAATCCTCGATTGTTCCTTTTTCTCCTCTCCCCTCCCCCCTCAACTACATTTTTGCGCTCGCCCCAATTCTCGCGCAGTCATAAATCGAAAAAGTCCCAGCAGCTCTAACGCTTGCTACGCAGGCTAGGATCAACTGAGTTTCTAGCTTATAGTTTGAGTAGTTTCTAGTTTATGGGAAAAGGTCTCTGGTACTAGACAGTTCAAGAGTCTGTCGCACCTGTCAAAAGTCCATTAAAGAGGTGACAACGGGGGCGTTTATGTTCGATTCGTGAATTGCGCCACCGTATTCAGGTTAAAGGACTAGCAACTAGCAACTAGCAACTAGCAAATCGCAACTAGCAACTAGCAAATTGCAACTAGCAAATTGCAACTAGCAACTAGCAACTAGCAACTAGCACGTTAACTTCTCTCGTTTAAAAGCAAGATGTTGTCGTAGTTGTTGCGACCATATTTTTGCTCGGAACGTGTTCTCATTTTGAAGGTTTTTCATGCGTTCGAAGTTTGTTTGGCCATTGATTCTGAGCTTGGTTGTGTTTCACTCTGTTGTGTTTTGCGTTGTTATTGCGACATTTTGGTGCAGTGCCTTGAAGGTCAAACAATCAGTGGCACCGATGGCATTATCGCAAACAAATCTGAAGCCGTTGGTTTAGTATCCACCATAATTTCTGTAGTGACAGTAAATACAGCTTGGAAGATACTAGGCCAAAAGATATTGAATCTCGGCTTTTAAAAAAAACAAAAATATCCATTTCCGGTGAATGTTTACAAGTTCATAAGTATGCAAATTAGTCAGGTATTTCATTTCTTGGTTTGCATGTGACATCATAAAAAGCCATCTCAAAAGTAATGTATCCTATAAGTCCAACATGTTGATATGTTCAAGACTATCATGCCTTAAGACTTAAAGCAAAATTCTGAGTCGATACAAAATATCTCTTGGGAGCTATGGACGTTTGAATACCGTGACAACAAAGCCATGTGACATGCTCGTGACAGACTAAAATTGGTGCTTGTCTGAACTAAAGTTTTCCATCACGAAACATTTTAAAATTGACACTGCGAAAGATGTGAAGTAACTAAACATCAAGCTGAGTCACGGATCAACTTCATTTCATGTTCCGAGTTCGACTAACATGGCGGCCACATACAAACTCTTATCAAATCTCAAAAAAACAAATTGCCGCTGCTTCACCAAAATGAAGCCTGACAATCCAAAATTGGCATCTGGACTAATTCAGGCATGCTCTTTTTAGTTCTGGAGCCAAAAAGGTACAATCTATTATTTTGGAGAGTGCTGCGGTGTGTGACCCGTGAAAACTGCGTCGATAATTCTTTTTTCTCAATTATTATAAAACACTTTTTTAGCCCGTGTTCACCACCAAGTGGTGAATTGAGCCAGTTCTATAAATAGCTACTTCTGCAAAAAAAAAGTCCTTTTTACAAATTCACGAGCTTACAGCTGCCTTGCTGCTTTGATTTTCTAATAAAATATGGCATGCTTTTTGATGCGAACAATATTGTCACTATATATAATTCATCGAGACCAAGGTATATTAGTGATGGGGAGGTGTGAACCGCAAAGACCTTGAGTTGGGGATCTTTTGGGGGTTAGAAATTTTCTGGCTTATTATTTTGGGTAGAAAGTTGTTGGCAGGGTCTTTCTTTAATAGTGTTACTAAAAACAAAATTACTTCCTTTTACATTGTTTGTTTGATTGTTTGTTGGAACCCAGAGAATGTATTCAGTAATACTGTTCCTATCCCCAGTGAACAACATGAAGCTTTGTTACCAGTGGTTTCTAAGACAGATCATACTCAGGAAGAGATTCATATTATTCCTTGGAATTGCTGGACTGGTTATCCTTTGTATTGTGTTGGGCACAAGAAAATTCTCAAATTTTTCATTTGTAGAGGTAAGTTTCTTAAATGAGCTTCCCGTAACCAGAACGTTCTTCCACCTGACAGTCATACACAGAAGGAATAATAGTTATTATTTTATATTATTTTAGAGCAGTTTTTAAATTGAAGGTCAAGAGTACAGTAATAGTGTACTTTGGTTTTGTGTTTAATACTGGACATTATTATTGACACTAGCAAGTTTGGCATCTGATTGCCAGCTAGTAGCACAATTAGAGCCAATAGGGTGCTTTCATCTATGGTGAAAATATGCTTTGCTTGCATGAAAGAGAAAGCATTATTTTATAGTTTTGGGTGGGAGTGCGCCACAAGGTTCTCAAAGTCCAATACCCTATTTCAGACTAAATACAAAAACAAACAATATATTACACTTTACACTATTCCAGACTAATTAAATGACAAAAATGTATACCCTATTTTCAGACTAACTGCTTAAAAGCAATACCATTTAGGGTGGTGCATATCTGTATGAACTCCTCCCCCACCCCACCCCCCACCCCCCCCACACCCTCTCCCAGGGTCAGACCATCGATATTATCTAAACACTATACTGACACATACCTAGCGTCCTGCGCAGACGCTCTGAGCTCGTCACTAAAACATTCCACGTTTGTGGGGGAGGAATTTTTTAGTGATGAGTTCAGAGCGTCTGCGCAGGAGGCTAACACATACCAGGACTGTATATTTTTGTTCAGGGCAGGTTGGAATAAGGTCAAGATTCATAGGACTAAAAGTCAATTATCCTTCCCCCTTTTATTACCGTAGCTTGAAAACATAGATTTGCCAGCAAGTGAAAGCTTCAGCTGTCCCGAGTCCATTGTGCCAGGAGCATGCGTTGTGGTCATCACGAGCCAGTACACCCCCAGATGGATCTGCACGAAGTACTTCTCACAGTGTGCAGGGTATGTGTACAACTCAGGGACTAAGGAAGCAAGCTTCAAGAAGTCTTTTGGAGGATCTCCAAAGTTCGCTCCTGGGTTTGTAGTGGTTATGAAGAACAAGTATGTAACAGAGTTGTCTCCTCACCTGGAAATGGAGGAGTGTGCGGCTGAGAGCTCAAGAGAACAGGTAAGTGAAACAGATGTATATAGAGAATGCTCCTTTTGGAAATTATTGTCTGGAGATCATGTTAGAAGTGTATAAACACAAAGTGCAATGTTAGCATTCCCTGCTCCATGATGTATCTTCTGGTGAGAGATTGAGGGAAAAAATTTAGTTTAGCTACAGCTCCCTTATCACACACAATTATCACTTCCAATTACCACTTCCAAGTGCCACTCCCGATTACCATTCCCAATAACCACCCCTGATTACCACTCCCGATTACCATTCCCAATAACCACCCCTGATTACCACTCCCAATTGCCACTCCCAATTACCACTCTTGATTATCACACAATTATCACTCCCGATTGCCACTCCTAATTGACACTCCCAATTGTCACACACAATTACCACTCCCGATTATCACACACAATTACCACTATTAGGATACCCGATTGGCCACCTCAATTAATTTCTTGATTGTTTAGTGTAAAAGTGCGATGCCCGTTGAATATCTACTCTGGTTCCAGGGGATACAAAGTAGCCCTCAGTCTGAGATGAGCTGTAAGTTGGCGAACCTTGATCCGTGGGACCCTGCAATCATGAAGCTGATACAGAACAAGGATGAACTGAAGTGTAAAGGCTCAGTGGTAACTTCTTTGGAACATTCCAGCTTACTGATTCAAGATAAAGGTACTTGAAAGTCACTCTGAATTGCTCCCACCATTTGTTAGGCTGCTCTCTTTCTGGATGTGTTTTCGTTTTCAAACCGTTTTCAAAAATGTCTCCGTCCGCACGACAGCGTTAATTTCCAATTATGCAATTATCAGCATTTACAATAAGTTTCGTTTGCTGGTGTTCCCGTTTTCTGATGAAGTCTGCGATAGACAGACGAAACGCGTAAGAGAATAAAGAAGTTTTACAACTCAAGTTCGCCTCGAGTGCTGCCCATTAGTTTAGCTTAAAAAAAAAACAGTGTATGAAAACGGCGTTTTAGAAAATTGTCACTTTGGAGAGGGTTTTCTGCGAAAAGTTTCGTTTTCGATGACCATCGTTTACGTGTGGACGGAAGGCCGAACCGCAAACAAATCTTTGCGTTTTAAATCGAAAACAAATACATGGACGGGGCCTTACTTTCTCCTACCATCTTGTTTCTCTCTTGTGTTACAGAAGTGTCAGAGGTTCGATACAAGACGATCAAACCAAAACCAAATGATGACTATGGCTACACGTATGGCAAGACAGGAACGCTGACACCTGGAAATAAGATCCAAATCGAAGACGACTTTGTGCTAGTGGAGTCACATGACAAAAATGGAGAAAAACAAGTAAACTTCCACGCTAAAGTGCAGCCCAAGGCGGATGTAGTCACTCGGCAAGGCGCGGCTAAACCTGGCCTTCCGCTGAACATTCTGTTGGTCGGCTTTGATTCCACCTCACACGCTCACTTTGCGAGAAAGCTGCCTGGTATCTACAACTACCTCAAAAAGGATCTTGGCTCGTATATATTCAAAGGTTATGGTATTGTGGGTGATGGAACAACTCCAGCACTGACGGCCATGTTGGCTGGTGATAAGGAAATTGACTTGCCAGAGGCCATACGATCACAGTAAGTGCTTTATATACGAAAACTTTGCTATTTTTTATCCTTGGTGCCTTTCTCCCACTCCTTTTGCTGTAGCCTGCGTGAAGACGTCCTGTGTTCCGTCGCTGTGTTCCCTTTCCCGACTTTAGCGGGGACACAGGACGTCTGCACGCAGGCTATTTTTGAGTACCTCAATGTTTAAGTACCACTTAGCCAGGAAACTTAAAACGTAGACTCGGGATTCGAGCATTCATTCAATTAATTTTCTATACCATAAGCATCCTCGCATCCTCCCAGGCTCTTTTCCCTTCCCTTACCAGTACCACTTAACAGATTGAAATCAAATGAGTTATGGATCACAGGTCTCAAATGCATAGCTGCAACAATATTAAAAATGATCAACTTCAACAATATTAAGAATGATCAACTTCAACAATATTAAGAATAATCACCTTCAGTTTTCTCCTTCAATTTATCATCAGAGACATCACAAAGTATGGCGAGCTGTTTAACTTTCACTATATCATGATTCTCACTACATCACTCATACAGTTTCTTTTAAAAGGTTGGGAGAATCTGCATTTTGAGCTTGGGAAGTTGCTCGCAAGCTCCAGAAAGAAGTTCACTGTAACAGTCACGTGTCAGTTTGTAGGTTCATGCGAAGAGGAAGCCAAAACGCAAACCTAACACTAAAACTACCAAACTAAACCTAAAAATCACGAACAGCGCGAAAATACGCGACCCTCCTGCGAGCTGTTAATAATTAATCAAGTCTTTGTGTTTGTCTCTCAATCAAAAAGGCCTGGTGCGGAGTGCGTGGATCGTTGGCCATTCATATTCCCAGCGCTAAAGAAACACGGTTATGCTACTTTGTACTCTGAGGATCAAGCCACCTATGGGACGTTTTGGTATCGTCTACTGGGCTTCTGTGAGCCACCAGTGGACCATTATGGGCGGCCCTTTTGGCTCGCCGTCAAGAATGTGCAAGGCGACGAGGGCCTTGGCTGCATTGGGGCTGAGCCAGGCTATCGGAAAAGGTTCAATTACATAAAGAGTTTCTACGAGGGATACCCGAATAAACTGAAGTTTTCCCTCTCTTTCTTCTGCATTGGGCACGACGACTTTAATGCCATCGGGATGGTGGAAAAGGATTTAAAGCGTCTATTGGTTTTTTTGCAAGACGGTGGATTTTTGAACGATACCATGTTGGTAATCTTTGGGGATCACGGGACGCGCTATGGCGCTATTCGTAGCACCATGGTTGGCAAGCTAGAAGAAAGGCTTCCGTTTCTCTCTATTTCTTTGCCCTCTTGGTTCCGTCAGAAATACCCTGACATAGCCAAGAACTTGAAGACAAACACAGAAAGACTAACCACGCCCTTTGATCTCCACGCAACTATGAAGCACATGCTCAGCTTCCCGGAAAAGATTTCTACGAAATATGGAAAAAGTTTGTTTGAGGAGGTCGAGAAATCCCGCACATGCGCAAAGGCCGGCGTACCGGAGCACTTCTGCTCGTGCATGAACTGGAAAGTTGTGAACACGAGTCACCATCACGTCCAAAAAATTGCTGAGGTTGCAGTGAAGGAAATTAATGGCTTGATAGCCGCAAAGGAGCTCCAAGACAAGTGTTCTTCGTTGACTCTGCTGCACGTTTTGAGTGCTGTGAAGGTCGTGGGGGGCGACGAGTTTCAAACTTTTCATAATAGTGCGGATTTGCACGGGAGAGTGGTCGAAAAAGGAGAGCGACCAAAAGGTTTGTAAGGAAGCCAGAGCAAAGGCGTGTGATGTATTTTTAGGTTTGCAACCAATCTCTGGAGATTCAGAATACAAAGTTTATCTGGACCACGCTGTAGTCCCTTACAATAGACCCCTTCACGGTATTGAATGCATGATGGGTAATCAGGGCAAATACTGCATATATACATCCGTTTTTCTGATTAGTGGAAACACTCCAAATTGTCATTTACAAGCTTTCAGTGGTTCAGATTGTGAGCGATTTTACTATTAAACCGAGACTTCTCGCACGCGTCGCCGCCATGTTTCTTTGTTCTTGCGGCCTGATTACCCATCATGCACTCAGTACCGTGAAGGGGTCTATGAGAATGGCTAATATATCTAGCGTGCGACTTCAAACTCTTCTAGTATTTCGAGAAATTGAGGCAGCCATTCTTCTTAGAGACGATGAGCACAGTAGAACCTCGGCGGAAACGGGACAAATTGAGCAACCTAAGATTAGGCAAAGTCACAAAAACAAGGAATATGAAGACAGTTTTTTTATTTCATGGTTCCTCGCGTTGCCGTCGCGTAAACGTGGCTTATTCCCGTACCTCTCCTCTCTTCACATTCTGGGCCCGGTTTTTCAAAGCACAATTAGGCTAATCCTGGATTCGGTCTAAACTTTCTTGTCATTTTTTTAGCCTGAAAACGTGAAAGTTTCGTCCACAACGACTTTCTTGCTAGCGTTTTAAGCTGGAACAAGCTTTCTAATCCATCTTCGAACAAAACCAAGCAGTTTATTGGCAGAGAGGTCGAGAGAATGAATTTCGTTAATCTTGGATTAGCTTAATCGACCTTCCAAAAACCGGGCCCTGTTGTTTTTCTTGATAATTCTTTACTAACTTCTAGTCTGCACTGTTTTCTTTAGGCACTTGCCATTACCAGCTACAAATAAATACATCTCCTAACGATGGCATTTACGAAGTCACTGGCCATGTGGCCAACAAAGTAGCAACTGTCAATCTTGAAATGAGCCGGTTGGACCAGTATGGAAAGCAGCCCCATTGCATTATGGATACCCACCCGCTGATGAGGAAATTTTGCTACTGCCGCAGCCAATAAGGTTAGAGGTTAGAAGAGCTACATAAGGAACACTCTGACTCAGAGCATTTGTGTGGTGCGTAAACAGCCTGAGTTGGGATTATTTATTTATTTATTTATTTATTTATTTATTTATTTATTTATTTATTTCTATTTATTTATTTATTTAGATATTCATTTTTTTATTCAAGTCCCTGTGACAAGTTATATTGGTTTGTGGCGGTGCAAGGAAAAACAAATCAAACTTTACCAACGTAAGGTTGATGCGGATATGCTGAACGCCGTAAAGAATGAGTTGGCCTCTTGCATTGCCAAGTTATGATGCAAATTCTCCCAACCTTTTAAGAAGAAAGTGCACAGTGACGTGGTGAGAATTGATGTTTTAATCAGCTTTTTTATCTGGTCAAGCCATCAAATGCTAAGCTCTCCGTCCCGTGTGGTGCCGCGGCATCTCTGGTGAGAGACCAATGGAGAAAATCGGCGTTCATGACTTCTGAGAGGGTTGTGACTAAACTGGATACTCCAAAATCAGGTTTCCGAGAGAAGACTGGGACCAAAATAACGAGTTATCGGCGAAGTCGTCCGGAGCCGTTTACGAACATTGTGGACGAAAAAACGACCTCGGTTCGTCTGAAGCATGGTTCTGACACCGGAAGACAGTCAAATAAAATTCGGCACTGAAAAGGTTTTAGGGCCTCTTCATATGAGCCCGGTTGACCGGGCTGGCTCGGTCAACCGGGCCAGCCCGGTCGTGTGTTCATATGGGAAATTTCAGCCGGGGTAACCGAGATAGAGTGTCTATCGAGCAAAAGTTTTTGCCAATTCTGCCATTAAAGCCAAATTAAGAAGCAAGTACATTTCAGACTTGCATAGTTGAAACATTTTCATCCTGGTTAACCGGGCTGGAGTGTTCATATGAGAAACGGGCCAGCCCGGTTAACCGAGATCCCGGTCGCAAAGACCGAAATCTCGGTAACCGGGCTGGCCCGCTCTCTCATATGAACACATCGGAATTTTTACAAAGGAAATAGTAGGAGGGCGAGATCTCGGTAACCGGGCTCATATGAAGAGGCCCTTAGAAGGAAAAAATTAGCTCGGGGAGAAAATACTAAAGAAGAAAGGCTTGTTCTGGCTGATCTGGCACAGATGAATATTGGCACCGAAGATTAAATAAAATCCTACCGCGTGAACTGTTCCGGAGAGCGATTGAAACGGCTTGTGTACGATCCTGTGTTTCTTGATCAGTCTTAACTCCAGAAGACGAACACAATCACGATAAGACATGCAATCAAGATTTAAGCATTCCGAGCGAAAGTGCGAACTGTCAAAAATCACCACAGGAATGATAAGTAAATAGAAATAATAACGAAGCCCATAGAAGCCAACAGTTATAGACGGATCAGATTCCCACCGTATCCTAAATATATGTAGATATTTATCCGTATTTACTGTATTAGGATGGTTATATATATATGTTATTTTCATCCAAATCCACTATGTTCTCGAGCAAATGGCCGACTGAGCCGAAATGTTACAAATAACAGTAATATTGTCCTTTTCACGTTCAAGACAACAATGCTTCTTGTGTGTATCTGGTATTGACTGGTTACAGTTTCGACTCATGTCTTGAGCCGTTTCAGTTTTATTTGGAGTTGACCTCCCCGTCCATGTAAAAAGGAACACAGGCGGCGCGACGCGGCCAGCCGATTCGAACTAACGGAAATACGTCACGAACTTGCTAATGCGCGCCAAACAAACTTTCAAAACATCAACGTCATTCTCGTACGGTTTTCGGAACACGGTCCGAGCTGACGAAAATTTAATTTTTGATTCGGTCCCAGTTTCCTCTCGGAAACCTGATTTTGGAGTATCCAGTTTAGTCACAACCCTTCTGAGAGTGTTTAGCAGCTTCGTCAGAGTCGTCTCAGTTACGCAATATTCTGCTTACGTCAGTTTTTGTAAACTTAGTAACATAATGAAACGCCAAAAGGAAGTCATAAGAGCCGGCAGCTCCTCGTCAACAGTCTCCGGGCGCAATATTGCTAACTTCAGTGTGCTGGGGTTTTACCGTCATGAAGACGAAAATTCAACATTATGCCGAGATATTTGACTGCATATTTAAAACATTTTATCTGCTGTGCTCAATTTGTTGTATGGGCGAGGGGGCATCTGCGAATATTCCATTTCTAGTTGGGTTATACGTCAAAGCGGCCGTCTTGGCCAATCCCATATTTTGTCTACATCCGGGAAACATGTGACAAATCGAAAGCTGGAGTCGATCCTATAAACATTTACAAGTTTGAACTTTGTTTAAATCCTTCAAACAGATTTCGGCATTTTAGACATATTTTTTACCTACAGTAAAGTAGGTTTATACATAAAAACACTTTTAGGTTTAAATAAAACGAATTTGTTCTCTATTTCCGCTGTGCCAACTGTTGGTCTGCGTCACTCAGCGCAACAGGAAAATTTAAAGGTCGATGTGAATCTCCAATGCGCAGCGAAGAATCACTTCGCTGACGTCTCGAACATGCGCTCTTCGTCCGAGCAAAATAATGCATTGTGGGTAGGGAGCACTTTTGGGCGTCACGTGTGAGGTGCAAAGTTATACATCGCTCCATTGCGCAGGTCTGGGATGTTGACGTAACTGTGGACGTTTCGTAAGAACTGCACCTGATTGGCTGCTAAGTGAATGGTCGAGTGAGCGCACATGCACAGGGGCTCCGCACTTGGTCCGCCTCTGGTGAAGGAGTATTGTTGGTCTGAAGGATTCCGCTGGGGGGTGATAAGAGGGTCTTTGTAGCTGTGTGTAGGTTGCACGAGTAACCCGCTATGAGCTGAACCTTCTTTTCGGCGACACTTGGCTCGACGATTCTGGAACCAGATCTTTGACAGAAGAAAATTGATGAAACTGTCAGTGAAAGGCTGATTGGGGGAATAGATTATGAGTAAATGTACTGTGGACCTGAAGGTCTTGATGTGTGTATTGTTGAAGAAACAGACAGACAGACAGACCGAGTGTTGTGTGTGACATAACAGAGAAAGTTTTGCTAGTATCTATCGCAAGTGTTACCCAGGTAACTAAGAACACTCATGACTACGATCCAGTAGCGCTAGTTTCCGCTGACCTACCTGTACTCTGGCTTCAGATAACCCGAGTCTTTTGGCAAGCGCCTCACGTGTCAACGGGTCAGGATAGCGAGTCTGGCTGAACAGGTTTTCTAACTCGTTTAACTGGTCTCCGGTAAAGTTCTTCCGATTTCTTGGTGGTTTTATCCTTTGAGGGTACTTCGAGGTAGTCTCAACTGCATATTGTATAGATAAACAATGCGAGGCGCAGTAAATCAACCAGTATTAAAACCTTTTATAAAATAACTATGATACTACGCGCGTCGTGATTGGCTAAATAACCGTGTAAGATGAGAGTATATTACTCGGTGGCCTCGTAGTTTCCCTACGCTACTCTCGTGTTCTCCCAACTTCTCGCGTGTTTAGGTAAGGCTATATTACGCGGGAACGCGTTAGTATGAATGAAGGCATTTCTAAAGATGAAAGAACATATAGTTTACTCATGCAATATAATGGCAACGTATATCTCCAAACATGGTCCAAACAAGTTTGGCAGCATTCTTGGCCAATCAGGAGCAAAAGCAAAACTTGCATGATTGCGATCTGCTTGCGCGAGCAAACGAATGGCGATGGTGTTTTCTTACATTCTGCTGATATTGATCTTTTCAAAGTAAAACCAATCGCAATTAGTTTAATTGGCTTCTGGTTGTTTATGGTGTTTTCGTACACCACGGCTCTGTTGGTTTTAATTCAGTTTACGAAATTCGTCCAAAAACCGCTCTGTCACACGGGGTCATTTTTCTCAGTCATCCTTATGATTTCTAATTATCATTTTCGTCTTCTTTCTCTTTATCTCGGTACGATACAAAGATCGTTATTACTACAGCAAGTGATAAAGCCTATCATTTGATCATTATTCTGCAATTATCGTATCACCTTATCGAATATAGCAATAATTAATGACTGATTACTATCAAGCCCTTCTGCGCTTTCAGCATGAAAGCCAGAATTGATTACGCAGGTCGTTTTCTCCAGCCCTGAAGCTCGAAAAAGTGTGAGAGACTGTTCACTAATTACTGAAGCATCCTTGCTGTTGAATAAGTTCCAAATAGACTCGCATTATCAAAATGTTGCTGACGTTACATTGGGTCCGCAGGCAAATGCTAAACTGACCACCCTAGCTAGTTCTATTCTTTAAGGTCCTGAAATGATAACTCTTAATGAGCACGTTATCGGTGAGCAGAATTCATTTTTGGAGTACTGAAGTGTAATTTGGACCGAGAAACGTGGCATACGGCTAGAGGGTTCAGTTTCATTTTTGTAACTCACCCTTTGTCGTACGCGTTGTGTGAGTACTCTTGAGCTCTGCTGTTTTCCTTTTCTCGTTGATTTCTTCTTTTGTGCTGCCCAGTATCCCTGCTATGCTGAAAGGCAGATCCGATGCACCCGGTACCAGATTCGCGTTTGATTCACCTGCTTTCACGCTTTCTGTTTCCGCCATAACTGCTGTCGTGGCAAATCCCTCTTGTAGGCTTGTGCGTCGTAGAAATTCTGAGAACTGGCAAATTCTGATTCTTGCTCCTTTTTTACGATACACTGTCAGCAAAATAAGCGAGCGACAGTTCCACTATGAGCGTATTTCACTCTTGGTATAGATAGCTTTGACAGCGCTCTTTCGGTATTAAACAAGTGAAATTTCTGAAGATTCGTAATTAAAAAGTCATCAAATTTTAATTTGTTTCATTGCTTAATTTAGTCTTTGACATTTGATTGGAACATCGATAAGCTTTCGACTCCATGCGCAGCTTTTTTACTTTTTTACAATGCTCAGGTCGTGCTGAACAAAAAAAGGACCAATAATTCTATTTCGAGCTTATGACCTTTAAATTTAAATCAAACTAACCACATCAAACTCACCGTACTAGCACGTGGACATGGAACACCCGCTGTGGCAATAATTTCCTTTTAATTAAAGTTTTCACTTTGATATATGGCGATAGCAGTGACATGCACCGACTCCACGCCCTTCTTGATTTGCCCTGATAATTTACAAAACCACCAAGTTGATTTGTTTTTCCCGCTAATTATTAATTTTCCCTGGAGGGGAAACTTTGTAGATTTAATAGACACAAAAATCGCGTGTACATAGCGTATTTGAATGTCGTTGGCTTATCCAAAACCTCATCAATGAAATGTTAGGCGCAGAAGCGAATTACGGCTTTGCCTGTTCCATTAGATAGCAAGAGAGAGACAGGGCAAGGACTTGACAGAAGATGCCAGATTTGGTCTCATAATTTCTGCCAAGGCACTAAACTGATTTTCATTTCAAGCAGCGTTACAAGTGCATTGATTACTCATTCATGGTTAAAACGTGTTGTTTTGCTCTCTTGTGTGCGATAAACCGATTATACCGCCATGTTTTATTCATTGAAGACATACGGCTTGTGTCACACTGACATCATAACAGCTCAACGCCTCAAGAACGAAATGTGAGCACAAAACTATTTTCTATTATTGGTTGACGATTTTCGTGCTTGACCCAGTAAGTCCAGTTGACATCGGTTCGCGGGGTCGAAATGTTTGGGACAGTTTTCACGGGTGTTTCAAACTAAGCCACAAGTCGACCTCTTATTTATCTTGATCCCGCAATTTTTGCTGTGCGTGACAAAATAATCTTTTTTGTGAAACAGATGTTTGTGGGATTATAGAGGATATCAAAGTGAGTGAAGTCGACTCTGAAAAACTGGTGCATTTAAAAAATCTGCACTTTATTGAATAAACGGCTGCGACAACTGGATACCTTTTTTATAACATTCATCAAAAAATAAATAAATAAATACTCAAGTCATGGTGATCTTCGGAAAAAGAATAATCTTTTAATTAATTAACAGTTTGATTCTCAAGAAAGATTTGGTATATTTCCCACTATTGCTCCACGTAACGTCTCAATAATAATGGTGATTAGGAATCATATAATAATGTGTGACGGGCTTTAGGAGTTAGTTTTCTCAAAGCCAACTCAGTGGTGTTTGGACAAATTAAATCGCGGACAAAGTCCTAACGGACGGCCGAGTTAATTACTCATTCACAGCTCACGCTTTGATCAGTAGAAGGGAAGGGGTACGTTAGAGCAGAAGATAATATGCAGAGAGGAACGAGAGGGACTCGCTTAGCCAAGTGAATGAAGAAAGTTCAAAGATAAAATACAGGCCGGTTAGGATGAAATCAGGTGACAGCGTTAAGTCTATTGGAATGGAGAAAAGAGTTGGGTTGAAGTTATTGGACAATGCAGATGATGTCCAGTGGAAAGGAAAAAGGTTGGGTTGGGGAGCTGAAGGGAGGGAGCAATTACCCTTCGAACATCCTCCGTCCCCGACGACTGGGGTCCGAGCCTACATGGCCACAAGATTCCATGATTTCCAAGACTTTTCCGTGGCTTTTAATAAAATCACATTACCTCAAAATATGACAGCTATATTACAAACACAACACGAAGTACTCTGGAAAAAGTTTTGATGCTTAACAAAAGTTTCCAAATGTCTGTATTTAGCATGCGCGCACATCCAACCTCGAGATCGAAAGCACAACATAAAATTGTAGAAATGACTTCAAAGAAAGTTTTAACGTTAAAATTAAAAGTTGCGTCCAATCAACCCTGGGACTGCTCGCAGTCTGTCAAGAGACATGCAGCCTCCTTTTCCCACCAGGATCATGCAGCGAGGCCCAAGTGGTGGGCGAACGAGTCACGAGGGGCCATTCTCCGCTAACCCGCACCGCATCCGAACTAAACACTGACATACACTCAACTCTCTCTAAGTGGGCACCTTTCTAAGGCGGACAGCATGAAGATTTGGTCCTTGCCGATTTTCAGTTGTTTCTCTGTAACTGAACTCTCGTTAAGACGGACACTAAATGCTAGTCCCGAGAGTGTCCGCCTTAGAGAGAGTTCACTGTAGTCTATGTGGACACGGCACCGGTGTTAAGTGTAGTTCGGATGCGGCGCAGACTAATTCCCCGCCCGCCCTGATTCTCGCTACTTGTGCGCTGACACGATCTTGGAGAGAAAAGGAGGGACTGCTGGCAGTCTAAGCCCCTGAAAGATCGGTCTATTAACCCTTAGACTCCCAAGAGTGATCAACTCCAACTATCTCCTTCAGTTTTTTCACAAGAATTATATCATACAGTAAAGAGAACTTCGCTTTTGATACCTTGCGAGGATGAAAGCTGATTAAACTATAAATTCTCTCTACATCACCCACACATTTTCTTCTTGAAAGGTTGGGAGAATCTGAATTTTGAGCTTGGGAGTGAAAGGGTTAAGGACCCGTTCACACAAAAGTGGGATCGATCCGAGACTGTATTTTTAGTGCGCGTTCACACTGTCAATGAATCAGTTTGATCGAACTAGGAAAAAGACGACTGTTCACACTTGGCTCGCATTTAGCCAGCTTGATCTATCTCAGCCATCGTTCTAACTGGTAGTGTGAACCGGCCCTTGGGTTGCGCCACACGGAAGCATTTTCACCTCCCGTCTACACGAAAACGATTGAATTCGGCGATAAAAACGCATCTGTATGTTCGACGAAGCACAGCCAAAACTTCTTCGTTTTCACGTACGCACCACGAGGGCCAATACACACTGAACTCGACGCATTAACTGCACACGAAGACAGTAAAATGGGCAGTTCAGTTCTTGCTTTCAACAGTCACCCTAAAACGGCTTTATTGGCCTTACGACAAGCTGCTATACCTTGGAATCCCAGTTCCAAAGTAGTTTTGCTGGACCATTCGTTTTAAGATCGATCTCGGCACGTGAATGTTCGGTATCGAAGGTGGTGTGGTGAACACGTCCTTCATGTTGGCGCGCTCTCTTTCTGGTCGCCATGATAATGCTGTTGATGGTCGGGGTTGAGTGGCTGGCTTAATATGCCCTCCAATGAGATGGCTTTTGTGATGATGCTTTCTTGACTCAAACTGGTCATCCCAGGCAGAGACTGACAACAAAGAGGTAAAAAGGACAACTGATTAACACAACATGGCAAACCTACTGATTAACACAAGCTATTATCACATTTCAGATTAAAATTCTTCAAAACCATACAATTTGGAGCAGCACGTACCTATACAGTAAACTCTCTCTAAGGTGGACACCCTCGGGACTAGATTTAGTGTCCGCTTTAGAGAGGTGTCCACTTAAAGACAGTTGACTGTATAGCTATGTAATGGGAGGTTCCCCAGGTTTAAGACATCTCATATATGCACCATTTTTTGTTGGGGGAGGGGAGGGTGGATCACAAAGTTGCCATAGCAGCAAGCCTTAAAAAGTCAAAACTAAGATTGACAAAAATTTGAATTGGAAAAGCTCTAAAACTTGTCTGCTCAATGCTGTGCAGTAGAAGACCTCTGTTTCATTCAAGTCTAAGTTGCCTGTCATTTGAGGAGTGGGTGATTTTCATCCTTAAAAGAGGGAATTTTGCGACCATGAGAGTGAAAGAATTAATATTTTGTGTATCAAGGTTAGAACAATACTGATTGGTACCTTCAAACAAAGCTTTGGCACTTGTCAGATACTTTTGTGAAATAGTTTCCGGATCAGATGCATTCCTGGCTTGTGGAACTACTGAGATATTGACAAACAAACAAAGAATAGGAAACACCAAGAGAGAGAAAATAAACCAACACAGATGTACAACATGTCTATTAAAACTGTCACAATTTATACAACAAGACTAAATTATAATATTCAGGAGTTCACAACTTATACTTACAGGTATACAAAATATGTATGTACTGTGATGTGTCGTTTGCTAAATTCAAAATTAACAATAAAAATGTAAACCAAACATTTTGTTATGATTCAGGTTATCCCTGGAAAATTATACCAATAGCCAGGTGATTCCTTATCCTTGGAAAGATTTTAGCATCAAGCTGAAATTGTGGGTCCTAACCAAAAAACCCTGACAAATGTCAATGTTGGAAAGGTTGGAATCAACTATAGATTTCCAAAAATGTTAGAGTGAGACTTTGGCAACACAGCTTTCAACAAAAAGCTGTTTGCAAGTGTACCGTCAAGTGGCTATCTAGTAGTACATATACTAGCGACTAATAAACATATCATCTTTGCATCTTCTAACTCTAACAAACCCTCATTCCTGGAGAAAAGGCTCTCATCTACAAATGAATTTCTAGAAATCGGTCTGTATCTATCCTGGGTACTGAAAGGAATAAAAGAAATACACAGTTTGTACATTCATACAGTGCAATCCCTGCCTTTTGCCTTGTTTCAACAGTTTCAGATATTTATTTGTTTGGGAGAGAATGAATTAATATTATAGATAATACACTTACAGTCTTCTGCTTTGTAGAAATCTCACATTCCTTGCATGTGTGAAGATGCCATGTCCCTCTTTACAATGGAAGTACTGCACTCCTCTGTACAGACCACTACTGTGACCAACTACAGTGAGAAAATCAGTCAGAAATAAATATCATGCAACCTAGATTGCAGGCAAATGATATAAGAAATAAAACTTTGTATCCCCTTCTCCCACCCTACCTGGGAGGGTTGTCTAGGGTGAGGAGGGGGGGGTTATGGTACTTAATAGAATATTCAATTTCAGCAGCGTTCCTAACTCAGCTACAAAAAAAGAGTAACACAAGTAAAGTTTTCTGCAATCTAAATATCAACAGTGGGTCGTAAATAATGCAGGGATAGCTGCATAATACTGTTGCAAAACGCTAATGTTTTGAAATCTATTTTTCTACCGTAGTTATCAAACAAAGGACGGATCTTATGGATATTAACCCGTGCACACGATACACGTGTGAAACTTGTAGTTTACACGAGGCACACAATGACACAACTCGTTTTTCTTTGTGTCTATACGTACCTCTCCGATCGAGTTCGACCCCAACCCAATCACCTTCCTTCGCAACAAGACTCCCGGTGAATCTAACTGTTCCCGGCTCTATCTCGCCTCTCCATTTCACTTCGACTCTCGCACCGGCATTGATGTTGTGAAAAAAGACCATGTTGGTCGAAATACTTTACTTTGCTGCATTCAGAACCAAGACTACGACAACTCGCGGCAAAAAGCTGCTTCTATCCATTAATAGGATTGGCTAATTTGGAGACAATTTCTCCAAAGGAACCAATCAGAATTTACTTTAGAAATTCGAAGAGTCTGAGCGTTGCTATAGAAACACTCGAACATAGCAACAGTGCAGGATATAGCAACAGGCGGACATCTTGGATTTCAAAAGTTGGCTCGAACTGCAGCAGAGAGGTGGTCGTTCGCGTTCGATAAAATGGCTCTTCCACTGCTTCCAGGAAACAGTTTTGACAGAAAAGTAAGTTCTCATACGTTACATGATATCCACTGAATAATTTGACGGAGGTACTATGGAAAATTACCCTGTGAATTCGGGCCTGTGTCCATAACCATTTTCGCTTTGCTTTCAGATTGGAAAGACGAAATTTCATAAGTCACAATTATTCGACTATCGCAACGACGTCTCAGCCTACGTTGGCGAAGAGAAGGCAGGAATCGGTAGGTATTTCTGGGCTCACCAGTGCTTTGTTACTATCACATGAAATCGATAACTTAATTTGGATAACTGAATTTCAGTTCGTTGAATAATGTGATCTGTCGATTTTATGATGCTTGTACAGGCGGTGATCGGTTACCAGGGCAGAAACCAAAGGCAAGGCACAGTCATTTCCCACAAGGAATCGGACCCGAAGCACCAGCATGGGTAGCTTTCGACCGACAGGTACGTTGCTGAAATATATCCCCAGTATTGTATCATCCGTAATGCTCCTCAGATAACTTCAGGGTTTTGCCTAGTAATAATTTCTACCCTGACTCCTGCTATTAAATTCCCCATGACTTTATCTTGTCTTCTTCAGTAAAGTAATACTATTACCAGCTGTAACAGTATATAAAGATACTGTGTTACAGCTGGTTCTAGTAACTTTACTAACCAAATATACTCAAGTATTTTAATAATATTAATAACAATAGTAATTTATTTGACCACCCAACTGATGTTACTCTTTGCCACAGGTTTTATGTTTTGATGCCTTTTTCCAAGAAGCTGTCCATGAAAAACGTGAAGAACAGTACAGAGTAAGGAGGTATGATGCCACTTTAGTTTGTTTACATTGGAGTAAAAAACATGGAGTTTCTCAAGACAGCAGTACAGAGGATAACTAGTTGTATAACATGTAACCTTTCCATAACCAAAAATGTTGACATCTTTATCTATGCTACTTTTTGACCTGCTAAAAATTTTTCAGATGCAAGATCTATTTTTATCTGGAAGATGACAGCATTCAAGTTATCGAGTCAAAGGTTGAAAACAGTGGCATCCCTCAAGGTGAATATTCTCTTTATTTTAGACTTGTTACCATAGTTTTTTATGCAATCAATTTTTGCATACTTACTCAGTATCAATTAGATTTCGCCTAATGTCGAATAATGTAAATGCAATGTCTAAATAAAGTTCAATCAATCTTTCCTTTGCATACTTTACTAAAACAAAGAGCACAGAATGAAATCGGTAGGATGTAGTAAAAATATTTTTAAGCACAACAGAAATATCTAACATCTACCTTTATGCCGTCTACCTAGGGACTCTCATTCGCCGTCATCGTGTTCCCTTACCACCACCCAATGATGACCAGTTCTACACTGTGGAGCACTTCAACATTGGCAAAGAAATCATGCTTTACTCAAGGACTTTCAAAATTACTGTAAGTAGAAATTTAGTTTAGAAAGTGTTTTTGTTTTCTTTTGTTTTGTTTTGTTTAGTTTTGCATTTGCATTTACTCACCAGTCATTATTACAATAACTATGTAAGAATCAACTAGCTGAGTTTTGTTTTTGTGATTTTTCCTTGAAGGGTTCTGATGAGTTTACCCACAACTTTCTGCGCAAACTTGGTGTTCGTGTTAACAACCCAGAGAACATTCCCAGGGATCCATACTCACAACATCGAAAGGAAGTGAGTAAAATCATATATCATGTATTGTAGCTACAACACAGTAATTAACTTTCAAAATATTTACATGAACTAAAATTTACTCTGGATTTTGCACATCCAGGCATACAGTGTGACAGCCGGCCAATTTACTGTTTGAATGTTTATACATAACTTTGACCATATGTTCCATTTTCCTTGTGGCAGATGGTGGAAAGTATGCAACCCCTACGGCCTTATGAGAAGGAGGACACCCTCAAACAGTTTCTGCAGTATGACCGCAATGTCCTACGATTCTACTGTTTGTGGGATGATTCTGACAAGTAAGTTAGAGGACTCCTTTGGCCGAAATATTTTTGGTGTTGGTCTCAATATTGGTTTATGGTGTTAGTCTCATGACCTACAGAGTATAGTTATCATCTAATAAAAAGAGGTGATACTGTAATATTTGTGAAATGTGTGATTTATTAGGTACTAGTAAATAGAGCGGTTTTTGGATGACTGTCGAAAGTAATTGTGTGATTGCTTTGGTTTTGCGTTTCCTTCACTTTCGGATTGGTCCACACTAGTTGGTCAGCATGCTCAGCCAATCAGGAACAAAACCAAAACCAAAACCAAACACTTCTCACACAAGCAATGGCGTGTACTCGCACTGCTGATTGAAAAGTAAAACCAAACACAAGACCAAACGCAAATTACTTTGGCTTCCAATTGGCTGAACTGTTTTCTCTCAGTCTCTGTGATTAGCCTGTGTGATTACTTTGGTTTTCGTTTTCAACAGTCATCAGAAAACGGCTCTAAAGTACACAGTCTAGTACATGTATATAACTTAATATCGTATCCTTGGTAGTAACCATGTCATTTTATGCTGCAGTATGTTTGGCGATGCTCGTGAGATGGAACTGCACTACTTTTTGGCAGATGACACTGTTGAGATTGTGGAAAGAACCCCCTCCAATTCTGGCAGAGATGCTGTGCCAATGTTCCTTCGGCGTCAGCGCCTACCAAAAGTAAGCTGCTTGTTTTGTACTGATATATAGCTTAAAAACATTGCAGAAAATATCACAACAATTGAATGTTGCTAAGGGGCTGTTAGTTCTAAACAGATTGATGGTGTTTACTTATTTTACTCTAAGAAATTGATGAAAGTTACAGACTGCAGTATTAAATGAGTATATATAATAGTAAGAGGTCCTGTGCTACATCACCCTGTATTTACATGTCTTGCTTGCTGAACTACACAGGAACCAACCCCTTTGTACCAGCCTGGTGAGATCACAGGAAGAACTGTGTTGAATGTGTTTGGTCCCATGGGACATGGAGGAAGATGGATTCTTGACAGTCTAAAGGTATTGTAAAGTGTACATGTGTCTATCATGAACAGAAAACATGGCAAACAATTTCGTGCTTTATAAAAGTTGGCGTAGATCATGGAATGGACTGTCAAATGTTTAACTTTTATGCTTATTACTTTAGTGTCACACCTGTGATAATCTGCACATACCTAAGTGCTTCTCTTTGGTTTTCAGACTGGGGCAGTTCACACTGACTACTATCACGACAGTGACTTGACTATAGGATCAGTCATCAACGTTTGGGGCAGAAGATACAGGATTTGTGACTGCGATGAATTCACCAAGGAGTACTACAGATCTAAGTATGGTTTGGGTAAGTTGTTCACTCTACTTTCTTCATTTCACTTCTATAAGCACATAAGTTACATGTAAAAATGTTTGTGGGCCAACAATGTAGAACTGTGATATCCAATTTGGACAGAAAAATTGGGATCAAACTAGTTACTCTATGTGAGATGGATTTAATTAGCATTAGAGCCGTTTTCGGATGACTGTCGAAAACCAAAACCAAAGTAATTACACAGGCCAATCACAGAGACTGAGAGAAAACAGTTCAGCCAATAAGAAGCCAAAGTAATTCACGTTTGGTCTTGCGTTTGGTTTTATTTTCCAATCAGCAATGCGAGTACATGCCATCGCTTGTGTGAGAAGTGTTTGGTTTTGGTTTTGGTTTTGTTCTTGATTGGTTGAGAATGTTGCCAAACTTGTGTGGACCAATCGGAAAGCGTAGCAAACGCAAAACCAAAGCAATCACACGATTACTTTCGACAGTCATCCGAAAACAGCTCTATTTTGTTATGTTGTTTGTTATGTTGTTTGTTATGTTGTTTGCTTTGTTGTAATAAACAATGTTTTGTTTTACAGAGGACTTCCCACCAATCAACTACAAGGCTGCTCCTCAGTCCCTCCCTCCACGTGAGATCCCCCCATACAATGGCTTTGGTTCAGAGGTAGATTCACTGTGCTCCTGTCTCAGCCTGATCCCCAAACCACCCAAGCGAGATTTCATCAAGTTCATGGAGAAGGACAGGTCAGTACACTATTATTTGAATATTAACATAAACACATTTTTCAGGCATGTACTTATAATTTGTGTCAGGCACAAAATTTGGGAAAGCTAATTATTCTTTCTTGGTTTTGCAGGCATGGCTTGGAGAGCAATGTATTGCGCTTCGTGGCTCGGCTAGATACTACTCGTCCTATTGACATGGACAGAAGGTTAGGACCTGGATGTTGTATGATCTGTACAATATTTTGATACTGCATATATTTAATCAATGTCCAATTCATTTTTCTTTTGTAGGTTTATAATCTCATACTTCTTGTCGGATGACACAATTCTGGTATTTGAGCCCCCACAAAGAAACTCTGGAATCCTGGGAGGCAAATTTCTTGAACGAGGTCAAATCAAAAAGCCAAATGGTGTTCAATCTTATGTTGCGCAGGTGAGCTACAAAAGGACCAGTTGTTATATGATAAGTTTTGTAGTATGATTTATTGGTTCAGTTTTGTTAGATTCACAATATCCTTGGTATTTATCCTTACTCTATGTGTCTTCCTTTGCCACACAGGATCTCTATATTGGTGCAAATGTCATGTTTCACAAGCACAAATTCATCTTGATTGATGCCGATGAGTATGCCGTAGACTACATGGAGAAGCATGCCAGGGAATTTCCACAGGCCAACATCCAGTTCATCCTGCCTCGGTTGAGGAATATTCTAGACACCAAGTATGAGGACGTGAAGGCAGCATTCAGTGGAAGGGACCCAAATGCCATTGGAAAGATAACTTTCTCAACATTCATGTAAGTTGCAGTCATGTAATAATTATCTTGTTGGGCACTTCATATATTCATACTGTATACTACAAGGCCCCCCTGTTTGGGTGTTTGACTTTCACATGGCTATATACTGTTGGGTATAGGTGGCAAATAGGATGTGACTTGCAAAACTCTATTTTCGTATGCATTGTGTGTTTAGAGATCCTTCAAATACTTATAAGACTTACAAGCTTTTCTTCTTTGCCAGGGATGTCTTGAGGACATTTGGCAACAACATGTTAACTGAGCATGAGAGGCTGACTGTTTGCAGATACTTTGGAGATGCTAAGGTATGTTCACACCTGAATTACAGGTGCAACAAGCTGTTTAGTGGATACATCTATTATAGCCCTAGGGGGAGGGAGGGAGCTACGGATCCTCATAATATTTTGGGTGGGAGTGTATACTGGTCAATTCCTGAACTGTCACCCTATTACAGACCAAAGGTACAAATTCTATACCCTATTTCAGACTAAAATGATTGATTTAACAATACCATTAATGAGTAGTATATGGCTTATATTATTGAAATTATATGCTCTGTGATCCTTTGATAATAAGCATCTGATGAAGTTAAGACAGACTGACTTCAAATTGTTACATTACTTTTGATGACAAAGATTTCTGAGATGCATGTCAACCAAGTTTCTAAAAAAATGTGAATAACCTTAATGTGGACTGTGTCATTTCGTATTTTCAGACAGAGGAGGATCACCTTCATGCAATAGTGGCAGCTGTACAGGAACAGCTGAGGAAAGCCAACTTTGAAGATTTCTCTAACATGCTGGACTCGTGCAAACATGAGGATATAGCTGGGTATGACTTACAGTGTGCACTGTATGTTAATTATTCAAGATAAACAGTCACAACAACCTTCCTGATCCAAATCAGTTTACTGGTAATATTGATGTTGTTTTTGTACCTTTTTTTTAGAACTGGATTTATCCCCTTCAAAGAGATGCAAAATGTTTGTAAACGGTTCAATGTTCCCGTCAAGAAAGAAATGCTGGAGGAGCTGCTAGAGAAAGCTAATAAGGACGGACAGGAAGAAGTGGAGTATGCACGCTTCCTGAAGCTGTTGAACTGGAGAGACTCCCCTGGTAGGTGAACTTGTTTCAGGTTTTTCTCTGTGAATTTGAGCACGGAAAACATTCAACTCCCCAGCTACAAAACATTGCAGCCCCTGAAAACCCTTACCCTATTTCAGACCAAAATATCTGATTTTCTGTACCCTATTTAAAACCTGACTCCAAAATGTATACCCTGTTTCAGCCTGACCTCAAAATGAACATTCCCTATTGCAGAGATTATTTTTCTGTTGCAAGATTTTCACCCAGTGTTTTCTTCCATTTGCCATGCAATGTCCAAGGCAAAATTATACCCTATCCAGACCAAAAAGACAAAATCTATATACCCTATTCCAGACTAAAAATGCTTGAAAATGATACCCTTTGGGGCAGCACATCCTATATGGCTTATAGGAGTACCCCCCTCCCCTCCCCCAGGTTTGCAGCCCAGTTTCCACAAGGAGACTTGTTCCCAGGACCAAGTTATTTTTGAGTATTATCACTGTAGTCATATTTTGGCACTTATAGGTCAGCATTTGAGTGATTGTTTTTGTTCATTTTCGCCAATAATTCATTCTTTAAATTTGGTCTTGCGCTCCTTAAAGTGCCTATAAACCTTCAGACGTTACGTTTTTATATGAAAGTAGGAAGTGATCTAAGCAACTTATACTCAAAGAAACTCCGTTCCGAAGCGT
Organism: Plumapathes pennacea; assembly: GCA_964036295.1. Taxonomy (NCBI): domain Eukaryota; kingdom Metazoa; phylum Cnidaria; class Anthozoa; order Antipatharia; family Myriopathidae; genus Plumapathes; species Plumapathes pennacea. The sequence goes on along the minus strand of OZ038466.1, from coordinate 8,373,295 downwards.
TCTTATACTTTTTTCACGCGGTTGAATTCAGAATTCCGAAATCTAGACCGAGCGACATGGGAGACTGGGTCTGTGACGTCAGATAAGGGACTGGCGTCGCTTTGGCGTCTCTTTGCCTTAGTTGTTTTTTTTGTCTTGGTTACGTTTTTCTCGGCAACACATCTATGAGGCATAATTCTCACCTCGCCAACTGCAAAATCTGTGTGAAAGTTTTTTTTGACAAGAAACAAGTTCCTCCTCTGACGTCATAACCCAGGCTCTCGATCGAAAAACTTTGCGCGGTCAGACTCAAAATGGCGGTCAAAATCGCATGTTTGCCGGGCGGAAAAATATATAAATACGCTTCGGAGCGGAGTTTTTTTGGCCATAAGTTGTTTAGATTACTTCCTACTTTCATATAAAAACGTAACGTCTGAAGGTTTATAGACACTTTAACAATAACCTTGATTGTGATTATATAATGACTGTGTAGGATCAGAAATAGTGCATCCTAATTCTGTTTGATTTTTTTCCCCCTCCAGTTGGTGCCCAGAAATTTGTCCCAGTTTCTGTATCAGACATAAGAGCTTCGGTAAGTCATGCACATTTATAGTTTACGTAAATTTCTGCCCTTCGGCAAAAATGCTGTTCCAAGCATATTACCTTGCCATTGACCAACTGTCCAATCATTGTTGCAGGAGCGTGTTGGTCCCAAGGAAGCATCTCTGCTTGTTAACTACAAGAGCCTCCTCCAACTGTTACTGCAAAGCGAATAACAAGACACTTTCTGATTTTGTCCACATATATCAGACCTCTTTTGAGCAAAATCAAAGGAAACATTAATTTTTTACATGTTCACCTGTAAAGCAAAAGTGGATGAGATGGAGTTGCTAGAACTGGCATATAAAGCAATAAAGCTCTGGAATAGTGTACATAACGTAGTTACTTTAAGCAAAGAATATTTTACCGGATGTGTATAAATTAACTTCCGCAGTTTTTGTGCAAATAAATATACCTGTGCAAATAGATCGCACGATTGGTCTGTTGCTCTTGTTTTTTTTTGTTTTTTTTTCCAGCTTTAAATCGGATAACTGAATAATAGTCGAACTATGTGAACCAGAGAACATGAAGAAACAACCTACAGCTCTTGCAGTCTGCCATCTTTATTACGAGGGACACCCCGGCCCCAATGAATCATGGGCAGTTCGTTACTAGGTCTTGCTCAATTATATTCCATTTCTTATTAAAATGAAACGGGGCCTAAATAAACATTTGAATACTCTGATCTAATTAACGCAAAACTAATGAAATGTCGCGCCCGTAATTGCATTTATTTGCCCGGTTTACTAACCGGCGCAGAAATATTGACGGTTTCTAGCTAAAACAAATACAATATGGAAAAACAGTCTAAATACTAGAAAACAGTCTGACAAACGTTTCCTTCCAATTCTTGATGTATTTCATGATACGGGCAGTTCCATCTGACCGGGCATCCTTAGATTAGTCTCGGGCTGTCCTCAGGAAAAAGTTTCTTTCGCAGATTCACTGAGGGCTTTATCTTATGGTGCCTGTTGCAAAGAAAATTTGTAGCAGTTTGTTTCTTTATAACATTGCTTTTTTTAGTGGACATAACTTTGTCTTTCTTTGAGTAAACACAATTAACCATTTCGCAACCTGCTCCGCAGTATCTTCTTATGTACGTACAGAGAAGAAGCTCGGTCTTATTGAAGTCAATACTATTCTAAGTCTGACTGCAAGAAAAGGAGACATGGACAGTTGCGTAACTGATTTTGTCGAAGGAGTATTCCTCCTGACACTTACCATTCCTTTCTGTGTTCTGGGAATTCTTGGAAACGCTGTTGTTTGTGTGACGATTTCTTTCACACCCTCAATGCGGAAGAGCTGCAACTTTCTTATAGGCAACCTGGCGGTAACGGACCTCCTGACTCTGTTGATTGTCGAACCCTTGATTTGCACCATTCTCGTGAATAGAGTTCATAATGGAGATTGCGTCGAACAGCTGGTACGCGTAACACGAGCTCTGGGTTACTTTTTCTGCTGTGCTTCCATTCTCACCATCACAGCCATGAGCTTCGATCGTTGCTTCGCTGTCTTGATGCCATTTCGGTACAAAATACTTGCTAATAACCAAAATGTTGCCAGAGGCGCAGCAATCATTTGGGTTTTGTCCATTGCGGTTGGACTTCTCGAGGGATTTAAAATTTTCCCCAGGAGCACCTGCTCATTACTGGTAAAAATAGTGCTCTCCATTTTGTATGCCGTAATATTAATATGCTACATGTCCATCTTTATCAAAATAAAGAAGCAAGCCAAAATTCGGGCACAGATGCGATGTGGGAATCAGGAAAATGCACGCAAAACAGAAAAGAGCCTCGTCAAGACAATCTCACTTGTGACTGGGATTTTTACGGTTTGCTGGGCACCATTTGTCTACTCTATTCTTGTTAGACCCGATCAAGCTTTTGAAGATCCATTGTTTCGCTGGTCCGCGATGGTCGGGGTGGCGAGCTCAACTGTGAATCCCGTGGTCTATTTCTACAGCAATAAAGATTTCAGGAAGGCAGCCAAGACGATTTGCTGTGGCAAAAAGTCCTCTCAACACAGGCCGACTTCTAAACTAGTCTTAAACAACCGAGTGTGTAATACTAAACACAAATGATACGGGTTAGAATAATTTTTTGCTCAGTAAATAATAGTTTTAGTCGCAATTGTGGCTTGTTTGTATGAAAATGATAGGGTACAATCATAGGAGATAAATCTACTAAAAGGCATAGAAAATCGTATAGTACAGTTAAGTTTCCGTAAGCGTACACGGCTCCGGAAACAGAAAAAGTATCCGTAATTCGAACTGTCCGCTTAAGAGAATGTGTAAAGACAGATTTTGATTGAGCAAGATTTTAAACGGGGTTTCTTAAAGGCGTCGGCGTAAGTAGAGCTCTCCACTTTCTAGAGTTTCCGCTCAGACAGCTTCGACTGGTCCCGTATCTGTTTCATTGTCCTTATTTGATACCACTGCGGCACTGCTTTGTGGAAATATGCACGTTTTATTTCGCCGTATTAGGGCTATACAGTCAAACTCTATCCCGTATATAAATTAAGCACCGTTTCAGTGATGTAGTTGGAGTATACTTTTGGGATAAATGCAGAGAAAGCTAGTCAAAAGTTTAGTGTAGTTTGGTTGTTAAAAAAATATGCGTGTTTATAAATAATATAGCCAATTCTCCTGGCTCATCTGCCCTGTCCATAATGCGGATTGTGTCGAACGACTGGTACGCCGGTCCGCAATATGGTTTGAAAATTGCTCATTAGTCTTTATTTTACTCGGAACCAACATGGCCGCAATATCTTTGTATTCTGAGTCTCTAAAGACTGATTGATGATAGACAATTCAGGTAGGCATTCAGCCAAAGACTATGTTCTGTGGCAACAAGTCCTTTCAAGACGGAACGCTTTCTAAAGGTACTGGTTTTGGATAGAAAGTTTTGTGTCTAAATAAAAGTACGGTTTTGCCGGTCGTAGTTGTGGCTCCTTTGGTATGAACATAATCGGGCACCAATGCCGTTTTGATATTTGTGGATAATCTTCCAAAGGGCATAATTGGGGTTGGTCGGAAATTAGGTCTTGGTTTTGAGAACAGTGCGCCACATTCCCACGGGTGTAATCTAAGAAATACCCCTGCCCTTCTATCTGTTCTCTATTCCTTGATATCACTACACGCTACTGTGTGGATATATGCAAGTTTTATTTCGACGTATTGAGGGTTACATAATCCGGTTGAACCGTCCCGACTCTATCCTACAAAGTTTCAAGCATAATTTCAGAAATGTAGTAGGTCCGCTTTTGAACTTTGTCGCGCGCTTGCTAAAGAACTTTTATTCACTTAGGCATCAAATCATCAATGCTTTTGCCCTGCTCCAGTCTCTTCTCCATTTCAATCAGCAATTTGACACCATCGACCACTCCTTGCACCAGCTCCACCTCCGAGAAGCCCAGCCGGTCAGCGTTGGAGATATCGTACACCCCTCCGACAGAGGCCGTGTCCACGCCACCAGTGCCTCGCTTCTGCAGCTTCAGTTTTTCTAGAATCCCATCCAGTCGCTTCTCGTCTTTGCCCATATTTGGGATTTTCAGATGAACTCCACCGCGCAGTCCCGTGCCGAGGTTGGAGGGGCACGTCAAGACATAACCCAAGTGCTCGTTCCACATGTACTCGCAGCCAACGCCCTTTATGAGTTGCTCCACTTTGTTGAGGCCTTCGCAGAAGCGTGTGAACACCGCCTTCATGTTGCCGCCCTTCTCCATGGAGATGACACGTGCGTGATCTTCCTCGTTGACCCACACCAGAAAATTTTTCTTGTCGTTGTGCCAAATGCCGCGAGCATCGGGCCAGTCGCGCGCCATACCAGCGCAGGTCAGCAAGGGCGACACTGGTTTGTCGAACAAAAAGTGGTCATCGATAAGCTGTTGCTGCTCTTGATCCGTCATCTTGTTCAGTGGATAGTATTTGCCTTTAAAGTCTCCATCAAGTTTGTTGAGTGCATCAATCAAGACCTTCTCCACGCCGCGCCTCTCTGCACGTGAACAGTGAGGTGGCAGACAGTATCCGCGAATGCTTCGTCCGGTGCGAACTCTGCACGATGATACGTATTTAGAATCCAAGTCATCCCCGCCTTTCAAGTTGTCGGGGTTCAAATCAGTTTTGTGTTTGTCCGTCTTTTTGAAACCGCCATGGCGTGCTTCGATGATAGGGTCCAGTAAATCAGTAAACTCTTCGTAGGTTTCTTCGTCGCCAGCCACACAACCCACAGTCATGATGAAAGGATGGCCTGAAATGAAGAAACTTTATCAGTACTTCAAACTGAAGACGTCACGATGTATTGTTTTTACAGTTTATCCCAAGATTATTGAAGGTTCTTTGCCGTACCTGGGTTATCGACTCCAGTCTGAATCACATTGTCCAACGTGAATCCATTCTTGGTGACTTTATCCCTGAGTCGTTTGTAAATGTCCTTCGTGAGTATTTTGGCCATATAGTTGTTGTGTTGGGATAAATCAGGAAAGTCCTGATCAGCAGGAAACGTCTTGTAAGCTTTTCGCACTTCTCCCATTGTGGTAAAACCGAATGAGTGTTCAGAGAATCTTTGATTGCTACTTCGGCAAATGCTGTTGGTAACTGTTTAGTTCCCTTTAGAAGAAAATTATCGATAGGTTATTGATGACGGAGGGACCAATTAGGCATCAAACTAATTGACGAACATTACATTTCGAGAACGGGCGACCCCATTGGCTTCTCGAAAAAGCGCGAGACTGCACCTTTAGTGTCGTGGTTATTACCCTCGCAGAGCTCGGGGATTAATAAATGGTATTTCTCAATCTTGGCCCCAGTGGTATGAAAAATTGCATGCCAGGAAAAATAATGATTGCAGAAAAGATAGAAAATAAAAAAGGAGAAAATAGTGAAAACACTGAGTCCTAATTGAACAATTCATAATTAGTTTGACTCAGGACTAATTGATCCCTCCGTCATCAATAACTTATTGATAATTGCCATCTAAAGGGAACTAAACAGTTACCAACAGCATTTGCCGAAGTAACAATCAAAGATTCTCTGAACACTCATTCGGTTTTACCACAATGGGAGAAGTGCGAAAAGCTTACAAGACGTTTCCTGCTGATCAGGACTTTCCTGATTTATCCCAACACAACAACTATATGGCCAAAATACTCACGAAGGACATTTACAAACGACTCAGGGATAAAGTCACCAAGAATGGATTCACGTTGGACAATGTGATTCAGACTGGAGTCGATAACCCAGGTACGGCAAAGAACCTTCAATAATCTTGGGATAAACTGTAAAAACAATACATCGTGACGTCTTCAGTTTGAAGTACTGATAAAGTTTCTTCATTTCAGGCCATCCTTTCATCATGACTGTGGGTTGTGTGGCTGGCGACGAAGAAACCTACGAAGAGTTTGCTGATTTACTGGACCCTATCATCGAAGCACGCCATGGCGGTTTCAAAAAGACGGACAAACACAAAACTGATTTGAACCCCGACAACTTGAAAGGCGGGGATGACTTGGATTCTAAATACGTATCATCGTGCAGAGTTCGCACCGGACGAAGCATTCGCGGATACTGTCTGCCACCTCACTGTTCACGTGCAGAGAGGCGCGGCGTGGAGAAGGTCTTGATTGATGCACTCAACAAACTTGATGGAGACTTTAAAGGCAAATACTATCCACTGAACAAGATGACGGATCAAGAGCAGCAACAGCTTATCGATGACCACTTTTTGTTCGACAAACCAGTGTCGCCCTTGCTGACCTGCGCTGGTATGGCGCGCGACTGGCCCGATGCTCGCGGCATTTGGCACAACGACAAGAAAAATTTTCTGGTGTGGGTCAACGAGGAAGATCACGCACGTGTCATCTCCATGGAGAAGGGCGGCAACATGAAGGCGGTGTTCACACGCTTCTGCGAAGGCCTCAACAAAGTGGAGCAACTCATAAAGGGCGTTGGCTGCGAGTACATGTGGAACGAGCACTTGGGTTATGTCTTGACGTGCCCCTCCAACCTCGGCACGGGACTGCGCGGTGGAGTTCATCTGAAAATCCCAAATATGGGCAAAGACGAGAAGCGACTGGATGGGATTCTAGAGAAACTGAAGCTGCAGAAGCGAGGCACTGGTGGCGTGGACACGGCCTCTGTCGGAGGGGTGTACGATATCTCCAACGCTGACCGGCTGGGCTTCTCGGAGGTGGAGCTGGTGCAAGGAGTGGTCGATGGTGTCAAATTGCTGATTGAAATGGAGAAGAGACTGGAGCAGGGCAAGAGCATTGATGATTTGATGCCTAAGTGAATGAAAACCTTTCAAGTAACAGCTATGTATTTAGTGGACTGACAGGATCGAACTGGAATCATGATTATGCTGGGTTGAAACTTTTTCTCGAAACGAAATAATATTTTCTACCACACGAGGGATTGGTTGTATTACGGCTTCTTCATTATTAAAATGTATACTTCGTATTTTTATGAATATAACCTTTTTATGGTGGAGGGATACAAGAGAGATATAGGAAAGATTCATTCTTTTGACCTCGTGCCCTTAATTATGGAACTTAAATAGAGGTAAACTCAATTATCTTAATCAAGTGAAGTCGAGTGCGGCTGAATTGAGTTCAAGAGAGGAAGGGGGTAGCAAATTACTGAATTGAGTTCTGGAGAGGAAGGGGGTAGCAAATTACGGAGGCATAACTGGGTAGGAAAGAGCCTGGGAACGAGGTCTCTGTCGCGCATTGGCTGCAGATTACTGATATGTGCCTTATCATCACTGTACTGGCCTGTAGTTTATGAACAACAAAAATGAGTGTTGCTAATCCTCGAGCCCTGTGAGAGTACTAATCGGGTCATCACGTTCATTTTTTAATTCATGTGATTACTACCACAGCTCCCCTTGGGGTCTTCTGAGCATAATTACTGACCGAAGTGAGAACATGGAACTGGCTAAAGTATTCTGTCCATCAAGATATGAAAATGAATCAGGTTAAAAAAAGGGAAAACCTAAAAACGCCGCAATAGTCTCAGGGGAAGGACCAAGTGTACAATCATCGGAAAAATTCTCGCTAAACCGGCGCCAAATCACCTCGAAAGTCATCATAAGCGGCAAGTAAGGACTCTTTCTGTTGTTGGACCAATTTTAAGAGTAAGTTTTATTATCCCCGAACGAAGTGAGGGAAATACTCACGACACTAATGCAGTACTATTATACCGCCTACTTTGAGACTCCAAGCCTGTCGCCATCTCGAAATTTAACGTTGTCTGTCAGTCTGGCGTACGACTTTAGGCGCGGTTACCCCGCTAACCAATAACAAAGGCCGGATCGATCACGTGTGCCCTATTGTTTTACTCGGAATAATTGAGAAATTAGATTTGAACGAAGCATTTAGATTTGAACGAAGCAACAATATGTCGTAGCTGCGTTCACGAAAATGGAAAACTTAAAAACTGAAGAACTTGAAACACAACAGTCTCGCGAAGCTCGTCTTCAAATAAGAAGGGAACAGGCACGAGCAAGGCGAAATCGTGAAACGAGCGAACAACGCCAAATTTGTCTCTAGAAAAGGTGACAATCCTGTTATGATCGACAGCATCATAAACAGAAGCGTGCCGAAGAAACGACTCCGCAAAGAAAACAGCGCATAAATGCCGATCGAAAGCGACATGAACAGAAGCGGGTAACGCAGACAACTCCGCAAAGAGAACAGCGCTTGAAAGCAAATCGGAAACTTCAGGTGCAAAAGCGGGACGAAGAGAAGACTCCGCAAAGACAACAGCGCATGAATGCCGACCAAAAGCGACAAGAACAGAAGCGGGCAACACAGGCAACTCCGCAAAAAGAACAGCGTTTGAAAGCGAATCGGGACCTTCAGGAGAAAAAGCGGGCCGAAGAAAAGACTCCGCAAAGACAACAGCGCATGAATGCCGACCAAAAGCGACATGAACAGAAGCGGGTAACACAGACAACTCCGGAAAGGGTACAGCGCTTGAAAACAAATCGGCAGCTTCAGACGCCGTTTTGTGTTAAACTCAGATACTTATTTAGAAAGGACAAGCAACAAAGGTTAGTCAGTGGAAATCGAACAATCACCGTGACAAATATATTCTATCCCGTATAGCTTGTAACTCGATCACTTCAAGAATGTATTAAAATCTGTATGCTGATCATTTTCCCTCGAAGTATTGTTTTACTACGCTTCTGTCGCCAGTTTCGGCTACCGTATTCGCTCAGAGCAACCGGAACTTGGAGTCTTGAATGATTTAGTCAAATGTCTTATTTTTCTGTAATCTGACACGCGGTGATTGCAGCGAGAATCGTTCACAAGCCCTTAGAAGTATTACTGGGTCTGAAGCCCGTGTATAATTTGAAGTAAACTGTTCAAGTTTTGCTTTGATTCTGGGAGAAATCTTGCTGTTTTGAGTGGGTTCACATACAAAACAATTCGAGCCTATTAAATGTGCATGCCTGAGTCTGGTGCATGCAATCCAGAGTAAAAACAAATCGCACAGGAAGCCTATTTAATTGTACTGCCTATGAATTCAAAATTGGAAAATCAATGTTCCTTTTTTCCCGTACTACGACGGCCAACCAACTTCAAACTTTGAGTATTAAATTTTGAGAACGTGCTTGGCAGACTGTATGAATTAATTTGACGTGCCGTGACCGTGGGAAATACGTACTTTGTCACGCAATCGATTCTTTTTTCAACGCAAAAGTATAACACACACCATTCTTTTCTCCTTCCTTTGCGTGTAGCACTTGAGTTCGAAGAAAAGATTGAGTCAACATTTCGGCAAAACAAAGGCTACTCTTGTTGGGAGTTACCAAAGTAAAAGTCCCATCAATGGCAGAGTGAGGGGGTATCTGCGACTATCGTATTTCTAGTATTCACGCGTAAAACTTGAATTGAAGAACTCCCATACAAATCCCTATTAGCGGATTAGTCGTGAGGTCATCAGCCCGTGTCCTGTGTAATTTATTCGTAAGTCCGCAATTCTCGGCAGCCAGCGGACGATGAATGAACAGAGTGGACCTGGACGCGACGTTTGATATCATACCACCTTGAAATCTCACGTGAGTCAGTTCGAAACTATAAAACTGTAACAGGAATAAGCATCACGAGTTCTACTCCACCACTCTTTTTACGAGTTGCTCTGAAGTTGATTGAAGTTTTCCTTGTGCGAGATGCAGGTCAAAGAGATGTTTCTCTGCGTCGCTATAGCAGTCTCGCTTACGATCTGCTCGGCAACGTCTGTCGAGTTCAAAGACTGTGGATCTCAAGAAGGAACCGTCTCAAGTTTAGATGTGACACCTTGCGAGAAGCAGCCTTGCGTTTTCCACAAGGGAACGACAGTGAAGGCAAACGTGACTTTTACTCCCAAGGAAGTGGTGACGAACTCCACCGTGAAGATTTATGGAATCATCAGCGGTGTAAGTGTTCCATTCCCTGTCGATAATCCCGACGGCTGTAAAGATCAAGGCTTGACTTGTCCCCTGAAGGCCGGAGTGAAAGTGACCCTGCAACTAAGTCTGGACGTGAAGGAGGAGTATCCCACTTTACACGCGCTTGTGGTCAAATTGGAGCTTTTGGATCAAAACAACAAAGTTGTGTTCTGCATCGAGTTTCCGGCCAGCATCACCTCCTGATTCGTATGACCGAGCGTTTAGGTGTGCACTGTCTTGTAAGTTGAGGAGATGATTTCTGATTTCGACTTTTCTAATCACGTAAAGCACTTTTGTACCGGCGCTGCTTGTAATGCTCGAAGGAACAGCTGTCAAACGGCATATTAATATAGTGTTGCTTTTGTAATCGGCATGTCATATGGCTGTATAAACTTTTATAAGAAAAAGGAAAATAAATGTGATTTTCAAGAACATAATTTGCCTTCATTGCCCAACGGCTCACTGAAAAACTGAAGAAAAAGTTGAAAATAAACAAATAAAATGAAAGAGAGACAGTAGAAAATAGCGAAAGCACATGTTTCTTTATGTAAATTATCCAAAACAATGAATTAAAATTTTTGGCTGACTTAACAAACTATAAAAAAGAAAAAAAAGTGTGTTTTATGACTCCTTTGCCCCAGGGAGGCGGTGAGAACAAGGAATTCAAGCGCAGTTCCGGAGAAGGCAAAGTTTTCACTGTAAAATGTAAAATGATTCACTCACTCAATACCTGAAGCAGTGGACATCCTCTTCATTTGAACTACATGTGGAATACGAACCGATTTGTTGACTGATGCAGCGTACTGCAGAGTAAGTACACGTACAGTATCAACAGCAAAGATTTGGTCAGTTTTCATTCATTCATTTTTTATTTTGCACTATTTTTTTTCTTTTTTTCTTTTACAGATAAGTAGGAACATGTTAAACAAAAAAAGAGAGAAAATAGACACTATTGTTAGATATGTTTAGATGGATGTATGTAGTGGTCAAAGTAGCCATGCAGCTTTCGAGTTGACCACTACCATAGGTAAGTAAAATTGCCGAGGGAAATTAGGAAATCTAAATAGTAGTAATAGGAAAAAAATTTCAGAAACTAGATATAGGAATAGGAAAAAATACTAATAGAAAGGTATTAACAATAGGAAATAGGAACTAATTTCTATATATTCTACAGGTTCTATATATATATACAGTAATAATAGGAATTTATTTTTACAGAAACTAAATATGGAAATAGGAAAAATTCTAATAGACAGGTATTAACAATAGGAAGTAGGAACTAATTTCTATAGGTTTAGGCAGGTTTAGGCTAAATGTCAAAGAAATTGTTGGCTGCTCACGTTTCAAGGGCACAGCACATGAGGATATTGAGGGGGACTCCGAAAATGTTTGGAGGCCTTCAAAGGGGGGAGAGCTCTAAAAGACTGTTCGAAATGAGGGGGCTCTGAAATTCTTTTGAACTACCAAAGTTTAAATGCTAGGGAGGGGGGGGGGGGGGGGGGGGGGGCTGCTAAAATTTCATGCTTCAAGTCTCAATAGGCTCATCCCCCCTCCTTGTCATAATTAATGAACTTTCCCTTAGCCTGAGAGAAAGCGAAAGCCATTCTGACTCCCCGTGACAAAGTTCTAAAGAACGCACCCATTACATTATCTTCTCAGTTTTTCAGGTTTTATTTCTGATATTTCCAGCGTCATATTGGACCACAAACTCGACTCGTATGTCTGTAAGTTTGACATATCAGTCACGTGCTGATGCAGTCATAGCCATATTTCATGCCCAGTCCATGACGCAAGCTTGAATTGTTGACCACGGAGGTCAAGGAAGAATCTCTAGAGGAAACTTGATGCAAAACACCACTTTGATCTCGGAGTTCAAATTGAGCCACGCACGCATGTGAAGTCGGATACCATTCTTTCAGCTCCAAATCGATTTCAACTGTGTACTCGTTCCTCTCTTTCAGGGGACACTTCACCCGATGGTGCTCACACACGTCGGGGAACTTGAGGAAAGGAAAGAACTTTGTTTCAGGTCCAAGTAAAGCGTAAATGACCAGACTGCCGTGAGTGATTAGCTCTCTGGGAACGATGGTGATTCTGACTGTGACGTTTGTACCGAGGTGAAACTTGCACGGCTGCTGTGCACAGGGTTCGATGTTCAATTTGGTGACCGACCCACGCTCGCCATCGCTGCAAACTTTAAATTTGACGTCGCCAGCTTCGCCTTTCGTTATGTAGCGGCTGCAACAGACGAGAAGGACTAATCCAATGAATCTTGCACAACGCACTGTCAAATGCCATCTAATGACGGCTTCATAGGCTCTTTGGTTGGCGTTTTATGCAGGACTTTTAGAGTAGTGTGAACAGCTCACGCTGTTCGAATAGTCACGCGATTGTGAACTTCCCATAGAGTGTTTTCATCAAGCGGTCAAGCGACTGCAACACCCTCTAAAATAACAGATACTGCTTTTTTGACTCCAGAAATGAAAAGAGCACATTCAAATCAGTCCAGATGCCAATTTTAGATTGTCTAGGTATAATTTTGGCAAAGTAGCCGCAATTTGTTTTTGGTAGATTTAATAAAGCTTTGTATCACCAACATGTCCGCCAATAACTCGGAACACGAACTGAAAAATAAAATAAATATCGTTTATTTAAAGTCGAAGCATTAGGGAGTGGTTGCCCATTCTCCCGAGCCAAAGGCTCATGTTTCAAATGTCCGACCGGTGGAATATCTGTAGAAAGAAGACAGGTTCAGAAGGGAAAAACCGTTGGAGTTGCCTCCTCGGATGAAAAACCCTCTTACTACTGCCGGCCGTGGGGATTGAACCCACGACCTCCTGGCTTGGAGCTTCATTACGGATTCAGGTCCACCACCCCCAAACCGCTCGGCCACCAAGTCAGTATACCGTGTATACTGACAGTACTGACAGTATACCAAGTCAGAAGCTGATTTGTGACTCAGTTTGATTCTGTTTTACCCTAAATCTTTAGCAGTTTAATTTAACATGTTTTGGGAAGAAAAACTTTATAATTCAGACCACAAGCACTGATTATAGGCGGCCACAAGCGTGACACACGGCTTTGTTGTCACGGTGTTCAAACGTACATAGTTCCCGATAGAAACTTTTGCACTGATGCTTAACACATTACATGTTTTAAAATGTCCGTGTATCAGGATTGTGGGATGCGTAACTTCTGAGATAGCTTTTTGAAGACGTCAAGTGAAAACACTCTATAGAAATCAAGATGACGTCAAAATATTTTTGGATGTGACTTCAGTGTGAAGTAACTCCAACCTCGGAGACCCAGATGGTGGGCGGGGATTCTGCGCTTGCTCTTTTCTATCGACCTCCTGTAGCTCTGGTGCATCCGATTCCGGAGTTTCAGTCCACAGTATTATGAACTTGCCCCACTCCCTCTCTGAATTTCACTTCAACGTCATCAACATGGCGGACGAAGATCAGGCCGAAGGAGAAGAACTACTTCGCGTTGGCCTTCTTACTGAAGGCGTTGAGCCTGAAATGTCAGATACGTGGCCTCCGAGAAAAAGGAAGAAGATGATCTTTGTTTACTTGCAATGCTGTGAGTGTTTTATTGAAGTAACTCTGGAAAATTTTCGATCCATGCATTTTTTGGCGTATATTGTACGTTACAGTCTTCTCTTTCCGTGTTTGTCTTTTTTTCTGTCTTTCTCTTATCTATCTATTTATTTGCCTATCTCTTCGTCAGTATGTCGTCCACCTAATTCGTACCTTCTAGCGTATAAAAAGAATGCCCAAACTATATGATACATACTGTATATTTTGTTTGTTTGTTTTTTCCCCCGCAGATTTTGTTACGATAGCTGCAATCCTAGGGACAGGAATCTTAGGTGAGTTTGATCGATATTGTTGCGGTATTAAACTGGGAATATATGCGTCTAGACGCTCTGCATCGTTCCGATGCTCCTTGTACCACCACCATGATGGACACTGCAATCCAATATGATGTTTTGAATATTGATCTTCAGGTTTGCCAGTCAAGTTATCTCACTCTGGATTTGTTCCCTTCCTTGTTGTATTTGTTGTTGGTCTATTTGCTCAGGTAGGTCTGTCATGATCTTAAACACCAAAGGTGATCAGTGACAAACTACAGTACGTACACCTTTTAATAAAGTCTGAGCTACATGTAGTTCATATATATAATGAATCGACTAAGGGTCGGTGTGTGAAGCCTAGATGCTGTAAGTGAATTGGCAGCTGACATTTCGAGTAGCAGGCCAGCCCTTAGTTGGAGCAAGTCAAAGGCTAGTGTTTGAAACGTCAGCTTCCAATTCTTTTACGGCATCTATGTTTCACACATCGCCCTCTAGTCGAGTCATTATTTATGTCTTTCTCCATGTCAACACAGTCAAAATCTAGTTCCCTCTTCTGCTATAGTTTCCATTACTACATGTAGTTCAGTAACTATGGAGAAAATGGACAGTGATCTCCTTGGATCCAAGTTGGTCAACCTGTCTGTCAACTCCAACTATATACTTACTCATAGTCCAGATGTACTTTTGTTCAGGGAGGATTGGCTGGGATTACCCTGATTACTCTGCTTCCAGAGGCCCTTACCTTATTCCTTTAAGAGACTGATTATGACTGAGAAATAAGCTCTCTTCCTCTCGTCGCTTTCAGTCATTCTTGGTAGTATTAATCTCTTCTACAGGAAGGTGAGTCCAGCTGTACAGTATCAACAATATTATCCCATGATGATAATTTGGAAATGCTGATTTGGTAACACTCTGGTTATTGCAGATCCTTGTTGTGTATTATTTTGTGGAGCTCTTGCAAAAAGCATTTGTGATCAAGCAAGAAGAGCAACAAGGTTTGAGGGTAAGGTTGCTTTTGTTGTAGTAATAATAATTTTATATGGTAAGTAAAAATATCAGTTGTCTAATTTGATTTTCCAGGTCAGAGTAGCATAATCAGAAAGATGATTGTTGGTAACTGACATTTCCAGCCCCTGAGCAGTAGTAATCTTCAGAGTCAAGTCGAGAATCATTTCTGTCAGTTTCAGGTTGTTTGAAAAGAAGAGTGACTGCAGAGTGACTGTGCAATACAGCATACTGTTGACTATATACTGAATCTTTCCATTTTTATAATCTTTTTAACTTTCACTGGTGATCATTTTTAAAATTTTTAAATTTAGGTACCAATTGGAGAGACTGTGGCTCTTTCAAAAGATGAAGAAGATGAAGAGGCTGCTTCAGATGATGACTTAGAGAGGGAAGTGGAAATCACAAAGACAGGTAATTTGCAGGCACAGGAACTTTTGTATAAATAATATTGACAAACTTGATGTGTGGGTGATGAAAATATTGTTGCTGCTATTCCACAGGCGATGACAAGATGTCATATTTTGTCACAAATGAAGGTTTGGTTCAAGTTCAGTCCTCCTTGAGCTTGCACACACTGGCACAGTTATTTCTTGGCCCAGGTCTGCAGCAAATGTTTGAGTTCACCTTGATGATCATGTTGTAAGTAGTACATGTGTCTTGTAAATCATGCAGGAATTGTCAACTTCAGATCTGGAAGTCCATTCAGAAGCTGTAATTACCACTGCTTAGGCATAATATAACAGTTCCCCTAATGTTGATCAGCTGGAATCTGAGAAGAGGGGGTTGTCTGTATTTGCAAGCCAAAAAAAAAAGGATCTAAGTCTTGCCTGACCCACTGTTTGTAGTGAATCTTAACAGTATTCATTTTTGGGATTCTCATTGTGTTCTTAACTATCTTATTCAATTTGTTTCTCATCATTTTCTTTTCTTTTCTTTTCTTTCTTTCTTTTTTTTCTTTTTTTTTTTTTTTTTTACTTTCGGTCCTAGTATGTCGCTTCTTATCTGCTATTCACTGGCAGGAAGTGAGGCTTATGCACAGTTACTGAATGTCAAGTAAGTGAACTCAATTGGCAAGTGAGCATCTTTATTGCAGGGTGCAGTATGCCTTACATGTATCCTTGTTCATTATGGCCAGCTGCTGTAATAATTTATCATTATTATCCTTGAGCATAAAGCATAAAGCTTAATATTAAGTACAGTTTTTGTTCATTGTTACAAAATTTTAATCCCTAAAAACAAGGACATTGATTTTATCTTTCAAAAACAGTAGCTGTGGGTTCTGTAGTACTTGTGAAAAAGTAAACAAATACTGGCATTTGACAAACATTTTATTTTGTTCTTTTTTGAGTCCCAAGATTATAGTAAGTTTTGAAATGATTTCTCAGTTATAAATATAATGAAAGGAACAAGCAGTACCATGAGAGTGCACTCATATATATGCAACTTTCATTTGAGTGGCCATGCAATAATAATGAAATATTGATGTTTATGGTATTAGGATTTGTGTATTGCTGTTGGTGTCTATTTTGATTTTCAGTCTGAGATACTGTCTTCTTTTTTTCTCAGCATGTTGTATGTGATTCCTGTGTTTGCTTGGAGCTGCACCTTTGCTGTTGTGTTCTTTCAGTCTTGTGTCCAACCGTTTGTTTCTGTGTTGACATTTGCGAAGGGAAGTCTTCTCATTGCAACGGTAAGCACTTGGTATATAGTTTTGGTGTGGTAAAAAATTAGGAACTGATTTCCCCTTTCATATACAGTGGAACCCTGCCTTGCGGCCACTTTTTTTTTTGTCCTGCGGAATGAACGCCCAGTCATTTTCTTATCTGAAAACCCCGTTAATACGGCCAGATTTTTATGTCCCGATGGTGGCCATATTTACACAGTTCCACTGTACATTTAAACAAACTGATTGCAAAGAATGACTGAAGACACATGACATGACAGTTTAGTTTTTCAGAAAGAAATGGCATAGACGTATAGCATGTAGTAATTTCAGAAAGTAGCCTCAGTAATGTTGGATTACACCCAAGGTGATATATTAAATTATTATTATTTTGTATATCTTACAGGTTGGGGTCACCATGTATGTTGGATCCAGCATTGGAAATGAAATTATCAGTGACCTCAAATATATTGGAGAGCCTTTCCTGATGGGCACAGTGGCTATGGGTACAATATGTCATCTATAAATTATAATAATACGCTAAGGAACCACTGACCACGGCTCATGTGTGTGTGTGTGTGTGTGTGTGTAACAAATTGATAATTTCGATTTGTGACGCAACAAATTAAACCAGTAATTAGATAATGTGTTTGAATTTCTGACGCAACCAATGCTCGCGTAGTAAGTTGTTAGTCATAATTTCAATATCGTCAATTTGAATTGAATCAAGCAAGCAAACAAGCAAGTCAGAAATCTTCTCGATCGATCGGCAATTCACTGAGTGGTATGGTTGAGTGGTTATGTACTACAGAAGTTTACTTGGACACTGTAAACTGCGTTCGAGATGCTCAAAATGGAATTCAAAAAGGAAGAAAAGAAAGACAGAAAAAATATTAGGAAAAAAGAAATTCGATCACCGTATTTTACGGGGGTCCCGCTAGTTATACATAATTACAGTATAATTATGCAATATAATAAAATAATGGTGTCCTTCATTGTGAACCTTCAGAGTATATTGAACTTACTAGATGTCAATATAAAGAAGTATTCAGACCATTTATTTTGTTGTTTACCTGTATCTTTATAACTTTCATACAGGGGGAGTGGTGAATGTTCTTCCTATGCTGTTTGCAAAGATTGCACCTGAAGCATCACAGGTTAGCTTGGTGAATCAGAGATCAACAATTATGTATTAAGGCCTCATGCTTTTCCTAACTTCTGAGTTCTCTTCTAGATCTATGTTTATTTTCTACAAAGCCTTACAGCATCACGTAGAATTCCAATACAAATAAATTGATAAAAAACAAATAGGTCAAAGGATGTTCTTGTGTTCATTCAAACTCCTGTTTGTGCATCTTTAACTCAATATACATATGCTGACACATGCTTTTTATATGATAAGGGAAACAAAACTTTGCAAAAAACAACAAAGAAAATAATGAATTTGGCACAAGCCGATGTCAAATTGATGTGCGTGCATATGTTGAGTTATAATGCACACACGTTTACCAATCAGACTGTGCCTACTATCCACCTTATCTTATAATTTATGTACAGTGTATTGTACACTGTATTCTTGCTCACTTGTTTTATAGAATTCTAATTTGTTTTATTTTGGGTTTTTCTAGGTGAGGAAGTTTCGTCAAGCCATTGTTGCTGGAATATGGACATGTACATTCCTAAATATATTTTGGTAAATGAGACATCTTTTTTGAACTTGTGTTTTCTTCTCATTTTTGTCTACTCATTGTAAGCTAGGCGAGGGGTTTGGGGGTGTTTGTTTACTGCCCTGCTTTTTTCCTTTTTGCATATTTTTCATTTTCTTATCTTGTTGTCTCCCATGTGAAATCATTACAGACTGAGTTTTTTTCTTTCTAGGTGCTACGCAGTACTGGAAGTTGTTCCCCAAGTGTGCAGTGCTACCAATGCACCAAGTTCCTCGCTGACCACAATAGGCAATCGAACTGCAACTGCTTGCCACGTGAACAGTTCCCTTCAATGGTGAGTCACACTACAGAGATAGCAACCTCAACTAATTTTCAGAGCTGGGCTCCACTTGTTTGAGGGGTGGAACTTTCAGGGGGTGGGGGTGGTGGTACTGTAGATTGGTGAGCCCTTAGTAACCCCCTATGCCTCCCAAGGTTGAGAGATGCATTATTTTCTCAAACATGACTGATTTGCAGTTTGAGTAGTTAATAAACATAGTTTAAAATAATATTGTTTAAAATATTTTGACCTAATTTTGTCTCTGCAGGGCTAAAGCAAATGGATTGATATCCACAATTCCACTAACTAAGGTATGGCAGCAAATTAGGAGCAAATTGGTCTGCATTTTTTATTTAATATTTTTTTTTGTGTAGTGAATTTTTAAAACTGGATAATTTTTAAATTGAAGGTCAGATGAGACATAAAGCTCTTTTCAGATGACTTTCAAAAACAAAAACTAATTAAAGTAATTACAGCACCAATGATAGAGACTGTAAGAAACACTTTCAGTCGAAAAAAATGTGGATTTTACTTCAAAGAAGAGACCAATCAGCTGTGTGAGAAAATGCTATTGCCACTTGCTTGTGTGAGAAGAACCCAGAATTAAGTGTTGCTTTTGTTCCCCACTGGCCAAAAGAATGCTTCTTATCTTATTTGGACCAATCTGAAGTGTACTGTAGCAAACACAAAACCAAAGCAATCACATTATTTTGACAGTCATCTAGAAACAGCTGTATTGAGCATGCTAACTACAGTACCTAACAGCATGGTCATGTGGTGCATGTTGACTCACCAGATTCTGATGTCAGACCATCCTGAGTTCAACTGGATTGCTGTTCTGATCCAAGTGTTTGTAATGATCAGTATAACTGTGTCATTTCTCACCATGGGGGCTGGAATGCGACATATGTGTAAGTTGCCATTACACCTGCAGGTAGTGTTAATATACAGTAAAGTGTGTGCATCGTATGTGTTCTGTTGTCCAGCAAAGATGAAAACTTTGATACCCCAGAATTGTTTACAACTGGTACTCAGCTACAATATTCAGATAAATCTACATAAATAATTCTTATAATATTAATTATTCACGATAGGAATATTATACAACAATATAATATATTTTTTATGTCTTATTGTGTGTACAAACCTTATAAAAAAGTCTTAGTTTTTAAGGGGGCACATTAGTCTGTATAATTATGGTTATTTGGAAAAGCAACCTTTTATATAATATTATTTTATTATTGTACAAAGATGTTTAAATAGAACTCTGTGAATATGGCTCTAACTTCAGCCAAAGCTAAGGAAAAAACTCAGTGCCAATATATAATTCACAAATTACACTGAGGTATTTCTTGTTCTCTTTCAGTGGATGGATGGTTTGACTCTTTGAGTACCTCTCCTAAAGGGAACTGGTCTTTGAATGGCAGCTGTACAAAGAAATGGTGTGTTAGCCTTGAAGTCTTTTGGTTAAATGCATTAAGGGGCTTGTCAACATAATGATATACTGGAAGATTGTGTAGACGTTTAAGAGTCAGTAATCCTGGTGTCATTTGAATAAGTATATTTCAATTTTAACATCTTCTGTTTTTTTACAGGTTCATAAAAACATCAGGGATACTAATTATTTTTGGAATAGTATTTCTTGTAGCAATGTTCAATCCAAAGGTAAGTCTTACTTGACTGTGTCAACTCAATTCAGTGTGCAACTTTCTGTGTACTTGATGGCAGTACAAGAAACCAACAGCTGTGATGCATGCATACTGCAGGGAGGCAAAAATAGTATTTGGATCACTTACAGCAAGGACTACTTTACAGAAAGAGTGATAGAGCACCTACAACATCTAGGGCAGAAGTGCGAGTCTAAATTAACTCAGACTCAAAATGTGCCGTGGCATACCTGATTCACATTCACCCCTGCACTACAGTGTTTTATTACTACCTTGGTATAAGACTCTGATTAATGCTTTCTTTTCAGAGCTTTGTGACAGTTCTTGAGAGTGCTGTCTCCCTGGCAATAAATGTGGAGTCTGGAGTGTTTATCATAATCATGTTGAAGATGTCTTACTCATCAAAGTATAGGTAATGCCAAATCAAAATGAATGGTTGGGAATCTGGGGATCATGGGGTGGCATAATGGAGTGGACTAAGACTTCGTTCAACCATTTTGCACTTCTGTTTTCCAACTTGACTATGCAACCATAGGGTTACTTTGTGAAAGTCATATAGTGTAACTATGTTAAGTGGGAATCCTCGCATGCTCTGGACCCGTCTGAGATGTACTTGAGGGAAAGAGATCTGTTCTTTAGAGTAGGATTCATGATAAGCTTGTAAGCCCTTTCATTCCTGTAGGGTGATAAACGTCAATAATAAATTCTCTCTTTCAGTCTCTCATCAGAGATATATCATACAGTAAAGAAAACATGGCTTTTTATAGCTTGCTTGGTAGTTTACTGATTAAAGTATCTATTCTCACTGCATCACTCAATGCACTCCCCTCTTGAATGGTAGGGAGAATCTGCATATTGTTAACAGCCTGGGCCCGGTTTTTCAAAGCATGATTAGGCTAATCCTGGATTAGGTCTAAACTTTCTTGTCATTTATAAGTCTGAAACGTGAAAGTTTCGTCCACAATGACTTTCTTGAGAACGTTTTAAGCTGGAACAAGCTTACTAATCCATCTTCGAACAAAACTCTGCAGTTTATTGGGAGAGAGGTCGAGAGAAAGAATTTCGTTAATCCTGGATTAGCTTAATCGACTTTCGAAAAACTGGGCCCTGGGGCTTTAGCTCATTATGCCCTCCTGCTTACAATGCTTTTCTTTTTTTTGCATTTATTGCTTTCTTAGGCATTTGGAGACTCCACTGCCACTTTCCAGACTGGTCCATCATCTGCAATATTTTGTGATGCTGTACTTTGTCACTGCCATAGCCTATGATGTAGCTGATGTGGCAAGGAAAGTCTTCTTTGCCGAGGAGGGTAGAACAAGCTTGTTTTTGGCAAACACCACCATCAATCATTATCACTTGAACTCAACAGCAGTAAATGCCAGCGAAAGAAATACAGAGTTACATAACAGAAGATGGCGGCTCAATGGCCGTTTTCAGCTGGGCAGTAACAGCAGCAATAATACTATATAGACATGATACACAACATATGAAGCACAAGAAAAATATTTTCTTAGTTATTTTGGGTAATAGAGGCTATGCACAGTAATCTGAATTTGGTATGTATATGGGATGTAGTTTTCATTATTATTTTAAACATTAACTTAAATATTAATTTATAACAGAACAGGTATTGTGGTGAATATGACCCTAGACTGTGAGCAATCCATCTTTCCCCCTCCAATGATTGTGTAGCAAGCAAACTGGTGTGTAGAGAATGGATCTGAGGGAGGGTGGGAGGGAGGAGGGGCACTTGAAGAATTTTTATGTGGGAGGCTCTGCCCAGGCTTTCAATCCCATACCCTTTCAAATACCATTCTGGAATTGAAATGGTGCCCCTCTCATGTACCTCTAGTAAAGGTTTGCACCATTTTTTTGGCTTTGAATAAAAATAAATAAATAAATAATAAATAAATAAATAAAAAAGTCAGTCAAAAGGACTGTGGTAAGATGGTCTCCACACATCATTGTTTGCCGTCAGGGGTGTGTGTTTGAGCTGGTTCACATTGCTTACAGACATTCTACTTGAAGGGTATGCAGATGATATTATTCATGAATGGTCATCTCTGGGTTTACTGAACTTTATTCAAACAATGCAGACATATACATGAAAACAAGCATACATACTTGCATACATATGTACATACAAACATGCATATACCAAAACCATTTACAAACACCTTAAATAGAACCATTTGACCTAAACCCACAAACTTTAGGGACAAGATCATGCTTTAAAACACAATTAAAACTGTCAACATTTTCAGAACAAACCAGTGAGTATTTTAAAATCCTGATCAGGATGTAGAAAAATCTTTTGGTGATGCAAACCTCTGATTCAGAAATTGCTGTATAAGAAACAAGTGGATGACAGTATAAAGTATAGAGTGGTTATTGAAAGAATTTTGTAACACCAAAATCAAAATAGCCTCCTGGGCCCAGTTTTTCAAAGCACGATTAGGCTAATCCTGGATTAGGTCTAAACTTTCATGTCATCTATATGCCTGCAAATGTGAAGGTTTCATCCACAACAACTTCCTTTATGTGTTTTTAAGCTGGAACAAGCTTTTCAATCCATCTTCGAACAAAACTCTGCAGTTTATTGGCAGAGAGGTCGAGGGAAAGAATTTCGTTAATCCTGGATTAGCTTAATCGGCTTTCGAAAAACCGGACCCTGACAGTAGATCCACGAGTAGCTTCCAGAGAAATAAAACAGAAGCCACCTGGGGATCTGATGTCACGAGGCGATTTTTCTTGCACCTTGCAATGCAATGCCATTGCAAGACAAGTTGTGAAAGAAATTGTGCATGTGACACCCTCTCTTTGCAGCTTGCAATGCAACAAAAAATTGTGAGAAGTTGCAGAAAAAGTTGAACAATCTTCTACTTTTCACAATGTTGTGCGGTCTTGTTGCACAGTGTGACATGTACTTTGCAAATTGACAATAGCATTGCGAGAAGAGTTGCAGGGAAAATTGCCTCGTGACGTAGCATATCTGAAACCCCAAAAACACAGAGAGGGGAAAAAACAGCCATGGCAGCCAAAACCCTCTCATTTATCAGTTTTGCTTAGTTGGTTTTCTTCTTCAAGATGACCTTAACATTCCAGTAATAAAGCACTTGAGCAAGCATTGTTCCATTGAGCACAGTGCTGGTCAGGAATGTCATCAGCATTACTTTGTCACCAGTTTCTTGCATGGTGGTGAAAATGCGTGCAATGGCCCCCAGGAACAGAAGCAGTACCATGATGAAGGACAACTGGCCTGTGTGGCCGTTACTGAAGTTTGTAACGATCTGGATGAGCTGAGAAGAAAGGATGATTCATGTCTTTAGCATGAAATATGTTATCCCTGAGGTAAAAAAAAAAAAAAAAAAAAAAAAAAAAAACTGAAGAGTTTAGAAACATAGTTTTGTCTCAGTTTGCAAGTTGCAGAAAAATTTGGAAGTAAGGCTAGTAGGACCAGATTGTTCCCCATATAAATCTCTGCAAATTGAAATAACCATGTCTGTTCAAACTCAAGATTACCAGTCTGGTAATGTACCATTTCCAGATGCTGACAATGATTTCTTTCTTTCACTGATGCAGAATATTATTGTGGTACATAACTCGTTTACAAAAACAGTCTATATATGAAGGATTATATAATTGGTTAAATTTGACTCACCCGGCTTATAATAATGAAAGGGATGTTCAAGGAGACCAACTGGATAAGGACTGTGACTGGTGTGAGTCCAGACACCAGAACATAGACAATGGCACCAAAGATGAATGGGACGATCATGGCAATGAGAGACTTGCCAGTGTAGTGGAAAAACAGCATTATGAGCAGGGCTGTTTGGATGCTCATGAAGAAGCTTTCTCCCCAGGCACTGATGAATAATGGCAAGTAAAATGTTACCCTTTGAATGACAAGCCTGTTTTGCCTAGTCCACAACAGGGAGTTAGCTTGGATTTTTTTATTACTTTTCAGATTCCCCTTCCAAGCAACCATAGAATACCTCCAGTAAATAACAAACAACTGTCTGAGTGAACAAAAAAAATAACATAGTGCTTCAAATGATCAGAGTTTTCTGCCATCCAGCTACACAGGTTGGTTCATGACCCTTATAGTAAAAGTCTCGCCATTAACATAAAACATTGCTTCGCCTTGCCTTCCCTCAAAGCTGTATGTTTTATTTTCCCCTCTGAGGGCCTGATACTTGGATTACCAATAGTAATGTGTTATACTTTGACTGGAGAACTAATATTGCAATTTTGCTTTGCTGGCCCCTTCTCCCACCTCTTTCCTCTCTCTTCTTTATTTTCTGCAGGTCCACTTGAGCTTACCTGAAGGGGAACTCCTTTACAATACTGTATGCCATAGTCACTGTAAGAGCCACCACCTCCAGTAGGAAGGACACCAGGCTGAGCCCCTCTACACTAGATGCCTGCACAACTTTGATGATTTGAGGGATTTTGACTGCAGGAAGGTGAGGCCAATATTACATCAGTGACAGTTCAACTAAGATTTTATCTGGTTATTACAGTGCAGCTGTCAAATTTGCTTTTCCTGGAGACTGCCTGAATAAAATAATGTCCTTTATATAAAATGTCCAGAACATTATACTTTTGAGAGATACTCTACCTGCCTTAGGTTGGTTACTTATAATATTCAAGAAAACTACCTTTTCAAAGATTCAGACATTATTTTAAATATTTTATTTAGTTTATATATTTTGTTCATTTTCAGGGTCTTCCTTCAACCTCAGTTTCTCCACTTGCAAATTTTTAAAAATGAAATGAACTGTACAGTGTACGTGAATCATATATGTGATGCACTTTGGATTAACCATAAAGAGTGAGTGAAATAAATTGACTGGTTACCTGACACGACTAATGTTTGTACAAAACAAAATACAGACTGAGGAATTGTGAACATTTAGTGGACTGGTTAAGAATCTGTAATCAATTATCTCATATATGTTTGGGACCTCAAAAAATGAAATGAAACAAATGACTGAACTGCAATTATTGTTGCAAATGGCGAAATGTACACGTCAAAGCTCAAGATGAAGATAAATTAAGAGATTTATAAAAATCAAAAAAAGGTTCAACGTGAGATCAACGTGTACTCACTCATAGCTGAGCCAAGGACGATCCCATAACCCAGGCCTTTGCTTAGAGCTATTTTCAGACAAGGAACTGCGAGCGAGAGAATAATTATCATAAGTCAAAACATCGACGGTATTTTCCAAAACATATATCAACCCGCAAATCACATCACTAGTATGTTGCATATGAGTGCAGTTTATATGGATCAAACCATAGAGTGTTAACTTACCATGGAAAAAATCGAAATCGACAAAGAATCTGTCGTGGCACTGCTCGGGAATAAGAAGCAAAACTAGAGGGGTGAAGAAAAACGTAACGTTCGCCATTTTGCTTCCACGTCCGCGCCTGGTACACCCAGTCCTCCTCCATAGAGAAACCGCTGACGCAAGGCGGCGAACTTGAGTTTCAGTATGGCGGACAGTGATACACTTCTTTTACGAACGTTCTTGGTCCACTTCAGTTATGCGCCAGTCGTCGGTCTCCCGTCGATAAAAGTGCAAGGAATGAAAAGGTAAGGACATCTTGCGCGTCAACTCATAATTCTGTGACTGGGTAAGGAGGATTTTCCATTGTGACCGAAAAATAGAGTGGGGCATTGGAGGGTGGATTTGTATGTTTGTCGTGTCAAGGTCGAGGTATTTGCAGCCACACTGAAGAAATGTCGGAGGTTTGCGAGAAGATCACTTCAGTAGGCTGGTGATCAGATCTCCATGCCCTCTAGCCGTCCCCTGGGATTTGTCTTTTTTAATATATTGTTCATCCTTGCGCATAACTTTAGCAAGTCGGCCCAGGTATGCGATTACATGGCAAAATGTCAGCCCGGCTAACTGGGATCCCGGTATCTCACGGCCGGAATCCCACCTTGCCAGCTGGCCCGGTTCTCACGTAATCGCGCAGCTGATTTTTGGTGTTTCACAGCCATTAGGATCCTAGTGAAGCTCATGTAATCAGGCCCTAACACATTACTGCAACTGAGCTCAGACAAAGTAATACCACTTTATTTACAGCAGACACATATAATATTGATAAATTCTAAAACTGCAAACAATAAACCCTGGAGTAAATACGGAGCAGAATGATCAGTCTATTCCGAACTTCAGCTCTGTTTGCTCTTGTATTCAAACCTGAGCCATTTTATATAGTATGTATACCTGGTAACAATTTAGTTGCAAATTAATTGATACAATTAAACTCTTTCACTCTTGTGAGTCTTGATGCATGTATAAAGAAGGTTATGATGCATAATGGACTATATGTACACCTCAATATTGATCATAGTATTTTCTCTGCTATTTTAATATGTATTTACAGCTCAAATAACACTGTTGTGGGAGAAGGTTCACTTCCTGTGATGGGTAATACAGGGACCCTTTTTTATGCCTTGTGTATAAGAGAGGGTGTAGAAAAATCATGCTTTTTGGTATTTTAAAAGTCCAGTAAAAGGCTGGACTGAGAAAATATAATTGTATATAAGCATTTTGTGAGAAATCTAAAAACCATGCCTTGGTTGAGAAGAATCGATAGTTTGATCAGCTGTCACCTGAGCAAGCTGTCTCAATACTGTATGAATGTCTCTGTTGAGAGACTAGAGGGCTTCAACACTGGACTCCTCAACCAACGTCTATCTCCTTGTCTTTCAGCAGCACCATTCTGCAGAAACAAGAGCTCTCCTTGATCTGCATATACATACATGTGCCTAAGTACCAGTATTTATGCTCCTTGGTGCTATACAAAGCTACTTGTTTCCTCATCATCTCTGTCTGTGGACTTTCTTCCTGCTCGGAGGGATAAACCAGAGGAGATAAAGGCTAGACTTATCGCTATGACGAATATGAAAAATGCCCAACCAAGCCTGCAGTGTCCAATCTCATAGAAGTCTGCATGTCTTCCACAGGCCTGCTTTACTGCCTCACTACCCCAGCCTGATGGATAGATCCCACAAGATATGGCCAGGAGAAACCCTGTAGAGAGAGGAAGGGAATGGAACAAGCCCATTAGCCCCAGAGAGGAATGAGCCATCACGTACAGAGGTGTGTTTTTGTTTTAAGATGCACTTCTCAAACTCATAAATAATTCATGTGTTTATTAGCCCAAAAATAATACTAGAAAACTTGTGAGGCCCAAATGCTGGGGCTGAAACATCCAGTCCCACCCCTCCCCCAGAAATAATACTACAAGAAGACAAAGGCAATTAAACAAAAAACAAAAACAAAAACAAAAACAAAACAAACAAAAAACAAAACAAAACAAAAAAACGAAACAAAACAAAAGATAAGACAGACAAAGAAGGAAAGGAAACATCAATGCAACCGAAGAAAACAAAGCCTAGAAAGAAAGTAAGCCAACCAAGGCTGAACCTGATTAGCAGTTACACATTTAGGCAAAAGCAGATGCATAATTAGAAGCACAAGAATCTTTATGAGTTAGTGAAAACCTGTTTTCCACAGACTATTGAGACATAACCATAAGCATAACAAAATGTATTTACGTTCATGTTGTTATATGCGCTTAGTGCGTCTGAGTCTTTACCGGCTTGAAAAATATGCGCGAGATTTTCAGGGTGGAACCCAAGATGCTGGAGCGGAGATGTTATCAGACTATACTAGAATGCGATAAACGCCGATATCCCCTCGCCGTGTAAGTGCTGGGAAAATTACGTTTCTTTGGTGGAACAACTGGAATTTTCGGCCGATTAATCTGAGTGTTTATATACAAGCTTTGTATCTTTTTTATTGGGTAATTTTAGTGATATTTTAAAATACGCAATGAAGAGAAAAAGAAATTTTCCCGAATTAATTTAATAGCAGTGAATGAAACTGCTCTTTTTTCTAATACCATAGCGTGACTACTGTGCACTTCAATTAGTTTTTCTGCTTTATTCAATCCTTGACCCATGACACTGCAAGTAACTGATGAAACATACTTGTTAACATGTACATGACAGATAATTTACAGGGTCATGCGAAGCCGCCAACTAAACCTACCGCCCGCCATCATGTCTATATTACAGATATACCCTCGAACGAACAAAAAGCTTCGGTTTGCACTAATATGCTACCGCGGAAACTTCGACAGATTTAGCTGTTTTTGGTTCTTTTTTCTTTCGTCACAAAGGTCGAGATGATTATCAATTATTTGGGGTTAACTGTTGTGTACCCAGCCCTCAAAGTTATTTTCGTCTTGTGTTTTCGGCACGGACCGCAGCCTGAGTTGTTGAGTCTTGGTGGTTTCTTTCTCTCATTTTTTTTTTTTTTTTTTTTTTTTTTCCGAGCTCCTTCCATCCCCCACAAATTTCGCAAATCACTTGACCAAAAAAGTCGGATGCCCTTCTTTTTGCCCAGTGGCCCTTTTAGAGCTTATCTTTCTTAATAATTCTTACTAATAATGCTTTTTTGGCTGGGAAACAAACTATGTATTTATCTTCTTTTAGAATAAGCCGAAAATCAAAGCCGCAATCCCCTCAACATAAGATCGGATGCTCTTTTTTTTTTGTTGCACTCGGGGTTCCACTGCCATCTGGCCAGGTGT
This sequence comes from Plumapathes pennacea, assembly GCA_964036295.1. Classification (NCBI taxonomy): domain Eukaryota; kingdom Metazoa; phylum Cnidaria; class Anthozoa; order Antipatharia; family Myriopathidae; genus Plumapathes; species Plumapathes pennacea. Next base: position 8,344,492 of record OZ038466.1, on the reverse strand, counting down.
TCATGAGATCTACTTTCAGTTCTGTTCTCCTATAATGGTCTGTGACTTTTCCTACCGCGGCTGTTGAATTCGGAGCCGAATGTTGCAATGTATACAGAATGTACGCAATGCGAAATGTGCAATTTCTGTTGCGTGTCACCCCAAGAGCGGATGTACTTTTGCAGTGTTCTTCGCATTAAATCGATTATATAATCGACCTGCAGCTTATTTTATCCTTAGAATAGGATTAGGTATTAAAACGCACTCAAGAAATGAGGAGGATATAAAATGATTTACATGCATTCGCCCCGGCCTCCCACCCGCCTCCCAGTATCACGCGAAGAGACGTTATGTTACATGTTGTTTAGTTCGTTTTGCTATCGAGCATTTCTGCACATGATTTTTGCTGGTGCCCGGCCAAACAACGACAGAATATTAAACCGAACTCTTGAGGAATGCACCCGTGACACACACACAGCGTCTGTAAACGAACCGACCACCAGCAGCATCCGCCACGAGCAACCGCAGTTTATACACGATTGATGGGCGTATCCGACCATGAAACATGTGCCCTAATGGATATAAACCAGCCGCCTTCATCACTGAGTCATCACTCTAACACTTGTCAACATAAAAGCATTTATGTCCCACTGAGATTGATCGATTGTGTATACACGAATTACGCGGTGTGGACGCCGCAAAGTGACAATCTCTTCAACCCCAGAGCGTTCGTTGAAATACAAAAATATAGAGCCCTCACCTGCCAAAAGCTGTAGCAGCCCTCCAGTTCGCGCTGAACCGTTTGTCACGACATCCCGAACACAGCAAGCGAATACAGAAGTGGTAGCAACGAGCAACAGAAGACCGCAACCAACTCCGATCAGAACTGTACAAATTTTCCACGCGTCCGACGGAATGTCCACAAAATTAGTGTATCTACCGCACGTTTGTTCTAACACCGTTGTTCCATCATCCAACTTAGCCAGGTAGTTACAGCGCCGAAAGATTCCCAAGTGAACTGTGGTGTTATAAATTTCTCCCTGAATCCAGTACGGGAGGTAGTAACCGGTACAACTAAGCAGCGCACAGATCATCGAGCAAAACGCCCAAAGTGATCCTGTTGCCGTGAGCCCCATAACGCTGCCACCATAAAAAGCACTGCGGACAGAGTTTGAACGCACTCGACGTGTTCTCAGTTTGACGTCTCTTGATTCTAATTTGTTGTTCCCGAGTTTGCCATTAACTGCCAATTTGAATAGATTGAATAAATAGTGTCAGAAATACGTAACCCCCATTGGACCGCTGCGGTGATGTGTTGTCCGGCGAACAGGATTCCTAAGCTCTGACGACAAATCCAGACTTAAAAGTTTTCATTCCGTCAAGCTGCGGTTTTCTGTGGAATGTAATTAAACCCTAAATCTTTTATACGTGTTTATACCGCCTGCTCTGACCCAAATTACCCATGCGATATCCTGTTCTATGACATGGGGGCCTATCTTTCAGCTTGGGCGCGCAAACATAAAGGTCTGATTGAAAGCTTTGTTCGTTTGTGACTGTAGTAATTTGTTCTTCAGATGACAAAAGCAGATGCTGCTGACCCAGATGTTTGACTTGCGCATTTCTTAGCTGGAAGAATCCTAACCATTTCTAATCCACACAAAGGTGTTTTTATGCGATAAACATTCGAATAAGATAAGATATTTCTTGATTTCTGAAAAAACTTTCGTCTTGAGATGAGTTCGTTTTGAAAATAATAATAATAATAATAATAATAATAATAATAATAATAATAATAATAATAATAATAATAATAATAATAATAATAATAATAATCAGTGTTTGGTCCGTCGAGCAAACGCACATACTGTTGACGTTTTATACAGTTTAGCTCTTGCACTGGTGAACCCGAGATAGATACTCTACACATTTCGTTCAGCCGAATATGAAAGCAAGATAGACCTCACTTTCGTTTTGGCAAGACGCTCAAGTGGAGGTATGTTTGCACAGTCGACTCCCTCTAAGGGCCTCTTCATTATGAGCCCGGTTACCGAGATCTCGCCCTCCCACTATTTCCTTTGTTATAATTCCGATGTGTTTATATGAGAGAGCGGGCCAGCCCGGTTAACCGAGATCTCGGTCTTTGCGACCGGGATCTCGGTTAACCGAGCTGGCCCGTTTCTCATATGAACGCTCCATCCCGGTTAACCGGGATGAAAATGTTTGAACTATGCGACTCTGAAATGTACTTGCTTCTTAATTTGGCTTTAATGGCAGAATTGGCAAAAACTTTTGCTTTATAGACACTCTATCTCGGTTACCCGGGCTGAAATTTCCCATATGAACACACGATCGGGCTGGCCCGGTTGACCGAGTCAGCCCGGTCAACCGGGCTCGTATGAAGAGGCCCTAAGACGGCCGACACCATCGACCGGGACCAGCTTCAAGTGTCCGTTTTAGAAAGGTGTCCGTCTTAAAGAAAGTTCAGTTAGAGTAAATGACTGAAAAAACGGCAGAGATCGCTCTCACCAAGTGTCCGTCTTAGAGAGGTGTCCGTACAAAAACCTGTGACCTGTGGGTGTGAACAACCACCATTCGCCCGCATTCGCCCCTCATGAATCGGGAACAGCGCTTCCCTTGGGGGTGCGGACGAAACTTGCGGACGCCAGCCAAGCCCATAGCACGCGTGTAATGTTTCTCCATTTTATGTGTTCAATATAAACATACGTTTTACGTTAAGTGGCCAGTGGTGCGCAAATCTTGATCCATACAAACTACTGTAAATTCAGTTGTACGGCTGCCAAGACTATGTATAGCCTGGAATTTCAGTCTTCTTCTGGGTTGACGGTCGAAAAGACGACTGGAATTTCAGGCTAAGGACTATATAATATGTACTTTGGCCTTAGTTGCCGTAAGTACCTCTCTTTCCTCCTTCCAAATTGTACAGATGCCCTTTGATGGTAGGTTGATCAACTATAGAATGATGTATTTTGCAAATGCGCCGGACCGTATAAAAGAGTACGTAATGGCCTTAAGCTGTCAAGCCCACGCATGGCTCGTTCCAGATGTTTCCTTGTGTTTAGTAACTTCCTGAAGACACTCAAGGAGTCGCGGTGCCGGGCCGTTTTATCTCTATAATCTTTATGTAGCTTCAACTTTTGGCAGCGGCACTGAGGTTCAAAATACCCCACACCTGACGCTTGAAGTCGTTTCCGGCGTGAATTCCTGAAATTGCTTCAAGATGAAACTAGTGATTAACCACTAACTAAGAGTGATCAACTACAATTTTCTCCTTCAGTTTCTCACCAGAAATACAGTGAGGAGAACTTGTCTTTGATACCATTGCTCAGATGAAAGCTGACATTCATTTATACATTAACCTCTTGAGAGAATATTCATTTTGAGGGGAGTGAAGGGATACACGCGATAGCTTCCTATTTTTCGTCCCTCCCAAAAGAAAACACTGTAAAGAAGGGATAAGCTAAGACGTGACAGCTAAATCCGCGAATTAACAACCACACAAGACAGCGAACTAATATACACAAGAAGCACCCTAAAAAGACCCGGGAATAGATCATACACGCGACAACGAAAGAAGACTCGCTTGACAGTTTTCCGGCAGTTCATCACGCCTGTAGATACGAAATGACGCCGTAGAATCGGTATAGCAGCCAAGAGGCAGTTAAAATGGACCATCAAGTCATCTAGTCTCTCAAAATTACAAGTTAGACCGACGGCACCGTGGACAAGTATTATTTATTATTTCAGAATCTAAATCCAAAATGTTGGTGCCACTGAGCTCAGGATCAGACTCGCCGAATTTCTACTGATGGATTTTCGTCTTCTAGGTGTGCGCTTTGTCAATCATGCGGGTATTAGTGGGGGATAGCGAACAACCGAAGGTCTTGTAACCTGTGGGTCGATTATGAGGTGTGTCACGTGACTGTAACTGCTGGCTGGGGTTTTAAAGTACACGTTATTCCAAAGCTTCGTTCGTCCTTCAGACCGGCTTTTGGAGGTGTTATATGCATGTTTATGGGCTCGCCTACCACTGGAGTTTCTTCCACTATAGGGAATTAACAATTCCAACCAAATTCCAAATTATCGGATCTATTTACTAAATTTTCAAAAGGATTACAGGCGGTACGTACTTCTGAGTATGGGGGATTTGGCAAAATGAAAACGATATTGTCGACGCAATACTTTTATTCCGTTTTCAATGAAATGAAAACGTATTTGTAAACTTTTAAAAACGTATTCGTGTGAACGACAGGAGTTAAACTTTCGGTATCAATGCATAAGCTGCTTTCATGGATTAGTTTGAATCGCGGAATATGCAAATCATCCGTTATTAGGGTCCAATAGATATACCGGCTTTGCCCCTCAAGAATGAATGTGGCTGATGCTCTTTGTAGGCATTATTGAGATGGTAACATTACTGAGAAGTGCGACTGTTTAGCTCCGTGGGTTCCCTCTGTAGGAAATATAGGGGATTCCCCCCACGTTCTGCAAGAGTCTTAAATATCATTCACCAAAAGATTTTGGGGCTCAGTAGCCTGCGTAGCTTGGCCCTCTGGGGGAAGGGAAGGGGGAGGGGGGCCAGGAAGGAATGAACGAGTAAACCACGAGTGGAGGAGGGGAAGGAAAAGCTACACAGGGTAGGGGCTCAGGGTTAACCTCTGAACCTAAACTTATTTTGCGTGAAGCTCGTTACCGATTACTCTTGGGTAATAATGCTGGTAGATGAATTATTGAAGTTATGCCACTTTATTTTTACACCTGGGAGTGATCAGAAGCAAACTTCTCCTTTCAATATATAGTCAACAGTAGGTAATTCAGGTTTAAAAAATGAGACACTAGAAACTATAGAGATTAAATAGTTGGAAGAGGATGGATCTGTACAGCAGTTCATGATATGAAACAAAGGACAACAAAGAGGAATATACACTTCATAAAGAGAACTACTGTATCCGTCACTATTTTTGCCACAGTAAGCTTGATATGTAAATCCTCAAGACAGTGTTCTGTAAATGGCTGATGAGATCTTAACAGTCTCAGTATGGCTTTCCTATTATACACCACATGACCTCTTCCAGGTTGCACTACTTTTCCAGTGGGGCATAGTTGAGCAGTTTTTCAATCAAATCCACGTGTGAGAGAAGCATTCGTCTACAGCAATATCTCTTCAGGCCAAGGGCATCCAATGCATCACTGCAACAGCAAAGTACTTGCACAATCAAAATTGCATAGTAGAAGAGACAGGAATGGAGAAATGTCATAGGAGTGGGGAATGTAAGACAAATCCCAGCCTGGGTGGGGGTGGGTAAATTGGTAACATCTGGTGGCAGTAAAGAATCCAATTTGTCAAAAAGAGCATTGAATTTCTCTTCTATCTCCAATCTCCAGAAGCAGTAGATACCTTACACACCTGTCACATAAGAAAAGATGACCCTGTTCAAGATGCTATAAAGTGTAAATTGTGTGCACTGTTTAAACTATACCCTGTTCAGTGGAACATCCCTATACAGTATAAGGGTTGCTCGATGGGAAAGTCTGGTACTAGCCCTGGGCTAGCGGACACAGCCTTTGTTGCACCCTGTTAACATCCCAAGGCTGGACCCTCCCTACTCTTTTGACATCCACTTGACTGGTCAATGTGTTTACAGCCCCCTTTGTGGTGCATTTACATCATCCCTTGCATGCAACCTTATAAGGTTGAGCGTAAAAGGCAAAAGTTAAAAATCTACATTATGTAAATCAGCCTTTCACTGTGATTGCTCACCCCTCTGTGTAGTCAGCTTGTAGAAAACCCAGGTATGCCTCCCATTTGTTGCCAATTACTTTGCCACACGTGAAGCAACGGATGGGAATGATCATGACTTCAGCTTTGACTTTACTATTAGACAACCTACAGCACACGCAGGAAAAGTCACTTGATTATCACGGAAAATTAGCGAAAGTACGATGAGCAGCCATGCTCAACCTGCCAAAATATTGTTATGATATGTCTGCTCATTTGCTTTTAATGCTTTAATGGGTTACTCCTAAAAAACAGTATTACACTATACTAGGAGATCTACTAATACAAAATGCTATTTAAATATAAATAAAATATAATAATATAAAATAAAATAAAATATAATAATATACAATAATATAACAACAATAAAAGCCAATATTATGGAGATAATTACTAATTGCTAAAATACATCTAAACTAAGGTCTTAATAATTGGCATATAAACTATCTAGTGGTAATTGGTTCCATATTGGTATAATTCTTGGATAAAAAGAAAATTTGTATGCATTGTTGTTTGACTGCAGATGCCTAAATGGCAATGGGTTTGGTAGTCTGGATGCCCTATTCAGGTGACATATTTCGGGGGGCAATTTAATCCCCACTAAACCTTGCTGGATCTTGTAGAGCCGTTTACGGATGACTGTCGAAAACCAAAACCAAAGTAATCACACAAGCCAATCACAGAGACTGAGAGAAAACAGTTCAGCCAATTGGAAACCAAAGTAATTTGTGTTTGGTCTTGCGTTTGGTTTTACTCTCCAATCAGCAGTGCGAATACACGCCATCGCTTGCGTGAGAAGTGTTTGGTTTTGGTTTTGGTTTTGTTCCTGATTGGCTGAGCATGCTGACAAACTCGTGTGGAACAATCCGAAAGCGAAGCAAACGCAAAACCAAAGCAATCACACGATTACTTTCGACAGTCATCCGAAAACCGCTCTAAAACATGGCAGTAAAACACTGCGACCGAATTCGCTTAGGGTGCGGGGTTCCTTGAACACAGAAGTCCTCGTGACTAAGGGCAAACTAAAAACTTCGATTCGTTCGCGAGAAAAACCTCCGGTAGCTGTCGTAAACAGCTAGTTTTATAGCAGTCGGCAATGCAAACTAAGTGCCTCTCGGCAAAACTTCCCAAAGAAACAATGCCGACCAAGGAAATCGAAAAATATAAAAATCGATGATCAATCTAAGTTATGGACCACAAATAAGGAAAACTGTCTTAGGCTCTACGACGTTTTTTGACCGACTTTTACAGCAAAAACACTACTCACCTCAAGTCATGAAGATGGAAGAAGCGTGCTAGACTGCGCGCGCTTCGCAATCCCTCAACGAGTTGACGTCAGCGGGTTTTTCCGAACATTGAAACCCGAGTGCGAACAATGCATCGGAATGGTTTTCGTATCGAGAGAGGAAATATGCAATATAAAGCACAAAGAACGTTCAAGAACGTTTGCTTACTTCAAGGTGAATAAGCGCTTCTGATGCAATGCAGGGAACATAAACAAATGCTAGCACCTTAGCGAGTAAAAACATGAGTGTGGAGCCGCGAAATGTGAAACTTAAAAGAGAAACGCTCATTCCGAGGGGAATAACAAAACAAGTTCTTTTTTTATTATTCGCTTTGACCTCATGAACACGCAACTTTTGAAACGCTCTCCAAAGTGGATATTTTGTAAACGCAATTTTATAGTGTGGACGGGCAAAAACGGGATTTTTCCAAAACCTGTCGTGACTCCCATATAAAAATCACAATTTTGAACTGAAATAGCGGCAGTTTGCAACATTTTGGTTTATGAATAGCACTCCTCACACACTGCCTGGCGATGCACATTTCCGAAACTACCAAAACATGTTGGATCTCTTGAAAATTGATCTGGACATGTTTTGCACACATGAAACCATCCTTTGCAGCCGTCACACTCTCCACACCGTCACTCTTTCCACGGCATCCTGCAGTCACAGATGAGAGGCACTTTGTGTGCAAAATCGTAAGGCTTGTGGGATGTGACTTAATTTACATAGTCAGAATACTGCACAATGTGCTGGCAAGCTGAAGCCACAGAATAGGGCACAAAGGCCACGGTGGTAGCGGGCTTTACCCCTTGATCTACCAAAAAAAAAAAAAAAAAAAAAAAAAATGTGTGTGAGCCCAAGTAATAGCAGCCATGGACAGACTTTCTGAGTGCTGTACCTCGGGCTGGTTTTTGGCAAGTGGGAACGGCTGGAAATGTTCATCTTTGATGCATTTCAGCAAATACGGTCTGAATGCCGACATCACCTTGATAATTCTAAAGATCATCAGGCCGTAAAACATTCACCTGTTCACAACCAGAGACTGATCAGATTGATTAACGTTTCTGCTTTGTCTCGCCACGTTTTGAGGGATTGCGACGAGCGTCTGCGAGCGAGAAACTATGATCAGCCATCCGTGAAAAGGAGGCCGGCTGAGTTCCGAAGTAATTATTCATAATTTTGCTGTGAAATGTTATTTCGTGAGCTGGGAGAAAAGTTAGCATGTACGATAAACGCAATTTGAACGTTCTTTGTGCTTTATATTGCATATTTCCTCTCTCGATACGAAAACCATTCTGATGCATTGTTCGCACTCGGGTTTCAATGTTCGGAAAAACCCGCTGACGTCAACTCGTTTTGAGGGATTGCGAAGCGCGCGCACTTAGTCCTCCGCGGTCCAACCTCGTTCCCAGGGCCATCCGCGGCAGAAGCTCCGGAGCTTCTGCCGCGGATGGCCCTGGGAACGAGGTTGTCCGCGGTCGTTGCCGATGCAACCGCTGAGCAATATCTCGCTGGCCTCTTTTCAGTAAATCTTCAGCCATGGCTGCCACGACTGGACATAAGTTTGGGCTATCTTTATTTTTACAAGCCTCTCACAAGCTTTTCAGGGTAGGGAGATTATTTATGACGGTCTTGGTTGCAAGATGTTATTGATCATTGGGGTGCATTAGTAAAGCATGCACTTTTTATGGCGATCTTCTGCGATGCAGGTTTATAACTACGGCGTAATCAAAATTTTCACTCTGGAAGTCGAATGTGTTTAATTAGAGAGAGGACAGTGAATATTTTGGTATGTACTTGGGGCCTTGATGATATTAATCGCCTCTAGGATTGGCCCGAATGTATGCATTCTTTATTGAACCTTACGCATTCAGTTCGTGTAATATGGCACGTGTTCACACTTCAACAGCAACAGGACGTGCTACTTTGCATACATAATGTTAAAGTAGAATGGCTACCAAGTGTTAGTGTAAACGCTTTATTCAAAAGCAAGGTAACATGCCCTTGGTAGTGGGCAGTTATCAATCCAAGGGGGTATGAAGGGGGTGTGTGTGGGAGGGGGAGGGGGGGGGGGGGGGGAGGGGAGGGTTTAGTTTATGCTAACTTTGTCTAAAACGTAGTGTTTGTGACAACTACATGCCATTTTATTTGTACTAAATAATGTACATGTGGGGCAATCTTTTTATAGGTTTAATTAATATCTACTAGGGCTTACTAAATCTACTATACCAGTTTGCTTATACAAGTCATTAAAGATTCTTTAGGTTTAATAATATTTCTGTGCATTGCATTTAATGTTATTAATTATTTCAATAAATTAGAATTAGCAGCCATTTAATTTAATTGTCTTATACAAAAAATGTTCTATCAGCCATTGACTCAAGAAAAAGAAAAATATAATAATAATTTAGAAATATCACCCAAGATAGTCCCACAATGCAGTACAAGTTTGGGCCCGAGCCCTGTCATGATTGATGAGTTTGAATATATTACATAACTCAGCGTTGAATTATTTTGTTATAAATGTATTCTTTTTTTTTTTTTTTTTTTTCAAGTGCTTTTCATTTGGAATATAACAGTGTTTCCACTCTCATCCTTGAGAGGGGGAGGGGGGGGGGATTCTGAGGGTATTGTTTTCAAGCATTTTAGTCTGAAATGGGGCATGTATTTTGTCTCTTAGGTCCAAGGTAGTGGATTTATTGTACTGTATTTGGTCTGGAATAGGGCGTAATTTTAGTAAATGGGTCTGAAATAGGGTATGGGGTGGTAAACAAATCATCTGAATTGAATCTTCTAGAATATTTTTAATTTTCTTCATTTAGGGCTCTTCCAGATTGTGTAATGGTTTCCACACTTCTGTTACTCACAATGAAAAGGTATGGTACAACATTTATACACATGCACTTTTGACAGGTGTAATATCTTGCAGGTTTACTTTTTTAACTGCCATTACTTCAGAAACAATATTTGTCCATGCTAGGTATTCCTGATCGTATAACATATTCATTAATATGTATAACTTTCTTGTAGCTATTTGACAAGATTTTGATTGCAAACAGAGGGGAGATAGCCTGCAGAGTAAGTACACTTTCTTTTAAACCCTTTCACTTCCAAGCTTGTAATACAAATTTTCCCGATATTATTCAAGAAGAAAATAGATTAGTCATGCAGTGAGAATTGACAGTTCAATCAGCTCTTATCTGAGCAATTTATTAGGAGTATATATAGTGGTTTGATAAATGATCTGTGAACTTGACAGGTTATGAAGACAGCTCGGCGTCTTGGTATTAAAACTGTGGCAATCTACAGTGAAGCTGATGCTAATGCAGTAAGTTGTGCAGTTTTGTTTTTCTCTCTATCCATCTGTCAATCAATCCATCAATCAATCCATCTATCTTTTTTTTGGGGGGGGGTGGGGGGTGGGGAAGAGGAGGGTTTCAGATTCTTGAGAACTTCCTTAGTTACTGTACCAGTAAATTAGTTTTAGAATGTGATGATGACCCAAAACTGGAGGAACTTATTACTGCATTTTCAAAGTTAATGTGTTGTAATAATATTATGGCTGCAACACTCTGTACATGAAAGTAATACAGCTAGCAGATTTCAGAAGGAACTCAAGAAGATTTTGAAGAATTATTGTTAGAAGTACTACTACCGACTTACAGTTGCTGGCTGGCAGGTTTGTAGTTTGTAGATACACTGTAGAGTCTTGAAAGCTCAACTTGTTTTATGATTGTCTCACAGCTGCATGTTCAGATGGCTGACGAGGCTATGTGTGTAGGACCCCCACCTACCAACCAGAGCTACCTCAATATGGATGCTATTCTGGATGTAATCAAATCTACTGGAGCTCAGGCAGTAAGTTAGGATAGAGTGTTGTTTGACTGTCAACTACCTGAACATTCTTGATCAGTAAGTGACCATTGATAGTAAAGTCATTTTTACATGTTGCACACTCAGCTGTTGAGGATTTATCAAAATGATTGTGTGCATAACAGTGCAGCAAAGCTTAGTCACCTATGTGCATGTAGCTCAGCATGATACAGCAATGATGCACTGTTACATTACATTGTCTTTGTTGTTTGTTTTGTTGTTTTATAGGTCCATCCAGGGTATGGTTTTCTCTCAGAGAACTACAAATTTGTAGCCATGTTGGTATGTGCATAAAATGTTAGCATTGTGATAATGCAAAGTGTTTCATATTATGCAGCCTAAAACAACAAAAGGAAAGGGAATTGGGTCAATTAGCCAAAATATTAGATTGATGAGGGTAAGGGGGAAGGGGAGGGGAGGGGATGGGATGGAGAGAAGAAGAGGAGAGGTAGGAAGGGGTATGATTATGTATGACAATATTTACATGGCTGCATATGTTGTGTACCTCTTGGTTATCTTGCACACATTCCAGTGTATTGGACGGTTCTTTTTTTTTTTTATGTAGATTGGCCTTTGTACCAATTTTTGCTTTCTCACTGAATCTTTTGGCATTATTGTTTGCTTAGTGATCTTTCATAAATTTTTTGGGTGTTGTTTTTAGTCCAATTTTCCTACTTTCTACTTTCTATTTTTTGGTTGTATTTTATAAAAAAATTATAGGAAGAAGCTGGTGTTGCATTCATTGGTCCCAACACCAAAGCCATGGAAGCCATGGGAGACAAGATACAGAGCAAACTGATTGGCAAGAAAGCAGGAGTGAACATCATCCCAGGATTTGAAGGAGTAGTCAAGGTATTGAATAATGTGGAATTGAAAAGCCATGCATGCATTTATCAACAATATTTCATTTCGCTCCAATCTTCATTATTTCCTTTTTCATTATGCACTATTTACATCAGAATTAATGGCAACAACAAGGAATATGACAGGGTCATGGTTTTTTGTGGGGTGAATTTTGGAGCCGATTCAGTTAATACTGTTATTTTGGTTTCTCTTTGCAAAGGATGCTGATGATGCTGTAAGGATTGCCAATGACATAGGTAAGTTAAGTGGACAGTACTGTACCAACAATAGACTTGTGTTTTGACAAGAGGCTAGGATGACATCAGTGAAGTGTGTCATGCCATTGTAGGAAGACCAGCCAGGGTGTCACTTCTGGTTAATGCTAGCATGCATACATACAATGTACTTCTTTATGAAGGGGTTGAAAGGTACAAGTTAGGGGTAGGTGGGTGTGTATTGTGTGTGTGTGCATGTTTGTGGAGGGAGGGAGGTGAAAAAAAAAATGGAACAGCCTTAAAAGAACAATATGCAGGTTTAATATAATATGCTAGCTGGGTTTTCCTTTCAATATTGTAGCAATATTGAAATCTCGCAGTCAGATGTATGTGAAAGGAAAGAATCTAGTAAAGGAGGAAAGCTCTTTGTCAATATTTAATTTCAGGTTACCCTGTTATGATTAAGGCATCAGCAGGAGGTGGAGGGAAAGGCATGAGGATATCTTGGAATGATGAGCAAACCAAGTAAGGAAGTTTACTGAATAATGTAAATCCTCAAACAAGCCCCCCCCTCCCCCCCCCCCCTGAATAAGCGCCCCTCCTATCAGCCTAAATTTGTGCCCCTCCCCTCTATAAAATTTGTTGTTTCCTTTGGAAGTCAAACTTGATGTTACCTGCATATGTCGTTTTGTGAACATGTTTGTCAAAGTAACTAAACAAAAATAATAATATAATGAATTGTGTTGCTATTAGAACTATGCGAATGGCTTTGTACATTCTTACTCACGCTTATGTTTTTGTTTAGTTTAATGCACATTTCAAAACTAAATGACCATTTGGCCATGATTTGGGAAAAATTTAATAAGGGGTCCCCTCTCGAAGAAGCGGCTTGGGCATTAGTTATTTAGTCCTTCTCCAGTCCATACTATCCTTAACCTAAACCCTGATGACTTGAATGTTACTGATTAAAGTGTCCCTTGCTTTTAGGGAAGGATTTCGTTTGTCTTCTCAAGAGGCAGCATCAAGTTTTGGAGATGACAGACTTTTAGTGGAGAAATTCATTGATGAGCCAAGACATATTGAGATTCAGGTAAAGAAGATCCTTCCATCTAATGTTCAATAATAATTATGTATTGAAAAATCTGCAAAATTTGTAAAGTTGCAAAAATAAGATCCTGTGAAATTTCATGCCACACGAAACAAAAGTAATGACACCTTGTGAAGCTGTTGAATGAATAGGTATTTCTTGTGGCACTGATTGTTAAATAGTTAAAGATTTTGCAAAAAAAATTCAAAATAATTACTATAATTTGATTGGGACTATTTTGGCATTAACAGAATTTTATAATCATTTTATAAATGTGAGGTTGTTAAAGGTCAGCAGTTAGCCAAATGGTGATCAATATTCACCTCTCACCCCACTGTTGTTGTACTCTGTCAGTTGCTTTAGTTTTGTTTGGTTTTACTGTTGTACTCTGTCAGTTGCTTTAGTTTTGTTTGGTTTTATTGTGTTGACAGGTACTTGGTGACAAACATGGTAATGCGGTAAGTGTAATCTGATCAATGGAAAGAAGTATGCAACTACTGTACAGATCACTTTCCAGACAAGAAAGACATGAGAACAGCATCTGACTATATTAATTATCTTCTATTAGCCCATGAACACTATTAATTTAGTATTGGAGTCTTGGTTAAACATACAATGTTGGTTCACTCAAGAGGCTTGTGAACCTTGGGGCAAACATTCCAAAAATAATAGCTCTTTGACCACAAATCCATGTTTCCTCTGAGGTCAGTGCACCTCATCCTTTATAAGCCTTCTCCTAACCCGTAACTCCCCATTTGCTCAGACGAAGGGCTGGCACTTGAAAAGTCGGCTTCAAAAGAGCTGCTTTTTAGTCGTAATACCTTTATGTACAAACAAAACCAATACTTATTTCACAATATTATTGCACACACAAAATATGACGTGGGACTGTACCTATCAATACATATCTATGCCCCAAGAAGTGAAGAGGTTGGCAAATTAATATCAAGCACTTTATTGTGATTTACAGATTTACCTGAATGAAAGAGAATGCTCCATACAGCGCAGGAACCAGAAAGTGATAGAAGAAGCCCCAAGGTACAGTTCATGATTAGTGGCCAACTATTAGCTATATGTAAACCAACTAACACCACACTACTGATTGGGGTATTTCTTTATCGTACATGACTGCGGTTGAACCTCTTCTACAACGGAGGGGGAGGAGGAGGGGGAGAGTTGGAGGCTTGCGGAAACAGTTGCGTTTTCAATTGAAGCTGATTTTACTGTGTGTACATGTAGAATCTGCCAACATAAAGCAGATAGCAGAGCTTACAGCGGCATGTCTGCTTTGCATACTCCAGACACCCAATCAAACTTTCGGAAACAGGCACTGATTTTTTTGGCATAATAGTTCCGCACTTTGCGTGTGCAAAGCGACGCACTGCTTATAAAAATGACACTTTTTTTTTTTTTTTTTTTTTTTTTGCGCAAGACACGCGCAGATTGCGTTAACGCGGACACCAACTACTTTTATAAGCAAAGTAAAGCGCTTATTTTTATTAAGACTAGTTTCCGTTAATTATCTTTCCTAATTTCGAACACCTAAACCTTTGGTTGTGGCTTATACGTAAGAGTGAACGTGTTTTTTTCTCTCTTTCAGTACATTTGTTGACCCAGAAATGAGAAAGGCCATGGGGCAGCAAGCTGTATCGTTAGCAAAGGAGGTTGACTATGACTCTGCTGGAACCGTGGAATGTTTGGTCGATTCTCAGAAGAACTTCTATTTCCTGGAAATGAACACGAGACTTCAAGTGGAGCATCCAATCACAGAACTAACAACTGGTGTCGATCTAGTGGAACAAATGATAAGAGTTGCTGCAGGTAATTTGAGGAACATAGCGTCACCTGTAACCATACTCAAGTCTCTTATTTTCTGATTTAAAAGCTCGCCATTCAGTGCTGATGTACCTGCAAGGCTAAAACCTGGAATACTTACTACTAAAAGTAAATTTGATTAATTTTGCACAACTCTCTGTCTGAAATGGCTAATAATAAGATGATATAAAAAGAGGGAATATCAGGGTGAACGCTGCTGTTCGTCTTCTGCTGCGGTTGTTATTTGAGTGACAATGAAGTTCCCTTCCAAACCGTCTGCTTTCTACAGGTACCCACCAACTGCAAGCTGAAAATACATACGATGTATAAGAAATAAAGTTGATTTGATTTGATTTTGACGAAAAAAGAAAAACGAAATGCCTAAAGTAGAGCTCTTGTATTCGTCTGAAGAACATTTTGTAATATCTCCCTACAGGTCATCCATTGACTCTCAAACAGTCAGATATTACTGTCAATGGCTGGGCTATGGAGTGTCGAGTCTACGCTGAAGTAAGTTTAGTCAAAGATAATGACTGAAATAGCCGGGAAGAAGTTACATGTACAGCAGCTTAACTTTACCACATATCTTGAGCTGTGCAACAAAATGTGCAGTTTTGGATGACTTTTGAAAACCAGAACCAAAGCAATTGCAGCGCCAATCACAAAGGCTGTATTAGTCATAAAACACTTTCGACCAAGCAGAACCCACTGTAACTTGCGATTGATTTTACTTTAAAAAGGAGACCGATGGGCAGTTCGCGCAATCGCCATTTGCTCCCTTGCTTGGATTGTAATCAGGTTTTGCTTTTGTTCCTGATTGGCCGAGAATGCTGCCAAACTTGTTTGGACCAATTCAAACGCGTAACAAACGCAAAACCACGATTAGTTTTTACAGTCATCCAAGAATCTCTCTGTGATTTACCGTACTGCCAAGCGTTGCCCCTTCATTAGAGCGACACTGGTATTTTGCAGGGACCAGCATTTCATTCACTACCTTTTGTTTTCTGCCAACAGGATCCCTACAAGAATTTTGGTTTGCCGTCTATTGGAAGATTGTACAAATATAGTGAGCCCACACATTTGCCAAATGTAAGTCTGACCACTCCACAGTGCCGTCGCTCTTCTTGGGTCGAGTATCCTTGTAACACGTTCTCGTGATGACACTGCTTTTTGCTGTTCAGGTGCGATGTGACAGTGGAATTGTGGAGGGTAGCGAGATCAGCATTTATTACGACTCCATGATCTCTAAGGTAGGGCCTTGTCTTGTGTTTCTTATAAGTAAATCCTCGAATAAGCCTCGGGGGGAGGGGGGGGGGGGGTGGTGGTTGCGCTTATTTAAGTTTTCCCAGATCGTGACCAGATGCTGACTTATTTTTGTAATGCGTAACAACACAACATAGCATAAACCTTTCGTATAGTTATACATTTCGTAATTATTTTCGTTTAGTTAGTTTGCCAAACGTGTACAATGTGTTAACAAAACGTCACGTCGATTCTGATGTAGGTGTTAATGTATTTTACCGTTTGTGCAAAAAAACAACAATAACAACAAAACAGAGGGAGGGGGCGCTTATTCGAGCATTTACAGTATTTGGCCACTTAAAAATGCTCCCATTTTCCCGAATAAAAGGCCTACTCCGGCTTCTGAAGTCGCTGTAAGTCGCAACTAACAGAATCTACTGAAATATCTTAAGTCACCTTAGTGAAGATTGCTGGATTTTCTTAAGTCGCCTTAAGTTGCTTTAAATTATGGCGACTTTAGGACCCGGAGTAGGCCTAATAAATGCATAACACAATAAGCTGAAACACTACAGGGTTATGTAATTTTATAGGGGCGACGTACGCTATGACCTCCCTGTAAAAGGCCTAACACTCTTTGAAACATTTGGTGACGTGGCTATGTGCAAGTCGGAAAGCATGATTATCTTTTTTTTGTTTGTTTTGATTTAGTTGGTCACATATGGACACACAAGGGATGAAGCTCTTGATCTTATGAACAAAGCACTGGATTTATATGTCATCAGAGGTAAGGCTACAGGGAGAGGGAAATAAGTAAAGAAAATGAGAGGGGAGAAGAAAGAGACAGAGTCAACGAAAGAGAGAGAGAGAGAGAGAGAGGTGGAGGGAGGGTGGGGGGAGTGGAAGTGAAGGGAGGGAAGGGAGTAAAATGCCAAGGGAAGTGGAGGCGGGACTGAGGATGAGTTGATGGGAGGAACGAAAGGAGCGGAATGGAGGGAGGAGATAGAAAATTCAGGTCTGTTTACTAATGATTCTATTTTTCTCGTGTAGGTGTAACGTACAATGTATCTCTTTTAAGAGAGGTGTTAAACCACGGCAAGTTTAGAGCTGGTGATTTCACTACTAAATTCCTATACGAAGAATACCCTGACGGGTTCAAAGGTGAGATTGTACATCATTATTTCTTTGTTATCATTTTCATCGCCATTACAGCATCATCATCACCGTTGTCGTCATCCCTGCTATCACCACCACCATCATCATCATCATCATCATCGTCATCGTCATCGTCATCGTCATCATCATCACCATCACCATCACCATCATCATCATCATCATCACAATCATTATCATCACAATCATTATCATCATCATCATCATCATCATCATCATCATCATCATCATCATCACCATCATCATCGTCATCGTGATCAATATTGTCATCATCATAATTGTCATGGTCATGGGTCTCATCATCATCATGACCATCGTCATCGCGATCATCATTATTGTCATCATCATGTTCATGATCGTAGACACTATCATTTATCTTCATCAACGTCGTACGTTGCTGTTTATATCAGGAAACCCTGGACGCAGGTACTGCCCACAGTTACTTTTGATATGGAAAAAACGCTTGGTATTAAAAGCAGTCGGGGATTAGCTAGAAGGCATGAATGTAATGATGAAAATTATTAATGACAATAGCGACTTCCTTTCATTTTTCAGGACATACGCTGGTTGAACACGAGAGGGACGAGCTGTTGGCCGCTACAGCTTACCTGTTTGTCGAGAGAGCACGGAGAGCATCGACCTTCAAAAACCAAACAAGGTGCAACTACTTTATACCGATGCTGTTATCCAGGATAGCAGCGGTGAGATCAGTCAGTCGCACCTTCAAGTATTTTCCTGTTCTTTTTACCCTTTCACTCCCAAGCTCAAAATACAGATTCTCCCAACTGTTTATGAAGAAAATGTATGAGTGATGTAGTGAGAATTTATAGTTTAATCAGTTCTCATCTAAGCACGCGATCAAAATCCTAGTTCTCCATACTGTATGATGTATCTCTGGTGAGAGATTGAAAGAGAAAATTAAAGCTGATCCCTCTTGGGAGTGAAAGGGTTAAGTGGGAGCTATAGACAACTACAACGGCTGGACATTAGCCCAAGGTTATCGAGGTTTGAGTGTAAATCCTGATTCCTTTCTTAGGTTGAATGCCGTTAGTAATGCCGACACTCGGTGGGATTTGGTAGTGACCCTGGCAAAGGAGGACTATCCTCTGACAGTGAACGTGCAGCCTAATGGTGCATACCAGGTGAGGGCTGATTTGACTGCCTCTTGTTTTTCCATCCTCCCTGTTCCTCATCTCCTGCTTTCTCCCTGTCTCCCCTCTCTTTCTTTCTTTCTTTCTTTGTCTGTCTGTTTTTCGTGTCTCCTCTGGTTGTTTAAAGGACGATTAGGCTAATCCTTGGGTCAGCAGCAAACGTTTTGTCACTTTTAACGGAAATTAGGTTTCGCTCAAAATTCAGTGTAGTTGATAGGTTTTTAGTTAAAGAAGATTTTTAGTTGCTGTCTTTGAACAAAATCTTGCAGTTTGTTGGCTAAAAGGACCAAGGGAAATAATTGGTTAATCCTGGATTAGCTTAATCGAGCAACTGGGCCATGAACAGCCAATGTCGTTGTGACAAAATGATGTTTGTGTCCCGAGAAACAGCAATAAGTTTCATTGATGTCCGTTTTTGCGATCGTTTTTATATGTTCTTTTTAACATGATTGTGATCGCACAGACAAAATGGCGACGCCGTTGTTTTCTAACATCTTAAACTTGCAACCCCATCCCACAGGTGGTCACTGAAGGCAGAGAAATCACGTTCCAGACCAACTCGACCTTGTCGTCACCGGTGATGGAGGCAAACATCAATGGCAAGAACGTTTCTCTGCAAGTGAGTTTCAAGTATTTTCATATTTAGACAGGTTTTTCCTCCATACTACTGAGTGACTGTTCTAGTGCGGCGTTGAATGAAGAATAGGTAGAGTGATTGACCCTGGAAGTTTAAGTATTACAGTAAATTTATGGGACAAAGAAGTGTGGACCTCAAGAAGCAGAGGAATCTACAGTGATCAAAAGCAAGCACAGAGAAGTTCGGTCGTTTTCCGTTATGTAAGACCGTACATACAGTACGTATGCCTCCGCGCGCGCCCGCGATGTAATTGTTCTGCGGTATCCTTCATGTATTGTATTCGCGCGCCCGCGAAGTAATTGTTCTGCGGTATCCTTCATGTAAGTCAATATATAGGGTTTTACATAATAAAGCAAGCGAACTCCTGCGCCCTGTGGCATCTCCTTTCAGTTTATAAGTAAGTGCTAGGGGTATCGTGTGGATAAGATAGTTCATACGTCAATGAGTCGATTGTCGCATGTTGTTTCTTTAGGCTTTGAAGGTTGAAGGAAGGAGGCTCTTTTTTGTTCGGAAGGGCAGCGAGTTCGCCCCAGCCCAAGACCTTGACCCTAATTAGCCTAACTTGAACCCAAACAAGACTTTTGTGTCATTTTTTTCATACTGCCTTACAGCAGTACACATGCCGGGCTGACTGCGTATTGAAAGGAAACGTTTTCTTCTTATCGTTGGTTGTCGTCTTGTTATCTTGAAGCTTTTCTGATCCTGTTTAATTTGTGGCTCACCATTTTCTTTCTTTCTCTCTCAGACACTTAAGAAGGAGGGAAATCTCTTTAGAATTCAACACTATGGGACAACAGTAAGCCCTTGTTATGTTTAGTGTATCCTTGTCTTGAATGGGGTCCTGCATGAATTATTATTGGCTACATCAACGTTTTATTTACCACCAAAGGTGGTTTACAACAAGAGTAACTCAGAAGTTCTTGAAACTCTAACTCGAGTAAAAGCAAATGCTATTTCACACTTCACATAAATGTAGTACCGTAGATCCCTTGCAAATTTCTAATTGGAGTAAGATATTTATGTCTGAATAACCCATGTGAAAAGCATTAACCGTTTTGTTGAGAATATCACACCTGGATTATGCAATCAAGGACTCTAGCATCTAGCCGAGCTCGAAATTTGGCAAGGCTACTCGCAGTATTTCTTTTATCCCGGGATTATGACAAGACGCTAAAATATAAGTCGACTCTCTCTTGGTTTCAGTACAAGCTTCGAGTGCACAAACAGGAGGAGGCTGACCTCATGAAGTACATGCCCGAAAAGCAAGAGGTAAAAGTACTTCTCCCCTTTGTGCTTGGCTCTGTCCTGCCTTATGCTTCATAATCTACATTGCCCATCTCTCTTGCCCTGCCTTGCTATGTACTAACCTGCTCCCCCCCTCCCCGTCCCCGTATCCCACGGTCCTGTTTTGCATTACCGTAGTCACCAACAGTCTCTTTTGCCGGCTGCCCTCCATGCCCTCCCTTATCCTCTTTCCCTGATTTGTTTTACACTAATCTGCCCTATACTGTTTGCTTTGTACTAACGGTCTTTTTTGTTTTTGCCTCCTGATCTACGCTGCCCTTCCCTCTTGCCCTGCATTGCTTAAAACAAATGGTAACCTGCCCTGCATTGCAGCGCCGACTGGCCGTTGTACTGCCCGAACTTGTTCTACCCTATTTTGATATCTTGGCCCTGCTGTGTCCTTCGCTTTTCTGCTTTGACCCTTTAACTCCCAAGCTCAAAATACAAATTCTCCCAACCACAAAATAAGAAAATGTATGAGTGATGAAATGAGAATTGATGTTTTAATCAGCTGTCATTTGAGCAAGGTATCAAATGCCAAATTCTCCATACTGTATGATATAGCTCTGGTGGGAGACTGAAAAGAGAAAATTGAAGTTGATCACTCTTGGGAGTTAAAGGGTTAACCAGCCTTGCTGTGTCTTCCCCTTTTCCACCTGGTAAGTTTGCATTCAGCTCACCAGTTCTGCGACCTTTTCATTGTAGGAGGATGTAACTCCCTTCCTCAAGTCTCCTATGCCCGGCAATGTGATTTCAATTTCGGTTCAAGTTGGGGACGAGGTTGGTGTTCGTACAGGGAATACGAAATTAACTCTACATTACTAGGCCACTCTACGCAAAACGAGTCCTTGAGCTGTGCCGTCTAGCTATCCTTGTTTGTTTTCTGAACACGCGGTCTATATTTTTCTGATATTTTGTTGGCGATTTGCTTTCCACTTAAGGTCCACGAAGGTCAAGAGTTGGCTGTAGTGGAAGCCATGAAAATGCAAAATAGTCTTCACGCTGCCATGTCAGGAAAGGTTCGTGCCTCTATTTGTTTCTATGTACTTCTTCAATATGCCCAGTACCGTTTCTCTTCCATACACTCTGTAGTTTTATGGCCTACCAGAGTAATCCCACAATTTCCCTTCACATTCCCTTCTCTCTTTTTGTTATTAAACCCACTGACCTCACGTTTGATGCCTCCTCTCGGAATCTGCCCAGGTGAAAGCTATCCACTTCAAGGCCGGAGACAAAGTTGGAGACGGAGATATCATGCTTGAAATCGAAAATCACCATCAATAGGGAGACACGCTAGTGGCGTGTTGCATTTGAGAGTCTGTCTAGTCTATCTGTGTGTGTGTGTGTGCCCTATGTGTGTGTCCCTGTGACTAACTTGTTAGTGTATAATGCAGTCCTTGTAGAATTCTAATGTTAATCATACGTAAGTATGGCAAGTCAGACGATGGGTTTAATAATCTGCAGATATATACACTAATCTCGATGGGAAATGAACATACTGAGTTAGGTTTCGAGCGTTAACCTTTTTTGACAATCACTTCTAATCAGCTAAGTGACAAAGGGCTGGGTACTAAATTATTAAAGAAATACCCACTGGAAATGATCGACAAAGCAATATGTAGGCTTATTGCACGGGAACTGGTACAAGGTGGAAAGCGAGGCTTTTCTGGTACAACTTGGAAGCATACCTTTTGCATACGAGTCTGGAACTCGCTGTTAATAACTTTACTAATATACCTTCTTTAGAGTGGAAGGAAACCTGTTAATTGCCATGGGAGTTTCGTACCAGGAAAGTGTTACTTTGAAGCTACACTTCGACACCATGAATTGCTGTTCCAAATCTATGTGGAATAGCTGACATTTTTAGTGGCCTCAAGAATATGATATGCCACAATGCATTAAAAGTTATTAATAAAAGTAACCAAGCACTTTGACTCCATAGTGCGAATAGCCGAAAGACAGAAGGAGTATAAAATAACTCGCTTGCTACTTTGTCTTACGTGTTTTGTTCTGTAGTATAATGTGTGCATGTGACATAGTTATGTGTGGTAGGTTGGTTGTGATCGTTCTGGTTAGAGTTGTCTCCAGGAAGACTGTTGTTGGTGACTGACGTTTCGACTCCCTGAAGTCATCTTCTGAGTCAAGTGAAAGGTTTCGTCAGATGGCGGTATTTGTCTCTGGTCGTTGAAGTGATTGGTCCGTTCAAGCCATTTGCCATAACTATGTATAATGGAGTCCCTTAGTTTCTACTAACTTTTTCTGGTGTATCTTTGATGTATATCTTTTTGTTGTGGATGTAAATTATGTATGTATGTGTATGTGTGGATACGACGTTTTAACGTGTCTCGTCGAATCTGCTGTTCTAACCCGTGCTTCATTTGTGTTGTGTTGGGATGGTTTGACCAGTGTTGGCCAGTTTATTGTTGAGTCTAAATTGCTTTTTAAATGTTGCTGGAATCGCTCCTAAGACAGGGGTACTCCTTTGGACCACGTGTTCCGACAGTTCCAGTTACGTACCCTGCTTCCCAAGGGAGTCCAATAACGGGCGCTTCAACTGTGTATATATGTAGTCGAAGCACTGTGGGCGGACACTCTCGAGCGGACAGTTTTACTTACGGACGCCTCCCCTAAAGTCTAGCTCAGTCAAACTCTGTATTTACGCATTCTCGTAAACGGACAGTTGCAGTTACGAACATTTTTTCTGCTTGCCGAGGGTGTCCGCTGTTACGGGATCTTCAACTGTTTTTTCATCGTTTTGAGTTGTTCTGTGATCATAACTCAAGTTCAGGTGTTTGTAGACTTTGTGGTGCCAACACTTCTTTTCGTGCCAATCGGGCGGCACCAGCGCGACAGCAATTTCCAAGAAGCTTTTCGACACTCTTGGCTGCCGTAGCAGTAAATCATAGGATTCACGGAAGAGTTACAGAAACCAACAGTGAGAACCCACAAAACAACAGGCTGGCTAAAGTCATTCTTCGAAGAAAATACGTAAGTGAGGGGAGACCATGCGAGCGTAAATACACCGACGACTAGGGCAATCATTCTTGCTAGTTTTTTCTCCATGGCGTTAGAAGAATCCACACTGGCGCTCTCCGCCCTCTTCTCGCTCATATTAACCTGCCACGCTTTGCGCAGTCTTGGACGCATCTTTCGCCGAGTTCGAGCTTGCTTTTGAATTTTACAGAACACTAGGGCGTAGCATAAACACATGACGGCATAGCAGAGGAGTAAACACACGAAGCCGAACACTCGGAAAGTCTCGGGTGTCATGAAGGGCCAAAAATATCTGACCACCGAGGAACAAGCCACCAACCACACGAAAAAAATGGCCGCTTTGACGCGCGGTTTTGTAGCAAGAATTTTGTAGCGGATGGGGTTTAAGATGCACAGGCATCTGTCCATACTCAAGAAGCACAGACTCAATAGTGACGCGGAACAGGAAACAACTGTGAGGATTTCTGTGATGAGAGACAAAGCAAAAGGGACTAAGTTACGCTGAATTTCGCTACGAATTAGTATGAACACCAGCGCGGGTTGACTGATGAAAGTCACCAAGAAATCCGCTAAAGCCAAGCTGCAAATGAGTAAACCAAAGTTGTTTCTGAGGCTTGGTGTTTTGTACACCGTGACACACACGAGGATGTTCCCGAAAGTTCCCAAGATACTCGTGAAAACATTAACCACGATCAGAGCCAAGACGTTTCCGAAATCCGTGGTGCTGCCAGTCAACGTTATCGACTCACCGACGAGATCATCTAGAACGTCTTCCTCTCCCATTCTTAGAACACTGTCTCTTTATGCGACCCGCACCGAGTGAACAAAGTGCCTCTAGAAGGTTTGCCGAGGACTGCTGTAATTTTCATTTTCGTTGCAATATACATCTGCCGTATCATCCACTATTATATCTTCTTTCCTAAAAGCCTTTAATTGGTATTCAGTTATTAATATGACTATTTTATTTCCTGTGAATCTTCAGAGTCACTCGACGCCGCGAACAATAGGAAGACATGTGCAGTTTCAAGTTCATGCGTCACAAGTGTAAGGTATTCTTGACTCTGTTGTCATGACGTATTATGTAGAAGTTTTTTAATTTTATACTGCTACAAGATTAACTTGAAAAACAATTACTTATTGACCTTGCATCTGCCGATGTTTCTATTTTTTAAATCGCAAACCCATAGAGAGTAAACATTGTAGGTTTTATTAATTTCCTGTGGCAAAAAGTGTAACAACTAAAGACAAAGAACACTTTTTGGCATTGTAACATTTTCTTTATTAAATATCCACTACAAGTCGGCAAATTTCCCGGTATTTCGTTGCCTACCATACCTCCTTATAAACTACTTTTATTTAGTTTATGCCACCGGCGCATATTTCTGCCGTGCGGCCTTCGTGAAAAGTGCCAATTCAATACAGGCGAAAATAATCATATAAAAAAAAAAAAAATTAAAAAAAAAAAAAAAAAGCGCTCGCTGAAAACTCGCCTATTTCTTGTCAGTTAATGACATTTTTGTCGCACTTGCCAGTCGGGTTCACTTTAAGCTACGTCCATGCTAGTTCGTTTCAGTTCAAAACGTATCCGTTTTCTTAAGCAAGTGAACGGAAGGCGAAAACGCATCAATAATTTACCGCCTGACTGAAACATTATCACCTCAGGCTTTTTTCGTGCCAGAAATGAAAAAACAAATGTAGACACCCAAGGTTTTATAGCATGTATGCGTCAGTTTTGGCAGTACTCCATGCAGGATTTTTATGGGAATAGTTGCTGGCTTTCACTGAAACACGGAAATACAACATCTTAAGTCAGAAAAGCGGGGAAAAAACTCCACAAATCTTCTTTGCGCTCCTGCACTGTTCTCGGTGTTATTCCTGTCAAAGAAGGGTTTGGAAGTAAATCAAAAATAGTGCGTACTTCTTGTTCTGGAACATTTGTTTTTACCTGCATTACTCACCAAAGGAAAACCTCGTAAATCGAAAACAGTGAAATACCCCACGGGTTACTTGACATTTCGTCTGGCACACGGCCACTGTCCATGAGCAAAAAGTACCACCTTTTTGTGTCTACTCAGCTGGGCGCTTGCGAACTCATGAAATGGATGTGGGAGCAATCACTATATTCAATCCTCACGCGGCAATCCATTTTTTTGTGCAAACTTCAAAGCAGCATACAGCATGTACCTCTTGGGTACCTTCTCTTTTCTATATGGTTGTCCCAGTCAATAGCAGGTTACTAGTTTCAGGTAAATAGTTTCAAAACTAGTTTTGGTGGTTTGTGGTGTAACGTATTCAAGACTCCGCAAATGCCAGTTTGTTTTTGGCCCCGTTGCCCGGACAATAAAACTAAATAACCCAAACATCTGTACAGAGTTTTACATTATTAATCAAGCATTTGTCCAGTATTGCTTCGGCGGCATTCGTGCACGATACGTATGTGAGTCTATATCTGTGCTTAGTGTGCTTAGTGTGTGTGCATGCTTGTGTCTGTATATGATTTAAAACGACAGCCTTGAAGGCACCACTCGAGACAACTTTACGCGCCAAGATGCTCAAATGAAGCAGTTTGTTTAGTTTTTGCAATGAAATAAGTTACGGCCGAATATTTACAACCATGACCAGTGTAAAAACAACAAGTGCTTGTTTTTACTGTGGCGATGTTTACTCGGGTGGATTATTCGTCAGTTTTGATAAGAAAGATACAAACTGTGCACTGTGTGAACGCGACAATTTTTGGTTGCGGATCTCAATGTAGTTTGTTCGCCACTTGGCAGGTGGCATCCGTACGGTCTGTCGAAAGAAAAACAGTTCAAAAAACGGGTTTCCTAATAATGTTGCACTCACGCTGCTTTTCTGCCGTCATTAACACCGTCAATAAAAGCAGGGTGGCCAGGGAGATTAGTTCCCTAAGCTTGAGTTCGCACGTTAGCCATTAAGGTTCCAGCATAGTGGAGGACCTTATGAATATTTTATTGTGGGTTTATTTAAGCTAGTTAATAGACAGTAGAACGAGGTTATATTATTTCAGGTGCTTCTTTTCCGGTGACTTTTATTCCCCTCGACTTAAGAGTTTGCTGTCTGAATTATTGACCTAGGGAAGAGATGCACGCAAGTGTTAAACTGGTTTAGCGGCTTCAGGAAAAACGGACCAGACCAAGGATCTAAACCAGGGTGTTTCTACGTATTGTGGTACGGGTATTTGTTTGCTATCTTCTAGACAGAAAAGTTTATGTTGCTATCACTGCGTTTATACTTCATTTTGTACCTTTGTGCCCTGCCCTGCGAGGCTACAAATCTCGCGTTTATATTTTAGTTCACGTAATTTTTTTTCGTATGATAAATAAGTGTCTAGTTGAAATGTTTGTTATGTTGTTTGAAAGCTATAAGTCGATGTGGGAAAGCTAAACGCCGCCTTAAAGAACTCTTGAGCTGACAATAATCACTGAGTTCAGCCTTTGTATAGCGTGGCATTTCAACGACTTTTTGGCCCGAGGGTTGGGAATTTGAACACGGGAAGATTGAAAAGTTTAAATACCCGGGTGTGATCAGCTAGAGTATAGCTGAACTAAGAGGGGAGGGAGGGTGTTCGAGTTTCGAATTGATCGGTATATAACGTAATATCGAAGGCACTGGTTAGTTGGTTGTGGTCTTAAAACACATCGGCGACACCCTTTCAGTGCACTATTGCACTAGGCCTACTCCGGGACCTATAGTTGCCTAAAATCGCCTTAAGTCGCAACGAACAGAACCTCCTGAAGTGTCTTTAGTCGCCTTAAATCGCCACTGAAAGAAAAAATTAGGCCATTTGGATTTTCTTAAGTCGCCTTTAGTCGCCTTCCTTCACCCGGGTAAAAATTGCTAGATGTCCTTAAGTCGTTTTAAATTATGGCGACTTTAGGAGCCGAAGTAGGCCTTGCATTAGAATTACCGTTAATGTATTATATTTTGAAGTTTAATTTGAGCAGAGAAACTTGCCAGTTTGTATAACATCGCGGCAGGTTGTCAGAAGCAATAACGCAGCGCCTCACTAAAGGCCACGCGTGTGTTTTCCTCTCGTGATCGCTGCGCAGGGGGATCTACCAGGGATGCAGCGTGCGGATAGTCTTTTTCTTAATGGGGATTTCTCATCACAGTCAATTTCTGAGTAAAACACGCGCGATGAATACCCCAGCTTCGTTTGGTTCTCTTTTTTGCATCTAATTATTCTTTAATTTCTAATTTAGGTTGTTTTGTTAGGCCCTGTCCACACTAATACATTTTCGTTTAAATATATTTTGCTGCGTTTTCATCTCCTTTCCACACGAAAACAATTCACCGAACACTGAAAACTCAGACATTTCAAAACGACCTTCAGAGTTGAAAAACGCGACTCCCATTAGTTTCATGTAGACGGGAAATACACATCGTGTTTCAGCGAAATCAGAACAAATTGCGCAACTAAAGAATAGGCTAAGTTACAAACACACTATGAGGAATATGTGGACCATTTTTCTCTTGCAGCTGCCGTCGTCGTCTTAGTAGCTCAAGCAATCTTGCTACGTCTAGTTCCTTTTTGTTTATGTCCATCTTTCTTTCGCGCGTCTAATTAACATAAAACTTGTTTCTATCGCCTTTTTACAGTTCCTGTCTTTAACTCATTGATTGGTTCCTTCAGGCGGGCGGTTTCGTGATGCATTGGACCGTTCTATTTCTCACCGCTGCTGTCGTTCTGTGGGCTGACGAAGGGCTGACAGAGTAAGACGCTTTTACGATCTTATACTGTCGTATGTACTGTCATTACTACAGCTGCATTCACTAGAACTGGAACTAATTATCACAACTACAAACTGTAAAACTACACTACTACCAACTCTACTATTACTACTGGTGTTCACATTTTTTTAAACAAAACAGTAAATAGTACCTTCTCTGTATAGACAATACTTTTTACCACAACACACTAGTTTCTCGCTCTCTGATTGGTCGATTTACCATGGTAAATAAGAGTCCAGACAACGATGCTGACGCCAGCATGCTACGTTTTGCAGCGAAATACAACGAAAGTTTCCTGTATATTTCTAAATGTTGTGGTAAATTTAATAAATTTCCACTGGTTTGCCGTGGTGTGGACTCTTTTTTACCACGATTTACGTCATCACATGGTCAAAATGTTGTGGACTCACGAGGCGAAACGCTCGTTCGTAAAATATTGTTTTTACCACGAGAAAATAAAATCCATATCTTCAAGCCGCCGTGTAATTTTCTTTTTATTATATTAGACACGAGTGTTTTACGAGAAATTGCACAAACAACCGTGCAAAAGCGGGAAATGATGCCAACGATATCCTCACTAGTGAGGATATGGAAAATACGCCACTCGGGTCCCGGATGTAGTTTCGTATGAATTTTATGCGCGGTATATTTTCCAGTAAAACACTCGTGTCTATATAATAATAGGATGTATTTGATTATTAGAGACTCTGTTTGTATTCTATTTGCCACGGATGTAATGTAAAAACAGTTGTAAAACTAATAGGCACATTTTAAACCGTGGTAAATAAAGCTACTAATATTACTACTACTACCCATCTCATCTCATCCCACATATCTTCATTTTCGTTCTCTGTCATATTTTTAGATCATTAGATGCCTGCCAAAACCCAAAGAAATGCCAACTAAGTCCACTGCATAACGATACTTGGAAAACAGAGGACG
The DNA here is from genome assembly GCA_964036295.1 of Plumapathes pennacea. Taxonomy (NCBI): domain Eukaryota; kingdom Metazoa; phylum Cnidaria; class Anthozoa; order Antipatharia; family Myriopathidae; genus Plumapathes; species Plumapathes pennacea. Next base: position 8,315,422 of record OZ038466.1, on the reverse strand, counting down.
TCAGCGAGCTGCTGACGTATTTGTTTGAGTGCTATGACAACCGTGTGCAGCCAAGCCACAAAAAGAGTAAGTACATGTTCTTGCCTGCCCAGCAACCAGGTGTTTTGTGGGTAGACAAGATAAGCCCGTGATGCTTTGCGTGCGTACTTACAGTGATCGGCGTGCGCGCGCATTTTAATACGGGTTATAGTGTTCCTCGTCTTGCCACATTTTTAGTCACCGATTTACCAAGACGAATAGATATGTTTCTTTAGTCACATTTCTTGAAGCCGTTTTGGTATGTTGAAACGGATCCAAGGGTGAAAAATAACGAATTTCGTTTTAAGGGTACTTCTTGCATTGTCAAAATTAGAGGTGCACAGATGAAGTCTCTTTCAATTTTATAATATATAAAAGCTGCATTTCTTTCCCCCAACTCCTGGCCCAAGCAGAGTAATTTTATCTCAGAAAATCGCTCTTTCATCCGGCGGATTTGGATATCAGTGGGAATTACTGGTCGCCAAGGAAGTTGTACTATTTTCGAGTACGCCGACTTATGTCCAGCAACTTTGTCGACATTTCTTGTTTACTTAAGCAACGAGGTACATCAGGGCTTATCGGCCGACTATACTTTTGCTGATTGGACAAAGAAACGACACACAATCACATAGTACTCAACATATGTAAAGCCCTAGCCAAGTGGACCCCCAGGTGGACCCAGGTCAACCCACGTTTTTCAATAACTTGGGTATCGTTTGGCCATTCACTTGGGCTGACTTGGGTCGAGCTCAAATTTGCACCCATGTCGACAATTTTTTCACCGTTTAGCTATCCAACCCAAGTTAAGCTAAGTCATAATCAAGCTGATTTCATCAGCTTGTGTTATGAAATTTGAATGGTATTTTTACAACCGGTCGACTTTCGTGTTCGACTGTGCACTCATCGTAAGGCCTTGCGCAAGTTCTGAATTTCAGTCAACTTGAGTTAACACCTGCCGTGTCAGAGTCGCGTTCATTTGTTAAGGAGTTTGTTCCGCGGACATTTCCTACTTTAATATCTGCGTTATTGCGTCCACAGAAACAATCGTTTACATCGACATGTACATCTTAGCAATCGGCAACTTTGAAGTGCGTGACATGGTGAGTGCTCTTATTTACAATTTACTCCTTTACTTCCAGCTGCAACTCTCAAAATAGATCTTCTCCTTGCGACCTCTGTGCAGGGGTATGGAGTATAGTGTAGGTGAGAACGTAACTATGCAACTCGAAAAAATTACTACTTCTCCACAGTAAGTATATTATACGCAACACATCAGTGGGCAGTGGGGGGAGGTGGAATAAATTTAACTAATCTTTTTAATTGGGCAGGATTCCAACAGTTTTAGCTAGGACTGTCGCTTACCAACTTTTCTTTGTTTTTTGTTTTTTTGTTTTTGTTCTTTTTGTGTTTTTTTTTTTTTTGTTTTTTTTTTGTGTTTTTTTTTTTTTTTTTTTGTTTTGTCAGAACTATGATCTTACATTCTATTTTCGTGAGAAGTGGGAAGATAGGCGTCTTGCTTTTGGAAATCATTTTTTTGAAGACCACATCGACCTGACAGGCAACATTTTGAGTAACATTTGGCGACCTGATACTTTCTTCGTGGACAAGAAGGGGGAAGGATACGTCAATAAGGAGAGTTTTTTAGCCAGGATTCATCGGAATGGAACTATGTTGTCCTCTACACAGTAAGCTCTCTCTACGCTATAATGCACAACGCTAGAATACACTACTGTACTTCGCTTTACTACACCGTACCATTGAATACAACACCAGTTAAATACAATTGTTGAGAAGGAAAATCGGCACGATTTAGAAAATAAATTTAGGAATACGATTTTGGCCTGGAAAAGAAGTTTTGTTTGCAAACGTAAGACGTAGGAAAATAACCTTTAATTTAAGAAAGCCTTTCAAGTATCCGCTCTTAGATTAAACCTTTGTTTTTTAAGTAATCGAGGTATTTGCCGACGCACAATGCCTCTATAGTGAGTCGGCCGGAAAAAGTAAGATCACCTGGACACGCTTGATTGCGACACACGTTCACGCCTGGAAGGGTGAGAAGGTGACACGATATGTCGGTGATGAAAGAAGCCAGTAATAATAGGCAGGAAGACCTGTTTATTAGCCACACAACTTTCTGCATGTGTAATGTGACCTTGAATTTCTTTGTTCGGGCTGGGCTTTGTTCTCAAAAGTTAGGTCGATATTTAACCTCAAAAGAAACTTCCTCATTCCGACAGCAAACTTAACTCTCTCTCTCAGGAAAAACAAATTGGCTGTTGCGCTCTGCGATCTGGCTCTTTCTCCGATATTGAAAGGTCTCCTTTCCAATAGGTAAAATTGAAACGGAATTTTAGATTAGGACACATAAGCCGGCGCTGCACCTGCAGCGCAACATTAAAAATTTATCATTTCAGATTATCCGTAAAAGCCGGGCATTAGGCCCTCTTAGTACTAAGGAGTCATATTAACTCCTTGGTGGAGTTAATCTAACTCCAAGATTAGGTGGAGTTAAAACAACTCCAAAAAATGGAGTTGTTTTTTTACCTTTTTTTTTAACTCCATTTTTGGAGTTAAAGCAACAGTGTAGTCTTTTAGTCTTTAGTCTTGGACTGTGAAGAGTTACCCCATTAAAGTCTGTCTACGATCGCAGTGCTTTGTAACACAATACATCAAATTGCATTAGACTACACTAGATCACAGTACATGCTACACCACGCTACATCACCGTACCCTACATTACACCACATTAATATTACCTTATTATGTCACACCACACATTACACAATAACACGGTATAGTACACTGCACACCACTATTGTACACTGTATTGCATTATCTATTACAGTATACTACTTAAAAAGAAATAATAACAATAACTTAAGTGTCAATGTATTTAGTATTTTACAAACTAATTGGGGACACTGTAAAAATAATTTTTTGGCAAAAGTAATTGGGGCTTTATTATTAGATAGCAATGTATACAACAACACAATATATATTCTACTTAAATTCTAACTAAACTGATCGGATATAATACAATTCGATTACAGATTATGAGTTATTCTACAGTACTCTCTAAAACTATACAATTCGTACATTAAACTGCAACCATTGCCCTCTGTCAGTTATCCGAGCTATGCCACGCACATTTACAAACCATTACATACATAACTATTGTCTAGCCCGGCTTAAATATATTTGCACACACTTTTGTCTGGCACTATGCAATATGAAATATGGGCACTGGCTAATTTTTTTTTTTAATGTTTGTTCTTCTAGAAATAGTATTACCGTTCACTGCAGCATGGATCTCCGAGAGTTCCCTATGGATGAGCAGCAGTGTAACCTGACGATCGAAAGCTGTAGGTCATCAATCCTTGTCCAAGACTATCCTAAATGATTCCCTGTTAGTGTCTGTGTATTGTTTTCCAACTGACTGTCTCTTACTTTACTGGAGACCGTTACTCATTGGCAGCAGTTTGAGTGACACTGATATTCCCTAGGAAAGAACTCTTCTCTAAAATGTAGTATATAGAGTCAATTTTACATGACTGTCGAAAGTAATCGTGTGATTGTTTTGGTGTTTCGTTTGCTACGCTTTTTGATTGGTTGCGACATTTTTTGGCAGCATTCTCTGCCAAGCAGGAACAAAAGCAAAACCCAATTGTGATATTCTCCCGCAGGCAAGCAAGTGGCGATGGCGACGGCGCTCCCTCGCACTGCTGATTGGTTTTGAAAGCAAACGCAAATTATTTCGCCTTCTGGTTGATTGGACGTTTTTTCTTACAGCCTTTGTGGTTGATATCGTAATTTTACAAAAGTGTTCTAAAATCTGACGTCAAGTCTCGTTAATAATCTAAAGTTGTGTCATTACTGCTTTTTCGTAGATGGGTTCACTGTGGACCACGTGCTTTACAAATGGGTTTCCCAAGATCCATCCAGAGCAGTTCAGTTCAATCCGAACTTGATAACTTCCGATTTTACTCTCGGTCCTATCAAAATACACGAGTACAATGCGTCTTACACTACAGGTAAGATAATATTCATGAAACTCTCTAAACTTGAACTTTCGTGATCTTGAACAAGTAAAGTGTAAGACTATTTAGTCTCCTGGTCCCAGTTGTACAAATCTCGTTAAACACACTCGTGCATAGTTGATGGACACCGCGGAAATACAGCTATTCGGTCACCTTATTTTTCAGTCAGCAATCATCGCACAAAACCGTGGATACAAGTGATGATTATAATGAGAGCTTGTGAACCTCAAGACAGTTAAGAAACTCAATACTAGGACTTGATACTTAACTATAAGTGAGTTCAAGCATTTTCTGTAACACAAGCCGTTACAAAAGTAAGACAAAATCTGCCAATAAATAGAGATGGCCGAGCTTACAGCGGCATCGCTGCTTTGATTAATGCCTGTCTTTTGTTTCGTCTTTCCAAGGAGTCTACTCAGGCGTCCGCCTGGTGTTTACTTTTCGTAGGAAAGTGATGTACTTCGTGATCCAGATCTACGCCCCGAGCGCCATGATTGTCATTTTATCTTGGGTAATGCGATGTATTTATCTTTTTTTCTATGACCACCGTTTGGTCACCCAGCGCAAGTCGAGCTAAGGCAACGCAAGTTGATTGCTCCAGCTTTTGTTATAGGTTTTGCGATTTGGGCGAACGTGTTAGTCCGTTTCCCGGTCACCCATTTCCGAGATGCCTGCCTCTGTTCAAAATCGAGGTCCAGTGTGAACCTTTTCCTATGGAAATGAGTTTGATTTGCATGAAAGTGAACATGCGAATAAAAGTAATTTTCATAAAAAAAGGTTTCGTACTGGGCCTCGCTTTGAAAGAGGGGCGACAGTCATCTCGAAAATTATGACCTATTCTGTGTGTCTGTGCCTGTGTGTGTGTGTGGCACACATCGACTCTGCGACCTCTAGGAACTGTTGGTATACGTGTGTCGACCAGTGAATGAGACATAGGAACGCCACTCCACCCTCGTCCTTTACCCGAATGAATCTGATGATAATATGATAATATGAAGTGATTAGTGAATAGCAAGCTCAATTAATAGTATACTGATTTATCTGCCTTAAGTAATATTCCTGTGTGACACATTGTTCTCTCGGCGTAGATATCATTCTGGATCGATTATAAGTCGGTACCGGCTCGGACTGCTCTCGGCATCACGACTGTGCTGGCCATGACGACCCTGCTGTTCGGTGTGCAGTCGTCGCTGCCAAGGGTGCCCTACATCAAGGCCGTCGACCTGTTCATGATCGTATCTTTTGCGTGCGTCTTCGCAGCCCTCATCGAGTTTGCTGTTGTCAACTATCTGAGCACACGCGGGAAGGATAGAAATGGCGCCACGCTACGCAAGTATTGCCAATGCGCCGTGGTAGGTTTTAACTTTTCTGCTTATGAGACAAGTAACACGGATTTGCAACCTAAAATTCACCACGTGTCTGAAAATTCTTCGCTTTTTACTTGAGGGCCGCCAAATGTACGGAGCCGAAAATGTTTTTCTTTTTCTGTTTCTGGCACTCATAAAGCCTGGCGAGAAGAATTTTCAGACACGTTATGAAATTTTGGCACTTTTTCTTATTTCTAAGAATGTTCACTTACTTTCTTGGAAAAGCCGTCCACTTTTCTCAGAACGCGGTTTTTACAAGTACTTACACACTTATTGGCTTTTTAACAGAACAAAGTGCACTCCTTGAGCTCCACAAATGGAGCGTCCGTGCGAAACGTTGAAAACGGCTTGGCTAACTCCAATGCCACGCAAAACAAACCTCAAATGGCAGCCAGCAATGGAGATTGTGTTAACCCACGTGATCCAGCGCATGACGTCACACCCGCCTCATGTGACCATTCGCTTGGTTCTTCACCTGATGGCAGGTTGAATTACAAACGGTCGTATTGCTGGAGTTGGGATCTGAGCGCCGATGCTATTGATGCCTACTCTAGAATCTTATTTCCTTTAACGTATTCCGTTTTCAACTTGGTTTATGTAATAAGACACATGTCTGACGTCGCCAACGGGCCTATTTAATGTATACAGTGTGATACCAGCTCTTAAGAGAACCAGATTAACTGCGTCGGCGTGGTCAAAAAAACGCTGGTGTATCAACTGAAAGTTGATCAAGGTGCTGGAACACCGTAACAGTAGCTGACGTTTCGAGCGTTAGCCCTTCGTCAGAGCTATTTGATGTATGTCGAGTTAACAGAGTGACTCGGTGTTAACACAGACGACAGACGGTCTTGATATTCAGTGGAAAGTAAGACGATCCCGGCGTGGCACGAAATATACGACTGGACACATGGAGTGCGCGACTCTGTTTCAAAACGAGGTCTTAGTGCAAAACCATTGCCCTGCGATGTTGCCAGGGTGACAAAATGTGGGGCAACATTCTTGAGAGTTTTCTGAAACATCTCTTGTGACCTCAACAATATGTGTGACAAAAAAGAACCAGAGCTCAGTGTTGACTGGAAAATAGACTAAACTTTATTACTTCATATTTGAATAATTTAGAAAAAAGTCTGCCGCTCCAGTCTAGCTTCGTATCACTCTTCACTCTGTCAAGTGTTTTCATGCACTTACAACATTACTTATATTAACTTTTAATTGTACTTATGGTTCTCCTGTGCGTTTCGTCTGCGTCTTTGTGCAAACAATTCCGTGGCACGCACGATCGTATAATCTTTAAACTTAAGATTTTGCGTATTATTTTTTACATGCCAGTCACATACTAGCAACTGAAAACGAACACACGACTGCACTGCGATTTCTTGCATATTTTTTGTAAGCTTTCTTCTGTGTGAAAAATAATTCTGTGACACTGTATAATCTTTAAACGATTTTGTGTATCATACACTTTCACAGTTCAAAACACGACTCCAGTGATAACTTGAAAATATATAGTTTCCATTCCGTTTCTGCTAATGTTTTCCCACTGGCTTCTTTTCCTATGGTTGCCTTAGTCCCTAGTTTCATCTGTCCTGAAGTCTTCTAAGTAGACATTCCAGGAACTAAAGCAGATGTTTCACAGAATACCGGCACTAGGCAACGTTCAACAGATCAGTTGCTCGCGCTCCTAAGCTGAAGAGCCTCAACTTGAAGGACACGGTTTGACGAATGTTGTAGAAAAAAAAATGTTTAGAATCTCGAGGTAGTCTCCTAGCACGAACACGAGTTCTTTGGCCTCAAGGCCAAGCATACAACTCAACTGTGGCCTGTCAGTTTGTATAAAAACACAGACTCGAGCAACTGGTCTGTTAAGACACGTTTTCACAAGGCAAGCACAAGTGTCTCTATTTCTCAGTCAAAACAAGCTCGACGCAATCATAAGGATAAAAGTTTTCCTTTTTCGTATGCTTATGTCGCTCGTTTTCACTTGACGCACATATCTTGTGTTTATGCTTGCATCACTCGTTTTCACTTGACACCTCTTATGCTTGCGTTGCTCGTGAAAACCAGGTTTTATCCATGACTATCGCGTTTGAACCAAATCATCAAGTGACGCCCGAGCTCCATTGTGAGAATGGTTTTTCTTGAGCACTTGTCGATAGAGTTGTTTGGCCTCCTTCAACAACCCTTTCTTCTCTAAAACCTTTCCCAGGATAAACTCGGCCCCTTCGTTGTATTTGTCTCTCGCGAGCAATGCACGCGCCTCAAGTTCCGCGGCGGACAGCTGGCCCTGAAATGCACGGTTACAAAGACAGTGTGGTTACTAAGCCCGTGCCCACCCAATGTTCTTTGCGCGAGTGTTAAATTTCGTCGCGCAGAGCATTATAGGGATAAGACAAATCGTGCGCATGTTGGTCGATTTTAAGCATTGTGGGTAACAATGTTTGGTCAGTCGCGAGGTGGGATTTGAAGTTTTAATTTACCCAAAAAATCCTTATCAAAGAACCTGTATCGAATGGTCGCTTTGGATCTTTAGATCACTCAGCCCGTATGCCTCTTGCTTCAATCGCTTTCTCGTAACGTTCTGTCCCCATTTTCACGTATGTTGTTTTTATTCGCGTTTGCAAATGACAGGGGAAGGCGCAGGTTTGAACAAGAACTAGTTCCATGACGTACTTTAGTGAGCAGCAAAGAAGCCAACAGCAGACGTGTGTCTAGGTTATCAGGTTGCATCATCAAACCTCTCCTGAGGAACGCTTCTGCCTGAATTGAAAAGAAAGAGAGGAAATATGAAGAAATGCGAGTCATTTAAGCAAAAACCGCTATTCTAACTGAACTTTTGGCAGTAGCAGGCGGCAGCGAGGATCTGTTTGTGGAGGACACCATCAGGTGTTACAGTGATATCCATTGACAAGGTGAAGTATTCGACTCCGGTACTCCTGGTAAGTATTTGCATGCTTGATAACAGTAAAACTACTTGTAAACCTTTCAGTCCTCACTATTTCTCATTATCACACTTTCCATACGACGTTCTTATCGGACACTTCCTGGAGAACTCTGACTTATATACTATATTATATATATTATATTATATAGAGAATAATACATGGGCGCGCGGAGATATGAAATTTATCTTCGAGTGTTCATCTCGATATCTCACGAGTGAGCGAAGCGAACGAGTGAGATATCGAGATGAACACGAGAAGATAAATTTCATATCTCCAAGCGTCCGTGTATTATTCTATTTATTTCATAAACTCTGGTGTGATACAGAGATTTCCGCCACTAAGAAATGCAAAAACATGCAAGATCACTGCTTGGCTAATATTAACACACGTAAAAATATCGTAATTTTACGTGTGTTCAGATACGACATTTCTCAGTGGCGGAAATCTCTATATCACACCAGAGTTTATGTAATAAATATTATTATTGCATAATGGCACCAATTTAACCTCTTCACTCCCAGAAATAATCAACTTCAATGTTCTCTTTCAATCTCTCACCTAAAACATACCGTACATTATGGAGATCTTGGCTTTTGATAACTTGTTCAGATGACAGTTGATTGAACTATCAATTCTTACTACATCACTCAACATATACCTTCCTCTAGAGTGGATGGTAGAATCTGCATTATGTGTCCTCATTTCCTTTACTTTGTATAACTACACCGCCTGGTTGAGCAGTAAAGTGCTATATATTTGTACCTTTTTAGAAGTTTTCTTATTTGTTGGGTGCGGGCTGAACACGTCAATCAATGGCGTAGCAAGCATGCGCCCTGTTGCCAGCACGGGCCGCGGGTCAGCAGGATTTAGCTGAGCCGCCTGAGCGTATTTTACTTCCGCTTCCTGTGTTTGAAAGAAAATGATTGGTTTAATTTGAACTAGTAGGAAACACTGGTTGTTACGTGTTATAAGAACTAGAAGATACCCCGCATTTTTGGCGGTCTTTCTCCAAAACGGTGGATACCAGGATACATAGTGAGTTTCTGAACTTTTCAAGGGTATGAAGTGGATACACGGAGACGCAGTGGGACTAGACCACCCCTCCCCCTACGTTTTTGGACCATAATGAAAGCACGCGATGTAGAACTACGAGAAATGAGTCACTCATTTCAAGTTGAAGTGGTCAATCGGGTATCCATACTAATTGAATGCCTAAGAAACTTAATGGGTGGGGTGGTCTGAGGCACTACGTATCTGGATACGCAGACTTAAGTTTCGAGTGCGAGGGGTATGATTTTAGGAGTAAACAAACCTTCTTTCTTCCCAACTTCTCCAGCACAACTCCGTGTTGAAAACAGACCTGTGGATCTCCCGGTCTGAGCTCATGCGCCCTGCTGTACTGCTGGTCAGCTTCATGGAGTCTGTTTGTCACGCGCAGTAGATGAGCCAAGTTTGTGTTAGCATCAGCACTGTTTGGTTTGATTGACAGCGCCTTGCGATAGTGCTCTTCCGCCTCTTTTGGTCGACCTGAGTACGAGCAGTTTGGAGGAATACTTACCAAGTGAAGTCGGTCCACAGAAAGTAAAAACTAAATAGAGCATAGAGCGGTTGTCTATCGACTGTCGCAACTAATTATGTGATTGCTTTGGTTTTGCGTTTGTAGCGCTCTTTGATTGGTCCGAACACGTTCAAAAAGCGCTCTTGGCCAATCAGGACCAAAACATCACGCAAGCAAACGAGTTTCGTTCACACTGCCGATTGGTCTGTTCTTCAAACCAATGGCAGATTACTTTGGCTTCTGGTTGGTTGAAAATGTCTTTTTAGTGGCCTTCACGAAAGGCGTTGCAATTATTGTAGTTTTGGTTTTACAAACGTCAATCGACAATCGCCCTGTGGAGACACTGCGCCACGTGACTGTTACCTGTGTTGAGTAAAACGAGTCCAAGGTTCACCCACGCCGCAGTGTATTGTGGTCTTAGGCTCAACGCTTCTTGGTAGAACTTCTCGCTTGCGAGCATTCCCTGCCAGAGATAAAACAGAGGCGCTCTGAGAAGAGAGTAAAGGCAACCTGAAAATGCACCTGCCTCAAAAACCAACTCTAGTGTGCCAATGTTTTTTTTTTCCGAAAAACTCGGATGCTTTTAAAATAACTCGCATACAATGCACCCTTGATGCACTTTTTGCCAACATGACAGTAGCACTAAGGCCTGTTTCAAACGCCGAACTTCACAGGAGTCGAATACATTGTAAATTAGCTGAAACAATGCACTTCATGTCTTGTCAATCAGAGGATTAGCAATGAAATGTATCGGAACACTTTTCAAGAGTCAGTGGTATCTCAATCTAACCTTCTGTGCCAGCACGTTTCCCATCGTGAGGTAGATTTTCGCGTTTCCAGGGTTCACCTTCAGCCCCGAGACAGCAAGAGCCTCGGTATTCTTCCACTCTGCGTTTCTGCTCAGCGTCTTGATGGCAAATATCGTCAACAATCCGTACACCCAAACCATGCCCAACTTGTTGAGACCAAAAGTAAAATCTAACGGGCAACTAGTGATCTCCCTGTCATCTTCTGCCACCTGGAGGAACATGGGATTGTGAGATCACATTTTACACTAAGAACTGAAAATTTTAAGATCGCATCGTGCCAGAGTGATCAACTTCAATTTTCTATCGGTTTTTCAGGAGCATTAATAAAAATCTCGTTGTACCGTGAATAATCTTTCGTCAGCCCTACCTTGCCTCTTTGTTGTTGTTGTCGTTGATAATGATGATTTTGGTGCTGATGCGCATGTTGTTGTTGTTGTTGTTGTTGTTGTTTGTTTCGTCCAAATAGAGCAGTAATGCCTAAGGCTGTCAGCGCAGTGAACCCCATACTTGGTATGTACAGGAGTCGCTCGGCCACCACAAACCCCACTGGGAAGAACAAGTTGGAGGCGGGAAGAAACGGAATGGCAAGCATGGCCAGACATACCAGAACAATGCGACGACGATGGAGTTCCTCTGAGCCCTGCGGGAATGACAGATGCACGTGATAGGTGTGTGATGCATACGTGATCCTAAGGAAGAGACTAGACGGAGGAGAGAGGAGGAGCCTAGCCACAAGAGATGGAGCAAGTGAGCACATCTGCTCTAGTTGTCTGTTTGGTTTGCCACGGAAATGGCAAAATATTTTATGTGGACTGAGCAGGTTGACAGTCAATCAGCTGTATCGCCTGTGTTCCGGAATAGGAACGTATGGAATAAGCTGAACACTTGTTTGTTTTAGTTTAGATTGCCTTACACATATTCACTGAGACTGCGTTTACACGGATGCGTTATCTACACGAATTCGGCAATAAAAACGCACCAATTCGAAAACTCAATGGATAGTTTCCAAAACGCCCCGTTTCTGTTTTCGTGTAAACAGCGAAAACTTGAGGTGAGATGAAAACACGACGGTGTAACGCAACCTAAAACCCTGTATAAACAGCTCCCAATACGCGAGTTTCATCACGTCAGCCCTGAACCGAAATATTTAACAGATCAGCTCTGCTTTTTATTCCTATCCTGAATAGGCCCAAAGAAGCACGCCCTTAGTCAACATAATTCAATGTCCCCCATCCCGGACACGGATCTTATCCGACTTTGTCTCCATGGTTTCGATCTAGGAGAAAGAGAAAGGTGCATGCATGTACATCGCTCGGAAAAGGAAAAGATCAAAGCCTTACCATTTTGTTGCAAGGATTGCTCGAGTGGTTCGTCAAGTCTCCGTTAGAGAGGTGAGTCACGTTCTCGTTAGCGTCGATGTTGCTCTTGGTTCCCTTCAGTTTGTGTGGATTCGTCTGGTTACACCCTAAAGCGACAAACAAGCGCATCAGCTGAGTATAGGGAGTCTTTGTGATCTCAGGACTTTAAAAGTGAACTAAAGCTTTGTAGTTGCATAGTTGACTTGTAAGAACTTACTTACAATGGAAAACTAGCACCAAGGGAACTAGATTTGGACTGCGTCGGCGTGGAGAAAGACGTATATATTCAATCAAAAACTTAATTAAGGTATCGGTTCTTATAGCCGAGCACATGTGCCGTACCAATCGGAGAGACAATGAATCGACTATTAAAGGGTCGATGTGTGAGACCTAGACGCCGTAAAGGAATTGGCTGACGTTTCGAGCGTTAGCCTTTCGTCGGAGCAAGGAGAGAGGGGGGAAGGAAGAGACAAGATAGGGCGAGACCGAACGACAAGACTAACACAGAAAGCGCGGGAGAGTAAACGAGACACAAACAAAGACACTCATACGGAGACAGACAGAGTATTAAGACGGGAGAGAGGGGTATAGGTCTTCTCACCATAAAAAGCTAGACAAGCTGCAACACAGACCATCCCCACACTTGCTACATTCCTGACATCCGTGACAGACTCTATCCTCCTAATACTATCCATTGACCAATCATAACACAGCGCACGTGGACACAACAGGAGCCAGCCATTGAGCGCCCAAAGGAAGGAATACGTGCGCCATCTGGTCGCGGTGTCGTCATGAAATGACGTTGGATTGTCGGACTCTCCGAATGACGTCGGCAGTCCCCCAGCAAGGACGCTTATGCGTAAGTAGAGCAGAAGTAGAGAACTGATTGCGATGAAGACGAGTCGTCCAGTGAGACTCTGCATCTTCTTTGGCCATGGCCTGGAGTAGAATTTAAAATCAAGTATCAAGGTATGGTTAAGCTGACGTTACCGGCGAGCGTGTCCTTCGCAATCGGAGCAAGTGGGCTACGTACGGAGGGCTTTCGCCCGAAACGTCAGCTTAAACCACTTTTTCGGCGTTAAGCTTATACATATGAACCTTTAAGGTGATACATTATACGTTTTATCTCTTTGCCGACGAAGTTTAAACCATACCACCATCTCCTGTGTTAGCCTGCGCCGCATCCGTACCAAACACTACACTGGTCACGGTGCAGGCTGCTCTTGTAGTTCTTATGCTTCTACGTACGTCGCCAGTGCAAACCAGCCTGAAAGTTTCACGCCGACACAATACAAATCGATACTTACTTTAAAATCAACAGAGGATTCTTGAGTGCGTAATAAACGTCCGTTGCGTTCAATCTGCACACGCACAAAACGTCGTAGGCGGCGCACACTCCCAGCACCGTAATTCCTTGTTCCTTGCACAGCAAAGACAACGAGCAACACGCCACACTGACAACGACCCAAAACTTGGAAAACTTCACCGACTTTCTGTTAGAACCTCCGTTACTAGGCGCACTGTCTTCGTGGAAGCAGTTAGCATAAGACAAAAATGCCAATATATAAAATAGCGCAGACAACTCGTCCGCTCGTCCAACGACATTTGTAACCGCCTCGGTGTGAATCGGGTGCAACGCAAAAAGCGCTCCCGAAAGACACACCAGAGTTGGTCTCGACTTCAAGCCTTTGAATATAACATTGCAGAGTGAAACGAATAATGCAGTTACTGCTCCATGTAAGACGATGTTTACTGCGTGATAAGGTGCCGGCCTGAGCCCGCTGTAGTAGTAGTTCCAGCGGAACGTAAGGATGGTCAGCGGGCGGTATGATTTGTGCGAGACATTGCTTGACAGAGGATAGCCCCAAAAATCATTCTCGAATATCGTCTTCAGGGGTGTTTCCGGTCTGAAATTAAGAAAAGATTGTCATGTACAAACTATACTGCGCACACTGTAAATATCTACTTCCACATCTTCCTGGTAATGTTTGTTAAATATTTCCCCTTGTTGCTTTCTTCTCCCTCCCTTTTAGTTCTACTCATCCTCTCGTCTCTTCTTGCTTCGTTCTGGCTTCCTATTAATCTCGTATTGTCTCCAGTGTCGTTTTGAATACCGTAATAAGTATGTACAGGTAATACCCGTAACCCGTGGAAGCACAGCTGACTAATTGATAATTTATGAATGTTTTTGCAACAAAATTGACACCTTTAATTGAAGTGTAGCCGTTCGTCTAAAGCAGACTACCAACATAACTAGCAGATTGGCTGCCAAGGCTTCTCAATTTTCTCAGGGAGAGAAGTTCATTGTACGCATCGAACAATCGAGAAAACAATAACCGTCGGCACACTGCGAGGCGCGCGTAAAGACAATTAAATAACATCTGCGGTTATCAGAAAGGTGGAAATTGTTTGACACCTAATAGACGCGGTAAATGAGTTTGCGTCTGGTCGAGTTCGGTTTGAGCAGTGAAGTGTTTGGAAAACTGGATCTTGTAGTGGATTTTCTAGCGATGTGGAATTTGCCAATTGAAATTAATTTTGAGCTCGTATGTTTTTCGTTTTGACATTTTCAATAAGGTCGCCCACGTTTCTAAAAGCACACCGACAAACCGCAAGCACACGAATATTTAAACACGGCGCAGCAACGAAGCCTCAACTCAAGCTTGTGAACCTGGCGAAGATGCAGGTGTCAAGATTACCGATTCATGCAAAATTCTTAATGACACGACGACAATTGAAATTCAGTCGTCAAACAATGACCTCAATGAATCTGCATTTATTAAGTGACTCATTCGCGATTTTGCCAATTGTAAATACGTTGTTTAGGTTGAAGATGTTCCCTAGCACGAAAGCCGTTCAACCCGGATTTTATCTTCGATAGTGCTTCTCCAATTAAACCCCACAAGTGGATTATTTGTTTGTAATCCTTCCGGAACAATTGACTAGCGTGAGTTTGGAGCGTTACAATCATGCGACTATCGACTAATTTCCCGTTTAAAAGTTCCAAGCCGTACTTAATTAAGCATCGCATATTTGACAATTTTCCCTTAGCTCTCCGAGGTATCTCTGTTGCTTGGGTCAATACAGAATTAAAGTTGAATGAGCCGACATCGCCTGAACACTTGATGCATCACGTCCTAACTTGGCTGCGGTTTGCTGGCTTTCATTTTTTTCCCCTTTACTTCGTTCTTCTTTTCTTGCCAACTTTAACATCTCCAATATTTACTACAAGATGGCAATTTCGCATTTCGTTTTCCCACTCAAAATTTCGAATCTGCACGCGCTGTTTATAAAATTACCGAAATAAACACGAGAAAATAGTTAGCTTACTTATGAACCCAGCTGGTTATAATGTAGTAATTGCCATATCGAGCATAAGATACCTTCAAATTTGATAGTCCATTAAACCAAGGAACTAAAATTATAGCTGCTAAAAGAGATTTCGGATCCAGTATTGCTCACAAGCCTACTCAATTTAGAGAATATAGCGAACAAGAATGTAAACATTAATGAACCTACCGTACATCGAAGTTTGTTTCGATAGCTTCGAAGTCATCGAATACGAATTCCCCGAAGAGAGAGTTCACGTAGCATAGAATTGCTGCTACACTCGAGAGCAGTTGCGGCCACATAACGTCTAGATCGCTCGAAGATTTCATATATACTTGGAAGTTCCTGTTTGAAATCGGGCGCGACATGACGCTGTTGGGTTATCATACACAAGCTGCTGCTGTTGATAACAAATCGCGCGTGAGGGGTGGGCAGGGTAGATATAAGTAGTGATGGAGTGGGGAGGGGAGGGGGTTGAAGGCCAATTTAGGGCAATAGCTGAAAAGAGAATGACCATTTTTTATTATATTCGAATGTGTTTTATTTTATTTTTTTTTTGTACTTTCATTCCTGAGTGATCTACTGCAATTGCTTCTTCAGTCTTTCACCAGAGACATACCATACAGTATAGAGAATTTGTCACTTGATAGTTTGCTCAGATGAAAACTGATTTATCTTTCAATTCTCACTACATTACTCATTTCTTGAGTTGCATGGTTGAGATAATTTGTATTCTGGGTTAAAGAGAAAATTGAAACTATCACCACCTGCCTATACGCGCAATGCAGAGTCACTCCACAAGGTATGATATCTACAGTCCATCTCTCACTCAGGGGCATATAATCTACGATATCACGAAGGAAAGTTGAGGGGCTGTCGATGCACCATCTCCTGCAGGAACGTTCTTCTCATATCCAGCGCTTGAGTGAAGAGTTCTGTATCCATTCCTTCAATGCAAGTTGCAATTCGTGCTTGGAGAACCAAAGTATTTCCAAGTGCTTGCAATTCGCCAATAAACTGGTAAACCGACCCTTTCCTGAAAGCCATCGGTTCGACTAAAGCGGAGCCGATGCAGAACTCGTGTCCCTCATCAGTGATCTTTACTTGACGTCTTTCAAGGTCATGGCTGAGTACTCTAAAGACAAGACAGAATATTTCAAAACTGCAGTGTGTTAAAGCGGTACTCCTTTCTCCAGTCGACAACTAATTTTGGTACTTTCAATAAAATCTTTTATTTACTGTTTCTACACTATTACCTTCCCCAGGTTCTGACAGATTTTCCTTCCAAATCACTACCAAGCTGGGAAACTTCCTTCAAGCGAAGAATTTGTCCGCTTGAAACGCCCGCCATGTTGGATTGAACCGAGAGACTGAAACCTATAGCACGAGAAAACTCGCTGGGGGAGGGAGTCGGTGAGAAATGCGAAGGAGTCTTTTTATCTCTATGAAGTATGGATAATTAAACATTTTTTGCAAAATTTTAGTGATGCTTTGTGGAATCGCTCGATTTCAGTCAGAGTTTGTGATCAAACTATTTATTGGTCTCTTTATAGTGTCAAGCCGTCAGTGCCTCCAATCACACCCCCACCCTTACCCCCACACCCACCACCTTGTTGTCAGCTGTTGGTCGCCTGTCGGTCTCTGCGTTGTTGAAGATTAGGTGCGTATTTATCAGTTCTTTGGATGTTTATTTGTCATCCATTCCTTTTCTTTGTCACTACTTTCTGTCAGTCAGTTCGTAAGCAGGCTTTAGACAAACTGTTTGTGCGGTTTTTGCGTCGAAATTGTTCCACGAGAGCGGTCATGCCACGAATACACCTTTCAAACGTACAGTAAACTCGTCAGAAATGTTTCGGTATTCGGTGCGTTTATACACTGTATAGCTTTTGTTTTATACTTAAAAACTGCCGGATGAATGTAGCATTGTATTTATTCAAAAAATGACAGTTTTCAGTATTTTAAGAATCGTACGAACACAACTTTCGTGGCACACATGTTTTGCAACTAATCAAAATCTACAAGAGTTAAATTGCGAAACATAATTGCCACGAAACACGTCCGATATGTTCAAAAATGTTAAATCGGGATTTAATCTAAAGGTTTCCTAGCCATTTTGTCACTGGTAGCCTGCAAACAGGTTCTTTTGGCTCAGAATGGGACGTAAGGACAGCAAAGAGAACCTGCACACACTTTATTGTTCTTCGAGTTTTCTCGTGCATCCAAAATCTGGAAGCAAAGTAATCGTACCCTCTTTTCCATTTCCAAGTATAGCTGATCCATATTATAACTGTAGTTAGTTTCTATGCTATACTGTGATCACTTTTAATAATAGAGCCGTTTTCGGATGACTGTCGAAAACCAAAACCAGAGTAATCACACAGGCCAATCACAGAGACTGAGAGAAAACAGTTAAGCCAATTGGAAGCCAAAGTAATTTGCGTTTGGTCTTGCATTTGGTTTTACTTTCCAATCAGCAGTGCGAGTACACGCCATCACTTGCGTGAGAAATGTTTGGTTTTGGTTTTGGTTTTGTCTCTGATTGGTTGAGCATGCTAACAAACTTGTGTGGACCAATCCGAAAGTGAAGCAAACGCAAAACCAAAGCAATCACACAATTACTTTCAACAGTCATTGGAAAACCGCTCTAATGCTTAAAGTTATCCCTTGGTTTTGCAGTGTACACAACACTAGGCGTTTCAGTTGTCAGGTGGCAATAGATAAGTCTAGCAAAAGATGGAGAAGCTGATAAAAGGGGTACTCAGATTTAGGAACCAAGTACAGCCCAGCTTGTGGCCAGCTGTCACGTCTGCATTGGCAACACCTGAAGTAAGTCCTAAGTTGTTGTAAAACATCTCATGAGTCATCTTATGACTATGTGTTTGGCTCTGATGAACAAATTGGCCACGCTGAATTGGTGGGATAATTATTGTGTTTGTGCACATGTGAATCCAGACAGATACAGATTATGGTATGTCAATGTCCTTGTTTTAGCCACGTGTTCTCCTGATAACATGCATGGACGCTCGTGTGTTACCAGCCACTTTCACAAGTGCTGCGCCAGGTGACATGTTTGTTGTAAGGAATGCTGGCAATCTCTTCCCACACAGTAAGTTATTTGGCCAAGATCAGCTGGGTACAGAACGAGCAGCTCTGGAAGTGGCAATTAGCAATGGAGTGACCCACATTGCTGTCTGTGGACACTCAGATTGTAAGGTAATTAGGGTGAAATACAAATGATGCCTTAAACCTGTGATGGCAATGCAATGCTGCTCAGGTTAGCACGTCCTGATAGGGCGTACCCCCATGGGCTGGGAAGTAATGGCTCTGGAGAATCAATCATTGAGCCCCTCATTCCCTAGCCCTGATGGCCTCTCATCCCCTCGGCTTGATACCATAAGCCTCCAAGTCCCTAATGCCCCCTTAGTAACTCAGTGTCCAAGCCCTTTGACCTCTTGGCCTATCTTTCCATCAGCCCCAGTTACCCTACAAGTATAGCCGTAATAAATGACCCCTTTTAGGCAGAGCCTCCCCCATGCACCCACCCCTTCCTGGGTCTGTCTCCTTTGCCTCGCTCTCTTGTTTCTTTGTTGTATCTACCATTACTCCTTTTCTGACACCTTTTTTTTTCTTCATAGGCCATGAAATGTCTTCATGAGACGAGTCTCACAGGCTTGAAGGAGACAGACGGGACTTCCAGTCGCCCTCAGTCACCTTTAGTTGCTTGGTTAACAAGGCATGGGTGGTCGTCACTTACAAAGTTTGAACAACTGGAGATCAGTAACCCTGAAGGAAAGAAGACAGTATCCTTTGATGATCCCAGAGAAAGTGAGAAACTCCAAGCCATAATTGACAGTGAAAATAAACTGTCCCCTGTGGATCAACTTTCCCAGGTCAGTGTGCCATCATTCTATTTTTACCAGCTTGATTGTTGAATTATGTTTGAATGATATGGTTTTAATTAGCAATGAGTCATTCTATGACCATATCAGTTAAATGTGTGTAGTCACAGGGAACCTGACACATGCTGTTTATAAAGTTAAGCCAACAGTGAACAGAGGCAAACTTCTCCTTTCGATACGTTGACTGTACGTGTATGTGGTGTAGTATGGAGAAAATGGCAGGTGATCTCTTGCTTGGATTGAACTGGCTAGATCATCAATTCTCAAAACCTTACAGATTCATTTTGTTCAGGGTGTGTTGGGGAATTAGGGCCTGGATACTTGGGTTTGAAGGCTGGGTCAATTGCTGCAACGTCAATTGGCACACAAATGAAAACTGAACAACAAATCTATTTTTAGTTCACAAGTCTAATTCACTGTTGACCGCATGACTATAGTGATGGAGGTTGCTTTATACCAATCTATTCTTCATTTGTATGAAAATATTTGTTATCACGCAGGTAAATGTTTTACAGCAACTCCATAACCTAAAGTCTGATGCCTTAGTAAAGCAAAGACTGGAAGAGGGTTCATTGGAACTACATGCTCTATGGTTCGACTTAAGAGACGGAGAAATGCATATGTTTTCAAAGAAAGATCAACGCTTTATTGTCATTGACGAACAAACTGTTGAAAAGTAAAACCACACGGCGACAAAAATATGTGTCAATAATGTTTTATTTGCTGAATCTAGACTGGGGCGCTTAATCGATAGAATGAAAACATCACGTGGACAAATAAGACAATGTGTGTGATGAAGAATTAAGAATAGACAGTTCAGCTACAGTGTATATTAAAGATAAAGAAAGACACAGAGATTGTTTTTAGGGCGCTTTTATTTGGTCAACTCCAAAACCGGAGTAATAATCTTTTACAGTCAACTCCCTCTAAGGAACAGCTTCACCTTCAGGAGCAGCTTTAACTGTCCGTTTTAGAGACGATAAGGAAAGTTTGGTCAGAGAAAATGACTGAAGAAACGGCAGGGACTGCTCCTACCAGGTGTCCGTCTGAGAGAGGTGTCCGTCTTAGAGGGGTGTCCGTTAAGGAGGAGTTCACAGACACCAGGCCCAACTGTCCGTTTTAGAGAGGTGTCTGTCTTAAAGAGAGTTAAGTTAGAGTAATTGACTGAAGAAACGGCAGAGACCTCTCCTGCCATGTGTCCATCTTAAGAGAAAGTTCACTGTATTTCTAAAAATAACTCAGGACTGGACAGGATTGACTCATATAATGTAGATGTACACGGTAATGGGTTCCTGCCATCGTAAATTAAATGGCTAAGAAATGTCTTCAAAAGGGAACGCTCACAAATGTCCGCCCTTGTCCAACTGTCAACATTGAATACAAAGGAGGGGAGGTAATTGAAGGGAATATGAGCCCTTTGAAGGTTGTACCAGTGAAAATATTTTGATCTGCTTGTAAATATTGATAAACTGTCTATTGAACTCCCACTTTTTCACCTCTCTAAAACGGACAGTTAGAGCTGGTCCCGAGGGTGTCCGTCTCAAAGGAATTTGACTGTACCAGTACAGAGCGTCCCGATCTCGAACTACAATCGCGTTTCACACGTAATCGTAGATCGAGGTTGAAGGTAGTCTCACCACCCGTTCACTCCAAAAAGTCAACTTCAATTTTCTATTTCTATTTCTCACCAGAGATATATTAACGTCATGCAGTATGGAGAACTTGGCTTCTGATACTTTGCCTAGAAAAATGATCGAACCATCGGTTCTCAATACATGACTCATACGGTTTCTTCCTTAAAGTCTGGGAGATTCTGCATTTTGAGCTTAGGAGTGAAAGACGGGTTCAGGCCCGTAAGACTTTGCTCCTTGAGAAATCGGACTTTGTCCCCCCACTTTGTTTCTTTCATCGTCCAACCACAGGAAATTAATTACTCACACGAAATCTCATTCAGCCATCAATTTCGATTGTGGTTAATTTACGTTTTGCTGTGGTTTACAAAATATGTCAGATTTGATCATCACACTTCAGGTCGACTCACAACAGCGTGAACTGCTTATAATTTTGGGGTGGTGGGGGGGAGGGGGGGTGTTAAACGCTTCTTAAAACCCTTAACATTTTCAGACCAAAATATACAATTTTCTATACCCTATTTCAGACCTTTATTCCAAACATTTGCATCCTATTTCAGACCAAATATACCAAAACAAACGAACTCTAGCACTCTATTGCAGACCAAAAAGACAACATGTATACCATATTTAAGGCTATACAATGCTTGAAAACGATACCTTTTGGGGTGGTACATACTGACGTTGGGGTACAGTGAAATGTTGGTCTACTGCGATTGACTATATAACAACACGGACCGCTGTTTATATGTACTGTGGGCGTAAAAGCAATGATGCCCTTGTGGCGCATTTTACCGAGCGCAAACATTCGGTTGATCGGTTGTCGAAATAGGATGGACTGATATTCCTGAAACTGAGGAAGAGATTGGATAGTAGCCTATAACACTGAAGGGTCAGTCGTTTAGAAACCATATTGTACATACTGTACGTGCCGCCCAAAGGGTACGGGTTTTCAAGCATTTTAGTCTGAAATAGAGTTAGACTTTGTCTCTTGGCACGTGGGTGCAAATTTTTGGAATGCAGGTCTGATATAGGGCAAAAGTTTGGATTTACAGGTCTGAAGAAGGGTCGGCAAAGTTCTATTTTGTTCTGAAATAAGGTAGTAAGGGTATTTTCAGAACCGCGCGCCGGGCACACTCAAACTTATGAGGAGTAATCCCCCCCGGAGCCTGTGCTAGACCCGGGGGTTCGCTGTGATGGGCTATCATGTATCTTGTACAACTTTACGACTGTACACAAGTTCGGCAGACAGGTTGCTTTCTTCAGGGAAAAAAGTGAGCAGCATGTTCACTCTGGCAAACTGGTTCTCAATTGGACCCTGATCCCAATTATAGTGATCTCAAGGTCAAGGCGTGATGAATCGTCAGTGACGCAATGCAGCTGCCGACAGCGAGTTGGTAAAACCTGTGTACGCGCGTCATTTGATAGCTGGTTCGGTTGCAAAACCGAACAGCCAAGTCAAGCAATATTTTTGAGATTTTACGAGACTGGGCTTGAAGGGGCGAATAAACAGCGGCTAGTCCGACAGCATCTACAATGACAGTTGAAGAGACGGGCCCCGAATTTCTGGAGAGGAAGAGTAGTGACGAAATGGCGATGCCGGCAGGACTTGGCGAGGCCAAACAAACACGAGTGAGATGGGCATGGGTTGTGTGCGCTGCAGCCACCGTGGCTCAGTTTGTCGTTCTTGGGATTCACAATAATTTTGGAGTGCTTTATCTCGCGTTGGAGAGAGAATTCCACTGGAAAAAGGCTTTTACCGGTAAGACGAACTGTTGAACTTATGTTAGTGAAAAACTTCAAAGTTTTGAGTTTATGAGAAATAACAGCTAAAAGCCGCAAATTGTACTGATCAGGCGCGGTTATTTCTTTTATCACTTGCTTGTCAATGACGTCTCGGAAATGTCGACGGCGGCTTGACCAATCAATATAATTAAGTTATCAGGGGGTTATCGCTAACATTGCTTTAAACTTCTTGGCGTGTGTGTGTGTCTGCAGTTTTCTCGCTTAGAACATTATCGTACTTTTAGGGGACTTTGTAAATTTGATTGATAGCCGTACTCATCTTGCATTCAATATCAATTCTTATGAAAGCAAAAAATGTTGCTGTATAGAAATATATGAAGACGCTTAGGAGAGGTTTGATGAAATAGTAGTACTCCTTTATTCTAGTATTCTCCAGATGCTATGTTCTAATTTCGATCCGATTGCTGGTTATAAATATTTTCGTGTGATCGGTGTTTTCGTTTTTTGCCGGATTGTATGATTTAGTGGGGTGTTAAGCTTGAAACAAAACAAAATCGCAGACCTTGCTCAATTTTTTTAGTCAACCTGTCGTGCACGTGACGAACACCCACGTACTTACTCGCGACCACGTGACGCGAGTTTCTCTTCCGGCCTTGTTTCAATGTCGTATCACTTACCTGACTTGGCGGTCGATGTTTCGTGTCATGTTAGCTGTAAGCCATTTAATCGACAGGATCTAATCCTAAGTCCCAGTTTAAGATAATCTCCCTGGTTATTAGGCCCAACACAAAGAAAATCCTCACCAATTCCCTTCCCTCTCTAAGCCGGAGCACAGAGGAAATGACTGCAACTCCTACGTCAACATCGTAATGCTTTATGCAAGAATAGTGAAGCAGTCCCTTACCCTGAACACAAACAGAACAGGAGGACCGAATGCATTATAAACATTTGGTTTTGGGTGTCCCGCTGACGTAAGCTCTTTAGGTCGCAAGGAACCTAGAATAAAAACGGCTCTATTTTTCCTACGTTGGCCTTCCACAGCTGGATAATTTTAGCCCATTAGTGATGTGAACTGCATGTTTCTTTTTTGCATTTATATTCTGAAAAATATGGTTGTGTGTTTTATTCAATCTTTTATTCTTATAAATTCGTCGTTTTTACCTCCCAAATGTCTATTTTGTCTCCGATTTTGAGCTATAAGCTGCATAATCTTGAACAATAATCCCTTTTCCGGTTTCTCTTGTTGTTTTGACCACAAAAGTTGCTTTACAATAAAAATATTGCGGTCATGCCCAATATTACACTTAACAAGCAGGGACATCGCCTGTGAGTCATGACATATTATCTCTCCAGTAAACAAGCTGACATTTACAAAACTCCTTATAAAAAGCTCCCAGGGAAACCAACACCACTCCCGGGAAAGCTCTATTTAAACGTTACTTTAAGGGGGGTAGCATTTCTTTGGGTCTATTTCGGAGTAGGGATAGCTGTGTATAGTAGACTGGGACAGGTGTTTGTTTTGGGACTTGTCTAAAGGTCGGGACACACGGTGCAACACGCAATGTAGTTTTCAGCAATTACTTCTGTAACAATGCGCGCCAACTGATTTCGTTGTGCCCACTCAATTTGCGTGCACAAAGTTACGCTCTGTGTCCGAACCTTTAGTCAAAACCGTTTACTGAGGTCCGTTTTAAATGTCGCACCACGGCCGTGCCAAAAATAAAACGCAAATGAGCCGAGTCTACTGACTGAGTTGTAGTCATGAAAAGTTCGACGTTTGAAACGGGCCCAAGACACTGTAAACAGTTCCTCCCTGTTCAGATTTGCCGTGAAATAGGCCCAAAGGAACACATACTCATTTCTAAATGAGGAGATGTGCGTCGTTTTCAATATCTGGTTCATGTATCGGCTTGTAATTATAAGCCTTCTGCCGACAGGTTACATCGGATCAATGGGACTAGGCATGAATTTCTTTTTCGGTCCAGTAGTAAGTGCGCTGTGTAGCAGGTACGGATGTCGCAGCGTCGCTGTTGTTGGCGGGCTCATATCGACGATCGCCATGCTGTCGACATCCTTCGTCAACAGTCTCGTTCCCATGTATGTGACTTACAGCTTACTCTGGGGACTGGGCTCCAGCATGTGCTATGTGCCTACATTTCTCATCATAAACGAATACTTTCCCCAACGAAGAGCCTTGGCCAATGGGATCATCACAGCCGGGAGTGCAGTCGGAGCTTTGGTTTTAGGACCCACTATGAATACCTTATTAAAGAGTGTCGGTTGGCGCTACACGATGAGGATCCTTTCTGGCATTTCGTGTCTTCTGTTTGTTGCCGCAACGACATACAGACCGCTGGAGGAAAGCGGTGCTGATAAATGTCAGTCGGCAAAAAAGAAGAAACTGATTGACTTCTCAGTGTGGAAAAATCACGGATTCATTGTTTGGGCGATGGCTCTTGGTTTATTCAACTTGGGCTATTTCGTTCCCTTTGTTTTTCTGGTGAGTAAACTACCGACTTGTTCCTTAAAACTATTCATGAATCTTCTTTAGTTCTGACATCTTACAGTGGCGATTTTACACTTTTCAGCTGGTTATTATAACTGCGTTTGAGAATTCAGTACACCAGTACCGAATTTCTCCTGATCGGGGATTTTGTATGATTATTTTGAGTTATTCGGTGACACTGTAATTTTAATCGTGGTACACATTATTGTGCACTCGATAAAAGTCTAAGTGATGGGCAAAAGTCCTTTTTAAGGACCACTTCCGGTAAAGTACCACTGGATCTATTGATAGATTAATAGATATATAATTAGAGCCTAGTATTGACTGAATGGCTGTCGAAAGTAAGCGTGCAGCTTCAATCTGTGATTGGCAGCATACTTGCTTTGGTTTTCGGAAGACATCCGAAAACGGCTATATGACACACTTAACACGTATGTTGGGATACTCGAAGATGCTCAAAAATTAATCACGTATGTGTATATAGTTCAGTTGATATCAATAAACAACTCTATACTAACTAAATAATACGCTGCTACGTGACCTGGAAACTCAGCGTTGCCCCTTTTCTCACGCATGTCTGTTGCCTTTATAGCCAACGCATGCCACACACCTCCAAATCAAGGACTCTAAAGCCTCGTTTCTCATCGGATTTCTATCACTGGGTTCGTTGATCGGTCGGCTAGTTTTCGGCCACATTTCAGACTATCGTTGCGTGAACCGAATGTACTTGAATCAGGCAGCGCTATTAATGATGGCCGTGACGACAACAATGTGTCCCTTGGCTACGAATTACGCGGGACTTGTGGTCTACTCGGTGATGTTTGGGCTTTTTGATGGATGCTTTGTGACCTTGATCGCTGTCATAACCGGAGACATCGTCGGGTGCGACAAATTAGCGCCAGCTTTGGGCTTTTTGTATCTGGTATTCTCGTTGCCGCTAATGGCGGGACCGCTGATCGCGGGTAAGATTTTACTATGTTTATGGATTCTATATTTTGAAGCTAGAACCGAGTGACTGGCCGTCAAACAATAGTTTAAACCCTGTAGATTTTTCAAATTTATTCCACTGTCACCGACCTATAAAATGCCACATCTTGACGAAAAAAAAAAAAAAACTAAAACAAACGTGTGTACACTAGGAATGTACCTCAAAAAAGGGTGTGTTCACATTAGTGCCCAGCGAGATTCGTACTCGGGCACCAAGTGTGAACGCGGCCTAAGGAAGTTGGATAACAAACGTATTTATTTTCCCCCAACTCTAAAACACCCCTCTGCAACAGACCTGGTAAAATCCGACCAGGTGAGATTTTCTCCCCTCCCTGGGGAAATTTTAGCCTACCTGGGCCCTGGTGAACTTTTTTATTTTACCTGCCCAAGTTTTGTCCTCCCTGGTGTACTTTTTACCTCCCCGGTGGAATCTCAATAAAACATATTATACTGATTTACATGTATAAATAAGAAATGTTAACAACTTGGTGAAAATTTTCTGACCTGGCGGAGTTTTTGCCGAAAGCCTGTGAACATCCAGACCTCAGCAGGTCTGTTACAGAGGGGTGTTCTAAATGACCAAAAATATGGTGAACGAAAAGTGGCAATCATAAAAGATTTGGCCGTGACGATTGTTGTTTGTATCATTTCCCCCAGGGTTTCTTATCGACATCACCAGTTCGTACCACGAGGCGTTCTATTTCTCAGGCGCAACGATAGCGAGCTGTACATTTCTGTTGTTCATCATCCCGATGGTCCCGTCAAAGATGGGCGGCCCAAGTAATGCAACAGACGGGGGAGACTACACGCGGCAGTCCGTCGTGGTCAGATACAAACCTGGATATCCCTCGGCCTCCAGCACGGTTGCGGAATTCTTACTTGTTGTGGACAGAGAGTCTTGTTTGTAGAGCTGATGCTGGTGATTAGTAGGAAAAACATTTAGTACCCCTACACAATCAAAAAAGAACTCGCTACAACTTGACAACGCGGCTTGTACTTAACTGTCGGGGTTATTTTGAGGCATTTACCAAGACGTAAGCCGCCGCGTTTAAACTGTTCCATACCAAAAACAATTTTTCCATAGTATTTTTATATTTGAGGCGTATAAAGGTACCTCGTAGCGGAGCCTCCCAAATATTCCATTATAGAGAAAGTGGGCAATGACCTCTGTTAGTAAAGGGACCTCTTAGCGACGCCTCCCTGAATCCAACCATCACAAAGAATGTGGGCAGTGCCCTATGTTAGTAAAGAGACTTCTCAGCGAAGCCTGCTCGAATCCGACCATCACAAACAAAGTGGGCAATGCCCTCTATTAGTAAAAGGACCTCTTAGCAAAGCCTCCCCGATTCCGACCATCACAGAAAAAGGGCAATACTCTTTGTCAGTAAAGCGACGTCTTAGCAAAGCCCCCCCGAATAGTCCATAATAAAAAAAAAACGGCCAAAACCCTTTCGTAATAAAGGGACATCTCAGTGAGGCCTCCCGAATAGTCCATCATAGGGAAAGCGGAGCCCTCTGTTAGTAAAGGGACTACTTGGCGAAGCCTCCCCGAATAGTCCATAATAAAGAAAATAGTACTCAATAGGAAATTTGGTAGGGAGGTGCCGCTGAACAGGTCAAACCCTGATCCTATTCAAGACACAAAAATGTATTTTTTTGCTACTCTGTCTAAGACAAAGTGGTATATATTTTGTGACTCTGTCCAAGACTGAACCAAAAAATTGGACCCTATTCAAGATACTGAAGTTGCTGGTCTGAAGTTGCTGGTCCCCATTCCCCCAAGGGTCTGAAGTTGCTGGTCCCCACAAGGAGCCTGAGGTTGCTGGTCCCCATTCCCCAAAGGGTCTGAGGTTGCTGGTCCCCATTCCCGGAGGGGTCTGAGGTGAACCTCTGCCGGAAGCTGGTAACGAGTCATTCACAAATCATCCTTTTTTTATTTACATTTTGGAGCGATGCTACCTAACACGAACACAGAAAACGACAAATAGAAAGAAACCATAACAGCGCGAAAATTACCGCTGCTTCACGTTTGGTTAGTTATTAATACAGTGGGGCGACCGCTGACATAATATAATCAGACTGTGGGAGGGGGTAACCATCCTTGTGGGAATTCGCTTCCCACAGGTTTGAATTGAAGGTCAAGATTTCCCCTAATATCTGCATTGTTAGCGACAATAGGGACTCGAATATACTTGGATGAGAGTGTCACGTCGTCGTCAATGGCTCAAGCAAAGAAAATAGTCGCTCATGAACTCTGCTTACATATATTTACATACGGATCCTCGCAGGAATGAAGGTGAGTTTTTGCCTGACATATTTTCCGTTCTATATGCTTGGGAAAGTTGATCACTTTTAGGAGTGAAAGGGTTAAAAATGAATGTCTGTCAGAAACTATCAAACGGCCGGCACATATGAGTCCGAACAATCCTTAGGCCCGGTTCAGACGCCGCTCCTGACATGCGCCGAACCTAATGCTTGAATCACAGGAAAAAATTTTGAAAAACCATTAATGGATTACTACAACTATTAGTGGGTTTTGCTAAATTCACATTCTTACAAAAAAACCCATTAATGGTTAATTTTTGACATTAATAATTTCCCAGTTTTGAAAAATTACCATTCATGGCAATTGTTGGAAATACATGTTGGGAATCCAACCAAATCCATGGATGGCTTTCAAAACACATGAATGTTTATATCAGTTGTGACACATTAATGTGGTTTTCTAAAAAACCATTAATGGATTACTACAACTATTAGCGGGTTTTGCTAAATTCACATTCTTAAAACAAATACCCATTAATGGTTAATTTTTGACATTAATAATTTCCAGTTTTGAAAAATTACCTTGTATTGACTGGAAGGGATGCACCAAAATGACCGGTCGTTTTGGTGCATCCCTTGTATTGACTGGAAGGGATGCACCAGAATGACCGGTCGTTTTGGTGCATCCCTTGTATTGACTGGAAGGGATGCATCAAAAAGACCGGTCGTTTTGGTGCATCCCTTGTATTGACTGGAAGGGATGCACCAAAATGACCGGTCGTTTTGGTGCATCCCTTGTATTGACTGGAAGGGATGCACCAAAATGACCGGTCGTTTTGGTGCATCCCTTGTATTGACTGGAAGGGATGCAACAAAATGACCGGTCGTTTTGGTGCATCCCTTCTAGTGACTGGAAGGGATGCAGCAAAATGACCGGTCGTTTTGGTGCATCCCTTGTATTGACTGGAAGGGATGCACCAAAATGACCGGTCGTTTTGGTGCATCCCTTGTATTGACTGGAAGGGATGCACCAAAATGACCGGTCGTTTTGGTGCATCCCTTGTATTGACTGGAAGGGATGCACCAAAATGACCGGTCGTTTTGGTGCATCCCTTGTATTGACTGGAAGGGATGCATCAAACTGACCGGTCGTTTTGGTGCATCCCTTGTATTAACTGGAAGGGATGCACCAAAATGACCGGTCGTTTTGGTGCGTCCCTTGTATTGACTGGAAGGGATGCACCAAAATGACCGGTCGTTTTGGTGCGTCCCTTGTATTGACTGGAAGGGATGCACCAAAATGACTGGTCGTTTTGGTGCATCCCTTGTATTAACTGGAAGGGATGCACCAAAACGAGCGGTCGTTTTGGTGCATCCCTTGTATTGACTGGAAGGGATGCACCAAAATGACCGCTCGTTTTGGTGCATCCCTTGTATTGACTGGAAGGGATGCATCAAAATGACCGGTCGTTTTGGTGCATCCCTTGTATTGACTGGAAGGGATGCACCAAAATGACCGGTCGTTTTGGTGCATCCCTGGTATTGACTGAAAGGGATGCACCAAAACGACCGGTCGTTTTGGTGCATCCCTTGTATTAACTGGAAGGGATGCACCAGAATGACCGGTCGTTTTGGTGCATCCCTTGTATTGACTGGAAGGGATGCATCAAAAAGACCGGTCGTTTTGGTGCATCCCTTGTATTGACTGGAAGGGATGCACCAAAATGACCGGTCGTTTTGGTGCATCCCTTGTATTGACTGGAAGGGATGCACCAAAATGACCGGTCGTTTTGGTGCATCCCTTCTAGTGACTGGAAGGGATGCACCAAAACGACCGGTCATTTTGGTGCATCCCTTGTACTGACAGGAAGGGATGCACCAGAATGACCGGTCGTTTTGGTGCATCCCTTGTATTGACTGGAAGGGATGCAACAAAATGACCGGTCGTTTTGGTGCATCCCTTCTAGTAACTGGAAGGGATGCAGCAAAATGACCGGTCGTTTTGGTGCATCCCTTGTATTGACTGGAAGGGATGCACCAAAATGACCGGTCGTTTTGGTGCATCCCTTGTATTAACTGGAAGGGATGCACCAAAATGACCGGTCGTTTTGGTGCATCCCTTGTATTGACTGGAAGGGATGCACCAGAATGACCGGTCGTTTTGGTGCATCCCTTGTATTGACTGGAAGGGATGCACCAAAATGACCGGTCGTTTTGGTGCATCCCTTGTATTAACTGGAAGGGATGCACCAAAATGACCGGTCGTTTTGGTGCATCCCTTGTATTGACTGGAAGGGATGCACCAAAATGACCGGTCGTTTTGGTGCATCCCTTGTATTAACTGGAAGGGATGCACCAAAATGACCGGTCGTTTTGGTGCATCCCTTGTATTGACTGGAAGGGATGCACCAGAATGACCGGTCGTTTTGGTGCATCCCTTGTATTGACTGGAAGGGATGCACCAAAATGACCGGTCGTTTTGGTGCATCCCTTGTATTAACTGGAAGGGATGCACCAAAATGACCGGTCGTTTTGGTGCATCCCTTGTATTGACTGGAAGGGATGCACCAAAATGACCGGTCGTTTTGGTGCATCCCTTGTATTGACTGGAAGGGATGCATCAAAATGACCGGTCGTTTTGGTGCATCCCTTGTATTAACTGGAAGGGATGCACCAAAATGACCGGTCGTTTTGGTGCGTCCCTTGTATTGACTGGAAGGGATGCACCAAAATGACCGGTCGTTTTGGTGCGTCCCTTGTATTGACTGGAAGGGATGCACCAAAATGACTGGTCGTTTTGGTGCATCCCTTGTATTAACTGGAAGGGATGCACCAAAACGAGCGGTCGTTTTGGTGCATCCCTTGTATTAACTGGAAGGGATGCACCAAAACGAGCGGTCGTTTTGGTGCATCCCTTGTATTGTCTGGAAGGGATGCACCAAAATGACCGGTCGTTTTGGTGCATCCCTTGTATTGACTGGAAGGGATGCATCAAATTGACCGGTCGTTTTGGTGCATCCCTTGTATTGACTGGAAGGGATGCACCAAAATGACCGGTCGTTTTGGTGCATCCCTGGTATTGACTGGAAGGGATGCACCAAAATGACCGGTCGTTTTGGTGCATCCCTGGTATTAACTGGAAGGGATGCACCAAAATGACTGGTCGTTTTGGTGCATCCCTTGTATTAACTGGAAGGGATGCACCAAAATGACGGGTCGTTTTGGTACATCCCTTGTATTGACTGGAAGGTATGCACCAAAATGACCGGTCGTTTTGGTACATCCCTTGATTGACTGGAAGGGATGCACCAAAACGACCGGTCGTTTTGGTGCATCCCTTGTATTAACTGGAAGGGATGCACCAAAATGACCGGTCGTTTTGGTGCATCCCTTGTATTAACTGGAAGGGATGCACCAAAATGACCGTTGGTGCATCCCTTCTAGTGACTGGAAGGGATGCACCAAAATGACCGGTCGTTTTGGTCCATCCCTTGTATTAACTGGAAGGGATGCACCAAAATGGCCGGTCGTTTTGGTGCATCCCTTGTATTAACTGGAAGGGATGCACCAAAATGGCCGGTTGTTTTGGTGCATCCCTTGTATTGACTGGAAGGGATGCATCAAAATGACCGGTCGTTTTGGTGCATCCCTTGTATTAACTGGAAGGGATGCACCAAAATGACCGGTCGTTTTGGTGCGTCCCTTGTATTGACTGGAAGGGATGCAGCAAAATGACCGGTCGTTCTGGTGCATCCCTTGTATTGACTAGAAGTATTATTATTATTACTATTATTATTACTATTATTATTATTATTATTATTATTATTATTATTATTATTATTATTATTATTATTACTATTATTATTATTATTATTATTATTATTATTATCTAAACACGCAGAAAGTGAAAGAACATGAGAGTAGCGTAGGTAAACAACGAGGCCGCCAAGTGGCCTTTCCTATCTATTCTGGTGTTCTCACAACTTCCCAAGTGTTTAGATGAGACTATATTACATGGGAACGCGTTATATATTTATTTTATACAACAATTAGTCAATGAAATACATCACGTATCACATCAGCCTGTAATATACTCTCATATCTTACATGGTTTTAGCCAACCAGAACACGTAAAGTATCATAGTTATTTTATAAACACATTAACTATGTGGATTGAACATGGCCATATAAACACTATGTAAGATCCATATTTTGTTCACATATCTTTCCATATAAACCCATATCAGGGCCATATATGGTTCATACTACTTTTTTGGTAAGAAACCATCCATGGAAATCAAATGACAACTCACGAATGATAATTGGAATATCATAACGGGAAACACACAAAACCCACTCCAGAAATCGGAAAACCATAAATGGGTATCACATGAATACCCATGAACGATAATGGGAATACTTATAATGGGAAACAAACAAAAACACTTGGGAAACTGGGGAACCATTCGTGGCATTGCTTGATAACCCATTCTAACTAACAACAAACTGTTAATGGGAAATACATCAAAACCACCAAAGATGGTTGAGAAACCATAAATGGTATTCATCCAAAACACAGAATGGGAAATGAATTTACATTAATGGTTTTGATACAAAACCATTAATGGGTATAGTTCTGTTTTCCCAATAATGGGTTTTTGGCTGTGAATTTAGGATTTACCATTCAAATACCCAACAATGGTTTTTCAAAATTTTTTCCTGTGAATTAAGTATGGCAGAAGAGCGGCGTCTGAATCAATTAGGTTCGGCATATTTGAATTAGGCACGGCAGCGGTATTAGGTTCGACTGACGCTGTCGCATAATCCGACCTGGGAGCGACGTTGATTTAGACGCCGCTCTTCACATGTGCCGTACCTATTGCATGGATTATTTTAAATTATTTTAAATTAAAAACATGAATCCTTAAACATAAGCACTATTGTGTATTTGGTGCGGCAGGAAAAGTTTGCCGTTTGAATCAACAGTCGCTCCTATGTCGAACCAGGGTCGAATCTATTACTATTAGGTTCGGCGCATGTCAAGAGCGGCGTCTGAACCGGGCCTTAGATAAATTATCCAAAGTTGATGCGGAAAAAACTGAACGCCGCTCAGGAAGTATTACTACAGCTGTTGTTGTGAGTTTAAAGTCATTGATTAATTTTAGTGAGTTTCCCGGCAACCGGCTTTAGTTCCTTGGGCCAGAATCACAATGGTTTGATGGAGGCAAACAACAGAGTGAACTGTATTTTCTTTTCGCCACAGGTCTCTCGTTAGCTACTCCGACGGCTGTGGAGGCCGGAACAAGAACCAGACGATCATCGGCCTGTACTCCGCTACACAGAAACAATGTATACGAGGTCCTTGACCATAAATTCCTGATCAGAGGACATAGTTCCTCGAGAATGACAGAGATTTCAGCCAGGTAATTTTAATTTTATATTTTTTAGTGTACATAGTTAGCATATACCTCATTGTTGGAAATTAGGTTCAGAAAATATACACGAAAAGGAACTTAAATGTGAAAATGGAGGAAACTAACACGATTGACACATGTGTCGAGAACTGCTCTTCTGAATCGAAAATGAAGTATCACCAAAGACATGCATTGTAAAAGATCGAAATACAGTGTGCACAAAAATGAGAAAGCCGGTATTGTTTATATGTCTGGACAGGATCCAGAATTTGAGATTAATATGTAACCGAAAATTAAAATCGCGGAAATTAACGCTTCACCCAAATCAATTTTGCCGAAATTTTGTAATTGAAGGTAATAATTACTTGAGCGGAAGTTGATACTAGAATTTTGGGTTTGATTTATTAACACATCATAAGTTTTGTTTTTACATATTTAATGTAGTTTAAAAGTTTTTGACTCTGAAACCTTGTACAGCAGTAAAAGCTTGAATGTACGTTTTATTTGACTTAACAGTCGACCCACAAGAATAAAAGGCGGTTTCTAAACAACTGTATTTGTTTGTTTGTTTTTGTTTAATTTGAACAAATATACAACCATTCCACAGGATGTTGACGACACTGTATCGTTTAATTCGTGTCCCTGTATTTTACAATATTATTTACAGCTATTTACAACTATTTACAAAACAAGGTCCAAAACCTAATTTGGTCACAGAATTAAGCCAATAAAGTATGTACAATACGTGTAATTTCCTCAGTTTTTCAGGGACAGGCAAATTTTAAGTTCCTAACAAAGAATCAGGTTTGATCGTACAAGAGAAAATTATGTTGGTGTGAAAATGCAACCGTTCAACGGGAAAAGAAAGAAATCAGAATGCTGCAGTCTTCGTCTAGTGTCTGCAAAAAGAATAAAAGGAAACCCCATCAGTCAATACAAGGCAGTTTTAGTCCAACTTGTTTTTAATCAAAGTGACAAAACCCATGAAGCCCACATTGATGCACTTGGTACGGCGACTGAATGACAACTAACAATATAAAATCTAATCAATGAACTGCTAACACCACCATGTCGGACGCAGAGGATGAAGAAAATTTATGACATGTTGTACTAGATAAAATAACATGTTTGTTAATGAGAATTAAGTTGGAATATGTGTTCCACAACAGGTAGTGCTACAAAGCTTATGTTTGTTGTTATTTACTTGTTGATTAGCACAAGTTAAATGGCTGCTTCCCCAGTTCAGGTCCCATAATTTCCTAATTCCTTTCCTTTTTTCATAGAGCACACCTGTCATATGTCACAACTCAACCCAGAGTCATAACCACTTCAGCATCTTCTGCTTTGGAGCTGCTATGACAGCTAATAATTGAAACGTGATGATGTGATGTGCAGAGCGCTTAGTGGGTAACTTTCTTACCTCCTGTTCCGCGGAGAGAGTGATGGACTTCTTGGTTTCGTGGTCATCAAAGTTATCTGGGGTCGATTCCTTCTTGCTTTCGTGGTCATCAGAGTTACCTGGGATCGATTCCTTGGATTCAAGACATTGGATTCTTTTGTCTACCATTAAACGAAGTGCGGTGTTCAGATCCTTGCATAAGTCATCGACCCAGTCGACCTACAGAATAGAAAGTTAGTTGAGATGAAACATCGAAACAACGTGGCATGAACGGTAAAATAAGATCTCACTAAATAAAAGTGCTTTGTATGTGGGATATAGCTTTGTATGTACGCACTCTATATATTATGGGTATGCATGTATTTAGCGCAGGTTATATATTAGTATATACCACACAAATGAATAGTGCCTTTCGCGCGCTCTGATTGACTCCTCAATCTCGGAATATCAAGTACTATTCACCTCCTGGCGGCTTCCAGTAAAACAAAATGGCGTGCGAACCCAATTTTTGCCCACTTTTGTCGGAAATAAAATAGCTATTTGGGAGTTGGCTATTAAACTTGTGTGGTATATACTAAAACGATTATCCGCCTCAGTGTCGGTGAATAGCGGTGGATATTTACCTCGCCGAAACGGCTCGGTAAATATCCACCGCTAGTCACCAACACTGAGGCGAATAATTGTTAACTATTACATATACATATATATAAATATATTTTTCCTTTTTCTTTGTAGGCGAGAGGAGACTAGTTTTTCATTAGTTTGTTTACTCACATTAATACAAATCATCAGTTTCAATGTCAAGATGTTCATATCCTGGATCAGACCCTACGGATGATATATATAAAAGTAGAAATACGTAAGCAAACAATTCAACAGGTAAGTTATAACCCTTTCACTCCCAAGCTCAAATACAAATTCTCCCAACCATAAAATAAGGAAATGTATGAGTGATGAAAAGAGAATTTATGTTTTAATCAGCTTTCATTTAAGTAAGGTATCAAATGCCAAATTCTCCATACTTTATGATACATCTCTGGTGGGAGACTAAAAAGAGAAAATTGAAGTTGATCACTCTTGGGAGTGAAGGGGTTAAGATCTGAATAAACACGGACAAAGAATAAATAGGCAAGTCTAGAAATATAAGCTAAAAATCAAAAAGATTGTATTCTCTTTACTTACATATCTCCGGTCCACTGGCACTGTATCACCCCAGTCCGTCACGGCCTTAGTCAGACGTCGCATGTCGTCTGCAATACCCTAATAAGGGAAAAGACAATGGTGAAATGAAGGCCGATTTTATCAGCACCTAACCTCCCAAGACGCTGGATTGTTCTCACGTTATGCGTTTATCTATGGGTTCTATTTGTTGAATTTCAGATATTTTTCCAGGCTGTCCTTGCAAATGCTTAAATTTGCTTCTGCGAAGTTCTCTTTCACTGTCATGTTGCGTATTGAACTGACAATTAGACTTACAGGAATGTCACGACCATCCGCAGTCTCCAAAGTCCTCAGAAGTTCCTGCGTTTGGACTGCAAGGGAGTTAATGTTAGTGATTTGACGAAGCAAAGACACGAGCACGCTAATCGTGGATTAGGTCTAAATTTTTAAGCCTGAATTCTGACAACTTTTCAAGTGAGTTTATTTGAAAACTTTTGACCCAAAATATCTCCAAGCTCTTTAGTTGATTTTTGACCAAAACGTGGCATTATCTATTCACCAAGAGATTAGAGGAATGTTTGGCCCGGCTCCAACTAAAAAGTTTAAATAACTTGGCCCAGCCTCTATGTATTTGAAATGTTCTTTCTTGTGTCTGTCCGCTCTATACGTACTAAGTTCATTTACGACTCAGAATGGCTAACTTTCTTACCCATAATTATGAGGTAGTACTTCGGTTCTGTTCTTTGCCGGAGCATGCGTAGGGTTAACCTAAAGGGGCTCCTGGGGTCTGTCAAGAAAACAAAATATAAGGCGTTTAATTGGACAACGAAAACGTACTTACCAAGAGAGCTCAGACAATAATGAAGCATAAGGAGAGATATGAATATGAAGTTACGAAAAAGAGGAGCAAAAGTTTACGAATAACTGAGTGAATTAGGGTAAAAATAATGTGATAACAAACTCCTGTTTAATACACGAAGCAACTTTTTAGTGCAATTTGGAAACACACTCGCAACCTAATTCGAAAGTAACGTTGTAATATGTAGGTTCTGCTTTTCTCCTGAAACTCGTCTTCTAACATGTTGCAAAAAGGTTGCAAGATAAATTTCCTTGTGTAACTGGACGGCCCTTGAACAGTGAAATTGGAAGAGTAAGCAAGATAAATTAAGATTTATTAAATGAAACATAACTACGACAATGAAAGGGGAGGAAAGTAACCATACAGAAGAAATAAAAAGATCGGCGAATTCAGGCTGTACTTAGAAACAGAAAAAAAGAGGCGGCTGCATGAACAAGTGGCTACTTACTTGACAAGGCTTTCTCTTTCAGTTCTTGGACAACGTTTGACGCGGCCATTTCTAAATGCTGTGCTTTGATAACTGTAAAACTCGATAAATCTGGATAGCGCAACAACAAGCGTGTTTCACAAAAGCTGCTGAACTGCGTTTTACGGCGCTGGTTTCCAAGGTTTCATCTGACGCATCAAGCGCGCGCGTGCGAGTGACGCGACGATGCCATGGCGATAGTTTCACAAAGTTTGCAACGGAACTTTCCAGAAACCGTCCGTCCTCTCACACAGCTTTTTTTGACTATTTTGTTGAACCTTGTCATTCCTACGGTGGCTGATAGAGGTAACCAAAGAAATGTTCTATTTCTGAGCCCACGTTTTCGGCTTGTTGAATACAGCGAGGAGAACTTGGTTTTTGATTCCTTTCTATCAATTCTCATTACGTCATTTGTACAGTTTCTTCTTTGAAGGTTAGGAGAATTTGTATTTGAAGCTAGAGGACTCTTGTTATCTCTTGCCATCCTTGTTATCTCGTCTTTTTTACCCTTGTTATCTCGTCTTTTCCATCCTCTTTATCTCTTCTTTTCCAGTTT
This sequence comes from Plumapathes pennacea, assembly GCA_964036295.1. NCBI lineage: Eukaryota > Metazoa > Cnidaria > Anthozoa > Antipatharia > Myriopathidae > Plumapathes > Plumapathes pennacea. Next base: position 8,277,114 of record OZ038466.1, on the reverse strand, counting down.
AAGACATAAAACGTAAAATTAGATGCCTTGTTTTAAGACAGAAGACCCTGAAAACCACACCTATCCAGCGGAAGTCCCTAGAAAAGTAATTCATAGGAATACACGGGAATACATAGAAATACATGGAATACACATATATAAACATAATTATATTGATATAATGATACATTATAATAGGGTTAGAATATACCGCTGAGTACGAGCTGGCTGACTCATTTCTCCAACAAGCCTTTGCGATGCTAGTGGAGCTCAGCCCTCCTCTGCCTGCCATATCCAACATGGCTGTCTGACAAACATTAAATTTCAAGATGGCGAACCGCTTGGAGTCTCCGAATAATGCGATACTACTGCATTAGCGTCGTGATTGTTACCATCGCTTACGCTCGGGGATTACACAGAATCTCATAGACTGTAGACTAGGCCAAACTTTCTCATGCAGTCGTGTATATTTCTGTCTTCATAGTCCATGGCAGTAAAGTTAAACAGCTTTTATAATTCTAAAGTTGTCTCCTTTCTCTAATTGCTGCGGAGCACCGGCGACGCAGCGAAAATATTTTTGTCACTTGTCCAGATTTCAGTCATGTGACAGGTGGTGGCCAATTAAAACGCAGACACGTACACATGCGCACGCTTCGTCTGTAGCTCGCACATGCTTTTGCTCTTCCCGAAGAAGTGTGTAAGCGATGCTTTCGGTAAGTGCTGAAAATCCTTCTGCCTTTGTTCAAAATGATACTTGGAGGGTTGTGTAGAATGATTTATCAAGGCCTTCAAGGTTTGTGTATATATGGTGTCGAATTCGCGATAGTCAGCCCAAATCGGTTTGAGAGAAACTCCGACTGTGTTATCGAAGCGTCCGCGCTCTTTGCCTTGGCAAAGGAATGTAAAAAAATACGGAGTCAAGCAAACTGAGTTATTGCACTCGGTAGTCATTGAGCCAACTGACCCGATGTGGTCACAAAGCAAAACAACCGAGTCATTGTGCTCGGTCGCCGTTGAGCGAACAACCGGTATACAGCGAACGACGCCTTGCATGATCGTTCTACCAATTCAGAACTTGTAGGAAAGTATGGAAAATACAGCAACAAATCAGTGCGTAAATCTCGCGAGAGCAGACAGGCAGCTAAACATTCCAGAAAACGGGAGCTTCATTGCATGACAGTGAAAAGAGAGTTTAGTGTTGTCTGCTGTAAACTATTATTTTTCAAAAAAATAAAGTTGATTGCTATTTCTAACACCTAAATTTTTGCTTACATGCACCGCTCCCACCCCCTCGTCAAGCGCGCGGAACTGGACACGAGTCAATAGTATCTCGTCGAGTTTTTGACTGTTTCGGACCATTTTTTTTTGTTAGAATATCCAGTGTGGGCGCCCTGTGTTATGAGACGCAGCACTTCACTTCTCCTTGAGAACTACTAGTGTACTAAAAAATGTATTGTAGAGCGTTTTCGCATGACTGTCGAAAGTAATCTTGTGATTGCTTTGGTTTTGCGTTTGCTATGCTTTAGGATTGATCCCAACAAACTTAGCAACATTCTTGGTCAATTAAGAGCAAATGAACAAAAGCAAAACCTGGTCGCGATATTCAAGAAAGCAAGTGGCGATGGCGTGCTGTCGCACAACTGACTGGATAGTAAAACCAATCGCGCAATGACTTCAAGTAGTGGTTTTGGTTTTGGTCGTACTTCAAATTGGTCGAACGTGTTTTTCTGTGATTGCTTTGGTTTTGGTTTTCAACAGAGCGCCCTATGAAAGTAATCACCTTAGACCTGACTGTCTGTCTGTCTGTCTACGGTCTGTATGCTGTGATCAAAACAACGCTCTTGCCATCTGATGAGCAGTCACGCCAAGGAAGTGTCACATTGTTTCTTCTGAAAAACCTCAGTCTAATATTGCCCTCATTCAGACCGATTCCATTAGTGTATGAAAAACGTGAATCTGGCTACCCGCCCTTCTCGTCTGGGGAGTGGGGTGGGGAAAAGAGCCTGGGAACGAGGAACAGCAGTAATAATATTTTCTTTGCGTTTGGTGTGAGTAGTGAAGGAAACACAAGTTACTAGACGGATAGAAATTGATGTACTGATACGGTAGGCAACACCTTTAATATACTCGTTGTCGTCGCATGCAAATTTAACGGACGATCACAACCAACCTACTGTTCACACTCCTGGGTTTAAACCATTTGCCACACGAGAAGGTCCGCTTTAAACGCCGAACTTTGCATGTGCCGGTACATGTAAAGTTCGACGTTTGAATCAATTAGGATCGACACTTTTGTATTTGGGTCGACTCTGCCGTTCTATTCGACTGAGCTTGTCGAATAGAACGGCAAAAGATCGACTTCGATTCATACGTCGATCTTCACATGTGCCGAACCTAATGCATACATTGTGCATCATTATGCAGACATTACATTAACCGTAATGTTTTATTTTGTTCTTCGGCATTTTGGTTCGACTGCGTTAGGTTCGACGTCTGATTCAATTGTCGAACCACAGGCAGCCTACAAGGTGTTACTAAGTCACGCCTGATCGCTCAAGGCCTGATGACGTCACGGCCGATCGGCTAATAAGGATTTGTATGGGGAGATTTTCAAATCACATTTTACGCGTGAAAATAAAACAATCTTACTCCTGAAATTCGTCAGATAACATTACGGGTCCTTATTTACCACTTAAGGTGGCTTTTGAGGTGATTTGGCACCGGTTTAGTGATTATTTTTTGTGGTGATTGTGTCTGTACTAAAAATTGAGAAAGGCAGGAAACCGAATGCCTAAAATCCCTGACTCGCTCTTACATAATCACTGATTTCTCCCCGAAATCATCGCTTAAACGCCATCCAGCTCCGGCACAGAACAGAATGATGACTAGACTTCTCAGACACATCGACATGCAGCCGATAAATGCTGTTTCTCCATGTGAAAATGCTAGCGAAAGCTCAGCAACTTCGATTCCTAGATAATCGGACAGCATATGCATGGACCAGAAAAAAACCATTGGTGTCAATTTGTACCCCCACCACCCCTCCCCGAGTGACAATATTTTCAAATGTTTCCTCAAACCGAATGCCAGACCTCACCCACCTGGGTAAAATTTGACACTTCCGGTGAGTTCCAGCCCAGTGAATTTATTTAAAATTGCGTACTGTCTGAACTTAACTGATTGCCCGGCGTCCACCGGTGAAATGAAAGCTTCATCAAAAGCAAAGCGCTCATATAGCTACAGCTACAGTCAAGCTGCAAAACTCTGGTAGGTTTCACCGGAAGTGTCAAATTACATTTTGTCCTGAAATGCTCCCTCAACTTTAAAAGAGAATAAAATCCTTAAAACAAAACAGTTCAAAATTTGCTGACATATTTTAGTCAACTTCATCAAATTCGTTTCCGAAACAGTTAATTTTAAAATTAAGCTAAAACAACGGTAATTATATAACATGTGTTTGTATGTTAAATTGTGATGCTACAATGATTATTTTGGGTATTACTAAAACAGCGAAACAATGAAACAGCTAATTATTAACTAAAAATAATCCCTGAGCAAAGCAAGGGAAATAATCACGACACTAATGCAGTAGTATCACCTTATTTGGAGACTCAAAGCAAGTGTCAGTCTGGTGTTTGACCTCGTTCCCAGGCTCTTAGGCCAGAACTGTAAACCACCACTTGTTTTGGTGACATGCAAGATGCAGATACAAGGCCAAGCAGTTCAACATATGGCTATAAGTTGCCCCGATATTTTGCCAGTGTATCGGAGGCAAGCTTGCTAGACATGAATTGAATTTTTAAGGCATCTGAATGGCCAACCTGAACCCAATCCCAGATGCCAGTATTGTGCTAAAACGCAGGCACTTCTTTAGAAAGGAGCAAAATACAGTCAATGGAAATCGAACAATCACTGTGGCAAATTTAACCTTTTACAGTAACAGGATTGTAGTTTTCAGAGTCCAAGTTTTGACAAGATGACAACACACAATACAATGGAAAGTGGAATCTTTTTGCTGGTTTTCAAAGCTATTTCAGAGTGCCTTTGTGCAAGATTGTGTCCTCTGATTCCTGACATATTTACATAATTTTGCTGACAGTCTGACATATGGAAATGCTGTGAAGCTTTCTCACCGTGTTTGTTGGCACACTGTATTCAAGAATGAAATGTAACCGGGTTGAAGTCCTCTTGCTTTCTGAAGGCTATTAAAGTAGAAAATACCTGGCCAGAGACCACTGCTTTCCAAATTAAACAGTTACAGTCTATTTGTATATTATTGTCTATGGGTGGCCGAACTTGCTCAACACAAATCAGACCTCGTATTATTTAGTGAACGGGTTTGCTCGCTCAACACATTCAGACCTTGTATTATTTAGTGACTTGATTTCTTTTTTCTGTAAAAGATTTTAAATTCATCAAACGTGGTTTGAAAAGTTGTTGTCCTCAAAATTGAATCCTTGCCAAAATTCACACATTTTGCGAGACCCCGAAAGCATGTAAACAAGCGACTCTTGCTTTGACAGTTCTAAATTTGTTACAGTCTCGAAGAAGCGTATTAAATTTATGAAGTGAAAAAAAAAAAAAACACGCACGTATGTGGTTAGGATACAGCATTGGCTGGAGAAATTGCAGCTTTAAAATTCATAAAAATTTTGGTGTTGAAGATTGACTTTGCTGACAGTGCAAAACTGATCGAGTCACGATTCTACATGTAGTGGCACTTTTAATTTCTTGCCTTTCAAGTCTCGGGAGTATTCTGTAGTTGCATACTTTGTAGTTCAGCTAGTGTCCACGAAAATTGCATACTGCACGTTGTCTTAACTATTAACCAGACTGCCGTGTGACAAAGATTTTTTTAGCGGCCAGCAGATCTCAATATTGCACTGCACAGTGATGTGTAAAACACATAAAAAGTTTGTTTGTTTTGCTTGCTGCAGTCAATCAGACCCCACAATATCATAGCTGGTATCTTAGTTGAAATATATCTTGCATTTTGCAAGAGAAAATCCTGAAATGTGACCATTGAGATGAATTAAGGTCTTGCCTTATGTATGATGCATTTATTTTGTTTATTTTGTGATAGTACATTATTTTGTTTATGATTTTCAAAGATATGTTGCACACTACAATGCACATTTTTGGCAGAGTTAAAGATTTAATACTGATACACAGTTGAAGGGATTTGTAACAAACTGTACTTTCTCGAAAATCAAAGAATTTTATTTGTTTACCACAAAACGGGCATGAAAATCACATGCATAACATCCACTCCTGCAAGAAACATTTACAACATTAAATGTATTTAATATGTAGCATTTTAGTTCTGTAAAGAAGAAAGTTAGATCATTAGTGATTAAGATTTTAGAAAAAAATTGATGAGAATCATTTTGGTTGCATAATATTGACAGCATTTATTGAAAGTCATGCACAATTTGAAACTCCTCGAAGAATACTTTGTGTTTCTTTTACTTTGATTCGTTTTTTTGCAACAAAGCATTTTCATCTTATGCCTAAACATAAAATTTTGGACAATTAAATAGTGTGTTTGCTTATTGCTAACTTGATGTGGACAAAAAGTTCCCCTCTGTAACTTCCCCTCCACAAGGGAACATCCTTACAAAAAAGGAGCACTTACTGAATAATGGCAAACAATTCAAATTTTTTAACTCACTAAATTAATAGCATATATACTGACAAATAATCAGAGTATACTCTTGTTTCAATCCATGCTGCAAATTCAGAGAATTTTGAGAGTAAAAACAAACTAGTGAAAAATGCCAATTCTCTGATTCCCCTCCATAAACAGCAAATTCCACCCCTTAGTGCTGCCAGTATAAAAGCCCTGCGGTTTAAAACGTATTCAAGTTGTAGCATCCCCAGATCTCTATGATACCATATGCAATTTACTTGGCTGTTGTGGAATTTGTCATATTTTGAGGCCTTGAAATACTCTGATTTTCCCCTCCGTAACATTACCAAATACTGTGGAATGACCCTATTAGTATCGTCTTTTAATTTAAATAGAAGGTAACGATGTCATATATTTACTTATTAACTACTTATCTGTACTACTTTTCAAAGATAATCATCAAGATTTGGGGTGTGACTGTTTCAAATCTAATTCACACCAACATATCATTGAATATTGTCTCGTGTGCAAGCATCGTGATATTTGCACACAGTATTTCTACATTATAAAGATCTAATAAATTTTGGGTATGGCAGAATAACTCTTACTGAGCTATGAAGAAAATTTGCACATGGCTTTACAAGTGTCTTTTAACCACTTCAGCATTTATATGCCACCGCTCTAACGTACTACAACTTCTATGTTTTTTTCTTTATAACTTTTAGAATGAAGTATGTCTTGCAAAACGTGACTTTACAAGTGTCTTGTAACTACTTTCAGCATCTGTATGCCACCGCTGCAACCAGTACTACAACTTTTGTTTTTTTCTTTTCTTTTTTCTTTAAAACTTTTAGAGTGAAGTACGTCTGACAAAACATCTAAAAGGTGTTTCGTTTTGCACGTTTGGGAGAGCAGTTTGTGTGGAGGGAGGATTTTCGAGGTGAGAAACATACTTTGGTCCGTTTAGTTTGGTTTTATGAATGTCCAGGCAGCCAACTCAATTAAGCCACTGACTTGTAGCTAGGTCAGTGGTCCTTCAATTGAAGGTTCAGTTCAATTTGCAACGGTGTTTAGCTTTCCCACATCAACTTTTAGTTGTTTTGCAATATGTTTTGTATTCACATGAACAGTCAGAATCTTTCTGTGTGTGGGGGGAGGGTTCACATTTTGCTTCAAACTTCAAGAAAGAAGGTTAAGAATGATTTAGGAAATCTTAATGCGTTTGCTGTGGCATTAAGGTGATTACTCATTTTACAAAAAGCGTCATGTATATAATATTCACGATCCAATGTTTCCAACTTTCAGTTCTGAGCTAACATATGTTGATTGTGATCGCCCAGGTGAGGGTGGCCTTCAATAAGACTGTTGTTGGTGGCTGACGTTTCGACTCCCTGAGTGGAAGTCATCTTCAAAGTCAATCAGAAACCTCTATACTCGACTTATAGGCCACTTTACATAACCTTGTTACGATTTCATATCATTGTACCTAAGAGTCAGTTTTCTATACGGGGCTATTCGGTATGTACTATAAAAACATTGTATTTTAGCACACCTTATTTTTTCAAACAGTCGACAGTTTATGAAATTTTGGTAAATGTTTATGAAAGCAGGCCATAATATTTTCGGGCTCTGTAGGTTAACAGATGCTCAAGTCACAATGACAAGTCTGGCTGTTTCCCTCAGAAGTTCTCCTGAAAAGACCAACGGTGCAAAGTTAAGCCGACTTATAATAGACGGTGGGAGGACGGCACTTCAGAAAGTGTTCGACAGTATCCACCCCCCAGGCACATTGCAAGCGTCCCTCAGCAGCCACCACAGCACTCTTCTCGCACTCCAAAAAAGGAGGATACTGAACAAAACACAGTGGGAACTTCTGTTTCCGCTAAGTGGAACAGCACCTCAATCCACTGAATTTGACATAACGTTGCTGTTTGTCCTTCTCCGACACATTTGTGGACTTAGTCCCCCAGCATCTGGATGGGACAGCAAACCGCCTTTGACTGATGCATCACAGGAAGCTAACTTGGCGCGGATTAAATGGTTTAGAAACGAGGTTTATGGCCATATAACCTCAACAGGGATTGATGATGGGTCATTCAACGCTCATTGGACTGGGTTGTCAAACGCTTTAGTTCAACTCGGTCTTGACCGCACGGAGATCGATCGTTTAAAGAACGCGCCCCTGGATGAAAACTGTTACCTAAACCTGTTGTCGGAATGGAAGATCCAGGAGGACAGCATCAAACAGCAGCTTCAGGAACTGAAGAAGCTTGACGAACTAAAGAAGCTAGAGGAACTGAAGAAGCTTGACGAACTAAAGAAGCTTGACGAACTGAGGAAGCTGGAGGAACTGAAGAAGCTTGATCTACTGGAGAAGCTTGATCTACTGGAGAAGCTTGATGTTTTACAGCCTAAGGTAGGTATAGAAATACATCTTGTAGATACAAAGTTATGAGTTAGAGAGTGTAGGTTGGTTGTGATCGTCCGGGTTAGAGTAGTCTCTAGAAAAACTGTTGTTGGTGACTGACGTTTCGAATCCCTGAGCGGAAGTCATCTTCAGAGTAGTCAAGTGAAAGTATTCGTCAGATGGCAGTATTTATGTCTCTGGTTGTTGAAGTGATTGGTCCGTCTTGTCGGTTTATGGTTGGTCGAGTTGGCTTGGTTGTGTTTCGTTATTGGTCAGTGGATGTTCTTTTGTCTTGTCGATTTATCTATTGTTCGTTCGGTTGCGTTTGATGTCATCTATCAGTCGTTTGTAAGGTGCAGGTAATTGTTGGCATCTGCCGAGTGGTTTCCGTTCTAAGTTTGTGTACCAGCTTTCCAGTGTAAGTCGTTGGTAGTAGTTAGTACTGTGGCTGATGCATTCAGCAGAGTCCCAGTTAATATCGTGTTCAGTCTGTCGGTGGTGTTCAGAAATGTGATTTCTGATGTCGCCGTTTCTGGTAGCTCGTTTGTGTTCAGTAAGTCGTGTTCAGGTTTCTGCTAGTTTCACCGATGTTGGTGGCTTCGCAGTCAGTACAAAAGAACATCCACTGACCAATAAATGAAACACAATCAAGCCAACTCGACCAACCATAAGCCGACAAAACGGACTAATCACTCCAACAACCAGAGACATAAATACCGCCATCTGACGAATACTTTCACTTGACTCTGAAGATGACTTCCGCTCAGGGATTCGAAACGTCAGTCACCAACAAGTCTTTCTGGAGACTACTCTAACCCGGACGATCACAACCAACCTACTGTTCACACTCCTGGGTTCAAACCATTTGCCAAGTTAGAGTGTTTAGGATTACTTCAATTAAGCAAAGAGCGCTCATTCAACCTATCCACTCAGCTACCTTTAGGCAATATTATAATTTAATTTATATTACTTTCATAATTTCCATACTTACGTTACCCACACACACACATACATCTAACTCAAACACGCACCCATGCAACTTAACCATCTTAGATATACTTTCAAGTATTAAGTTAATTTTAAAATACTACTGTCAGTATAAAAACATTGGTAGTTAGTTAGATATCCAACTGGCAATGTAACTAGTTAGCTTAAGTCCAGTTTTTAACTTTTAATTTATATATTTTATCAACACGGCCACATCAGCTTTATTGCTGCAGTTGCCTAACACCGTGTATAAATAAATGACATTATTATTATTATTATTATTATTATTAGTGCTGAAATGCATCGCGAAAGACACTGAAAAGTCTTTTTGTGTCTACTGCTTCGAAGAAGCTGTAGACACTATGCTCTCGAGTTTGTAAGTAACGTAATGTAATGTAACGTAAGAATCGATAAATGGTCGCTCGTGAAAATCCATGCTGTCGCGTCGCGAAGTTCTTGTGCGCGGTGTTTTAAGTTTGCCTCAAATAGCAGTTTTTGAAAATATGTATGCCAAAAACGCTCAAATGAAAGGTTCTGGCCAGTACTATGCATCGCCCGATTTTCCTGACGAACTGTGTACAGTATATGACAACACGTTGCAACGGTACGTAAATCGACCAAACATTATTTTGTGTCGAGACAGTACAGTAAAATGTGAAGCATCTATGATTCTTCCATTTGGTCATTCGCGTACGAGTTGAAATAAATGTAGACTTTACTTGAGCCTAGTTGTGCTTGTCGTTACTGATTTGATTTGGTGGTGACGGCTGTGAAGTGAAATGTTTACAAAAACCGTCAATGGCGACTGAATAGGCATATTTCCTAGCAATGGTTACTGCATTCCTCAAGCAACCTTCATCTCCGGGAACCTATATTTCTCCAGTAGTTCAGTTTCACCTCGCGACGCTCTCGGAGTCGAGGTAACGCAAGTGCTTCTTTGTGCTGATCCGAATTTTGATCTGTGAAATGCCTTCAATGTCTGGGTATCCTCTCTGTTCCTGTATTAAGTGTGTGCGTTTTCCCAATTCTTAAATTTTCCCAGTTTTCTAGAAAAGAATCGTTTCTTATAGAACAGTTTAGCGTAAACACAGATGCGACGCGACATTTTGGCATTTTGGCGATTCGCCGGGTCGGGTACGGTCGAGCAGCACGCGCACTACAGAGAAGTTTGTACTTTGACACTGTAAACTGCATTCAAGATGCTCGAAATATACTTAAAAAAGAAAAAAAAAACTAACTAATATCCGATCGCCGTATTTTACGGGGGTCCCGTAAAATCAGTAACATTATATATTTCCGGTTTTATAGCTGGAAATTTAGACAAGAAAATCAAACATGGAGTCTCACAACGGGCGATGAAATAAGATATAATTTTTTTGCGTTGACGGTAAAAGTGGACGTGTTTTCTGTATGGATTCTAGTTTACCTTTGAGTTGTTACATTTGGTTCTTTTCCACTAATAAATAGACACATTCCTTTTCTAACAGCACGGAATAGTGGGGGATATCCAGTGTCATAAAGCACAAGTCCTTGGCAAGGGAAGTAAAGGCACTATGGTTTACGAAGGAACTTTGATTTCTTCTGGAAAAAAAATAGCTGTGAAAAGAATGTTTACGGGAAATTTTGACCTGAAAGAAGCTGAACGACTAAAGCAATTAGATCATCCCAACATTGTTAAGTGTTTGGGAGTTGAAGTTAAGGAGGACTTCATTTTCTTGGCACTGGAATATTGCAAGAAAACTCTGAGTAGTTGTGTAGGAGAGAACGACTTTCAAAGAGAGGAAAGCGGTGTTGACAGACTTCAGTGCCTGAAAGACGTCACTTCAGCTGTGGAATACCTCCATGATAAGAACATTTGTCACCGGGACATCAAGCCAGACAACATTCTATTGTCAGCCTCCCAACCCGTTCGTTTTGTTTTGGCCGACTTCAATACTGCGAGAGAATCGAGCTCAGAATCAGTTTCAACGCATATTGGCATTGTTGTTGGAACCATGGGCTACATAGCACCTGAAATGTTCAAACCCGACGAAAACATCACTGTCAAAATTGACATATTTTCACTTGGATGTGTGTTTTATTACACACTTACGGACAAATGTCATCCCTTTGGTTCAGCAAGACACCCGAAAGAATGCCAAGGAAACATTATTCGCGCACAACAGCCGGTTCTCAAGGAAACTGCTTTCCTTGAGCACGCGTGGACTAGGTCAATTATCGAAGCGATGATTTCTTTCGATCCTGACAAACGGCCACCTGCTACAGATGTCTTGAAGAGTCTTAAGGTATTTTTGTATCACTTTCAATTTAATTAGTTCGAATGTCTTATGTCATTTTTAACTGATGACTTTAATACAAAGCCGGCCAAAATCAAATTTGGATTAATTTAAATTTAAGTTAACATAAAAATGCAACTGCTTTTCAGGGATCATTTCGTTAGTATTCTGTATTCACAGTACAAATAAACGAGGTCTATCGTACATACTATGTTATTTTCTTTTCTTCATATAACGGGTATAAATTTACTTACTCCTGACCCGTTCATTCACCGCCCCCTTCCCCCTCCCCCCTCACCCTATTCTGTTTTTCATCACTTACCCATCTATAAGATGCTTTTATATAACATAACTTTATATAACAAAAAACCTTTCTTGTTAGTATATAATTCTGTGTGCACTTGCTTCATTGGTGAACTGTCATGAGTACAAATGGTATTCATATGTGCACACAATCATATTTTGATCGTATTTTAATGTAATCAGAATCCAGAAGTTACTTTCATGATGGAGCCTGAACAGGAGGACCCAGTAGCACAAGAGGAAACCTTGAGTTCTAGTGCAGTGGACATAAAATCCACTCCAGAAATCGGTAAGAATCTGTTTATTGTTTATTGTAATATTTCATCTTCTGGAATATACGTTCAAAGAACCACATTTAAATAAACTGAAGGGTTTTCGTAATACTTTTTACATAAAGTAAAAATATTGCCTTTGTCACAGTGTTACTTTGGTGGTGGTTCATTCCGCCGGTGCTTGTTTTTTTACAGAACTACTTTGATTTACGCAAAAGCTTCAAACATTTATGTGAGCATGTGACAAGTTGGTGTTCTGGCATTTTAGGACCAGAACGGGTTACGCACCATACTTGACTGAAAGATTCTAAAATTTCCCTATCAGCCTGAACTCTTCTTTATTCAGGCAATACTGGGTTTACTTCTTGGAAGTTTCTCTTTTTTTTTTTTTTTTTTTTTTTTTTTGCTTCTGAAAACAACATTCGAGTTCTAATTATTAAAAAGCAGCATGCATAAAGTAGTACGAAGAAAACCAACAAGACTATCCATTAATGGCGTAGCCTTATATAGATGCATACTTCTGCCCAGCTGGAATTTCTATTATTGATATACCAGACCAACGAGTTAGTTAAACACGTTTCGGGAAGGATGGACAAACCTGTGGAAGCTGGTGCATTCACTACCCGTGAGAAATGCCACTTTTTTATGCCAGAAAGATGCAGTAGATACTCGTACCCTTTAAGCGCCTATTTTGTGGCAATGAAAAGGCAAGCTAATCGTGTTAGTCTACTTTTGTCCTTGAGGATTCTTTTAAGGGAGTCCTGGTGCCAATGGATAGGTTCAGAAGGGCGTGGTAACTCGGAGAACTTTGGGATTCAATTGGGGGGCGAAGCAGCAAATTCATATTTCTTTTTGCACGCATTTTAGAGATCTGACGATCAATAATAACTGATTTAGATTTTTATAAACTTCAGCAAATTCCCTTTTAGAGCTATGTGTTTGATTATTGCATCCTGTCGCAAAAGCAGACGTCTGCTGAATTACAGGTACACATAGCTCCACCCAAGAGTAACACTGACATAATTTAAATTGCGTACTTTAGTAGATGTTCAAAACCATAAAAGATATTACTCTGATTGGAAACTCCATGTCTTCTGCTTCACCTTGTTTGAGTGTTGTTTGAGACTTGACTGACATCTCTTAACTACTGAAGGTAGAATAAGGTTCTTGTGACGACAGATAATCCTACTCAACAATAGCGCACTCGTGGTATCTTGATAAGATGCAACATTCACTGAACAGGAAACTAATGAAAGGTCCTACTTTTCTCCTCTCCAGCCGGGATTTTCAAGAAAAATAAAAATGATCAGCGAGCTAAGCCGGAAGAAGGTTTAACAACAGTTTACCAGGACATTGCCCGTGTCGGTGAGGATTCAAACATACTTCTTTGTTGCACTACAGATCGTTTTCCCAAACTCGTACTTTCCTTTTTTCGCGCATTTTCTTTTTCGTATCGGGCGTAACCGCGATCCAGTAGCATGTTGCAAGCTTGACTCCGTGTCGATTATCGTCCAAGATACTGAATCGGCAAATCACAAGAAAAACAAGGTCAGCAGTGACAGATTAACTTCCGGACGTCGTCACTGAGGTCGGCGGTGCTCGAGGTCCCTGTTACTACATGTACAGTATGTCTATATGTGTCTATATGTGTCTGTACCACTCTTTCCTTCGACACCAGACCAGATTTAAGGGTCGCCACGTTGAAAAGGCAACATGCCTAAAACAATCCCGAAAACCGTCATTTTACATCCAAAACCAATTGAAGGGAAAATGAATAAATGAGTTTGGGGTAAAAAGTGCGAAACTGTGTTTGAACGGAATGCGACGTGCAGAACCAGTTTATATTGAAATGCATTGCCGGGCATTATTGCTTCAGTCTGCCTTTCACAGTCTAATCTATAGCAGGCTTGACCTTTTGTCTTTTCCAGAGTTTATGCTACAGTACGGTGCAGCGTCCGATGCATAGTAGCCTGTTGAAAGCTTGATACCTTGTCGAGTTAGATTGTCTATTTTCACCCCAGAAACATGAGTCGGCAAATCGCAAGAAAATCAAGGCTGGCATCAGCTACAGAGAAATCTCCAGTTATTATTTAGGATAGTTCTTTTACCGTCATTTCTTACCTGGATTTAATCTTGCTATAGGACCGGGACTGTTCCAGTCCAGGAGTAGTCTTGAAATCTTCACACACCAAAAATAACTCCAGATAACAAGCGACAACAAGTGTGTGATACGAGTAACGGCCAAACTCTGATAATTGATGTCAGGAAAGTGTGACACGAAATATTTGTTCTTTTTCATCTTTTGTAATAATGCTCCTTTTTCTTAATCTTTAATTTTCAGAAAAGCCTTTCGCTCAACAGGTCATCGAAACTGATGCTAAAGGTTGGAGCATATTTCATCACGCATGCGCTGGAGGGAATGCAAAGTTGATTAAGATGCACCTACAGAAAGGAGTAGACATCAATCTTACCACCAGAGACGGCAGAACCCCACTGTTGTGTGCAGCACAAAATGGCCATGTTGATGTGGTCAGCCTTCTCCTTTCCGAAGGTATCGTGTGATTTTCGTGCTTTTTTTTTAGCAGCACACTGTAAAATAATGTACAAGATGTGTGGCAGGTTAGGAGCAGTAGTGAGCCAAACTTTGAAGCCAGTCGAGGAAAATGTAGCAGATTGAGTGTAACACTGATCGAAGACGAGATTGGAAAATAAAAATGGGAAATAATGTCAGTTTCAGTTGAGAATTCAAACTGCATATTTTGTATCAAACCGGAGGTAAACTGATTGGATTTTCAATAGTTTGTATTCCAAGCGCCTGTCGCCAAACGATACAATCTGTTTTGTCTGTGTCTGTTGTTTGTCAATGTGCTGTTGTCCAAGTTTTTGATACTGACATTATCTAAATGAGTTTAATCACCGCTGTCCAACTAAATGTGTGCAACCGGGCCCAGCCTTCTGGCCAGCAAAACACACTGAGGTATTTTACCAAAAACAAGAAAAGGCTTGTTTTAGCTCAAAACAACAAGGGAGTCGAGTTGTGACCAAGACCTTCACATTTTCAGACTTAACGAGGAGAAAAAAAGTATAAAATACTTGATATAGGAGTAGCCTACACGTGCTTGGAACAGCTAGGTTCAGAGCTATAATTTTTTGCTGTCATTTAATCAAAATGTTTCTGCAAAAATTTGCAAAAGCTGCAGGCTTTTAAAACAAGCAGTCTTGTGTTGTTTGCGGAATTCTATGTACATCCCTAAAAAGAAAACTCTCGAGAATTAATAGTTTGTAAAACATAGTAGGATAGTAATAAGCCATCATGAGCGGGATTTGGCGCAATTAATAAGTCGCTGTGAGAAGCGTTTTTAACTTACTAGATACGGAGTCGTAACTGATACTGGTTTTACGCCTTTCTTTCCTTTTTGTTTTTTTTTTCTATAAAATTATTTTTACCATTGCTGACTTTTCGTAGGAAGATGGAATACGCACTATTGGAAAGGAGCAGGGGAAAGTAAAGAAGGAATTATTTAGCCACTTTTACAGTCATGAGCAGTAGTTGATAATACTTTTTGGTTTCCGTAAAGGAGTGCCTTTGAAGTAAATTTTTCTGCCGAGTTTGGTTTTTGTCTCTTATTTTGTCGAATTGAGCGGATCTTCCGACTCTGCCTGGCAAGTTTGATTGTCAAGTGGCCCGCCAGAATATCGCAGCCTCGCAAACTGCGCATGAGTGTGAAAGTGGATTATTAAAACCTCCTATAATACCAAGAGAAAGATTGTCAGCTAAACAAACCTTCACTAACTGGCGATGTAGTCTTAAAATGCTAAAAATACTGCAAATATTACAAGTAATTATCAAATGCTAACCTAAACAGATACGTTTTTACCTGACTCTTAAAAGTTTTAATATCTGAAATGTGAGGGGGATGCCAAGGTGATGGGGGATGCTATTCGACAGCTTGGGCGCAGCCACTGAAAAAGCCCTGTCCTCGTAGGTCTTTGTTCTTGATTTAGGTACATCTAACAGTTGCTAGTGAGTGCTAGATCTAAGTGAGCGGGACCATATCTTGTACCTTCAGAGGCCAGCAATATAATTAGGTGCTAAACTATTAAGACTCTTATAAACAAGTAAAATAACTTTAAAAATAATACGAAAATAGACAGGTAGCCAGTGTAGCCTAACCAAAACGGGAGTGATGTGATCGTACTTTCTGGTGAATGTAACGATACGAGCCGCAGTGTTCTGTATACGTTGTAACCTGTTAAGCTGATATTTAGGTAGTCAGACCATACAATAGCGCATTATTACACAATTATCCAGCTTGAAACTAATGAACGCGTGAACTAGGATTTCTGTCGTGTTTTTGTTTAAGAATTTTCTTATTTTGCAAATGTTCCTAAGGTGATACTGAGAGGACTTGCATATCGTTGTAATATATTCATTTAAGTTCATACATTTGTCGAAAGTCGCACCTAGATTTCTAACAGAGGATTTGGGAGTGATCTCTTCATCACCAACTTGCAGAAATTTTAGGGCAGTTTTGCCTTGATTTAGCTTGAGTACATTGTTGACCATCCAACAGTCTATGTCACTAACACAAGCCTCGACTCTAGACCTGACGGACTGGAGGTCTTCATAGCAGTCAGTCTTGAAAGTCACGTATAGTTGTGAGTTGTCAGCGAGATGATAGTGAAGTTTGTGAAGCTTGATTATATCAGCTATAGGTGATGTGTACAACACATACAGCAGTGGCCCTAATACGGACCCCTATGGTACACCACAACCCAAACATCGCATGGTTGGCTTGCAACCTTCAAACGTGGACGACCTGCTTGTGAGATGTTAAATATGACTGGAACCAGGCAATAGCATCCCCCTCGACGCCGAAACGACCAGAGAGTCTAGACAACAGTAGAGAGTGATCAATCGTGTCGAGTTTTAACTAAACTCCGCCTTCAGAAAGGAAGCGTAACTTGTCGTAAACAACTCAATTAAGAGATTAAGACTGAGCGTACTTTGTTTGAACGATGAGACTATTCAACAACAGTGGTTTTTTTGTTTGCGTTGACCCTTCTGGGCCACCGTAGATGCGCGGTGCTCAGCTCGCAAAACTTGAAAACGTGAAGCTAACGTTTGATCAAAGGCGGATGAAGCGAAGCGAAGCTCGAGCACAACAAAGTACAAATTACGCCACGTCCTTTCACCGTTTCTAAATGAAATTGCCGAAATGTTTTGCTCATCACGGGCGCTGCAATGGAAATGATAATTTTCGCAAGGTTGCATGAGTACTTCTCTTTGTTTTGAAGTCATTGTCGTTCTGCTAGCCATAACCTTGTGTGTATTACTGACTGTATCACTTGAAGAAAATATAGAAGCCTGTTGTTCTTGTGCTATGCTATGGGCTAGTGATTTTTACACGAACCCAATGAATAATTTTCTGTCGACGGCGGCGATTTATACAATGGGTTAATTATACAATTTATACTGTTGACAAGCCGTTCGAAGTATGGCTAGATTTGAGCGCCGCCAAAGGTCCGCGTACTTTGAAGTAAACCCGTCAGGTTTTGCTTTGATTTTGGAAGAATTTTAACCCGTTTGAGGCTCGGACACAAAACAAATTGAATTAGCCGTTGAATATGCGTTTCTTATTTTGTCGAATTGAGCGGATCTCCCGACTCTGCCTGGCAAGTTTGATTGTCAAGTGGCCCGCCAAAATATCTCAGCCTCGCCAACTGCGCATGAGTGTGAACGTGGTTTGTTTAAACCTGCTATAAAACCAAGAGAAAGATTATCAGCTAAACAAACCTTCACCAACCGGCGATAGTTTTAGATATTCTTAAATTAAGGCTGTTTTCCCCGAATCCAGCCTCTTATGCAATGTATGTGCTTTGCTTTTATTCAAGGTGCTGATCTTCATGCTGTTGGGTTTCTCGGTCGGAACGCCCTTCACTATGCGTGTGAGTCTGATAATGTGACGACGATACAATTGTTTCTGGACAAAGGATTTAAAATTGACTGCGTTGACAAGGAAGGTTCCACCCCACTGCTGCATGCAGCGCGAAACGGCCATGTGAACACTGTAACTTTCCTGCTGTCAAAAGGTAATGGTAAGCATCTAAGTGAGTGTTGCGAGTCAAAAGAATTATTATCACTTACGTCATTTGGATAGAAATTTTTTGTTTTGAAGATCCAAAAAACTGGTAAACCGTGGATTTGATCACTTTCAATATCGCAAAGTTTTAGAGCACACTTTTGACGATTTCTGGATTTAAAAACATGGTGCTTTCGTTATTAGAAAGCCCAGTGGTGTCGTCATCCTGATGTAACGTAGTGTCACTTATGCAGAGGCGGGACAATACTTGTGATAATTAAGAAATTCTACGATATATAGTTCGGCGACATAAACCGAAAGAGTCTGAAGAGCGTGACGCCTCGAGTTGTGACCAAGACCTTTACATTTTGAGGCTTAACAAAGAGAAAAAAATATAAAAAACCTAATATGGGAGCAACCCACTCGTGCTTGGAACAGCTAGGTTGAGAGTGTTATAAAATATTGCTGTCGTTAAATAAGGTACATCCCTAAAAAGAAAACCCTCGAGAATTAATAGTTTGTGAAACACAGTAGGATAGTAAGGCCATCATGAGCGGGATTTGGCGCAATTAATAAGTCGCTGTGAGAAGCGTTTTTTACTTACTAGATACAGAGTCGTAACTGCAACTGTTCCTACTCCTTCCTACTTTTTTTTCTGTAATATTATTTTTACCATTGGTGACTTTCCGTAGGAAGTTGGAATAGGAGCAGTGAAAGTAAAGAAGGAATTATTTAGCCACTTTTACAGTCCTGAGGAGTAGCTAATAATACTTTTTGATTTAGGTTAGCGAATACCTTTGAACATGAAGTAAATCTCTCTTCTGAGTTTGAATTTTTCATTGTCTCTTATTTTGTCAAATTGAGCTGATCTCCCGACTCTGCCTGGCAAGTTTGATTGTCAAGTGGCCCGCCAAAATATCTCAGCCTTGCCAACTGGGCATGAGTGTGAACGTGGTTTGTTTAAACCTCCAATAAAACCAAGAGAAAGATTATCAGCTAATCAAACCTTCACCAACCGGCGATGTAGTTTTAGAAATTCTTACATTAAGGCTGTTTTACCAGAATCCAGCCTCTTATGCAATGTATGTGAGTTCACATTAAAGTTGATTACTTTACTTTTATTCAAGGTGCTGATCTTCATGCTGTTGGGTTTCTCGGTCGGAACGCCCTTCACTATGCGTGTGGATCTGATGATGTGGCGACGATACAATTGTTTCTGGACAAAGGATTTAAGATTGACTGCGTTGACAAGCAAGGTTCCACCCCATTTCTGGTTGCAGCGCGAAGCGTCCATGCGAACACTGTAACTCATTTCCTGCTGTCAAAAGGTAATGGTAAGCATCTAAGTGAGTGTTGCGAGTCAAAAGAATTATTATCATTTACGTCATTTGGATAGAAATTTTTCGTTTTGAAGATCCAAAAAACTGGTAAACCGTGGATTTCATCATTTTTAATATCGTAGAGTTTTAGAGCACATTTTTGGAGATATATGGATTTAAAAACATGGTGTTTTCGTTATTAGAAAGCCCAGTGGATGCAGAGCCGGGACAATACTTGTGATATTAAGAAATTCTACGATATATATAGTTCGGCGACATAAACCGAAAGAGTCTGAGGAGCGTGACGCCTCGAGGTGTGACCAAGACCTTTACATTTTGAGGCTTAACGAAGAGAAAAAAATATATAAAAACCTAATATAGGAGCAACCTACTCGTGCTTGGAACAGCTAGGTTGAGAGTGTTATAAAATATTGCTGTCGTTAAATAATGTACATCTCTAAAAAGAAAACCCTCGAGAATTAATAGTTTGTGAAACACAGTAGCATAGTAAGGCCATCATGAGCGGGTCCGGGATTTGACGCAATTAATAAGTCGCTGTGAGAAACGTTTTTAACTTACTAGATACAGAGTCGTAACTGATACTGGTCCTACTTCTTCCTTTTTTTTTTTTTTTTTTTTTTGCGTTCGACGAAGGAGAACGCAACCGTAATCTCAACTGGTGTGGGTTCCGTGGGGTCAATGGGATACCTGTCACGTGCTTTCGACCAGCGCGAAGAATCGAGATTTTTTGGATGGACGGTCGGGCGATGTGCAAAATCTGCGTCATTTTGAATAATTACTATGCGCGCTCTGTGTCGCACGAGTAGCTCTGAATGATTACACTGAGGTCTATCAAATTAGGCAAAGACACCTACTTATCAGTAAAAGAAGCCAATATCTGGGATAATAAGGGCAGCACGATAGCAAGAATTCCACAGAAAAATTGTAACTCGACTCGCGATTGCCGTATTTTAGTTTCTGCGTTGATTAAAACCAGGTTAAAAGTAAACTCAATATGCAACCGACACTTTACTAATGTTACAGATACTTATCTGGACGAAATACGCAGCTTTGTGGAGACAGAGGTATCGTGGTGACTCAATTGCAAACCACAGGATGGTCGAATTGCGAAACTCTCGTGTGCAACTCAACTTTATAATTTCCGACGAAAGTATTAATCACATTTGATCATGTATTACACTTTGTGTATATCTTCAAAGAATGGAAAAAAAAAGTAGAAAAGACAAGACAAGACAAGACAAGAAAAAAAGAAAGAAAGAAAGAAGTTTTGGTTTAATATTGCAAGGCCGGGGTTTGAACCCGTGCCGCGCGGTCTTCATGCTGGTCACTTTCGGTTTCAGACGAAACCCATGAGCTTTTTGAGATCAGTATCGGGAAAAGCGTTTTAGAGCAAAAACAGCCCCAAGCAAAGAGAAGTTGAACGCACTCCACTAATCTCTGATTACCACTAGTCTATAATATTATTTTTATCATTGGTGACTTTCCGTAGGAAGTTGGAATATGCACTATTGGAAAGGAGCAGGGGAAAATAAAGAAGGAATTATTTTATAGCCACTTTTACAGTCATGAGTAGCTAATAATGCTTTTTGATTTCCGTTAACGAGTACCTTTGAACATGAAGTAAATCTCTCTTCTGAGTTTGAATTTTTCGTTGTCTCTTATTTTGTCAAATTGAGCGGATCTCCGGACTCTGCCTGGCAAGTTTGATTGTCAAGTGGCCCGCCAAAATATCTCAGCCTCGCCAGTTGCGCATGAGTGTGAACGTGGTTTGTTTAAACCTCCAATAAAACCAAGAGAAAGATTATCAGCTAATCAAACCTTCACCAACCGGCGATGTAGTTTTAGAAATTTTTAAATTAAGGCTGTTTTCCCCGAATCCAGCCTCTTATGCAATGTATGTGCTTTGCTTTTATTCAAGGTGCTGACCTTCATGCTGTTGGGTTTCTCGGTCAGAACGCCCTTCACTATGCGTGTGAGTCTGATAATGTGACGACGATACAATTGTTTCTGGACAAAGGATTTAAGATTGACTGCGTTGACAAGGAAGGTTCCACCCCACTGCTGCATGCAGCGCGAAACGGCCATGCGAACACTGTAACTTTCCTGCTGTCAAAAGGTAATGGTAATCATCTAAGCTAGTGTTGCGAGTCAAAAGAATTATTATCATTTATGTCAGTTGGATAGAAATTTTTCGTTTTGAAGATCCAAAAAACTGGTAAACCGTGGATTTGATCACTTTCAATATCGTAAAGCTTTAGAGCATATTTTGGCGATTTCTGGATTTAAAAACATGGTGTTCTCGTTATTAGAAAGCCCAGTGGTGTTGTTATCCTGATGTAACGTATGACACTTTTTAGAAATCTAAACGATTGGGTATTGAAAATCATACGATAAATTAAATGGGAAAGAAATCTGCGCACAACGTATGAGCACTGGTTTTGCTGTAGCTGATTGGCTAGGTACAGTGAGGTTACCTGACTTTCACATGTGCGGCGATATTGCGGCAACTATCGCAGGAGTTACTTCTCGTTGTTGTGCTTGCACCTCGTTGTAACATATCTTTAGTCTCCTATTTTTACCCGGCTCTGCAACTGTGCTTGACGACCTGTGATTTGTACGTTTGCACTAAGATAATTTTGTCGTGTAAATGTACCAAAAAAGGATGAGTGAATGTTAGGAAAGGCTGTTGAAAGCCGACTAATATTTTATCAGGGAATAAGTGTACCAAAAAAGGATGAGTGAATGTTAGGAAAGGCTGTTGAAAGCCGACTAATATTTTATCAGGGGATAAGCATATCTTTTCTTCCAAGGTCTCCTTGTTAAAGGCCGATTAGGTTGGTCCTGGATTAGTTCTAAACTCTTAAGACACTTTTTAAGCCTGAAAAGAAGAACGTATTACTCACAACGCGGCTTCGTCGATATGTGTAGAACTAGAACAAGACTTTTAATTAGTCTTTGATCAACATTCTGGTCACGAGGTTGAGACAAAGAAATTGGTTTATCCCGGGTTAGTTTAATCGAGCTTTCAACAACTGGACCCAGCTTTCTGGCTAACAAAACGTAGGTTTTTGACCAAAAACAAGAAAGGCTTGTTCTATAGCTAAAAAGATAACGAGGGAGTCGAGCTGTGACCAATACCTTCACATTTTCAGGATTAACGAAGAAAAAAAAAACGTATAAAAATCTTAATCCACGAGTAGCCTATTTGTGCTTGGAACAGTTAGGTTTTAAGTTATAAAACTTTGCTGTCGATAAATAAAAATATTCCGCGAGAATTACGAGGTTTGCAAATGCTACCGGATTTCTATATGCTTCACTAAAAAAATGAACCTTCCAGATATAATAGTTTGTGAAACATAGTTGAATGGTAATAAAGTATCATAATCGGGATTCGGTGCAGTTAAGAAGTTGCTGTGAGAAGCGCTTTTTAATTTACCAGATACGTAGTCGTGACTGCTACTGGTCCTACTATTTTTCTTTTCATATATTATTTTTACCATTGGTCACTTTCCGTGAGAAGTTGGAATACGCTATTTGAAAGGTGCAGGGGAAAGTAAAGAAGGAATTATTTAGTCAGTTTTACAGTCACGAGCGGTAGTTGATAGTACTGTTTGCCAAACCGGGTTTCCGTAAACGAGTGCCTGTGAAGTAAATGTCTGAACTGAGTTTGGTTTTTGTTTCTTATTTTGTCGAATGGATTGTCGAATAGGCTAGGCTGTATTTGTCTGTCCATCGTAGATGAGGATGCAAGTTGAAGGTTAAACTTTATGCTGTAGTAGGTCAACCGATTATTTTGTTTAATTTGATCGATACCTAACCCACTGTACTTTTGTTTTTAGGGGCTGATCTTCATGCTGTGGATTTTTATGGCTACAACCTGTTACATAGCGCCTCCCGATCTGATGATGTGTCGACTATCGAAGTCGCTCTGGACAAAGGATTTAAGATTGATTGTTTAACGAAGGATGATCGCACCCCACTGATGGTTGCAGCAATGAATGGCGGTGTGAATGCAGTAAATTTCCTGCTGTCAAAAGGTAATGAAAGATTTATGCTTTTGATTCGTCCAAGCAAGTGTTTCATTTCCTTACTAATAATCATTTGTTTCCTTTGGATATGACGTAGAAATTTATTGCACAGCTAGTAGAAATTGGCACCGAAACAGTTACTTCTCGACATATAGCGGCTTTATGTACAAATGCACATGCACAAATATCTGAAGACTTCGTTGTTCTCATCTGGTTCTGTAGCTGACAGAAATATGTTTCAAAGTTGCCTGAATACATAATGTGACCTTTAGGCGGGATCCTTCCCTCGTTTAAAAATCACAATCTAAGCGATTGTCGTCAAACTTTGGAGTGCACGATCGCGAAGATGACGTTTACCTGCAACAGGCCAAGTTACACTCTAGTTAACTGCTGTATGTGGTTATATTCGCTGCCTGATGCTGATACAATCAGCCATGTTTGCCCGCTGATGTTTTTGTCGTACTTGCATTGTTTAAAATAGCCAATTAGGATGGTCTAAAAATCGGTCCTTTCCAGAGTCTTTCGTTTTTCGCGCTTGAATGTGAAAGTGGTTTATCTGAACTTCCTATACAATACCAGAAGGAATGCATAATAGATCATAATAAATCAGCTGCGTTAAGTGATCAGAAATACTGAAAAGAAATGACTGAGCAGAAAATAAGATTGCTGTAGTTGACACTTTATAGAAGTCTAAACGATTAGGTATTAAAATAATACGATGAATGGGAAAGAAATCTGTGCACGACGTACAAGCACTGGTTTTGCTGTAGCTGATTGGTTGGGTACAGTCAGGCTACCTGACTCTCACATGTGCAGTGGTATTGCCACAACTATGGCTAACTATCGCAGGAGTTACTTCTCGTTGTCGTGTTAGCACCTGACCTGTGATTTGTACGTTTGCACTAAGATAGTTTCGTCATGTAAAGAATCAAAAAAGGGATGAGTAAATATTACAAAAGGCCAGGACCCGATTGTTGAAAGCCGACTAATATTTTATCAGGGATTAAGCATATCTTTCCCTCTAAGGCCCGGTAGTTCAAAGGCCGATTAGGTTAAACCTGGACTAGTTTTAAACTATCTCCTAAGACCATTTTTTAGGCCTGAAAACAAGAACGTTGTGCTCTCAACGCTGCTTTATCGATGTGTGTACAGCTAGAACAAGAGTTTTAGTCTTCGATCAACATTCTGGCCGCGAGGTTGAGACAAAAAAGATTGGCTAAACCCGAGTTACTTTTGTTGAGCTTTGAACAATTGGGCCCAGCCTGCTGGCCAACAATACGCAGGTTTAAAAAACAAAACAAAACAAAACAAAACAAAACAACAAAAACAACAAAAACAAAACAAAACAACAACAACAACAACAACAACAAAAAACAAAAAAAAAAACAAGAAAAACCTTGTTCTAGCTTAAAACAACGGAGAGGCGAGTCGAGTTGTGACAAAGATCTTCACAATTTCAGACTTTAACAAAGAGAAAAAAAAAGGATAACAAATAGGAGTAGCCTACTCGTGCTTGGAACAGCTATAGGTTTAAAACTTTGCTGTAGTTAGATAAAAATGTTGCTGCGAAAATTACGGGGCTTGCAAAAGGTACAGGTTTTTAAAACTAGCAGTCGTATGTTGTTACCGGAATTCTGTGTACACCAGTTAATAGAAACCCTCGAGAATTAATAGTTTGTGAAACATAGATTAAAAGAAGCTTTTGTAAGCGGTATTTGGGGTATTTGGCGCAACCAATAATTCGCTGTGAGAAGCGCCTTTTAAATTATCAGATATGGAGTCGTGACTGCTACTGGTCCTACTCTCTGTCTCCCTCTCTCTCTGACAACGATATTTTTACTATTGGTGACTTTCCGTCAGAAGTCGAATACGCTATTTGAAAGGTGCAGGGGAAAGTAAAGAAGGAATTATTTAGCCACTTTTACAGTCATGAGGAGTAAGCTAATAGAAAGAAAGTATGAGGTACTTTTGGTTTATTATATACATACTGAGACATACTCACGAAAAGGCCATATCGTAAAATTTCGTACGCAAATGAGTTCTAGCCAATGAGAGGCCGCGAACGACGCTTTTCACACGTGAAAAAAATCGTTCGTCCAATCACAAGCTGCGAACGACGATTTTTCACTACTTTTAAAGGGTTTCCCGGTCCCATCATAAATGTCTCAGTATGTATATAATAAACAGAAAACATCATGGAAAGTGCTTTGTACAGTTTTTATTCACTCGTTGTTTCGTATCATAAAACTCACTCGCTCGCAAAGCCTCGCTCGTTCGTTTTATGATACTTCACAACTCGTGAATAAAAACCGTACGCGCGCACTTTCCATGAAGTAATCTCTATTTCCTGCATGTGAAGTAAATCCCTCTACTAAGTTTGATTTCTGTTCTTTTTTGTCGAATTGAGTGGTTCTCCCGACTCTGCGTGGCAAGTTTGATTGTCAAGTGACCCGCCAGAATAGGGATCTTAAGCACGAGGACGGGAGAGGACGACGGCAACGTCGGTGAAACAAAACTCATTGCAGAAGACAAAAGGCGCAAGTAAATATGAAAAATTGACATGATCTTGAGGTTGTCGTGCTCTCGCGTGCGACTTCAAATGCTTCTTCTTTAGGTTGTTGTCAGGACTTGGACGACATTTCGAGAAATTACGCCGTCGTTGGTCTCAGTAGGAGACGCCTGAACGCAATGGACCGTTTGCAAAAACGGAAAAAATTAGGCAATCTAAAGAATACGGGCAAAGTTACAAAAGCATAGGAATATGAAGACAATATTTCCGGGTTCCTCGCGTTGCCGTTTCCGTCCTAGTCTTGCTTAAGGTCCCTAGTATATCAGCCTCGCCAACTGCGCATGACCGTGAAAGTGGCTTTTTTTAAACCTGCTTTGTTACCAAAAGAAAGATTATTAGCTAAACAAACCTTCACGAATCGGCGATGTAGTTTTAGAAACTTTTAAACTAAAGGCTGTTTTACCAAAATGCAGCTTCTTATGCAATGTATGTGAGCTCACATTGAAGTTAATCACTTTGTTTTTATTCAAGGTGCTGATATTCATGCTGTTTCGTCTCTCGGTCAGAGCGCCCTTCACTATGCGTGTAAGTTTGGTGATGTGGCGACGATACAATTGTTGTTGGATAAAGGATTTGAGATTGAGTGCGTTGACAAGGAAGGTGCCACCCCACTGCTGTATGCAGCGTTGAAAGGCCATGCCAACGCTGTAACTTCCCTGCTTTTACAAGGTAATTGTAATTTTATGGTTGAATTATCTAAGCTTGTATTGCGAGTGCATGTAAAGAATGACTGTCGTTTACGTCAGTTGGATAGAAATTTGTCGTTTTGGAAATCCAAAATACTTGTAAACCGTGGATTTGATCACTTCTAATATCGTGAAGTTTTAGAGCATATTTTGTGCAATTTCTAGATTTAAAAACATGGTGTTTTCGTTATTAGAAAGCCCAGTGGTGTCGTCATCCAGATGTAATATAGTGTAATATAGTCGAACACAGACGGGAAATCAGTGACCTGATACTGGTATTCAGACATAGGACCGGTTTGATAAATGCAGCTTTCAACAACTACCTTGTACCCGTCTGCCACCGTTACAATACCCGTTAATTTGACCAGAACAACTACCGCGCTTTAACCTGTCACAAACAGAACTATTTCAAATTTTCTTTTTTTCCTAGATCTATTAATCTGTGGAATAATCTGCCTCAGAACCTCAAGTGTGCTGCTAGTTTATCTCAATATATACAATGAATGACCTATCTAAAACTACACAAATCTATGAAAAGATTAGTATCTATGTAGATACTAATCTTTTCATAGATTTGTGTAGTTTTAAATAGGACATTCATTGTATATAAACACGTAGTCTTAGGCTCTCGTCATATACAAATACGTAATTTTAGACATGAATTAGATAACTCTTATTTGGCCGCACTTCTAATCTATTAGTCGCTAGTTAGTAGTTTATTACTCTTATTATTCTTAGATTCCTCGTTTTAGATATATTTTTATTTTCATTTTATTTTCAACTCCTGTCATTACACTCCATTATTTTGTAATTTTTTAGTGTGTGTATGACGAATTTAATAAACTAAACTAAACTAGCACCCCGTGAAGAGGTCGATTGTAAATTCATGCGAAAGTCGAAATTTAGGATGCGGTGGCTACGTTTATTTCTCACCGACAAGGATCGAATGTTGTATTTTCGGAGTTATTGCTCGTGGCGAAGCGACGACCTTAGGATTCCAAATCGTGTGTTCATCATCATACATTTTCTTCCGAGTTACGAATCAGCACACGGTGATTGGTTCACATTGTCACGTGATATGCGATGACGTAAGGTGATCGTTAACAACTTGAGATGCGGGCGATTGAATTGTATTTTAATACTTGTGTGTAAAGTTAGCTGCGTCGCATCCAAACTCAACACCGTTTGGCTCTGTGGAACATGCACGGATAAACTGGATTTTAGCGAACGATTTGGCGTGCGTTCTTAAGTTCACCGGCGGAAGCTTTGAGAATAGCCGTAAACAAATGTTTGATGGATTCGATTATTTGATGCCGCTACGGGATTGCAAATAATTCTGTCGCCGCTAATTATTTAGTCCCAATGGAACTTTCTGTGGCGAAACGAAATACTTTGAGAAGATACCAGGCCGAAAACGGAAACCAAAGCTACGATGACTGTTTAGCCGTAAACATTTTACACTGTACATGACATGTTGCCTCATTTTTTTACTGTAGCTGTTTTGTACAGTTTTTTCGCTGAAAATAGATCCTTTTGTGTGACGAAAATATCCATCCTCGTACCTCAAAACTCCACCAGCGCGGCTTTGTGAGTATATTACATGTATCATGCTGCGAGCCTGTACCGTCAAAATGTAGCCTATGTTTTGCAATGGTAACTGTATGCTAGAAATGAAAAACACCGAAATAGTCCTGAGCATTGAGTTTGTTATTCACAAATGGACGGAACACGCTGTGAAACAAAACCGCGAGAATATTGTAAACAACTCTTGTGTTACATTCCTCGCTTTCAATTATATATTTGTTAGAGCGTGAATTCTCGAAAGCCTAATAAGAGAAACGCATTCAGTAAAAAGAAAAGAGATAAATATTGAAGCGAAGGCTGGATTAATCGTGGCCTCTGATTAGAAATAAGTGTTCGAAGTCAAACTGTCAAAATCGACTGTGCATAAATACAGTAAGTATCGCAAGTCATGCACAGGGTCACGCATTACTCTTTTTTTCTGGCTGACCTTTCACCCCTAAGCTCAAAATGCAGTCTCTTAACCTTGAAGCAAATGTATGAGTGTTGTATGAAATTTTATAATTTAATCAGGTTTCATTTGAGCAAGGTCTCAAAAACCAAGTTCTCTATGCTGTATAATATTTTTCTGGTGAGACTGAAACCGTGTGGGGTACTCCGATATATGAGCCATGTAGGTATGTGCCGTATACATTTTTGAAGTTAGGTCTGAAATCAGATATCTTGGTCTAAAACAGGCTAAGGGTTTTCAGGACTGGGCGGCACACCCACCCAAAATTATGATGAGTAGCCCCCCCCCCCCCCCCCCCCCCCCCCCTGCTGAAAGTCGCTCTTGGGAATCTAGCTCTTGTCCCTACTTTTAACTTTAGTTTATTCTGATCTCGACCCAACTCACGCCACGAGCTCACTGGCAACTCTAGTCTTGTTTTACACGTTGTACACATACCACCGTGTTAATTGTTTGTTATCGATGAGTCGAGAGGTCTGGGAACCAGCAGTGACTTGTCCCGGGTTGGCGAGTGATCCCTAGCGAACGGTTTTATACAAGGGCAAAACAAAGCCCGGACACTAGAGTAACCCGGGTACACGGGTTACGTCGTCCTGCTCGCTTGTAAATGCGCTGATTAAAAACAGAGGAAATTTTAGAGCGCTAACCCTATCTCGTTGTAAACAAGCCTGTATTGACCTTCTGATCGATAGAGAATATTGCAAAGGGCACGAGCTATAACTTTATTTCTGTCAGGCAAAGATGCGGTTGGATTAGCTTTGGTATTGTCGTAATTGGAATTTAGTCCATGTTCTCTTCAGAAAAAGCCTTGATAATTTATAATTCGATTACACTGATGGAAGTTATGGGTGCTCAGATGGCCGAGGGGTTAAGATTGGTTTTCACGAAATGCGCAATCACAAAAGTTGTTATTTCACAGTGAAAACAGGTTCAACGCAAGTGCAAGTGCAAGGATCAAAAATTTTCTTTTCCTTGTGCTTGTGCTTGCGTCGCTCTTTTTTTAATGGACGTATATCTTTTGTACTGCTCTTGTGCTTCCGTCGCTCGTTAAACCAGGCTTTAGCAGCCATGTTGTTCTCTCCCAAATGCGGTCCGGTTTCGTTTGCCGGTACCCGTAAGTGAGAAGGGCTTTGTTCCTGCTTGCCTGAGCTTGAGTGGAGACATTAAGCCATTGACCTAGTGTCACAATCTTCACTAACACCATTTGGGCACTCACACTCAAAACTTTCAGATACTGACACTGACGATATAGAGGGCCAACCTTTAACCTCATGTTAGCCCGGTGTCACCTTCTCAGTCGTGTTTGCCGCTGTTTTTTTTTTTTTTTTTTTTTTTTTTTTGTTGTTGTTCCATGTTTTTATTACTGTTGATGGCTTCCCGTATGAAGTTCGTGATGTTTTATTAGAAAGGTCGTTAGTAAAATGGTAAAAAAGAAAACACTTTTGGTTAAAGACAATTTGTGTATGCTAAATTATTTTGAAGAACCCCAATTTCTTCCAATCAGACTTTTTGGGTCTCTAAAATTGGTGGATCGAGAATTTAGATAAGGAGATTGTGGTTTCGGAAAGTATTTTCAGTTCGCGACTAAGGGCAACAGCTATAAAATATAATACTTGGTTTTCGGATTTGAATTCGAAATTCCAGAATATCTGAATGTGTAGGAGATCACATTGGAAGTAATCACTTTACTTTCTCCCAGAGTGGTCTCACAGATCTTCATGCTATTCATTTTACTCTCGGCTGAAATGCCCTTCTCTTTGCTTGTCGGTCTGGTGATGTGGCGACCATAGAGCTCTTTTAACCAAAGGGTTTGCACCTTCACTGAGTTATCGAATATATCCTTTCGGGTTTGTGGTGTCATCGGGTTTGCCAAGGTTCCAAGTCTGGGGGCTTAGCTAAAATAAGAATATTCGTATGACAAGTATAATGTTTCAAGTATCCTCAATGAGTATCGCTACTTTTACTGTTATGCTAAGAATCAGAATCAAGAATCCAAAAAGTGAATCCCTTTCTTTTGGTGACATAAATTTAAGTATACTACATTCAGTTTTTCTGTTCCGCTCAGGTGCTGATCTTCATGCTCGGGATGTTTATGGTTGGAGCGCGCTACACTATGCCTCGTGGGTTTCTGGTGATGTGGCAACGATCACTTTACTATTGGATAAAGGACTCGACATTGATAAGAAGACGATTGATGGCAGAAATGCGTTGATGCTTGCTTTGGAGAAAAAAAACATAGCAGCGGCAAAATATCTCTTGTCACGCGAGGAAGATGGGTAGATTAGTGCTCACTAATCGGTGTATCTAGGTTTCAGAGGTCCTCACCTTACTCCTTCACGAGTTTTCCGATCATTGGCAAGCGAGGAACCTCTGGAACCAGGGTGGCACTAATCAGTGCCAAGTTAGAAAGTATTAGCCTTTCGATTAGTAGGCTCACGGCCCTTGTATAACTGTTTTCCGTTCCGATCAGGTGTTTCGAAAGAACTGACAGTCAGATTTTAGCCGTATTCAATACTCTTTCTGAGTTTGTGCTGATTTATCTCACGGTAAAACGTAGAAAAACATAAGAATCCGCCTTTTTCGTTCATGAAATTAAAACACATGTCTGTATGTGTAGTTTAGATTGCCAATTAGATCTAATTACATGATGATAGTGTTATTGCAGTGAATGAAAAAAGTTGTAGATGAGACTGAAACCGTTTACTGGTCTTTACTAGTCAATTGTGCAACCCACGGCTACTGCGTACAGTGCTTGTCCTCTAATTTTGTTTTTTCTTTTTCATAACAAAAACAGAGTGAGATGGTGATCATGAATCCTGTAAACATGGCACCAGACACCGGGTGACCTGGTACTGAATACACGTGTCCATCCGCGTGTTCCTGTCGCCAGCAGAGTGACCTGGTGACCAGTATGAATTTACTAGAAATACGATAATCGCAGATATCCCCTTGCTCTGGCGACTATTACTTTGGTACTGCTCAACAAAGCAGCCTTTGTTTTACTGAAGTTTTGACGCAATCATTTCTTCGAAGTCAAGTGCTGTACGCAAAGAAAGGAGAAAATAGGCACCTTTGAGGTGCATGTGTCTACTGCATTTGTTCTTCTATTTTTTGTATGAAGAAATGGCATTGCCACAGGCACCTTTCTTGCACCACAAGATGATTTGTGACGTATTTCCGTTAGCTTGAAACAGCTAGTCCGCTGCCAAAATGTCGCGTCGCATGTTTACGCTAAAACTGTTCTTTAAAAAACGATTCTTTTCTGGGAAACTAGAAAGATTTTAAGAATTGGGAAAGCACACACACTTAATGCAGGAACAGAGAGAAGGATACCCAGATACTGAAGGCATTTCACAGATCAAAACTCGGTTCAGCACAAAGAAGCATTTGCGTTACCTCGACTCCAAGAGCGTCGCAAGGCGAAACTGAACTCTGGAGAAATATAGGTTCCCCGAGATGAAGGTGCTTGAGGATGCAGTAACCATTGCTGGGAAATATGCCTATTCAGTTGCCATTGACGGTTTTTGTAAACATTTCACTTCACAGCCATCACGACCAAATCAAATCAGCAACGACAAGCACAACTAGGCTCAAGTAAAGTATATATTTATTTCAACTCGCACGCGAATGATCAATGGAAAATTCATAGATGCTTCACATTTTACTGTACACTCTCTGCCGACTGAAACATTGGCACAAAATAATGACTGGTAGATTTACGTACCGTTGCAACGTGTTGTCATATTGTACACAGTTCGTCAGGAAAATCGGGCGATGCATAGTACTGGCCAGAACCTTTCATTCGAGCGTTTTCGGCATACATATTTTCAAAAACTGCGATTTGAGGCAAACTCAACAAGCGTCCGCAGCTTTCCCTCGGCAAGGAAACTCGTCGCTCTAGCTCCGTACCCGTTCAGTTCGCGCCAAGTTCATCGATTCGCAACACTGAAGTAACCTTTCGTTTGACCAGTTTGGCACATGCTTCGAAAGCAGTGGCAAGTTACCCTAGGTAAGCTGGCGAGCTTACCTCGCTGGGACCCAGGCTGCTGGCCCGCAAGGGGGAAATCCAAGATGGCGTCTCGAAGAGGGTTTCTTGTCAGGGATTCTGCCCTCCGATCACGGCATCCGATCAAGTTCAACAACTAACCAAAGGTACACAAGAAAAAGAAGAAGAAACCAGAGTGGGACGTGGGATGCTCTGTGATGTCTCCATGTATCCCAGTCATCAATTCAGCGAAAAGGCACAAGAACAGAAGACTCTGAAGCACAAATTGCTGATGAGATTTTTAGTTTATATTTTTTTGCGCTTCAAAGTCCCGTCCCGTCAGATTTGTTTGAATTTGTCCAATGTTGAATTATTAGGAGGAGGCAGTGTGGCTGAGTGGTTAGGACGCCGGACTTGAAATCCGGAGATCCCAGCAGGGTTCAAGTCCCGATCTGACCTCTAGCTGAATTTGCAACATGGTAGCCCTGAGTTCAAATCCTCGGCCACACTACGTGAATAGCCAACTGGTTAGCCTCCGACCAGTTGGGATTCTTAACAAATTTACGTTCAGTTTGTGATATTTGATTTCTGCATTTCAAGTCTCCCCAATTAGCGAGGCAGTGCTAAATCATTAAGTGATTTATTTTATTTTATTTTATTTTATTTATTTTTATATATTTGGTGAAAGATGATACCATATGAAGAGGTTGTCAACTTAGAGAGAAATTAAGACCATGACTTGAATAACAAATTCGTTGTTTATTTTTTGTGAAAAGTTGGACTGTAAGCATCTCAGTTTTTCTCTGGAATTTAGACAGGCAAACAAATAATACAACATAATATACCAGCAAACTACATTAGCCTGTAAATAGGCTGGGGGCCCCTGGATTCAAGGATGTGGTAAACCAAAGACTATATAGACTTTTCTTCAGGGCTGGTCCTCAGTCGGAATAGCCCATTACACCCCATATGGGGTGAGGCTACAATTACATCAGGATAATTTAGGATAGATTTCTGTGTTTGTATTGGAAACGCATGCATGAGTGATTGATTACATGACAGTATTGCTGACAGATGATTTTTTTTAGGATTGTGACCAATGTTGGCTGATCTTTTTATAGGGAAAGAGACGTCAACTGCACAAGTCCAAGAATGTTATAAGAGTACACTGTTAAGTTAAGGTTAACCCCTTACGTTTTTGTCCAAAATCGGCCATTTTTTGCCTCTTACCGAGGTTTTTGCCTCTTGCGGCTGTCTGGGGCTGTTTTGGCTATCTGGGACTGTTTGGGGTTGTCTACGGCTGTCTGCGGTTGTTTGTCTAGTTTGGTGTCGATGGGTGCCGCCGTATATCGACTTTCACTAACAAAGGCAGCGATGACAGCAATGTAAAAGAGCTGGAGGGAAAGCCTCTTCGAAGATATGGCGAAAGGATTATTTGACCTTCCCTTCCGATTTGAATACGACATCGAACGAATGAACTAAACTTTCTAAATAACGTGCCTTGTCACATCAGTTCACAACGTGAGACAAAAGCGTGAGACGCGTGGTTTGCGGAGAGTTTCATTGATGCTGACAGAATATGTCACCAGTCAGTTAGGAAGCATCAGGTCGAGAAATTGGTTTTTTGCTTATAACTTGCCTTTGGAAAGAAAAAAAAATTTTTTTTCAGAATTTTCTGCAAATGCACGCTTTTGACGTGAATCACAAGATTAGGAAAAAAAATCCACTCCAAAGTTGACAGGGATGATACCCTAAGACAAATGTATTTCCTGAAAGTTTGAAGAGTTAAGTTTTTCGACAAATAGCCATTTTTCGACAAAATGGTAAGGTTGTAGCCTGCAGATGCGCAGTGGAGTTAGACCACCCCTCACCCCGATGTTTTTGAGGTATACGGCGGCGGCCGTTTAGTTACAATCCAAACCCTCTTGTTCATGTGCCCCATGTGTACAAAATTAAGATGCCAACTGACAAGCGTGCTAAAACCGCCTTGACTGCATTTTTCACACGTTTCATTCCTTCGTGCACAGAAGCCATTTGTGAGAAGACTCCGACGACGATGGACGTGTTTGTGAGGAGAGATTTGAAAACCAAAAATGGCGGAGCAAGCGAAAGTAAACTTTCTGGTGAGTCTTACTAAGCTGAAACTTGCGCTTAGCTTTATGTCCGTCTGTAAAACATTCCAGGTTATTCAAAACGTTCCTTTCTTTTCTCGCAGAGCTTTCACGCCACGCAACGTCAGAAACATTGCACAATCATGGACTTTACTCAAAGTTTACAAGGAATATTAGGCTGGAGATGGCTTCAAGCGGAGAACGAATGTAGAAATGTATTGAACTAAAAAAGCGTATCAAGCAAAATATTACAAAAAGTCTTGTTACAGTACAAGGAAGGTTTCCTGAAAGTTTCAAGAGTTTTCAATTTTTGACAAAAAACAGTGCTATAGCCTTAGTATTTTGTCAAAATTCAAACATTTTTCGACCATCTCAGAATCGCATGAAACTTTCAGGAAACATTCCTGGATAGTCCAAGGAAGGTTTCCTGAAAGTTTCAAGAGTTTTCAATTTTTGACAAAAAAACACTCTGCTGGGACTGTAAGAAGACTTTTTGCAATACATTTTCCTTATCTATCTTCATCGGTTGCCGAGATATAGCAGCTTAACACGAAAGGTGTGATGAATTAATTAGTGCATGATTTGCTGTAATTTGCTCTAATTTCTCACGACGCGCGGCCTAAAAGTTTACAAAAACTATGCAAACTCCGTCGGCATAGTCCCAGGAACGTTTCCTGAAAGTTTCATGCGATTCTGAGATGGTCGAAAAATCTTGGAATTTTGACAAAATAGTAAGGCTATAGCACAGGGTTTTTTGCCGATTTTGGCCAAAAATTGAAAACTCTTGAAACTTTCAGAAACCTTCCTGGGACTGTAAGAAGACTTTTTGCAATACATTTTCCTTATCTATCTTCATCCGTTGCCGAGATATAGCAGCTTAACTCGAAAGGTGTGATGAATTAATTAGTGCATGATTTGCTGTAATTTGCTGTAATTTCTCACGACGCGCGGCCTAAAAGTTTACAAAAACTATGCAAACTCCGTCGGCATAGTCCCAGGAACGTTTCCTGAAAGTTTCATGCGATTCTGAGATGGTCGAAAAATCTTGGAATTTTGACAAAATAGTAAGGCTACACAGGGTTTTTTGCCGATTTTGGCCAAAAATTGAAAACTCTTGAAACTTTCAGAAACCTTCCTTGGACTGTAAGCAGACTTTTTGCAATACATTTTACTTATCTATCTTCATCCGTTGCCGAGATATAGCAGCTTAACTCGAAAGGTGTGATGAATTAATTAGTGCATGATTTGCTGTAATTTGCTCTAATTTCTCACGACGCGCAGGCTAAAAGTTTACAAAAACTATGCAAACTCCGTCGGCATAGTCCCAGGAACGTTTCCTGAAAGTTTCATGCGATTCTGAGATGGTCGAAAAATCTTGGAATTTTGACAAAATAGTAAGGCTATAGCACAGGGTTTTTTGCCGATTTTGGCCAAAAATTGAAAACTCTTGAAACTTTCAGAAACCTTCCTTGGACTGTAAGCAGACTTTTTGCAATACATTTTCCTTATCTATCTTCATCCGTTGCCGAGATATAGCAGCTTAACTCGAAAGGTGTGATGAATTAATTAGTGCATGATTTGCTGTAATTTGCTCTAATTTCGCGCGGCCTTTTTTGCCGATTTTGGCCAAAAATTGAAATCTCTTGAAACTTTCAGGAAACCTTCCTGGGACTGTAAGAAGACTTTTTGCAATAAATTTTCCTTATCTATCTTCATCCGTTGCCGAGATATAGCAGCTTAACTCGAAAGGTGTGATGAATTAATTAGTGCATGATTTGCTGTAATTTGCTCTAATTTCTCACGACGCGCGGCCTAAAAGTTTACAAAAACTATGCAAACTCCGTCGGCATAGTCCCAGGAACGTTTCCTGAAAGTTTCATGCGATTCTGAGATGGTCGAAAAATCTTGGAATTTTGACAAAATAGTAAGGCTATAGCATAGGGTTTTTTGCCGATTTTGGCCAAAAATTGAAATCTCTTGAAACTTTCAGGAAACCTTCCTGGGACTGTAAGAAGACTTTTTGCAATACATTTTCCTTATCTATCTTCATCCGTTGCCGAGATATAGCAGCTTAACTCGAAAGGTGTGATGAATTAATTAGTGCATGATTTGCTGTAATTTGCTCTAAATTCTGACGACGCGCGGCCTAAAAGTTTACAAAAACTATGCAAACTCCGTCGGCATAGTCCCAGGAACGTTTCCCGAAAGTTTCATGCGATTCTGAGATGGTCGAAAAATCTTGGAATTTTGACAAAATACTAAGGCTATAGCACAGGGTTTTTTTGCCGATTTTGGCCAAAAATTGAAATCTCTTGAAACTTTCAGGAAACCTTCCTGGGACTGTAAGAAGACTTTTTGCAATACATTTTCCTTATCTATCTTCATCCATTGCCGAGATATAGCAGCTTAACTCGAAAGGTGTGATGAATTAATTAGTGCATGATTTGCTGTAATTTGCTGTAATTTCTGACGACGCGCGGCCTAAAAGTTTACAAAAACTATGCAAACTCCGTCGGAATAGTCCCAGGAACGTTTCCTGAAAGTTTCATGCGATTCTGAGATGGTCGAAAAATCTTGGAATTTTGACAAAATAGTAAGGCTATAGCACAGGGTTTTTTTGCCGATTTTTGCCAAAAATTGAAAACTCTTGAAACTTTCAGGAAACCTTCCTGGGACTGTAAGAAGACTTTTTGCAATACATTTTCCTTATCTATCTTCATCCGTTGCCGAGATATAGCAGCTTAACTCGAAAGGTGTGATGAATTAATTAGTGCATGATTTGCTGTAATTTGCTCTAATTTCTCACGACGCGCGGCCTAAAAGTTTACAAAAACTATGCAAACTCCGTCGGCATAGTCCCAGGAACGTTTCCTGAAAGTTTCATGCGATTCTGAGATGGTCGAAAAATCTTGGAATTTTGACAAAATAGTAAGGCTATAGCACAGGGTTTTTTGCCGATTTTGGCCAAAAATTGAAATCTCTTGAAACTTTCAGGAAACCTTCCTGGGACTGTAAGAAGACTTTTTGCAATACATTTTCCTTATCTATCTTCATCCGTTGCCGAGATATAGCAGCTTAACTCGAAAGGTGTGATGAATTAATTAGTGCATGATTTGCTGTAATTTGCTCTAATTTCTCACGACGCGCGGCCTAAAAGTTTACAAAAACTATGCAAACTCCGTCGGCATAGTCCCAGGAACGTTTCCTGAAAGTTTCATGCGATTCTGAGATGGTCGAAAAATCTTGGAATTTTGACAAAATAGTAAGGCTATAGCACAGGGTTTTTTGCCGATTTTGGCCAAAAATTGAAAACTCTTGAAACTTTCAGGAAACCTTCCTGGGACTGTAAGAAGACTTTTTGCAATAAATTTTCCTTATCTATCTTCATCCATTGCCGAGATATAGCAGCTTAACTCGAAAGGTGTGATGAATTAATTAGTGCATGATTTGCTGTAATTTGCTGTAATTTCTGACGACGCGCGGCCTAAAAGTTTACAAAAACTATGCAAACTCCGTCGGCATAGTCCCAGGAACGTTTCCTGAAAGTTTCATGCGATTCTGAGATGGTCGAAAAATCTTGGAATTTTGACAAAATAGTAAGCCTATAGCACAGGGTTTTTTGCCGATTTTGGCCAAAAATTGAAAACTCTTGAAACTTTCAGGAAACCTTCCTGGGACTGTAAGAAGACTTTTTGCAATAAATTTTCCTTATCTATCTTCATCCATTGCCGAGATATAGCAGCTTAACTCGAAAGGTGTGATGAATTAATTAGTGCATGATTTGCTGTAATTTGCTGTAATTTCTCACGACGCGCGGCCTAAAAGTTTACAAAAACTATGCAAACTCCGTCGGCATAGTCCCAGGAACGTTTCCTGAAAGTTTCATGCGATTCTGAGATGGTCGAAAAATCTTGGAATTTTGACAAAATAGTAAGGCTATAGCACAGGGTTTTTTGCCGATTTTGGCCAAAAATTGAATACTCTTGAAACTTTCAGGAAACCTTCCTGGGACTGTAAGAAGACTTTTTGCAATACATTTTCCTTATCTATCTTCATCCATTGCCGAGATATAGCAGCTTAACTCGAAAGGTGTGATGAATTAATTAGTGCATGATTTGCTGTAAATTGCTGTAATTTCTCACGACGCGCGGCCTAAAAGTTTACAAAAACTATGCAAACTCCGTCGGCATAGTCCCAGGAACGTTTCCTGAAAGTTTCATGCGATTCTGAGATGGTCGAAAAATCTTGGAATTTTGACAAAATAGTAAGGCTATAGCACAGGGTTTTTTGCCGATTTTGGCCAAAAATTGAAATCTCTTGAAACTTTCAGGAAACCTTCCTGGGACTGTAAGAAGACTTTTTGCAATACATTTTCCTTATCTATCTTCATCCATTGCCGAGATATAGCAGCTTAACTCGAAAGGTGTGATGAATTAATTAGTGCATGATTTGCTGTAAATTGCTCTAATTTCTCACGACGCGCGGCCTAAAAGTTTACAAAAACTATGCAAACTCCGTCGGCATAGTCCCAGGAACGTTTCCTGAAAGTTTCATGCGATTCTGAGATGGTCGAAAAATCTTGGAATTTTGACAAAATAGTAAGGCTATAGCATAGGGTTTTTTGCCGATTTTGGCCAAAAATTGAAAACTCTTGAAACTTTCAGGAAACCTTCCTGGGACTGTAAGAAGACTTTTTGCAATACATTTTCCTTATCTATCTTCATCCATTGCCGAGATATAGTAGCTTAACTCGAAAGGTGTGATGAATTAATTAGTGCATGATTTGCTGTAATTTGCTCTAATTTCTCACGACGCGCGGCCTAAAAGTTTACAAAAACTATGCAAACTCCGTCGGCATAGTCCCAGGAACGTTTCCTGAAAGTTTCATGCGATTCTGAGATGGTCGAAAAATCTTGGAATTTTGACAAAATAGTAAGGCTATAGCACAGGGTTTTTTGCCGATTTTGGCCAAAAATTGAAATCTCTTGAAACTTTCAGGAAACCTTCCTGAGACTGTAAAAAGACTTTTTGCAATACATTTTCCTTATCTATCTTCATCCGTTGCCGAGATATAGCAGCTTAACTCGAAAGGTGTGATGAATTAATTAGTGCATGATTTGCTGTAATTTGCTGTAATTTCTCACGACGCGCGGCCTAAAAGTTTACAAAAACTATGCAAACTCCGTTGAAATAGTCCAAAAAACGTTTCTTGAAAGTTTCATGCGATTCTGAGATGGTCGAAAAATCTTGGAATTTTGACAAAATAGTAAGGCTATAGCACAGGGTTTTTTTGCCGATTTTGGCCAAAAATTGAAATCTCTTGAAACTTTCAGGAAACCTTCCTGGGACTGTAAGAAGACTTTTTGCAATACATTTTCCTTATCTATCTTCATCCGTTGCCGAGATATAGCAGCTTAACTCGAAAGGTGTGATGAATTAATTAGTGCATGATTTGCTGTAATTTGCTGTAATTTCTCACGACGCGCGGCCTAAAAGTTTACAAAAACTATGCAAACTCCGTCGGCATAGTCCCAGGAACGTTTCCTGAAAGTTTCATGCGATTCTGAGATGGTCGAAAAATCTTGGAATTTTGACA
Organism: Plumapathes pennacea; assembly: GCA_964036295.1. Taxonomy (NCBI): domain Eukaryota; kingdom Metazoa; phylum Cnidaria; class Anthozoa; order Antipatharia; family Myriopathidae; genus Plumapathes; species Plumapathes pennacea. Next base: position 8,236,834 of record OZ038466.1, on the reverse strand, counting down.
AAATACTAAGGCTATAGCACAGGGTTTTTTGCCGATTTTGGCCAAAAATTGAAAACTCTTGAAACTTTCAGGAAACCTTCCTGGGACTGTAAGAAGACTTTTTGCAATACATTTTCCTTATCTATCTTCATCCGTTGCCGAGATATAGCAGCTTAACTCGAAAGGTGTGATGAATTAATTAGTGCATGATTTGCTGTAATTTGCTCTAATTTCTCACGACGCGCGGCCTAAAAGTTTACAAAAACTATGCAAACTCCGTCGGCATAGTCCCAGGAACGTTTCCTGAAAGTTTCATGCGATTCTGAGATGGTCGAAAAATCTTGGAATTTTGACAAAATAGTAAGGCTTTAGCACATGGTCTTTTTGCCGATTTTGGCCAAAAATTGAAATCTCTTGAAACTTTCAGGAAACCTTCCTGGGACTGTAAGAAGACTTTTTGCAATACATTTTCCTTATCTATCTTCATCCATTGCCGAGATATAGCAGCTTAACTCGAAAGGTGTGATGAATTAATTAGTGCATGATTTGCTGTAATTTGCTCTAATTTCTCACGACGCGCGGCCTAAAAGTTTACAAAAACTATGCAAACTCCGTCGGCATAGTCCCAGGAACGTTTCCTGAAAGTTTCATGCGATTCTGAGATGGTCGAAAAATCTTGGAATTTTGACAAAATAGTAAGGCTATAGCACAGGGATTTTTTTGCCGATTTTGGCCAAAAATTGAAAACTCTTGAAACTTTCAGGAAACCTTCCTGGGACTGTAAGAAGAGTTTTTGCAATACATTTTCCTTATCTATCTTCATCCGTTGCCGAGATATAGCAGCTTAACTCGAAAGGTGTGATGAATTAATTAGTGCATGATTTGCTGTAATTTGCTGTAATTTCTCACGACGCGCGGCCTAAAAGTTTACAAAAACTATGCAAACTCCGTCGGCATAGTCCCAGGAACGTTTCCTGAAAGTTTCATGCGATTCTGAGATGGTCGAAAAATCTTGGAATTTTGACAAAATAGTAAGGCTATAGCACAGGGTTTTTTGCCGATTTTGGCCAAAAATTGAAAACTCTTGAAACTTTCAGGAAACTTTCCTGGGACTGTAAGAAGACTTTTTGCAATACATTTTCCTTATCTATCTTCATCCATTGCCGAGATATAGCAGCTTAACTCGAAAGGTGTGATGAATTAATTAGTGCATGATTTGCTGTAAATTGCTCTAATTTCTGACGACGCGCGGCCTAAAAGTTTACAAAAACTATGCAAACTCCGTCGGCATAGTCCCAGGAACGTTTCCTGAAAGTTTCATGCGATTCTGAGATGGTCGAAAAATCTTGGAATTTTGACAAAATAGTAAGGCTATAGCATAAGGTTTTTTGCCGATTTTGGCCAAAAATTGAAAACTCTTGAAACTTTCAGGAAACCTTCCTGGGACTGTAAGAAGACTTTTTGCAATACATTTTCCTTATCTATCTTCATCCATTGCCGAGATATAGCAGCTTAACTCGAAAGGTGTGATGAATTAATTAGTGCATGATTTGCTGTAATTTGCTGTAATTTCTCACGACGCGCGGCCTAAAAGTTTACAAAAACTATGCAAACTCCGTCGGCATAGTCCCAGGAACGTTTCCTGAAAGTTTCATGCGATTCTGAGATGGTCGAAAAATCTTGGAATTTTGACAAAATAGTAAGGCTATAGCACAGGGTTTTTTTGTCGATTTTGGCCAAAAATTGAAATCTCTTGAAACTTTCAGGAAACCTTCCTGAGACTGTAAGAAGACTTTTTGCAATACATTTTCCTTATCTATCTTCATCCGTTGCCGAGATATAGCAGCTTAACTCGAAAGGTGTGATGAATTAATTAGTGCATGATTTGCTGTAATTTGCTCTAATTTCTCACGACGCGCGGCCTAAAAGTTTACAAAAACTATGCAAACTCCGTCGGCATAGTCCCAGGAACGTTTCCTGAAAGTTTCATGCGATTCTGAGATGGTCGAAAAATCTTGGAATTTTGACAAAATAGTAAGGCTATAGCACAGGGTTTTTTGCCGATTTTGGCCAAAAATTGAAAACTCTTGAAACTTTCAGGAAACCTTCCTGGGACTGTAAGAAGACTTTTTGCAATACATTTTCCTTATCTATCTTCATCCGTTGCCGAGATATAGCAGCTTAACTCGAAAGGTGTGATGAATTAATTAGTGCATGATTTGCTGTAATTTGCTGTAATTTCTCACGACGCGCGGCCTAAAAGTTTACAAAAACTATGCAAACTCCGTCGGCATAGTCCCAGGAACGTTTCCTGAAAGTTTCATGCGATTCTGAGATGGTCGAAAAATCTTGGAATTTTGACAAAATAGTAAGGCTATAGCACAGGGTTTTTTTTGCCGATTTTGGCCAAAAATTGAAATCTCTTGAAACTTTCAGGAAATCTTCCTGGGACTGTAAGAAGACTTTTTGCAATACATTTTCCTTATCTATCTTCATCCGTTGCCGAGATATAGCAGCTTAACTCGAAAGGTGTGATGAATTAATTAGTGCATGATTTGCTGTAATTTGCTCTAATTTCTCACGACGCGTGGTCTAAAAGTTAATAAAAACTATGCAAACTCCGTCGAAATAGTCCAAGGAACGTTTCCTGAAAGTTTCATGCGATTCTGAGATGGTGGAAAAATCTTGGAATTTTGACAATATAGTAAGGCTATAGCACAGGGTTTTTTTCCGATTTTGGCCAAAAATTGAAAACTCTTGAAACTTTCAGGAAACCTTCCTGAGACTGTAAGAAGACTTTTTGTAATACATTTTCCTTATCTATCTTCATCCGGTGCCGAGATATAGCAGCTTAACTCGAAAGGTGTGATGAATTAATTAGTGCATGATTTGCTGTAATTTGCTCTAATTTCTCACGACGCGTGGACTAAAAGTTTACAAAAACTATGCAAACTCCGTCGGAATAGTTCCAGGAACGTTTCCTGAAAGTTTCATGCGATTCTGAGATGGTCGAAAAATCTTGGAATTTTGACAAAATAGTAAGGCTATAGTACAGGGTTTTTTTGCCGATTTTGGCCAAAAATTGAAATCTCTTGAAACTTTCAGGAAACCTTCCTGGGACTGTAAGAAGACTTTTTGCAATACATTTTCCTTATCTATCTTCATCCGTTGCCGAGATATAGCAGCTTAACTCGAAAGGTGTGATGAATTAATTAGTGCATGATTTGCTGTAATTTGCTGTAATTTCTCACGACGCGCGGCCTAAAAGTTTACAAAAACTATGCAAACTCCGTTGAAATAGTCCAAAAAACGTTTCTTGAAAGTTTCATGCGATTCCGAGATGGTCGAAAAATCTTGGAATTTTGACAAAATAGTAAGGCTATAGCACAGGGTTTTTTTTCCGATTTTGGCCAAAAATTGAAATCTCTTGAAACTTTCAGGAAACCTTCCTGGGACTGTAAGAAGACTTTTTGCAATACATTTTCCTTATCTATCTTCATCCGTTGCCGAGATATAGCAGCTTAACTCGAAAGGTGTGATGAATTAATTAGTGCATGATTTGCTGTAATTTGCTCTAATTTCTCACGACGCGCGGCCTAGAAGTTTACAAAAACTATGCAAACTCCTTCGGAGTAGTCCCAGGAACGTTTCCTGAAAGTTTCATGCGATTCTGAGATGGTCGAAAAATCTTGGAATTTTGACAAAATAGTAAGGCTATAGCACAGGGTTTTTTTTGTCGATTTTGGCCAAAAATTGAAATCTCTTGAAACTCTCAGGAAACCTTCCTGGGACTGTAAGATGACTTTTTGCAATACATTTTCCTTATCTATCTTCATCCGTTGCCGAGATATAGCAGCTTAACTCGAAAGGTGTGATGAATTAATTAGTGCATGATTTGCTGTAATTTGCTCTAATTTCTCACGACGCGCGGCCTAAAAGTTTACAAAAACTATGCTAGCTCCGTCGGAATAGTCCCAGGAACGTTTCCTGAAAGTTTCATGCGATTCTGAGATGGTCAAAAAATCTTGGAGTTTTGACAAAATAGTAAGGCTATAGCACAGGGTTTTTTGCCGATTTTGGCCAAAAATTGAAATCTCTTGAAACTCTCCGGAAACCTTCCTGGGACTGTAAGAAGACTTTTTGCAATACATTTTCCTTATCTATCTTCATCCGTTGCCGAGATATAGCAGCTTAACTCGAAAGGTGTGATGAATTAATTAGTGCATGATTTGCTGTAATTTGCTCTAATTTCTCACGACGCGCGGCCTAAAAGTTTACAAAAACTATGCAAACTCCGTCGGCATAGTCCCAGGAACGTTTCCTGAAAGTTTCATGCGATTCTGAGATGGTCGAAAAATCTTGGAATTTTGACAAAATAGTAAGGCTATAGCACAGGGTTTTTTTGTCGATTTTGGCCAAAAATTGAAATCTCTTGAAACTTTCAGGAAACCTTCCTGAGACTGTAAGAAGACTTTTTGCAATACATTTTCCTTATCTATCTTCATCCGTTGCCGAGATATAGCAGCTTAACTCGAAAGGTGTGATGAATTAATTAGTGCATGATTTGCTGTAATTTGCTCTAATTTCTCACGACGCGCGGCCTAAAAGTTTACAAAAACTATGCTAGCTCCGTCGGAATAGTCCCAGGAACGTTTCCTGAAAGTTTCATGCGATTCTGAGATGGTCAAAAAATCTTGGAGTTTTGACAAAATAGTAAGGCTATAGCACAGGGTTTTTTGCCGATTTTGGCCAAAAATTGAAATCTCTTGAAACTCTCCGGAAACCTTCCTGGGACTGTAAGAAGACTTTTTGCAATACATTTTCCTTATCTATCTTCATCCGTTGCCGAGATATAGCAGCTTAACTCGAAAGGTGTGATGAATTAATTAGTGCATGATTTGCTGTAATTTGCTCTAATTTCTCACGACGCGCGGCCTAAAAGTTTACAAAAACTATGCAAACTCCGTCGGCATAGTCCCAGGAACGTTTCCTGAAAGTTTCATGCGATTCTGAGATGGTCGAAAAATCTTGGAATTTTGACAAAATAGTAAGGCTATAGCACAGGGTTTTTTTGTCGATTTTGGCCAAAAATTGAAATCTCTTGAAACTTTCAGGAAACCTTCCTGAGACTGTAAGAAGACTTTTTGCAATACATTTTCCTTATCTATCTTCATCCGTTGCCGAGATATAGCAGCTTAATTCGAAAGGTGTGATGAATTAATTAGTGCATGATTTGCTGTAATTTGCTCTAATTTCTGACGACGCGCGGCCTAAAAGTTTACAAAAACTATGCAAACTCCGTCGGAATAGTCCCAGGAACGTTTCCTGAAAGTTTCATGCGATTCTGAGATGGTCAAAAAATCTTGGAATTTTGACAAAATAGTAAGGCTATAGCACAGGGTTTTTTGCCGATTTTGGCCAAAAATTGAAATCTCTTGAAACTCTACGGAAACCTTCCTGGGACTGTAAGAAGACTTTTTGCAATACATTTTCCTTATCTATCTTCATCCGTTGCCGAGATATAGCAGCTTAACTCGAAAGGTGTGATGAATTAATTAGTGCATGATTTGCTGAAATTTTCTCTAATTTCTGACGACGCGCGGCCTAAAAGTTTACAAAAACTATGCAAACTCCGTCGGAATAGTCCCAGGAACGTTTCCTGAAAGTTTCATGCGATTCTGAGATGGTCGAAAAATCTTGGAATTTTGACAAAATAGTAAGGCTATAGCACAGGGTTTTTTGCCGATTTTGGCCAAAAATTTAAAACTCTTGAAACTTTCAGGAAACCTTCCTGGGACTGTAAGAAGACTTTTTGTAATACATTTTTTTTATCTATCTTCATCCGTTGCCGAGATATAGCAGCTTAACTCGAAAGGTGTGATGAATGAATTAATGCATGATTTGCAGTAATTTGCTCTAATTTCTGACGACGCGCGGCCTAAAAGTTTACAAAAACTATGCAAACTCCGTCGGCATAGTCCCAGGAACATTTCCTGAAAGTTTCATGCGATTCTGAGATGGTCGAGAAATCTTGGAATTTTGACAAAATAGTAAGGCTATAGCACAGGGTTTTTTTTGTCGATTTTGGCCAAAAATTGAAATCTCTTGAAACTCTCCGGAAACCTTCCTGGGACTGTAAGAAGACTTTTTGCAATACATTTTCCTTATCTATCTTCATCCGTTGCCGAGATAAAGCAGCTTAACTCGAAAGGTGTGATGAATTAATTAGTGCATGATTTGCTGTAATTTGCTCTAATTTCTCACGACGCGCGGCCTAAAAGTTTACAAAAACTATGCAAACTCCGTCGGAATAGTCCCAGGAACGTTTCCTGAAAGTTTCATGCGATTCTGAGATGGTCGAAAAATCTTGGAATTTTGACAAAATAGTAAGGCTATAGCACAGGGTTTTTTGCCGATTTTGGCCAAAAATTGAAATCTCTTGAAACTCTCAGGAAACCTTCCTGGGACTGTAAGAAGACTTTTTGCAATACATTTTCCTTATCTATCTTCATCCGTTGCCGAGATATAGCAGCTTAAATCGAAAGGTGTGATGAATTAATTAGTGCATGATTTGCTGTAATTTGCTCTAATTTCTCACGACGCGCGGACAAAAAGTTGACAAAAACTATGCAAACTCCGTCGGAATAATCCCAGGAACGTTTCCTGAAAGTTTCATGCGATTCTGAGATGGTCGAAAAGTCTTGGAATTTTGACAAAATAGTAGTATAGCACAGGGTTTTTTGCCGATTTTGGCCAAAAATTGAAATCTCTTGAAACTTTCAGGAAACCTTCCAGAGACTGTGAGAAGACTTTTTTGCAATACATTTTCCTTATCTATCTTCATCCGTTGCCGAGATATAGCAGCTTAACTCGAAAGGTGTGATGAATTAATTAGTGCATGATTTGCTGTAATTTGCTGTAATTTCCCAGGACGCGCGGCCTAAAAGTTTACAAAAACTATGCAAACTCCGTCGGCATAGTCCCAGGAACGTTTCCTGAAAGTTTCATGCGATTCTGAGATGGTCGAAAAATCTTGGAATTTTGACAAAATAGTAAGGCTATAGCACAGGGTTTTTTGCCGATTTTGGCCAAAAATTGAAATCTCTTGAAACTCTCAGGAAACCTTCCTGGGACTGTAAGAAGACTTTTTGCAATACATTTTCCTTATCTATCTTCATCCGTTGCCGAGATATAGCAGCTTAACTCGAAAGGTGTGATGAATTAATTAGTGCATGATTTGCTGTAATTTGCTCTAATTTCTCACGACGCGCGGCCTAAAAGTTTACAAAAACTATGCAAACTCCGTCAGAATAGTCCCAGGAACGTTTCCTGAAAGTTTCATGCGATTCTGAGATGGTCGAAAAATCTTGGAATTTTGACAAAATAGTAGTATAGCACAGGGTTTTTTGCCGATTTTGGCCAAAAATTGAAATCTCTTGAAACTTTCAGGAAACCTTCCTGGGACTGTAAGAAGACTTTTTGCAATACATTTTCCTTATCTATCTTCATCCGTTGCCGAGATATAGCAGCTTAACTAGAAAGGTGCGATGAATTAATTAGTGCATGATTTGCTGTAATTTGCTCTAATTTCTCACGACGCGCGGCCTAAAAGTTTACAAAAACTATGCAAACTCCGTCAGAATAGTCCCAGGAACGTTTCCTGAAAGTTTCATGCGATTCTGAGATGGTCGAAAAATCTTGGAATTTTGACAAAATAGTAAGGCTATAGCACAGGGTTTTTTGCCGATTTTGGCCAAAAATTGAAATCTCTTGAAACTCTCAGGAAACCTTCCTGGGACTGTAAGAAGACTTTTTGCAATACATTTTCCTTATCTATCTTCATCCGTTGCCGAGATATAGCAGCTTAACTCGAAAGGTGTGATGAATTAATTAGTGCATGATTTGCTGTAATTTGCTCTAATTTCTCACGACGCGCGGCCAAAAAGTTTACAAAAACTATGCAAACTCCGTCAGAATAGTCCCAGGAACGTTTCCTGAAAGTTTCATGCGATTCTGAGATGGTCGAAAAATCTTGGAATTTTGACAAAATAGTAAGGCTATAGCACAGGGTTTTTTGCCGATTTTGGCCAAAAATTGAAATCTCTTGAAACTTTCAGGAAACCTTCCAGAGACTGTAAGAAGACTTTTTGCAATACATTTTCCTTATCTATCTTCATCCGTTGCCGAGATATAGCAGCTTAACTCGAAAGGTGTGATGAATTAATTAGTGCATGATTTGCTGTAATTTGCTCTAATTTCTCACGGCGCGCGGCCTAAAAGTTTACAAAAACTATGCAAACTCCGTCGGCATAGTCCCAGGAACGTTTCCTGAAAGTTTCATGCGATTCTGAGATGGTCGAAAAGTCTTGGAATTTTGACAAAATAGTAGTATAGCACAGGGTTTTTTGCCGATTTTGGCCAAAAATTGAAATCTCTTGAAACTTTCAGGAAACCTTCCTGGGACTGTAAGAAGACTTTTTGCAATACATTTTCCTTATCTATCTTCATCCGTTGCCGAGATATAGCAGCTTAACTCGAAAGGTGTGATGAATTAATTAGTGCATGATTTGCTGTAATTTGCTCTAATTTCTCACGACGCGCGGCCTAAAAGTTTACAAAAACTATGCAAACTCCTTCGGAATAGTCCCAGGAACGTTTCCTGAAAGTTTCATGCGATTCTGAGATGGTCGAAAAATCTTGGAATTTTGACAAAATAGTAAGGCTATAGCACAGGGTTTTTTGCCGATTTTGGCCAAAAATTGAAATCTCTTGAAACTTTCAGGAAACCTTCCAGAGACTGTAAGAAGACTTTTTGCAATACATTTTCCTTATCTATCTTCATCCGTTGCCGAGATATAGCAGCTTAACTCGAAAGGTGTGATGAATTAATTAGTGCATGATTTGCTGTAATTTGCTCTAATTTCTCACGGCGCGCGGCCTAAAAGTTTACAAAAACTATGCAAACTCCGTCGGCATAGTCCCAGGAACGTTTCCTGAAAGTTTCATGCGATTCTGAGATGGTCGAAAAGTCTTGGAATTTTGACAAAATAGTAGTATAGCACAGGGTTTTTTGCCGATTTTGGCCAAAAATTGAAATCTCTTGAAACTTTCAGGAAACCTTCCTGGGACTGTAAGAAGACTTTTTGCAATACATTTTCCTTATCTATCTTCATCCGTTGCCGAGATATAGCAGCTTAACTCGAAAGGTGTGATGAATTATTTAGTGCATGATTTGCTGTAATTTGCTCTAATTTCTCACGACGCGCGGCCTAAAAGTTTACAAAAACTATGCAAACTCCTTCGGAATAGTCCCAGGAACGTTTCCTGAAAGTTTCATGCGATTCTGAGATGGTCGAAAAATCTTGGAATTTTGACAAAATAGTAAGGCTATAGCACAGGGTTTTTTGCCGATTTTGGCCAAAAATTGAAATCTCTTGAAACTTTCAGGAAACCTTCCTGGGACTGTAAGAAGACTTTTTGCAATACATTTTCCTTATCTATCTTCATCCGTTGCCGAGATATAGCAGCTTAACTAGAAAGGTGCGATGAATTAATTAGTGCATGATTTGCTGTAATTTGCTCTAATTTCTGACGACGCGCGGCCTAAAAGTTTACAAAAACTATGCAAACTCCGTCAGAATAGTCCCAGGAACGTTTCCTGAAAGTTTCATGCGATTCTGAGATGGTCGAAAAATCTTGGAATTTTGACAAAATAGTAAGGCTATAGCACAGGGTTTTTTTGCCGATTTTGGCCAAAAATTGAAATCTCTTGAAACTTTCAGGAAACCTTCCAGAGACTGTAAGAAGACTTTTTGCAATACATTTTCCTTATCTATCTTCATCCGTTGCCGAGATATAGCAGCTTAACTCGAAAGGTGTGATGAATTAATTAGTGCATGATTTGCTGTAATTTGCTCTAATTTCTCACGGCGCGCGGCCTAAAAGTTTACAAAAACTATGCAAACTCCGTCGGCATAGTCCCAGGAACGTTTCCTGAAAGTTTCATGCGATTCTGAGATGGTCGAAAAATCTTGGAATTTTGACAAAATAGTAGTATAGCACAGGGTTTTTTGCCGATTTTGGCCAAAAATTGAAATCTCTTGAAACTTTCAGGAAACCTTCCTGGGACTGTAAGAAGACTTTTTGCAATACATTTTCCTTATCTATCTTCATCCGTTGCCGAGATATAGCAGCTTAACTCGAAAGGTGTGATGAATTAATTAGTGCATGATTTGCTGTAATTTGCTCTAATTTCTCACGACGCGCGGCCTAAAAGTTTACAAAAACTATGCAAACTCCGTCGGAATAGTCCCAGGAACGTTTCCTGAAAGTTTCATGCGATTCTGAGATGGTCGAAAAATCTTGGAATTTTGACAAAATAGTAAGGCTATAGCACAGGGTTTTTTGCCGATTTTGGCCAAAAATTGAAATCTCTTGAAACTTTCAGGAAACCTTCCTGGGACTGTAAGAAGACTTTTTGCAATACATTTTCCTTATCTATCTTCATCCGTTGCCGAGATATAGCAGCTTAACTAGAAAGGTGCGATGAATTATTTAGTGCATGATTTGCTGTAATTTGCTCTAATTTCTCACGACGCGCGGCCTAAAAGTTTACAAAAACTATGCAAACTCCGTCGGAATAGTCCCAGGAACGTTTCCTGAAAGTTTCATGCGATTCTGAGATGGTCGAAAAATCTTGGAATTTTGACAAAATAGTAAGGCTATAGCACAGGGTTTTTTGCCGATTTTGGCCAAAAATTGAAATCTCTTGAAACTTTCAGGAAACCTTCCTGGGACTGTAAGAAGACTTTTTGCAATACATTTTCCTTATCTATCTTCATCCGTTGCCGAGATATAGCAGCTTAACTCGAAAGGTGTGATGAATTAATTAGTGCATGATTTGCTGTAATTTGCTCTAGTTTCTCACGACGGGCGGCCTAAAAGTTTACAAAAACTATGCAAACTCCGTCGGCATAGTCCCAGGAACGTTTCCTGAAAGTTTCATGCGATTCTGAGATGGTCGAAAAATCTTGGAATTTTGACAAAATACTAAATACAAAATATAGTGTGACAAAAAATACTGTGCTATAGCCTTAGTATTTTGTCAAAATTCCAAGATTTTTCGACTATCTCAGAATCGCATGAAACTTTCAGGAAACGTTCCTGGGACTATGCCGACGGGTTTTGCATAGTTTTTGTAAACTTTTAGCCCGCGCGTCGTGAGAAATTAGAGCAAATTACAGCAAATCATGCACTAATTAATTTATCATACCTTTCGAGTTAAGCTGTTATATCTCGGCAACGGATGAAGATAGATAAGGAAAATGTATTGCAAAAAGTCTTCTTGTAGTGCAAGGAAGGTTTCCTGAAAGTTTCAAGAGTTTTCAGTTTTTGACAAAAAACACTGTGCTATAGCCTTAGTATTTTTTCAAAATTCCAACATTTTTCGACCATCTCAGAATCGCATGAAACTTTCAGGAAACGTTCCTGTGAGTATGTCGACGGGTTTTGCATAGTTTTTGGAAACTTTTAGGGCGCGCGTCGTGAGAAATTAGAGAAAATTACAGCAAATCATGCAGTAATTAATTCATCAATATTTCGAGCAAAGGAGCCAAATTTAATCTGCTATATCTCGCGAACCGAGGAACATAGATAAAGCAAATGTATTACAAAAAGTCTTGTTATAGTCCAAAGAAGGTTCCTGAAACTTTCAAGAGTTTTCAATTTTTGACAAAAAACCCTGTGCTATAGCCTTAGTATTTTGTCAAAATCCGGTCTTTTTTCAACCATTTCAGAATCTCATGAAACTTTCAGAAATCGTTTCTGGGACAATGCCGACGGTTTCTGCATAGTTTTTGTAAACTTTAAGCCCGCGCGTTGTGAGAAATTAGAGGAATTTAGAGGAAATCATGCACTAATTAAAACATCACATCTTTCGAGCAAAGGAGCCACGTTTAAGCTGCTATATCTCGCCAACGGATGAAGATAGATAAAGGCCCTGTTACACCGTGCAATTTTCTCAGCAACTTGTCTCGCAACGGCGTTGCGAGACAAGTTGCTGAAGAATTGCAGAGTGTAACAGGACTTGTGTCGCAATTTTTTTTGTTGCGCGCAACGTTGCACGAAGTAGAACTCAGTTCTACTTTTCGCAACGCGTTGTAGCAACTTGCAACGCCATTGCACAGTGTAACACCCCTCCAGCAACTTGTCTCGCAATTTTTGCCTTGGCGCGATGAAGAGCGCATGTGCTCCTTCTATATAATTATTGATTCCGTCGAAGAATTTTTCATCTGGCTCGGTTGTAGAGTGTCGCGATGTCATGTATTATTCTTCAACGTTAAATTTAGTTTATGACGTTGTGATTAAATTAACTGATGCTTCACGAAGCAGACGCGGTTCAACTTCGTCGCCAAGAATTCCCAGTTCTTGTTAGCTTTTATCATTTTCATATCCACTTGAAATATTTTACAGACTTTATCTGTGATATTGTGTTCGATTTTTGTTGCAAAAACTAATTTATTCACTCTCCTGTTGGGCAATTTCAAGTCGATTTTACTTGCGAAAACTAATGTATTCATTGTCATGTGCGAGCAGTGCGCATTTCTCTTCCGCCATCCTAGTTTATCAGACGATGCCTTCGGCTAAGCACCTACTTGTAGTCTTCTTTCGATTATGGACACTGTTCATTGATGTGCTTAATAAAGACGTCTGTGTGTCTCCTTGTGGGTGCGTCACATTTAAAAGTTATCTTATGCCTCAAATATATTTTGCTTTCACTGTCGAGGGAAATTGACTGTTTGCATTTTCGGTAAAGATTTGGCGAATTAGAACCGCGGGAATTGAACAGCAATTCCGCACCAAATTTTATTGAGGCATGATGTACCTTTACTTGTGATGCATTGGATGCATCATTTCATATATACACCGTCCATTTGGCGCGCGCTTCTTAAAATTTACATGGCGGGGATTATTGCACGGAGCAATTGATGCAGGCAATCGGTGTCTGTTTTCTTTCGCGAAGGCTCTAAAAGCGTAGTCGGTGTATTTTGAAATGTTTGTAGCCTTTAGCTTTTTAGTGAAGGACTTCTAGTTTGATGCGCGAAGACTTTGATATGATGTACATGAATATGTAATATGCAGTGTAACCTGTTAAATAATTAAAGATGACAAGACCATAATGCTTTTCAAACTTTATTGACGTCACATTCAGAGTGTATATAAGTAAATTTTCCGGTAGGGGAGGTTGGTCGGGGTTAGCGGATAGCTACAACTATGGTCAATTTTTTTTGCTTACCTAATGAGGTTAATAATCGGACTTTGAAACAGCAAGAGCAATAGAATTGTACTAGTTCTGTAGTAGTAGTACTCTTGTACTACTACACTGTTACAACTACTATTACTATTACTACTTCAAAGCCCATCCGAGATCCTAGTAGCAAGCAAAGTAAACTGAAGCAGAGGCTCTGAGAAACAGAAAGCTTACAACGCGAAGAAAAAATATTTTGCATTGCATCCGTTCACGAAAAGTTCGGCGCCTGAAGTTGGCATAAGTCTTCAGCCAAATAAAGAATATTGGAGTCAAAATGAAAGACGTTTCTCAGAGCTTCCCATTCTAAATAATTTTTAAAATAAGGAGGTAAAGTATTCCCTTGCTTTTAATAAACACGTGCAATATGAGATATGGTTGTTGAATCACTGGAAAATCATAAAGGTAGAATAGAAGTTTTAGCTTCGTACCAAATTGTTCAAATGGCTGCTATTTAGCCTGCAAACCCGAAGTCAGAATGTAAAGAAAATCTGTGCAATTAGCAAAACAACGCTGCAATTTGACCATCGCAAAGTTCCATTTGAAATTTGCGAATAACCAATTGAGCAAGATTCCTATCTTGAACGCAAATTCCTATTTAAAATTTGCCGAGATAAAAATTTCTCTAGTTTTCTCGTTCCTATTTTAGCATCGCAAAGATCCACTTGAAATTTGCGATCATATTTTCAGTGATTCGAAAGAAACAACCACATCCCATTACATGCACAAATCAAGCATACTAAAATGACTGCAATGCCATTGACGCGAAACTGGACACGATAAAGAAACCACGGGAGAATCCGTTTCGTAAGAGAGAGAGAAAAAAAAAAAAAAAAAAAAACACTCCGTTCGCTCAGCTTGCATTTGAATATGAAATCAGATACTCTAGCTCAGTTAAACTCTGTATTTACACACTCTCGTAAGCGGGCAGTTCCAATTGCCGTAAATTATCGTATGGTACACTAAATATTCCCCCTCGATATTTGTGAATTGCGCCGAACTTGAGATACAAAAAAGATAACTATTTTTTGTCAAGAAACAATTGGTTGAGTATCACGTGTTTGGTCTCCGAGGAAAACGTTTGCGGCAAAAAAAAAAAAGAAAAAAAAAAACGAGAAACTTGATTTCTAAATTATTGGAAGATCTTGCTAATTTCGTGTTCTTCGCTAAACAGAAAGGACAAAATCCTTACGGACCATATCTGATAAACCACTAAGAGGATAGTTCAGGATATTTTTCAAGCCCTGTGACTTGTAAATCGAAACCGAGTTCAAATTTTTGCAGGCTTCTCGACCTAAATTCTCCGTCAGAATCTGCAGCACTGACCTGAATGTTTGCGTTAGCCACAAAAATGACTTTGAATCTCGCGGATTTGCAGTTGTACATGGCTAATTTGATTTGAAAAGTTAAAAAAATTAGTTCTTTCGCGATCTCTAATGTTCACAAGTTGTACTAAAGCCGGTTCGTGTAGAAAATCTCCGTTTGAAAATCTATCTTGTTCCTTTCAGTAACGGCTTGTTTGCAGTCATTTAAAGTAAGCTTGGCTAACTACGAAATGAGGTGTCTCGATAAAACATACTAAAAGCACTGACTTCTCAGCAAATCCAAACGAAATTTTTAAATATTAAATAGACAAATGCCCCGCGTGTCAAACGAAATCTTCTGACAAGAGAAAAAACGTGAACCCCGAAACGTTATCGAAACACCTCGACTCGTTCAATAACGAATATACAAGGCTGATAGGTTCCATGCATCAAAAAAAATTACTGCTCTGGAGATGGGCAATTTGTTTGACGTAAAGAAACGACGCGAAGCGTCGAATTTAATCCACTTTGTTGACAGTAGTATAGCCGATAGTTTTATCAGCACGGAAATGCATGGTATCGATCAGCCTCAATAAATCTGTAGCAAATTAATCACAGCAGTAAACCTTACTTTGCAGTAGTCTAGCGCTTGTCCTTGCAGGAACCATGGCTTGTTACTATGCATGGTAGTCCATTCCAGTCCACTGCAGTCATTTTCCATTCCATCCTGATCGTCATTTGAGCTCTGTGTGAAAAGGAACGCACTCTGTAAGCTAACAATGTCTTTTGGCTGGGTTAAATGTAGATGTACTGTACTGACTGACATGAACCTCTGAACCTATAACGCGAAAGCAGTGAACTCGAAACTCACCCGGCATAATTCGACTCGAAGCTTGACAGTGTAGTTCGCTCTGTTGCCGTCTATTCTGCCACTTTATCTTTGCCCTGGAGTCCAAGAACACGTTCGGTCAGCTAACCCATCTTCTTGGCAAAAGAAACAACAGGAATGAACACGAAACGTACCGAATACTTCGAAATTCGACAACAACAACAACGTGGAAATAATAATATACAGAAGAAAAAGGTGTGAAAACTAAGTTTCTTGCATACTCTATTAATTACGTCACAGTCTAGTACACAGACTCACCAGGGGGAAGGGGAGGGGATACCGTGACGTTGTAGATGCGCTGTTGTAAGACTGAGCGAGGGGCTTCACTGGCGGATGGGCCTGAAATGAAGATCAAAAAATTTTAACGCTTTTGTTCATCATTTCGTGCTACAGAGTATTTTTGAGTTAATATATTGCAAGCCTCAAGTATAAAAAGGGGTATAAAGAAGATGGATTTCCAACAAATCTGTCTATTATAACGTACACATTTTCTCAGTCCCTTGCACTTTGTTACACTGTACATGTATATTGGGGTTTGCAATATGTACCATTTAAGAGTAAATGTAAGAACTGATCAAAATCCAGCATAAGTCAAAACATAGAAATTCTTCATATTTTTTCATAGGTAAGCCTTAATAAGAAGCAAATGAAGTGTGGTACCAGTTTTCGTAAAGAGTGCTTCCTGGATGTTACAGGAAATCAAAGCAGCAAGGCAGCTGTAAGCTCGTGAATTTGTAAAAAGTATTTTTGCGGGAGTTGGTATTAGTGGTACCTCAAGATCACAATTTTAGGTATGGGCAAGTTCGCATCCGTCATTCCGCGGTCCTCCAATTTTTATGCTATTCGCATTTCTTCGCTAGTGCCGTCACACATTTATTCTGATTATATAAATAATCATGAAAATAATAATTTGCCCACGAGGGTGGAGAGGGGGGTATATAAGTCATTTAGGTAAGTGGTATCATTTCAGCATTTTTAGTCTGAAATAGGATATCGATTTTGGAATAGGGTAGGATTTTGATATTTTGTCTAAAATAGAGTCGAAAATTGCATATTTTGGTCTGACAAGGTCGAAAATTGCAATTTTTGATCTGAAAACGGTCATTTTGCAAATGGAAGAAAACACAGGGTGGAAATCGATGCAAAAGAAAAAAGTCTCTAAAACAGGTCTTAAATAGTGTATACATTTTTGAGTCAGGTCTGAAACAGGGTATACATTTTTGGAGTCAGGTCTGAACTAGGGTATAGAAAATCAGATATTTTGGTCTGAAATAGGGTAAGGGTTTTCAGGACTGGGTGGCACACTCCCACCCAAAAATTATGATAAATACCCCCCCCCCCCCTCCCTGGGGTTTTTTCGGTACTCCCAGTGGCAGTTTGTTTAGGTGTGCAGAAAATTCATGCATGTAACAAAATAGCACTCTGATACTCTGTGACTGAATTGCGATTTATACATAGGATGTTTCTGAATCATTCAAAGTTTTATGGGACCAACCACTAAATAGTATATTCTAATTTTGGGGGCAAGAAATGTTTTTCCCTGTGAGCCTAAAAATATTTTACATTGTGATGACTAAATCCCCATAAATGATGTCATAACAACACAGCAAGTCTTGAGCACATGCAGAAAGCCAAAGAAATGTTTATCCTGGGTCTCCCCTCCAAACCAATCTATGCAATCCGATTACAACATGGCATCTAATCTTTCAGAAACAAAGCTGTTTTCTGATGGCCTATAGGAAAAATATTGTGGCAGACTGGACATGCAAAGAAACTCTTTCATTTGATTTTTGCTCTTTTCACAGTGTTTTGAAAACAATTCCCTTTTGGCTGCATTTTTTGAATCATTGCATTTTTATCGCCAAATTCGATCATCTGTGCAGACAGGAGATGATATTGATATACACACACAAAAAGATAATGGAACAATTTGGCAGCCTCAGTTTTTTTGAGTTACTACATTTGCTGGTCTTGCAAATGGCCAGGCAACTAAAATCGTACTACCAGCAAATAAAACATCCAACCTAAAAGCTTAATATCGAGCATTATTTTGTTGAAGCTATTTTCAAAGCTGTTGAGGCTGAGCTGCAAAGCCAAAATTGTTCTTCAAATTCACGTTTAGGACAATGTTATGATCAACACTGATATAGAAAAAACACGTCAAAAAATGTGCAACCTGTTCAGCCCTTTGCTGGGTCTTGATTTATAGGGAAAGGTCTCCTGAAAAATGTAGGGAATGGTATTTCCGGGTCACTAAATGGTATTTCCGGGTCAACATTTTACCAACGGCTCACACCTTCGGCGCTTGCACAAAATTTTGTTTGTACATACACCACAAGAAGTGCTTGCTATGCCTGCCCCCTGTTTTTGTTTCAAAATATTGTGCAAAATATCATGGTGTACTGTATGCATTTTTTACTTTCATTGCATATTTCTAGGGATGCTTCACGTAGGACTATGTAAATGCATAGAGTATAGTGCAACGACTGTTGACTACTGTTACCAATCACCATGAGCAGGTTGTTAACACAATAAAAAAAAAGAAAAATATTAACCCTGTGCAAACTATGACTCCATCATTGCCCTTTCAGGGCACAAGTAATTTAAGCCTCATTTACTTTACAAACGACACTTTATTTCGGAAGACACCCCACAGCGCTGATGGGTACAGCTGGAATACAGATGGGTACAGCTGGAATATTGATCTATGCATTTACAATATCAGGTTGAGCAATTTTGATATTGGATAAATGTCACTTTTGCAAAAGTCGGTTTTGAGGGATTTTCGGCTAATACAGGCTTTCAATTTTTCCGACCATAAAATTCAGTACATGTATCTGAAAACCAACTAGGCCCTGGTTTGCTCTAAAGATTGTTCAGACACAAAAATTCGATGGAATACAATTTGTGACTCTTATGTGCCAGCCGTTTGATCGATTCTGACTGAGATTTGTAACCCTTTTATTCTCCCAGGCATATAGAATGGAAAATGTGTCAAGCAAAAACTCACCTTCATATATTTCCTGCGAGGATCCGTTTTTCGCTGAGCGACTATTTTCTTTGCTTGATTCATTGCCGACGGTGTGACACTTTCATCTAAGCATATTCGAGTCCCTGGCCATAATTTTGTCGCTAACAATGCAGATATTAGGAAAACTATTGGCCCTTTTTTCAGTTCAAACCGAGAATTGTCAGCAGAGCCCACGGTTAGTACTTGGTGTAACCCTGTTATAGTGTATCCCAGTTTGGGAGTCCGCTGGTCGAACGCATCCAAAGGTGTGGAGTCGAGTCGTACCGAGCATAATTTCGTTCCCCGAGCATAATTTTGAGCATAATTCACGATTTTTACAAGCACTGCCGGCAGGCATAATTCGCCAATTTGCGAGTATAATTTATCCAAGCCATACTTTATGTATGTGTCCGTTGATTTTAGAATATACCGCTGAGTATGAGCTGTATGGCTGGCTCATTTCTCCAACAGGCCTTTGCGGTGCTAGTGGAGCTCAGCCCTTCTGTGCCTGCCATATCCAACATGGCCGCCGAATCTGCTGCTCAGGTATAGTTTTATGATGAACAGAATTTACCCGACAAGCAGAGACATTCATTAGAAACGAAAGAGAAAATCTAGGGGCATATAAGCTTTTTCTTCTAAGGGCATTTGTAATTATTTTTCTGAAATCTGGGTGTAAATATTCCACAGCTATTTGCGCGATTGGGTTCCAAGCAGAATTTGGAAGGGCTGGATTCGTGTCTTTTCAGTGACATCTCCAACGGCCTACAAGCGGGAAATGTGGTCGAATTTTACGGCAAAGAAGGCTGTGGAAAGACTGAGATGCTGATTCACTTAATTGCCAACTGTATCCTGCCAAAAAGCTGGAAACATTTAACACTTGGCGGCAAAGGAATCTGTGTTTTCATGGTCGATACAGATTATCACTTCCAGCTCCTTCGCCTGGTCTCCGTTTTAGAACACAGAATCCTGAACACCATTAAACAGAGCGGAGATGTATCAGAGAGTGTTGAGGGCGATGTCTCCGATCGAAGCGAGATTCCCGAAAAGTACCGTGGCTTCGAAGAATTTATAAAGTCGTGCTTGACTCGCTTGTACATCGTTCGCTGCAGCAGCAGCATTCAACTTCTCGCTACGCTATTGTCGTTGGAAAACCTCATCGCCACAAAACCGGAAGTGGCTGTGTTAATGATTGACAGCATAGGCGCATTTTATTGGCTTGACAAATGCTGTGGGGGAGAGAGTCAAATGGACCAAGAACTTAATCTTAAGAAGACAGTTGACGTTCTGCAAAAATACGTCAAGGAATACCACCTTGTATTGATTGCAACCAAACATGCAATATTTGGATCATCAGAAAAGTCTCACCACGAGTATTTGTGTCCTGCGTGGCGACAACTTGTGGACTATCGCTATGTGTTTGATAGAGACAGCACTGGTCATGTCACATCAGCAGGAGCAAGGCCCTCGTTTTCTGCTTGGAGACTTTGTCGTCCTCAAACAAAGGCTCACAGATTTTACATACAGGAGGATGGAGTTAGATTCATTTAGTTTATGAGTCAATAAAGCAGTTCACTACATGTACAGTACAAGGGGGGGTTGCATAGGGGTCATCAAGTCCACTGATGTGCACCAGTTTTGTATCAAATCTGCAGTCAAAGGCCTCAACATTAGCCAGTGAAAGTGATATACTGCAAGATCCATGATCTATACTCTAAAATAGGAAATCTGAAATCTGCCAAAATCTTAGATAAATATGTAAGCCACCACATTATGTATTTTATGAAATACATAAAATAGTAGCTGCAAAATCCAAAATCTAAGCACATACTGTGGCCAAATCCATCGCAGACTTATTCACCCACACCCCCCCCCCCCCTCCCCTTAGAAATATAACAGTGTTTGCCAGACTGTTTGCTTACATTCAAGTTGGTCAGACTATAATATATCAATTCTCCTAACACTACTCCTATGCTAGAGCTCTCTAGAGTCTCAAAATAATCTTTGCTTATATGACACACATGCTTGTATGTTACTTTGAATACAGACAATACATTCTCAACAACTCATTGCATGCATTGATTGTATTACTGCACAGTGTTCTTCCCAAAGAGAGGCGCTGTGGCGCGCTAGCATTTCTAAGCACCGCTCTGGTTGGTCTGGAAATTTGATTAAATCCTTATCGCATCTTCTAAGCACTTTTCAGTTTTAATCCAAACATGAAATTATGGAAAGGTGTATACAGGGCCTTACACTTAGCAGCAACTTTTCTCAACAAGAATAGCAAAAAAAACAAAACAAAAAACAAAAAAAAACAGACACACAAGACTGGTGTGACTCACCACTAATAACCAGTACCACAAGATAATATACACAATACAGCTTTTTAAAACATTTCAAGGAGTTTCATTGTATTTCAGGATATTTATTGCTCTGATGACAATACCAGAACTTTTTTTCTTAACAGGTCAAACAAAATTTACCAAAAGTACAACCAGTCAACCATCTGCAGCTTACTGAGTTATTCATAAAAGATTTTGATTAAACACAACAAGCTATGATGAAATATTGTTTTTCTTGTTTATTGTAAGATGGTAAACTTACTGTGTTATTTTAATTTATAGCACAAATTTTTCAGGATTAGAGTACACCAAAACCTTCTCTAAATAAAGAAAAAAGTTTGGTGAAATGTTAAGTGCATAGTCTTCATGTTTACTACACTAGAAGTGTCCTAAAGTATGGTGAATTCACAGAAAGTATGCCAGTGAAGCTGCTGTCAGGAAAGAGCTGAAGAACACAAGCCATCCAGACTTGTAGAGAGTTGATATGGTGAAGCCATGCCCCATATCCCAGGCCTGAGGGTGAAGCAAACAGGTTTAGAACCAGGAATACAGTTTAGTATTGTTACCACAATATTCTGTAAATATCCCAGGGCTTATACTTTTAGTTTCATTCAAAATAAACTTTTCTTGGGCCGATATTTGGGGAGGGCTTAATTTTGGGAAGGGAGGGGGTTATTATTGAAGGGAACTTTGCGATTGAAAAGAGTTCAAGGCTATATTCAGTTTCGTAACAGAATGCAGAAATATATTTGGTTCATATGGGTAATTGGTATAAGCACATGGGCTCACAGGTGGAAGGTTAATCATCAGACAGATTTTTGCATCTAAGATGTGGAAGGCTTAATTTGACAAGAAATTGTGAGATTGCTGTGATAGTTGCTTTCATCCAAAACACAATAGATCATGACATATTATAAAGAATAGAGTGTGCAAAAGTGAGCAACAATGTTCTTGACAGAAATATAAAAAGCTATTGTTCATACCAAATGTCTAACACCATTGGCTGAATGGTAACACAAAGGCCAAGCCAATAGAGTCTTGAAGCCCAAGATGGCAGCGGGGGGTATGTTGAGGTTCTTGATGAGGTTCAGATAGTGCTCAAAGTTGTCAGGGAGGACAAGAGCACACAGTGCAAAGCCAGTGGTCACTGAAACACAAAGCTTAAGTTAACCCTTTCACTCCAAAGCTCAAAATGTTAATCTTAAAAGAAGAAAATGAACGAGTGATGTGAAGCGAAATAACTTCCTTCTTACCACAGGTCATAGCAACTCCTGTTCCCCGGTGGGTGATTGATAACATGGACGTCAGCTGAGGACTAAACCAACATTATACTACCTCAAAAGCTTGTTTTTGGCAGAACAGTGTCACATCAAGCTTGTGGAAAAAAGAAGGATTTTCCGATTGTTGCTTTGTGAGACCATAAATTCTGTCTGCAAAACCAAGCTGACAAATGACTTCTATGATGCCATAGGCTTTGTCCAGTATTGGAATTTAGCTTTCAAAAATCAAGAAGTAAAACAAAGGAAAGACCATTCTTTCATGATTTCTGATTGGTCATTCTTGAGAGAGCCCATGCTGTCATGGAAGTCATTTGTCAACTAAATTTAACAGACAGTATCTTTTGGCCTTATAAAGCAACAGGTGGAAAATCCATTTGTTTCCCATGTATTGCTGGCCAGATTAGAACTTAAAAGACCTTTCGACTTTCCTCAACGCTTCGTTCAAAGTGTACAAAAGACACTGCAAACTCCCACCCCCCCCCCCCCCCCCCCCACCTCCTCCACTGCAAAAAATTCAGAGTAACACCACTTAACTTTTTTATCACATAAATTCACGACAGCATCCAAACTGGACAAATGGCAATCTTTTATACAATCTCAATTTAAATCGATGGTTTACGACTCTAACAATGTTCTTCTGACGAGTGACTGTCCGCACGTCTTAATAGTATTTACCTGTAGATAGTCAAGTGTGGTGACATGGGTCTTTTTAGACGTTCATTTTTCATCCAGAAGTCCTCTTTTGCACTCGAAGAGCTAACTGATGGTGCACTACAGTGTTCAAAGGAAAGAAAAACATTGAAATGAAGAAGATCAGGGGCTCGAGTACCTGACAGTAGAGTACGTTCTGTACCTTTGCATCAGAATACATGCTGGTCGCAAAGTTCTTGATGTCAAGGCTAGGGAGAGTCTCGAAGTACTCCTGTTGACAAGGAAGAAAAGTTAGCTCGCCTGAAGTACGTGAATAGCTAATATTCTTCGACATCGATCGGGAACTCACCTCAAAAGCATCGCCATCTTGGCAAAACTAATGCCGCAAAGGTTTCTGGGAGTCACAAAGGTGGACCGGACTCTTGGCTCGTGAACCATCGGAATTACACGACCCACATTACAGCGAACCGTTCACATGGGGAATCACTGCGATTAGTTGGTGCGCCCAGCCCCTGGTTTCCAAGATAAATTTTCTCTATATTAACGGGAATTAAATTGGACGACAAAGGCCCCGTTTACATTTGAAAACTATTTCGGATCGATACAAAGTATCCGAATACAAGGTTCCCACTTTCAATTCCGGATTCTTTTTTTCTCCGGATTCACTAAAAATGAAACCGGATTCACAAAAACTAGTGTAAACGCTTTTATAAATCCGGAAACAAATGTCTCGAATCCGGATAAATTCGCTCTAGTGTAAACGGGGCCAAAAGCTCGCGCAAGGCGCACGAGCGTCCAGATTGCGTCATCACTACTTTGGTGACGTCAACAAAGTGCTGAAACAGAATGAGATAGTCCTAAGTCAACTAAAATGGTTTGGATCGTACTTCTGGCTGTCGCTGTTTTGGCCATAGTTATAGTGTTGTCCATATTAGGACTCAGAATTTTTGCGAGGCTTGACTACAACTATGCTGTGTTTTCGACGCCATCGCTGTCTGGGCGCCATACGTCGACCTTGGAAGACCGACCGAGCAATGTGCACAAAATTCGACAAGAGGGCGGCACTGACCAGTACGAATTTCTGCGCCGTCTTGGCTACCAGCTCGGAGAAACGCTAGGAACAGGAGCCTACGCAGTTGTTAAAGAAGCCTATTCGCGCAAGTTAAAGAAAAACGTCGCGATCAAAATCGTGGACGCCAGACAGGCTGCGCCCAAGATGGCTGACAAATTTCTCTGGAGAGAGATCGAGGTTTTGAAGAGAGTGGACCATAAAAACGTAATACGGCTGTATGAAGTGATTGACTCCGGGCCGAACCTCTACATCGTCATGGAACACGCCCCAAACGGTGACTTACTGCAAGCACTTCAAAAGCGAGGATCCATCAACGAGAATGATGCCAGGAAAATTTTTAAGAAAATTTTAAAGGGAATGCTCCACTGCCACAGGAAAGGTTAGTGATAAGTTAGTGATATATATGTGCGTACTTTTTATTTTATGTAATCAATTGCGCTATCCCACCACAAAAGCCGCTTTCACACTTATGCGCTGTTCGCGATACTGAGATATTTTAGCGGACCACATGACGATAAAGCTTATCGGACAGAATGAAGAACTGTTTTCTTCGGACATGATGCACTTATGCAGAAACAAAACCAAGCTCAGCAGAGAGATTTACTTGACAGACTGCGCATGACTGTGAAAGTGGCTTAATCATTGGAAGGTTTCAGCCGAACATATGAAAAGACAGCAAAGATAACTTTTCAACTTTCTTCGCTTCGGCTGTTTCCTCTCAGTCAGTGTTACTCATCCGTTTATTCGTTTTTACCAGGTATAGCTCACAGAGATCTGAAACTGGAAAACATCCTCTTAACGAGGAAGAATGATCCAGTGGTCACCGACTTTGGTTTCGCGCGCTTTGTTGGCAACAACGTGTCATCTCAGCGCACGCGCAGTAGAACATTCTGTGGTTCGTACGCCTACGCGGCCCCGGAAATTCTGTCAGGTGCGTACACGCATGCGCAGATTCGGGAGTATTGGGGAATAAAATTGCTCATTGTGAAAATGCTAGAGTGTAACCAGTCGGTATAACTTGCTATAAATAACGCATAGTTCGGTCGGTAAGCGCATAGTTATAATTAGAACCATGGAGGGCGAAAGGCCGTTTTGATCAGTTTTCAGTCATGCAATAATCTGCCCTTTTGTGTTACATGTTTTGTGAATAGTGATTTAAGTGCTGAAGGTAAGGCAACGTTTACACGATATAGTAGTTAAGACGTCTACAAGATCATTGGTTACAAAACGATCTCTTCTCTCCCCGATCTCCAGGAATCCCATATGACGCAACCAAGAGTGACGTGTGGAGCCTAGGGGTGGTGCTGTATTCTCTGGTCTGCGGTTGCTTCCCTTACGATGATTCGAACAAGAAAAAGCTGCTCAATGACACTACAACCGGGGTACTGACGTATCCCTTAACGGGTGCTAGACTCTCTGTTCAGGCAAGTCTCGGTTCGAAAAGTTCATGTGATGATGGTGGTGATGACGATAATAATGACGACGATGATGATAATGACGAGGGTGACAATGATAACGGTGGTGATGTTGATGGCGAGGACGACGGGGACGACGACGACGACGACGACGACGACGACTGATGATGGTGATGATGATAATGATGTTCCGACATTGGTCATACTGTAACTATGCAGAAGCAGTCACTCATTTGTATCGGAAGTAAAAATATTCTCTACTGTGCAAAAGGGTACTAAGTGATTCACACATTTTTTTCTCAATCCAGGTGAAAGATTTGATAAAGCGGATGCTGGCGCCAAACTTAAACGAAAGAATAACTTTAGAAGAGGCGATAAAGCACCCCTGGTTGAAAGGGAGGAAGCTATCGTCCCTTGTCAAAGACAGCAAGTTGTCGTTTCTCCACATTGACAGACACTCTGCGGAAAATTAAGTCAGAAAAGCTTTTGATCCAAGATCAAGGAAGTGAGATAGAAGAAATACGTTGTAGACATTCCAAAGCTCAGTTTCATATAAACTCTGACATGTTCGCAGAAAATAATAGAGGCCATGGTATTCATCTGATGTGATCGTCACTGAGCTGATACAATTGTGCTTGGGACAAATGTTCAACAAAAGGCACAGTTCATCAACCACACAAACAGTAAAATCATGACCAAGAAGTCGTTACCAGTCAGCCAGCTTTTTAAGTCTCAGACCACCAGAAAACTTGACAGTCTATTATTTAATGTGCTTCTTAGTCAAATCGTGACAAGTCTTACTTATTTGGCTCAACAAACAGCAATAAAATCACTATGCGCATATTCTATATGCGTTGAACAAAACATCAGTAAATGCATCCTGGTATATGCTCAACGTCTGCTATATAGTATTGCATTACTTGTACCACATGCCTATAAATCACAACATTAACTGTATTAGTGTATCAGAGTCGTTTTCGGATGACTATCGAAAGTAATCGTGCGATTCCCTTGGTCAGTGCGATTCGCAATATAAAGGTTATTACACGGGAAGGAGTGCAATACGGCGGAGTATTTTTACGAGTCGGTTTTATTTTTTCGAGCCTGCTTCAGGCAAGAAAAAATAAAACTGACGAACAAAAATACAGCCGTATTGCACGACTTTTCGTGTAATAAATTGTTTATTATACGACAAACGAAGCAGGGCAAACATTCTCGCCGCTCGCAAAATGGAACAAAAAAATGACGCGTTCGTAAACTTTGCTTGCGAAAACTGATCACGTAAGCTAATAAACCAGTTGATCTGGTTCCTGACGAGTGCAATACGCTCCCATCTTTGCACTCGTTTTGGCCCGTATTTGCACTCGAAAATGTGAAGTCGTGTAATAATTTGGCCTATAGCTCAAAATTTATACATTAGTTAATATTGTTATGCTTTTTCTAGTGGTGTGTCTTATGTTTGTGTTTGGCTAAGCGTTAAACGAGCTGTTATTGCTGTCTATACGGATAAAATGACAATTTTGCAAACACGGCTCTCTCCCGGGTACGAGGTTTGTTAAGCTGGCAAATAGAAACCAGAAACGTCTCAAGGGGAGACCATCTTTCTCGTTCTATACACACATTGAACTCCGAAAGATAAAAAATAAAAAAACAAAGCAAAATCAAAACAGCAAGCATCTGAAGCCGAGGCCCCGCGAACAAGACTCAAACCTTGGCAGAGCCTTCCATCTCACTGACCAGCTGTTCCATGGGTATATCAGTCATCCTAATTGTCACCAGGTCCCTCAATGTGGCGGCAGTTCCGCGTCTCACCGCATCTTCTGTGGTGTTGGAGTGACAGCGGCGACACCAGTGGTAGCAGCAACACATAAACGTGAACAACAGGGTTGTCGACAGAATCGGAAGAAGAATTTGAAGCAGTTGTGGTAGACTGTAATCGGACTCCGGCGGCAGGAAGGAACCATCTGTTGGAAAGTGAAGTACACAAAGAAATTCCGCTTAAATGCTGGTATAAAAATAAGAACCTGGTGGGTTCATGTATTTACTGCTGTTTGAGATGCAAAGAAAGTATTATTCTCGATCCTAAACCCCAAATAGAGTTAATCTTATGAAAATTGACTTGAGACCTCGTATTTTTTTTGGTTTGGCCTGATGACATTTACCACTGATAACCGTGGGTGTGTTTGAGTGACAGCGGAACGCTTCTCACCTGTATCGTCACACTGCTCATAGGCTTGGAATTCGCAGTTGGCCTTGGAAAACAATCCATACATCACGGTTTTCCTCACAGGGAATCTGTTCCCTCCGTCTGCGAGATCCCCTCCGACTAAAAGTTCCACCTAAAAAGAGAGACGTTTAATTTCCAATGCACCGCACCCACTGAATAACTAGTGTCTGCATGCTAACAAACCCACAAGTTTGTCATCTAAGATGCATGTTGTAGTTTTACTCAGTTGACTTCTTTGTTCCCTGTTTTTCACTGTCTGCCTCGCTGTCCATTTCTCTGTCTCCATCCTTTGTTAATGCTTCTATCTTTTCTCTATTTCTTCACTTCCTCCGACGAAGGGCCAACGCTCGAAACGTCATGTCTAACTTCTTAATGGCGTCTAGATAATGACTGTAAACTGATTGCCAATAACACGGACAACATCGACCTTTAGTCGATCTTCTCTTCTCTTGTCACTATTATCGGGGAGTAATGTTTATTGTTAACATACTTATAGTTAAGAATATGTTGTCATTGATCCACTTTAATGCCAATTTGCCCCAGCACTCAGGGTTTCCTTTTAAATGTACACTCAAGTACTACGGCTAAAACAAGAATGAAGACTGCTCAGTAAAATAAAACCTCTTCTCACCTTCACCCAAAACAAGCCACAGCGATCAGTGAGAGAAACTCGCAGGTTCACCCCAACATGCAGAAACCCTTCCCATTGCATGTTAGGAAAGCCTGGCAGCTGGACTGTTTCAACCCCAGGGTCACTGAACATGTGCCAATAACGAGAGCTCTCATCCGGGATATTCACAATAGATGTGGTAGCCACCATGCCGTCGCACCGGTAGATATTGACTGTCAGTCTCAGGCTCTGCGCCGTGAAGTTCAGTGCGCATGTGACGGTCGTGCAGTTCTTGTGAGTTGAGCAGCCGCTGACTGGATACACTTCGTGGCAAGTTTCGGCGTTGCTTTGGTTTCCAGCAGCAGCTGTCAAGAAGAGAATTACTGTACTATTGGAGCCATTTTCAGATGATTGTCGAATTAAACGCGGGTGATTGCTTCGGTTTAGTGCGCATGCTCGCTCTCGGATTTGTCCATTCAAGTTTTGTCGCATTTTGGCCAATCAGAAGCAAAAACAAATTACCTGATGTGATCTTCTCACGCAAACAAGCAAGTGCATGACGATGGCGTTTCAAGTACGTGCTTAACTTTGGTGCCATGGACGGCTAGTTTCGCATAGATCTAAATCAAAGGTGACTTACAAATTTATAAATTATCCTTGGATGAAATTTTATGAGTCACAAATACTTTCCCCAGATTCGATAATTAGCTGGTAACCATAGAAACAACTGTATTTGGAAAGCTGTTAGTCAACATGCACTTGACCTGCCATGCAAATTCGAAATACAGTGGATTCTATTTCATGACTTCGTCCAGGGCCACACGCAAATTCGAATACGCTTTTTTATAATGATGAACTTCAGGCACTGGTAAGCACTCGCACATTATTGACAGCCACTGGGCTTTTTATGCATAAAATGCGTCCCCCTGAGCAAGATAATGTTTCGTTCGGAACGTGTAAGTGGCTTTTTGTGCACACTGATAAAGTACTGTGAACGCAATCTTTCAAGAACATTACATGAATTGATAGTTCAGGGAGCTTTTATCTATAAGCAAGTTAAGTAAAGTAAAGTAATGTCGTACTCCGTAATGAGTAATCTATCGGTAATAAACTGAAAAGGACTGATAAATTAATGAAGTTGACCACTTTCAGGAATTTAGAATTAAAGGTCTAACTCTCAGTGAAACGAAAACACGCGAGACCTTTAGCATAGTAAGTACACTAACCTACTGCCACAAACCGTGCCTAGTAATGCCAGAATCTTCTTAAGGGGTACTGTTTTCCGTCGCCATTCCACAGTAATTACGACAATAAAGCCAAACTTACCAACACAATTGAAGTCCGTTCCAAATGAGAACAGCAAGACAAAGGACAGAACAGATCCAAGCATTGTACTCGTGTGCAGCTCAAGAGGTAAAGAAATAATTCTGAAATGGACGACACAACTAAAAGTTTATATGAGCAAGCATACATTGTCCTGCAGCTCTGACGAAGACCTAACGCTCTGGTTTCACGTTTCAAGCAATGTTTGGCACATTTACAACAACATTTAGTATGATAAAATCACAACAATACGGACAGCAAAGATGGACGACCACAGCAACCGACAAAAAAATAGAACAAGGGGCAACGGACGCAAATACTTCTTCAGGCCATATACGCAGCAATTAAACTTATTGTGTACTGTCTTGGGTCTGCGCTCTTGTTCTGTTTATATGAAAGTCTAAGAAGCGAACTATCGTTACTTTGTATCGAAACGAACACAACTTGTGTTGAACGCATTTTTCTTGTAAAGCTGGTAGAAATGCGCACGATGTGGTTTTCTGATGAATGTCAACTCTTTGGAGATTTCCTGGCAGTTGCATCATAAGAATGACGTTTGCTTGTTTCATAAAAGTCTGTCAATTGTTAACAACTTTTGGAGGACTCAACGACAGTGTGCACGCACGCACTAAAATGAGCGCACTCAGATTCTCCAGTGACACCTGCCAAGAATGCATCTTCTCCGAGCGCAAAAACAAATTATTGGCCGGACACAATTGAAACAATTTCCAACTATTAATTGGGCAAGTCATGGCGTCTGTCCGTATTCTTAGCAACATTGATAAATACAGACTTGTTAGATGCTAAAAAATCTGCTCGGAAAGGCCATCAATTATTTACAGAACAGGCTGTGCCATGACACGAGATCACATTGAAAAAAAATCTTTTTGGAACCGACAAATCTTAGATGATTGCTAAAACAGTCCCACTCGAGAAAACCCCTGCAATGCACACTATATGCGGGCAGCGACAAATTTGATACCGCTTACCTTTCAAGCCGCAGTTGTGCGTTCG
This sequence comes from Plumapathes pennacea, assembly GCA_964036295.1. NCBI lineage: Eukaryota > Metazoa > Cnidaria > Anthozoa > Antipatharia > Myriopathidae > Plumapathes > Plumapathes pennacea. The sequence continues at coordinate 8,206,412 of OZ038466.1, read as the reverse complement.
ATCTCATCAAGGTACATGTCGTGATAAGACGCGCACTACTAAGCTCCAACAGTAAAACGTCACGATTAGACACCGTGACGCACAACTGACGACCAATGAACGCGAGGACTGTGAACATCAGCACAATTGTTAACTCGAAATTATATCAAGTTTTCAACCTTCTGTAAACAGTCTAACGTGAGCAAAAAGATCTCTAGAGTATCTCTTGTGTGTGGTGAATCAGCATCAGGTTGATGTGGGAGACTATCTGAGCGCTGTAGAAGTAAGTGTTAGCTGACGTTTCAAGCGTTAGCCCTTCGTCGGATGACGTACTGTCTCCATAACTCCCCACTCACTTTCAGCTTGCCTACATCACAAAAATTCTCACTTGCGCTGTAGCCGTACCATGACGGAGAGCTAAAAACGCTCGAACGTCAGTTAAAATTTACTTCTACGACGTTCAGATTTCCCACATCAATCTTAAGGCTGGTTCACACGAGTAAAGCAAGCGCAAGCGACCGGTTCACACGATAAAAATTGTAAAGCAAACGCAAACGCAAGCGCAAGAGAATGGAAAAGTTTTCATTCTCTTGCGCTTGCGTTTGCGCTTGCTTTACCGTGTGAACCAGCCTTTAGCCTGGTTACTTTATTCAACATACGTTTTTCACTGTGCTGGTACAGTTGGACCAATCTAGTTCTTACAAGTACTAGCATTTCATTATTTCTTCTGTGGCTTGAAATTTCTCAGTGAAAAGGGCAATGCTTCCTTGCGTGAAGCCAATATCGATTTTGTTTGCTTTCTATTTTAATATTTGATGGAAGTATAGTTTCTGTATTGTTATGCTAAACGAAAATACATTCACCAGTTCGTTCCCACATATTTTCAGCTGGCAGCTCACATTTCCATTAGAAGTTTCTATGTTTCATAATAACACGTTAATTAGCAGAGGAGCAATTTTTATACGGGGAGGCTGCACCTAGACTTTAATCCCTTACCCATTAAAATAACATTCTGGGGTCCAAATAATGATCCTTTTAAACACCTCTAGGAAAAATGTGCCCTGTTTTTATGCCTTTGAACAGGAAGGTTTAAAAAAAAAAAAGCCTGCACCCAACTGACTTGGAAATGCGACTTTTAAAAAGGTCTCAATCAAGGGATGGGTTTAGAACCCCCATGAAAGGCCAATACGATTTTCCTTTAACCAGCCGTTTTTTCCGACCCTTTAAAATGACGAAAACTAAAAAGCTTTGTTTCTTTAAACCTATTTTTATACCTGAGGCTAGAAAAAAAGACCCCTTTTCGGCAGAGCCTCCCTATGTAGCCAATCATAGGGACTGACCTCCTTCCCCCCCCCCCCCCCCCCCCAAAAAAAAACCCAGGACTGATGAGAGTAAAGACAAAAACAAGCAGACAGAGACATACAGAAACTAAAATGTTGTCTACTAAAATGGCTAGATTCACAAGATAGGAGAATAACCTACAGGGTCACCACGTACCGACAGATCGACATACTCGACAAACCCATCTCAAATTTCATACAGCACTGAACACAGTATAAACACAAGTGGGCACATATTGCATTTTCTAAATGAATCGATCGAAGATCCAACTGAATGAAGGTTTGCGGCATATTCTAAACAGCAGATTGATCTTTTGTTTGAGGTGTGTTGGGAAAACAAAGCCTGGATAACAATAGCAATGCTCGACATCCGCATGTTCCTCACTCGATACTCGATACACGATGCCCAATGCGTGCTCGAAGAGGGGAACTTACATTTGAGCAGTACTGTACTACAAACAGCCTTTTACAAGACAAGAAAAATTCTTAGTTGGTTTAGTTCATTGAGTTTGTCACTAAAAAAACCTACAGGCATGTGACAGGGGATGGACAGAGTCCCAATTGACAAGCTGACAAATTTTATGCTGACTTTCTGGGTCTACACGTAGTTAACAGATGAGTAACATGCTTTGTCACACATGCTTGTTTCAGAAGCTTTTGGGAATATGTTTAGAAATGACCAAACATGCTTTTTTAGTGCCCCTTTCTATTCCATACAAATTTCTTCACACAAGGAATGCACCTTTACACTTTCTAACACAATGAGTGCAATACAAAGAACTGTATTGCAAGCATTCATTAATTTGTTAAGGGGCCAAATGGGGAATAACAAGAAACAATCATGTCAGTGTTTAGTTCTTTGAATATTTCACAAATCTTGTTCCGATGATTCTTGAAACTTCTTCTTTTTTCTTTTGGATTCTTCCAGATTTTGCTGCCTTCTCTTAAGATCCTAAGTTTCAATAGATAAAAAGGAAATGTTTTTTTAGAGATTGTTATTCAGCATGGACCAAAAGTAAACACAGTGCTGTGCAGTGTTGGTTTGGAACAGAGCCATTTTATGTTAAAACCGATAGATAAAGCCAGTTTTGGCTGATTGTTGAAAGAAATTGCAGGTGATTGCTTTTTGGTTTTGCATTCGCTACACTTTCTGACTGGAACAAACAATTTTAGCAAAACCTGAATGTAAGAAAGCAAGTGGTGATGGCATGTTCTCACACTCAAACTTTGGCTTCCTATTGGTTAAAAGTGTTTCTTACAGCCTCTGTGATTGGTGGTATACTTGCATTGCTCTGGTAGCCCTGGGTATGGCCATCCAGGGTCAGCCCCCCCCCCCCCCCCCCCCCCCTTCCCCCCCCCTCCCCTCCGCCCACACACACAGGATGGCCATGCACTGGTAAGTTGATTAGTCAGGCATGGCTTTTTTCATTGCCTGTTTATAGTGACTTATCAGTATATTGTGCAGAATATAATGCATTTGTTGGCTGGATTCTTGATAATCACTGCTTGCTGAAGTGTAGCTTTCACTGTAGATTCTGCATATTTTTACAAAATCCCTGTATCACCGAGTTTGTGTTCCCTTTATGCACAAGCCCGCTACGGCGATGGATTGCACTGTTGTGATAATTTTAGAGCAGTCATGTCTGTATGATGCAAAAATTTTACAAGCAGGTATCTTACCTCTTCCTTGAGACAACGATTCAAGGCCTCTTTTACATCATTGCATTTTCCAAGAAATTTTGCATAAGGATGCTGCAAATATGAGAATACAACGTATGAGTTGTTTTATTATACACAGACGCACAAAACTGGCCAACCGAATAATACTCTTAACTTCAGCATTAAAATCATACCAACCTCTTCGTGACAGCGATGGAGCTCCTCAATTATTTTGTAACAATCACTGTGTAAATGTGGTGCTAGAGATGGGTGCATGACTCGACCAATCCAAGCAAATGAGAACAAGATTTTCAGCTTCTCGCCACAATAATACAAATAGCACTTCGTGTAAGGCAATGTCAAGCGAGCTTGGCTTAGTAGCCAGGCTGATAACGCGCGGCTACCCAGAAGGACTTGGCGAACATGCTCTTTAGCAGCTCAGTTATGTGCTACGGGTGCCAATCCAAACTATTTTACTGTCCCATGAACGTAACGTTACCAGATTAAAATAATTCCAAATAATTCCGCTTTTTCGAGGATACCGACTCCCCCCTTCTCCCCAGAGGTCGATGACGGCAAAGGAACAAGGGATGGAAGGAGGAAACGCCGTCTAGAAAAACCGTGCGCAACAGTCTGCAACGCAGTTGTTCTTACCGCCCCTGTAAAACAGCAGAAAGCTTCGTTTTTCTATACTCTATTTAAGGGAGAGACTAAGGAGGTTCTGCTTGCAGGGTATCTTTTTATAGCGTGGCTTGAAAAGGGGCCCTTTTCGCCGGGGAGGAGCCTCCCCTACCCATCATTGGGAGTGCCCCGCCGGGGGCGTCGACGACACTTTGAGACAGTTGTGCTGCTGCTTTAGTAAGAGGCGATAAACGCCTTAGAATATCGGGGAAAACTAAGCAACCTAAGGAGAGGCAAAGTTACAAAGACCCAAGGAATAATACTTGGACACGTTTTTGTTCCTTCATCGCGTCGCCGCCGTGCTCTAGTTTGCTCTCTATTATGCTGCGCGATGTGGGGAATTACAAGCAACATTATACGTATTGGGTGGGTGGGGGGGGGGGGGGGGGGGGTAGAACTGACTTGGCCTTTGTCAGTTATGTTTTTCTTTATTTTTTGGATTTCTATGGCACTTTCAATGTTTACAAAGCACGTCGACCCACCACTAGTTTTCAGGCCTAGAGAATCATCATAAGAAGTTTCAATAAGTATCCAAGACACTTGAATGTATCTAAATTTAACTTAAATAATTTAATAGTGCCGCTCTTCTCCAAGTTTCACCAAACTTTTGCCATCAAAAAGGCAATAGAATAATGCACAAACAGTCAAATACACGGACTCGCCGGTCTCAACTCTATAATAAACAATAGTTAAGATGGTTACAAAATAGCCAGGTAATTGACAGAGCCGTGTTATACTGACGCCAAGAAGTTCTCTTCAGAAGCGCTATAGTTCGTTCCCGCGGCACTAATTCTCGGCCGCTGCATTCAATCGTTGAAAAACCAACGCTTCGTGTCATTTAGCACGTGTATCTACAATCAGTGTCAAATGGGACGATTACACATTGATCCGCTCTCCTCAGTCCAGCGTTGGGTGGTTGAGACTTCCACTATGCCTGCACAAGGAGCCAATCTACAGTATAGTACGCTCAATCTGCGAATACTAGTGATAATCATGCAGCACAAAACGCCCCAACCTAGACTTTTGACGGACTGTAGTTCAGTTCGGCCACTAAGATCCTCATGTGGCCTTGCAAGTCAAATAAATGCTGTTTTCTCATCAGCTAGTTCGTCATCAAAGTCAGATTCATTGGCTTGAAAGACTTCGTTGGTGATGTCAGTGACATATTTCATCCCCTCTATGGGAATCTGTTGGTAAGGCATGGCTTCTAAGTCTGCTTCTTCTAGAGTTTCTGGCAGCGGTTTGTTCAGCGTTTCAGGTAACGCCAGGGATAAAAGTCCAGCGGAAAAGGAGCACATGCCAAATATCATCATGGGAAGAGGTTTCGTGTAAACGCCCTGAAGTGGAAGACGGGAAAAAGTTTTTTTCTTTCTTTATGTTATGATAGAGCCGTTTTCGCATGACTGTCGAAAGTAATCGTGTGATTGCTTTGGTTTTGTGTATGCTCCGATTGGTCCTAACATGTTCACTGCATTCTTGGCCAATCAAGAGCAAAAGCAAAACCGGTTGCAATATTCTCACGCGAGAAAGCAAGTAACGATCATGGCGTGTTCTCGCACTGCCGATTGGTTAGTAAAAGGTGAAAAGAGAACACAACGGAACAGGCCAAACAGCTGAAGAAAAGTAAGAAATGCCAGTACAAGATAGACGGAAAAGACGCAACAAGATAGAGATGAGACAATGGCACAAGAAACAAAAAGAATGAAATACTACGTACAGGGTCAGCTATAAAAAACCACAAAAATCGATACTTACAAGAAACACGACTAGTGGCGAACAGATACCTCCTATTCTTGAAGACATGGAACACACACCCATACCAACATTCCTAGTGAGTTTAACAGAAAAATGTTCGCATGTTACGACAGGGGGAGGCCGATCTATGGATAATAATGCGCACGGCTCCATATAGACTAAAATGGAAAAGTTTAAAGCTCTCATTTCTTATTTATGAAATCATATGATGAATCGAAAGGTTAATGAGTGAAAATTGGACGCTCCTAAAAAGTTTAAGCTGACGTTTCGATCGTTAGCCCTTCGTCGGAACAAGTTTTATTTCTCACTTATAAAGGCGATTTTCTTATTTTTCAGAACACAAGTGACTTCGCCCACCTCACTACTGTCGGGAGCAGCTCAGCAGAATAAATATAAATAACCGCAAAGGAAGCCGCGATCCCAAACTTGCCGATCATGGCAAAAACAGTGGTTAACATTTGATACAACTGACCGTCACCTGCAAAGTAACAACACTGAATGAGTGAGCAGGAACAGACTAACCAGTGCTATACCACCCACTACAGCTGTCTGATCAAAACCTGCCCACACACTAGCTAACCACTTTTCGCGATGTTTGCAGTGCTGCAACGCGTTGCAAGTTTTTGAAAGCGATTCAAAAACTTGCAACACCGCTGCGTGAATTTGAAGCGAATCGGCGTTGCAAATCGACCAGTGTAACATCACCTTTAAGGCCTGCGCAAACGAACGCAACATGTTGGCACAACACCGCCCACCATTGTGCACTGAACGCTTCATGTTGACCACATTGACGACCACGTTTGACCAAATACTGATCGCACGTGCTGACTACATCCAGCCCACACAACGCGTACAAACGTCGACATCCGGACATTTGAAACATGAGCCTCTGGCTCGGGAGAATGGGCAACCACTCCCTAATGCTTCGACTTTAAATAAACGATATTTATTTATTTTATTTATGTATACCGACCACGTACTGCGTACCGACAGCATAATGCAAGATCACGCACCCAATGGTAAATACAACAAGTGTAACTTGTTAGACGGATTAGTTTTTGTACTATCCGTTGCTACAATCGTGAATTTATAAGTTGACTAAACATTAGTGGAGCATCTCACTGACATTAATAAAGTCCCACCAACCTGTTTGAACAAAAAGACACGCCAAACAAGCGACACCTCCAATGAGCATGTTGTAACAAAGGCTCTTCCTCCTACCAAGCCTGGAGATCAATAAAAGAAAAGGTAAATTGCTACGACACTATGCAGCAGGATTTATTTGAGCTGAACTGGGTCATATGAATGGATGCATTTAAAAGCTGTGTAATTATCGAAACAACGTCATGGAGATCAACGCACAGTGATCACTGATCTCAGCTCTCAATTTCACAGGTAGCCCCGAATTCACGTTCGCGATGCGGACGCATGGTTTTTCTGAGTGTACTCCAACTGACCCCACCCATCCTAGGGGAAGGTCTAACTTACCAGTTGATGAGACAGACACTAGTCAAGTAGGCTGGAATCTCCATGACACTTGACAAAAAAAAGTTCATGTAAATGTCCCCACCAAGGTTCTTGATGTTTAGAGATAGCCCATAGTATACAAGAGAATTGACAAACCTGGAGAGCAACCAGAAAGGCAACTGAGTATTTAGAGATTTGAGTCTATTGGAGATTGAAGTATATCAGGTATCAAGAACTAAAAAGTTACAATGGAATGCTTGTCCGTATGAGTACAATATGCCGTACTTGTGAAAACTAGTTTTTGACTGGGTCGGCGTGAGATAAATTGTCAGATTATTAGTAAGCTTCTTTTATAGAAGGCAAAAAACACACAATATTATATTAATCTGTACTGTACAAAAAGGTAAAATGCAGTTCCCAAGTTTGATCTGTACAATTTTTCTGTCAATGGTTCATACTGGTAATGCCAATGAGATTTTGATTATAATAATTAATGATAGTATTGATAATTAACCTGCACTGTGACACTTGCATTCTGCAACTACTCACCATAAATACACAAGGACAAACATTATCTTGGCTATTTTCCTTGAGCAAATCAAGTCCAAACAACCATACTTCTTGCCAAAGGATGCCAGTGGCCGACTGACTTGCAGAAGCATTTTAGGGACTGCTATTCCATTCTTCAGAGATATTTCAGATAGAATGTCTTCTGCTTCAGCAAGTCGACCACGAATAACAAGCCAACGGGGAGACTCAGGGACAATTCTAAAATAGTGCCAAAATATACACACAAAAAATGTTAATAAATGGAACATAATTTCTACGGATTGAAGTCACTTCTAAATCAATATTCATTTTATTTGCTTGTTGAGGGTTGTAGTGAGAGATCAGCAAAGCTATCAGTAAAATCTCTCAGTTTATAGCCACTGTCACACTGACGTGAGGAACTAGCTGTCAGATTGGTGATCATACATGTATGTAGGATAAAATCTGTGTCCCAAACGAAACAAAACTAGCTGTGTATTGTCTATTCCAACATGACTGAAAAATATATCCACAGGGATTCGGCTTGACTTCGAAATAACAGGGATTTCGAATTATTTGAGTTCGAAATAGCGAGGTTCGACTGTAAATCACATTTAACAAAATGTCCATATACTCACTTAAAGAATAAAATAAAAACAGATCCAGGAAGAGACAGGGTAACTGAAAGAGTTCTCCAGTCCGGGATGAGATAAGCCACAATGGGAAGAATTAACAAACCAGATGTAAAAAAACACTGAGCCATTGTTCCAGCAAAGCCCCGGTAGGATGGACCTATCAGCTCTGTAGCTAAGACAAATGCTGACAAGATCTCACCGCCAATACACAGTCCAGTGAGAAATCTCAGCACAGTAAAAATATCATATGAAGGAGCAAATGAGCTCGCAAAGCCAAAAATGGTCAGTCCTGTGAAAGTGATGTACCATATCTTCTGTCGTCCAAATTGGTCTGCTAAACCACCAAAAATTATGGCTCCCAGCAGGGTTCCTGCCATGAGGATGGATTGTGCCAGATCCACTTTGTATGCATCCTCACACACAAGATCCCACTGCAAGATGAATAATTCACTAATTATTAGTCAAAAGATTCCTGATGAGTATCAGTGGTTGCAAATACTTCCCACCCTTCCCACTTGTCATCCTACCCAACCCTTACACTACCTTCTCTTATCCCTAAACCTAACCGTACAAGCTTTTTATAACTTTCTCAGCTTCTTTGATCTCATTCCCCATTTTAGTATAGCATCCAATTTCTCAGTCTGGCTTTTGTATTTTAATTTTTTACATTTTAATAATATTCCTGTTTGTAGACTTTTGCTGATCAAGCAAAAAATATATAAAATATTTTTTTTTGAGATATAAAAATTCAGTATGCAAAAAAAAAAAAAAAAAAAAAAGCAAAAAAAAAACAATAAATACAAAAAAGTGATTTATATAATTACTAATGTACTGTATGCTGAGAATCTTAGCCTTAAGTGATTTCAGAATAATATATTACAAGATGGAATTAAGTAAACAATGAACACTCAGACTCAACATGCTCTGTTGGAAGAATTTTCTCTTCAAGAAGATTCACAAAAAAATAACAATATAATGAACAGAGACATGGGGTGCTGATATAACCAAGAAAATGAAGAAAATGTTAAAAAAAGTTGGTTGAATTAACAAACAACTTAAATTTACATTGATTTTTTGTCAATATCATTATCATATACGCGCTTTGTCGAGCTAAATTCTTCTGAAGCTCTCGGAATGTCATGGCAACATTATATCGCAGAAACCTGTTCGTCAATGTCGAAGTTGCACTAAAACAGACTTTCTATCGAGTGCTTCTAATATTATATTTGGCACATCCGCGATGAAATCGCCATACAGTTAAAAATAAATTATAGACAGCTCACTTTTCGTAAGTTGGCGTTTACATGTAATGACCTCAAAAAGAAAAAAAATAAACAATAACTATAAAAAAAAACTATAAGAAGAGTCACTTGGCAAGCCAAAAAAGATGATCAAAAGGTAAAGAATCATTATTCAGTGTAAAATATCGCTAAGCTCCACATGATGTTGGCGCGTGCGCGCAATTTATTACACCAATTAAAATTATACTTGCCTCGGTCACAATTGATGTGAATTTCGAAGTATACTGGACTTTAGCGCAGCGAGAACTATTCCTCGGACAGGATTCATTGATGGGAGAATCTAAACAAACCCAGTCTGGTTGTGCTCCGGTAAAAACAAGCAACAGCAGTTGAAACGCGGCTGGAAGTATAGACAGGTTCAGAACCGTGTAGAGCCTTCGTTGGTGTGGGCCGAACTCTCCGATGATGCGAAGAACATGGTCGAATTCCATAATCCAACGACTGCTAAGGAGTTCTTCTCCTTCTTTTAATTCGCCGTATTGCCATTGTATAAACCATTATACGCGATCGCCCACTTCTTCCCTGACCTTTTATTGTTTTCTGACAGGTGTTTATGGCTTGGTAACCGCGACTTGGTAATCAACAGGTTGAGCCCAGGCTTAACCAGATTGGGTCCCTTCCCTGGCCCCTACCCCTCCCCTCCCGCCAAAAAAGTCTCTTATACTGTCTGGGCCAAAATATTGATATTTCAGTATCAGAATCCTGCCCCAGAGTAAAAAGACCAAGGAGTAAATGTAAGGAAAGGTTTGATAAAAGACCTAGAAGAAAATGTAATGCAAAGGTTTGATGAAATAAATACAAAATTACCTGACAAAAAGCACTTTTAGCATTTATTTATTATTTTTAAACAAAAGGTGCCAATTTTGTACATGAAATTATACGTAGAAACCACAGATCGTATATGTGTGACATGAAGCAATGTTCACAACTTTACTCTAAAACTGGTCAAAATCACCAGCTACACACTGACATATTGACATCTACATGTGCCAGAGCATGTTTACAGCCTGACAAATCCCCACATCTGCATAGTTGAAATAACAAAGACCAATGAACTGCACTATGGAGAGTGCCAGCCATGACCCTTTAGCAATTTTGGGCATTGTTGACCCATGAATATAATCAGTCAAAACTTGTCCAATGCCCCTGAAAGATAAAGCAGTCCATTAAAAATCTGATGTGGGAGAGGAACTATCAGTGAGGAGCCTATCTTGGGGTATGGGGTGTAAGCTGTGTGTATACACTGTGACTGAAGATAAAACAAACATGTTTATCTTAACAGAATGTTAGGTGTTGTAGGAAAGGAAAGCGTGGCTACTGTATCTGTGAAAGAACTATCAAGGTTGCACGCATGGAATATCAGATATTTCAATATTATTTTATGAATCCTGCAGACAGCTTTCCAAAAAAGAAAGACATTATCACAAGGATTAAAATAATGTTTCTCTTTGCAATTGCTTTAGCTGTTAATTTTTTAATACCACATATTTTGCATGGTTTATAGTGACACTGGGACCCTCTCCCCTGAACACTGTGGCACAAAAAGGGTTGATCTTCTCCATGGTTCTCTGCATCCCTGTGGTTGTTGTTGCTGGTGTGGTTCCTTTCTTAATTTAGAGACAACTGACACTTTACATTCTCATCCTAGCCACAAGTAGAAACTTTTTAAGATTTGATAATAGTCATTACCTTAAATCTACACCCTCAATGTGAAAGGTTCCATTAACAACTTGGCCACTGCTGTACAAGTCTCTGTTTTTCCCTCCAAGATTGTGTCACCCCAGTAGTGAGAAAGGAAGCCCCTTTTTCTAAGTTCCCCATGCTTCCGCACTTGCAACTGGATGCTTGCTACACAATCTTGGAGGGACTGCTCATAGTCTACTGCACAGAAAAACTATACAGTCTACAAGAATGCATGAGGAGTTACTGTCTACCAGAAAGGTGATGTATTCATGGCAGGTGAATGTTATCATACCAGTGATTGTGCAGAGGAATGACAACAGCCAGAGCCCAGTCTACAGGAGCCGATGGGTACACAATACCAGTTGGAATTAAAGTCAACAAGGCAACGCTCACATATCGCTCAAATTTCCAGTGAGTAGAAGGCTGTGATGGTGCGATCTCTGTTATGTAAAAATAAAAACAGGTCCTCAATGCATACATGTGTCTACTGCAAGGTAGTTCAATCAAAGTACAAATGTACAGGGAAGCTTGTGATACAGAAATACTAAATCAGAACAGTAATGAAGAAGGAGTCTTTGGCCTATTGTGTGTGCATTTATGTCTTTGTTTGTAGCCAAAAGTCAGTGGAATGCTTTGTACAGAGTATCAATACGTACAAGTAGGGCACAATTTTCACCCGTACAACCTGAGAGGGGCTCATGCTCTTCAGTTCTGCTTGCTCCCCCTCCTCTCTATTTAATGTTGGCTCCTTGTGCAGACATACAGACCGAGCAGCGCTCAACATTGAACGGGGGGGAAGGGGGCATCGTAATCGTCCCCAGTTTTGAACAGTATGTATATTCTTGTGAAGTGGAAGGAGGATGACTGAAGTTAGATAAAATTAGAATTTGTAGTAATATTTTTTCTCTATGTAAAATTTGTTTCTGATTAGGCGTGCGTGCACGCATACACGTGCTGTACACATACACAGCCTGTATGGATCTTCAGACATTGCTTACCGAGGTGTTGCTTGCGATCTGCTGATGAATGAACAGCACTGGAAACAACAACTGTAAAACAAATTCAGATTTTGAGGTGGTAAGTAATACACGCTGGTGATTGAAAACACCACGCCAACTATCAACTCCATCAGCTGACTCACCGCGTTGCAAACCTTTCGAAGAAACGCCACAGAGCAAAGACGGAGGTCTTCTAACTCCAACAACTGCAAAACAGACAACATGAATCTATTTGTGGAGTGGACGCTAGCTAGATGTGTTAATTGTGAAACCTTACCTAGACGTGCCGTGTTTCGCCCACAGAGTCGACTAAACAAGATGGCAGCCATCTTCCCGACCTCGTTATCGTGGGATGGACGTGCGACGAGAAAAAGACTCGTGACGAACTGGTTTACTCGCCCCAATCCCCAATTGTCGGTAACAGAGGCTAGGCCTCAAAAAACTTTCAACCAATCAAAAGTAAATGCAAGTTTTCTATGACAAGTTTTCTGTGACAAATGATTTGCCCGTGTATACGGTCAAGCAACTTCTTTTTTCACAAGTTTTTTGACAAATTTTCGTTGTTTCTTTTCCTTCTGACTTTGACTTCCATAAACTATTCGCCTGATCTCAAAGCCTCCAGCAAGAGGCTAACTGCATTATTTGGCTAATTCAAAGACTTTGTTGTCAATGTTGCGGATGCCGCCATCTTGACCGTGCGAACACGCTTGCAAATGAAGACATGGGAACTAAAGTTTTCCGAAAAACTTTGACAAGTTTTCGTGTACACGATCAAATTTCACATGTGACAAGATTTCCTTGTCATAAAAAAGCTAGCACGCCAGCTTTTCAGCAAATGCATTTGTCACAGAAAATTTGCCCAAATTTTCTCATGTACACGAGCAAAAAAATCTTGTCACAGAAAACTTGCTCGTGTACATGGGGCTTTAAACTAGCGGCTAAAATGACTTTATTGCAAGTCGACTGTGGCCGCGAAGGGCCGACGCCGAAGGGCTATTATTAATAACTATGATATTTAATTATTTTAAAACTATAAATTAACATACTATGTTTTGAAAAAAGGATGTTATTGTAAGGGTATTATTGAAACGCTCGAAACGTCAGTCTGTGCATAGTAAGAAACTAAAACCTTCTTCCATCTGTTTCTTGTTTGTCCATGCCTCTAATTGGCCTTGCGGCACGCTAATCTCTCATATTTTCGGGATATTATATATCACCATATTAAAATGCGTGACGTTCATGAGGCTCTGTGACACAGTCCTGCAGTGGCACCGCGATATAAAACAGAGGAAAAAAATAATGAAGAAGATGAATATCCTGCAGTACGCAGTATTCACTGTGAAGAGTGGCGACTCAGGAAATTCCGCGAGGCTCTTCCGATTTTCACTATCATTTTCCGCTTGATAGCTCGGAAAACTGATGAGCTTGCTGATCGATTGAGTTCATTTCATTTTCGGCAGTACCGGCAAAGGAGCGGAAACCACACGGCTTAAAAAATGTTCTTGGACGCTCGCCCTTTCCTGCGAGTTCCGGATTTGACCGATTCCTAGTTTCACACATCAGGAGCTGGATAAACTTCTACCAAAGCAATCCACAGTCACAGCGTGAGACAACGACTTTTGTTGATTCAATACGGTGTTAGTTTACAGCACAGTCGAAGCATACCAATTCATCCGTTTAGTTTCGTCCTCTTGTTATATTAATGTGGACGTGCGGCGTGAAATGCAAGACAGCAGCATTTCTGGTGGCAGTTTTTGTGACGCTGACAGCCTTAACTTTGTATTTGTATGGCCAGTCGTTCGTGTCGGCAGTCCCATCACTGCGGTCTATTTATAGGCTGAATAATCAACACGCAGTCAAGAAGGATGACGAGAAAAGTGATCACAATCCAATTCCGCCTGAAAAAGCTGAAGCAAAGGAGACGACGTCCAACAGCCAAACCTTCCAGTTTGACATGATGGGAAACGACGTCCTTGTGTTTCTTCACATACAGAAAACAGGAGGCTCACATTTCGGCAGAAAGCTTGTCACGAACTTATCCATAGACAAACCGTGCACGTGTCAGATAGCGGACCATGCAACGAAATGCTGTAGCTGCAAGTGTTATCGCCCCAACTCACGCAGGGTTTGGTTGTTTTCGCGCTATTCCGTAGGTTGGCCTTGCGGAGTTCACGCTGATATGACAGAGCTAAAGGACTGTGTACCCAAGTACTTTATAAAGCTTGAGGGACGCAGGAAACAAACAAAGCTTAGGTATCTTTATTTGACAAACATCCGAGAGCCGGTGTCGCGATTTCTGAGCGAGTTTCGAAACGTTCAACGCGGCGCCACTTGGGCCGACTCGTTACACAAATGTAACGGACGAGTTCCAACATCGCGTGAACTTCCTCGCTGTTATTCTGGAGACAATTGGAGTGAAGTAGACCTTGACGCGTTCATGAAGTGCCCCTCGAATCTTGCCATCAACAGGCAGACTCGGATGCTGGCAGATCTGAGCCTTGTTAACTGCTACAAAAAGTCTGGCGTGAGCCAAGTTACTCGTGATCGAATCATGCTTCAGAATGCCAAGGAAAATCTGAAACAGATGGCGTTTTTCGGGCTCGTAGAATATCAGAGAGACAGTCAGTATCTTTTCGAGCAAATGATTGGGATTAAGTTTGATGCAGTGCTCCGACAGAAAACGGTGACGAACGCGGGGGATACGCTAGTGGACCTTAACGAAGAAACCGTGGACAGAATAACACGACTGAATCACTTGGATGTCGACCTGTACCAGTTTGGCAAAGAACTCTTCATGAAAAGGTTAAAGTACTTTCAAGAGAAAGAGAAAAAGATCAATTAGAATGGAATAAAAATGGTTACATTTATGCGACTACAAAAGCTACAGAAACTATGTCATCACGTTTTACAGATTTGCGTGACTTTTGTTGTTGACTCAAAGACACTAAACTATGAACTCATTATAAACAAGCCGCGTAGCGTGGGAACCAGCAAATGGGTATCACGAAAGTACATTCTTCGACAGTACGATCACCTTATATTCGAATCAGCGGTAATTGCACAAATATTAGTGTACGATATATGACGTAAATTGCAGTTTTCCGTAGTTCGTGTTACGCTCGTAAAACATCGAGACATAAAACATCAAGACTTTGCCAAGAAACTCGATTTGATACTCTAGTTAGGTTCATAGAGTCATCTATCTAAGTACTAACCTCCTAAGAAGTATAAAGGCACAAACAGGGGAATCCATTTCGAAATGAAAATGCTGTATAAAATTGTTGTCTAAACTAAATTAGATCTGTCATCGGCTTCGCGAGAATTCCTGTTGTTTCAGTTATGTCCAAGAAAAATAAATTGCATCGGGCGAGATATCAGCTCCCGTTTTCTAAAGATAATTTCAATTTTTACTCCAATTTCAACTTTCTAACATGCTAGAAGATTTGTATGTCGACATTACAACCCATAGTTATCAAAGGTATAGTGAAATGTTTTCGAACACTAAAGCCGAACACCTTCACTAAAACAAATACAACAGATGTTTTACTAGATATTGTGAGAATGCCTGCCAGCTTAATTTCCAACTAAAAAAAAAAACAAACACTATCAACGCTTCATAAAAACTCTGCATGAAAGGACGCGGTTTTACTGCGGCTTCGACGACAAAACACGTTCTTGTTATTCATGAGTCGACAGGATCTCGGTGTTTAACTTCGACAGCAGAACTGTGGGACTGTGTCACAAGACTTATAAAGACCAACATATCGTTTTGAAATATAATGATATTTTCAGATCAATTTAGCAGACAAACAAAAGCCTCTCTCAAAAGTCGATCTATTACCACATTTAAAACAATATGTATATATTTTAATCAACTAAATTTAATATGCCTGCCGTCTCCAAGAAAAAGATAACATAACAATTAAAGTCTTTCAAAAAGAGCTCTGCATTGAAGGACGCGAATTTAATAGGACGCTCCAAAACTACACAAAACTGATTGGCTAATAAATGTCCGCGGTCGATTTGTTGTCGACAGTCAAATTAGCCACCGGCATCGCGAGACTGCCTGCGAGCTTAATTTCCAAGAAAAAGGGTGAAAAACAGATTCCATGAAAATCACGTGCCACCAGTGTTTTATAAAAACTCTGCATGAAAAGACGCGGTTTACTTTTAGTGCGGCTTCGACATGACACGGAACTGGTTGGCTTCGGCTTTCGTGCTACTTCTTATCAGTGGAATGCAAGATCTCTTCGTGGAAGGTATGGTTTAACCACCTGTACACTTTGAAGTCTAACATACTGCTCATGTAGCCGGGGTGTTGCATGATTCAAGATTCAAAAGTTAGGCCGACTACTCAAACATACGCCTTCTTAAACTGCAACTCAAAAGTGTTTAGTCATCAAGCAACTTGTTCACGTCATGTTGCCGTTAAAGAAATTGCATTTCTGATTCGGATAAGAAAGTCACTTGTGTATATCAAGCCTCGACGTCTTCCTTGACGCAAGGGTGGGACCTTCGTCTTTATTTCAGACAAAATAGATTACGACGAATGTGAAGCCGAGCTTTGTTCGTTTCGTAAGATTGTTGCGTTTTTAATTCTCTAGTTATCCCAGTTAAAACAATCTTTGAAAATCGGTTAACTCAAAAATAATTCATTTTCCTCTCATGGCTCGGGGAAAATGTTTAGAACACTTCAGTTCTCTGGAACTTGCTGCATTCTTGCATTAATAATTAAAATAAATTCGCTTGGTTTCTTCAGGCACAGAAAAATAGAGTTGACCACTACGCTTTTTACTGGTATTCTGGACTGCTCAGCTATAAATGCAAAAACGCTCGGGAGTTTAGTGATACAGATTGAATATCTATGAGTTTCGAGGAACACATACTCTGACAAATAATCGTACATAGGTCCGAAGCCAAAAGCAGTTTATAGAACGGACGGACGAGAAGAAATATTTGATGGGCCATGCATGTACATATTCTTATCGGGATTTATGAAAACAGTATGAACTAATATTGTAAATAAAAAAGTCTTTTTTTCTCTTATTCTTCTCTCTTCTTCTCTCCAACAGCGGGAAAATACAACAGCAACTGCCCAGATTTCTCTCGAGCATTGGTTGATGGCTGCACCCTCAATAAAGACTGCAGTTCGATCACGTGCAAGCTCAAGTTTGCTAAAAAGAACGTAAACCTTCAAGTGAAGATCAACAAGTGTGAGAGCCCCGTCACCATAACGACGTCCATGAAAGTCCCGGATCTCAATATCGATTGGTCACACGAGTATTCGAGCGGAGACATCGTTAAGGTGCCAAGGTTTAAATTCACTCCGCTGGGGGGACTGTTTTCGGTCGGAGTGTATATCCAGGTGGTAATGGCTAATAATGGGAAGCAGCTAAACATGACGGTAACCATGATTGCACCTGTATACCGTGACTCTTGTTTTGTCAACTGACGTTTCTGTGTCTGAGTCACTGGGATAATTCACGGCTGTCTTTTCTTGCAGGTTAACTTGTTGGGCGGAGCAGAAATGGGAGGCCGTGCGATCTACCCCGTGAAGGTCAAAGTTTTGGGTGGCAAAATATCCATGTCCGTGTTTGAGTGTGGTAAGCCAAATCCTGTTGCTATACATGCAGCTGTGGAGGTCTCGCAGGCTTACACTATTTACCCAAAAAGCTTCTGTATGTTTAGTTGGCCTTTTCCAATACCTTTTTGCCCAGCATGCCTTTCTTTTTCCACATAATATACCGTATTTGGCATATGTTGTTCTTCTTTTAATTGTCTTTCTTCTTTATTTCCTTCTGTGTTTTGTGTTCGAACTTCTTTGTCTTTTTCTTCTTCTTCTTCTTCGGACTCTTTTGCCCATTCCGTCTTGAGTTGCCTTCCCTTTCCGTCCCTCCTTTCTCTTATTCTTTCAAATTTCCATCTCTCAGGTATCATTCTCTGGTGGAATGAAAGCTCAGACTTTGTTAAAGCCGTTGTCATCATCGCCATTCTCATCTTCCTGATCTTGCTGATTGTCTGCTTCTACCGCTACTGCCGCAAGAAAAGACCCACTACAGTTGTTAGAGTAAGAATAAAGCCCGCTACAATTGCTAGAGTAGGAAAAGCTGTTTCAGCTGAAACTCCCCAAGAGGATATTGTCACCATCGATACTGAAAATGTACTAGGCGAACAGAATTATAGCAGCTGCTTGCCATCATGTTTCGAAAACCTAAACCCTAACAGGGCTATAGGCAGTGTATGGCATAGAATTAGAAACATGTGGGAAGCTTTTACTTCGTGTCTACCTTGTCGCAATCCAATGCACTCTGAATCTGCCGCTGCAATTGCCAGAGTAAAACCCGCTACAATTGCTAGAGTAGGAAAGGCTGTTTCAGATGCAGTTCCCCAAGAGGGTATTGTTACCATTGATACTGAAATTGTACCAGGCGAGCAGAATTATAGAAGTTGTCTGCCATCATGTTTCGAAAACCTAAATCCAGGCAGGGCTATAGGCAGTGTATGGCATAGAATTACAAACATGTGGGAAGCTTTTACTTCGTGTCTGCCTTGTCGCGATCCAATGCACTCTGAATCTCAGGAGTCAAGTTCTGACTGATGTTTTGAAAACTCTCTTTCACTTATAACGTTTGCGCGCACAGCCATCGCATCAAAATTCGGCGCAATCTTCTTCCCATCACGCTATTCTCTTTAAAATTTATTTTAGTAAATCTAAAAAGCATTTAGCGCGTTAACCTTCTTAGTGAAAAAGGCACACTTGACTTAACTGAAACGAATCCTCTCGGTGAGTACATTCTGACAGAAGTGCTCACATCCTGAGTGCAAGATTTTGTATTTTGAGGAAATAAGTTGTATCAAATAATGACATCTACATATGAATACTCCGCAACACCTTGTGCGTAACACGCACAGATTATAGTTTGTCCAGATAATAGTCTGCACTTTTACCATAAGGAAAGGAAATGGGAGTATTAGCACATAGACCTTAGATTATTGAGGCACTTACAATTCCCAACTATTGGGATGTTTACTAATGACAACTACGATCGTTAGAATAACGAAACCTACTGTGTTGCGTAATGTATGCGGTGTTAGTATTGTTAGGACAACAGAGTGGCTGGAGGACGACTCTCGAAAGTAATCGAGTGACTGCCCTTTGGTTGTTGCGTTTGCTACGCTTTGGATTTGATAACATTCTCGGACAATCAGGAACGAAAGAAAAACTCGATTCGGCCCAAAAAAGCAACTTGCGATGTTGTCTTTTAGGACTGCTTACCAGGCTTGTTCAAAGCAAAACCAAACACACATTATTTCGGCTTCTGGTTGGTTGAAAGTACTTCTTATAGCCTTCGTGATTAGCGCTGTAGTTACTATGGTTTTGGTTTTACAAAGTCATCCAAAAACCGCTCATTATCACTCCGCCATGAATTTTGCTGCTATAATCACCATGTAACAGTGCAGTTCTACATCAGCTAATGGCTGTCAGAACTTCAACCTGATTTACCGAATAAACTATGTAGTATAACAGTGTTGTACGTATCGTATGGACCGTCTGACTATTTCTATTTGAAAAGCTTTGTGCGCATTTCCACTCAATTTTTCTCCCGATGTGAAAGTGGACACAAACAGTTAATACTGGGCGCGCAAGATATTCTAACAGCACAAGCGTTTCATACAAAAATGAACACAATAAAGTACAAACTAGGACTCCTCAGGAGAAGTCAACGAGCCGCTGGTAAAATTATGTTTTATTCTCCCAGCCAGAAAAGTTGTGATAATTTTCCCAGCCAGAAGGGGGTTGAAGAAATTGCCCAACCAACAAAAAGGAACTAAAACAAAGTTATTAGTAGAAATGTTCCCACGAAAGGAACTTTTTGTCGAAAAAAAAAAAGATCTCAAAAGAGCAAGGTTTTATCAATCAAATAAATAAATAAATAAATAAAACTTTTGACTTCGGTACCCTCGAAATTATCGTACTTTGTGGAGCCGGAGTCATCCATCTAAGTTCTAACCCCTTAAGAAGTATAAAGACACAAACAGGGGAAACCGTTTCGAAATGAAGATGCTGTATAAATGTTTTCTCTAACTTAATTAGATCTGTCATTGGCTTCGCGAGAATACCTGCTGTTTAATATTCAAGAAAAAAATTATTATAATTAAATATTCCGTTAGTAGCAACCCGGGCGTGATATCAGCTCCTAAATATAATTTCAATTTTTACTCCAATTTCAACTTTCTAACATGCTAGAAGATTTGTATGTCGACATTACAACCCATAGTTATCAAAGGTATAGTGAAATGTTTTCGAACACTAAAGCCGAACACCTTCACTAAAACAAATACAACAAATGTTTTACTAGATATTGTGAGAATGCCTGCCAGCTTAATTTCCAATTTTGAACAAAACACAACAGACACTATCAATGCTTCATAAAAACTCTGCATGAAAGGACGCTTTTTTATTGCGGCTTCGACAACAAAACTTCAGAGCAATTTGGTAGACAAACAAAAGCCTCCCTCAAAAGTTGATCTATTACCACATTTCAAATATAATATATATTTTAATCAACTAAATTTAATATGCCAGCAGTCTCCAAAAAAAAGATAACATGACAATTAAAGTTTTTCAAAAAGAGCTCTGCATGTAAGGACGCGAATTTAATAGGACGCTCCAAAAGACACAAAACTGATTGGCTAAAAAATGTCCGCGGTCGATTTTCTGCCAGGAGTCAAATTAGCCACCGGCATCGCGAGACTGCCTGCGAGCTTAATTTCCAAGAAAAAGGGAAAAAGAAGACTCCATGACAACCGCGTATCACCAGCGTTTTATAAAAACTCTGCATGAAAACACGCGGTTTACTTTTAGTGCGGCTTCGACATGACACGGAACTGGTTGGCTTCGGCTTTCTCGCTACTTCTTATCAGTGGAATGCAAGATCTCTTCGTGGAAGGTATGGTTTAACCACCTGTACACTTTGAAGTCTAACATACTGCTCATGCAGCCGGGGTATTGCATGATTCAAGATTCAAAAGTTAGGCCGACTACTCAAACTTACGCCTTCTTAAATTGCAAGTCAAAAGTGTTTAGTCATCAAGCAACTTGTTCACGTCATGTTGCCGTTGAAGAAATCGCATTTCTGATTCGTATAAGGAAGTCACTTGTGTAAAGCCTCGACGTCTTCCTGGACTCAAGGGTGGGGCCTTCGTCTTTATTTCGGACAAAATAGATTATGACGAATGTGAAGCCGAAGAGCTTTGTTCGTTTCGTAAGATTGTTGCGTTTTTAATTCGCTAGTTATTCCAGTTAAAACAACCTTTAAAAATTGGAAATCGTTTAAGAACCCAAAATTAATTCATTTTCCTTCCATGGCTCAGGGAAAATGTTCAGAACACTTCTCTGGAACTTGCTACATTCTCGCATTAATAATTTAAATTTTCGCTTGGTTTCCTCAGAACACCGAAATATAGAGTTGGTCAGTACGCTTTTTACTGGCTGGGCTGCTCAGCTATAAATGCAAAAACGCTCGGGAGTTTAGTGATACAAACTGAATATCTATGAGGTTCGAGGAATACAAAATCTGACAAATAACCGTACATACTTCCGAAGCCAAAAGCAGTTTCTGGAAAGGACGGACGAGAAGAAATATTTGATGGGCCATACATGTACATATTCTTATCGGGATTTATGGAAACAGTATGAACTAATATTGTAAATAAAAAAGTCTTTTTTTTCTCTTATTCTTCTCTCTTCTTCTCTCCAACAGCGGGAAAATACAACAGCAACTGCCCAGATTTCTCTCGAGCATTAGTTGATGGCTGTACCCCCAATAAAGACTGCAGTTCGATCACGTGCAAGCTCAAGTTTGCTAAAAAGAACGTAAACCTTCAAGTGAAGATCAACAAGTGTGAGAGCCCCGTCACCATAACGACGTCCATGAAAGTCCCGGATCTCAATATCGATTGGTCACACGAGTATTCGAGCGGAGACATCGTTAAGGTGCCAAAGTTTACATTTACTCCGCCGGGTGGACTGTTTTCGGTCGGAGTGTATATCCAGGTGGTCATGGCAAACAATGGGAAGCAGTTAAACCTGACGGTAACTACTGCACCTGTATACTGTGACTCTTGCTTTGTCAACTGATGTTTCTGTGTCTGAGTCACTGGGATAATTCACGGCTGTCTTTTCTTGCAGGTTAACTTGTTGGGCGGAGCAGAAATGGGGGGCCGTGCAATCTACCCCGTGAAGGTCAAAGTTTTGGGTGGCAAAATATCCATGTCCGTGTTTGAGTGTGGTAAGCCAAATCCTTTCGCCATACATGCAGCTGTGTGGAGGTCTCGCAGCCTTACACTATTTACCCAAAAAGCTTCTGTATGTTTGGTTAGCTTCTTCCAATACCTTTTGCCTAGCCTTTCTTCTTTCACATAATATACCGTATTTGGCATATGTTGTTCTTATTTTAATTGTCTTTCTTCTTTATTTCCTCCTGTGTTTTATGTTCGAACTTCTTTGTCTTTTTCTTCCTTTAATTTCTTCTTCTTCTTCGGACTTTTTTGCCCCTTTCGTCTTGAGTTGCCTTCCCTTTCTTCCCTCCTTTCTCTTATTCTTTCAAATTTCCATCTCTCAGGTATCATTCTCTGGTGGAATAAAAGCTCAGACTTCGTTAAAGCCGTTGTCATCATCGCCATTCTCATTTTCTTGATCTTGCTGATTGTCTGCTTCTACCGCTACTGTTGCAAGAAAAGACCCACTACAATTGCTAGAGTAAGGCCCGCTACAAATGCTAGAGTAGGAATGGCTGTTTCAGCTGCAGCTCCCCAAGAGGGTATTGCCACCACTGATACTGAAAATGTACCAGGCGAGCAGAATTATAGCAGCTGCCTGCACTCTGAATCTCCCGCTGCAATTGCCAGAGTAAAGCCCGCTACAATTGCTAGATTAGGAATGGCTGTTTCAGTTGCAGATCCCCAAGAGGGTATTGTCACCATTGATACTGAAAACGTACCAGGCGAGCAGAATTACAGCAGCTCTCTGCCATCATGTTTCGAAAACCTAAACCCTAACGGGGCTATAGGCAATGAACGGCACGGAATCACAAACATGTGTGAAGCTTTTACTTCGTGTCTACCTTGTCGCGACCCAATGCACTCTGAATCTCAGGAGTCAAGTTCTGACTGATGTTTTGAAAGCTCTCTTTCACTTATAACGCTTTGCACGCACAGCCATCGCATCAAAATTCGGCGCAATCTTCTTCCCATCACGTTGTTCTCTTTGAAATTTATTTTAGTAAATCTAAAAAGCATTTAGTGCGTTAACCTTTTTAGTGAAAAAGGCAAACTTGACTTACAACCTAGAAAACGTAACTTTCTTAATTGTCGATTAAAACACAAAATGTGCACTGAAACGAATCCTTTCGGTGAGTACATTCTGATAGAAGTGCTCACATCTTCTTTAAGAGGAATTCGCGATTTTGTATTTTGAGGGAATTAAAGTTGTATCAAATAATGGCATCTACATATGAATTCTCCGCAACAACTTGAGCTAACACGCACAGATGATAGTCTGCCCAGATGACAAAACACTCAAGCGCATTAGCAAATGTAACTGAGGGAGATTCAAACAGACACATCATCTGATTTTTTCTCGCAATATTTAAAGGATCTTAAATGAGACTAAGCGAAACGAAAGCCGTTTGACGCTGATAAATTTGGTGGGCTTTTAGGAACTGGATAGAAAGTTGTTTATAGGTTGTGGTCACCACTGGGCAAGGTCACTGCTACTTAATGATATTCAGAGAAAGTCGAAGCCGTTCAGAGAATTCCGGTCAATTTCCAAGAACCACGGAAGAGCAAGAATTTAGGCGACTATAAACTCAAATCGGCACTATTTGTCCTGGGTAACGTTTTAAGTTATTGGAATTATTTGTAGAAGCTACTGGTTTGAAATCAAGTATAGAAATACGCTTTTATTGGTACCTAGGCGTTCTACTCTGTACAAGACTTCACTATGAAGCTATAAAAGTTTCCGTATAGCACTTTTACCATATGGAGAGGGGAGCATTAGCACATAAACTTTAGATTATTGAGGCACTTTACAACTCATCCAACTATTGGGGTGTTTACTAATGACAACTATACGATCGTTAGAATGACGAAACCTACTGCGGTGCGTAATGTATGCGGTATTAGTATTGTTAGGATATAAAAGAGTGGTTGGAGGACGACTGTCGAACGCAATTGTGTGGCTATCCTTTGGTTTTGCTTTTGCTACGCTTTGGATTTGATAACCTGATTCTCGGGTAATCAGGAACGAAAGAAAACTCGATTAGGCGCAAAAAAGCAACTTACAGGCGATGTTGTCTTTTAGGACTGCTTACCAGTCTTGTTCAAAGCAAAACCAAACACAAATTACTTCGGCTTCTGCTTGGTTGAAAGTGTTTCTTACAGCCTTCGTGATTAGCGCCGTAGTTACTATGGTTTTGGTTTTACAAAGTCATCCAAAAACCGCTCATTATCACTCCGCCATGAATTTTGCTGCTATAATCACCATGTAACAGTGCAGTTCTACATCAGCTAATGGCTGTCAGAACTTCAACCTGATTTACCGAATAAACTATGTAGTATAAGTGTTGTACGTATCGTATGGACCGTCTGACTATTTCTATTTGAAAAGCCTTGTGCGCATTTCCACTCAATTTTTCTCCCGATGTGAAAGTGGACACAAACAGTTAATACTGGGCGCGCAAGATATTCTAATAGCACAAGCGTTTCTTACACAAATGAACACAATGAAAAAAAAATAGACTAGGACGGCAAATCTGCCAACACGCTGGGTCAACCTGTATTGTGTATTGTGAGGCTTACTCCTTGGGAGGAGTCAAACGAGCCGTTGGGAAAAAAATCTCTCCAATCCCCCTGCCAGAAAAGTTCTGATAATTTTCCCAGCCAGAAGGGGGTTGAAAACTTTGCCCGACCAACAAAAAGGAACTAAAACAAAGTTATTAGTAGAAATGTTCCCAAGAGGGAACTTTTTGTCAAAAAAAAAAAAAAAAAACTTCAGGAAAGCAAGGTTTTGACAATAATAATAATAACAATAAAAAAAAAAAAAGAAAAAAAAAAGAGACGCTTTTCGTTAACCGAAATACTACAGAAATGTTCTCGAGCTTCTTTTTTAAGAGCGAAAAAATATTGCGTCTTACTCCTCTACTACCGAACACTGTATACATAGTACCATTTGTGTAGCACTTGGTCACTCGCGATAAGCCTTTCGACATAAACGATAATTCAAGGTTTATACCAATAGCATTAACGTTATCTATATGAAGTCGGTGCATAGAGACAGAATGCGCTTCGAATAAAGATGCTGTCATCTTGTTGTCGGCAGAAAAAGAAGGTCCTCGCTCTGACAAATAAAATGTATCTATTCAATCAGATCAACCACCTGTTTCGCGAGAACGCCTGCTGCTGTAGCAAACAAGGCTTGTCTACAACAACCGCGGGCATCAATGTTTCATAAAAGCGCTGCATGAAAGGACGCGATTTTAGTGTGGCTTCGACGTGGCACGGAGCTGCTTGTTTTCGATTTTCTTGCTATTTTTCATAACTCGGTATAGGATGTTTGTCAAGTTTAGTCCTTACGTCGTTAGTTCAGGTGAAAATTGATACTGCGATGAAACAACCCGAACTAGCAGAAAGTAATTCATTATAAACAAAAAATGAGAAAATGCGAAGGTATACGGTATGAATAGTAACGCGATCGAACATTCAAGGAAATGGGCACCCCCTTATCACCACAACCGATGCAACTGCCTTACGAACTCTTGTAACTGTTTACGTCATGTCAAACCGACATAAAGTCACATTTTACACCACTGTAATCAGATAAAATTCTGATAACACCCCAAAATAGTACGCCCTAATACTCGATATCACAGGTAAATTTACACTTTATAGGTTTCGTGGCTAACTCTCCCTTGAACTAGATAAACTCGACAGAGTTTGGCCAGACTGTTTGTGCAGGATCGATGCAAGCTGCAGCTTTGTGCTGCATTGCGCGTCACATCAATTAAGTGGGCCATTTTATTTGCTGACCAACGATGATACGAGGATAGAGAGTCGCCACATTAATGTATTTATGAAGTCAGGTATCACCCCACCCAAGTACCAAACCCGCTCAACCAAGGTTACCCTCGGAAATCGGACTGTGTCACAAGAGTCTTAAGGCAAACAGAATGTTTTGAAATAAAGGTATTTTCAAAATTGATTTGACAGACAAACAAAAGCCTCATTCAAAACTCTAGTATTATCAGATTTTGGGGTATTACATATACAGATGAAACAGATATTTTAATCAACTAAATTAAATATGCTAGCGGCCTCCAGGAAAAAGAAATCGCAACAAAGCATTTCATAAAAGCTCTGCATGCAGGGACGCGGCTTTGGGACGCTTCGACATTAAAGACCCATAGGCGCTACATTAATATAACATGAAGTCAGTTATCGTCTATCCATGTTTTAGTTTACTTTTGTGGTACAGTCCGCTTGGCAAAGTTATAAAGGCAAAGAAAGTGTTTTGAAATAAGGATACTATCAGATTGATTTGGCAGTACAAACAAAAGTCTGACTCGCTCAAAAGTTGCCTAATAACAGATTTTGGGGTGCATGGTATTAAATTATACAAATATATTAAACTGGCTTTAATCAACTAAATTAAATATGCATGCCACCGGCCCAGTTCCGAGAAAAAAGACTAAATAACAAAGCGTTTCAAACAGAAGCTCTGTATGCAAGGACGCGGTTTTGACAGGGTACGGAATTGATTGGCTTCTGATACTGTCGAATTAATATCGACAAACTATTTCAATCAAGTTAGAATAATTTGCCACCGGCTTGGCCAGAATGCCTGCCAGCTTAATTTCCGAGAAAAAAGGGGGAAAAAGACTCCATGACAACCGTGCCACCAGCGTTTCATAAAAAACTCTGCATGAAAGGACGAGGTTTCAGTGCGGCTTCGACATGTCACGGAACTGGTTGGCTTGGGTGTTCTGGTTATTTCTATTCAGTGGACAGGATCTACTTGTGCAAGGTAAACTATGGTTTAACCAGTTGTACGCTTTGGAGATTAAAATTCTCTTTCCTCTATACATGATTCGAGATTCAAATGATACCAGAGTACTGTATTGTACTTACGTCCTAGTTTATAAAAGGCAGATTAAACATGGTCGGCAGTCATACAGCAAGCCGTAGCACGCTCTTCATGCTGCTTTTGAGGAACTAGCATTTTTGCATCAGCTCTGAAAAAGAAAGAAGAAACAGTTGTATATATCAAGCCTCGACGCCCAGTAATTTGCTTTAAGCATCCTTTCAACCAACTAAACACGTAACAGCCATAATGATTTCTGAAACAACTAAAGAAGGGTCTATCGCATCGCATTTCTGCCTTTTTGGAAGCACCCAACACAGAAAGAACAGCATACTAAATCTGCATCGGATCACCCAATGACACCGCAATGTGTTTACTGTAGATAATAGTCAGGTACAGATATATATTTTTAATATTTTGTGGCTGATTCACAAACTCGTAAAATCGTTGATATATACATCACAAAACTGCGCGATGTGGCTAAACATTCTTCTTCTTCTTCTCTCTCTCTCTCTCTTTCTCTCTCTCCAGCTGGAGAATACAATAGCAACTGTCCAGACTTCTCTCAAACTTTGCGTGATGGATGTACCGTCAGTAGCGACTGCAGCACTATTAGGTGCAATCTCAATTTTGGAGAGAAGGACGTAATCCTCCAAGTGAAGATCAACAAGTGTAAGAAGCCCGTAACCATAACAACCACCATCGTAGTCCCGGATCTTCATATCGATTGGTCACACGAGTATTCGAGTGGAGACATCGTCAACGTGCCAAAGTTTGTATTCACTCCGCCGGGTGGATCGTTTCCAGCTGGAGTGTATATCCAGGTGGTCATGGCTGATAATCGGGAGCAGTTAACTATGATGGTACCCACTGCATCTGTACACTGTGATTCCAGTTTTTTAAAGCTTTTCCAAGTTTGAGTGTGGAGTAATTCGCGCCTGTCCTTTTTTGCAGATAAACCTGTTGGGAGGATCAGAAATAGGCGGCCATGCGAGCTACCCCGTGAAGACCAAAGTCTTGGATGGAGAACTTCCCATTTCCACATTTAAGTGTGGTAAGCCAGAGCTTATCTTGACGCAGATAGCCTTACACAGTTCAGGAGTTGGAAGTGAACACTGCTACTCGAATTTACGTATTGAGAGCTACTTGTTCGCCGCTTTTTTCTTACTTCTTGATTTTTTTCTTCGTCTCCCTTTTTAATTACACTACTTCTTCGTTGTTATTTCCTCTGCTTTTGCTACCGACTCTTTCACCTTTTTTTTTTCTTGATTTCTCTTTCAATATCGACCTTCTATTTTCCGTCATCTCTTCCTACTTATCAGTCTCAGGTATCATCCGCTGGTGGAAAGAAAGTTCGGTCTTAGTCAAGGCCGCTGTCTTCATCGGTGCTCTCATATTCCTGATCTTGCTGATTGTCTGCTTCTATTGCTGCTATTGCAAGAAAAAATGCCGCTGTTGCAAGAAAAGGCCTGCTCGAGCTGCCAGGGTGGGAGTAGCTTAACGAGATAGTGAGCTGTGAAATGTATTAGCGTAAAATTACGAACTTATGGGGAGCCTTTTTTTTTCTTTTTATTGTCTGTATATTGTCACAATCGCAAACTTAACAAATTTCCACTGGTTTTCTGTGGTGTGAACTCTTATTTACAACGGTAAATCAACCAATCAGAGAGAGAGAAACTATAGTGAGTTGGTAAATAAATCGGTTTATAGTTTTGATATCAGTTCTGCTAGTTTGGGTGGTTTGTCTGGTATTCTAGCTGATCACAATTTAGTTGTTTATGTACATGGGATCTAATCGGAGACACAAAGGGGATACAAATCTATAGAAAGCTTTACAATTATTACTGAAGGAACCTAGCGCTAGTACTGCGTGATCAAAGTGTCACAGGATATTACATTAATCTCAGGTAGCACGATTGTAATCAAATAACTGGTAAATAGTATTCATAAACAATAAATCAGTCTTTTACTGTCTACTCGTTGCTATTTTGATGGAAGTAGTAAAGTACAAAATAATGGAGAGGTCTTGATACTTTAATTGTTGTTGCCGCCATTTTGACACGCGAACGCATCTTCATTCATTCTGGGCCGAGAGGCATGGGCTTAAATGCCCCCCCCCCCCCCCCCCCCCTCCCCCTCAAAAGCCACAATTTTCGAATAAGCTCCCCTCCCCTCTACTCTGTTCGTTGCCGCCAAAACCGCGCACAAAAACGTCTTTCGTTATTTTGATACTAGCGTAACACATGGCATAGTTTATGCAAGTCTACCTCAAAGCTTTATAACCAGCGACATGCGAAAAATTCAGATACGGTACTGTACTTTGCGCACGGCGGAAAACAGGTTGTTAAGTAAGCCCCCCCTCTCTATTAAGCCCCCCTCTCGAGGGCAAAATAAGAAATAAGCCCCCCCTTAATAGAGCTTTTACGGTAGGCTTAAGAGGATTTCCGAGCATTAATGTGAGTTATGCGTTGTCACGTTAAGTCATCCCCAGCAAACACAAGCTTTCAGAGCTTCGCCGTGAGGCTCTTACAATTTCGGCTTTCCGGTCAATGTTTTTAATTTTGATTTAGAATTAAGAAATATATAACGCGTCACCGTGTAATATAGCCTCATCTAAACACGCGGGAAGTTGGGAGAACATGAGTGTAGCGTAAGGAAACCACGAGGCCGCCGAGTGGTTTCCGGAGCTACTCGAGTGTTCTCCCAACTTCCCAAGTGTTTAGATGAGGCTATATTACACGGGAACACGTTATATATTTCTTTTATAAAATAATTAGTCAAGTAAAATACATCACGTACCGCGTCAGCGTGTAATATACTCTCATCTAACACGGTTATTTAGTCAATCAGGGCGCGCGTAGTATCATACTTTTTTATAATAGAGAGTTTAAGATTGCCGTATTCCGCAGCCCGCAAACCTTAAACCGCAAGAAGTCACACGTTAAGTCTGTCCGTACTTCTGTTATGTTTTCAACACCAGAAGCAATCCTTAGGTAAGTCAGATACCTTAGCAATAATCTCCAGGTATTTCAGAATTTGCTTCCTTTAGCAAACGGGACGTGTATGTTAGATCATGTGACTTTTTGCGGTTTGCGGGCTGCAGTATATGTCAATCTTAAACTGCCTAATTTCAAAACGTAAACGCGCGTCCGGACCAGGCAGTTCTTTCATTTTGAAACATCAAATTAAAATCAGATAGCCTTGTCTTCTACTCGCGTTGTCTTCATTCCAACATCAAATAGCTGAAACAGGTTTGTTTCTGTCACAAAGAACAGTTTCTTCTTGATAATCAGGTTTCAGGTCAATACATTGATTTAGAAATGATGACGTCACACTAGCTGCCACTCTATTTCCGAGAAAAACAAAACCATTAACAACCGTGACGTCAGGGTTTCAAGAAGAGAGAACATTTGAGGTGTGTGCGGCTTTGACATGGCACAGAACTGGTTGGCTTTGGTGTTCTTGTTATTTCTCATCAGTCGACAGGATCTCTTTGTGGAAGGTACAGTTTAAACAGTCAGCTATGTCTAAAGAGCGTAATGAAACGAATTGAGTCCTAGTGTGTTGTTCTTTCATCTTGAGTTCAGAGGATAAAAATTGCGATCTAGCAACCCAACTACATTTACCTCGGTGAAAGCAATTACTTTACTGCAGTAAACGTACGACGCATGTAGACAATTTACTGGACAATACACTGGAAAGTGGAGTTCAAAACAACAGAAAATCTACCGTAGTAAATGCCAATTTACCATCCTGCGGGGCATGGTAAATGCGAACTTACAGCGGTAAATGTCTCTCGTGTAAACACGACATAAGAAACAAAAATCAAAGAAATCAATAACAAAACAGAGCTTTTTAAAATACAAGGATGGCGCTCATGACAGGTAATGCAATAGACAACCTGGTCTTGTGAGCCTTAACCTTTCTATTAAACATTGCAGATTAAATTCCTCGCGATCGGTATCTCAGTTGGCACTGTTTTTCGAACTCTTGTAGTTGTGGAACCGACATAGGACCACGCATTTTTACGTCACCGTAAATATACTTGTGAATCTGGAACAGTATACGGCTCCAAACTTTGCCTTTAGCGACACTGCTGATACACAGCCAAAAGAGAATGTGGCTTGTTTCCTGATATAATTCTGATATCCCAGACAAATAAAAACGTACACTTTCACAATAAAAGGATCAACTCAGAAGCGTTGGACTGCGTTTGACTAGCTTTTGCGCTGCAAATCGTGGATAAGGCTGGATACTGTGTTTGCATAAAAAAATATTGAGCAGAGCAAGGATCAGATAGTAGTCAAATTTATGAAGCTAAAATGTACAGTGCAGGCGGAGAATGCAAGTGACGCTCTTAACTTTTAAAAGATATTGCAAAAACAGCCCTGAAAAAGATGGGAAAAAGATACAGGCTTCAACGATGGAAGCCACTTCAATCGAATTAACTAAACAAATGCGACTGAGGGTTCGTAATTTAAATATGTAAATTTGTACACAAGACTCCCTGCATGCAAGGCGACGCAGTTTCCCACGGCTTCGACATGGCAAAGAACTGTTTGGCTTCGGTGTTCTTGCTCTTTCTTATCAGTGGACAGGATCTCTTTGCGGAAGGTATGGTTGAAGTCTAAACGTGCTAGTACTCAGTGGTGTTGCCTGATTCGAAATTCAAATGATATTGAAACAAATTATTCGTATTTTTATATGCTTCCCTAACATAACGGCACATTGAAAACGTTTATCAATAGTATAAATGAAGCAACTGCATGCACTTTGGAAATGTTTAAGGAAATCGCATTTGTTTTGGCTAACTGTCCCTTCTTACGAATTCTAAACCATGATACTGTGCCTTAGTGTCGTTTCAATAAATTTGGTGGAGTCATTGAAATAAAATTGTCTGCTACTGAGAAAGGGCGTCACAGTTGAAGCGATAGCGAGTTCAGTAGATTCATCTGGAAAGACCGACCGCATTAAAGTTAATCCTTAAGCTTTCGTTTCTAGATCAGATGAAAGATACAACGATCCAAAAGACAGAGAGAAAGCAACTATTTAAAAAAATGATTCATTAATAATTCAAGAACGGCAAAGCTGTAGAAGGTCTATTGAGGTCACCACTAAAACAACAATGTGGCATTTTCGAACTTTCTAGCCCTTTGTGGTTTGAATTTAAAACACCAATATACTACATCATCTTGTGCATAAATTGCTTGTCTGGGACTGACTACATTTTCGCACAAAAACAAAACAAAAGAAAAAACAAAAAATGAAAGAAAGAAAGAAACGGGCGGCTATATGAAACTAGGCTACGCGATCTGAGTTTAACAACTGTAATTTAGTAAACTTAAGGAATTGACGTATTAATAATTATATAGTAGACTAGGTTATTTTAAATCTTACTGCGAGAATTTACGAACGTTTAACTTGCAAGGCGCATATATAATTTGAATACACTTTGTTCAAACAGGAATAACATTGATTAAAGTTTTGTGTGGACCACCTAATTTACTTTTTTTTGTATGTGCCATTTGGATAAAAACCTTTTTGTTTGCCCCCATGGGCTTATATTTGGGGTGGGTTGTCAGCAGGATATATATATATAGTTTTTTCTTTTTTTTGGAGGGGGGGGGGGGGGTATTTTTCAATTTTACTGTTAGGTAGTTCAGTATTTGCTTGATTCAAGCTGTTCAGACTATCAAACTCTCCCAGATTACTCATATAGCTTCCTTGTGGTAGGCTTCGAACAATATGCATTAATCAAATCCAGTTGTTACCACTCCACCCCCTTCCTTCCCCATTCACACCCCTCCCTCCCCCAGATGTTTCAGCATGGCATTGGCCACCAAGCAAGAAAAAGCTGGCAGCATTACCCCCTTTCTCTCACTTTATTATGGGTGGCATGCAAATCCCTGGCCCCTGTTCCCAGGCCAACCAGGTCTTATATAAATCCCCAGGGGGAGAGGGATGATAACAGCTGCAATATATCTGCTATATTTTTACAATCTCCTGATCAGAGGTGTCTTTTAAGCTGTTGCATTTGTCTACAAGATCGATGACTTGGTCCTGATTTTGTCAAAGCTGAATAGTTCAAGCAAACCATGGATTTTCTACCCCTCTAATAATCTTGAAATCATAGTTTAAATCTCCTAACAATTCAAACTAAAATAGATATATCACTGTATAGTGACTTGTAGAGAATTATTGATAGTTGGATCAGCCTTTGTCTAGAGAATGTATGTCATATTACCATATTATTTTTAGTGGATCTGCAATTATGAATTTGACAGGAGAAAATGTACCTCAGTCATATTCAGGAGCTAGAGTAATAAAGTGGCATGACTCATGGGCTCTATATTGTTAGCAAGCATTCAGAAATGTCTCAGTATAAATGCCTTACACTGCACATAGATCTTGGTAAAATGATAAAAAACCAGTTGTCAGTACTAAGACTCAAGCAGGTCCACATAGGCCTATTCCTCTTTAAATATTCAGCAAAGGTTTCATGCTAGTTGCTAGTTGCTAGTTGCTAGTTGCGATAATAATAATAATAATGAATAATGAATAATAATAATAATAATAATAATAATAATAATAATAATAATAATAATAATAATAATAATAATAATAATAATAATAATAATAATAATAATAATAATACAGTCAAATGGAAATGGAAAATATTACCTAAGTAGAGCGGTGGCAACTGTCCATCTGTAATGGGAGCTAAGTGTTATCTAAGAATTTGCACAAGGCGATTGTGAATTAGACTGTAAAATAGACAAATAAACTATGCTGTCAATAAACAGGACTGGAACACAATGCTCAATTGTTCCTTTTTCTCCTCTCTCCTCCCCCCTCAACTACATTTTTGCGCTCGCCCCAATTCTTGCGCAGTCATAAATCGAAAAAGTCCCAGCAGCTCTAACGCTTGCTACGCAGGCTAGGATCAACTGAGTTTCTAGCTTAGTTTGAGTAGTTTCTAGTTTATGGGAAAAGGTCTCTGGTACTAGACAGTTCAAGAGTCTGTTGAACCTGTCAAAAGTCCATTAAAGAGGTGACAACGGGGGCGTTTATGTTCGATTCATGAATTGCGCCACCGTATTCAGGTTAAAGGACTAGCAACTAGCAACTAGCAAATCGCAACTAGCAACTAGCAACTAGCAACTAGCAAATTGCAACTAGCAACTAGCAAATTGCAACTAGCAACTAGCAAATTGCAACTAGCAAATAGCAAATTGCAACTAGTAACTAGCAACTAGCAACTAGCACGTTAACTTCTCTCTAAATATTAGGGGTGCAGGCTTCAAAGGCACAAACAGATTAATTATAGCCTTCATCTTCACTAAGTTCTGAAGATCATTTAAAGGTCAGAGCTGTAGATGTCAAAACCCCCTTCAAACAGTTTCTAAAAATAATATTGAAACCTGTGCATTACTAGCTTATACAACCCTCTGTTGATGGCAAAATATAACATAATCTGAATTAAACAATTAAAATAATTACAATCAACGTACGTTTTAGCTTCATATTTCTTGGCTGTTAAAGAGCAAATATATTACATGAAAAAACGGCCAATATAAAAATACTTGAAATGTGCAAGACGTGGGTGGAGAAACTTTGTATTATTGCAGAAATTATGACTGCAATGCAATTTCTGTGAGATGGTGGTGCAAGCCTTAGTGAGTGAATATGCCGCCCTTCTCACCATAAATGCCGCACATTACGATACTTGGACAACAGATGAAATGTTTTAAATAAGGTAACAAGCATAGCTTACCTCTTGTGGTCTTTTGTAGTTGTCAGAGGCTTCCATGTGAACCATCATGGCTTCCTTGCAAGCAATTGAGCAGGCACTTCCTGCGTGCGCGGCAGCTTGGGAACTAGACTCCATTCCCTTTTCTAACTGACGAGTCAGAGAGAGAATTAAAGATTCACTCGCAATCAAACTGCAGATTCTCCCAACGTTGAAGGTGTTAAATAGAGTTGATAGCTCAATCAGTTTTTATCTGAGCAATTAATCAACAGTCAAGTTATCCACACTGAGAGAAAGTTGAGTTGATGCTCGTATATAACTTTGTTGGATCGTTTTCGCTGGTGCATAAGCAAGAGAGTGACACAGTGCCGAACATAAGCATATGCATAAGGATATAGACTTTTCAAATGCCTTAGGCTCAGTTCAGATGCCGATCTTTTCAAGACATGAGCCGAACCTAATACATTCAATTAAGTACATGAAAACTTCGGCGTCTGAATCAATTAAGAACGGCTGATTTGATTTGGAACGGCTCAGCCGTTCTTTTTGCCTGGACCAGCAGGGAATTACGGCTTTGGAGCGACTCTGATTCAGACGCCGAGCTTTTCATGAGACAAATTTAATGCATAAACTATTATAATGTATTTTAATGTGTTTTATTGTATTTGTCAAGCAGCAATTAAATCTGAATCAACAGGCGATATTAATTAATTTGGGTCGACCGAAATTCAAATTAAGTTCGGCTCATCTGGGCTTTATGTCATTTATGCTTCATTTCGCACTGTCGGCTGTCTTGTGTCGCTTGTCGCTAGTAAAAACCAGACTCAGTCCATAGTTATGTATCATTTTTTCTCTTTTTTTTGTGGCTCATTGTATGTATCCTTACATTTCATCTGGCTCTATCACAGGTCAAGAATACCACGAAATCAACAGCAACTGTCCAGACTTGTCTGAATCCTTGGGCGATGGCTGTACACTCAGTAGCGACTGCAGCACCATCACGTGCAAGCTGAATTTCGGGCAAAAAGACATAACCCTTAAAGTGAAGATTAACAAGTGTGAGAGCCCCGTCACCATAACAACCACCATGAAGGTCCCGGATCTTTATATCGATTGGTCACACGAGTACTCAAGTGGAGACATCGTCAAAGTTCCAGGGTTTACATTCACTCTGCCGGGTGGATTTGCTTCGGTTGGAGTTTATGTCCAGGTGGACATGAAAGATAATGGAGACCAGTTAGTTCTGACGGTAAATAGTTTTACTCTGATTTCGATACATTGCCGACGGACGTTCTTTAACTTTTTTTTTTTTTTTTTTTTTTTGAGTCTGGAATAGTGCGTGCTTAATTATATCCTTTTTTTTACAGGTTAAGCTGTTGGCTGGAGCTGAAATAAGTGACAAAGGAGTTTACCCCGTAAAGACCAAAGTCTTGGACGGAAAACTTCCTATCTCCACAGACGAGTGTGGTGGGTCTTGTAACTTCAATCATCTATTCATCCTGGAAGACTTTTCTCATTACTTATAGAGGTAGTTTAGGCCCTGCACGAACTAGTTAGGGTGCGCATGCGACAGCATATAGCCGAGAATGCAAGAAAGTCAGTTAAGTGCATGCACTGAACACAGACAGAAGTATGTGTGTTGGTTATGTCTCGAGTATTAGCCCTAAGTTAGAGCAAACTAAACTTTACTGTTAAGTTGTTTGTTAACTTTGTCACATCTTTTATCCAGCATACCTTTTCACTTACACTTGTTTCGTACATTTAGTATCTGTTGTTTTCCTCTCTATTCCTCTTCGTTTTCCTCTCATTCTGTTTTTCTTCCTATAATTCTACTCCTTTGGTCTTCTCCCGGTCTTGTTTCCGGAGCCTCTCTCATTCATTCTCTATACGTGTTTCTCTTCTTCGTTTGTTTTTTATTCTTCTGTTACTATTGCTGCTGCTGGATAACTAGTATTAGTATATACCACACAAGTGAATAGTGCTTTTCGCGTGCTCTGATTGGCTCCTCAATCTCGGAATATCAAGTACTATTCACCTCCCGGCGGCTTCCGGTAAAACAAAATGGCGCACGAACCCAATTTTTGCCCACTTTCGTCGGAAATAAAATAGCTATTTGGGAGTTGGCCATTAAACTTGTGTGGTATATACTAAAACAATTATTCGCCTCAGTGTCGGTGAATAGCGGTGAATATTTAACTCGCCGAACTATCTGCTGTTTCTTCAACTTACAGTCGTCTGATGTTTTCTGATTGTTTTCCTCTTTCCTTCCGTTCCTTCCTTTGTGTGTCTCTTCCTTTCATTCTTTTTAATCTCTACTATAATAACCTACCTTCAGGTATCATCCGCTGGTGGAATGAAAGCTCAGACGCAATCAAGGCGGTAGTCATCATCGGTGGTGTCATCCTCCTGTTCTCGTTCATTGCCTGCTGCTACTGCTGCTGCTGCAGGTCTAAACCGGCTTCTAGGGGAGGGGTGGTTGTTACAAGCATACCTCCTGCAGCGGGTATTGTTACCACCACCAACACCGCAAATGTGCCCATGAATAACTATGCCCGCTTCCCTTAGCACAGCTACCTAAACTCTGACAGAGCTAAAAGCATTTCGTAAAACGTCTTTGTTCTGCCACAGTTCCTATTTCTCTTGACATGTGCTCGCAATGCACCATGATTGATCGGTACTGTCACTCTGGTTGGCTTAGAAAACCCCCACCCCCTCCCCCCAGACAGATGCTTTGTGCGCCAGGTAGACATTTCTTGGCACTGCATTCCGGCACAACTTTCTTTATCACTACGTTTACTTCGGTAAACTGGATTTATAGGACTCGTTTTGGTTTGCAGAAAGTCCGGTCAGTCCTGACAAAAACTCAAAAGTCTCTTTAAGTAGAACACTTCTTTGGTTCATCGATTTCTGTTCACGATGATAAAAACACTGATTACGTTGTGGAAAAGCGACATAATTGAGATTGTAGGCATGACAAAGTCAAACACTGAGGTTTAGTGAATCATCATTCAGTAAACACGGCTTCTAGCTCTGTCAGTTTGGTCGGTCAGGCATAGTAAAAAAACGTAACGCAACGCAACGCAAGTAAACGCCGAACCGTTTTACGGGGCCGATAACAGCCGTAAGCTTTTATAACCGCATTAATAGAAAAAGGGCATATTTCATAAGTTTTGAGGATCATTCAGGTTTTATCATTTGTGGTAAATGTTGAAGTTGTAGTGTTTCACAAACTAAATAAAAGCAGTCGCTTTTAATTCTCAGTTGTCAATTGTTTTCCCCCAATCTTGATGTCTGCATGGGCTAATCCTCTCTCATTCTGGGGTCGTTCTACATGTTTGGAGGCTTGTGTAGATTTGCATGGATGCATCACTGTAGGTTTCGCGTTGGCAGGCCAAGAGTGATCACACAATGATTCTTGAACTATGCAACGATTATAGTTTAATAAAACGTCAAGGAATGTTTCACATCAAAAACGCAAACTCCATAATGACACCAGTCACGGATTTCTTGTGGTAAGGCGGGCACAACTGTTACAGTAAAATTTCCCAAAACTTTCACCTGAATATTAACTGCGTGCTTTGTGCGCTGCATATTCCTCACCGCGTGAACCACACACACACACACATGCACACACACACACAGACTAAAAACAATCGCGACGAAAAGAATGTTAACCTTACAGGCAAAATACTGCTAGAGTGCTAACTTCGAATTCCTGCTGACGTAAGGTATAACTGTAAAGCAGTCAATAACTTCGTCACACCATCATATCATTTTCCTCAGATCTGGCACTTTACGTATTGACTATTCGCCGTGTTTAACGCTACAGTTTGAATCTAGTTAGCAAAACAAAGTCTAAAAAAATGAGACTCGTGACTTCTCGGTGTTTGAGCAGTACACGTTGTTACTATGGTATATATATTCACTCAGTCTAAACAACAACAACAACAACAACAACAGGTGCAAGATATGATAAGGGGCTAAAAGTCCAAAGTTGTCTCAGCTTTTTTGGTTTGTAGCTACGCACGTGGATTAGATATATTTTAACAAGACTCCGCGAAAGGATCTTGACAAGAAGACTGACAAAATATATATATTCTCGCCCAAACGTTTCCGAATCCTTCACTTCAAACATCAAATTGCAGATTTTCCTTTATGTATGGTAAACGTCTGGTGACACTATCGAGAAATGAAAAAATACAGTATAAAATAAATGTTAGGTCGATTTTAATAGGTTGACTTGAGAAAATCTCAGCTAGCATGGACCGATGCCTAACAGCACAGACAGAAAACAGGCCCCAAATTGTGGACTCTTAAGAAAAACCTAAGCATGCTAAGAAACTGTTGGACTTTAGCCGCTGCGTGCTGTTGGCCCTTCAAGCTTCGTTGACGAGCTTCTTTACAGGCACCTGACTGTTGTTGATGGTCATGTTGGGAGCTGTAGGTTCGATGAACACTTTAGGTATGGTCTTCACCTCATCACATGTCTTGGCTGCAGCTTTGCGCTTCCTGTACACGCAGAAGCCGATGAACACCAGCAACATGACGAAAATCAACACGCTTGCGATGATTGCAGCCTTCACCCGGCACCCTTTGATGCCTAGCGTCCGAGCGGGAGAAAAAACAAGGCAAGTTTGTTGACGGCCACATTGGAGACTAAGTGTTTAC
This sequence comes from Plumapathes pennacea, assembly GCA_964036295.1. Classification (NCBI taxonomy): domain Eukaryota; kingdom Metazoa; phylum Cnidaria; class Anthozoa; order Antipatharia; family Myriopathidae; genus Plumapathes; species Plumapathes pennacea. The sequence goes on along the minus strand of OZ038466.1, from coordinate 8,166,829 downwards.
ACCATGGCGGCGCGCAAAATAAATTAAGTGGCATAATAGGGCCAGGGACGATTCCAGTCTTAAACACGAGCCTTGGACTGATAGGGCAACCACTCTCTGTGCTTCTACTTCAAATATAGTTAATCATTGATATATTTTATACGAGAATATAGAATTTGCGCAATGGACACTAGAACATATTTGAGGGAATGTACGCAGTAGACTTGAACATTATGTGCCCGATCGCAGAATCCTGTAGTTCACTCACCGCCTCTCCTGTGGCCACCCCTCTTGTGGTGACCATGGTCATGATCGTGGTCATGGTCGTGGTCATGATCGTGGTCGTGGTCGCGGCCGAATTTGCCTTTCTTTCTCTTTTCCCAAGGACGCCTGTCCCTGTCTTCCGGTGGATCACCTGTCGGGTGAGGTTTGCCGCCGTCCGGATGGTGTTCGTCTTCTCTCGGAGGCCCGTCGTCTCCCTTGTCTTCGTCACCAGCTGGAGCAGAGCGAAGCGGGAGGTTTAATTTATGTCTTTCAACTAAAAGCTTAAATTAGTATTCCCACTCGTCGATCAAGCAAAACATTATTTGCAAACACAGTTTCAATTAGGCCCTTGGTCATAATCATGGCTAAAATTCGTCTTGTTTTCTCTTGTTTATCTGGAGGAACAAGACAAACTTTTAATCAGCGAAAACGTGACTGTTTCAGGACAAGCACCGCAAATGCCCATTCCACTGATTGCCGCGACTGATCCATACTTATTTATTTATTTATTAAGCTTCGCCATTTACAAGACAAATAGACTAAAAAGAAGTAATATAAAATAAAGATAAAAAAATAAAGAAAAAGAAAGAGGAAAGGGGTGATAATACATACTAGGCAGGGGAAGCCACAACAGCAGACGCCAATTACTGTGGACATACTTTTATCATCGACTTCTGCGGTTGCGTCGGTACTGGCTAATGCATTTCAGACTGCTTTCCAAAAACACTGTGCTATTCTTCGTAGAAACTAATCAGTTGTTTATATGCGTCTTTTTTTACGCGTTAAGTATATCACGTCCAATAATCCAATAATGTAAAGTTTTGTTTAGTGTGTTTTTTACGAGCGACACAAGCACACGCGCGAGCAGATAATATGTCAGTGACTTGTGAGCGACGCAAACACAAGGGCAAGTATACAAGTTAGAGAAAGGTGTGAAGTGAAAACGAGCGACGCATGCGTAAAAAGAAAGGCAAACATTGATTGTGCACAGGGAAATAACGACTCTGGTGCTTGCTGTGTTTGCTTGCTGTGTTTGCGTCGCTCATTAGAGCCGATTTCGGATGACCGTCGAAAACCAAAAGCAAAGTAATCACACAGGCCAATCACAGAGACTGAGAGAAAACAGTTCAGCCAATTGGAAGCCAAAGTAATTTGCGTTTGGTCTTGCGTTTGGTTTTACTTTCCAATCAGCAGTGCGAGTACACGCCATCGCTTGCATGAGAAGTGTTTGGTTTTGGTTTTGGTTTTGGTTTTGTTCCTGATTGGCTGAGCATGCTGACAAACTCGTGTGGACCAATCTTAAAGCGGCGCAAACGTAAAACCAAAGCAATCACACAATTACTGGCGACAGTAAACCGCTCTAAAATCAGGCTTGTCGGTGCGCAACCTGATCATCGATTTTGAACGAAAAATCTTGCAAAAAATAAAGGTTAACTTCATTGAGTTCGTTCAACACTGCAAGTTTCAGAGTTGTTACACCTTTTTTTTACGTTCTCGCAACAACAACTGAGTCTGCATGCATGGCATTGCATTACGGGGGGTCGTAGATAGTAACACGGGTTGAATAGTTTTTCAATAATAAATTCGAGTGGAAAAATTCAGAACGCAAGATTAATTGAAATATAACTCAACCTAAACTCGTCTGTTATGTGAATCTCTGGTATTGGGATATCTTTCTTTTTGCACGTTTTTGACACACTGCATGGTTCCAGATGTTCAGTGTCACCTGCCTCCGGATGAAGGTTGTTTGGCTGTGAGCTTTCCATTTGCTTGTTCGCACAATACATAAGCCTTTCACCAGCGCTCATTGCACGAAAATTTTGTAGTGACCCAGTTTATACCCGATCTCCCAAAAGATATTGAAGATCATTTTTAAGATTAAAGTCGAAGTGTTAAAAATGAAACCAAACTGTTCGATTGAAAGTCTTTCAAGAGTATGTTTACAATGCAATGATTACATAAGACACTGTTCAAATCAGTCGAAATCTGTTTGGTGCGCGCTCAGATTGTCAAAGATAAGCTGTCTTAGGAAAAACTTGCGTTTCCATAGAAATCCCGTTCTTCGCGGGACTAACAGACTTCAACCTGGGAGTTCATCACAGAAAACACAAGGCATTTGTTCTTGCGTCGAACCCTCGATTAAGCTGATAATTACCATGAGCTCCGTAAGCTCATCCTAAATGCGCTATTTGGAGTTCGTCTGTCAGGCACGAATTAGCAGGCTTCACACTCTCACTAGCTAATGTGCCGATGAACGACCGCCAACTGTTAAACTGAAATTCATTGCCCAAATTCTTCAAAGTCTTTGTGAATAGCTCGCCTTATTATTATGTTCTGCAGTGCCTCTGTTAAGCGCTGCTGTAAAAGCTGCTGCTTGCCGTGCAAGTGTTTTCGACAAGAATAGTCAGGTTGTGAGCACTGATAGGAAATCTTGCAACTGTTCGATCGGCCATCGGACTTTCATACTGCGTCACACGCAATTTCCAACGGGAGTGAGATAACTGAAAGCATCATGACTGTTACTCGTATTTGGTAGTTTAAAGCCCTCAAATGTTACAGTGTAATCTATGTTGCTGTGTATATGCTGCGCTTACCTTCACTTGCACCGAAGCTCGGCACAAGGATAAGGAGCGCAACGCTGAACAAAAACAACAGCTTCACCGCCATGACTCTGCACAAACTGCTTCTGGTTCGAAAAATTACAATTACAAATTAATCTTTGTTATGCATAAACAATAGATTACACGCAGGTGATTCGTCCGTCCTGTTTGTTGTGGTCCATTACCAAGCACCGAAATGAGTCCTGAGCCATTTAAGGGCACAGACCTTTCTCTTGCATCCAACAGTGCGCGCAAAGGAAGGCCAATAAAAGAGTGTGCAGTCAATGACCGGAGATTGGAACACTTAAATCAGTGGAAACGGCTTTTAGGGGAGGAGCAACAAAGCACCGAAAAACAGATAAAATGCAAATAGCTAGCCAGTGAATTTGTATTTATTTAGTACATTTTAAAGAATTGAATAGCAACTTTCACTTCGGCGCATGAAGCACTTGAACGATGTCCACGTAACTGCATGCAATATTGCGTGCAATGTGGTATTACGTTTCCCCGGCCTTTCAGAATACAGGATTTTAGCTAAGATTTCATCACACGCCGGACAGCACATTTATTCGCCAGATTCAAACACAGTTACACTGCATAACACATATGTCCGCTCTACAATCACTCTTCCGCCCCAAAAGAGCTTAATATGGATGATGCGGATAATTATATCACAAAAGACAATTTACAAGCTGTAATTCTTTCCCACCAGTAGTCTTTCCTTCTTCCTTCACCTGAGGCAGCAGTGAGGCGATTGCTCCCCAAACCCTTCCCTCTAAAAAAACAAACGCAAACGAGCGGTTCTGTTTGACTTTTAACTAGAAAGCACATTCGCTGTAGAAGCTGATTATTGGCTATGTATATCAACTGAAAAACATACAAATATGAATATCGCTGTTTGAAATAACAATTGGCGGGTTTTGAAGATAAATATACACACCATCAATCTCACACAACCCGCCGCACACAATCTGTACTAACTTTCGCAAATATCAAATATTACAAATATCTGAATTGAACACAAGATGATTGGCGAGATTGTCTCACTCTTTCCATGTATCAGGTCACGTGGATCTAATACTGAACAACTTTAACCCTTTCACTCCCAAGCTCAAAATGCAGATTCTCCTAAACATTCAAGAAGAAAATGTGTGAGAGATGAAGGGAGACTTAATACTTCAATCAGCTGTCATCTGAGCAAGCTATCAAAAGCCAACTTAGCCATACTGTAATGACATATCTTTGGTGAGAAATTGAAGGAGAAAATTGAAGTTGATCACTCTTGGGAGTGAAGCGGTTAAGAAATGGAAGTGAAGCAAATTTTGAACCGTTCTTAAACAGAGGGTTCTTCGTCTCAACGCTCGCTAATAACCCGGTACTCAGTGGCTCATTAAAGAGATTGATAAAAGAAGAACACACACGGAATGTCTGGATAAATATCCCTGTAAACTTTGAGTTGACCATAGATTGAAACTCTTTGACAGTATACCAACAAAACCCGCCAAAGGTTACTGACTGCAGCACATGCAATGAAAAACTAATTCAAAAGGTGAAATGCAAAGACTAAAACTACAATATTCGCCTGTTCGAAAGCCCGTTATGTCATATGCCTAATCCCAAAGTATAACCGAGAAGTTCAGACATTTGTAGTTATGAACTCCAAAAAATATCGGGAACAATATGGCCAGCACACGATCGGCCTTAAGAAAAGGAGGGACTGGCACAGTCTAAGTTTGTGTCAAAAATTTACATCTCAAACTTTAGGGATGGCGCATTTTAATTGGTATGGAGGGCTTTCGAATAAGACAAAGTTTAGTTCACCTTTAGACTATTAAAATCACACAATCACGTTTTAAAAACTGCAGACTCCTTGGATGTCTCCCTTAGGCGTCGCTTGTGAGTCGCTCCAGCGGAACCTTGCTCTTGTAAGTGGTCATGACATCAGGGGAAGGTTTAATGAAGACTTTAGGGAGCTTCTTGCCTTTCTTGGCGGATTTCCTGCACAAGCAGCAGCACACAGACACGAGCAGCATCAGGAACAGCAGAGAACCGGCAACAATGGCAGCCCGCGCCTGCCATGGCATGTGGCGCCACTTGTTGCGCACCCAACCTGTCGAGAAAGAAAAAAACAAAACAAAACAAAACAAAACAAAACAAAAACAAAAAAAACAAAAGTTAATTTGCACAGCAAAGAAGATTGAATAACACGCATTCAAAATTACGAGATAGATAAATAGTGTACACTCTTAGAAGATAGAACTATAAGCAGACAGACATAAATGTTGAAGGTACAGGCACAGATCAGACAGAGAAGAAACAGTTACAGTTACAAACACAGACACAAGCCACACTGGAGCAGACACAGACACAAATCAGACAGACAGGTACAAACACAGACCGCACAGACACAGGTAACACAGGTGGACGTCACAGACACAGAAGACACAAAGAAACAGATCAGAAGAATATAGACAGGAGACAGAAACAAATCAGAGACAAATAAAGGTACAGGTACAGACAGGCATATACACATGCATGGACATAGACAGAAGTGGCAAACTCTAAATCAAAGTTAGCTACCATACCATAGCAAGTGGTCCTTTCAAACTCAAAACAGTCGTCAGTGTCAATGGGCAGCTCGCCATCCATGACGGTCTTCTTCATGGGGTAGACCTCTCTACCAGCGATCTCTCCTCCTCCCAGCAACTCCACCTATCCGAACATAAGCAATAAATAATAAATAATAAATAATAAAATAAATAAAATAAATAAAATAAATAAAATAAATAATAAATAAATAAAAACAAATAAATAAATAAATAAATAAATAAATAAACACTTTTACTCCAGTCGCGTATATTACGCACATCGCCACAAAATTCCTGAGTGTTGAGTTGTTTCCAAAGTACAATAAATTGTTCTGCAATTCTTTTTACTCTTTCAGTGCACTCTGACTCATCCTTAGAAATGTCTAACTCCAGAACTGTCAAATGAATCCTGAAGGTGACCATTTAAATGAAAGCTATCAATGGTTACATTCTAGCTAATAGCAGTATTCACGTTGTTGTTAAGGGGAGTTTATGTATTTGTATTTTAAAGTTTGATGCGGTACTCAAAGACGTTTGTGATGCTAGAGTATACCCCATGCCGGGTAGGGGGGGGGGGGGGGGGGGAGGGGGATTACTGTCGCTTATCTAAGAACTCGCTGTCAAGGAAAAGGTAGCAGGGCTTTTCAGGTACATCATTTACATTCTCACATCATAGAAATTCAAAATACTCACCTTAACTTTCAACTTGTTGTCCTCTGCTTCTTCAAGCTTAACTGTCACGTTAACCTGCGCTGACACCACTCCCTCTACAGAAAGCGGGAAGTTCGGGATGGAGATGCTGTCACCATCTTCAAACGTATGGGACCAATCAACACCCAGACTGGGCACTCGAACAGCCAATCCGAGTGACATAGGGTGCCGGCACTTATTGATTAGTGCGGACAGGAACACCGGCTGATCGCCAAACGTGCTGGCGCAAGTGATGTTGCTGCAGTCTTCCTTGACGTCACAAGTTGATCCCATTGCCTTGGAGAGCTCGTGGCACCTACTTTGGTGATGGTGGCGACCTTCTTTGTGATCGTCACCATGTTTGTGGTCGTGGCCACGTTTGCGGTGATTGTGAGCTGCAAAGCACAGGAAAATCCAAGGACGTTCGACATTAATTCTTTCTCTTCCTCTGTCTTTTCTGACTCTCTATCCATGACCGTCCCCTCCTATCCTGTCTGCCTTTTCTGACTCTCTGTCCATGACCGTCCCCTCCCATCCTCCCTGTCTGTCTTTTTCTGACTCTCTGTCCATGACCGTCCCCTCCCATCCTCCCTGTCTGTCTTTTTCTGACTCTCTGTCCATGACCGTCCCCTCCCATCCTGTCTGCCTTTTCTGACTCTCTGTCCATGACCGTCCCCTTCCATCCTGTCTGCCTTTTCCGACTCTCTGTCCATGACCGTCCCCTCCCATCCTGTCTGCCTTTTCCGACTCTCTGTCCATGACCGTCCCCTCCCATCCTCCCTGTCTCAGTCTTTTTCTGACTCTTTCCACATTGACCGTCCTCTCCCATCCTCCTTGTGTCTTTTTCCGACTCTCTGTCCATGACCGTCCCCTCCCATCCTGTCTTTTTCTGACTCGCTGTCCATGACCGTCCCTCCCATCCTCCGTCTCTGTCTTTTTCCTACTCTCTATCCCTGACCATCCTTTCCCATCCTCCCCGTCTGTCTTATTCTGACTCTCTATCCCTGACCGTCCCTTCCCATACTCCCCGTCTGTTATTTTCTGTCTGCGTTTTCGGTTCCATTTTGATGCGATTTTTTGTCCCGTCTACACGAAACGATCGATTCGAAAACGCAGCCAAAAGCCGGGTGGATCGTTTTCAAAATGCTCCGGTTTCTGTTTTCGTGTAAACTCCAAAAAGGAGAGGTGAAAACGCATCCGTGTAAACGCAGTCTGATAAAACAATAAACAAGAATATATTTGTCCAAATGGCAGGTGTTCAGTGCATTTGCGGCGAAGCAATTATTTTTTCGCGATCCGTGTACGCGGCGCATTTTGCCTATCAAGTAACAACTTTATACAAGTTTCTAGTGTTTAATAGACTTAGATTTGCTGTCTTCTGGATGTGAAACCGAAAGTGATGGAAAAGCAAACATTTTTATTGTGTAAATAAGAGGAAGAGTTATCATTCTCATCGCAAAGGTGCGATTTAAAGCGGTCAATCGTGAATGCACGTTGAAAGTAAATTAAGTAACAAAACTCAAAATTCACTAACAGAACTAGGAACTCACTCTGAGATTCACTGACTTCAATTTTCTTCTCTATTAAAATGAATCTTAAAATAGCAATTACGAAACGGCCTTCTAACTTCCGTGACGCAGCAGAATAACAAATATCAGGACGTTCGTAGTTCATGATGATCAACTATTCCTCAGGGCACAGTTTTACACTGACCACTAGTTACCACGGGAAATATTTTGACTGACTTAACAACGAGGGTATATCTGGCAAACATTCAACAGTATATTTGTATCCGTACGCATGAGGGAACCAGAACCAAACGACTGTACGTGTACTACACAACACTGCAGATCGGGTGTACCCTGAGTAATACCCCACGACCATTTGTTACTTTCTGATTCTGATTCACAGACACGCGAAATACATGAGCTGTTCGATAGACGGCCCGACATCTCTCATACTTATTCACATTTCCGCCATCGTGAAACGATCTCAAACTTAAAATCATGGCACAAGAATTACAGTGAACTCGACCATATTAGTAGCCTATTAGTCAGCGATCTTGAGAGGACTTAACTAAGTATTAACTATTCTCACCTTCACTGATAATGCTCTGACTCAAAATGAAGAGCGAAAGACTCGCAACGCACAACCAACCGGCCGCCATTATTTGACACTTCAAATCACCTCACTTCCCACACGAACTAATCGAAGCTAACACAAATGAGTATGCAAATTATGAAGGTCACGCGACCACCAGAAAACCATAGAAACGTCTATTGTTCAAGAATAATAGATTGATAAACAAAGGTAAACAACAAGTCGTCAGATAATTCCTCCGGCCCTTTTTGACTTGCAGGGTCGGCAGCAGCAGCAGCAGCAGCAGCAACAACAACAGCCAGTAACAAGTATGATTATGAACAGAACGAAGGATATCAAGATCACGACACATTCAACCATGCTGCGAACCATCCACCAGCGCACGAAATCTGAAAACAAAACAAAACAAAACAAACAACTATTTTTAACACTGTCGATTCGTTCAGTTATGTTCATACATGAAGCCGCTTTCATATTTTATGATATTAGCCCGGGACGTGCGATTACTCATTATAATTTTGCATGTGCCGCCCCGTTCTGAAAACCCTTACCGTATTTCAGAGCAAAATCTACGATTTTCCGACCTTATTTTTAGTTTTCTAGTTGATGTTCTGTGTTGATGTACCAGTGAAACTTGTGGGTGTGCTGAGTTATTAGGGTGTAAATTATTTTTGCGTCTGTAACATACTAGAGGTTTGAAATAGATAACCCACATTAGATGGCCCAGGCATCACAAGCCCTTCATTCCCCACCCCCCCCCCCCCCCCCCCCCCCCCCCCCCTACCCCATGCACACCTGCAAACGTCTCCTATCTTGAGCGGGACATGGAAATATTGAATGGTTTATTATTATTATCATTATTTACAGTGTAGTCATAGAACAGGGTTGTCTTCAACAGGCTGGGTAACAATTCAACAATAGATAATTATATTCCCAGGCCTGGAGTCTCAAACAGAAACCTGCACTTCTGGAGTTAGAAGAGAATTAAGAGTTATCAGCTGTCAGTGCCACATCAGTATGGTGCACTGACTTTTGTAGACTGAAGGATTTTGGGGTCCAGTAAAAAAGGGTAGCAAATATATAATTTTTTGTCTTGAACAGGGGGCCCTATGCAGGGTTTTGGGGCATTAGCGGCACCCTCTACCTAAACCTTAGTGTATGGAGAACCCCCTCCCCCCTCCTCTAGTGGTCATATAGTGTGGGATTATGCAATAAGTAGAGAGAGAGCTGTTCAATCCAGCCAGTGGTAAGACCTACCACAGTGTTCTGCAGAAAGTGGCAAGGCTTGACTGATTATAGGCACCTTGACAGGGAGAAGTTCAATATTGCTGACTTTGGCACCAGCCAGAAGAGTAACCTGGTTTTAAATTACAAAAAAAAAATAATAATAAAATAATAATAATAATAATAATAATAATAATAATAATAATAATAATAACATTTAATTATTATTTCCACCTTACTTCATTATGGCAAGGTAGATAATAGACATGTTCACCACAGAGCGCATAAAAATGCAGATGATCACCTGTGAACAACCCCACTTGGCCTTCATAGAGTTTTCCCCAGCTCAGAAGTATTTCTTCTTTGTGTTGAGCCAAAATATAATAATTTTGCTTGTTTGTCATGTGTCCGTTATTTCTCGCCCCCCCCCCCCCCCCCCCCAAAAAAAAAAAAAATCCAGAGGCACAGCTTGTTCCAGGTAATGACTGCAGAAAAGAGAAGTTCATTGCTGCACCACCAGAAAGATAATTAACACCTGTTGGCATTGTGCCACATTTCTTGGTCAATCCATGAGCTCATCTCACTTTGGGTTACCTTTGTTGATGACATAATACATGTTTTTTTTTTCAGGTTGACATGTAGACATTTCCTCAGCAGGCCAATGTGTTTGCAAGCTGCTGGCCATACCAATAAAAATAATAGGTCCACAATGTGTACGCATGTCTACTGTGAGGTGGTAGTTAAATCAAAGCCTTCATGCCAACTTTTGTTAACAGCAATTCATTATTTTGTGATTGGCTAAGGAGCAGTTGTGACAGAAGAGTTTGTTGTGATTGGCTATGAGCAGTTGTGATGAGATATTATTACAATGAGCACTTATCGATTCGATCAATGCCTTATCAATAACATTTTAGATTATAACATAGTGTCTACATGCGCCTACACAGTACACACAAGAAATGGGTATAGAACACAACTAACACAGATAAGCAACCACTGCAAACATCTGAGCAGATGACATAATAACAAAACAACAGGAAGAACTACAAATTAAAGCAGTTGACAATTTTAATAATATAACGTACACAGTTTGATCTTACCTTTAAAACCAGGACATGATCAGGTCGAGGTTCCATGGCGACCTTCAGGTACACCCCAGCAGAAGCTAATCCACCAGCATTGACTGAAAGCCCAGGCACTTGCACTGCCTTATCAGTCACATACTTTTCTGACCAAGAGATGTCGTCTTCTGGGACTTCAATCTTGGCTGTGACTGTTTCTGGTTCTTCACACCTGTTAATTGTAACTGTTATGACTACCTTCTTGCCAGCAAATGTAGGTTTGCATTCGATGCGGGTGCATCCTTCAGAGATCGTGCATCCTTTAGGGGCATCTAGAGAGCTGCATTCTTCAGTTTCAGCCAACTGATTGGCTACTTTATTGACAAGCTCGTCAATAACTTCAAGTCTTGCTTCTGAAAACAAATGCATGACTTGTGTGATTACTGGTTACAAGTAGTAGTTAATATGTTGTATATACAAAAGAAGAAATGAAGTCTGCTACCACACCCCAGCTATCGTCAATTTTTGCTAGGTACCTTCCACAAAAGAAGTAAATATAGGATAAACTACTGTTAATGACCCATTGTGCATTACGCTAACCTACTTTGTGCAAAACTCTCACCTTGTCTACTGTCTCCACGCCACTTCCATTAACTAATATGCCAATCTAATGCTTTTTAGAGTTAGTCCAGAACTTTTTTCAAAAGAACTATGTCATGTTTTCTTTTTGGCAAAAATATTTCTTTTGGCAAAAGTTGGCTTCAGCTTTCAATTTCTACTTCCCAATCTATAACCACCACGCCATCCCCCAGCTAACAGCCCTCTCCTTTGACAGACTTCTAACCAAATTATTAATTTTATATCTGCCCTGTAAATGCAGTTTCTGTTCCTCTAAATATAATATTGGCTGTTAACCTTTTCAGTGGAGAGGCCGTGGTCATAATTTATAGTTACTTTGCTGTGGCTAAGTATATCTAATCTAGTTTCAACCCTTTGGCTGCCAAGGGAATAAAATTTGATTCAACACAAATGTAAAATGAAACTAAAAGGGTGCTAACTCTTGATGAATACATTCTGCATCCCAGTTTGTAGATATACTATATGATTTTGCTTAAATATTTGTTTTGGAATTTCATTTGAACAGAAATACATATGACAGTCAAAAAGGTCAATTTATTCAAGACCTTTTAATAATCATGTTTAGTATTATTTACCTAATCCAATAATTAAAGCACTATGATATCACATTTCAGTTTCTGCCTGCCAGTCAGCCAGCACTTGGCTCTAAAACGTACAGTTTAAACACACTGAACCAATCAGTTTGATATGCTTATTTCTCTTTCTCAGGTTTCTGCACCCAACAAAATATTTTACTTATTATGCTAATATTGATACCGCAAGGGCACTTCGTTTCAAATTAAGATTCATTTTCCAAAGGATTTGTGCACACACATTTAAAGCTTTGACATTCCCTTTATCAAAAGATTTATGTTAAAACCAACTGTCTACATCCAACAGCTGCGCCGCCGACCTAAGCATAGAATGCTTTGTATCAATTAGTGTAGCCTGAGGGAATGTACTAAAAATACCTCAAAAGTCTGTGCAGTTGCCCAGCCTTGCTTCGAGATTCCGTTCAACGCTTCATAAATCACATCTGCCAAATCGTTTATCTTTTATCTAACATCGGTAGTTTGACCTACGCGGCTAATTTGAGCGCCATCTGCTTTTCCGCACCTCCTTGCAACAACACATCACTTTATACAAAGCAGATAAAATTATTGAGCACTTGTAAAGTTAATTTTTCATTTGTTCTATTTGGTGCTCGAGTTTTCCGCACGTGTTCGCGTAGTCGAGCGCCACACTAAAACAAGGACGAGTATACTTTGATTCTGTCTTCTCGGACCACCTTCGCTTTCCTCCGTTTGAAAAGTGACTTGTTTACGTCAACAACAAACCAGGGTGCTCAATCAAGCAACAAAAGGCTACAATGACTCATTTATGGCTACCTATATATCCTAATCTCTTCTTTATCTTTCCTATTATAAATTGACCGTCAGATTAACAAAAAGAGAACATGACCTTGAACTAGAAAACTTGATGTAGCTTTGCCTAATATTATCGTTCACGCAAATCACGTGCAAAGAAAAGCTTCGGCATTCACTCAGAAAGCACTGCCTACCTTCTGCGAAGGACGTTGGCACCATGATAATCACAAAAACCGTCAGCCAAGCAACAAAGGCGGGTGGTCCGTACACCATCATGACAAGATGTTAGGAAAGCAGCAATATCCTGGTACGCTGAAGGACTCGTTACGTCATTTAGTGTCAAGTTTATTGCGCAAAATATTAATTTGAATCAATAATTTATTGATCTGACTGGAAAGTGTCGAAGAAAATAAACCACGCCAGCTGAACGCCCTGTACCATATAACACACAGAACACACACACAAAATATATACAAAGAACAACATACTGTATAATGTGCACCACTTATGAAACAGGAAATGCCAAGATGTCACGAGCTCTTTCGCCTAATCCTATCTGGTTCGAACTCTTCACAGGTTAGGATATTGCGCTGTTCAAACACAGACAAACACAAGCACAGAGAAGGGTAGGGAGTGAAGACAGAAAGAAGAAAGGAAAAAAAAGAAGTCAAGGATGGTAGAAAGGCCAGTTGAAAAGGAAGGGAAGCGCAAGTTGAAAGGGAAGGAGAGGGTAAGGAAGTGAAAGCTAAGAGGGAAGGGAAGGGAAGGGAAGGGCACGCTGAAAGGGAAGGAGAAGGAAGGGAAGGGCAAAAGCCTGGAAAAGGGAGACGCTCAGTGTTAACCAAAGACTTCTATACTTATATTTCTTACCTCAGTCAAAATAGTACATTATTTCTTGAAAATAAATAGCTCAATTTACAAATATTTACAAGCAGTATTTACAAATTAGCGATTGAGTAAAATGGTACAAATTGAGTAAAAAATGGTCAAACGATAGGTTTACATTTCGTTAAGAAACATAATCACCCAGTTATTTATAAATTACGTACGAAAATAATATACGATTTAATTAAATCTTCGTGCCAAACAATGACCTGAAAAGATACACAAAAACAAACACACAAACAAATATAACTAGTGGTCAGTTGACTGATTCGTAGGGTCTCGCTGCGTATAATCACTTAGTGCTAACAGTGTGCAAAATCGAATCGTTTCCACGTGGCAGTTGAGTGAAAGAACGGCCGGTGCAATTGCTTTGGTATTTGCAACATTTAAGGCCAATCAGGAAAAAAAAGAAAAACCCGATTGCGACCTTCTCATGCAAGCAAACAATGGTGATGGCGTTTTCTCGCACTGCTAATTGGTCTCTTCTTCACAGTAAAAAACTTTGGCTTATATGGATGTTGAACGTGACGTTTTCTTCCAACTTTTGTGATTCAAACTGGCGCTGTAATAGGTTTGGTTTCGGTTTTATGGAAGTCACCCTGAAAACGGAGTTTATCCGAATGTCAGGACTAAATAGAAAGTTTATAGTCGTTCTTAACACAACAGTGAATATTACAGTTTACAAAACTAAGACTTAAGGCTTTTAGGCTCGCCATGTTTTTTTGATACTTACTCAATAGTTGTCTTCCCCCTGGTCTGCTTCTGTCGCTCCCTTGGTCGTCTTTTTCCGCGTTGCTACAACGAAGACTAAGAGTTAATATGAACCGCACTATAACGACAGATTTTAAAATGGCACTGTTGTGTATTCTGTGTTGAACACTCCAGACGACGTACTCAGATGGATAGTCAGCTAGACTTTTGTATGTAGGCAGATTGATGGTGAGTCAGGTAGATTGGTAGGCAGATAGATTGATGGTAAGTCACAATGGAGAACTAGCACTAAAGGGAACTAGATTTTGACTGCGTCGGCGTAGAGAAAGACGTATATGATGAAGCGACCAAGGGTCGATGTGTGGAACCTAGGCTTTGAAGCTGTCGTTTCGAGCGCTTAGCCCTTCGTCGGAGCAAGTGATGATAAGACAGGTAGATTGGTAAGCAGGCCAGCCAAGTTGACGGCTGTTGAGATTAAAGAACTATCAAACATCTACTTCGTCCAGTGTTCAAAGTACTTACGTTTCTTATACGCGTTCCATATTCTCACTGTCTTGTCCCAAGATGCGGAAATGTACTGGGGTAAGTAGATAAGAACAGTTGTCATTATCTGGTAAACATATATGTATACAATATTCAGGGTAAGTAGATAAGAACAGTTGTCATTATCTGATAAACATATATGTATACAATATTCAGGGTAAGTAGATAAGAACAGTTGTCATTATCTGATAAACATATATGTATACAATATTCAGGGTAAGTAGATAAGAACAGTTGTCATTATCTGATAAACATATATGTATACAATATTCATAGACGTCCCCTCACCCAAATGATTAGAGATACGAGTGGATCTTAACTGTAATTCTCTCTCCTCCTTTCTGTGCGCCCTACACCCACTCACTCGATCACTCGATCACTTACTCACGCACTCGATAGGTAATTCACTCAGTCACTCACCCACTCACTAACTCAACTCACTCACTCACCTACCAAACCATTCACTCACTTGCTCGCTCACTCACCTATCAAACCATTCAGTCAGTGAGTCAGTGAGTCACTCGATCATCCACTCGCCCACTCATTAACTCAGCTCACTCACTCACTCACTCACCAAACCACTGACACACCCACTAGATCACTTTCATTGTAGCCGCAACTCACTCTTTCACTCTCTCAGTCCTCTGCAGATGCACTCCTTCCACGAACGCACGCACAATCCCCAAACAATAGTTACAATCACTCACACCCACTCACTCCCTGCTATCCTCCTTACTGCATTAACCATTCACTCAGCCTAGTTATGCACCAGCGGTATGTGTTCTCTTACTTGGCTTCGCTCAGGGATGTGTATGATGCTCCTGACGGAGTCCGTGTGACCAACGTTCTTCTGTACGATTTTCTTACCCTCGGGGTCATACACCCTGACAACGTAACAAAGCAGGCAGTTCAAAGTGGTTTTCAGATGACTGTCAAGAGGTCATTAGAGCACTAAGCATGAAGGTAGAAGCAAGTAATTTGGGTTTGGTTATACTTTGAAGCAGAGACCAATCAGCAATACGAGAAAAACGCCGTTCTCTTGCTTGCTTGCGCGAAGGGATCACAATCGGGTTCTGTTTTTGTTTGCTCTAACTCAACTAATTCAACCAATTCAAAATCATATACAAAAGCAAATCCAAAACAATCACACTAGGAAACGTGTCTGACCATAGTCGACCATTATCAGAAACATGTTTGACCATGGTCAGGAAAAATGTATCTCACCAAGGTCGATCGACCATGGTCAAAATACATGACTGACCATGGTCAACTATGGTTAGAAAATATATTTGACCATGGCCACGAAACATGTCTGACAATGATCGACCATGGTCAGGAATCATGTATGACCATGACCGTAACTGAACAATAAATTTCCGCTATACCATACACTTTCTCCTTAATTAGTAGCGAGAATTTGTATTAAGAGCTCAAGAGTGTGGATGGGGTAATATAATCAGTTCTTACCTGATTATCTCCTGCACTCCAGCCACCACACAACCATTAACCTGATCAATACACAAGGCTGAGACAGCACCTTGAGCGCTTAACACCAGATCACATGTCAATCCGTCAGCACTCTGTAAACGTTAAACCAGCAAACCAGCAGGGCGTTAATGATGAAATGCGAACATTTGGGTAACCTGGGGGGCTCACTAAGGTACAGTGAGTTACTCTACATGCTGTGATAGATACAAATACACTACGCACGGCAAGTATGACAGTATTGTACAGTGTACTACGCAACTATGACAATGAGACACAAGTACAATACAGTACTACGCAACTATTGTATGGTAGCAGAACTCATTTCAAACTTTTGAGGGGGTGGGGTATCTACTGATAACAATATGTGCTTCGTTACGATTGAATCGTCTGCTAAACGTTTGATTATGTTTGAAGGTCGGATTACCGTGACTAAAGATGATTAAAAAACTAGATCCGAATATATCGGAGGAACACCAAGAATTCGAAATCAATCTTCAACCTTTAAGGGATTTGCACACTAAAAGTGATATCTTCAGTTTAAATTTCGAGAGAAAAACTTTCCGTGAGAGGCGCTGCTGCAGTGCGCGGTGCGATGAGGCGCAGTGCTATACTTTAAGCTATGGTATAATAAGAAAACTTGCCCATATTCTGATAGTTCCATCTTCTGAGCCAGTGATCCACTTACTCAACACTGCATTCCACTTAACCTGAAGAACAGAGAAGGTTTTTAAACAACTGCAAGATTGATAAGAGCTGACGTTCGAGTTGACGTGAGTTGTGTTTCTCCAAAATTCTTCTTCTAGTGATTTCACCGCGCCTTACTTAAGAAATAATCATGTACGTAAGAATTCAATTATATTGAAAGACTCAAAACAATCTCTGCTGTGATCCCTTTCTTAAAACAGGATTTAGTTGTTCAAAGCATAACTTACTAGGCTAATCCCGGATGGAGTTTAGAACGGGCTCACAGGTGACGAGCATGAAAACAGGTAATGGTATTTAGACCGGTTTTCGGATTGCTGTCGTTTCGTTTTACTTTGAAGAAGAATTCAATCAAACACAATCGCCACTTGCTTGCTTGCACAAGAAGATCGCAATCGTTCCTGAATTGGCCAAGAATGCAGCTAAACTTGATTGGACCAATCCGCAAGCGTAACCACACGATAACTTTCGACAGTCATCTGAAGGCCGCTCCATACACAGTGAGAGTGCATCTCTTGCCGCATACCTGTGTTACTTCCGCCTCGTGTCCTTGCAAGACAGCGGACAATGTCATCTCCGATCCTCGGTCCGAGAACTGACGGATATACACGAGTTTGTCCGAAGAAGCGTACGCAAACTCATTTCTTGAAAGAAAAATGATTATAAATGTAAGTAGACGATCAATCGAGCTATACCTGTCTCCCTGTCCTTCTGTATGGGTTAGATTGTCTAGCTGTTCCCATTGGTTCAGCCCCCCTCTTCAATAAGCCCCCCGTCTACAAAGTCAAATTTTGAAACAAGCCCCCCGTCTCTAATACCCCCCCCCCCCCCCCCCGGCCCCCTAAACAAGACAAATGACACGCATTAGATGCTTGGTGATATATTTTTGAACTTTACATAGCATTTTGTTGTCCAAGAATACAGTACCTCTTGCTGTACTGTATTCTCATCTTTTTAAATAAGCCCCTCTTTCTTTTAAGCCCCCCCCCCCCCCCCCCCCCCCTCTACTAGGTCACTTTATTAGAGCATTTACGTTACCTGTCCAAACTGTATGTAAGGTCCATTATTATTCCGTCGGAGGCGAGTTCTTCACTTTCCAGTGCACCCAGGCCCGTGTTGCGGAAAGTGTCATGGAGTCTGACGAAACGTCAAAAGAAGAGTCTTTAGTACAAATCAAGACTGGAGTAACCGCTATAAATTAGGATATTTTGACATCCTTACCTGGAAGTCTCCAGATCCCACAGAAGAATGCGTCTGTCCCAACCGGAACTGAGCTGAAGAAAGAAAAAAACAGAACAAAAAATGCTGGGTACTGTGTGGACGGAACAGTAAAAGAAAGTGGATTCATAGAGACCCGATTACTCTCGAAAACCGCCTCTAGTCTGATGTAAGATAATATGTAGAGTGTGTGTACACCCTAGAGTACAACGTGACACCTCGTACCAGGTATGTGGTGCTGTAGCCTGCTTCTCGTCCTACGACGGCCAGACCAGTGACGCAGTTGGTGTGCTCCGTGAACACGTGTTTACAAATGAAGCCTGCCACGCGGTTTGTCACTGAGTCCTGCCCCTTGGGTGACTGAAAGATGCAAGTCAAATCTAACCAAGAGAATTTCGATTCTAAGTGTGGTGTAGTTGTAGTGTAGTTTAGTGTAGCGTAGTGTAGTGTAGTGTAGTGTAGTGTAGTGTAGTGTAGTGATGTGTGTTGTGTTGTAGTGAAGCTTAGTGTAGTGAAGTGAAGGGTAATGTAGTGTTCTGATGTGTAGTTCAACGCAGTGTTCTGACGTGTAGTGCAGTGTGGTTTAGTATAGTGTAATGCAGTAGTGTTGCGATGTGTAGGTAGTATGGTACGGTGTAACATAGTGCTGTATTATAAGGTATAGTGTGGTGTGGTGTAGTGTAGTGTAGTACAATGTTGTGACGTGTAGCACAATGATGTGTAGTGTGGTGTAGTAAATACACAGCGTAGCATACAGTAGTGGTTGCTGTGTTACCTTGTGTGGTGAGTGGTGTGGTATAAATTATGTGAAATTGTGCGTCACTTATATGCAAGGTATAGATTTATCTCACCTCAGTGTCAATAACAGGTTTCATGGCTTTATCTCCCAGCAAGATCGCATATTTGTAAATAAGATTTTCATCAGCCGGCCTCATGTTTTCCAGCACTTTGACAGCATCTTCGTCAAAACCCCAGACATCTATCAAAAAAAAATCGTTATGAATTATCCTAATCCATGATAGCTTCTTTTCTCTGACAAAGGGCTAACGCTCGAAACGTCAGCTGATGCGGCGTTTAGCTTATCTACATCATCTTTACATTGATGTATAGCAAAGCGCAGCCTATTTACGGTAGCAAACACGGTAAACCAGAGTTTTGTTGAGCTTTTCCTGAAACGCAAAACAGCCCTTCGAAAGACTAATGATACAACTCCTTATAGACTTTGTACCAGGGATACCTTACCAGAGATGCCCCTACATATCTACTCTACATACTTCAGTAAATTATATAAAATCCAAACGATGCAAACTAAAGAATAAATTGATGAGCAAACACTACATCAAACGCTACATATTATGAGTTATGGACGCTGTTGCAGAAAACGCCAATGTCAGGAACTATGCATTAATAACACTTGGAATAATTTAATTTCCACTGTTATTATTGTCAGGACCCTGCAGCTACGGTACAGTTTAATAAATTTCCACTGGTTTGCCGTGGTGTGGACTCTTATTTACCACGATTTACGTCATCACATGGTCAAAATGTTGTGGACTCACGAGGCGCTTCGCCGAGTGAGTCCGCAACTAATTTTGACCATGTGATGACGTAAATCGTGGTAAATAAGAGTCCACACCACGGCAAACCAGTGGAAATTTGTTTTTTACCACAACATTTAGAAATATACAGGAAACTTTCGTTGTATTTCGCTGCAAAACGTGACATACTGGCGTCAGCTGGCGTCAGCACCGTTGTCTGGACTCTTATTTACCACGCTAAATCGACCAATCAGAGAGCGAGAAACTAGTGTGTTGTGGTAAAAATTTAATTTGTGGTTTTCTGGATTCTTCTGATAAAAACAGAAAATCAATATTGTTGTGATAGTGTAATTTTGAATAAATCCCATTGAAAGTCAAACTACACATAAGCGGACGGCATCGAAGTCGTCCGTATAGTATAGTGCATGTTCAACTGTGTGCGCCAATAAAGATCACACGCACTGCACTCACATATGTTGTGATCCTCGGACGCCACGACCAGCAAATCGAGATTCTCGACAAACAAAGACCTCAGAAGAGCCACGTTACTCGTGTGCTCTGCTGTAGACGATATCTGATGAGAAAAATGCAAGGAGCTCATGAGAACACGTGCAGAGAACCACAGTACATGTACTCTAAAAGATGTTCACTGCCAATGCTACTGGATATAAGGTTGTGAAAATACTTTGTATACGATATACAAGGGTATACTGTGAGTGAGCAAGTGAATGAGTGAATAGATGGGTGAGTGAGTGAGTGATAAATAAATGAATGGGGGAAAGTGTGCAAAGAACGAGAAAATAAATCAGTCAATCATTCAATTAGTTGCTCTCAGTTAATCTACTGAATTACTGAATGGGTGACAAACTTTGCATATCCATTAGTCAGACGGGACGAGTGTACAGTTTTGACTTGGACAATACTTCTTCAATATTTCTGCACCAAATCGGTGTTGTTCGTTACCCTTACCTGGTTAATGGTATTCAGAAAAGAGGGGCGTGGTCTTGCCACGTGGTTGGTATCCTTCGCATGGCCTCTGTCATTTCCAGGCCCTCTCCAGTTATACTTGTCAGCAAGCTGCGCTGCCAGCCTCGCTTTGGTCTCACTCTGTAGAAACACTTCTTTGCTGAAGAAAAATAGAAAACATTGGTCACATCAAAGGGGCCATTTCAGCCAATTCAATGTCTATATCTTTTACATCTGGAAACGTAAAATCGTATAAGTAAGTTGATGACAAAATATGTAAGTAGCACATTTAGACCAAAAGAAACTGAGCTTCTTCTCAAACGAGTCGAATGGAAATGGATTGCTGATTCATCTTTCGACTGTTGGGGGCCCTAAAAATAGTGGATCAAGGATGTCGGCGCGCAAAGGACTGTGGTTGAGAGAACCCCATTTGATGGCTTCCAATGAATTTTGCACAGAATCACCGCTTAGAATCTGCTCCTTCACTAGTACTTAGTAAATCGTCAGTGTCAAAAACAGCAAGGATGGTTACTACTGTCATTACAAACACGCTAACACGTGGTTTCCTGAGACGGAAAACTAATACATGGCTTGCTCAGATGAAACCAAAGTGATCAGTTTATCAATTCTCACTAAGTCACTCGAACGTTTTATCATCTTGAATGGCTGGGGTAATTTGTATTATGAGCTCAGGACATCACAAAAATCTTCGTATTATTTCAATGGCTTCACCATGTAACGTTTAAAAAATCATGTTCAAAGAACTGTAAAGTGATCTGTCGTTGTGTAGTAGCAGACACAACAAAGGGGAAGTTACCAAGCTTAGGAGGCTCACCTGTACATGAAGTTATTCGACTGCAGTCTCTCCCATTTTGTCACCTGTCCGTCACTGCCACCGCTGAATATTAATAAGGGAACTTTCTTGGCTAAAAGGAAGCACGAGAAGAATATCTTGAAGATTATCACTTTTCATGAAAGCCATACTTTCCTATCGCAAATGTTATACATTTAATGCACAGATAGTGGTAAAACGCATTCTATGTATACGTGTACAACATTTAAGAATCAACTAACAAACTGGGTAAACAAAAAGAATGAAGGTCGTTTGATATTGATGTTATTAATTCGCGCATCGATATAGCTTTATGTCAGGTCTAGTAAACCTGCACTCAAAAGAATCTAACAATCAAATATGAGTAAACTGACTTTAAGTTGAAATCTAAGCAAGAGACGACACTTGAGCACGTGACATGTTGACATGTGACACGTGACAAGTCTGATGGACTCACTGTAAGTCAGCGTCTCCGCAGCGCATTTGTTCTTCAGTGTCGTCTGACAGCCAGACGAGTTGTACTTCCACACGATCAGGTGACGCCGACTGTTGGTTCCTGAAAAAACCAAGAAGGCAAAACTCTCATTAACTTTTCATTTAAAACTTACCAACAACCCAATGCTAATCAGTAAAAGTAGTTGGAACATATTTCGTATTTACGCGCTTTTCCTTCTTTTCTCCTACGCCCCCCCCCCCCCCCCCCCCCACCCCCACGCATTGCAATGTTATTTGAGCCACAATATTACAAGATCAATACTGAAAAGTGGAAAGGGGACTTCAGTGAGACTGAACGCAACTTTACTTGGTTTTGGTTTTAGTTTTGGTTTTGCTCATATTTGTAATTGGTCAGAATTGTTTTTGCTCGCCTCGTTGCTTGGCTCTGTGTTTGCTTTGGTTTTGGTTTTCGACAGTCATCCGAAAACGCTCTATCTGCACTTCACCAATCCTCCTATAACCGCTATATCTTACTAGGGTTCTAAATATCTCTGTTAGCGATTTTGTTAACCCTCAAACAACTTGAGAACGATCAGTGTCTCACCGATGACATGGCCGAGGTCAGGAACATACTGGCACAATCCTAAAGGATAACTACATGAAAGAGAATACAGTGTCACTCAATGCTACATACACTACTAACGCACATATGTATGATCGCCGAATTCAGTCAACTCTCTCTAAGCGGACACCTCCCTAAGGTGGACAGCATGCAAATTTGGTTCTTGCAAATTTTCACTTGTTTCTCTGCACCTGAACTCTCTCTAGGTCGGACACCGAATGCTAACCCCGGGGGTGTCCGCCTTAGAGAGAGTTAACTGCATTACCAAATGCGACAGTAGTCCAAATGCGACAATTACTAACTGAACAAAATGCAACGCTATGACACAACGCGAAAGTACAGAAACACACAAGAAACAAACAATGGATATTCATCACACACAGATTGGCAACAGTGGCCTAGTAAGCCTGGACACGCCACTCATGTAAGGACGGTAGTAATAGTGGCTTACCCATCTTTCTCTTCATTCTGGAATGTCCCGATAAAGTCTGACACCTGGACGACGAAAATGGCCGCTGTTACTACAAGTTATTAGGCGAAGCATGCCAAAGTTGTATATAGTAGTGATGAAGACCCCGAACGAAAATTTCGGGAGCAGATAGTTTTCCTTAGTAACTATCGCTGTTACTGAAAGTTATAAATAAAAAATAAAATAACAAATAAAAAAAAAACTCTTTTTAACATTGAAATTTTGCTAAGAAAGCTTTTTTGACCAATCTCTCAAAGTCGATGTGTTTTCATGTAAAACAGTGATTTTTATATTCAACAACTTCTAAAGCACACAGACAGTTTGTGAGTGGTGGTGTTGCAGCTTACATTTTCTCCTGACTTTGGGTCGTACATGGCTGCTTCAGAGGTCCCTGCCGCAACCCAGATGGTCTTGATGGGCTTCACATAACACACTCCTGTCACCTCCTCGCTGCCCATGACAAAACATCAAGACGATGTTTCTCAGCAAATGGTTTGAACCCAGGATATGAGCAGTAGGTTGATTGTGATCTTTGGGGTTAGAGTAGTCTCCAGGAAGACTGTTGTTGGTTACTGGCAACCACCAGTGGTCTTCCTTGAGGCTACTCTAACCAGGACGATCACAAACAATCTACGATGTTTTTCATTCCCGACTTGTCATCATCATATTGCCGCCATTTTCACTGTAACCGTGTTTAGGCAGTCCAAATGAATCAAACATCATCCAGTATTGTTGATGAGCATGTTGGACTCGTTTACCCTCCGCGTTTTAATGTGTTGGATGATGTTGGATGAATTGATTTCTGTCAAACATTCTTTACAACATCGCCCAACAGCTCTTTTGTTTCTCAAGTTTGATGAACGATGTTTGATTCGGTTGGACAGCCTGTGCAGTATTGTTTGATTCGCGCAGGCGCCTTATAGCCTAATTCCTCTTGTTTAAAAAATTGGCCCAATATGTGTGGTTAAAAACGAAGCAACACGTACTTCCAAACTATATAGATCTGTAAAAATTTTGCAACAGAAAAGTTTTATATAGAGACCGTGTGGTAGAGTCTTGTCACTTTACCTGAAACCGTCAAATTTGTGCATGACTTGACCGTCCTGTGACCACACTTTGACAATTTTGTCGAAAGCCCCGGTAAGAATCCTGTAAAGAGGAATATATGAATGAGTATTTATGGATGGATAGACAAAGTACCGCATGCGCGCCTAATTCCATTTCCGCGGCAGTCACAGGATCGCGGGTAAACCCATCGCGCTTCACACGCTGTGTTGACCGGGCGAACGGGCCCTAAGTTATATTTGAGTTGTAAAATAATATGTTGCTGGGTGCTGGCCTTTTTGCTATGCGTGTACGGATGTTCGGTCAAAACGCGTCCGCAGCTCTGAAAACGCAAAATGTACACATAATTTTGTGTAAAATGGTTTATGTCTAGTTACATTTAGTGTCCACTCAACTTATTTTCTGAAAAACGGCAGGCCAAGGTCTCAATCATGTCCATATTTTCAGTGTTTTCAGAACGTACTGAGATTGGTGCAGACAGATATTTGTGCATGGACAGAAAATGTCTGAAAGCATCAGAACTCTCGCTTACCAAGTATTGTTATCGCTGTCCCTTGCAAGACACATGCATGTTATTCCTGCATCGTGCGCTTTGTTTACCCTGCAGAAAGACCCAAGAAAAACAACATTAAGACTAGGGCCAGGGTTAACAACTCCATAGGGGGGTTGTCGGGAATTACAAACGGTCGTATATCGAAAAAATCTTCGGAAACCAACTTTTATTGCACAAGCTTCATTGTTCGAACAGTAAGGTTACGATCTAATGGTCAAACTGATCTTTTAGTCAGATCAAGTGAAAAATGGAAATTGCTCATTTCAGTTGAGATATTACGGTATGGCAATTTACATGATTGTATACCATGGCAGTGACATACAACCAAGCGAAAGTCATCCGACAACCACGCTGAACTGAAACATGACACTAACTTACTTTGTGACAAGTGAGAGGCACTTATTCCCTTGGTACGAAAACGTTGAATCATACACAATAAACTTCTGGTCATAACTGAAAGAAAAAATGAGAAACTATACATGGATATTTGTAAACTGTTTCTACAACCTATACTAAAAGTGGTCAACTTCTCTTTTTCATCTTCTCGAAGTCTCTACTGAACTAGATATGCCACATAACACACGTGGTTTATTAGAAATCTTGGCATTTGTTTACTTGCTTGGAGGACTAATCTATAGGAGGACCACTGTATGCTCTAAGGTTATATGAACACAGTACTAGGAAGGAACTCTGCACCAGAGCCCTCCAAAGACGCGGCCAATACCGGACCTGAGTAGCATGGGCCTGGGTGAGCTCAGTTATGGGCGAACCTTACACGTGATTTGAGTAGCAGGAAAGGAATTATGCACAACAAGGGGGGCAGACCCCTTGGACTATTACACAAATCAGCCCTCCATCATGCACACCTCGTCTCCCACTCTCCTGTGTATTAACGTCGATCTCCCGCATTTGTGCCGCGTCTCCCGCAACCCACGTTATTACCCCATTTTCAAAAAACTAGTATCCTTCAAGACGGCACTGGAATTCAAAGTGTCCGCTGGTATACAAACAAGAGAAAGAATAAAATGCCTTGGCGATGGACGTTCTAGGCGCAAGCTTGGAAGATCTTCTTAGTTTCTGCTTGTGACGTTTCACGATGCAAACAGTTCTACTGTTGGCCGACCAGATGAAAAGTCGGCTAGAATACGTGCATAACTAGAATTTCATTCTAACGGGCGTAAACACGCAAATTGTGCTATGAGCTGCATTTGAATGGTTTGGGTTTGCAGCAAACTACCGCGACAGCAAGTTAAAAGCAACACAAAGCGTACCACGAGGACAAGGACCTGACGGGACCGCTCCGTATGCAAGCATAAAAGCACTTCAGCCTAGACTATAGGATATGGAGTTTAGCTATATGCTCTGATGTAAATTTCAACTTAACCGCACAAGCCTGCCATGCCAAGGACTTAAGGCTGGGCCACCAAGCAGTACAATACGAGAATAATAGGGAGAGGAAAGTATCTATCTCAGTCTGGTCCTATGTGAAGACCTCCTGCCGAATTCGCCACATACCTCAGTCAATTACTGCTGTTGATTGTGCTTCGAAGAAGCTCTTGACATTAGGTGTATTTGTGCTTTACGCACTAGTTGGAACTTTATAATAGTACATAAAAGAACTAGAAAAAGTATTTTCAGCTCAATTTTTTTGGTAAAACGCGGTTCAGGTATAACTTTCATACAGTTCCGCCCCACGACCAAGTACAGTACAGTGCTATGAAGAAACTACGTACTACGTGAAAGGGATGAAGGAGTTTTAAAACCATTACAATATTACTATAATTAGTAACTATTACTAACGGTGCTATATAGACAGAGCTTACAGGGGCAAAGTCTGATGATAACTGCCTGGAAACAATTCTGAGGGTTGACTATATTTTCTATTTCTGAATGATAGTGTCAACTTACCCTCCACTGTACACTCTGGACTCATGGCAAACAACACACTTCACCAGATCTGTGTGCTCCTTTGAGACATAAGCTGTACAGAACAAAAACAAAACAAAAATATATTTTAACAGCTGATACAATGTTTAACTAGTAACCTTTCCTATTGCACAAGTATATCTACCCTGTACATGCAGCTGTTTGAAGAAACAAAACTATCCATAATACAAACAACTACCACAAACACAATGTCCCTTTATCTTTTTACAAACTGCACCTGTTCACTAATACTGCTAAATATACACACACATTCTTACCCTTTGTATCAATTATATGTCCTGCTTCAA
This sequence comes from Plumapathes pennacea, assembly GCA_964036295.1. Classification (NCBI taxonomy): domain Eukaryota; kingdom Metazoa; phylum Cnidaria; class Anthozoa; order Antipatharia; family Myriopathidae; genus Plumapathes; species Plumapathes pennacea. Next base: position 8,140,077 of record OZ038466.1, on the reverse strand, counting down.
TTCGACCTGAAAAATATAATATTACAGCAATAAGCTAAAACACAAATTGTATAAAGCATAACTCCTTTATATGAAATTAACTAGATCAAAAATATATAAATATTGTTGTTTAGTGTAAATAAAGGCATGGTAGACTCATTTGGACTTACTTACAATATGTGATGTATTTTAACTTTATCAACTGAAGGTTAAATATTTATAATTGCTCGCGGGGGCCTGGGGCCCAAGCAAGCTTAAAAATGGACATTTTTATTTTTTATTTTTTCCTTTTTGTGGGTCGAGAATCAGCACACGGTGATTGGTTCATATTATCACGTGCTGGGCGATGACGTAATTGACTTCGCTAAACAACTCGAGATGTGGCCAGTGAATTGCTCGTTACTTGTATGTAAAAGTTAACTGCATCCCATCCAAACTCAACAGCATTTGGCTCTGTGGAATATGCACGGATAAACTGGATTTTCGGGAACGATTTTGGCTCGTGTTCACCGAGGAAGCTTTGAGAATAGCCGTAAACAAATATTTGATGGTACCGGCCACTGTCGCCGATAAATATTTAGTCCCGACGAAACTTTCTGTGGCGACACGAAATACTTTTGGGAAGATAACAGGGCGAAAACAGAAACCAAAGCTACGGTGAGCTTTAGCCATAAAACAATGACGCTTTATGCTTTACTCTGTACATGACATCTGTTGCCTCATAAAATTCTTCTGCGTATCGTACATTGCCTGTTGAAGTGTTTCTTTCATTCGATCATGCAGTCTTTGTTTTGCAATGTTCATTAAATACCAGAAATGAAAAATACACCTAAATAATTCTGAGGATTGAGTTTGCAGTCACAAATGGACTGAACACACTGTGAACAAAACCGCAATAATATTGTAAACATCTCTCGTGTGACATTCCTCGCTTTCAATTTTATATTTGTTACAGAGCACGAATACTTGAAAGTCTGATAGAAGAAACGTATTGAGTTAACAAAAGAAAACACATAAGTAGTGAAGCGAAGGCTGGATTAATCGTGGCCTCTGATTAGAAATATGAGTCAAGGTCAAACTGTCATAATCGATTGTGCATAAAAAGATATGTCACGCATTCTCAAGATGCAGGGTCGCTCAACCTTTAAGAAGCAAGTGTATGAGTGTTGTAATAATAATTTTTAGTTTAATCAAGGTGTCAAAAGAGCAAGGTGTCAAAAGCCAAGTTCTCTATACTGTGTGATATTTTTATGGTGAGAAATCGGAAGTCTCTCTTGGGAGTTCCGCTCTTGTCCCCTACATTCCATTTTATATTCTGGTCTCGACCCAACTCACGTCGCGAGCTCACTGGCAAGGCCAGTCTAGTTATACTAATAATGTCATTTAATTACTGTGTATGAACTGTCACCCTGAGTTCTTATAATAATTACAAGAACTCAATGATTATATGGTAATTATATCACTAGGAACATTTTATAAATGACGATACTAAAATTACTGGTAACCTCATACACATTATAAAATGTAAAGTGATAGTATGTGCAGTCTGATTTGTATAGTGACTCAAGTAAGATCTGATCAAATCACCTGGGTCTCTGACACTGAAGACATGCACTGTAGACCCAACAGCTGCAACTATCTGATTTCTTCTTGTGTTCCAAGCCATGTCATATATAGGAGAGCCAATCTGTATTATGAGCACAGAAAAATGCATCAAAATACCATATGCTCTAAAAAGCCCCCTCTCTACAGGGTTAATCTCTAAAATAAGCCCCTCCCTCTATATTTCTATTCTGTCAACTTTGAGTGCCAAAATTAGTAGAGAAACAAGTAATAATGTGCATTTGATGCTTGGTGGTATATTTTTGAACTTTACATTTCCCACATCTAACTTCACATACTGTACTATTTTGTGGACCAAGAATACAGTACATCTTGTTGTCATATTGTCTTTTTATCTTTTCAAATAAGCCTCTCTCTCCCCCCCCCCCCCCCCCCCCCCCCCCCCACACACACACACACGTCAATTTAATGGGTAAAAAGAAAACCATCTTAGGGCTGCATGTGACTTTTTACTTTGCTGCATGTCTTCAAAATCCTGATTTTTTTCATGTGATCCCCATCGTTTTGATCAGAAACACCAGAAGAAAGGAAATTGCCATGCTCTTATTCATTCTGTGATTCATCACTTACTTACTGTATACTGTATACAGTCTATCCTATGTACAGTATCCTCCCCACCCAACAAGACAATTCAACATCTTACCATAATTCTATCAGATACAGCTCCTCCAGCTCCCCAAGCTATTATGGTACCATCATTTGCTGCTGAGAATAGTACCTTAGCCTCACTCCTGTGAGTATGATATTAAAATGATGAGGATGTTGATGAAAATGGTCTTCCAGATTTTAATTCTAGCATGCTGATGCATGCTTAATTTCTTCTCATGACATCAAAATATATCTCCTCTTGTGCGTGATTGGGGGAATCATACCATGTGACCAAATAATGTCCACCCACAAGCAGACATGTTAGCCAACTGTTTTACAAATTGCCCATGCAAGTCCCTGTGTCATTGCTTTCAAAATAAGAGGAAATATTTGAAGGATATTGAAGAAAATAAACTACTCTTGTTTTGGCTTTGGAAATATACATAGATGTATTCATCCTTGGGCATTATCTGTTCCTCAAAGCTCCCGTCACTTGCCATTGAGTGAATTAGCTCTCTGTAACATCCTTGGACAAATATATTCATGCACATTTTCTTGCCAAAAGAATATATAGTTATACTTATATACAGGGTAAATATGCCGTTTCAGCTGGCTACTAGATGACTTAGATATAGTATGGCACAATATACATTACCAGAAAAGAAAGCTTGTCACCCAGCCACCATGTTCTTGAACTGTTCTAATCAATTTTCCTGGCTCACCAGTGGAATAATCCCACACTTTGATGATTCCATCTGAAGATCAAAATCAGGCAAAATGTTCAAACGAGCTCGCTGTCCGCGGTTTTCAAAATACTCCTTGTTTTGCTGTAAAAATCCCCCTTAGCACAAATGCAGACTTCAGTATGTGGCACAACAAAGAATGTCCCAGCTGGGTACATGAATTTGCACACCCTTATGTTCCAGCTGTGTTCCAGTTATAAATTGGCCAACTGTTTGGACGAGCTGAATTTATAGACTTTCAGATTGTATTAGGCAGGTATTCCCTTAAAATAAAGATGGTGACTGATTTATTTTGCAAGAATAAAAGCAACAAATTTCCACAAATACCTTCACATCCCACGACAACTTCGTGTTTCATGGGGTTGTAACACAGAGCAGTTATGGCTCTATTGTGCGTTTCGCGCACCACAGCCAGTTTTTCCATCGCCATGAGTGCAAGAATGTCAGGTGGTCCAAAGAAGTCTAAGAATATGGGGTGATGACGTTGCTGTTTATGTCAAAAGCAAATGAACCGCGCACTGCCTTTCCGTCCGCCATCTTTCGAAGTCTGTGGTTGTCATGACAACGTCTGAAACGGGGGATTGTGGGTTCTGTGGGTTCTGTGGGTTCTGTGGCGGGGGTGGGGGTGGGGTGGGGATATGCACCGATTATTGAGTTTACGGAAAATTATCAACAGAACATATCCACATTTAGCTCGACCATTAGGGAAAAATCACGGAGAACGCATAAGACAAAATTTCTATAATTATAAATTTTTGGCGACGCGATTCGGCTATTTAGCTAAATGTAATTTGACGAAGCTGATTCGAAGCAGTACTCAGAAATATACCAGAGTCTCATTGTAGCGATATGCGGACTTTGATAAAATATTGAGCCCGCACTCATATCAGCACCGCACACTCACCGATTGGCTGTTTGATACTTGGCTAAAAAGAACAATTCAAGAAAGCTGATTGCAATGTTAATTTTTTGTTATAATGAAAACCAAATGTCATCTCAGGGAAATTAGATTAAAAAGAATTGCCTTTGGCACCCACAACCCTAAGTCCCTCTCACAGAAATTTGGATCTGCTCCAGAGTAGTACAAAGTACATGGCGGGGTAGTGTTAAGCCCCGTCCACACGGATGCGTTTTCAAAAGTTTACGTTTTCGTTTCACTGAAAACGGAATAAAAGTATTGCGTCCACACGACATCGTTTTCAGATGAACCGTTTTCAAAACTTTGCGTTTTTAGTGAAACTAGCGGGACCCCCGTAAATCCGTCCATACGATAACGAATCTGGGGGGCGCTTTGAAATGTTTGCGTTTTCACCCGTCCACTCGTATGGGGATAAACAGTAGCCTGCATTTTTCGGCCTCGCAAAGCAACAGGCGGAAAATCCGTCTATTTTCGCAGGCTAGACTATAAACATCGTATTCAAGAGTTTCCAATCTGGAGAGCGTCTTCAAAACTTTCTGTTTTAATGACCGTATTCACCGGAGACGTGTGGACGGAAAGCCAATCCGCAAAGAAAAGTTTGCGTTTTCTTAGAAAAACGGATACGTGTGGACATAGTTGCTGTAGTATCAGTAGGCATTTTGAGTATTTAGACCACTTATATCAGCAGCAGAAGTACTATTATTGTGGGCCGTGTACAACAGATTCTAATACTGAGTGTGTATGTATATTGAGTTGGAACAAATGGGTCCAGTTACGGGTAGTACATGCTTAAACGTTTACAAAGCGTTAGAAAATCCCAAAAAGTATGCATAGATAACAGATTTTGGTCATGAATTGTAAGGTGACGCGGGAAAAACTTTCGGCAAGAAAATCTTGCAATATTCTTCATTGCATTGCAGAATGCTGATCGGCTTCCAATGCTGATGAAGTTATAAAGGACATCGGATCGGCCAAGTTGATGTAACGCATGTTCTCCGTTCCAGTAAACGTAGCACAACATACAACATAAAGACAGTGACTGTAAATGTTGGGAATGGACAGTTCCATCCATCACAGAGCGAAGTGTCATTCAAGGTAAATTGTTCGCCCGCTAGAAGTCTGCCTTGCTTTTCCTCTTCGTGACGAGCTGAACCTGGCATTTAATGACGTCGATGTCTACGAGAAATACAGGTAAGTAAATTAGGGGCGCGTTCTTTTGGGGCTATTTCGTCTACCACAAATGCTCTAATATGCCCGCCCTCTCTAATAAACCCCCTCTCCAATAATACTCCCATCCCTCTACAAGGTCAATTTTTAAAATTAGCCCCTTCCCCTATTTCATTATGTCGACTTTGAGCACCAAAATTAGTAGAGAAACAAGACAGATGACACGCATTAGATGCTTGGTGATATATTTCTTAACTTTACATTTCCCACATCTAACTTCACGTGGCATTTTGTTTACCAAGACCACAGTACATCTGGTTGCCATCTCATCACTTTAATAAGAAAAAGGCTAGGTGCTGGACTAGCTTGGCGCACCACAGGTGCTCAATTTTCCCGCCAAATTTTGTCTATTAAGAATGTGCCCCTAGGCCAAGTGAGTATGATAGAAGGAGTGGTTGTGATAATTTGTGAGGGTCTTTAAGCACTTGCCTTTCCAAGGTTGTAGTCAAACCTTTCTTCAAACTCCAAATCTTCACTTGGCTGAGATAACCTGCGAGAAGACGGCTAAAAAAAAAACACAAAGTATATCACCATAACTTCAAATAAATCAAACAAACAGCTACATATTGTACAACATGTGTAAAGTCTTTACATGTAGCATCCAACATTATGCACAATGTACCACACAATAACAGCAGGGCTGGAAAATTCTGCCAACCCGACAAAGTTAGACTAGAAAGAAATAGAGCAATGTTCCTTTTAGAAATGCTCAACTTTCACTGCCCAAAAAAGAAACAGATACATTATATCCTATTGTAATCATTGTGAAAATGGGTACAGTTAACTCTGTATAGACAGGCACAAGTAACAAACAAACACCTCTATGAGACAGACAGTGTTTTCTGGTACCGCCTAGTAAACTTCACTCATTAATCTGCACTTAAACTCTCTATAAGCCACCTAGACCAGGTCGTGAAGGTGTCCGTCTTACAAAGAGTTCACTGTCTGTATTAGCCTGAATGTGTACAGTACCTCTTGAAGATTGTTTGGGACTGAGACTCGCATCTCTTGGGGTGTCAGGTCCATGGCAGCCCTCCCTCCCCTCCATCTCCGTCTTCCTCTCCGGCTTTGATCTGACACTTGTTGATTCTGCAGTTGCTGATTTCTATTAATTCTATGCAGCAAAAAAAAAAAAAAAAGAATAAATAAATAAATAAATATAAAAAAAGAATGAAATAAATAAATAAATAAAAAAGCAACAACAAAAAAGTTAGAGTTGGATATCAATAGTGGGATGCAAGCCCTGTTTCTTCCTCCTATCATTACACACCATTATTTTGTATTTATTTTTAGCGTGTCTGACGAATTCAATAAACTAAACACTAAAACTTTGGCACAGGCACCCCAGTAGCTTTTGACCATGTTCACAGCAGTGTAGGACTACTGCCCACCAGCTTTCAGTGCCTGGTTGTAGTGCCCAGATACTGTTGTTCTCAAGAGACTTGCCTGTTGTTGTTGATACGTCCTCTCCCTTGTCTTGAACCACGGCCTCTGTTGCCATATGTAGCACCAGCCTGGAAAAAAGTGAGTGCCCAAACATGCATGGAGAATGTGCAGTAGCAAGATTTCTTGGGAGGATTGTATTAAATCCTTTAAAACCTTTAGGGTGTGAGTGTCTCACAGACTTTTGATGAACTCTTCACAATACTTCATACTGTAAATAAGAGTACAACACAATCCATATTTGATTCACAAAATCCCTTAGCCATTGTACCTGCAGCCCTCTTCTTGCATCAATGATATTTTGCCTGGCATCTCTCTGCTCTGTTTGTCTCTTCTGTTGTCTTTGAGGTTTCCTGTTGGCTTGAACCCTCTTTGCCTTTGACACAATCTGCTTGCTCTGTTATCAACAAAATTACTAAAGTTAGACAAACACACAATAAAGTAAAAACTTACTGTTATCATAAGCAAGCTTGACACAAATCTGTGAGTACCTGAACAAGGAGCTCTTCACATCGAGTACATTATTTGCAGAAATTTAGTGTCTGATAACCATGCACACAAAACTGTCATACTGTCACCGACTGTTATCAAGCTACCTACTGTTAGTATTGGATGTGAAAAAGATGAGATTGACAAATTTACAAACAAAATGTACAAAGCTTCCTTTCAGGAAAATCATTTTATACAGTATATGTACAGATTAATCTTTTTTTACAGTATGGACTGATGGCATGCATTTACGGGTCACTAAGCACTGGCTGATGGTGAATTTCACTAACTGGGAAACACCACATTGCTGGCTAAAATTTTCCTGGCATAAAAGGGGATTGAGAAGAGTGCCTTTCAATTCTAAACCAGAATGCTTTTTCTGAGCTACAGTACTGTACATCCCAGTTAAAAAAATATGTTCAAATGCCTAATGTTTTCTGAATAAAAGTCACTAACCTTTTTTTGTGAAAGTGGATTGGCGTTGACCCTAGCTCTTCCAGCTCCCTTCCCTTGTGCCCTGTTTACAAAGCCTTGCTTGTTGTTTTTTTGTGTGTTTGTCTTGATGGCCTGTTGTCTTTGTCCTCTCATCTGCCTTTGTTTCACTCCTTGATTTCTTTGTCCAGTGAGCTGTCTCCTGCCTCCCTGTTTCTTTTGCGTTATTGGCTTCCTCTGTGTTGCCGCAGCACCTCTTCCTTGTTTCTGGTTTGCTTTCTGGATATTTGCTTTGACTGCCTTTCTCTTTGCTTTCCTTTGATCTTTGATGATCTCATCTAAAACACAGCAAATATGACATTTTGTCTTTCAAAACTCTTAAAGCACCTACTTCTAAAATAATATTTGATTGTCAATAGGCTACAACCCTGCCAAGTATATATTTTGCAGGTACTACCAACGACCCAGCCATGAGTGCCAGCAGACTGTACAGACACTGTTCACAGTGAACATGTCATTGAAAATAAAGGGAAATAGTCACACTGAGAACAGTGGAAGGGAGAGGGGTACTGCATCACACACCCCACTACACATTTTGCATTGGCCTTGCCACACTGACCAATGTCACCTGTATGCATGACTGATACCAGACACTGTTAACCCTTTCACTCCCAAGCTCAAAACACAGATTCTCCCAACCTTTTAAGAAGAAAATATATAAGTGATGTAGTGAGAATTGATAGTTCAATCACATTTCATGTGAGCAAGTTATCAAAAGCCAAGCTCTCCTTACTGTGTAATATATTTTTGGTGAGAAACTGAAGGAGAAAATTGAAGTTGGTCACTCTTGGGAGTCAAAGGGTTAACAGCAATATTCTAACTGTTCTTCCTCTAAGCATTCTTAGCTGTAATATTATGAGACAGGTTTGGGGGAGGGGAGAGGATCGAGGTGTTAGTGAGACCCCCACCGAACTACAGTATTCAGCTCAAAAATGTGTCACACAATGGGTACAGTACAACAACTGTTCGAAATGAATCTCAAACAAATCTTACAATATTTCTGACTTAACCAAACCTTATTACTCCCAAAAATTATTTTAGCACTGTCAGCAAGTACCCATCTGTCCTGTGCAGTGCATGTAGTTGTTCAACATGCAGCAGCTTGTCTGTCTTACTAATCTACCGGATCTTTCTCGTCACCAACCCTTTCATCACAATCAAATGGCAAGCGAATTCAAGGGCTGTCATAAATTAATTAATTTAATGTTTTATAAACATTGGCGGGTTTACACGCAAGCATTGAGATAACGAAGACTCCTTTGTTAATTCTAACAAAGTACTCTCGCAGCTTCGAAAAGCAAAATCTGATATTCTTGTAAAGCTTTAGACACTGAAGTTTAAATGGTGAAAATTATGACAACTATAATGAAAGCAGTTTCCTTTACCAGGGTGAATAATCCATTAAACCTCAAGCATATAGCGTCGAAACAAATCGGTAAGAAGTGCATTTACCGAGGATACTCGAGCACTATGTTGCTTTTTAACTAATACAAGAAGATACCAAGCGAGAGGAACAGAGAACACGCAAAAAATTCCCTCCACATCTTGAACTGTGATCGCTGGTCAGAGCACGAAATGCAAGCCAGAAATACACAAAGAACACGGAAAGACTCGAAGGTATAAGAAAAAGCACTAACCCAGAGATCTGTCAATATTGCTGGACATCCTGGAAAGAAGATGTACGTAAAGCTAACAATATCAAAGAACTGAAAAATATGTTGCCCGACGCTTCTTCTCGACCTGGCCTCGCTCCGAACCAATCCAAGCGCTTCGTGCTCGTTTAGTACCCAGGCCTCCCGGAGTGAGTTGGAACGCCGCGGCAAAACGTCTGCGCATGCGTTAATTTCTAAGTTACGGTCGAGTTTCCCAAGCAAAAATAGGGACTTTAAGATACAGGACGCGAGAGGACGACGGCAACGTCGGTGAAATAATAAAACTAATTACGAAGACAAAAGAAGCACGTGAATATCTGAAATTGACATGTTATCGGGGTCGCCGTGCTCTCGCGTGCGACTTCCGATGCTTCTTTTTTACGTCGTTGTCAAACTGACCAATCACGCGGCCGAATTTCGTGTCTAATTCTAACAGTCATGCTTCAAGTTTTTGTTGTTTGTCGCGTATTACTGCATCTGGAAGTTTTTTTTTTTGTGAAATTTTAGTTAAATAACCAAACTTAAAAGGAAAGAGTGCAATGAAAATGTGGAGAGCTCTTGGATCCGCCATGTGCAAAAACTGACTTGGCTACTTATGCCACAAGTTTGTATGTACTCTCCGTGCGACAGAAAAGCCTCACCTGGGACGCCCCCGCGTCCCCATTTTTAAGCACTTTTTTTTGTCCCACTGTACAATGACGCCACAAGTCACTGGTAACCCAGTCTTGTTTGAGAGTTATTCCCTCTACCAATTTTTCTTCTGTATTAAAGCGCCACACACTCAGCTTTGACAGAGGCTTGCTTCATCTGTTCTGTTACCTCGCTGGCAACGCCGTTAGGTTCACTTCAACACTCGAACGACAGTTCATTACCCCCATTTTAGATAACGTGACGTTTGCGTATGCACAAGTCTTGTCCCAACCTTCCAAATAAGGAATTTGTTTTATTTAAAATTTGGGCATTTGTGCTCTTGTTGATCGAAATTGCTTTTGTTTCATTTGTGAGACAAAACTCCACGAAAGGAATAAAGATCACGCGTTCATTTAGGTAGTTTTGTTAAGTTCGGAAGCGGTGAAGGCTAAATTAACATGGCCTCTGGTTCAATACAAAAGGTACCGTCAGTGCCCCCAGCGATTCCAAGCATATTAACTTTCTCTTATTTTGGCGCAAATCTAAAGTAATCCCGATCAGGCAGTGCAACATATGTGGGCGACCTTTCAGCGGCGACGCTGCTTTGATTTCTTTTCACCACGACTTTTCTAACCTCGTCTCCAGGACCAATCGCGTTGGACACACGCGCATGCCTAAAACATAGGCCTGGGAACGAGATTAGAAAATCATTGACAGATCCAATAGAGCCCTGTAAGGGGGGTATCCATGTCCCCCGTCTGAATTTCAAAAGTAGGTATGTCGCAATTTCGAAACGTCCCTGTGTCGTTCGTGGGAATTTCGACCAGTAACGTCATTCACGCGAAAATCTGAAATCCTCCAGACATTTGTTATGAAGCCCCGAAAAAATTCAACCCTGAAGGTAAAGGTTTATCACAATCTGTTAAATACCATTTACATGTTTTTAAGCCACCCAATCATTTACAGTTGGGGCGGATCTAGCATTTCGTGATAGGGTTAGCCGCTGAAGGCCTGACACACTAGGGGGGTCCGGGGGCACGCTCCACCGGAAAATTTTGAAATCTAGATTCGCTGAAACACCATTTCTTGCATTTTGAGGACTCTTTTGAACAAATGTAAACGCTCAAAAACCAACACTTTCAAAACCATACTTCTTGCAAAATGCACTAATACATTGTTGTCAGTTTAGGGGTAAAATCAACTGACAGACTCGAAAACGACATTGATCATCGTCCTCCGAGGGTGCTGCTCAGTGAAAGCCTGGAGTACTGCGTGAAATTCTACGGAAAAATGGGATTGAGAAATTTGTGAGCGCCGAAGGAGCAAGCTGCCTTTAGTGGGATCTGGGGCATGCTGCCCCGGAAGATTTTTGAAATTTGGCTATCTAAAATCTCATTTCCCTGCCTTCTAAAAAATGAAAAATGACTTTCAACAAAACATCCGAACGACTAAAATGTTTTTTACACCGGACGTTTCGTAAATATAAAGCCTAATGTGAAATAACGGAAACTCCGGATATTGGAAGTTTACGCTGCATGAAATGGCATTTCTTTTTCAACCACATTCAGCCTGAAGGAAAAACCTCCCAAAATTAAAATTGCGCCAGATGTCCCGAATATTTTCCGGACGACCCAATCCCGGTAAATATTTCCTGTCTCCCGATTCCCAGCAAAATTTTCAGTCCCCGACAAAATTTTGTCGTTCTCCCGAAGCAGCGTTTGTTGGAGTTGACAAGAGTAGAGACTGCTGTAAATCTGACTGTTAGCTGGCATCCAGAGCCGACAAGCGCACACACGTGGTCAGTCAGTAACCATGTCAACGGATATGTGACTGTGACGTAGCCAAAAAGTGACAGCATCCGTGCTAAATTGACTGAAGGAAGAACTCTGCCGTGCACACCCGGGGGGGGGGGGGGGGGGGGTACTCCCATATATTTCCTATATAGGGATGTTCCGCCCGATAGGGTATCATTTTCAGGGTCTTCTGTCTTAAACAGGGTATCAAATTTTACATTTTCGTGTCTTAAACAGGGTTATTTTCTGAAGATTTTCTCCTCTTCCCCTCCCCCCTCAACCACATTTTTGCTCTCGTCATTTTCGCGTGATTTATTCATATGTTCCAGTGGAAACGCGTGCAACGCAGGCTAACTTATCTAAACTTAGTCTTGAACAGGCGTGCACACTGGTTCACAGAACTGTTTTCGTTGTCTGAATTTTTACCAAACACGAAATTCGTTGTCGGTTTAATTATTATCAGTGTCGCTGCAGTCCAAATTTCCTCGCAGCGCCTTGTCGTTCGTCGCTGGTTCGTATCTCCTGTGTCGCCGTTTCAAGGCCGTGTCGCCGGTTCGGAATTACCGGCTTACAGGGCCCTTCCAATATGGCGGATAATTTGGTCAGAACTGTTGTCTTCCTTTTTATTTATTTCTCATGTTCTGGTAAGTCTACACTTGTTACATAGAATCTTTATAATTGGCCGTTTTTATACCTACAGACGGCTAATTCGTCTCAGACGCATTAGTACTAATGCGTCTAGTATAAAAACGGAAAACAGGACAGACGAACTTAAATTCTTATGCGTCTGCTAAGTGCGACTGAAAGACGCACTTAACAGACGTCTAATTCGGCTCAGACGAATAATGCATCTAGCATAAAAACGAGTCCAACTTAAGGTATCAGGATACCCTCGAGAACGACATGCGGCCAAACCCATTTTTCGCGCTAGCGTTACATTTAACTAATAATAAAGTATATATTTTCTGAAAGCTCAACGATCACAGATTTAGGTTAAAGCTTTATATTTTTTGAATTTGCTAAAGAAAGAAAGTTATCAGCTTCCAAGTAAATTTTGACCTTGCCTTATTAAAAAAGCCTAATGTCACTCGGATTTTACCCGATTTGATTATTTATTGCTTCAGCCAACTGTTGACACAATGAAGAAAAAAAAGTATCTCGAATTTTGATATCTTGAATTCGGAATGAGTTCAAGCAAACGACAAACTCGTTCTAAAAAGAGAGCTGCGAAAAGCAGGAGTGCTCCTGAGCCACCACCAATCGAGCGTTACATTTAACTAATAATAAAGTATATATTTTCTGAAAGCTCAACAATCACAGATTTAGGTTAAAGCTTTATATTTTTTGAATTTGCTAAAGAAAGAAAGTTATCAGCTTCCAAGTAAATTTTGACCTTGCCTTATTAAAAAAGCCTAATGTCACTCGGATTTTACCCGATTTGATTAGTTATTGTTTCAGCCAACTGTTGACACAATGAAGAAAAAAAAAGTATCTCGAATTTTGATATCTTGTCCAAATACAAAGTTATTGACTTTTAAAGTTGGCCAATCATATTTCTAGCTACGCGTAAGACAAAAGCGGACATATCTTCCGAACGAAAAAAAAGAAATAAAATCGGAGAAACGTTTTTGTAGCTTTGATATTGATTCACATATTTGCCAAGTTTCAAGCCAATCGATTAAAATCCATTGAAATGCAGGTTTCCGAAAGAAACACTTTTCGGCGTTTTAAAAACACCGAGAAAAACACATTTAAGGTATCAGGATACCCTCATGAACGACATGCGTTCAAACCCATTTTTCGCGCTAGCGTTACATTTAACTAATAATAAAGTATATATTTTCTGAAAGCTCAACAATCACAGATTTAGGTTAAAGCTTTATATTTTTCGAATTTGCTAAAGAAAGAAAGTTATCAGCTTCCGAGTGAATTTTGACCTTGCCTTATTAAAAAAGCCTAATGTCACTCGGATTTTACCCGATTTGATTATTTTTTGTTTCAGCCAACTGTTGACACAATGAAGAAAAAAAGGTGTCTCCGAATTTTGATATCTTGTCCATATACAAAGTTATTGACTTTTAAAGTTGGCCGATCATATTTCTAGCTACGCGCAAGACAAAAGCGGACATATCTTCCGAACGAAAAAATAAATAAATAAAATCGGAGACATCTTTTTGTAGCTTTGATATTGATTCACATATTTGCCAAGTTTCAAGCCAATCGATTAAAATTCATTGAAATGCAGGTTTCCCAAAGAAACACTTTTCCGCGTTTTAAAAACACCGAGAAAAACACACTTAAAGATTCTGACCAGGGAGCCGGAAACCTGTTTACATAATCGCCTCATCTGTCAGCAATCTGTCAAAACACCGCAGTCGCATAGAGACTTTCCAGGCATCTTGTAGGTAATTGAAACACGCAGCACAAAAGACCGTGTATAACTACAGACATCAACGCTTCGTTCGGGCGTGCGTTTCGCAACGTCTATTTTCCCCGCTTCACAGTTGCACTCACCACTCAACACCAATTCAACCTTTTGCAGCCACACTTGGAATTCGGAATGAGTTCAAGCAAACGACAAACTCGTTCTAAAAAGAGAGCTGCGAAAAGCAGGAGTGCTCCTAAGCCACCACCAATCGAGCATGGTCCACGCGAGGTTTATAAATCGGCATTGTGCAAGAACCACACGTTGTGACATTTTCGTCGCTCACGTGGTTATATTTAATTTGTTTCAGCGTAAACATAGAAAAGCGTTCACAAAGGTGTACAAGGAAAAATTTCTTGCGGCATTTCGTTATTCTTGTAGATTTGCTGTTAGTCATGCGTTCCCGTCGCGCGGCTAAATTTGTACTTTTTTAGGTGGGTTCACATTAGGGCGCTAAGGTAGGAAAGCTCCGACGCCAGGGCAGCGAGTCCGACTCACAAAACCGGCCATAACTTCGGCCCAACGGATCCATTTGATCCAAAACTCAACCAGCCCGATGCTCAATAGTTATCCTTCCCGGCCCTTGCGGTAGCGACGAAGAACCAACATCGGAACATCGAGAAGTCGTAAGCACCTTGACTCTTCCTCCTATTACGGCTAGCTAGCTTGCCTCACATGCAATGGCATAATATCCGGGTCATTTACAGTCGTCGGTCAAATTGCTTGGCCTTGTATCTGCATCTTGTTGTCCCCGAGCGAAGCGAGGGAAATAATCACAACGCTAATGCAGTAGTATCGGATCATTCGGAGACTTTATGACTTTATTTAATGTTCGTCTGTCAGTCTGTCGTACGACCTTGTCCCCAGTTCGTATCGCTGCTTAACCAATAACAAAGGCCGGATCGATCACGTGTGGCCCTGTAGTTTTACTCGCAATAAGAGAAATTAGATACAGTATATCGTAGCTGTGTTTACGAAAAACTTGAAACACAACAACCTCGCGAAGCTCGTCTTCAAAAGAGAAAGAAATAGGCACGGGCAAGGCGAAATCGTGAAACGATCGAACAGCGCCAAATCCGTCTAGAGAAAAGACGACAAACATGTTATAACCGACAGCATCATGAACGGAAGCGTGCCGAAGAAACGGCTCCGCAAAGGAAACAGCGCTTGAAAGCAAATCGGGAGCTTCAGACGCCGTTTTGTGTTAAACTCAGATACTTATTTAGAAAGGACAAGCAACAAAGGTTAGTCAGCGGAAATCGAACAATCACCGTGACAAATATATTCTATCCCGTATAGCTTGTAACTCGATCATTTCAAGAATGTATTAAAATCTGTATGCTGATCACTTTCCCTCGAAGTATTGTTTTAATACGCTTCTGTCGCCAGTTTCGGCTACCGTATTCGCTCAGAGCAATCGGAACTTGGAGTCTTGAATGATTTAGTCCTTTGCGTGTAGCACTTAAGTTCGAAGAAAAGATTGAGCCAACATTTCGGTAAAACAAAGACTACTCTTGTTGGGAATTACCAAAGTAAAAGTCCCATCAATGGCAGAGCAAGGGGGTATCTGCGATTATCGTATTTCTAGTATAAAATCAATCCGCCGTTCCTTTCTCACTTGTTTACCATTGTTTTACGTGCTGCTTGGTAACCTCGCGTTGAGGTCCAACGAAGACTGACAGACTGACAAACTGACGAACATTAAGTTTTAGAGATTAAGAGATGGCGATCCCCTTGGAGTCTCCAAATAAGGCGAGACTACTGCATTAGCGTCGTGATTATTACTCTCGCTTACGCTCAGGGACTAGCGATTGCCACTTTGAACTAGCGAATTGCGAGTTCAAAGTAGATCGCTAGTTTAAAGTAGCGATTCGCTAGTTCAAAGTCGCAATCGCAGCGTTCAAATGGCGAATCGCTAGTTTAAAGTAGCGAATCGCGAGTCCAAAGTGGCGATCGCTAGTTCAAAGTAACGAATCGCTGTTCAAAGTAGCGATTCGCTAGTTCAAAGTCGCCTAGTTCGCTAGTTCAAAGTAGCGAATCGCTAGTTCAAATTTGCGATCGCGAGTTAAAGTAGCGAATCGCCAGTTTAAAGTCGCGATCGCTAGCTCAAAGTAGCGAATCGCAAGTTTAAAGTCGCGATTGCTAGCTCAAAGTAGCGAATCGCTATTTAAAGTCGCGATTAAAAAAATATTCTCCCATTGCCCTTAATGGGCATGTTGCTCTAAATTTCAGGGAATTTCCTCCGGTTTTGGCAGATCTCTGATCTAAAATGGCACTGTGAGAGTATTGCTCGTGGTTCGAGATATACGTTGTCTTTCTTTTTCTTTATTTCTATCTACACTTGTTTAATAGAATCTTTGTAATTTTATCTTAAGTAATGGGTTAACTAATGCTTAATACATACTCCGAAAATTTTTCTAGAAGACTCTTTTAGGTGTTTGTGTCACTGACTATATTTTAAGGAATTTCTTCCGGTTTTGGCAGATCTTTGATCTAATATGGTATGTGAGAGTATTGATCGTGGTTGGAGATATACATTGCACATGTGATGACACATTGTAGTGAATGAAAAATTAGGAGTTGTTGTCTGACACGATTCAATACTTCTTTTATACAACTTGTTGGTCGTCGCAACTGAAGCTATAAATTTAATAGCATAAAATATTCGACCAAGACCAATGCATGCCGTAGATGTAAATAACAGCTACAGCCAATTGTTAATAGTTGCCTCATGCTACGAATTTTATAAGTAGCCGGGTATTCGGAGTCTTTGCGGCATCTATGTTATGGGTTAATATTTCTATCACTCTTTTCCAGTTCTTGATGCCAAAGTTGCCCAGAAGATATATGAAGAGATTCATGGAATTGCACCCTCTGTTATTCTGACAAATGCAACCCATCAAATTGGATGTGGATGTGAGTAAAAAGTATTCAATATTCACTGGGCTGGTCAGCTACATAAATTACTGGAACTCTAAGCTTCATTGAACGAATAATGATTCTTGTGAGGCATCCTATACATTGGGCGATACAGGTCTGTCGTTTCAAGTACAGGCCAGGGCTCAGAACGGTTTTAGTCTTAGAGGGCCCAGATTTGGGGGGGGGGGGGGGGGGGGGTTGCATAACACTTAACAGTAAAAAATTCAAGCCCATAACACTTAACAGTAAACCCCACTTGGGCTCTTGTCCTGTTTTATTTAAGATCTGGTCTTGTAACACTTAATTGTACTTTTTTACATAACACTTAACATTAATTTTTTGGGCTTCATAACACTTAACAGTAAAAAATTGAGGCCCATAACACTTAACAGTAAACCCCATCTAGGCCCTTGTCTTAGGGTCCAGTTTACCAATCTTGAAACACCCAGCAACCCTGTAGGTTCAACACTAAACTTGTGATGGGTGCATGATGGGTGTGTTACATTTATTCTCGCAGGGGAACAAGGCAAATTTACGTCAACCAATCTACCAAGTAAATCTTGGATGCACGACAATCTAAATGTTCTGGGTGAAAGAAGTTTAGTGCATTTGTGTATGCCTGGTTCTCATAACAGTGGGATGAGTACCCTTGGGACACACACATATTTTGCTACTGAGTGCAATACTCAAACTCAAACCAGGACCATTTTAGGTCAGTTGCAGCTGGGTGCACGATATTTTGATATTCGCCCGGTTATCAGTAGTGGGGAATATTTTACTGGCCATTATATCTACATAAGTCAGATTGGTTCCTGGCAAGGTGCCAACGGCCAATCTATCCCGTCCATCATCAAGGAAATCAATGAATTCAGTGCCACTAATAAAGAATTGGTCATACTTGATTTCTCTCACGATCTCAACACAGATGTAGGCAATGCTTGTTACAGACCATTCACACAAGATGAATGGAACTCTTTGCTGGCAATGTTGAAGGGCGTTAATAATTTGTTTGTAGCCCCAAATCCCTCAACTATCGATTTTACTAAGCAAAAACTCTCAACTTTTATTGGAAAAAATAATGCTGCTGTGTTGATTGTATTAAGGCCCTCGAACGGTATCCACTTGGGCCCCTATGCAAATCAAGGATTTTACCAGGGCCATAATTTCCCTGTTTACGATAATTATACTGGTACTAATAAGCTATACACCATGGTTGAGGATCAACTAAAAAAATTGCAGGATCAAAGACCGAATCCTGACGCTTGCTATTTTTTGCTTTCATGGACACTCACCCAGAGTGCTCTACAAGCTATCTTTTGTACCACTAGTATTTTGGAGCTCGCAAACAAAGCAAACTCTCAGATGTATGCTACTCTTTTCAGTCGTTGCAGCTCCCAATCCTATCCGAACATTCTATTCATAGACAATTTCTGTAACTCCAATATCACTGCATTGGCAATGGCAATAAATGTTTGCTCAATTCAGCTGGAAGGTTCAGAAAACAATTAATGATCACGATAGTGCCCCATTTAAGATTGAATTTTGCATATTTTTGTCTCTTGTTGAGCAATATAGGCTGCTAGTTATTATTCATTTTATACTGCTAGTGACAGATGAGTTTCGCTGGAAGCATTATACCCATTTGATATTAAAATGACTTGATGTGTTGCAGTAGTTAGTGTCTGCATGAGAAAACTGTGCTATATAATCTCAGTTCAAAAGTGGCATTAGGATTAGTACGTAGTTAGTTATACGTTGTATTTAGGCTTGTACAGTTATCTGACCCGATGATCAAAGCTGGATTAAGTTAATCAAGAATGAGTCAAAATCTCTCTTTCATTTTGGTGGGCAACAAAGTGCAGGGTTTTTGATCAAAGGCCAAGTGAAAAGCTTGTTTTAGCACAAAACAATTATCAAGCGTGTTTTGAACGAAGTCTTTCTATTTCAAGTCTAAAGACGACAAAACAGTTTCTAAGACTTTTAGCGCAATCGTGCTTTGAGCAGCCGGACCCTAACGTTTAGACACTTCACCTCCAAAAGTGGCACTTTTAGTTTTTAGGCTCCATTAGTGTCTAATTAGCAGGTGCAATTCTTGCTGTGTTCTTAAGATTTTAACAGTGGTACTATTCAATCAGCAGAGATTCCGCTAAACTCGTCCATCACCTGGAACTGGTACAACTGGTACAACACATGAAAAAAAGAAAAAAAAAAGTTCTGCTGAAGCGGAACTGGACACAAGATGATCTATATCATCGAGTTTTCGACCGTTTCGGTGCATTTCTTTGCTTGAATGAGTAGAATATCCCGTGTGGACTTCCTTTGGACAGGAGAGCTGTCAGAAAAAAAAGTTGTACTTTATATTTTTCCAGTACGGAATACCGGCAACCTCAATTGCTTCCGGTACAGTACGATTTTTAGTATTGAAATACCGGCATATGTCGGTCTAGCGGAATCTCTAATCAGTGGCCTGAATATCTCCAGACACATTTAATATGTGATTTCAAAAGTGGCACTCTTGGCGGTATTCAGTATGTTATTTCTCCTCGAAAAGTTAACTTTTCGATGTAATATTAAAGGCCTTTAATCTGACTTTTTTTTAGGCTTAAATTCTTTTACTGGAAGAGAAGTTATTTTGTTACTTTGCTGCTAATATTTGACGAGCTTCTTCCCACAGTTTTTTCTTCTCTTTCTTTTTCTAGTCAGCTGTTTGAACTCCCTCCCCCCCTTCTTTCTTTCTTTCTTTGGGGTGCGGTTATACACTGTAGTTATACGGGCAACAAAAGTGTGCAACTAATCGGACAACATTGTTGCGTTGCAAGTTGAAGAGCGATGTTGCGCGTATTATTAACATTCGCACAACTTGTCGCGCGACAAATTTTTGATGTTGCAAGATGCAACATTTTGTTGCAGAGGTCCACTGTCGTTGCAACTTGACACGCAGCAAAATTCGTCGGCCGCCATCTTGTATGTCAAACTGACAAATCACGCGGCCAATATTCGTGTCTAATTCTAACAGGGTCATGCTTTAAGTTTTTGCTAGTTTATACTTAACTTCGATTTAAGTAAGTAACTGTTGACGTGCCTTAGGTCGATAACGAGGCGCAACTTCTTTCCTACGGCAACAGTTAGGGGATTAACACAGATAGATAGATAGATAGATAGATAGATAGATAAACCTTTATTAATTTTACGTGATCAAAGATAGTGTGCCCAGAATACGGGAAACACAAGTTAATTTACAGGTAATGCCACAAACTGAATTAATATATAAGAATAGAAGTAATTAAGACTATAAATAGATATATACAGAGTAAAACTGACTAAAAGCAATAGAAAATATAATTATTATAATTATAATAATTCAATGTCATAAAGACCTTTCTTGAAGGCTTTAAGGTTGGCTGCCGTTCGCACTGTGTCAGGGAGGGCATTCCATAGCTTGGAAGCCTTGTAACGCCACGAATTAAGACCGTACGTGGTTGTGTTAGGCTTTGGTAGTTTCAGGATGTCTTTTCCTCTTAGATTGTATACATTGTTTCTGCGCTCGAGTAGGCCCCTCAGGCTCTATGGAGTGTTACTATCATTTATCAACTTATAAACAGTACTGAGGATTTTAATCGCTCTTTGGTGTCTTAATGAAGTGCTGCCTAACTTCTTGAGTAGATCTTCATACGGGGTGCTTTTGTCTCTGAAGACGAAGCGGACGGCGCGCTCATTTACCTTATCTAGTTTGTCGGCAGACGTCTTGCTGCAGAAATGCCAAGTTTCTGCACAGTAAGTAAAGTGTGGAACAATAAAGGATTTGTAGATTCTCACCCTTTTTTCGAACGGTAACATGTTCCTCATACGCCTTAACACAGCAACCTGCTGAGATACCTTCCTGCAGACTTTAGCGGTGTGCAGGTCAAATTTAAGTTTGTTATCCACGGTGACACCTAGTAACTCGAATGCTTCAATGTTCGGGATGACTATGTTCTCGCAATGAAATTTTAGTTTTTTCTGTGTTTTACCCAAGATCATTGCTTGATACTTAGAGGGGTTTCTTTTCATTCCGTTTTCTTTGTATCATTTATCGACGTTAGATAATCATCGTTTATGGTTTCTTCGACTTTGTTAGGATCTTTATCTGCATGGAAGATTTGTGTGTCGTCTGCATAAGCTGACAATGAGCTTTGTTTAACAACATAAGCAAGATCATTCATGAAGATGTTGAATAAGACAGGGCCAAGTATGGAGCCCTGCGGGATTCCGACCGTGATGCTCTGCCAGGCGGAGTAGCTGTTTCCGATCTTAACTCGTTGACGGCGATTTGATAGATAATCCTTAAAGAGTTCGGCTGTTTTGTCGTCAGCTCCGTATAGCCTTAGCTTTTTTATTATTAGCTCATATAGACAGGTGCAACTTCCCCAAGTTTCCACTGTTGCGGTATTTTACCATCGTCTAGCACGTAGTTAACTAACGTACTTAGAGGGTAACAAAGTACGTCTGCTGATTGTTTTACTGCACGCGGAGGAATGAGATCATATCCCGTCGCTTTGTTTGGCTTAAAGGGGTACTTTGACCAAAATCGGACCATCACTTAAATTCAATTAAAAACAGTCAAAAACAATCTTTAGCACACCACTAACAATCCTACCAAACCGTTTGCCGAAATTATTTTTGGAAGTGCCACTTTTTGACCTCTGTTTTTCTTGAGCCGTGAATAAATCGATAATTCCGAGTGGGGATTGGAGAGACCGGCGTGACGTCATCTTACCAACGCAAAGTATCACAACTATAAGGGAAGTATGAAGTTTTACAGAAGAGCGCGTGTAATTCTTGATTGAAATCGAAGTAGAATTTGGAATTTTCAAAGAAAACTGCACAACATGCCAGGTAGGTGTGTAGTGCAGGGCTGCGACAGCAAGTCCAACCCGAAAGAGGGCATTTCCCTTCACATTTCGCTCAACAACAAAGCGCTGTGCGCGATGTGGAAGAACGGTTTGTGCTACTTCATCGCAAGAACTTCAATCCTGGTGATCGCTTCTCTGTCTGCTCGAAGCATTTCGAAGAGAGCTGTTTTTCAAGGCTCCACCAAGAAGGTTTTCTCCAGCAGACTGATTCCAGGATCAGTCCCCACAATTTGGAGAGCAACTAAAGATCGAGGCGATAGTGCAAGAGATCGTCGTAAGTCTTGACGAGGGAATTTTTTCGAAGTTTGAGCAGTTTAAGAGTCCCAAAATTTGCAAACTGTCATCAAACTGCTTTCTTAGATGTTTCGTTTAGCAGAAATTGCAAGAACTGGACTTTCGCATCGCACGCTGTGGCGGCGTAATAACTTGTTATGAGTCCATTCGAGTAAATTTGAAGCATTTTTCGGACTGATGCAACTAAAAACCATACTATTACAAGCGTTAGTGAATACAAAAAGGCGGTGTTTCAGTGTGATTGTTGTAGCTTAATAAAACGGTCAAGTTAACTAGACGGTGGCTTTTCATATAGACACAACGCCGGGCGGAATCACACAACAGTCGGCATGTCAAATCAACGTAATTGTATTTATTCAAAATAGTGGCATTGTATACGATCTATGAATTTCACTTTACATTAAAACCCATGCATTTACTAGATCCTTCAATAATCTGACAGAATCAAAAAGTTCATTTTGCAGTAGTTTGTGTGCTACTGACTTCGTAAATTTCCGAGTTCTGAAGTGTGTTAAAATTAATAATGATCTTACCACGTTCCAAAATTTACTTCTCGGCTGAATCTTTTCTTGAATTCGGCTTCTTGTTCTTCTTCGACTGTGACTTGCTCGACGCACACCGCTAGTTCTTCTTCCGTGGCAGCTGCTTCAAAGACTGTCGTCGTACGCAAACGTACTGCCTTCAACACTTGAATGTACATGTCAAACATCTAATAATGACTCGTGAGTCGATAAAATAGAAGAATTCGAAGAAATTATCAATGAAAGTTCGCTCTCACTCGAAGACATTTGCAAAGAAATGTGTGTGAAGTCCGCGTCTCGGTAAGATGACGTCAGAGTGGTAAACCGCTGGCCCGAAATATTTATTCACGGCCAACATGGCGGACAGGCGTTTTAGCCTCCTTTGAATTAATATATCTCGGGAGTCTTACATCTGAAAAAAAAGTTTTTGGGACATTTTGCTATTCATACCATACACTTTCATTTAAAGTGGTTAAAATAGTATTTCAAAGTGGTCCGAGTTTGGTCAAAGTACCCCTTTAAGGCTGAGAAGAATGTCTTTCACTTCCTTTGGATTTGTTTTCCCCAGCGACAGACTTGATGTATTAACTACATGTTCAGTTATGTGGCTGAGGTCTGGCGAGGGTTTCGGTTGAGCAGCTTCGGGACAATCGACGGTTGCGAAGAAATCATTTAATGTCTCCGCCACCTTTTGCTGGTCTGTAATGGAACAGAATGGAGGAGTAGCATGTTCAGTAACGCAACCATTGCTTAGGCCCCGTTTACACTAGAGCGAATTTTTCCGGATTCGTGACATTTGTTTTCGGATTCGTGAAAGCGTTTACACTTAGCTTTTGTGAATCCGGTGTCATTTTTAGTGAATCCGGAGAGAAAACGAATCCGGAATTGAAAGTGGGAACTTTGTATCCGGATACTTTGTATCCGAAACAGTTTTCAAGTGTAAACGGGGCCTTAGCAGCTCGGTAATGGATTGGCGTACGAATTCAGGGTGCTGCAATGAAGACTTATTGTTTCTGAGGCGACACGGGGAAGGATAATTGCAAAATGGCAGCTGGTACCCTCGCCTGATCATGTCCAACGCAAAATCAGGAGCATTCAAAGTATCAACCCAAAACTTAATTGAAGCACTCGATCGACCCTTTACGCCGTGGCTGTTGTTACTAGAGCTGAAATCGTCGCTGTTAAAAGAAAATAAGCAATGTAAATTAGACTCAGCTTCAGCTTGGGGGTCGTCCTTTATCAATGGGTCTGCATCCTCTAGTCAGTCGCGGCGGGCATTGCTCTTAGGTCCTTCGGAACCGGTCTTCCTGCAGGAAAAACTCAAGTGCCCGAATTCGCCGCACTAAAATAAATGAAAGACAACGGTGGAAAATTAGGACAAAACAAAGTAAACAAACGTGGTGTAGTGGACTGACGTTAACAAAACCGAAGGAAGAGAACTAATTGAGAAGCACTATATATAGTGTATGCAAATGAATTGCACAACTGAACGCATGGCGTAATGCTGGAATGCACAAGAATTCCAAGGCAGAACGTGCAGAAAACAAATATCTGCTAAACTGCGTAACGCAGATATTTTGATATTCTGCACTAACTTGAAGAATAAGAACGCAAGAAATATATAACCACGGGTCATGGAAAATATTGGTCTATGGTTGTCAGTATAACGCCATAGCCGAAGTGTAAAACAAAGATAGTAAAAAGTAATGGTGGATACTTATCTTAAAACAAGGGCCCAACCGACGGTTTGGCTCGCCTTCCGAGCGGGAAGCTGAAGTGCCAAAAGCAACGTATTTTGGGGAAGAGGTGAAGGTACGGTTGGAGCTGAATTCATTTCTCTTCCCGGCTGAACGCTTTCGTCAGTTATCTTTAGCCTTTTTCTCTGCTCTCTTTTCGGCGCGATACATTCTTTTTTCGGCATCAGAATCTGAGGCGAGCTTGTCGGAAAGATGTTCGTTGACCGTTGACCAACCAAACTCGCTTTTGTCAGCTAATTTAATGGCTTTTATCCGTTTAGAGACTAATTCTGTACCTGCTTCCAGAGCGACCTTGACTTTATCGTAACATTTGGCGTTGAGCGCGTCAGAGGCCTCGTCGAATTTGCCCAGAACTTGTTGAGCATGGTCAAACTGCTGCTGGTTCCCTTTACGCTTGCAGGTATAATTCTCTCGCCTCGCCCTCTTGACCGCTTGCTCGACGTTGGAACTGTTCTCCTCTGAAAACCGCTTAGCGAAATCGCTTAACCGAGATTCGATTACTTGGGTCAGGTTATCAGTTAATGAATCAATTGAATCGGAAATCGTGGACTGAATGATTGCAGCGCATGTCGAGATTGTCCGCAGCCATCGAGCACGTGTACTGTTGTCCCGCAAAGTAAACGAACGTGGTGTAGTGGACTGACGTTAACAAAACCGAAGGAAGAGAACTAATTGAGAAGCACTATATATAGTGCATGCAAATGAATTGCACAACTAAACGCATGGCGTAATGCTGGAATGCACAAGAATTCCAAGGCAGAACGTGCAGAAAACAAATATCTGCTAAACTGCGTAACGCAGATATTTTGATATTCTCCCGAAGCAGCGTTTGTTGGAGTTGACAAGAGTAGAGGCTGCTGTAAATCTGACTGTTAGCTGGCATCCAGAGCCGACAAGCGCACACACTTGGTCAGCCAGTAACCTTGTCAACGGATAAGTGGAACTTATATGTGACTGTGACGTAGCCAAAAAGTGACAGCATCCGTGCTAAATTGACTGAACTGGAAGAATTCTGCCGTGCACACTGGTTCACAGAACTGTTTTCGCTGTCTGAATTTTTACCAAACACGAAATTCGTTGTCGGTTTAGTTATTATTAGTGTTGCTGCAGTCCAAATTTCCTCGCAGCGCCTTGTCGTTCGTCGCTGGTTCGTATCTCTTGTGTCGCCGGTTCGGAATTACCGGCTTGACAGGGCCCTTCCAATATGGCGGATAATTTGGTCAGAACTGTTGTCTTCCTTTTTATTTATTTCTCTTGTTCTGGTAAGTCTACACTTGTTACATAGAATCTTTATAATTGGCCGTTTTTATACCTACAGACGGCTAATTCGTCTCAGACGCATTAGTACTAATGCGTCTAGTATAAAAACGGAAAACAGGACAGACGCACTTAAATTCTTATGCGTCTGTTAAGTGCGACTGAAAGACGCACTTAACAGACGTCTAATTCGGCTCAGACGAATAATGCGTCTAGCATAAAAACGAGTCCAACTTAACCGCATTCCGAAAGCGTATATCAAATCGAGGTATTTCACAGTTTCAAGATGGCGGCACGAGGGAAGAAATCCGGCTCGGCAAAAAAGCAGCGTGCATGGAGCGGCGAGTTCTCCGACTCGTTTTTATACCAGTCGAACTTAACAGTCAGACGACTAATGCGTCTGGAGGAATTAGTCGTCTGTAGTATAAAAACGGCCATTCATTTTCAATACTGGATTAACTATTACCTACGAGAATTTTTCTAGGAGACTGTTTTTTACGGTGCTCATTTAAGGGCCATGGGAGAATCTGTTTTTTTAATCGCGACTTCGAACTTGTGATTCGCTACTTTAAACTAGCAATCGCGACTTTGAACTAGCGAATCGCTTCTTTGAACTAGCAATTCGCTCCGCTTAATTGAACTAGCGATTCGCCACTTTGAACAAGCGCGATTCGCTACTTTAAACTAGAAAACAGCCAAATCGCAGATATCCCCTCGCCCTATAAATCATGGGGTTTTAGAATGCGGGATTCTTCTCTATTTTATTAATCGTTTACAAACCATGGTTGTGAGTCGCAACGTCACCAGTCGGCCGGCCGCTAAACAAATGTGGCACAGAGTCATAGTTCAGACCACAGGCCATTTCACACTGGACGCGTCGCGACACGCTGTAACTGCATGCGACAACGCGACAAAATTAGATCCCGGTCATTCCTTCAATCCGATTCACACCGGACTCGGCGCGACATAGCGAATTTTTCTAGAAGACTCTTTTAGGTGTTTGTGTCACTGACTATATTTTAAGGAATTTCTTCCGGTTTTGGCAGATCTTTGATCTAATATGGTATGTGAGAGTATTGCTCGTGGTTCGAGATATACACTGCACATGTGATGACACATTGTAGTGAATGAAAAATTAGGAGTTGTTGTCTGACACGACTGATTCAATACTTCTTTTATACAACTTGTTGGTCGTCGTAACTGAAGCTATAAATTTAATAGCATAAAATACTCGACCAAGACCAATGCATGCCGTAGATGTAAATAACACTACAGCCAATTGTTAATAGTTGCCTCATGCTACGAATTTTATAAGTAGCCGGGTATTTGGAGTCTTTGCGACGTCTATGTTATGGGTTAATATTTTTATCACTCTTTTCCAGTTCTTGGTGACAAAGTTGCCCAGAAGACATATGAAGAGATTCATGGAATTACACCCTGTGTTATTCTGACAAATGCAACCCACCAAATTGGATGTGGATGTGAGTAAAAAGTATTGAATGTTCACTGGGCTGGTCAGCTACATAAATTACTGAAACTCTGAGCTTTATTGTACAAGTGATGGTTCTGGTAAGGTATCCTATATATTGGGCGATACAGGTCTGTCGTTTCAAGTACAGGCCAGGGCTCAGAACGGTTTTAGTCTTAGAGGGCCCAGATTTTGGGGAGGGGGGTTTGCATAACACTTAACAGTAAAAAATTCAAGCCCATAACACTTAACAGTAAACCCCATTTGGGCCCTATTGTCTTGTGTTATTTAAGATCTGGTCTTGTAACACTTAATTTAATTTTTTTACATAACACTTAACTAATTTTTGGGCTTCATAACACTTAACAGTAAACCCCATCTAGGCCCTTGTCTTAGGGTCCAGTTTACCAATCTTGAAACACCCAGCAACCCTGTAGGTTCAACACTAAACTTGTGATGGGTGCATGATGGGTGTGTTACATTCATTCTCGCAGGGGAACAAGGCAAATTTACGTCAACCAATCTACCAAGTAAATCTTGGATGCACGACAATCTAAATGTTCTGGGTGAAAGAAGTTTAGTGCATTTGTGTATGCCTGGTTCTCATAACAGTGGGATGAGTACCTTTGGGGCCCACACATATTTTGCTACTGAGTGCAATACTCAAACTCAAACCAGGACCATTTTAGGTCAGTTGCAGCTGGGTGCACGATATTTTGATATTCGCCCGGTTATCAGTGGTGGGAAATATTTTACTGGTCATTATATCTACATACGTCAGATTAATTCCTGGCAAGGTGCCAACGGCCAATCTATCCCGTCCATCATCAAGGAAATCAATGAATTCAGTGCCACTAATAAAGAATTGGTCATACTTGATTTCTCTCACGATCTCAACACAGATGTAGGCAATGCTTGTTACAGACCATTCACACAAGATGAATGGAACTCTTTGCTGGCAATGTTGAAGGGCGTTAATAATTTGTTTGTAGCCCCAAATCCCTCAACTATCGATTTTACTAAGCAAAAACTCTCAACTTTTATTGGAAAAAATAATGCTGCTGTGTTGATTGTATTAAGGCCCTCGAACGGTATCCACTTGGGCCCCTATGCAAATCAAGGATTTTACCAGGGCCATAATTTCCCTGTTTACGATAATTATACTGGTACTAATAAGCTATACACCATGGTTGAGGATCAACTAAAAAAATTGCAGGATCAAAGACCGAATCCTGACGCTTGCTATTTTTTGCTTTCATGGACACTCACCCAGAGTGCTCTGCAAGCTATCTTTTGTACCACTAGTATTTTGGAACTCGCAAACAAAGCAAACTCTCAGATGTATGCTACTCTTTTCAGTCGTTGCAGCTCCCAATCCTATCCAAACATTCTATTCATAGACAATTTCAGTAACTCCAATATCACTGCATTGGCAATGGCAATAAATGTTTGCTCAATTCAGCTGGAAGGTTCAGAAAACAATTAATGATCACGATAGTGCCCCATTTAAGATTGAATTTTGCATATTTTTGTCTCTTGTTGAGCAATATAGGCTGCTAGTTATTATTCATTTTATACGGCTAGTGACAGATGAATTTCGCTGGAAGTATTATACCCATTTGATATTAAAATGACTTGATGTATTGCAGTAGTTAGTGTCTGCATGAGAAAACTGTGCTATAGCCTCAGTTCAAAAGTGGCATTAGGATTAGTACGTAGTTAGTTATACGCTGTATTTAGGCTTGTAGTTATCTGATCCGATGATCAAAGCTGGATTAAGTTAATCAAGGATGAGTCAAAATCTCTCTTTCATTTTGGTGGGCAACAAACTGCAGGGTTTTTGATCAAAGGCCAAGTGAAAAGCTTGTTTTAGCACAAAACAATTATCAAGCGTGTTGTGAAGGAAGTCTTTCTATTTCAAGTCTAAAGACCACAAAAAAGGTTTCTAAGACTTAATCCAGATTAGCGCAATCGTGCTTTGAGCAGCCGGAGCCTAACATTTAGACACTTCACCTCCAAAAGTGGCACTTTTAGTAAATAGGCTTCCATTAGTGTCTAATTAGCAGGTGCAATTCTTACTGTGCTCTTAAGATTTTAACAGTGGTACTATTCAATCAGCAGAGATTCCGCTAAACTCGTCCATCACCTAGAACTGGTACAACATATGTGAAGCAATGAAAATAAAAATGTTCTGCTGTAGCGGAACTGGACACAAGGGCCCGGTTTTTCGAAGGTCGATTAAGCTAATCCAAGATTAACGAAATTATTTCTCTCGACCTCTCTGTCATAAAACCGCTTGGTTTTGTTCGAAGATGGATTAGAAAGCTTGTTCCAGCTTAAACATTATCAAGAAAGTCGTTGTGGACGAAACTTTCACGATTTCAGGCTAAAAAAATGACAAGAAAGTTTAGACCTAATCCAGGATTAGCCTAATCGTGCTTTGAAAAACCGGGCCAAGATAATCTATTTCATCGAGTTTTCGATCGTTTCGGTGCATTTCTTTGCTTGAATGAGTAGAATATTCCGTGTGGACTTCGTTTGGACAGGAGAGCTGTCAGAAAAAAAGGTAGTCCTTTATATTTTTCCAGTACGGAATACCGGCAGCCTCAATTGCTTCCGGTACAGTACGATTTTTAGTAATGAAATACCTGCATATGTCGGTCTAGCGGAATCTCTAATCAGGTGGCCTGAATATCTCCAGACACATTTAATATGTGCTTTCAAAAGTGGCACTCTTGGCGGTATTCATTTTGCGTATTTTGTAGTCTGATTTTAGTGTAGTTTTTCTGTTATTTCTCCTCGAAAAGTTGACTTTTCGATGTAATATTAAAGGCCTTCAATCTGACTTGTTTTTAGGCGTAAATTCTTTTACTGGAAGAGAAGTTTTTTTGTTACTTTGTTGCTAATATTTGACGAGCTTCTTCCGGCAGTTTTTCCTTCTCTTTCTTTTTCTAGTCAGCTGTTTGAACTCCCTCCCCCCCCTTCTTTCTTTCTTTTTTTGGGGTGCGGTTGTACACTGCAGTAATACGGGCAACAAAATTGTGCAACTAATCGGACAATATCGTTGCGTTGCAAGTTGAAGAGCGATGTTGCGCGTATTATTAACATTCGCACAACTTATCGCGCGACAAATTTTTGATGTTGCAAGATGCAAAATTTTGTTGCAGAGGTCCACTGTCGTTGCAACTTGTCACGCAGCAAAATTCGTCGGCCGCCATCTTGTATGTCAAACTGACAAATCACGCGGCCGATATTCGTGTCTAATTCTAACAGGGTCATGCTTTAAGTTTTTGCTGTTTGTCGCGCAAGAAGTTGCACGATTCTATTGCCCGTATTACTACAAAAACTTTTTCGTGAAATTTCAGTTAAATAACCAAAATTAGAAGGAAAAAGGGCAAGGAAAATGTGGAGAGCACTTGGATCCGCCATGTGCAAAAACTGACTTGGCTGAATTGCATGTACTCTCCGCGCAACAAAAAAGCCTCACCCGCGTCCCTATTTCTAAGCATTTTGTCCTGAACCCACTGTACAGTGACGCCACAAGTCACTGGTATACAAATTTTTTTTTCTGTATCAAAGCGCCACACTCAGCTTTGCTAGAGGCTTGCTTCGTCTGTTCTGTTACCTCGCTGGCAACGCCGTTAGGTTCACTTCAACACTCGAACGACAGTTCATTACCCCCATTTTAGATAACGTGACATTTGCGTATGCACAAGTCTTGTCCCAACCTTCCAAATAAGGAATTTGTTTTATTTAAAATTTGGGCATTCGCGCTCTTGCTGATCGAAATTGTTTTCGTTTCATTTGTGAGACAAAACTCCACGAAAGGAATAAAGATCACGCATTCATTTAGGTAGCTTTGTTAAGTTCGGAAGCGGTGAAGGCTAAATTAACATGGCCTCTGGTTCAATACAAAAGGTACCGTCAGTGCCCCCAGCGATTCCAAGCATATTAACTTTCTCTTACGTTAGCGCAAATCTAAAGTAATCCCGATCAGGCAGTACAACATATGTGGGCGACCTTTCAGCGGCGACGCTGCTTTGATTTCTTTTCACCACGACTTTTCTAACCTCGTCTCCAGGACCAACCGCGTTGGACACACGCGCATGCCTAAAACATAGGCCTGGGAACGAGATTAGAAAATCACTGACAGATCCAATAGAGCCTTGTAAGGGGGGTATCCATGTCCCCCGTCTGAATTTCAAAAGTAGTTATGTCGCAATTTCGAAACGTCCCTGTGTCGTTCGTGGGAATTTCGACCAGTAACGTCATTCACGCAAAAATCTGAAATCCTCCAGACATTTGTGATGAAGCCCCCGAAAAAATTCAACCCTGAAGGTAAAGGTTTATCACAATCTGTTAAATACCATTTACATATTTTTAAGCCACCCAATCATTTACAGTTGGGGCGGATCTAGCATTTCGTGATAGGGTTAGAGCGCTGAAGGCCTGACACACTAGGCGGGGTCCGGGGGCACGCTCCACCGGAAAAGTTTGAAATCTAGATTCGCTGAAACACCATTTCTTGCATTTTGAGGACTCTTTTGAACAAATGTAAACGCTCAAAAACCAACACTTTCAAAACCATACTTCTTGCAAAATGCACTAATACATTGTCGTCAGTTTAGGGGTAAAATCAACTGACAGACTCGAAAACGACATTGATCATCATCCTCCAAGGGTGCTGCTCAGTGAAAGCGTGGAGTACTGCGTGAAATTCTACGGAAAAATGGGATTGAGAAATTTGTGAGCGCCGAAAGAACAAGCTGCCTTTAGTGGGATCTGGGGCATGCTGCCCCGGAAGATTTTTGAAATTTGGCTATCTAAAATCTCATTTCCCTGCCTTCTAAAAAATGAATCAAAGCAGCGATGCCGCTGTAAGGTCGGCTCTCTTTTTGATTGGCAGACTTTGGTTGTGGTCTAGTTCGTACAACAGGCTTGTGTCTTAACTGCTCTAAAGTAGGGATTGCCTTGAGTGAATATAGTGGTAAAGTGATGTCACAAAAAATATCCGAATATGGATTTTAGACAATTCTGTGGAATGCCCTGTCTAAAAACGGTCACACAAAAAATTAGCTCTTTAGCGCATTGAACAGCTGAGATGTGGGCTATTGAAGTTCAAATTGCTCAATACAAAACCCTCCTATTTGGTGTTAATGGTTCCTTTGATTTAAAACTGATGCTAAATAAGATAGTTCAATATGGAGCTATCTGGTTGCTGTCAGTAGGGCTAGCGATTTGAAACTTTGCACACGTTTGTGCAGCAGCTGTGTATGTTTAGAGATTCGAATGGAAAATTTTTCAAAATAAGACGTCACGCTTTACCACTGTGCAGGGCAACACGCTTGCACTCAATCAAGCGTAACATGCATATTTAATGAGGCAATCGGCTCAGCTCAGAGTCAAATAACTTCTCGTAAACCTCAAAGTGGCCTAATCCTCTCAACTCAAAGCGAACATTGACAGGATATGTTCTAAAGTGCACAAACCTTGCCCGCTTTACCGGTGTTCAAATCATTTTGAGCGGCGTAACTTCCAAGCGGTATACATATTCACGGTAATCATTAACTCGGGTTCAAATGACGACGAATACAAAATGCTTTTTCAAGAGTGAAGTTTATTATAGTCACATGAATGACCTGTCATAGAAGGTTCACATTTTTACGATCTCGGTAATCCGATGAAACAGATAAATATTAACCGGATGACTGAATACGTACATACGTACAAGAATGTGTTGTTTTCTTGCATAGTTCGTTCGAACGAACTCTTAATAATTGTAACTCATTATCAACGAAAAACACCAAAGTAACCTTTCGTTCAAGGGCTTCGGCATACACAGTATACTTCAAGTCTTGTGGTAAGTTATCCAGGCAAATTTAAACTGAGGAATGTAAACAACTATATCGCGCGCGTCCCTGCACAATGATTGTCGATAGAGATGAATGCCGGGTTCCTGTGTAAGGTCAACCGACTGAAACATTCACACAAAATGATAACTGCACGATCGATATAAAGTCCGTACCGTTACGCCAGTATGAAATGTTGTTTTCACACAGAGTTTATCAGGAAAGCCGGGCGATGCTTGAAACCCTCGAGGTATCGGCCAAGAGCAAGTATAAACCTTTGGAGCGTCTTCCGCATTCATACTTTCACCAAAAGCCGTGTTAAAAGGTCGTAAAATTCCGTGCCTTCAAAGTTAGTCGATCTCTTGAAATGTATTTCATCATGCGTGATCGTGCCCAAATTTGGAATAAACTTCCTAATTTGGAAGTCTATTGTTGACACAGATGACGGACTGACTGACTGACGGACTGACGGTGTCGTGGCCGTAATAAGGTCGTGCTTCTCACTTTCGTGAGACGCCGACCTTAAAAATGACTTTCAACAAAACATCCGAACGATTAAAATGTTTTTTACACCGGACGTTTCGTAAATATAAAGCCTAATGTGAAATAACGGAAACTCCGGAAACTTTGGAAGTTTACACTGCATGAAATGGCATTTCTTTTTCAACCACATTCAGCCAGAAGGAAAAACCTCCCAAAATCAAAATTGCGCCAGATGTCCCGAATATTTTCCGGACGACCCGATCCCGGTAAACATTTCCTGTCTCCCGGTTCCCGGCAAAATTTTCAGTCCCCGGCAAAATTTTGCCGTTCTCCCGAAGCAGCGTTTCCTGAAGTTGACAAGAGTAGAGACTGCTGTAAATCTGGGCCCAGTTTTTCGAAAGTCGATTAAGCTAATCCAGGATTAACGAAATTCCTTCTCTCGACCTCTCTCCTAATAAACTGCAGGGTTTTGTTCGAAGATCAAACGCAGCACTCTGTCCGGCTATGCTGACGACACACAGATGTTCTACGCAGACAAGGATGTAACACAAATCGAGCAGGTCATCAACGCAGATCTCCAAAATGCGGATAAATGGTACAACGAGAATGGGATGAACCCGACAAAATATCAAGCAATGATAATGGGAAAGACTCGAGAACTTCCAAACCTCTCCTGCGACAACACCAGCATCCCAATAACAAGCAAAATCGATCTGTTTGGAGTCACAATTGACGATAAGCTCAAGTTTGAGAAGCATATACGCAATATTTGCCGAAAAGTAAGTCGACAAACAGCAGTACTGCAACGGATGAAGAAAATGCTGCCTTTTGAGACAAAAAGGACCTATATTTTGCCTTTATTCTTCCCCATTTTAACTATTGCGCAGAAACATGGCATCACTGCAGCAAGAAATGCACTTCAATGCTGGAACAAGTAAATGAACGGGCTGTCCGCTTTATTTTTAATGAAAGATCTGCGCCGTACGAAGAACTATTAGAGGAACTGGGTCTGACGACTCTTCAAAATCAAAGACTTTTAAAGATAGTTTGCACTGTCTTTAAGACATTGAATCATCCACAAGCTCCAAGCAGTATCCAGGATCTTATAAACAAAAGAAACACAAAGTACAACCTCAGAGGAAATGACATACTGAACCAACCCAAAGTCAACACTACTACGTAAGGACTACGATCATGGAGACACACAGCCCCAAAACTCTGGAACACGCTACCAAATCAATTAAGAGTACTAAACACTTACAAAACGTTCAAAAGTCATCTAAGAAAGTTAGAGTTGACGGAGATATACTAATCTTGGCAATTTTCTTAAGCATTGTGGATAGCGGTTCGTTCTATAAGAAGTAATTCTATGCATTTCAACCATTACTATTTTATCTAGTTTTACAACATTAAAACATCCTAGACTTAGTAGAAATTTAATCAAATTTAGGTCAGGGTAGGTTAGGCTAGGTTTTTTTATTTATTTATTTTTTATCAATTTTAGGGGATGGGCCAAGGGTGGGTAGTGATTAGGTCTATTTTAAGTAAATTTGGGCATTTTAACTATTACTATTTTGTTCCTAATACTGCCAAGCAGTATCTTATAATGTGATTAGAGTAGTTTTGTGGCATACCTGTAAATTAGCTGGACCATCCCGCATAGGAAGATCCTTGGAGCTAAGTGTATTGACCACGTTAAATAAAGTTTATGTTATGCTATGTTATGTTATGTTATGAAGATGGATTAGAGCTTAAAACGTCAGCAAGAAAGTCGTTGTGGACGAAATGTTCACGTTTTCAGACTTATAAATGGCAAGAAAGTTTAGACTTAATCCAGGATTAGCTTAATCGTGCTTTGAAAAACTGGGCCCTGACTGTTAGCTGGCATCCAGAGACAAGCGCACGCACGTGGTCAGTCAGTAACCATGTCAACGGAGAAGTGGAACTTGTATGTGACTGTGACGTTGCCAAAACATAGGTCCGCAAAACGTACGTAAAGCTATTTGCTAGTTGATGATCTCGGTCTATCGCATAGTCCATGATAGTTCGTGTTAAAACGGGCGTGAGAGTTCGAACTACCATTGAATATTATCACCGTTTGATCGGGATTTTACATGCCAGCTACGTACTATGCATGACCAAACACAAATGCACAAACATGACAGTTTATTATATAATTATTTTGAGCTGATCGACAAAAAAGGAGCAAAGTATAGCTTGCCAAAATATTTCAAGTCATTCTGTAAATTTCTGCGAGGTAAGCCAGATTTTGACTCGTTATAATAGTTTCGTATAACGTAATACACTCCAGCCAAACAAATCTGTTTCTCGTGCTCTTCGAACGGTGTTGAAAAGGATTCACAGCAAAATTTCCTCTCGATTTTTCATTAGCGACAAAACCCGCTTTTACTTTTATAAACAAACAACTCGGACATACCACAGTCAATCTGCATCTGCAATAATTATGTCATGAAATCATGTGTCAACAAACATATCATGCGAGGTAAACCGGATTTTGACTCGTTATAATAGTTTCGTGTAACACACTCCAGCCAAACAAACCAGTTTCTGGTGCTATTCGAACGGTGGCGAAAAGGATTCACAGTAAAATTTCCTGTCGATTTTTCAGTCGATTCTTTATTAGCGACAGAATCCGCTCGAGACAATTTTATAAACAAACTTAGACATTACCACAGTCGATCTACATCTGCAATTATGTCATGAAATCATGTGTCAACAAACATATCAGCGAACGCAAAAAACTCGGAATAAGCTTTACCTTTGCCAAAACATATGTCACACCATACAGCTGTGTTCTTTCTTTCGTGAGCGGAGCGTATAATTCGCAAATGTGTCCAGAAATGTCGCTCTAAATGTGAATCTGTGCCGTCTGTTTGCCAGATACTACGGATATGTCAGCCAGGGGCTGAGAGGGAGTAGATTTCCACATACAACCAACGAATCGGCAACACTCATAGCCGCCATTAAATAGTGCCTTGATTCTCCATGTGCGAGAGAGCCATATTTAGAAGACCCCTCCCTGGAGAGGTAATTTAGCATCTGACATTCTGTCGCCAAGTTATAACATTACCACGGAAACCCCTTACTGGAAATCTCTCTGTGCATTCTTTGTGTTAAGTAGATAATAAAAGACAAACTTTCTCACAGGTCCTGCACCATGGCGGCTTTTATATGGATTCAAAAGTTTTTGCCACCTAGAGGGGGAGCATTTTATTGACCTAATGAGATGGGCCGAACGGTAGTTTGTCCGAGACGATAACATAGAAGCTATTTGCATAAATGCAAATAGCTTCAAAAATGACAGCATGCCGTGCACACTGGTTCACAGAACTGTTTTCGCTGTCTCAATTTTTCTGTACTTATAGTACGTATTCCATATATGGCACAATCGGACGAGCAAATACCTGGCCCTGATGAGCAAATACGCAACCTTGAATAATATTTAGCCGTAAATACGTGGCGCACGAGCAAATTCGTGACATTGAATAATAATTAGCCGTAACTTTGCAACTGGATAAAGTGTTTGTATTATAGTTTAGACATAGATTTAAGGTTAGGGTTAGGGTTAGGCCGTAATTTTCGTATATGTATATGTATTTCTCACTCGCATCAATTCAATTTACGGCTAATTATTATTCAAGGTTGCGTATTTGCTCATTGGGGCAATGTATTTGCTCATCAGGGCCAGGTATTTGCTCGTCCGGTTGTGCCTTATAAGGAATACGTACTATATATACCTATGGAATTTTTAGCAAACACGAAATTCGTTCTCGGTTTAATTATTATCAGTGTCGCTGCAGTCCAAATTTCCTCGTAGCGCCTTGTCGTTCGTCGCTAGTTCGTAGCTCTCGCGTGTCGCCGTTTCAAGGCCGTGTCGCCTGTTCGGAATTACCCCTTACAGGGCCCTTCCAATATGGCGGAGAATTTGGTCAGAATTGTTGTCTTCCTTTTGATTTATTTCTCCTTTAAAATATATTTTCCTTCTTGATAAATTTAAGCGAATAAGGTGGATCGATTCTACTTCTCGCCGAGAACACTGGGGATGTGGGGGAAAATGGTTTTCCTCGCAACGATTTTGGAATAACACAACACCCACCATTGTTTCGTCTGCTTCAATTGGCACTTTTGGAGACGTTCCATCATTAGCTAACGTGTAAAGCGCATTGGCAACCGTCGTGGCTACTTTTACCAGCCTCTGAAACAAAACCGAGAGTGAGGTAACAAGATTAAAAATCATCCATACAGTACAACGGGAAAGAACAAGAATTTTAAAACTCATTTCGTGTAGCACGACATAGACATGTACTGTATCGTCCTAGAAACTGTCTAGAAATCGTCAAGACAACAAACGGACATCACTATAAGGTGAAGTAATACGGGCAACGTGTTCTAGCTCCTTGTCGAGCAAAATGTGTGGATTATGTTTCTTGCGAGGTGTCATGCTTTTGTTTTTTTGTTTTTTTGGTTTTTTTTTTGCAGAACTCTGCGTACATTGTGTTGCATTTTCGTAATTAGTACCTTTGTAAAGTCTGTACTGAGTTCAACTTTGGAGTCACTTCCTTGGGAAAAATTGCCTCCAGCTTGGTACAGGTCATCAAATCGACTGTTGTAATACCTAAACAAAGTGAAAGTAGTGGTCCAGTATGACTGTTATGACAACACACACTGACTTGACAAACACCTGGAAAACTTATAAAAAGAAGAGAAAAAAAAAGATAGTTTACGATGAAAATTTTCTGAAAGAGATGGAGTAAAACGACAGGACATCAAGGACAAATGAATAAGTGTGAATGCTGGATGTTGAAAAGACCAGGACAAAAGTAGCCAACAAACGCACAACAAACTTTTCCAATGTAGGATCATTAGATGCACATACACTTTATGGTTCATAATATTACAACATAAATTTGTGAACATGTACATGTTTGTAAATTCTTTCTCGTGGTCTGTCAGAACAATTCCTGGGATTTTGCTGTCTGCAGAGAGAAACCTTTGGAAAGATGCTGGTGGAAGAGGTTGCACTGTTCCCACTGAGGGTTCAGCCACGTTCACGCTAGCATTGCTCCCGGCCTCTTTGAGGATGCGAAGCATGTCCTTAACCTAAACGAAATGTAAAAATTTCGTGGATTCAGGGAAGAGGTATACATACCATATAATGTACACTTCAACAGACATGCCCAAATGTATTGTCATGAAATTTTCTGCTTGGTGTGACTAACAGGTCTATTTCCAGCAACTTCTTGGTCAACAACTCAAGTCCAAAAACTACTCTAAACTACTCTAAACTCCAGGCTTCTTTGGCCTCCTCATCACGTTTAAATAGCAAATAGATTTTCCTGCTTACTTATTTACCACTGACTAGTGTTATTATCACTATTATCTTGTAATACGTACGGTGACAATAAATCAGTTATCAGTTATCAGTTATACTCTATCTTGAACTCTTAAAGGAAAATAATTAACAATTATTCGCCGAAGTGGAGGTGAATAGTACTTGATATTCCCAGATTGAGGAGCCAATCAGAGCATGCGAAAAGCACTATTCACTTGTGTGGTATATACTAATCTGAGACAGCGGGAGTTCTGAATACCTGGGTCAACATCCAAGTGTAACATATACATACAGGGTATTACGTGGCCATGTGGCGCACAAGTGAGATATATTATCAACACGAGAAGATAAAATTCAGTAATGTTCTTTTTACTATAAATAGATATCAGTGAAATATTTAGAACATCTCGCAGCCTTTATTTCCTGTCAGAACTTGAAGTCTTCAAAAATTGCATGTAGACTGGAAAAATCCTGGTATTTCAACAATATCTATATAAGAAGGTGTAATGTCACACACAACACAAAACTTTATGAAGGAGCCAAACAAACAGATAGACCTCTGTACTCACATTTGCATCTGTTTCCTTGTTTGCTTTCCTGGATATTGGATCAGAGTGAGCCCAAACTGTTGGAGCTTTATTGTCCAGTACGCCAACTTGATTCAACTCCAGAAAGTATTTGATATTCTCTGTTTTCATCCTGAAAAACCCATCACCAATCTAAGGAAAGTAAAATTCCACAGAGAAATAAAATAGGGGACAGCAGAGTATCAACCCTTTCACTCCCAAGTTCAAAATACAGATTCTCCCAACCTTTCAGAAAGAAAATGTGTAAGTGATGTAGTGAGAATTGATAGTTTAATCAGCTTTCATCTGAACAAGGTATTAAAAGCCAAGTTCTCCTTACTGTATGATATATCTCTGGTAAGAAACTGAAAGAGAAAAATTGAAGTTTGTCACTCTTGGGAGTGAAAGGGTTAAACACTAACACTAACAAGTATTACCAATAAGGATCAAGATTCATCCTGAATTAGGCTCAGTGCCACACAGCTAAAAACTTGTTCAACCCTTTTACTTCCACGAATGATCAACTTCAATTTTCTCCCTCAGTTTTTCACCAGATATATCATAAAGTAAGGAAAACTTTAGGCTTTAATATTCATATGAAAGCTGATATACTTTGATATACATTTTCTTTTTTGAAAAGTTGAATCTGCCTTTGGAATAATTTTTAGGAATCACTGACTTGTATAATTTAGACACCTATTGTAGTATAATAATATGCTATTTTAAGCTACATATACTACCGACAGTAATGTGAGTAATAACCCAAACTTCAATATCTGTACCTTCCAAGAGTTGGAATCTGAAGGAAATTTTGTTTTTTTCCATGTCGTATACCATCTTTGATGAGCCAATACAATCCCAACTTTCCTGTGGAAGAGAATAATTATCTATAAATTAAGGCCTGTTCACACGATAAAGTGAGTCCCTGAGTCTCTCTCTCTCTCTGAAACCCAATGAATGTGAACACTGATCCCCCAAGCCAAGGAGGAACTATGAACATAAGTATTCCTACAAAAATGCTCCCACTTATTCAGTTCTTTAACGGCCTAATATAACCATCAATCGTTTAGTTTATCAAATAGTTATACTTTCAATCAATAGTATTTCTGTTATTCCCCCCCCCCCCCCCCCCCCATATTATTATTATCTCGATGAATATCACTTTAAGTAATCTCAGGATATAGGTTAGAATTTGTATATTTAATTGTCATGTGTTCCAGAATCTCTTTTAGCACCTGGAATATCAATGGCTTATCTAGCAAGTCTTTAGGTGACAAACTACTTAACCGCGACTTTTTGTGGAATATAAATCACTGTGATTTTGTGATGCTTACAGAAATCTGGAATCGGTCAAAACTCGATATCCCAGGTTTCAAAAGTTTCACGGTTCTTTCAAATCAAAAATCTCCCTCAGGTCGACAATCTGGTGGAATAAGTTTCCTGTTTAAGGTGGCTCCATAGGGTATTTCCCTGCACTTGCTTGTATTTAGTTTATGACACCAAAACCCTCATATTTTCATTTCATTATATTCTTTCTTGATCAAATTTGCAGGGTAGATGTTTCGAAAGGTCTGTTGCGTATACGTCTTACTTTTGTCACTCTAGTGTGGTTACTATGGAAACAATACGTCCTTGAAATAAAGGTCTTCTACCCCATTTTCAAACTTTCTGTTCTATTTTCTGGAGTTTCCTTCTGTGAAATTTTTTGAAACTTTCAGTATGTTTAGAAATTTGTATAAGGTAAACATAACTGTGAAAAAAAGTTGGGGTTAGAGGAGCGGATTTCGAGCTAATTAGCAATTTATGTTTTTTGCAAATAAAAAAAATTCTGCTCCATAAATTTCCATTAAAATCAAATATTACAAAACCGGATATAATTTTCGTTTGCCTGCAAAATTTAAGACAGATTCACCGAAGGAAACTCGAGAAAAATGCAAAGAAAAACTTGATATTTTACGTGCGTATTGCGCCATCAAATGCAAAATAATGACTCGACAAGACAACCTCGTTCCCCAACCTCGTTCCCAGGGCCAACCGCGGCAGAAGCTCCCGACCAATGACCCTGGTACAGGCTGAACTACCACGCGCTGTGATTGGTCCGATCTGCTCAATAAATTATTGTTTATGATTGGTGTGTTGTGTTGTGTTGTGTTGTTCCAGCGATATTTTGCGTGATGAAGATTGTCAATATCTTAAATTTTGATAAGGTTTGGCTTTAGTACCGGGATCTGATAATGTTAGTGGTCTGGATAGTGTCGTGGAAGAATTATCCTTCGGTGAAGAATCGGAAATTGACCGCGAACTGATGATTTCAGCGACGAGTCAAGTGAGTTTGTCGACATCTTATGTAATTTTGAGAATAAAGCTGTTTACATACGAGTGCCGTTCAAGTCCAATTCAAATCCTTGCACACTGTTACAAAAACATGTTTGAAAGTTAGATTGCAATGATAAGAGTCGATAATCATAAAAACGGCAGCGAATTTGGGCAGAGTTTACAGTCGCGTCGTGTTGATGTTTGTGATTCTTTTCGATCAGTGTCGCGCATGTTTTATTTCAACTCATATTTCAAGATTTTTTTTCCCGTTCGGATCCGATTTCAAAGTGGATGTGTTTGTGTTTTGCGATTTTTTCCCTTCCCATCAGTGGCGCACAAATTATATATTATATATTTTTAGCTGCAGGATTTTTTCCCCTTTCGTTCAGATCCGAAATTGTTGGCAATCTTTGATTTGTGGTTTTCTGGTGAATTTTTTTATTTGAGGGTGGCGTACAAGTTACCCTGAAAAAATCACGGTAACTTTAACGCCACCGGGTGGCGCACAAGTTACTTGATCCATAACATTTGTAGCATGAGACAACGATAAACTATTGACCGTATTGTTATTTACATTTGCGGCATGCATTGGTCTTGTTCGAGTATTTTATGCTTTTAATTTTAGAGCTTCAGTTACGACGACCAACAAGTTGTATAAAAGAAGTATTGAATCGTGTCAGACAACAGCTCCTAATTTTTCACTTACTACAATATGTCATCACATGTACAATGTATATCTCGAACCACGACCAATACTCTCACAGTACCATTCTAGATCAGAGATCTGCCAAACCGGAAGAAATTCCTTCAAATTTAGAGCGACACAAACACTTAAAAACAGTCTTCTAGAAAAATTTTCGTAGCCATTAGTTAACCCGGTATTGAAGATAAAATTATAAAGATTCTATGAAACAAGTGTAGACTTACCAGAACAAGAGAAATAAAGAAAAAGGAAGACAACAGTTCTGACCAAATTCTCCGCCATATTGGATCTGTCAATGGTTTTCCTACCTCGTTCCCAGGCCTATGTTTCAGGCCATGCGCGTGAGTCTAACGCGGGTGGTCCTGGGGACGAGGTTAGAAAAGTCGTGGTGAAAAGAAATCAAAGCAGCGTCGCCACTGAAAGATCGCCCACATATGTTGTACTGCGATCGGGATTACTTTAGATTTGCGCCAAAATAAGAAAAAAGTATACCTTTTGTATTGAACCAGAGGCCATGTTAATTTAGTCTTCACCGCTTCCGAACTTCAAAGCTGCCTAAATGAATGCGTGATCTTTATTCCTCCCGTGGAGTTTTGTGTCACAAATGAAACGAA
The DNA here is from genome assembly GCA_964036295.1 of Plumapathes pennacea. NCBI lineage: Eukaryota > Metazoa > Cnidaria > Anthozoa > Antipatharia > Myriopathidae > Plumapathes > Plumapathes pennacea. The sequence goes on along the minus strand of OZ038466.1, from coordinate 8,097,082 downwards.
AGCAATCTCGATCAACAAGAACGCAATGCCCAAATTTTAAATACAACCAATTCCTTATTTGGAGGGTTGGGACAAGAAATTGCGCATACACAAATGTCACGTTATCTAAAGTGGGGGTAATGAACTGTCGTTCGAGTGTTAAAGTGAACCTAACGGCGTTGCCAGCGAGGTAACAGAACAGACAAAGCGAGCCTCTAGCAAAGTTGAGTGTGTGGCGCTTTGATACAGAAAAAAAAATTGGTATACCAGTGACTTGTGGCGTCACTGTACAGTGGGGTCAGGACAAAATGCTTAGAAATAGGGACGCGGGTGAGGCTTTTTTGTTGCGCGGAGAGTACATGCAATTCAGCCAAGTCAGTTTTTGCACATGGCGGATCCAAGTGTTCTCCACATTTTCCTTGCCCTTTTTCCTTCTAATTTGGTTATTTAACTGAAATTTCACGAAAAAGTTTTTGTTCAAGATGCAGTAATACGGGCAATAAAATCGTGCAACTTCTTGCGCGACAAACAACAAAAACTTAAAGCATCACCCTGTTAGAATTAGACACGAATATCGGCCGCGTGATTTGTCAGTTTGACATACAAGATGGCGGCCGACGTGACAAGTTGCAACGACAGTGGACCTCTGCAACAAAATGTTGCAACTTGCAACATCAAAACTTTGTCGCGCGACAAGTTGTGCGAATGTTAATAATATGCGCAACATCGCTCTTCAACTTGCAACGCAACAATGTTGTCCGATTAGTTGCACGATTTTGTTGCCCGTATTACTGCAGTGTATAACCGAACTCCAAAGAAAGAAAGAAAGAAAGAAGGAAAGGAGGGAGTTCAAACAGCTGACTAGAAAAAGAAAGAGAAGGAAAAACTGCCAGAAGAAGCTCGTCAAATATTAGCAGCAAAGTAACAAAAAAACTTCTCTTCCAGTAAAAGAATTTACGCCTAAAAACAAGTCAGATTGAAGGCCTTTAATATTACATCGAAAAGTCAACTTTTCGAGGAGAAATAACAGGAAAACTACATAACATAATGAATACCGCCAAGAGTGCCACTTTTCAGTGAAAGCACATATTAAATGTGTCTGGAGATATTCAGGCCACTGGTCAGAGATTCCGCTAGACCGACATATGCAGGTATTTCATTACTAAAAATCGTACTGTACCGGAAGCAATTGAGGCTGCCGGTATTCCGTACTGGAAAAATATAAAGTACAACCTTTTTTTCTGACAGCTCTCCTGTCCAAAGGAAGTCCACACGGGATATTCTACTCATTCAAGCAAAGAAATGCACCGATACGATCGAAAACTCGGTGAAATAGATTATCTTGGCCGGGTTTTTCAAAGCACGATTAGGCTAATTCTGGATTAGGTCTAAACTTTGTAATTTTTTTAGCCTGAAATCGTGAAAGTTTCGTCCACAACGACTTTCTTGATAATGTTTTAAACTGGAACAAGCTTTCTAATCCATCTTCGAACAAAACCAAGCGGTTTTATGACAGAGAGGTCGAGAGAAATAATTTCGTTAATCTTGGATTAGCTTAATCGACCTTCGAAAAACCGGGCCCTTGTGTCCAGTTCCCCTGCAGCAGAAGAATTTTTTTTTTCATTGCTTCACATATATGTTGTACCAGTTACAGGTGATGGACGAGCTTAGCGGAATCTCTGCTGATTGAATAGTACCACTGTTAAAATCTTAAGAGTACAGCAAGAATTGCACCTGCTAATTAGACACTAATGGAAGCCTATTTACTAAAAGTGCCACTTTTGGAGGTGAAGTGTCTAAACGTTAGGGTCCGGCTGCTCAAAGCACGATTGCGCTAATCTGGATTAAGTCTTAGAAACTTTTTTGTGGTCTTTAGACTTGAAATAGAAAGACTTCCTTCACAACACGCTTGATAATTGTTTTGTGCTAAAACAAGCTTTTCACTTGGCCTTTGATCAAAAACCCTGCAGTTTGTTGCCCACCAAAATGAAAGAGAGATTTTGACTCATCCTTGATTAACTTAATCCAGCTTTGATCATCGGGTCAGATAACTGTACAAGCCTAAATACAACGTAGAACTAACTACGTACTAATCCTAATGCCACTTTTGAACTGAGATTATATAGCACAGTTTTCTCATGCAGACACTAACTACAGCAACACATCAAGTCATTCTAATATCAAATGGGTATAATGCTTCCAGCGAAATCCATCTGTCACTAGCCGTATATAATGAATAATAACTAGCAGCCTATATTGCTCAACAAGAGACAAAAATATGCAAAATTCAATCTTAAATGGGGCACTGTCGTGATCCTTGATTGTTTTCTGAACCTTCCAGCTTTTCGCAGCATTAATTGTTTTCTGAACCTTCCAGCTGAATTGAGCAAACATTTATTGCCATTGCCAATGCAGTGATATTGGAGTTACAGAAATTGTCAATGTATAGAATGTTGGGAAAGCATTGGGAGCTGCAACGACTGAAAAGAGACTTATACATTTCAGGGTTTGCTTTGTTTGCGAGCTCAAAAATACTAGTGGTACAAAAGGTACAAAAGGTACAAAAGGTAGCTTGTGGAGCACTCTGGGTGAGTGTCCATGAAAGCAAAAAATAGCAAGCGTCAGGATTCGGTCTTTGATCCTTTAGTTTTTTTAGTTGATCCTCAACCATTCTGTGTTTCTTATTAGTATCAGAAAACTTATTGTAAACAGGTAGATTAGCGCTCAGGTAAAATCCTTGTTTTGCATAAGGGCCCAATTGGGTGGTACTATTCGAGGGCCGTATTACAATCAACACAGCAGCTTTATTATTTCCAATAAAAGTCGAGAGTTTTTGCTTGGTGAAATCGATAGTTGAAGGATTTTGGGTTACAAACAAATTATTAAGGCCCTTCAGCATTTCCAGCAAAGAGTCCCATTCAGCTTGGCTAAATGGTCTGTAATGAGAATTGCCTACATCTGTGTTGTGATCGTGAGAGAAATCAAGTATGACCAATTCTTTATTAGTGGCAGTGAAATCATTGATTTCCTGGATGATGGACGGGATAGATTGGCCGTTGGCACCTTGCCAGGAATGAATGCGACGTATGCAGCTATAATGGCCAGTAAAATATTCCCCACCACTGATAACCGGGCGAATATCAATATAACGTGCACCCAGCTGCAACTGACCTAAAATGGTCCTGGTTTGAGTTTGAGTATTGCACTGACGACCAAAATATGTGTGGGCCCCAAAGGTATTCATCCCACTGTCATGAGAACCAGGCATACACAAATGCATTAAACTTTTTTCACCCAGAACATTTAGATTGTCGTGCATCCAAGATTTACTTGGTAGATTGGTTGACGTAAATTTGTCTTTCTCCCCTGCGAGAATAAATGCAACATACCCATCATGCACCCATCCCAAATTTAGTATTGAACCTACAGGGTTGCCGGGTGTTTCAAGATTGCCGGTAAACTCGACCCTAAGACTAAAACCGGTCTGAGCCCTGGCCTGTACTTGAAACGAAGAACCTGTATCACCCAGTGTATAGGATGCCTCACCAGCATCATCACTCTTAGAATGAAAAATACTTTCATTCCACTCTACATAAACACAGCTGTTTTTTCCAGCAGGGACAATGTCTGGAAAGTCCCACGAATTCATTCGATACTTATGCTGGTAGGTTCTCTTCCAGTCGTACTTTGTTCCGTTGGTAAGAGCGATATATCCACCTTGTCCCATGCCTGTATTCTGTCAATGGCTCTAAATTTAGAAAAGTACTTTATCAGAGATGTATCCTACAAGCATTGACACTTTCACAATCATACTCAGTAGCTAATGGCCTTGCAAAACGAGGACACATTGTGGCGGCAACATTGCTAGCACGCGCATGTTTACCAAATGTTGCCCCGTTTTGCCACGCGCGAAACATTTGTTGCCGACACAAAATTTGTGTCTTGGACACAAGAAATGTTTCTGAAAAACCTCAGAAACATCACTTGTGTCTGCGCTGTGCGCAACAATGTTGCCGTACGTTTTGCCACCCTGGCAACATCGAAGGACACAATGTTGCCGCAAAAATGTGTCCTCGTTTTGCCAGACCTTTACTTCCATGTAAATCAGTGACGTATATGAAAAGTAAATCTCTCTACTCAGTCTGGGATTTTCTTTGTGCAAAATTGCATTATTGACCAGAGCATACATATCTACAAAATATAACGGATGTATTAAGCTTCTCTTTTAATCAAGTTGTTCCAACTCTTTCTGTTGAGGTCGGGACACACAGCTTATTTGCTGATGATACACATATCACAATAAGTGGCCATGATATCTCGGATATTGAAGAAAAAGCCAACAGTGAATTAAACAATATAAGCAAATGGCTACTAGCAAACAAGTTGCACCTAAATGTAGCCAAGACCGAATACATGCTTATTGGTTCACGACAAAGATTGGCAGCAATTGTTGATAAACCAGAAATCAAAATCGGTGTCATGCCAATAAGGCGTGTTGAACAAACCAAATCAATTGGTATTGTTCTAGATGAACACCTCTCATGGAACAAGCATCTGGAACATATCACCAAAAAAATTGCTTCTGGTCTTGGTGCAATAAGGAGGTGTAGGCCATTTGTACCCCAAAGTACCCTAATAGACATTTATAATTCTCTCATTCAATCTCACTTGGATTATTGCTGTGAGGTCTGGGATACTATAGGGGTAACAGCTAGTGAAAAGTTGCAAAAATTACAGAACAGAGCCGCAAGACTCATTCTTCGTGCTGACTATAATACACGCTCTAAATCTTTGCTGGACCAGTTGGGCTGGGAAAAGCTTAACGAAAGAAGAGCAAAACAAAAGGCTGTGATGATGTACAAAGTAAGGAACTCTAGTGCACCAAGTTGTCTTACTGCTCTGTTTAAAACTGTTGCAGAAACCAATTCGTATAATCTTAGAGGCTCATCCACTAAGGTATATTTGCCACGCCCAAACACAGAATTTATGAAAAAAAGCTTTAGTTACAATGGGGCCACAACGTGGAACAAGCTTCCTATTGGCTTACACAAGGCCACATCCCTAAAATCATTTAGAAGCAAACTTAAGGCCATCAACCTTTTGGATGCCTAAAGGGTGGGAGGGATTTTATCATTAAATTTAAACTTCCTTGTAGTATATTCTTTAACACGGCTTCTATGTAAATCAACTATGGTTGTTAGAATTTTTTCGTGTATAAATAATAAACATTCATTCATTCATTCATTCATTCATTCATTCACACAGTGCAGCATTGAGCGCAAAATCGTGCATGCAATTAAATGGAAACACAGTGCAATATTGTGCCGTGTGTCCCTACCTTTAGCTCATAACAAAAATTAACTCTCCTCGCTTAGTTGACCGTGTGCCCTTTTCTGATTAGGCAGCTCTCGCATCGGATGTTTTCTGTTATGACCACTGATTCTAAGGTCCGGGTTAAACGTCGATCTCAGCATGCGTCGAACTAAACTCGACATTTAAGCGCATGATAAAGGTGAAGTAATATACGGGCAACATTTTCTTGCAACTTGTCGTGCAAGTTGCGGCCTGTGTTGTACGTATGACTACCTACGCACGCAACAAAATTTCGTGTTGCGGCAACTCATGTTGCAAAAAGTAGACTCGTCTTCTACTTTTTGCAACATGTTGGCGCAACTCGCAACACAAAATTTTGTTGCAGAACAAGTTGCGTGCGCAGGTAGTATACGTGCAACAACAGGCCGCAACTTGCCACGCAACTTTGTTGCGCAACAAGTTGCAAGAAAATATTGCCCGTAAAGGTCGACTGATTGAGTTTTGATCGACTCAGTTGATCTAACTGAATGGACTAGGAGTCGATTAGAACGGCATAAGGTCGACCCTGGGTCAAACGTCGATCTTAGCATAAGTCGAACAAATGCAGCTCCCGCTGAATAATATGATTGATTCAACGGGAATATTTCAAAATTGAAAGATGAAAATCTATTAAAATTCGGATATGTAGTGAAGAGTCTTATTTCCTTAAAACTTATGAAATAAAAAAGGGGCTCACCGCACTCGTTATAACGGCAGCGCTTGCAGAATGATCTCTAGGGTGTATTAATGTCCAGACCCCTCCTTGATATTATAGCAACAAAACAGAGTTTTTATCGTTTTCAAAGATATTCGGGTTCGATTATGTAGTAAAAGGTCTTAGGTGTGTTTTCATGTCTCCTCCCTGCAATCAGTGTTAACAATTTATGAATAGTATCGCCTGTTATATATCATACGACCAAATTATTTTCAAAATGGCGGACATTGTTGACGCGAGCTATAACACGTGAACTAAAACCTCCTGCAGACTCATTTTGAGTTGTGAAAAATGATGAAAATTAAAATATTTTGCATACCATATGAAAACCTTGAAAATTTAGTGGTTCTCACTACACTACTAAACGGACTCTAATCTAGCAAAGTCTGCACAATATTACAGACACAGTTCCCCAGTGTAAAACCTCAGCAGTATTTGGCCATGTTATTGAATTAAAGTGTGTTTTAATGTGCGGGGAAATTGGTCCGACTTGTAAAATACACTTGTAAATGTATTTGTGGATACTGCAACGCAGTTGCAATATCCACTATGTCATCGTGTGAGTTTCCAAATGCAAGATAACGTAACAATGGATAAATTGGAACACTAATCGAAGTGAAGATAATCCCGTCGGAACATTTTGCCCGCGCAAGTAATCCAATCACAGCCGGAGCTGAGGCGTACAACAGACGAAGTTTGGCATGGCGTGGCATTGTTTTGCTGTCGTTTTCTGGGACTGTCGTGTTCGCTGCTTCAGTTACTCAAGTTGTAAACTAGACTGGCGTTGCCAGTGAGCTCGCGGCGTTAGTTGGGTCGAGAGCAGAATAAACTAAAATGGAAAGCAAGGACAAGAGCGGAACTTCCGGGAGACTTCAAATTTCTCACCAGAAATATATCACACAGTATAGAGAACTTGGCTTTTGACACCTTGCTTAAATGAAACCTGATTAAACTATAAATTTATCATTACAACACTCGTACACTTGGTTCTTAAAGGTTGAGCGACTCTGCATTTTGAGCTTACAAGCAAAACGGTTACCCACCGAGTAAATCTGAGTAATGCGTGACTTGTCTTTTTATGAATCGATTTTGACAGTTTGACTTCGAACACTTAATTCTAATCCGAGGCCACGATTAATCCAGCCTTCGCTTCAATACTAGTCTGTCTTGTTTTTTAGCTGAATGCGTTTCACTTCTATCAGGCTTTCGAGTATTTGTGCTTTGTAACAAATATAAAATTGAAAGCGAGGAATGTAACACGAGCCCAACACGAGACTTGTTTACAATATTATTTCGGTTTTGTTCACAGCGTCTTCAGTCCATTTGTTACTGCAAACTCAATGCTCTGGACTATTTCGGTGTATTTTTCATTTCTAGTATATACACAGGGCAGCCCAGGCTCCGGGGGTCTGTCTGTCTGTCACACAGTGATATGTAATACCTTTGTTATTACGAAAGAACATGACCTTTGGCAATTATAAAGAAATGTATGGGGATTTGGTCGTTCGCCGAACGGCGGTCTTCGGCAACGATTGAACTTAAAAACTGGTTAAATATGTTTAGTTGCGCGTTATCTTACCTCTCTCCGAACGTTAGCTCGCTGCGCTCGCTGGAACCGGTAAAAATTTCGGGGCGAAATTCTGACATCTCTTCTTATGCACAATCGACTTCGACTCTTATTTCTAATCAGAGGCCACGATCAATCCAGCCTTCGCTTCAATACTTGTGTGTTTTCTTGTATTAACTGAATACGTTTCTTCTATCAGGCTTTCGAGTATTCATGCTTACAAATATAAAATTGAAAGCGAGGAATGTGACACGAGACATATTTAAAATATTATTGCGGTTTTGTTAACAGTGTGTTCAGTCCATTTGTGACTGTAAACTTAATACTCAGGACTATTTCGGTGTATTTTCCATTTCTGGTATACAATGACCATTGCGAAACAAAGGCTACATGATCGAATGAAAGAAACATTTCAACAGGCAATGTACGATAAGCAGAAGAATTTTATGAGACAACAGATGTCATGTACAGAGTGAAGCATAAATCGACATTGTTTTGCGGCTAAAGCTCATCGTAGCTTTGGTTTCCGTTTTCGGCCTGTTTTCTTCCCAGAAGTATTTCGTGTCGCCACAGAAAGTTTCGTCGGGACTAAATATTTAGCGGCGACAGAGATATTTGCAATCCCCCAGCGGTATCCATCAAACATCTGTTTACGGCTATTCTCAAAGCTTCCGCGGTGAACTGAAGAACGCAAGCCAAAATCGTTCCCTAACATCCAGTTTATCAGTGCGTGTTCGGCACAAACCCAAACGGTGTTGCGTTTCGATTAAATGCAGTTAATTTTTACACACAAGTGTAAAATTCACGCAATTCATGGCCACAGTCGAGTTGTTTAACGAAGTCAATTACGTCAATGCATATCACGCGATAATCTGAACCAATCACCGTGTACTGATTCTCGACCGACAAAAAAAAAAATTAAAAAAAATTAAAAAAAAAAAAAAAATATATATATATATATATATATATATATATATATATATATATATATATATATAGCCTTCCTATCAACTTCATTCACTTCAATTAACTTCAATAAACTTCATTTTGTCATCGGCCGCGTTGATAACGTTCAATTCTGGATGGTAAAGTCTCAGAAGGTTCGTACACCAGTTAATTGGTAAAGGTAAGAGCTTAATTTTCACAATTTGGAATTTTCTATGGAAAATTAAAGTTTTACTGTAACATCTTTCGCCCGCGCTCGCTCGACCGGGGAACCCCCTGCAATTGTCAACCAATCGGAACCCCGGCACGTACATGACATAATGGCATAAGCGTAAGAACCAATCAGATCATTTCCACACATTCCGGGAAAAAGCACTTGACCGGAAACACGGTTATCAACGGTGACGTTCCTTTCCGAGGTACACTGGCTATCACCTGATGATCTCTTGACCAGAGATTCCGCTAGACCGGCATATGCCGGTATTTTACCGACAAAAATCGTACTGTACCGGAAAATATTGAGGCTGCCGGTATTCCTAACCGGAAAATATGAAGTACAACATTTTTTCTGACGGCTCTCCTCTCCAAAGGGAGCCCACACTCGGTATTCTGTTCATTCTAGCAAAGAAATGCGCCGAAGCGGTTAAAAAACTGTCGTCCACGTCCTGACAACGACGTAAAAAAGAAGCATTTGAAATCGCACGCGAGAGCACGGCGACCCCGAGAACATGTCAATTTCAGATATTCACGTGCTTCTTTTGTCTTCTGTGATTAGTTTTATTATTTCACCGACGTTGCCGTCGTCCTCTCGCGTCCTGTATCTTAAAGCCCTATTTCCTCTGTTGACGTTCCTCGGCTTCCATTTAACACGGCCTTTTATTCTTTTTAAGTACACAAAACACAATCATCCTCAAAAACTGACACCAACTATCGCATGCATCGATGCTCGTCCTAAACAGTATGTTAATTCTTTCTGTTACTCGACAAACAGGGTAACACAATTCGCGTAAAATGTGATTTGGATCGATCCCATAAAAACTAGAAATACGATAATCGCAGATACCCCCTCGCTCTGCCATTGATGGGACTTTTACTTTTGGTACTCCTAACAAGAGTAGCCTTTGTTTTACCGAAATGTTGACTCGATCTTTTCTTGGAAGTCAAGTGCTCACGCAAAGGAAGGAGAAAAAGAATGATGTGTGTTATACTTTTGCGTTGAAAAAAGAGTCGATTGTGTGACCAAGTACGTATTTCTCACGGTCGGCACGACAAATTAATTCATACAGTCTGCCAAGCAACGTTCTCAAACTTTAATACTCAAATTTTGAAGTTGGTCGGCTGTCGTAGTACGGGAAAAAAGGAACACCGATTTTCCAATTTTGAATTCATAGGCAGTACAATTAAATAGGCTTGCTGTGCAATTTATTTTTACTCTGGATTGCATGCACAAGACTCAGGCATGCATGTTTAATGAGCTTGAATTGTTTTGTATGTGACCCCGCTCAAAACAACATGATTTCTCCCAGAATCAAGCAAAACTTGAACGGTTTACTTCAAATTGTACACGGGCTTCAGACCTAGTCATACCTCTAAGGGCTCGTGAACGATTCTCGCTGCAATCACCGCATGTCAAATTACAATATTTGTTACAGTTTTAGTCTTGAAAGAAAAAATAAGACATCTGACTAAATCATTCAAGACTCCAAGTTCCGATTGCTCTGAGCGAATACGGGTAGCCGAAACTGGCGACAGAAGCGTATTAAAACAATACTTCGAGGGAAAATGATCAGCATACAGATTTTAATACATTCTTGAAGTGATCGAGTTACAAGATACGGGTAGAATATATTTGTCGCGGTGATTGTTCGATTTCCACTGACTAACCTCTGTTGCTTGTCCTTTCTGAATAAGTATCTGAGTTTAACACAAAACGGCGTCTGAAGCTCCCGATTTGCTTTCAAGTGCTGTTCCCTTTGTGGAGCCGTTTCTTCTGCACGCTTACGTTCATGATGTGCTGTCGGTTATAACATCTTTGTCGTCTTTTCTCTAGACGTATTTGGCGCTGTTCGATCGTTTCACGTTGCCCGTGCCTGTTCCCTTCTCCTTTGAAGACGAGCTTCGCGAGGGTTCTGTTTCAAGTTTTCCAGTTTTCAAATTCATTTTCGTGAACGCAGCTACGTACAATTGTTGCTTCGTTGCTGGCGGAGACGCTAATCGATAATTATTACGTCATTGCCTTAGGCCCTGACACACACTCACACCCACGAACATTAGGGAGTTTAACAAACCTAGGACGGCGACGGCAACGCAAGGAACCAAAAAATAGTGTCTCTGTTTTCCCTATGTCTTTGTAACTTTGCCTATTCTTAGGTTGCTCAATTTGTTCCGTTTTTGCCGGGGTTCTATTGATTTCATCGTTTCCGACTAAGAAGAACGACTGCCGTTATTTTATCGAACTGTCGTCCACGTCCTGACAACGACGTAAAAAAGAAGCATTTGAAGTCGCACGCGAGAGCACGGCGACCCCGAGAACATGTCAATTTCAGATATTCACGTGCTTCTTTTGTCTTCTTTGATTAGTTTTATTGTTTCACCGACGTCGCCGTCGTCCTCTCGCGTCCTGTATCTTAAAGTTCTTATTAAATTTCGATGGCGACACGCTTGGAGTCTTCAAATAACACGATTTTGCTGCATTAGCGTTGTGATTATTACTCTTCCTTCGCTCGGGGATTACTTTTAGCTGATTGGCCAAGACGTCACGCCCTTGTGCTGCGATCGAAAGCGAAACCTACCTTCACAGAATTAGTTGCGTGGCAAAGCACTTGTTTTGTCTTATACTTCCTTCTGGTACACGAAGATATCTAATCTGTTGTTAACACAGTTGGCTCTGCAGGCATAAAAACGAACACATCACTGATCGGAGACGCCCAAATTATGGTGAAGACACAAAACAACACTGAAAAAAGACATTGTCGTTTCTTGATCGTTCGGTTAGTCAAGTACAGTTAAATTAACTTACCAAAGTTGATAAATTGGTGTTGCAGAGTTCGAAAGATCCGAACTGAACTTAAAGGGGCTGAGGAGGCTGATTGATGTAGCCTCCGGTAACAACGCACAGCTAGCTGCCAACACCCTGCGATCTGACGGTGAACTAATCATTCTCGTTCCCAGGATCACTCGTTCCCTACCCCCAATGCAACACGGTCTCTTGAAAAGATTGATCAATATTTCCTCAAATGTCATCACAGGCAGCCCACAAGGTGTTACTAAGTCACGCCTGATCGGTCAAGGTCTGATGACGTCACGGCCGATCGGTTAATAAGGATTTGTATGGGGAGATTTTCAAATCACATTTTATGTGTGAAAATAAAACAATCTTTCTCCTAAAATTCGTCAGATAACATTACGAGTCCTTATTAACCGTTTAAGGTGACTTTCGAGGCGGTTTGGCGCCGATTTAGCGATTTTTTTTTTTGTGCCGCCCGTCTATGTACATATATTTTGGGAAGGCAGGAAGCCAAATGCCTAAAATCCCCGACTCGCTCTTACATAATCGCCGATTTCTCCCCGAAATCATCGCTTAAACGCCATCCGGCTCCGGCACAGAACAGAACGACGACTAGACTTCTCAGACACATCGACATGCAGCCGATAAACGCTGTTTCTCCATGCGAAAATGCTAGCGAAAGCTCGGCAACTTCGATTCCTAGATCATCGGACAGTTATGCATGGACCAGAAAAAAACCGTTGGTGTCAATTTGAATCCCCACCACCCCTCCCCGAGTGACAATTTTTTCAAACGTTCGCTCAAACCGAATGCCAGACCTCACCCGCCTGGGTAAAATTTGACACTTCCGGTGAGTTCCGGCCCAGTGAATTTATTTAAACTTCACGTCAGCTTTCGATGAAGCTTTTATTTCGCCGGTGGACGCCGGGCGATCAGTTAAGTTCTGACAGTACGCAATTTTAAATAAATTCACTGGGCCGGAACTCACCGGAAGTGTCAAATTTTACCCAGGCGGGTGAGGTCTGGCATTCGGTTTGAGCGAACGTTTGAAAAAATTGTCACTCGGGGAGGGGTGGTGGGGATTCAAATTGACACCAACGGTTTTTTTCTGGTCCATGCATAACTGTCCGATGATCTAGGAATCGAAGTTGCCGAGCTTTCGCTAGCATTTTCGCATGGAGAAACAGCGTTTATCGGCTGCATGTCGATGTGTCTGAGAAGTCTAGTCGTCGTTCTGTTCTGTGCCGGAGCCGGATGGCGTTTAAGCGATGATTTCGGGGAGAAATCGGCGATTATGTAAGAGCGAGTCGGGGATTTTAGGCATTTGGCTTCCTGCCTTCCCAAAATATATGTACATAGACGGGCGGCACAAAAAAAAAAATCGCTAAATCGGCGCCAAACCGCCTCGAAAGTCACCTTAAACGGTTAATAAGGACTCGTAATGTTATCTGACGAATTTTAGGAGAAAGATTGTTTTATTTTCACACATAAAATGTGATTTGAAAATCTCCCCATACAAATCCTTATTAACCGATCGGCCGTGACGTCATCAGACCATGACCGATCAGGAAGGCACTATTTAACACCCACCAAAACCATGTGAGCCGAAATTGAAAATTTGCTGTCAGCGGTCATGACGTCAAGTCTAACCAACATGGCTGCCGAGGCGAGCTTGTCACGATCTGCGGTACTTTGCGGTGAATGATACTCTTATAGTGTTAACGTAAGTAAAGTCAATCTTAAGACAATTTCCACGCTGTTGTCATTACTTAGAGTATATTTTTATCGGATTGTTCTCCGTTCCTGTACAACCATGAACATGGTTCTGAAGGTCGTTATCTATTCGTAACTACAGTAAAAAGTAAATAACATCCGCCAAAACCATGTGAGCTGAAAATTAAAAAAAAAGAGATGGCCTTCTGTTAATCTATGGAAGCACTGAATTTTACCGATTCACCTTTTGGCTGGAAATTGGCATCATGACTACAATTAGTTTATTTCCAGTGTAAGCTTGTGGTTTCGGTGGATGTTATTTACTCTTTACTCTGGTGAATGGTGTAAATAACATCCGTCAAAACCATGTAGCGTGCGCTAAAAATAAGTTGTTGTAATCATAATACCGATTACTGGTCCATGTAAACTGGCAGTAAATAATAATAATACATATGGGGTGTTTTAGCAACTGGCCATCAAACTTCATCATTGTTGCTGCAAAATTTTAAACTTAAAGTCACTTTGCACTTTCTGTCACTACCATTGACCGACAAAAATACACATCTTGACCACCTATTTGAAGCAAAAAGAACAGATTTTATAAATGGCATTGAGAACATTAATATCACAGATTTTGATGGCCATGTACTACATCATGACAAAACCTATATGAATTATATAATTCCCAGTTCCAATTCTGTTTCAATCAGATAAGAAATCAATATAGTTCTGTCTAAGTTAATTATTCTAAACAGAAATGTTAATGTGTGTGCTCTGCTCACACATGAATGCATGTTTGATCCCCTCTTGCCTTCCCCTCACTGACGAGTTCCATGATGATGTTTGCTCAGTGGATTGGGCTGTCATGCAGGTTCCAATGCTGAATAGAGAGGGGGGGGGGGGGGGGGGGGCTGACAGACCTACACAACTCCAGTTGTGAATATATTTTTGGTGCCTTCATATTTTTGCTCTGACGAGCATGTCTTTAAGGGATTTGCCTCTCTTAAAATATATTATAGGGGGTTCCATGAATATCGTTTTCAATAAAGGCTGGTTTTGTATTAGATGCCAGTGTTTCATTAAAATTTCTTTTTTAAGTTGTACACTGACGGCTGGTATTGTGTTACAAACAGCAAAATTCCTGTTGGTCGCTCTTGACTTAAGTTGAAGTGCAGACTGCCTTTCTGTAAAAGCCACATCAGAGATTCTTCTCTCCACTAGGTGGTTGGGGTTATGTTAGGTTTTTATGTATATCTTTGCTGGGCAATTATACTTCTTGGTGTCTTGCACCTGAAGAAGGCATGGTCACTTTGTTCATTTACCTGTTAGACAAAATTTTAATGTTACACATCTCAATACCAGTTATAGTTATTTCTAAATAAGAAGATACCAGACTACCAGATTTTGACTACTTTTCACTCTGTTTAGAATACTGTATTAATATTTGTTTTGATACTTTGTAAGGAATAAACACTGGTGGTATGAAAGATGAGTGATGTTGCTTTAAAAAAATTGTCTAGTATAAAATCATATATGATTTTATTTTCTGCAACAATTTACTTCTCTCTTTTGCCAGCTTTGCTTTTAAAATCTTGTTCCTATTTGGACCATGGTGGCACTCCAGGACTTTCTTCCCAATGATCATGAATGGGATCCCATCAAACTCTATACCAGGGCCATCTGTACTGACTTCCTTCCATAGAATTTTGTGTTTTTTGCCACCTTAATGATTATACAATATTGTTACAGTCAGAGACCGGATCCTTAGGGACTAGTCATTATTTAATATGGACTTTGAGAGGAAGGGGGGACTTAGTGAATCTTGTCCTTTAATATTAATTTTTCCACACCCGGCCTATTTCATAAATAAGGAATGGTCCTTTGCAATGTATATAATAAACTATTCCCCCAGCCTTATCAATGTGACAAAGAAACCTTTGAGCTGGCTATTTTAAAATGTCAATATAAACAAATTCTTGTTAGATAAAGCCAAACAGAGATTAGGGGTTTATTTTAGCACATCTCTGGTCATCTTGTATTTATACTTACACTTATTGTACATGCATGTTTCCCATTTATTTCTAGATTAAGCTTTTACATGTTCAGGCCACTTACCATACATTCCGAAGTCTTTGCTTGCAGCATAACGAGAAGTAGTCGCTATCTCATACACTCTAATGAGTTCCAGTGCTTTCTCGAGCGTTGAAGTGTATAAACCATTAAAAGAATCGAAGGATCCATGAATTTACAGAAGGCCATTTTTTAAATTTTCAGCTTACATGGTTTTGGCGGATGTTATTTACTTTTTACTGTAGTTACGTAGATAACGACCTTCAGAACCATGTTCATGGTTGTGCAGGAACGGAGAACAACCCAATAAAAATATACTCTAGGTAATGAAAATTGTCTTAAGACTCACTTTATTTACCTACACTACAAGAGTATCATTCACTGCAAAGCGCTGCAAGCAAGTTCGTGACATTGCTCGCCTCTGCCGCCATGTTGCTTAGACTTGACGTCATGACCGCTGACAGTAAATTATTTAATTTCGGCTCACATGGTTTTGGTGGGTGTTAAATAGTGCCTTCCGACCGATCAGGCGTGACTTAGTAGAGCTCTAACACCTTGTGGGCTGCCTGTGATGTCATCAGAAAATGAAATTGAGCATAATCATCAAAGCAACTGAGTCCTATCCCACAATTCCATCCACGCCAAGGTTATCTGCATCATCAAAATGGCCGCCTCTCGTGGCATGCAAAGCGTTCTCGAGATTTATCAACCGATGCTGTTGCCGGTTATATCGAGAGTAGAAAAGAAGTCCAGGAGAGAATCTCATAACAGATGCGACGATGATGGTAGCTCAACTCCTTCGGGTAAGGGGGCCAAACGACTTCTAGATGCCCGTTGTAGAGAGGCCGCTGCGTCATGTAGGCTGGATATCTCTTGAGAACGCCGTCCCTTCGCGCTCGATGTGGGCGACGAGAGGCGGCTATCTTGGTGATGCTGATACAAACCTGGCGTGCATGGAATTGCGGGATATGGTTTGTGAAGTTTTAATTGCTTCATGTGTACGCTGTGAGCGTGCGGCATACTACAGTCTTCACCTCTTTTAGAAAATATTACATTTTACAAGTCAGCCTGAATAGGTTCTTATATTATCGGGTGTTTAGTGGCAAATCAGGCTGTTTAGGTTCCTAAATAGGTTCTTATTAATTCAGGGCTTTAAACTGTTTGCTACTGTTTAGAATACTACAAATCCATGATTACTATAATATAATAATATTATAATAGATCATAGTAAAGTACATTTTACTCATACAATGCCTGCTTTTTTAATTGACTTAATTGGACCGATCTACCAAATAAGAACCTATAGTTCAAATGTCAGGCTGAATGGGTTCTTATATATATAATAGGGGGCTAATTCCCAAATTCAGCCTGTAGGTTCTTAATCCACCAGGTTCTTATAAGCATCGTACCTGTAGATAAAAGATCTTGCTGGACAGGTCTTACTGAATTGGTGTTTTTCATTGTTGCATTTATTTATTTTTTTGCACAGGGCACTGTTTCTGCACCAGTGAATCCAATAATGTTTGCCTTCTTCCAGGGGGTAAGTTCATTAAAATAGTTTGAAATCTATCGGCTATCTTAAGAACTGTTGAATCAGCATAAATTTTGAAGCATGTTTCAGGGGTCCTTCAGCAGCAGACAGGCTTTTCAGATAGTGCCACATACGTTTTTGAAACAGCTCTGTGTATACGTATGCAGTGTGCTAACTCAGGCACTTTCTAAGTGTAAACATTTCCTCAATAAAGATGTGTCTCTAAGTGAGTCTCCCCTCCAATTGGTGCTAATATTGTACTAGCATGCATTTACAGTGTTGAAAAACCCCTCTGAAGGGGTGGCAAATTGTAAAATCCGAGACTCACTGAGAGGCCAAGACCCTTGTTTGAGAATTTGAGATCGAGACTTTAACCACTTCAAGACTCTGAGACAGAAAGAAACAAAAAAACAAAAACAAAAACAAAAAAAAAAAGAGAGAGAGAGAGAGAGAGAGACTCAGGGACTCACTTTATCGTGTGAACAGGCCTTAATTTATAGATAATTATTCTCTTCCACAGGAAAGTTGGGATTATATTGGCTCATCAAAGATGGTATACGACATGGAAAAAACAAAATTTCCTTCAGATTCCAAGTCTTGGAAGGTACAGATATTGAAGTTTGGGTTATTACTCACATTACTGTTAGTAGTATACAGTATGTAGCTTAACCTAAAAATTATTCTAAAGGCAGATTCGACTTTTCAAAAAAGAAAATGTATATCAAAGTATATCAGCTTTCATATGAGTATTATAAGCCTAAAGTTTTCCTTACTTTATGATATATCTGGTGAAAAACTGAGGGAGAAAATTGAAGTTGATCATTCGTGGAAGTAAAAGGGTTGAACAAGTTTTTAGCTGTGTGGCACTGAGCCTAACTCAGGATGAATCTTGATCCTTATAGGTAATACTTGTTAGTGTTAGTGTTTAACCCTTTCACTCCCAAGAGTGACAAACTTCAATTTTTCTCTTTCGGTTTTCTCACCAGAGATATATCATACAGTAAGGAGAACTTGGCTTTTAATACCTTGTTCAGATGAAAGCTGATTAAACTATCAATTCTCACTACATCACTTACACATTTTCTTTCTGAAAGGTTGGGAGAATCTGTATTTTGAACTTGGGAGTAAAAGGGTTGATACTCTGCTCTCCCCTATTTTATTTCTCTGTGGAATCTTACTTTCCATAGATTGGTGACGGGTTTTTCAGGATGAAAACAGAGAATATCAAATACTTTCTGGAGTTGAATCAAGTTGGCTTACTGGACAATAAAGCTCCAACAATTTGGGCTCACTCTGATCCAATATCCAGGAAAGCAAACAAGGAAACAGATGCAAATGTGAGTACAGAGGTCTATCTGTTTGTTTGGCTCCTTCATAAAGTTTTGTGTTGTGTGTGACATTACACCTTCTTATATAGATATTGTTGAAATACCAGGATTTTTCCAGTCTACATGCAATTTTTGAAGACTTCAAGTTCTGACAGGAAATAAAGGCTGTGAGATGTTCTAAATATTTCACTGATATCTGTTTATAGTAAACAGAACATTACCGAATTTTATCTTCTCGTGTTGATAATATATCTCACTTGTGCGCCACATGGCCACGTAATACCCTGTAATTATATGTTACACTTGGATGTTGACCCAGGTATTCAGAACTCCCGCTATCTCAGATTAGTATATACCACACAAGTGAATAGTGCTTTTTGCACTCTCTGATTGGCTCCTCAATCTCGGAATATCAAGTACTATTCACCTCCACTTCGGCGAATAATTGTTAATTATTTTCCATTAAGAGTTCAAGATAGAGTATAACTGATAGTTGCTAACTTATTACTGATTTATTGTCACCGTACGTATTACAAGATAATAGTGATAAATAACACTAGTCAGTGGTAAATAAGTCCGCAGGAAAATCTATTTGCTATTTAAACGTGACGAAGAGGCCAAAGAAGCTTGGAGTTTAGAGTAGTTTAGAGTAGTTTTTGAACTTGAGTTGTTGACCAAACAAGGGACACCTCCAATGTAGTTTGGATAACTGTATTTCGTATTAACCGTTTTGTCCCACAACTCTGAGATCGACTTTGTCACTAAGGCGTACTCCAGAAGATACTTATTCGAAAACACTGTATAAACAGCGGAGTGAAAAGAAACTCTTCATTTGCTTTTGAATTTTAATTCATGAATTCTGCTCAGTCAATGTCCACTCTGTCGTGCGAACTGCCGAGCTACAAGATCTAATTTTGTCAAGTCCACATACACGGTCCGTAAATTATAAACTGAATATTTCAAATTACAGTGAAACTCCCGATATAACGAACCGAAGTTAGTGTAAGATGTATGGAACAAAACCCAGGTATAAGACAATCCAGAAGTCCAAACTTCAATCTACCCCAATA
The DNA here is from genome assembly GCA_964036295.1 of Plumapathes pennacea. Classification (NCBI taxonomy): domain Eukaryota; kingdom Metazoa; phylum Cnidaria; class Anthozoa; order Antipatharia; family Myriopathidae; genus Plumapathes; species Plumapathes pennacea. Next base: position 8,077,805 of record OZ038466.1, on the reverse strand, counting down.
TAACAAATAAATTTTATCACGCGACTGAAGATGGCAATGCCAGACAGATCAACAGAGATGGAAAATCCATTTTTTATTTTGTTATGAGGGCTAAGAAATATTGTTACGCACACACACAGACACACGGATGTATACCGTATTTATTATATAGAAATAGAATCCAACTGGACCTTCATTTTAGATAATTTACGGTTTTCTTCGTGATGTAGTAAAGACGTAAAAATTAGTCTACTTTTGCAGCGCATCAGTTCAACTCTTCTTCTATTTGACCCGCGCCCCCGACGTTTTGCAGCCACACAAATCTTTGAAAACCGAAAGTTCTCCACCGCAGAAAGATAAGAATGACAGGTCTTGAAATTTAAACCGTAAAACAACATGCGATTGTCAGATGGGAAACGTTTATCTGTTGAGTCGCTTCTTAATGCCGCGGTCACACGCGCGCTAGAAGCTGTGCTTTAGCGTGCTTTCTTGTGACGCGCACTTGCTAGAATTTGACATCAGCACTCCTCGGTCACACACGACATTTGCCGGCTTGCTTGGGCGGTGGTGTTGCCATATGTGTTCAAGTGTGTTCCGATCAAATACACACAAGCTCTGATTACGGTATAGTCTCCTCGCGGCCGTTTCTTAGGGTCGCCCAGTCTCCCCACTTCGGTTGGTGAGGATACTGGGCGACCCTTAGAACGGCTGCGAGGAGACTATTTACGGTATACAATTAACGATGGATCCGAACAGTCTCATTCTCTTGATGTATATATCTGCCGAATACGATATGCGAGGAGATGCAGGATTGTCAATCGCAGGAGGAGATTAGCTAATGGACAGGTCCTCCAACGACAATGGCTAGCCGCTGCTGCAAGCCACAACATTCGCGCTCATGAACATGTCACGTGCAGCCGAAAGAGCGCGAAATTTGTTATAGAAGGATCGAAAATAAAAGTAGAGCTACGACACCTAAAAGCGGGGATGAGCAACTGCGACCTTTGCGACAAGAGTTCACTACTGCATTCGGAGCTCTCCAAGAAATACACTTCCACTGGCCGAAAAGGTTAAACCGATTAATTATGAGTGCGTAGCACAGCTCTAGCGTAGTACAGGGCGCGCTAGAGTTGTGCTGTGGTATCTTTGTTCTTTTGCTTTTTGGGCATTGGATCTCAAGCAAGCAGACGGTGTCGCTCTGGGCCGGTCACACGGCGACCGTGCTAGGAATGTGTTAATGCCCCAAAAAATGCTCAAGCAAGCACGGTTCTAGCACTCGTGTGACCGCGGCATTAATCGACCGGAAAAATAAACACTAGCCGAGCGGTATTCAGTAGATCAAAGTCAAGCTTGCCCCATTTTATGTCAAGTGAAGCTGTAAAACAGGTTGTGATTACTGTAACAGCAGGTGTTGTCTTCAGTTTTCTGTCGTGTATGTCACATATTTTAACAGCCCTTTGTTTTGAACACTTGCTACCCAACCTTTTTTTAACAAAAACTTGTTCTATTCATATATAAAGCCCTTTTAGTTCTGATCCTTTTGATAAGTTGTAAATCTTTGACCTTTTTGACCTCGCTTTTCACCCTGACAGCAGTGTTAGCTAGCAACTTGAAATAGGGTATTTGAGTCCGTAATTTAGGGCGATGTTCATAAAAAAAATTAAAAATAAAAATCATTTTCATGGATCTTTTAGCAGTCTGATCCCAGAAGTTTTCTTCCGTAGACTATGGTGTTAGCAGAGTCAACATGAATTATTTAAGTAGAGAACTGAATACAGACACGCCGAAACACATCATGCCCAGAATAGCGCCAGCGCCAGCCGGTTTACACATTCCTGCTATTCAAGCTATCGAATTGACATTCCTGCACGAACGTAAGTGAAAACTGACACTGCCCAGCTAGCATGATTAACTTGTTGTTCCTGTTTACAGATTCCAGTGCATTAAAATCAAGTACACTACACTCTGCAGCTGGTACGGTGCAGTTCCAAGATTTAAAGGTAAGATAAACTCTTGAAATCTGTGGACGGAGAGGCCGTTAAAGTTCGGATTCCCAGGTACAGCTTTTTTTTCTATTAAGCCTTGGCAGCGTGGCAGAAGTGAAAAGTTCTGATGTTGGGACACAAGCATATGCACCATCTGTAGTGTCTACACCTAACTTCTGTCCTTTCTCAGCCGCCGTAGTTTGGATAATAACTTCATTTCGTTAGCCGTTTTGCCTAACAACTCTAAGATCTATTATGATTTTGTGTCCAATTGGCTGTACTCCAGAAGACACGTATTCGAAAACACTGTAATTGTGGGGTGAAAAGAAACTCTTCGTTTGCTTCTCTTAATTCATGAATCCTATTCAGTGAATGTCTGTCATGCGAACTGCTGAACTCCTCGTGCACGGTAAATTATAGATTGAGAATTTCAAATTACAGTGGAGCCCCGATATGACGAACCTCTATTTAACTAAATTCCCGATATAACGAACGATATATTACTCTCCAACCAAAGTTACAGTAAAAATGTATAGAACAAAACCCCGGTATAACACAATCCAGAAGTCCAAACTTAAAATCTACCCCGATATAACGAATAAATTTTATCACGCGACTGAAGATAGCAATGCCAGACAGATCAACAGAGGCTGAAAACCCATTTCTTACTTTTTTTTATGAGAAGGCAACGAACGAGCGCCGCGCGAGTGAGTAAAAATATCGTTTTTACCACGAGTAAATAAAGAAACTCTGTTACGCGCAAATTATTGAGGTTTTTTAAAAATGCGTAAAAGCACAATAATGTCTTCGGTCTCCTGTCGTGAATAATGTCAAAGATTTGTACAGCCCTTTGTTTTAAACATTTGTCATCCAACTGCTTTAACAAAAGTTGTTCTATTCATATATGAAGCCCTTTTAGTCCTGGTCCTTTTCATAATTTGTGAATCTTCGAACCTTTTTGACCTCGCTTTTCATCCAGACAGCAGTGTTAGCAAGCAACTTGAAATAGGGTATTTGAGTCCGTAATTTAGGGCGATGTTCATAAAAAAAATTAAAAATAAAAATAATTTTCATGGATCTTTTAGCAGTCTGATCCCAGAAGTTTTCTTCCGTAGACTATGGCGTTAGCAGAGTCAACATGAATTATTTAAGTAGAGAACTGAATACAGACACGCCGAAACACATCATGCCCAAAATAGCGCCAGCGCCAGCTGGTTTACACATTCCTGCTATTCAAGCTATCGAATTGACATTCCTGCACGAACGCAAGTGAAAACTGACACTGCCCAGCTAGCATGATTAACTTGTTGTTCCTGTTTACAGATTCCAGTGCATTAAAATCAAGTACACTACACTCTGCAGCTGGTACGGTGCAGTTCCAAGATTTAAAGGTAAGATAAACTCTTGAAATCTGTGGACGGAGAGGCCGTTAAAGTTCGGATTCCCAGGTACAGCTTTTTTTTCTATTAAGCCTTGGCAGCGTGGCAGAAGTGAAAAGTTCTGATGTTGGGACACAAGCATATGCACCATCTGTAGTGTCTACACCTAACTTCTGTCCTTTCTCAGCCGCCGTAGTTTGGATAATAACTTCATTTCGTTAGCCGTTTTGCCTAACAACTCTAAGATCTATTATGATTTTGTGTCCAATTGGCTGTACTCCAGAAGACACGTATTCGAAAACACTGTAATTGTGGGGTGAAAAGAAACTCTTCGTTTGCTTCTCTTAATTCATGAATCCTATTCAGTGAATGTCTGTCATGCGAACTGCTGAACTCCTCGTGCACGGTAAATTATAGATTGAGAATTTCAAATTACAGTGGAGCCCCGATATGACGAACCTCTATTTAACTAAATTCCCGATATAACGAACGATATATTACTCTCCAACCAAAGTTACAGTAAAAATGTATAGAACAAAACCCCGGTATAACACAATCCAGAAGTCCAAACTTAAAATCTACCCCGATATAACGAATAAATTTTATCACGCGACTGAAGATAGCAATGCCAGACAGATCAACAGAGGCTGAAAACCCATTTCTTACTTTTTTTATGAGAAGGCAACGAACGAGCGCCGCGCGAGTGAGTAAAAATATCGTTTTTACCACGAGTAAATAAAGAAACTCTGTTACGCGCAAATTATTGAGGTTTTTTAAAAATGCGTAAAAGCACAATAATGTCTTCGGTCTCCTGTCGTGAATAATGTCAAAGATTTGTACAGCCCTTTGTTTTAAACATTTGCCATCCAACTGCTTTAACAAAAGTTGTTGTATTCATATATGAAGCCCTTTTAGTCCTGGTCCTTTTCATAATTTGTGAATCTTCGAACCTTTTTGACCTCACTTTTCACCCAGACAGCAGTGTTAGCAAGCAACTTGAAATAGGGTATTTGAGTCCGTAATTTAGGGCGATGTTCATAAAAAAAATAAATAAATAAAAAAAAAATCATTTTCATGGATCTTTTAGCAGTCTGATCCCAGAAGTTTTCTTCCATAGACTATGGCGTTAGCAGAGTCAACATGAATTATTTAAGTAGAGAACTGAATACAGACACGCCGAAACACATCATGCCCAAAATAGCGCCAGCGCCAGCTGGTTTACACATTCCTGCTATTCAAGCTATCGAATTGACATTCCTGCACGAACGCAAGTGAAAACTGACACTGCCCAGCTAGCATGATTAACTTGTTGTTCCTGTTTACAGATTCCAGTGCATTAAAATCAAGTACACTACACTCTGCAGCTAGTACGGTGCAGTTCCAAGATTTAAAGGTAAGATAAACTCTTGAAATCTCTGGACGGAGAGGCCGTTGAAGTTCGGATTCCCAGGTGCAGTTTTTTTTCTATTAAGCCTTGGCAGCGTGGCAGAAGTGAAAAGTTCTGATGTTGGGACACAAGCATATGCACCATCTGTAGTGTCTACACCTAACTTCTGTCCTTTCTTAGCCGCCGTAGTTTGGATAATAACTTCATTTCGTTAGCCGTTTTGCCTAACAACTCTAAGATCGATTTTGATTTTGTGTCCAACTGGCTGTACTCCAGAAGACACGTATTCGAAAACACTGTAATTGTGGGGTGAAAAGAAACTCTTCGTTTGCTTCTCTTAATTCATGAATCCTATTCAGTGAATGTCTGTCATGCGAACTGCTGAACTCCTCGTGCACGGTAAATTATAGATTGAGAATTTCAAATTACAGTGGAGCCCCGATATGACGAACCTCTATTTAACTAAATTCCCGATATAACGAACGATATATTACTCTCCAACCAAAGTTACAGTAAAAATGTATAGAACAAAACCCCGGTATAACACAATCCAGAAGTCCAAACTTAAAATCTACCCCGATATAACGAATAAATTTTATCACGCGACTGAAGATAGCAATGCCAGACAGATCAACAGAGGCTGAAAACCCATTTCTTACTTTTTTTTTATGAGAAGGCAACGAACGAGCGCCGCGCGAGTGAGTAAAAATATCGTTTTTACCACGAGTAAATAAAGAAACTCTGTTACGCGCAAATTATTGAGGTTTTTTAAAAATGCGTAAAAGCACAATAATGTCTTCGGTCTCCTGTCGTGAATAATGTCAAAGATTTGTACAGCCCTTTGTTTTAAACATTTGCCATCCAACTGCTTTAACAAAAGTTGTTGTATTCATATATGAAGCCCTTTTAGTCCTGGTCCTTTTCATAATTTGTGAATCTTCGAACCTTTTTGACCTCACTTTTCACCCAGACAGCAGTGTTAGCAAGCAACTTGAAATAGGGTATTTGAGTCCGTAATTTAGGGCGATGTTCATAAAAAAAATAAATAAATAAAAAAAAATCATTTTCATGGATCTTTTAGCAGTCTGATCCCAGAAGTTTTCTTCCATAGACTATGGCGTTAGCAGAGTCAACATGAATTATTTAAGTAGAGAACTGAATACAGACACGCCGAAACACATCATGCCCAAAATAGCGCCAGCGCCAGCTGGTTTACACATTCCTGCTATTCAAGCTATCGAATTGACATTCCTGCACGAACGCAAGTGAAAACTGACACTGCCCAGCTAGCATGATTAACTTGTTGTTCCTGTTTACAGATTCCAGTGCATTAAAATCAAGTACACTACACTCTGCAGCTGGTACGGTGCAGTTCCAAGATTTAAAGGTAAGATAAACTCTTGAAATCTCTGGACGGAGAGGCCGTTGAAGTTCGGATTCCCAGGTGCAGTTTTTTTTCTATTAAGCCTTGGCAGCGTGGCAGAAGTGAAAAGTTCTGATGTTGGGACACAAGCATATGCACCATCTGTAGTGTCTACACCTAACTTCTGTCCTTTCTCAGCCGCCGTAGTTTGGATAATAACTTCATTTCGTTAGCCGTTTTGCCTAACAACTCTAAGATCGATTTTGATTTTGTGTCCAACTGGCTGTACTCCAGAAGACACGTATTCGAAAACACTGTAATTGTGGGGTGAAAAGAAACTCTTCGTTTGCTTCTCTTAATTCATGAATCCTATTCAGTGAATGTCTGTCATGCGAACTGCTGAACTCCTCGTGCACGGTAAATTATAGATTGAGAATTTCAAATTACAGTGGAGCCCCGATATGACGAACCTCTATTTAACTAAATTCCCGATATAACGAACGATATATTACTCTCCAACCAAAGTTACAGTAAAAATGTATAGAACAAAACCCCGGTATAACACAATCCAGAAGTCCAAACTTAAAATCTACCCCGATATAACGAATAAATTTTATCACGCGACTGAAGATAGCAATGCCAGACAGATCAACAGAGGCTGAAAACCCATTTCTTACTTTTTTTATGAGAAGGCAACGAACGAGCGCCGCGCGAGTGAGTAAAAATATCGTTTTTACCACGAGTAAATAAACTCTGTTACGCGCAAATTATTGAGGTTTTTTAAAAATGCGTAAAATCACAATAATGTCTTCAGTCTCCTGTCGTGAATAATGTCAAAGATTTGTACAGCCCTTTGTTTTAAACATTTGCCATCCAACTGCTTTAACAAAAGTTGTTCTATTCATATATGAAGCCCTTTTAGTCCTGGTCCTTTTCATAATTTGTGAATCTTCGAACCTTTTTGACCTCGCTTTTCACCCAGACAGCAGTGTTAGCAAGCAACTTGAAATAGGGTATTTGAGTCCGTAATTTAGGGCGATGTTCATAAAAAAAATAAATAAATAAAAAAAAAATCATTTTCATGGATCTTTTAGCAGTCTGATCCCAGAAGTTTTCTTCCATAGACTATGGCGTTAGCAGAGTCAACATGAATTATTTAAGTAGAGAGCTGAATACAGACACGCCGAAACACATCATGCCCAAAATAGCGCCAGCGCCAGCTGGTTTACACATTCCTGCTATTCAAGCTATCGAATTGACATTCCTGCACGAACGCAAGTGAAAACTGACACTGCCCAGCTAGCATGATTAACTTGTTGTTCCTGTTTACAGATTCCAGTGCATTAAAATCAAGTACACTACACTCTGCAGCTAGTACGGTGCAGTTCCAAGATTTAAAGGTAAGCTCAGCCGCCCTAGTTTGGATAATAACTTCATTTCGTTAGCCGTTTTGCCTAACAACTCTAAGATCGATTTTGATTTTGTGTCCAACTGGCTGTACTCCAGAAGACACGTATTCGAAAACACTGTAATTGTGGGGTGAAAAGAAACTCTTCGTTTGCTTCTCTTAATTCATGAATCCTATTCAGTGAATGTCTGTCATGCGAACTGCTGAACTCCTCGTGCACGGTAAATTATAGATTGAGAATTTCAAATTACAGTGGAGCCCCGATATGACGAACCTCTATTTAACTAAATTCCCGATATAACGAACGATATATTACTCTCCAACCAAAGTTACAGTAAAAATGTATAGAACAAAACCCCGGTATAACACAATCCAGAAGTCCAAACTTAAAATCTACCCCGATATAACGAATAAATTTTATCACGCGACTGAAGATAGCAATGCCAGACATCAACAGAGGCTGAAAACCCATTTCTTACTTTTTTTATGAGAAGGCAACGAACGAGCGCCGCGCGAGTGAGTAAAAATATCGTTTTTACCACGAGTAAATAAACTCTGTTACGCGCAAATTATTGAGGTTTTTTAAAAATGCGTAAAATCACAAAAATGTCTTCAGTCTCCTGTCGTGAATAATGTCAAAGATTTGTACAGCCCTTTGTTTTAAACATTTGCCATCCAACTGCTTTAACAAAAGTTGTTCTATTCATATATGAAGCCCTTTTAGTCCTGGTCCTTTTCATAATTTGTGAATCTTCGAACCTTTTTGACCTCGCTTTTCACCCAGACAGCAGTGTTAGCAAGCAACTTGAAATAGGGTATTTGAGTCCGTAATTTAGGGCGATGTTCATAAAAAAAATAAATAAATAAAAAAAAATCATTTTCATGGATCTTTTAGCAGTCTGATCCCAGAAGTTTTCTTCCATGGACTATGGCGTTAGCAGAGTCAACATGAATTATTTAAGTAGAGAACTGAATACAGACACGCCGAAACACATCATGCCCAAAATAGCGCCAGCGCCAGCTGGTTTACACATTCCTGCTATTCAAGCTATCGAATTGACATTCCTGCACGAACGCAAGTGAAAACTGACACTGCCCAGCTAGCATGATTAACTTGTTGTTCCTGTTTACAGATTCCAGTGTATTAAAATCAAGTACACTACACTCTGCAGCTGGTACGGTGCAGTTCCAAGATTTAAAGGTAAGATAAACTCTTGAAATCTCTGGACGGAGAGGCCGTTGAAGTTCGGATTCCCAGGTGCAGTTTTTTTTCTATTAAGCCTTGGCAGCGTGGCAGAAGTGAAAAGTTCTGATGTTGGGACACAAGCATATGCACCATCTGTAGTGTCTACACCTAACTTCTGTCCTTTCTCAGCCGCCGTAGTTTGAATAATAACTTCATTTCGTTAGCGGCCGTTTTGCCTAACAACTCTAAGATCGATTTTGATTTTGTGTCCAATTGGCTGTACTCCAGAAGATACGTATTCGAAAACACTGTAATTGTGGGGTGAAAAGAAACTCTTCGTTTGCTTCTCTTAATTCATGAATCCTATTCAGTGAATGTCTGTCATGCGAACTGCTGAACTCCTCGTGCACGGTAAATTATAGATTGAGAATTTCAAATTACAGTGGAGCCCCGATATGACGAACCTCTATTTAACTAAATTCCCGATATAACGAACGATATATTACTCTCCAACCAAAGTTACAGTAAAAATGTATAGAACAAAACCCCGGTAAAACACAATCCAGAAGTCCAAACTTAAAATCTACCCCGATATAACGAATAAATTTTATCACGCGACTGAAGATAGCAATGCCAGACAGATCAACAGAGGCTGAAAACCCATTTCTTACTTTTTTTATGAGAAGCCAACGAACGAGCGCCGCGCGAGTGAGTAAAAATATCGTTTTTACCACGAGAAAATAAAGAAACTCTGTTACGCGCAAATTATTGAGGTTTTTTAAAAATGCGTAAACGCACAATAATGTCTTCGGTCTCCTGTCGTGAATAATGTCAAAGATTTGTACAGCCCTTTGTTTTAAACATTTGCCATCCAACTGCTTTAACAAAAGTTGTTCTATTCATATATGAAGCCCTTTTAGTCCTGGTCCTTTTCATAATTTGTAAATCTTCGAACCTTTTGACCTCGCTTTCCACCCAGACAGCAGTGTCAGCACGCAACTTGTAATACGGTATTTGAGTCTGTGATATGTGCGATATTCATAAAGAAAAACATTTCATGGATCTTGTAGCAGCTTGGCTCAGACGTTTTTTTTCGTAGACTCTGGTGTTGTAAAAGCTGCCTGGGACTACAGTAAATTTACAGACACGCCGAAACATATCAAATATAGCGCCAGCTAGCATGATTGACATTGTTCCTGTTTACAGATTCCTGCTTGTTCTTGTTACAGATAGCAGCGCACGAAAACAAGTACTGTTCTTCTTTGTAGCTGGTGCAGTGCAGTTCCAAGATTTAAAGGTAAGATGGAAACTCTTGTCAAAGTCTCTGGGTGGGGAGAAGTTCGTAGTCGAAGGTACAATTTATAGGCCTTACCACAATTGACTAAAAAGTTCTGACTTCGATCAGTGTTGGGTCAGAAAAATAAGATATTAAGCAGTTTCTATGGTGTCTGCACCTAACCTCTGGACCCTTTGTAAGCTTGTTGTTTGGGGTGAACTCTCTGGGAGTGATATTGTGTCTTATTAATCTGCCTGTGCTCCACGAAATACTTATATTCGGGAACGCCATAATAACGGAGCAAAGAAACTGAACTTTTCGGTTGCCTCTCAGTTTTAATTTGTGAATTCTGAAGTAAAATAAACGTATCCATTGTGTCATGAAAACTGTGAAGTTACAAGATCTAATTTTTATCAGGTTCCACGGTAAATTATAATTTTACAATTTCAGATTAGTCTCCAGTTTTGTTCGCCAGGCCGATCGGCAATGCATGACTGTTTGCTTGAAACATTGTTACATCTTTTCAGAACTCCAGACAGCGATATTCGTTTCATTTCAAAGATAAGACATTTTGATTTCTGAATTGATGAGCATTATAGTCTGTGCTGTTGATGTGAAGTTGAACAGTTTTATGATCATGCCACTGTAGTGCAGTTTGGTTTAACAATAAAAACTACAGTTAAGGATAAACTTGTCATTTGGAGGATTTCCACTTCCTTGAGCCTCCTGGAGTTAAAACACACTACAAAACAAGTCAAAACACCCAAGAAGTAAAATTATCCCGAAGTTGTAGGGGACACAATGAAGTCACAGCTTCTGATTCAGTCTTTAATCAAGAATCAATAGTAGATGAAACACTTCTCGCGTTATCTCTCCTCTCTCCTCCTAATCACCGCCTGATCCCCGCCTGATCACCGCATGATCACCACATGATCACCACATGATCACCCCAACAAAACAAAACTAAGGGGGGGAAGGGTGATACCCTCACAGTTCCGGTCAAAATACTTTTCACAGAAATTTATATCACGCACATTATTTGGCAAGCACAGTGTCCTCTGACTGTCTGTCGGATTTGTGTTGGATTCTAAAGCAGTTTTTTGGAAGCCGGTAAATGTTTTACGCTTTAGCTTAATACTTTAATAAAAACATGTGAGAAACTGGTGAGGTGATAACTATCTAAACACAGACGTTTCCTATACTTGTAATAATGGAAACAAATCCACTACAGTACAGCTGGCCGACATGTGAAAAATATTGTGAGGACCAGCAGAAGACCTTTGTAACTGCTCAATTTACGCTGCAGGTAAACACGCAACTCCAGATTCTCTCCATCTTGTTTCGTGCACTTTTTGTTGAAAAATTTCCGGTGTTATTATGGTCAATTCAATCAGGCTCATCCACATCAGGGTTCTATCAACTGTTATGAACCCAGCATGATAGCATCTAGTTCATGTTTTAGGAATAAAATTACATTCGCGGGGCATTCTTTACGTGGGAAGGACAAGAGGCAGGGTTGAGAGGCCTAGTGAATCGCTTGTGTAGTGGTATAATCGATTGAGGGTAAGCTATTGCTATTGCAGTTAATCCGCGAGATTTATTCGGGCCGATTTCGCGTGTACGTTCTGGCCACATGTTTGACCTTTGTAGGACCTCCCTGAAAATCACCTAGGTGAGCGGAGCTTCCTACCAAAATATTGTTATTGCTCGTGCGAAGCCGACGAGCTTAGGATTGGAGACCGTGTCTTCATCTTCGTCGTTTTATTTTTATTATTGCTCGCGGGCGTGGCCCGTCGAGCTTAAAATCACACGGCGTGTCTTTATCGTCATGTTAGTTTTTTTCTGGGTTACGAATCTGCACACCATGATTGGTTCAGATTATCACGTGATATGCAATGACGTAATTGACTTCGTTAAACAACTCGATTGTGGCCAGTGAATTGCTCGGTACTTGTGTGTAAAAGTTAACTGCATTTAATCCAAACTTCACCGCTTGGGTTTGTGGAACACGCACTGATAAACTGGATGTTAGGGAACGATTTTGGCTTGCGTTCTTTAGTTCACCGCGGAAGCTTCGAGAATAGCTGTAAACAGATGTTTGATCAGATACCGCTGGGGAATTGCAAATATTTCTGTCGCCGCTAAATATTTAGTCCCGACGAAACTTTCTGTGGCGACACGAAATAGTTCTGGGAAGAAAACAGGCCGAAAACGGAAACCAAAGCTACGATGAGCTTTGGCCGTAAAACATCTGTACATGACATCTGTTGCCTCATAAAATTCTTCTGCTTATCGTACATTGCCTGTTGAAATGTTTCTTTCATTCGATGATGTAGCCTTTGTTTCGCAATGGTCATTGTATACCAGAAATGAAAAATACACCGAAATAGTCGTGAGTATTAAGTTTGCAGTCGCAAATGGACTGAATACACTGTGAACAAAACCGCAATAATATTTTTAACATGTCTCGCGTTACATTCCTCGCTTTCAATTTTATATTTGTTACAAAGCACGAATACTCGAAAGCCTAATAGAAGTGAAACGCATTCAGTTAAAAAACAAGACAGACTAGTATTGAAACGAAGGCTGGATTAATCGTGGCCTCTGATTAGAATTAAGTGTTCGAGGTCAAGCTGTCAAAGACAAGTCACGCATTACTCAGATTTACTCGGTGGGTCACCGTTTCGCTTCTAAGCTCAAAATACAGAGTCGCTCAACCTTTAAGAACCAAGTGTATGAGTGTTGTAATGATAAATTTATAGTTTAATCAGGTTTCAAAGGTGTCAAAAGCCAAGTTCTCTATACTGTGAGAAACTGGAAGTCTCCCGGAAGTTCCGCTCTTGTCTTTGCTTTCCATTTTAGTTTATAGTTCTGCCCTCGACCCAACTAACGCCGCGAGCTCACTGGCAACGCCAGTCTAGTTTTTATTATTTTTATAAGTTTCTTTCTGGGTTACGAATCAGCACACTGTGATTGGTTCACATTGCCACGTGATATGCGATGATGTAAGGTGACTTCGCGAACAATTTGAGATGTGGGCGCCGCGATTGAATTGTACTTTAATACAATTTGCGTGTAAAGTTAGCTATATCCCATCCAAACTCAACACCGTTTGGCTCTGTGGAATATGCACGGGTAAACTGGATCTTGGCTGGCGTTCATAAGTTCATCGTCATAAGCGTAAACAAATGTTTGATGGATTCGATTATATTTAATGGACATCGCTACGGGATTGCAAATAACTCTGTCGCCGCTAATTATTTAGCCCCGACGAACTTTCTGTGGCGACACGAGGTACCTCTGGGAAGATACCAGGCCAAAAACGGACACCAGAGCCATGACGCACTTTAGCCGTAAATAATGAAGATTGAGCCCCGGTATTTCCGGTATTTCCGGAGTGTTGTAACGCATTAATTCTTTATAATAACAGCATCAAAGAACAGATTTCCCGCAATCACACACACTGAATACTCTTATGATAAAATGGCTCCAGAGAAACTCGATTCAGCCCCCCACAATTCCCAACCCACTCCCTCTCAAACACACACACACACACACAATGCAACCATTTTTGCTGTTTTTTGCTTTATAGTGATTTTGTCCACCTCTTCAGCAAGGCAATGCATAACGAAAAAAAAAAAACAATGTCTGAAACGGGTGAAAACTCGACAGGAGACTACATACCAAACTTGAAACTGAAACGGCTGTAACAATTTTTTATTTGTGACAGAGTAATAGGAGATTATAAAACTGTAATCCATAGTCTCTTGTTCATACAATAAAAGCCGCAGTCGGCAATTAGCCTTGACTTCGCTAAACAACTCGAGTGTGGCCAGTGAATTGCTCGTTACTTGTGTGTAAAAGTTAACTGCATTTAATCCAAACTCAACGCCGTTTGGCTTTGTGGAACATGCACGGATAAACTGGATTTTAGGGGCGAAGCTTTAGAATAGCCGTAGGCAAATGTTTGATGGATACCGCTGCGGGATTGCAAATATCTCTGTCGCCGATAAGTATTTAGTCCCGACGAAACTTTCTGTGGCGACACGAAATACTTCTGGGAAGATAACAGGCCGAAAACGGAAACCAAAGCTACGATGAGGTTTAGTCGTAAAACAATGGCGATTTATGCTTTACTCTGTACATGACATCTGTTGGCTCATAAAATTTTTCTGCTTATCGCACAATGCCTGTTGAAATGTTTCTTCCATTGGATTATGTAGCCTTTGTTTCGCAGTGGTCATTGTATAGCAATGAAAAAAACACCGAAATAGTCCTGAGCGTGACTGAACACGCTGTGAACAAAACCGCAATATTATTGTAAACAAATATCGCGTTACATTCCTCGCTTTCAATCTTATATTCGATACAGAGCACGAATACTCGAAAGCCTGATAAAAGAAACGCATTCAGTTAATAAAAGAAACAGATAGGTATTGAAGCGAAGGCTGGATTAATCGTGGCCTCTGATTAGAAATAAGTGTTCGAAATCGACTGTGCATAAAAAGAATGTCACGCATTTCTCAGCTTCTCTTGCCGGCTGACCCTTTGTTTAGCTCCTAAGCTCAAAATGCAGAGTCGCTCAACCTTGAGTGTTGTAATTATTATTATTATTATTATTATTATTATTATTATTATTATTATTATTATTATTATTATTATTATTATTATTATTATTATTATTATTTGGTTTTGTGGCCGGATCTTGCTCTATAATTGTTTAGCTGCAAATTTCAGGATGGATAGATTTATTAGTATAAACTTCTGTTTCTTAAAGTATGACTCGTAGCCTTAAAAATTTTTATGTTGAAGTGATTGTGGCTCTTTTTGTGTGACGGCCAGATCCGTTTAGTCGCTGCTTTTGAGCGAACCATTACTGCGAGATAACCTCGCGAACGAAACTCTGGGTGCTTGTCAAAGGTCTAGCCCTCGGCCCGCATATTATATTATCTGATCACAACATGGTTACTTGTAAACTCGCGTAAGCCCAAAGGTTTATATAGTGCCATTACGAAAGATTGAGTAAATTTTCAAAGCTGATTGATGTTTGGACATTGCAGGCATCCGGAAGAATGATATCACTTACTTTATGGAATGTATTTTACTCATTGCGGCAAATGGAATGGTTCAAAGCTAAATTAAGCTTTGTTAGGAGAACACAAGACAAAACTCCGGGCAGACTCACACAGAAAGTACAAGAGCATTAACTCGTACATAGTCGTTTGGGTTTTTGACCAATTACAGTGCGAAATATTTATTGATGATTGAAGTTTTTATCGAGAACTCTACTGGTGTTTTCAGTGGTGTTTTGAGGTTTTGAGTTGAACCGCAACCTTGTGCGAAAAAAAGAATCACCTTGGCTTTCAACCAGCTACTGTTATTGCGAAATACTATAATTTTGGATATATTTTTTTACGACTTTGGTTACTACCTGACCCGGCAGAATCTTAGTGCTGCAATGTTTTGAGGAAGTGTGTGTTTCGGCATGAATCTTAGTGAAGTGTAGTCAACTTCAGGTAAAATAGCTTGTAGCCGTCCAGTTTCAGCAGTTTTCTTGTCGTTGCGATCATCGTAACTCAATCAAAAAAGTAAGATCTCGCCTGTGCGAAGTAAAGATCTCGGCTTTAACCAGCTAAATTTCGACGAAATTTCAGCTTATTTTTATAGGATAAAAACGTTGTTAATTTTCAGTAATGGCCGGCGAAGGACGGTTACTTCAAAATTTGCGCAATAGTTCTGTGTATCAGTCTATTTGTTGAAGAAAAAAATGACAAACTTTGAAGAGACTCAAAAAATACAGCAAAACGGCCCCAAAGCTCAGTGAATTCTTGTTATCCGGCTTTCCCAAAGCAGCTCAGCAGGCTGGCGTTTGCCCCACGAGAAAAATTCTCACCTCAGGAGCGAGGCGTTTGCGTGCCGTTGGTTGCGTGTTGCTTACACCTTTGTTCGCCGCAGTTAACTAGGATTAAAACAGCTTGGTTAGCAACGGGTTCTGACTATGGATTCAATGGATTCAAAATCCTTTTTCGGATTTTAGTAGAAACGCAAAACCTGGATTCAAAAACCCGGTTTTGGATTTTCCCAAAGAAACGCACTCTATAAAATCGAATACGCGGTTCAGCGAAAGTGGAAGCCCCCGGAAACGGATGCGAACTTCTACATACCTAAAACTGAGCAAATTTTACAATGTGGCCTTGAGCCAGTTCTATTAAATACCCGCTCTCACAAAGTCACTAGGATGCTTTTTGTTGGAGTACCAAACTGCACAAGCAGAACACAATGTGCACTTGTAAAGAGGCTCTCGACTTTAAATATTTTCCAACCAAACAAAATATCAAAAATCGGAGACATACTTTCTCAGATCAACATATCTAAAGTACAAAAATACTATCGGCTCGGAAGTCCGACAAATCTGTGATGACTTGGAACTCGCCATTTGGGGCCATGTTAATTTGCATAATAATCCCTAAAACTCGACGTACGCTTAAATTTTCAGAAAACAAAGGTATTTTCCTAAATCTACAAGAGGACACTAGCTTCGTTGAGTTTACTTGTATTGAACGCGTGCTATTGCAGTTTTACCGCGAGCGGCTGGTTCTGCATTGTGCATCCGCTTTACTGCGCATAGCACTTTCGAGACAGAGAACCACTAAATTTTCAAGATCGAATATTTTTCATGTAGTATGCAAAAAATTTTTAATTTTCATCATTTTTCACAACTCGAATTGAGTCTGCAGGAGGTTTTAGTTCACGTGTTATGGCTCGCCTCAGCAATGTCCGCCATTTTGAAATCTGGCCGTATGATATAAAACAAGCGATAATTCATAAATTGTTAACACCTTGAAAACGATATAATCGCTGTTCTGTTGCTATCATATCAAGGAGGGGTCTGGACATTAATACACCCTAGAGACCATTCTGCAAGCGCTGCCGTTATAAAGAGTGCGGTGACCCCCTTTTTAATTTCATGTGTTTTGAGGAAATAAGATTCTTCACTACATATCCGAGTTTAAATAGATTTTCATCCCTCAATTTTGAAATATTCCCGTTGAATCAATGATATGATTCAGTGGCAGGAGTTTGCATTTGTTCGACTTATGCTAAGATCGACGTTTGACCCAGGGTCGACCTTATGCCGTTCTAATCGACTCCTCCAGTCGATTAGATCAAACTACTTAATCAGTCGATCTTAACTGGGACAAACGTCGAACCAACAACTGTTGCGTGGCAAGTTGTGGCCCGTTGTTGCACGTTTACTACCTACGCACGCAACTTGTTCTGCAACAAAATTTTGTGTTTCGAGTTGCGGCAACATTTTGCAGTCTACTTTTTGTAACATGTTGCCGCAACTCGCAACACGAAATTTTGTTGCGTGCGTAAGTAGTCATACGTACAACACAGTCAACTAAGCGAGGAGAGTTAATTTCTGTTATGAGCTAAAGGTTGGGACACACGGCGCAATATTGCACTGTGTTTCCATTTAATTGCATGCACGATTTTGCGCTCAATGCTGCACTGTGTGTCCCGACCTCAACAGAAAGAGTTTAGTTTGGTTAAAAGACAACCTTTATACATCTGTTATATTTTGTAGATATGTATGTTCTGGTCAATAATGCAATTTTGCACAAAGAAAATCTCAGACTGAGTAGAGATATTTACTTTTCACATACGTCACTGAATTACATGGAAGTAAAAAGTACTTTTAGCTACTGAGCATGATTGTGAAAGTGTCAATGCTTCTTGGATACATCTCTGATAAAGTACTTTTCTAAATTTAGAGCCATTGACAGAATACAGGCATGGGACAAGGTGGATATATCGCTCTTACCAACGGAACAAAGTACAACTGGAAGAGAACCTACCAGCATAAGTATCAAATGAATTCTTGGGACTTTCCAGAGATTGTCCCTGCTGGAACATACAGACGTGTTTATGTAGAGTGGAATGAAGGTATATTTAATTGTGAGAGTGATGATGCTGGTGAGGCATCCTATACACTGGGTGATACAGGTCTGTCGTTTCAAGTACAGGCCAGGGCTCAGACCGGTTTTAGTCTTAGGGTCCAGTTTACCAATCTTGAAACACCCGGCAACCCTGTAGGTTCAACACTAAATTTGGGATGGGTGCATGATGGGTGTGTTGCATTTATTCTCGCAGGGGAACAAGGCAAATTTACGTCAACCAATCTACCAAGTGAATCTTGGATGCACGACAATCTAAATGTTCTGGGTGAAAAAAGTTTAATGCATTTGTGTATGCCTGGTTCTCATGACAGTGGGATGAGTACCCTTGGGGCCCACACATCTTTTGGTACTAAGTGCAATACTCAAACTCAAACCAGGACGATTTTAGGTCAGTTGCAGCTGGGTGCACGACATTTTGATATTCGCCCGGTTATCAGTGGTGGGGAATATTTTACTGGCCACTATAGCCACATAGATGAGATTAATTCCTGGCAAGGTGGCAACGGTCAATCCATCCCCTCCATCATCCAGGAAATCAATGATTTCACTGCCACTAATAAAGAATTGGTCATACTTGATTTCTCTCACGATCTCAACACAGATGTGGGCAATGCTTGTTACAGACCATTCACACAAGATGAATGGAACTCTTTGCTGGCAATGTTGAAGGGCGTTAATAATTTGTTTGTAGCCCCAAATCCTTCAACCGTCGATTTGACCAAGCAAAAACTCTCAACTTTTATCGGAAAAAATAATGCTGCTGTGTTGATTGTATTAAGGCTCTCGAATTCAATCCACTTGGGCCCCTTTGCAAATGAAGGATTTTACCTGGGCAAGAATCTCCGTGTTTACGATAAGTATACTGGTACTAATGAGCTAGACACCATGGTTAAGGATCAACTAAAAAAACTGCAGGATGAAAGACGGAATCCTGACACGTGCTATTTTTTGCTTTCATGGACACTCACCCAGAGTGCTACACAAGCTACCCTTAGTACCACTAGTATTTTGGAGCTCGCAAACGAAGCAAATCCTGAAATGTATGAGTCTCTTTTCAGTCGTTGCAGCTCCCAATCCTATCCGAACATTCTACTCATAGACAATTTCTGTAACTCCAATATCACTGCATTGGCAATGGCAATAAATGTTTGCTTTTAAATCTCAATTCCGCTGGAAGGTTCAGAAAACAATTAATGATCACGATAGTGCCCCATTTAAGATTGACTTTTGCATATTTTTGTCTCTTGTTGAGCAGTATGGGCTGCTAGTTATTATTCATGTTATACGGCTAGTGACAGATGAATTTCGCTGGAAGCATTATAGCCATTTGATATTAAAATGACTTGATGTATTGCAGTAGTTAGTGTCTGCATGAGAAAACTGTGCTATAGTCTCAGTTCAAAAGTGGCATTAGGATTAGTACTTAGTTAGTTATACGTTGTATTTAGGCTTGTACAGTTAATCTGGCCCAATGCTCAAAGCTAGATTAAGTAGGATGAGTCAAATTTTCTCTCTCATTTTGGTGGACAACAAACTGCAGGGTTTTTGATCAAAGGCCAAGTGAAAAGCTTGTTTTAGTACAAAACATATCAAGGAAGCAAGCGTGTTGTGAACGAAGTCTTTCTATTTCAAGTCTAAAGATGACAAAAAAGCTTCTAAGACTTAATCAATATTAGCGTAATCGTGCTTTGAGCAGCCGGACTCTAACGTTTAGACACTTCTTGTTACCTCCAAAAGTGGCACTTTTAGCAAATAGGGTTTCATTAGTGTCTAAATAGCAGGTGCAATTCTTGCTGTGCTCTTAAGATTTTAACAGTGGTACTATTCAATCAGCAGAGATTCCGGTAAACTCGTCCATCACCTGGAACTGGTACAACTGGTACAACACATGAAAAAAAGAAAAAAAAAAGTTCTGCTGCAGCGGAACTGGACACAAGATAATCTATCCCATCGAGTTTTCGACCGTTTTGGTGCATTTCTTTGCTCGAATGAGTAGAATATCCCGTGTGGGCTCCCTTTGGACAGGAGAGCTGTCAGAAAAAAAGGTTGTGACTTCATATTTTTCCAGTACGGAATACCGGCAGCCTCAGTTGCTTCCGGTACAGTACGATTTTTATTGGTAAAATACCAGCATATGCCGGTCTAGCGGAATCTCTGATCAGTAGCCTGAATATCTCCAGACACATTTAATATGTGCTTTCAAAAGTGGCACTCTTTGCGGTATTCATTATGCGTATTTTGTAGTCTAATTTTATTGTAATTTTCCTGTTATTTCTCCTCGAAAAGTTGACTTTTGCGATGTAATAGTAAAGACCTTTAATCTGATTTGTTTTTTTGGCGTAAATAGTTTCTTTTTGTTACCTTCCTGCTAATATTTGACGAGCTTCTTCCCGCAGTTTTCTCTTTCTTTTTCTAGTCAGTTGTTTGAAGTCCCTCCCTCCCTTCTTTCTTTCTTTGGAGTTCGGTTATACGCTGCAGTAATACGGGCAACAAAATCGTGCAACTTGTCGGACAACATTTTGCGTTGCAAGTTGAAGAGCGATGTTGCGCGTATCACTAACATTCGCACAACTTGTCGCGCGACAAATTTTTGATGTTGCAAGTTGCAACATTTTGTTACAGAGGTAAAACGACCTTCTTTTTTTTTATCACTTCAAAAAACGACCTCCTACTTTCTGCAACAAAATTTGAGTTTGTTGCGCGTATTACCACTGTCGTTGCAACTGGTCACGCCGCAAAATTCGTCGGCCGCCATCTTTTATGTCAAAGTGACCAATCACGCGGCCAAATTTCGTGTCTAATTCTAACAGGGTCATGCTTCAAGTTTTTGTTTGTCGCGCAACAAGTTGCACGATTCTATTGCCCGTATTACTGCATCTTCGACAAAAACTTCTTCGTGAAATTTCAGTTAAATAGCCAAAATTAGAAGGAAAGAGGGCAAGGAAAATGTGGAGAGCTCTTGGATTCGCCATGTGCAAAAACTGACTTAGCTACTTATGCCACAAGTTTGCATGTACTCTCCGCGCGACAGAAACGCCTCATCCGGGACGCCCCCGCGTCCCTATTTCTAAGCATTTGTTTCTGTACAATGACGCCACAAGTCACTGGTAACCCTAGCCTTGTTTAAGAGTTGTTCCCCCTACCAATTTTTCTTTAATCTGTATCAAAGCGCCACACACTTAGCTTTGCCAGAGGCTCGCTTCGTCTGTTCCGTTACCTCGCTGGCAGCGCCGTTAGGTTCACTTCAACACTCGAACGACAGTACATTGCCCCCACTTCAGATAACGTGACATTTGCGTATGCGCAATTTCTTGTCCCAGCCTTCCAAATAAGGAATTGGTTGTACAATGGAACCTAGCTATTTCGAACTCTGTTAATTCGAAGTCCCCGCTATTTCGAAGTCGAGCCAAATCCCCTTGGATTTATTTTTCAGTTATTTACTATCGGCTATTTCGAAACCCCGCTACTTCGAACTTTCCACATGTCCCGTGCGACTTCGAAATAGCGGGGTTCGACTGTATTTAAAATTTGGGCATTGCGCTCTTGTTGATCGAAATTTCGTTTCATTTGTGACACAAAACTCCACGGGAGGAATAAAGATCACGCATTCTTAGGCAGCTTTGTTAAGTTCGGAAGCGGTGAAGACTAAATTAACATGGCCTCTGGTTCAACACAAAAGGTACCGTCAGTGCCCCCAGCGATTCCAAGCATACTAATTTTGTCTTATTTTGGCGCAAGTCTAAAGTAATCCTGATCAGGCAGTACCACATATGTGGGCGACCCTTCAGCGACGACGCTGCTTTGATTTCTTTTCACCACAACTTTTCTAACCTCGTCCACTCTGTTAAACACCATCTACATATTATTAAGTCATCCAATCACATTTACAGTTGAGGCGGATCTAGCATTTCGTGATAGGGTTAGAGCGCTGAAGGCCTGACACACTAGGGGGGTCCGGGGCCATGCTTCACCGGAAAATTTTGACATCTAGATTCGCTAAAATACCATTTCTTGCATTTTGAGGACTCTTTTGTACAAATGTAAACGCTCAAAAACCAACACTTTCAAAACCACACTTCTTGCGAAATGCACTAATACACTGTAGTCAGTTTAGGGGTAAAATCAATTGACAGACTCGAAAACGACATTGATCATCATCCTCCAAGGGTGCTGCTCAGTGAAAGCGTGGAGTACTGCGAAAAAAACCCACGGCTGTCGTGAGTGTGATGCATGCAGTCGGATGAATGTTGGCGTTTCCGTGTAGTTGAACAGCTAGTTGATGAGCACGAAGTACGTTAATACAGCGAGGAGTGGCAAAAGCCGGAGCCATTTCCAAGCCATGAAATTTGATTGCAGCACCGCACTCGGTGACTTCCAGTATTCCCCGCCAAGAGTGGATATTTCTAATTTCTTCGTCCATAATAATGCTGCTGAGCGCTGGTGTCCAACACAACGGTGAACATCGAAGAAACAACACGTATACTAACTTACCCCTCGCTGGCTCCTATTCTAGATGTTTATACACACAAAATGCCCGAAGGTCGAAGTTCCTGCGGCGGCATCGGCGACACAGTTCTTTATATCTCATCAGGAAACCAGCGAAATGCGTCAATTTACGAGTGCTTATTTATTCCAAAATTGCAGGAGAAATCATGTGATTACTTGTTAATAACATACATACAATAATTTTCGTCTCGTAATTTTTGGCTCGCGAATCCCACTTTTCTGTCGACAATTTTTAATTTCAAATTTCTGCACTGTTAATTACACATTTTTACACTGTTTGGGATAAATTGACGTGCGCTCAGCCAATCAGAATGCAGAAATTATTGTATGCATGTTATTATTATTATAAACATTTGACCGCGCAACCTCATTCCCAGGCTCTTTTATCTCCCGGCCCCTGAAAGAGCCTGGGAACGAGGTTGTTGACCCTTCGCAGCAACCTCGTTCCCAGGCTCTTTCATCTCCCGGCCCCCCGCCCCCGAAGAAAGACCCTGGTTCAGGCTGGTCACGTGTCGGCCAGAATCTGGCCGGTTGCAAAAAAGGAAACCAAGGGAGGGGCCGTTAAGTCGGAAATTTACCTTACTTTGTCTACTGGGGAAGGAAAATTTTGGACATAAAAATTTAACACCTCCAATGCGTGTCGCACACTGTGTGACCCCGAAAAAAGTTTACGCTGCGTCTGAACAACAAGTCAATTGTAGTTCTGTGGGAGACTCACCGCAAAAACGTACAGTATGCGGGAAACTGAGCCAATAGGGCACTTCTCGAAACAGCGGAAGAGTTTTACAGCAGCTCGTTGCCACAGAGCGAAGGTTTGCTGCATTTAATCTGCAGACCATGTGAAAGACGCCTAGACAACTTCAGAGCTTTCCAGAAGGTAATTTCGAGAGACAAGGCTCCTTCGGAAGGGTGAAAAGATGCATTGCGAAAAGATGCGTCCCGAACGCTGAAACTGATCGAAGGCAAGTTACGCAAATAAAGCCGCGGAAGCTCCGGCTGTGCGAAGTGCACTGGATGGTGCTATTAGCATCATTAAACAATAAAACTAATCAAAGAAGACAAAAGAAGCACGTGAATATCTGAAATTGACACGTTCTCGGGTCGCCGTGCTCTCGCGTGCGACTTCAAATGTTTCTTTTTTACGTCGTTGTCAGAACGTGGACGACAGTTCGATAAAATAACGGCAGTCGTTCTTCTTAGTAGGAAACGATGAAATCAATAGAACCTCGGCAAAAACGGAACAAATTGAGCAACCTAAGAATAGGTAAAGTTACAAAGACATAGGGAAAACAGAGACACTATTTTTTGGTTCCTCGCGTTGCCGTCGCCGTCCTAGGTTTCTTAAACTCCCTAAATTAACGATAGCGAAATGAAGCTTGCCAAAAAGCGTGGTTGATTTGTGTCGTTTGTGCCAGCCTCGTTTTGATTTTGACAAATGCACAGCGCGACAATTTTCTTTGACAGGGGGACCCCTCCCAACGGATTATCTTTGTGAGCAAGGCACGTGACCAGCTTCTTCGGGGGCGGGGACCGGGAGACGAAAGAGCCTGGGAACGAGGTTGACTTCACAGGAGCTAACGCCAAAGCAACATTTCCATGAGACCCCCTGCATAGAATTCTTCTTGAAGGCTAATTGTTGTCATGAGTGTCGCTGTCCAAATTTCCTCGCGGCCCCTTGTCGTTCGTCGCTAGTTCGTAGCTCTCGCGTGTCGCCGTTTCAAGGCCGTGTCGCCTGTTCGGAATTACCCCTTACAGGGCCCTTCCAATATGGCAGAGAATTTGGTCAGAACTGTTGTCTTCCTTTTTCTTTATTTCTCTTGTTCTGGTAAGTCTACACTTGTTACATAGAATCTTTATCATTTTATTTTCAGTATTGGATTAACTAATGCGTACGAAAATTTTTCTAGAAGGCTGTTTTTAAGTGTTTGTGTCGCTCTAAATTTTAGTCAAGGAATTTCTTCCGGTTTTGGCAGATCTCTGATCTAGGGCCTCTTCATATGAGCCCGGTTGCTCTGACCACATGATCCCGGTCGTGTGTTCGTATGGGAAATTTCAGTCCGGGTAAACGAGATAAAGTGTCCATGATGGAAAAGTTTTTGCCAATTCTTCCATCAATGCCAAATTAAGAAGCAAGTACATTTCAGACTCGCATACTAGTTGAAACATTTTATCCCGGTTAACCGGGCTGGAGTGTTCATATGAGAAACAGGCCAGCCCGGTTAACGTCGCAAAGACCGAGATCTCGGTTAACCGGGCTGGCCCGCTCTCTCATATGAACACATTGGAATTTTTACAAAGGAAATAGTGGGAGGGCGAGATCTCGGTAACCGGGCTCGTATGAAGAGGCCCCTAGAATGGTACTGCGAGAGTATTGCTCGTGGTTCGAGATATACGTTGTACATGTGATAACACATTGTAGTAAACTAAAAGTTAGGAGCTGTTGTCTGGCATAATTTAAGAGCGGGTTGCTGTAAATATCGACTATAGGTATGCAAGATAGAAAAATCCGATTTTCTCAAACTTTGCCATATTAAAGGCCCTCAGTAACTATTACCAAAAATATAGGTCCGAGGTTGTTTTGATTCTTTATCTATTTTTGGTGAATTTTTTTGTGTTCGCGCGTTGAATTTGGCAAGTTCAACACTAAAATACCAAGTTTTTCGGAGGCTCCCTCACAATGGTAAAGACCGTTTTACAGAAAATTGAGTCCTACAAAGTAAACGATGTCTCTCCTCTGTTAAGTAATGCTGTCAGATTGCAGTGTTACCGAAGCCTGAATTTTTGGCAGATTTTCAAAATTTATGACCGTGACAGTGTGACCTTAAAGTGTAGGTCAAGTTCAAAGCCAAAAATCGCACTCTGGTACATCGCTTCGACCACTGAGAATTTACCCCAGGGAAGGACCATCCCTTGAACTAAACATATAGCAAATAAAAAATTGGGGTAAATTAAATGGCGGATTTCGGGAACGGTTTGAAGTCGGGTTACGTGACCAAAACAACGCATCGTTTGATCTTTGACTTTATCGGAAATTAGTCGGTCGTTCCTATATGTTTATAATTTCCGCTTTAAATCACGACAAAACGAATTTCAAGGGTGTTTCAAACTCCTGGAACTACAAATTCGCGTTTGTGTGGATCTACAGACGTTTATTTTGAAACTTACCCTAATTTACATTTTCTCAGCGACACTAATCCATCACAACATAATCGCTTCTGTCCGGTTAAACGTACAAATTGTAAAAAAAAAAAATCAATCAATTACCAAAAAGCTGGACACCATCTGATACATCTTACCCTAAAAAGCTATTTCCGGCCCGGTAAATGCAGCCACTGTTGTCGCAGAAGGTGCAGCTGTCATGTCGAATTCGTCCCAGCCGCGGCGTTTAGCGGTTGCAAAGTTAACGATTAATCGACATCATACAAGAAGAATTTGCTGCACAACTCTCGCAATCATGCTTTGAAGATCTACAGTTAAATATGTTAAACAATCATGATCAGTGAAAGCTTTTTGCAACAAGCTTGTGGTTGTCAATCATAAAATGGCCGCCCCGGATGTGATGTCATGGAAAAATGACGCGAGAGGCAACTCACTGGTCCCCAGTAAAACAGGAAAAAATAGGCAGAAATCTATAAGCAGATTTTACGCAGTTAAAAGAAATGCAACGGATTGAGCCACTTTCGGTTAAAGACAGCACATCAACTTCCCACCAATTTTGTTGTTAAAATAGATTTGGAACTATTCACATACGTTTTTCTGTGACATAGGTGAATAGTCAATAGAATAAAGTTGAGAGTTTGGTGATATTTCAGACTGCATTGAAAATCATCAACCTTATTTCCCAGTATCGGGGTGCGCGCAACAGGCGCTAGAACATCATATTCGTCAGCTTGTGCAGTAAAAAGGAACACGGTGACCCCTTGTTTTTATTGCATCATTGTGACTCACTTGAGTTGTTGTACAATCGTGCCAAGTTTCATTACAAATCTATGACAGATTCTTTTTCCAGGGAATCACCTCAAGCAATGCACAGGGTTGTCGCCACACCTACCATACGATGCTTTATTTTGCAGCGGACAGCTTTGGAGACACTCCGCAAATATAAGGATCATTACGGGTATCGGGCCACAGGCAAAGTAGAGGTCGCATTCTTAACATGAGTGATTTGATCATGTAAAGTATACGACCGGGGGTCGTATTCTTAAAGTGATTGAATCGATCATTTCCAGTATACGACCTCAACCATAATTTCCAGGGGGGGAAAAACTTGATCATTTTAAGAAAACGACCGGTCGTGTTCCTAAAATGATCAAAATCCTATTTCCTCCCCTGGAAATTATGGTTGAGGTCGTATACTGGAAATGATCGATTCAATCACTTCTCAGTGGTCGAAGCGATGTACCAGAGTGTGATTTTTGGCTTTGAACTTGACCTACATTTTAAGGTCACACATCACTGTCACGGTCATAAATTTTGAAAATCTGCCAAAAATTCAGGCTTCGGTAATACTGCAATCTGACAGCATTATTTAACAGAGGAGAGACATCGTTTCACGCTTTGTAGGAAACAATTTTCTGTAAAACGGTCTTTACCATCGTAAGGGAGCTTCCGAAAAACTTGGTATTTTAGTGTTGAACTTGCCAAATTCCACGCGCGAACACAAAAACATTCACTAAAAATAGATAAAGAATCAAAACTACCTCGGACCTATATTTTTGGTAAAAGTTACTGAAGGCCTTTAATATATATGGCAAAGTTTGAGAAAATCGGATTTTTCCATCTTGCATACCTATAGTCGATATTTACAGCAACCCGCTCTTAAACCTTCTTTTATATGACTTTTTGGTCGTCGTATAAACTGAAGCTATAAAATTAAACGCAGTGGCTATTCGTACGGTACCCGTACGGTGCCAATCCAAAATAACATATGTTTGTTTAGATGCAATAAGCGATTCTAGTGAGCGCCGTTTATTTGAGTAAGACGAATTTGCTCAGTCTCTGCATACTATATGCAAACGGCTCACTTCGCGACACTTAGAATTTTTACCGAGCTCACACAGTCAGATCGGACCCCACACTGCGACTGTATATTTGCTATTCGTTCCATTTTGCCCTGTACCGCGGGAGGACAAAACATCCCAACGTATCCTTCACTAAAGCTATCAGCCACCAAGGAGAAAATATTTATCCTGATGTTTCAGACAACTGACAGGGCGAAGTTGTGACATTTATGTTGACTCCCGTATTTGTGACACTGCTTCATGCTATTCGCACGGCACTGAATGTTTGTTTTGAACAGGATTCTGGGTGCGTACATTTCCGCACAAAATATTATGATAAAGATAATAGAATAAACCAGCTACGCTGAAACGGGACAGAATATTTGAATAAATTACTTCAACTGCACATACTCTGGAGGTTGAATAGCAAATATGAATAGCAAATATGCGAACTTTTATAATTCGTACGGAGTCGGTGGATTCAGTAGAATTTCCATGTAAAGACTTGAGCCATGTCAATAATACTCTCTCTCTGTTTAAAAGTTGTTAGAAATTATTTTCAACCTATTTTTCGTCTCGTAGTCCATCCTTTTAAGGACAGTTGTGTGACATTAGCTGAGTAAAAATTTTAAGTGTCGCGAGGTGAGCCGTTCGCATAGTATGCAGAGACTGCGCAAATTCGTCTGACTCAAACAAACGGCTCTCACTAGAATCGCTTAATACATCTAAACAAATATATATTATTTTAGATCGGCAAGAATAAGTAAGAAATTCGACGAAAATAAAAAATGGACTCGCGTATGAATAGCAAATACAAGTCGCCGTGGCTGGCCAGTTACATAAATTACTGAAACTCTGAACTTTATTGTACGAGTGATGATTCTGGTGAGGCATCCTATACACTGGGTGATACAGGTCTGTCGTTTCAAGTACAGGCCAGGGCTCAGAACGATTTTAGTCATAGGGTCCAGTTTACCAATCTTACAACCGGAAACCCTGTAGGTTCAATACTAAAGTTGGGATGGGTGCATGATGGATGTGTTACATTTATTCTCGCAGGGGAACAAGGCAAATTTACGTCAACCAATCTACCAAGTAAATCTTGGATGCACGACAATCTAAATGTTCTGGGTGAAAGAAGTTTAGTGCATTTGTGTATGCCTGGTTCTCATAACAGTGGGATGAATACCTTTGGGGCCCACACATATTTTGCTACTGAGTGCAATACTCAAACTCAAACCAGGACCATTTTAGGTCAGTTGCAGCTGGGTGCACGTTATATTGATATTCGCCCGGTTATCAGTGATGGGAAATATTTTACTGGTCATTATATCTACATACGTCAGATTGGTTCCTGGCAAGGTGCCAACGGTCAATCTATCCCGTCCATCATCAAGGAAATCAATGATTTCACTGCCACTAATAAAGAATTGATCATACTTGATTTCTCTCAGGATCTCAACACAGATGTGGGCAATGTTTCTTACAGACCATTCACACAAGATGAATGGAACTCTTTGCTGGCAATGTTGAAGGGCGTTAATAATTTGTTTTTAGCCCCAAATCCTTCAACCGTCGATTTGACCAAGCAAAAACTCTCAACTTTTATCGGAAAAAATAATGCCGCTGTGTTGATTGTAATACGGCCCTCGAATGGTATCAACTTGGGTCCCTATGCAAATCAAGGATTTTACCTGGACCATAATCTCCCTGTTTACAATGAGTATTCTGGTACTCAAGATCTAGACACTATGGTTGGGGATCAACTTCAGAAACTGCAGAAACAAAGACCGAATCGTGACGCTACCTATTTTTTGCTTTCATGGACACTCACCCAGAGTGCTCTACAAGCTACCTTTTGTACCACTAGTATTTTGGAGCTCGCAAACAAAGCAAACTCTCAGATGTATGCTACTCTTTTCAGTCGTTGCAGCTCCCAATCCTATCCAAACATTCTATTCATAGACAATTTCTGTAACTCCGATATCACTGCATTGGCAATGGCAATAAATGTTTGCCCTTAAATCTCAATTCCGCTGGAAGGTTTAAAGGCGACAAAAAAGTTTCTAAGACTTAATCCAGAATAGCGTAATTGTGCTTTGAGCAGCCAAACCCTGAAATTTAGACACTTTTTATTTACCTCCAAAAGTGGCACTTTTTAGTAAATAGGGTTTCATTAGTGTCTAATTAGCAGGTGCAATTCTTGCTGTGCTCTTAAGATTTTAACAGTGGTACTATTTAATCAGCAGGGATTCCGCTAGACTTGTCCATCAGCCGGTGCAGAATACCGGTAGGAAATACTTTTTCCGGTCCGGAGCCACCTGGAACCGGTACAACATATAAGTGAAGCAAAATAATCGTTTCTTCTGCTGCAGCGGAACTGACACAAGATAATCTATCTCATCGAGTTTTCGACCGTTTTGGTGCATTTCTTTGCTCGAATGAGTAGAATATCCAGTGTGGGCTCCCTTTGGACAGGAGAGCCGTCAGAAAAGAAAAAGGTTGTACTTCATATTTTTCCAGTACGGAATACCGGCAGCCTCAGTTGCTTCCGGTACAGTAAGATTTTTATTGGTAAAATCTAGCGGAATCTCTAATCAGTGGCCTGAATATATCCAAACACATTTAATAATAGTCCTTTCAAAAGAGTTTCTCCTCAAAAGGTTGACTTTTGCGAAGTAATATTAAAGGCCTTTAATCTGATTTGTCTTTTTTTAGGCGTAAATTCTTTTACTAGAAGAGAAGTTTTTTGTTACTTTGCTGCTAATATTTGACGAGCTTCCTCCCGCAGTTGCATTACTGTGGCTGATGCATTCATGAAATCATGATGAAATCACATTTCTGGACACCACCGACAGACTGAACACGACATTAATTAGGACTCTGCTGAATGCATTAGCCACAGTACTAACTACTACCAACGATTTAAACTGGAAAGCTGGTACACAAACGTAGCTAAACGGAAACCACTCAACAGATGCCAACAATTACCTGCATCTTACAAATTACTGACAGATGACATCAAACGCAACCGAACAAACAATAGACAAATCAACAGAACAACAAAACATTCACTGACCAATAACAAAACACAACCAAGCCGACTCGACCAACCATAAGCCCACAAAAACGGACCAATCACTTCAACAACCAGAGACATGAATACCGCCATCTGACGAATACTTTCACTTGACTCTGAAGATGACTTCCGCTCAGGGAGTCGCGAAACATCAGTCACCAACAACAGTCTTTTTGGAGACTACTCTAACCCGGACTATCACAACCAACCTACTGTTCACACTCCTGGGTTCAAACCATTTGCCACGGTGAAGACTAAAGGCCTGGCAAAACGAGGACACATTATCGCGGCAACATTGTTAGAGTTTCCCAAATGTTGCCCCGTTTTCCCAGGGATAATTCCGCAACAGACGAACGCATTTTGCAGCCGCAAACAATCAGCGGTAAAAAACACGAGCATGAATGTGCAGGATCAGTATATTTAAACTATTATAGATTTGGGGGAGAGATTCAAGTCTAGAATTTTCTGCCCAACAAACAGAAAGGGGATGTCACTCGATATTCTCAAAGTAAAATTTTTTTGAAATGTTAAACAAACATTTGTTGCAGACACAAATTTGTGTCCTGGACACAAAAAATGTTTCTGAAAAACTTCAGAAACATTTGTTGTGTCCGCGTGGAGCGTAACAATGCTGCTGCACGTTTTGTCACCCTGGAAACATCAAAGGACAATGTTGCTGCCACAATGTGACCTCGTTTTGCCAGGCCATAAATTAACATGGCCTCTGGCTCAATACAAAAGGTACCGTCGGTGCCCCCAGCGATTCCAAGCATATTACTTTTCTCTTATTTTGGCAAAAATCTAAAGTAATCCCGATCAGGCAGTACAACATATGTGGGCGACCTTTCAGCGGCGACTCTGCTTTGATTTCTTTTCACCACGATCGACTTTTCTGACCTCGTCCCCGGGACCACCCACGTTAGACTCACGCGCATGGCCTGGGAACGAGGTTGGAAAATCATTGACAGATCCAATATGGCGGAGAATTTGGTCGGTGCGCGCGCTTCGCAATCCCTCAAAATGAGGTGACGTCAGCGGGTTTTTCCGAACATTGAAACCCGAGTGCGAACAATGCATCGGAATGATTTTCGTATCGAGACAGGAAATATGCAATATAAAGCACAAAGAACGTTCAAATTGCGTTTATCGTACATGCTAACTTTTCTCCCAACTCACGAAATAACATTTCAGAGCAAAATTATGAATAATTACTTCGGAACTCAGCCGGCCTCCTTTTCACGGATGGCTGATCATAGTTTCTCGCTCGCAGACGCTCGTCGCAATCCCTCAAAACGTGGCGAGACAAAGCAGAAATTGTTAAATCAATCTGATCAGTCTCCGGTCGTGAAAGGGTGAATGTTTTATGGCCTGATGATCTTTAGAATTATCAAGATGATGTCGGCATTCAGTTTTCTCGTGTAAATTTGAACTGCAGCTGAAAATTGGAAAGCATCCTTTTCACGGATGGCTGATTATGTCGATCGAAATCCGTCAAAAGGCTGGCACACCGCCGCGCAAACAAAACCGCGGGAATTATAAGTGTCTCGACAGCGAATTCCACAGGACGGCTCAGGGCCTCTTCATATGAGCCCGGTTACCGAGATCTCGGTCTTTGTAACCGGGATCTTGGTTAACGATTGGAAAAAACTTTTGCATCACGGACACTTTATCTCGGTTACCCGGGCTGAAATTTCCCATATGAACACACGACCGGACTGGCTCGGTTGAGCCAGCCCGGTCAACCGGCATATGAAGAGGCCCTCAGTTTCATGCTGGATGTGATTTCTCAAGCTAGTGGCCGCTTCTATGCTTGTCCAAGAAAAATGACAAGCACAAGTAATTTCAGAGCAGTGAGTTCTTATTTCGAAGTGAAATTATCGGAAAGATCTGGCTCCGTGTTAAAGGCAGCGGAGGCGATTATTCGCGAGTACAGCGACAACAGCAAAGTTTGCATGCTTCAAGGTGAATAAGCGCTTCTGATGCAATGCAGGGAACATAAACAAATGCTAGCACCTTAGCGAGTAAAAACAAGAATGTGGAGCCGCGAAATGTGAAACTTAAAAGAGAAACGCTCATTCCGAGGGGAATAACAAAAGTTTTTTTATTATTCGCTTTGACCTTATGAACACGCAACTTTTGAAACGCTCTCCAAAGTGGAGATTTTGTAAACGCAATTTTATAGTGTGGACGGGCAAAAACGGGATTTTTCCAAAACCTGTCGTGACTCCCATATAAAAATCACAATTTTGAACTGAAATAGCGGCAGTTCGCAACATTTTGGTTTGTGAATAGCACCCCTCACACACTGCCTGGCGATGCACATTTCCGGAACTACCAAAACATTTTGGATTCTCTTGAAAATTGATCTGGACATGTTTTGTACACATTTCTTGTGAAACCATTCTTTACAGCCGCCACACTCTGCACACCAAAGTTCGGGATTCCTAGCGTCACTTTTTCCACGGTATCCTGCACTTGCAGATGAGAGGCACTTTGTGTGCAAAATCGTAAGGCTTGTGGGATGTGACTTAATTTACATAATCAGAATACTGTACAATGTGCTAGTAAGCTGAAGCCACAGAATAGGGCACAAAGGTCACGGTGGTAGCGGGCATTACCCCTTGATCTACCAAAAAGAAAAAAAAAAGAAAGTGTGAGCCCAAGTAATAGCAGCCATGGACAGACTTTCTGAGTGCTGTACCTCAGGCTGGTTTTTGGCAAGTGGGAACGGCTGGAAATGTTCATCTTTGATGTAGTTCAGCAAATGCGGTCTGAATGCCGACATCATCTTGATAATTCTAAAGATCATCAGGCCGTAAAACATTCACCCGTTCACGACCGGAGACTGATCAGATTGATTAACATTTCTGCTTTGTCTCGCCACGTTTTGAGGGATTGCGACGAGCGTCTGCGAGCGAGAAACTATGATCAGCCATCCGTGAAAAGGAGGCCGGCTGAGTTCCGAAGTAATTATTCAAAATTTTGCTCTGAAATGTTATTTCGTGAGTTGGGAGAAAATGGTTAGCATGTACGATAAACGCAATTTGAACGTTCTTTGTGCTTTATATTGCATATTTCCTGTCTCGATACGAAAATCATTCCGATGCATTGTTCGTACTCGGGTTTCAATGTTCGGAAAAACCCGCTGACGTCACCTCATTTTGAGGGATTGCGAAGCGCGCGCACCAATTTGGTCAGAGCTGTTTTCTTCCTTTTTCTTTATTTCTCTTGTTCTGGTAAGTCTACACTTGTTTCATAGAATCTTTATAATTTTATCTTCAGTACTGGGTTAACTCATGCCTACGAAAATTTGTCTAGAAGACTGTTTTTAAGTGTTTGTGTCGCTCTAAATTTCAAGGCATTTCTTCCGGTTTTGGCAGATTTCTGATCTAAAATGGTACTGTGAGAATTGCTCGTGGTTCGAGATATACATTGTACATGTGATGACACATTGTAGTAAATGAAAAATTAGGAGTTTTTGTCTGACATGATTCAATACTTCTTTTACAGTTTTTACAGTATATATAGTTACCTTCTTGGTCGTCGTAAAACTGCTATAAATTAAAAACATAGAACTCGACCAGGACCAATGCATGCCATACATGTAAATAATAATACGGCCAATTGTTTATCGTTGCCTCATGTTACGAATTTTATAAGTAGCTGGATATTCGGAGCCTTTGCAGCGTCTATGTTATGGGTTAATATTTTTACCACTTTATTCCAGTTCTTGGTGACAAAGTTGCCCAGAAGATTTATGAAGAGATTCACGGAATTGCACCCTGTGTTATTCTGACAAATGCAACCCACCAAATTGGGTGTAGATGTGAGTAAAAAGCGGTGAATTTACTATACTTCACTATAAAATAAGAAATGATATGTATTTAATATGTAGTTTACAATATGCTTAGTTCAACCTACTCTTTATAGGAATGTTAGTTCTGTTGTTGTTGCTGTTAGGTTTATATTCAATTTAATTTAATTTAATTTAATTTGCTATTTGTAATTGTAACATTGTATTTGCTGAGTGCATCACCTCTGCGATGAAACACTTAATTCATCTGTTGACCCCAAGCCATTTAAGCCACTGGCTTTGGCCTTACTTCTTCATGTAAATCTTTGTGTGTCATCCAATGAATAAATGAATGAATGAATTTTCACTTGACTTGCATAAATTACTGAAACTCTGAAACATCACTTCCTTCTTACAGGGTTCTTAGTAAAACATTAGAGCTCTACATGATGTGATTGCTGTAGTATGACTGTTTTATCAAATTAGATACTCGGGCTGTAAACCCGAGTAATAATCATATGGTAAAACAAAACAATTCTTGTACACAACATATTTGTAATTGAATATTTTTCACCACTTCCTTGAAGATCTTGATGCCAGGCATCTTTCACACTGTAACACAAAAAGATAATTTACAAATCTCTACAAGAACAGAAGGACAAATATTCCTAATATCAAAGTCTTATTTTGCAATGATAATGCATGCATTGTTGCACATTTTGAGCTATAAGAAGGCAACCAAGGATACATGATCATCTTACAAAGTCAAACTAGAAAATCTAAACAGAGTGAAATAGTGCTTTTAGTACAGACTTTTTGTGTGCATTACTCAAATTTACAGATGAAATACCTCTTAATATCATTGTCAAGTTGTTTTCTAATTTGTACATGTAGGCTCTGAGGTAGATACTAACTGTAATCCTCTGTATGCAATACCAATGTTAATCTGCTGAGAATTCAAGTACCATAGCAATAATAATGGGTTGCCAAACTCAAGACTAAATTTATTGGCTTGGCTAGAGGGCCCTCCTCGTACTTTTAGCTCCAAGAGTTAATTTAAATTGTAGCTATGCCTGTATTTCAGTGAGTGATCATTGGTCAGTTGTTTTTAAATCTTTTTACAGCGAACAGATACGGTCATGTGGGTGTGGTGCATTTTGTCAGAGATAGAGATGATGTGGACTGGCTTCTTTCCAAAGGAAAACATGGTCAAAGGAAAACATGCCCCTTACATTCCAGTATTTACATCAGATTCATTTAAAATGTGAGTAATTTTTTCTTGTCAAACTATAAAATAATATTGAATGTGTGAAAAGAAGACCATCTTACAGTACTGCAATGAACACCTATGAACATTACATTACATTACATTACATTACACATATAAAATTAACCCTAACATTAAAATTACCCACCAAATCCATCATTTGGGCAGGTCTGTTCTGGCGAGAAATATCCTGCATGGCAAAAAAACAATACACAATGACCATGGTGGTACTGTATGTGAGTTTTACTTCACTGTTTTATATTTATTCAGCATTTTTCATGTGTGATCCCATGTCATGATGTCAGAAAGGAAATTAAGTCAATTTAGGGGTGGGGAAAGGGGGTAATATTTGACTTAAGGTGCTTATTGGAGATGGGGCACTTATTGAAAGCAGCTGGGCCCTTATTAGAATCATTAAATTGTATCATGATTGAGGTTGGTAACTACTAGGAGTGTAAGAGAAAAATCCACAGGGCAAAATGCTGTAAGTTGCTTTACATTGAATCAGTCTGTATCATTATTTATTGTAAAATCGTAAGGCTTGTGGGATGTGGCTTAATTTACATAATCAGAATACTGCACAATGTGCTGGTAAGCTGAAGCCACAGAATAGGGCACAATGGTAGCGGGCATTACCCCTTCTTCAGCTTACCAGCACATTGTGCAGTATTCTCATTATTTATTGGCCTTGTTTTGTTCCAGAGAGTGGTTAAAAGCTCTAATAAAAGAGAAGAAAATCAATGGAGCTCTTGTAGTGCATGTCGGTGAATATGGTCAGGCTCCAAAAAGAGGTAAATCAGACAGAGGGGTCTTTGTGTCAGTTAACCTCATCGTTAATACTTTGATTTTGAGTCATATAGAAAAGGTTGGGACTATTTTTTGTAACTTTTTTGTGTATTGAAATGGTTAAAGTGTCAGTAAGTAGATGCACTGTATGTACCAGGTGTAAGTTTAGCATTGTACAGTTTTGTAAAAACAGTGTTATCCTGGTTCAAATTCCACTGCATATAACTTTACCAGATAGTACCTGTATTCTTCTTGTTGTCATGTTTGGTCTTATTTTGCAGGTTTCTATGACCACAGTAGTTCTGAATATGGGCATTGTGAACAGCTAAAGTGGAATAAAAAAGTAAGCTGTAAATTTAATAAAAAGTGTACTTTCATGTTGTTTCTGTACAGTTGTACAGTATTCTGGGGAGCTGTGTATTAGTTACAAACTGTTTTAAGAAAAAAAATCTCCCTCCCTCCCTCATGGATCTCACTATTTAGATTGATGTTTGTTTTATACAACAACTGCAGTGCGTTAATGTATACTTTGTCTTTAGGGAACTGGAATGTCATTCCTGTACTTTGATATTCCAATATTTGCCATGTACAATTTGACAGAAGTCAATCATCTTCTTCATAAGGTGAGAGCAGTGTTTGTCACATGACATACATGTATGCAGTGCTTGACATTAACGGTTGCTCGCTATGCCCGGGGCAACCAAAAATTTTGGTTGGGCAGGTAAATTCAGGGCCGGGCAACAAGAAATTATGAAACTTTCTATTGCTTGAAGTAGTGCTACAGTCCACAGGGCAACCAACCTAAAACCTTAATGTTGTACTACTGTCAGTCATGGTGTTGTCACAGTATGATGGATTCTGGACTGTATTAGATTCTTTATATTGGCCTAATGTTTGTTTATTGCCCTAATGTTTCAGTGCTATGATATTTACAATAATCCCAAAAATGATACTCCTGAATATCCCCTGTGTGCTGTTGAACTTAAAGACTTCATGTTTGCTGCCAAAGATACCCCAACATGTATTAGAAAGTCCAACATGCCAAACCCCACATATTTTATTTCTCTGTGGAATTTTACTTTCCTTAGATTGGTGACGGGTTTTTCAGGATGAAAACAGAGAATATCAAATACTTTCTGGAGTTGAATCAAGTTGGCTTACTGGACAATAAAGCTCCAACAATTTGGGCTCACTCTGATCCAATATCCAGGAAAGCAAACAAGGAAACAGATGCAAATGTGAGTACAGAGGTCTATCTGTTTGTTTGGCTCCTTCATAAAGTTTTGTGTTGTGTGTGACATTACACCTTATTATATCTTAGATATTGTTGAAATACCAGGATTTTTCCAGTCTACATGCAATTTTTGAAGACTTCAAGTTCTGACAGGAAATAAAGGCTGTGAGATGTTCTAAATATTTCATTGATATCTATTTATAGTAAACAGAACATTACTGAATTTTATCTTCTCGTGTTGATAATATATCTCACTTGTGCGCCACATGGTCACGTAATACCCTGTATGTATATGTTACACTTGGATGTTGACCCAGGTATTCAGAACTCCCGCTATCTCAGATTAGTATATACCACACAAGTGAATAGTGCTTTTTGCACGCTCTGATTGGCTCCTCAATCTCGGAATATCAAGTACTATTCACCTCCACTTTGGCGAATAATTGTTAATTATTTTCCATTAAGAGTTCAAGATAGAGTATAACTGATAGTTGCTAACTGATTACTGATTTATTGTCACCGTACGTATTACAAGATAATAGTGATAATAACACTAGTCAGTGGTAAATAAGTCCGCAGGAAAATCTATTTGCTATTTAAACGTGACGAGGAGGCCAAAGAAGCTTGGAGTTTAGAGTAGTTTAGAGTAGTTTTTGAATTTGAGTTGTTGACCAAACAAGGGACACCTCCAATGTAGTTTGGATAACTTTATTTCGTATTAACCGTTTTGTCCCACAACTCTGAGATCGACTTTGTCACTAAGGCGTACTCCAGAAGATACTTATTCGAAAACACTGTATAAACAGCGGAGTGAAAAGAAACTCTTCATTTGCTTTTGAATTTTAATTCATGAATCCTGCTCAGTCAATGTCCACTCTGTCGTGCGAACTGCCGAGCTACAAGATCTAATTTTGTCAAGTCCACATACACGGTCCGTAAATTATAAACTGAATATTTCAAATTACAGTGAAACTCCCGATATAACGAACCGAAGTTAGTGTAAGATGTATGGAACAAAACCCAGGTATAAGACAATCCAGAAGTCCAAACTTCAATCTACCCCAATATAATCACGCGACTGAAGATGGCAATGCCAGACAGATCAACAGAGATGGAAAATCCATTTTTTATTTTGTTATGAGGGCTAAGAAATATTGTTACGCACACACACAGACACACGGATGTATACCGTATTTATTATATAGAAATAGAATCCAACTGGACCTTCATTGCTTGTGACGTCACAAGCTTTAAAATGCAACGATTTTTTTTTTTTTTTTTTTTTTCTGGGTTAGAAATCTGCATGCGGTGATTGGTTCATATTATCATGTGATTTGTGATGACGTTGTGATCAAGTGACTTGGCGGGCGAGCAGTTTCGCCATTTTGAAGACAGCAAGTTGCTTGCCTTAGTTGGCTCTGTGGATTATTTTATGGACCGCTCATCTTACTTACAAACGCATACGCCGGCTGCGGTAGACCCATACTAAATTTCATTGAGCGGTTTTGGCTTGGGTAGGTCCGTTCAGCCTCAAAAGCCATATTGAAAGCCATGAAAGCAAATGCAATGAACTTATCAATGAACTGCATAACTATGCACAACTGTACAGAAATGTACGAAGAATCTGACATCCAGAACCTTGAGAACTTGAAGGAACAAGCTGAACGAAGCCGCTCGACATACAAAGACGAGAACCTGTGTAAAGACGGCGATTCTTGACAAGCGCTTGATAGCGGATTATATGGAACTGTTTAGTATGAGGGTGAACTTGAAGGTACTTTGTATTCTTTTACTTTGTATTATTCTTGCTGATACAAGTAAAGCGTCAGAAAATCTGACTTTTGTTTGGGATCAAAATTTCACTCTGTTGCGACATTTTGGCTCGGTGCCATGAAGGTCAAACAATCAGTGGAACAGATGGCGTTGTTATTTGAAAAT
This sequence comes from Plumapathes pennacea, assembly GCA_964036295.1. Taxonomy (NCBI): domain Eukaryota; kingdom Metazoa; phylum Cnidaria; class Anthozoa; order Antipatharia; family Myriopathidae; genus Plumapathes; species Plumapathes pennacea. The sequence goes on along the minus strand of OZ038466.1, from coordinate 8,038,275 downwards.
TGGGAAATGGCTGAGGAAAAAGTGACCGTTGGTAGATCTCGCTTCGCTCAGTTTTATTGTATTCCCACAAATGTTTATGTGAAAGAAAACCGAAGTCCTGCAAGACGAAGTCGTGAGCCAAGCCACGTACCCTTGAATAACCTTTCACGCATTTTGAACAAGAGTAGAAAAAGCAGGCGACTAATACAAGAATACATTTCAAAGAATGTCCCAAAGTCGTCAAAAGTCCATGGTTATACCCGAGCTTACGTACTTCACAATGCTAATGCGTTCCGAGAACGTGCATGTAAACAACATGTAACAATAAAAAGCAACAGATGGAAATGGAAAGAGAAAATTAGGATCAATAAACCATCGCTGCGAGAAAGCTAGAAGCTCAAAAAGAAGATTGCCAAAAGTAACCGAGGTGCTTAAAGATACGTTTGCATTTTAAAATGTGTTAAAAAACAGGCATTGCAAGATCAGACGTATTCAGAGATCAAAATCACAGAACCAAGTACAATGGGTTTTCTCTGTCAAGGGATATAGAAAAAAATTCCGGTCCTTCAGTTGTTGATCCAAACAAAACGATCATCGGTTGGCTTTCTGGATGCACGGAAGCCATACTTTAAGAGCGATTTTGGCTTGCATTGTTTTTAAGCGTCGGAAGACTTGAAAATAGCCGTACACAAATGCTTGATGTGTTACCAGCGGGACCCCCGTAAAGTACGAAGGGTTGTGTTTTGCAAATGCTCGATTATAGATACCGCTTCAACCAATGTATCTGTGTTCTGAGCAATATTTGTGTGAAAGAACATCGAATAAGTAGTAGAAGACGAGTCGAAACTTGATAGAACTTGAACTTTTCCCTGCGGGCAGAGCGTCTCCCTTTGTCGGAAACTCTGCGGCTTTGTGTAACGCGCGGCGTATACGAACAGTCGGCGTTTAACTTCGTTTTGCGTGCAGTAAAGGTTCTTTGTTTATTGTCTGAGGATATTGAATTACTAATAGGTTTGAGGCAAATATCACGCGAGATTAAGATACAAGATCTGTCAATGAAATGTCACGAGCATAATATCATAGAACGGGGAATCCCGAATCATCAGCTAATTAGCTTTCACTCACGCCGCTTTAACAAAAGCAGGAAAGACCGGCAGGCGATTACATCGAGAATATTTGTCACTGAATACCTCGAAGTCTTCAAAAGCTCAAGGTTGATATCCGACTATCCGAGCCGTAATGTTCGCTCCACAAGCCCGTGATGCACGCCTTTGTTGTCACGGTATTCAAACGTCTGCAGCTTCCGATAGAGATTAATTTCGTATCGACCCAGAATTTTGCGTTAAAGCTTAATGCATAGCAGTCTTGAACATATTAGTAATCAGACTTGTACATGTAGGATGAGTAACGTCTGAGATGGCTTTTTCATACGAAGTAATTTCATCATGGGAAGTGTCATGTTTTAATGTGCTACAGAGTTAAGTCTGAAAGCTTTCAATTACAGCTACTTGAACATGATGCACACGCTGGGAAGATGAGATAAGGCTATTACGCTGTCTTACAGCTACTTAAGATGTCGGGTATTCCCCAGTCAATCCCATTACAAAATGACAACACAGTTCCTCCACAAAACATGTCAGCTTGAAAATTCACTCAACAAGGTTGCCAGGTTGTATAGCAAGCGTCACACAAGTACTGTCACGTGCATCGGAAAGCAATGAAAACTGGGTTGTTGCAAACAAAGAATATTCCTACGGGGCCTTCGATAATTGTTTTCTTTCAATTATTATAATACACTTTTTCGTGAATATCTGTTTGACCGAAATTAGAAGAAAAGAGGGCAAGAAAAATAAAGGGAGCTCTTGGATCCGTCATGTGCAAAAACTGACTCGGCTATAATATCTTTTGCATATAAACGCACGACAAAAGTTCCTCTCCCGGGACCCCGCGTGTCTCTATTCATTGTACTAATGACGTCACAAGCGCACTGGCCACGGGCCTGTCTTGTTTTAGATAATTTACGGTTTTCTTCGTGATGTAGTAAAGACGTAAAAATTAGTCTACTTTTGCAGCGCATCAGTTCAACTCTTCTTCTATTTGACCCGCGCCCCCGACGTTTTGCAGCCACACAAATCTTTGAAAACCGAAAGTTCTCCACCGCAGAAAGATAAGAATGACAGGTCTTGAAATTTAAACCGTAAAACAACATGCGATTGTCAGATGGGAAACGTTTATCTGTTGAGTCGCTTCTTAATGCCGCGGTCACACGCGCGCTAGAAGCTGTGCTTTAGCGTGCTTTCTTGTGACGCGCACTTGCTAGAATTTGACATCAGCACTCCTCGGTCACACACGACATTTGCCGGCTTGCTTGGGCGGTGGTGTTGCCATATGTGTTCAAGTGTGTTCCGATCAAATACACACAAGCTCTGATTACGGTATAGTCTCCTCGCGGCCGTTTCTTAGGGTCGCCCAGTCTCCCCACTTCGGTTGGTGAGGATACTGGGCGACCCTTAGAACGGCTGCGAGGAGACTACTTACGGTATACAATTAACGATGGATCCGAACAGTCTCATTCTCTTGATGTATATATCTGCCGAATACGATATGCGAGGAGATGCAGGATTGTCAATCGCAGGAGGAGAAGATTGGCTAATGGACAGGTCCTCCAACGACAATGGCTAGCCGCTGCTGCAAGCCACAACATTCACGCTCATGAACATGTCACGTGCAGCCGAAAGAGCGCGAAATTTGTTATAGAAGGATCGAAAATAAAAGTAGAGCTACGACACTTAAAAGCGGGGATGAGCAACTGCGACCTTTGCGACAAGAGTTCACTATACTGCATTCGGAGCTCTCCAAGAAATACACTTCCACTGGCCGAAAAAGTTAAACCGATTAATTATGAGTGCGTAGCACAGCTCTAGCGTACTACAGGGCGCGCTAGAGTTGTGCTGTGGTATCTTTGTTCTTTTGCTTTTTGGGCATTGGATCTCAAGCAAGCAGACGGTGTCGCTCTGGGCCGGTCACACGGCGACCGTGCTAGGAATGTGTTAATGCCCAAAAAAATGCTCAAGCAAGCACGGTTCTAGCACTCGTGTGACCGCGGCATTAATCGACCGGAAAAATAAACACTAGCCGACCATTATTCAGTAGATCAAAGTCAAGCTTGCCCCATTTTATGTCAAGTGAAGCTGTAAAACAGGTTGTGATTACTGTAACAGCAGGTGTTGTCTTCAATTTTCTGTCGTGTATGTCACATATTTTAACAGCCCTTTGTTTTGAACACTTGCTACCCAACCTTTTTTTAACAAAAACTTGTTCTATTCATATATAAAGCCCTTTTAGTTCTGATCCTTTTGATAAGTTGTAAATCTTTGACCCATCGCTTTTCACCCAGACAGCAGTGTTAGCAAGCAACTTGAAATACGGTATTTGAGTCCGTAATTTAGGGCGATGTTCATAAAAAAAATTAAAAATAAAAAAAAAATCATTTTCATGGATCTTTTAGCAGTCTGATCCCAGAAGTTTTCTTCCGTAGACTATGGTGTTAGCAGAGTCAACATGAATTATTTAAGTAGAGAACTGAATACAGACACGCTGAAACACATCATGCCCAAAATAGCGCCAGCGCCAGCTGGTTTACACATTCCTGCTATTCAAGCTATCGAATTGACATTCCTGCACGAACGCAAGTGGAAACTGACACTGCCCAGCTAGCATGATTAACTTGTTGTTCCTGTTTACAGATTCCACTAGTGCATTAAAATCAAGTACACTACACTACACTCTGCAGCTGGTACGGTGCAGTTCCAAGATTTAAAGGTAAGATAAACTCTTGAAATCTGTGGACGAAGAGGCCGTTGAAGTTCGGATTCCCAGGTACAGCTTTTTTTTCTATTAAGCCTTGACAGCGTGGCAGAAGTGAAAAGTTCTGATGTTGGGACACAAGCATATGCACCATCTGTAGTGTCTACACCTAACTTCTGTCCTTTCTCAGCCGCCGTAGTTTGGATAATAACTTCATTTCGTTAGCCGTTTTGCCTAACAACTCTAAGATCTATTTTGATTTTGTGTCCAACTGGCTGTACTCCAGAAGACACGTATTCGAAAACACTGTAATAGTGTGGTGAAAAGAAACTCTTCGTTTGCTTCTCTTAATTCATGAATCCTATTCAGTGAATGTCTGTCTTGCGAACTGCTGAACTCCTCGTGCACGGTAAATTATAGATTGAGAACTTCAAATTACAGTGGAGCCCCGATATGACGAACCTCTATTTAACTAAATTCCCGATATAACGAACGATATATTACTCTCCAACCAAAGTTACAGTAAAAATGTATAGAACAAAACCCCGGTATAACACAATCCAGAAGTCCAAACTTAAAATCTACCCCGATATAACGAATAAATTTTATCACGCGACTGAAGATAGCAATGCCAGACAGATCAACAGAGGCTGAAAATCCATTTCTTACTTTTTTTATGAGAAGGCAACGAACGAGCGCCGCGCGAGTGAGTAAAAATATCGTTTTTACCACGAGAAAATAAAGAAACTCTGTTACGCGCAAATTATTGAGGTTTTTTAAAAATGCGTAAAAGCACAATAACGTCTTAGTCTCCTGTCGTGAATAATGTCAAAGATTTGTACAGCCCTTTGTTTTAAACATTTGCCATCCAACTGCTTTAACAAAAGTTGTTCTATTCATATATGAAGCCCTTTTAGTCCTGGTCCTTTTCATAATGTCAAGGGACAATTCGGAACAATTGGAAGTTTATTATAAAGAATAATATTTCGGCTATCCTGGAGCGAACTTGTATTGGCAAACGGAAGGACTCACATTTGACCTTCGGACTTAGGTTTGCAGTAGCCTTTAGGAACATAGTTCATAAATGAGGTCAGCGAAGCATTTGCGTGTGCAGCACAAACCGCAGGAAAGGCATGGCGCCAGGTTTGCTACGAATGTGCCTGTCGGTAAGCTTTACCTGCACGATTTGAGCTAAGCTGCCAAGTGGTTGCACGGCATCGTGATGCACAGACACCTTTGGAGTCTTTGTAGTCGCCTATGCCGTGGAAATTCCGTCCATTCCTTTCCGGTCTAATCTCATTTAGTTTTGCTATCCAATTTAGTTGTCTACCCAAACGGAAATTTGTAATTGCTGTACGTGCTCCCTGCGGATACTTAAACCGCTGGTTTGTAGAGTTGAATGCAGTGGAGCTAGAGTTGTGACTTGGAGCTCGAGCTCTCCGTTAGTCTCGAAGCTCTAGAGCTCAGCAGTTTCACGAATAAAGAAGTCCAGAAGCGAGTCCCCTAAAATCTGCTCCGTAACAATAATTTGTGAATCTTCGAACCTTTTTGACCTCGCTTTTCACCCAGACAGCAGTGTTAGCAAGCAACTTGAAATAGGGTATTTGAGTCCGTAATTTAGGGCGATGTTCATAAAAATAAATAAATAAATAAATGAATAAAAAAATCATTTTCATGGATCTTTTAGCAGTCTGATCCCAGAAGTTTTCTTCCATAGACTATGGCGTTAGCAGAGTCAACATGAATTATTTAAGTAGAGAACTGAATACAGACACGCCGAAACACATCATGCCCAAAATAGCGCCAGCGCCAGCTGGTTTACACATTCCTGCTATTCAAGCTATCGAATTGACATTCCTGCACGAACGCAAGTGGAAACTGACACTGCCCAGCTAGCATGATTAACTTGTTGTTCCTGTTTACAGATTCCAGTGCATTAAAATCAAGTACACTACACTCTGCAGCTGGTACGGTGCAGTTCCAAGATTTAAAGGTAAGATAAACTCTTGAAATCTGTGGACGGAGAGGCCGTTGAAGTTCGGATTCCCAGGTACAGCTTTTTTTTCTATTAAGCCTTGGCAGCGTGGCAGAAGTGAAAAGTTCTGATGTTGGGACACAAGCATATGCACCATCTGTAGTGTCTACACCTAACTTCTGTCCTTTCTCAGCCGCCGTAGTTTGGATAATAACTTCATTTCGTTAGCCGTTTTGCCTAACAACTCTAAGATCTATTTTGATTTTGTGTCCAACTGGCTGTACTCCAGAAGACACGTATTCGAAAACACTGTAATAGTGTGGTGAAAAGAAACTCTTCGTTTGCTTCTCTTAATTCATGAATCCTATTCAGTGAATGTCTGTCTTGCGAACTGCTGAATTCCTCGTGCACGGTAAATTATAGATTGAGAACTTCAAATTACAGTGGAGCCCCGATATGACGAACCTCTATTTAACTAAATTCCCGATATAACGAACGATATATTACTCTCCAACCAAAGTTACAGTAAAAATGTATAGAACAAAACCCCGGTATAACACAATCCAGAAGTCCAAACTTAAAATCTACCCCGATATAACGAATAAATTTTATCACGCGACTGAAGATAGCAATGCCAGACAGATCAACAGAGGCTGAAAATCCATTTCTTACTTTTTTTATGAGAAGGCAACGAACGAGCGCCGCGCGAGTGAGTAAAAATATCGTTTTTACCACGAGAAAATAAACTCTGTTACGCGCAAATTATTGAGGTTTTTTAAAAATCTTCGAACCTTTTGACCTCGCTTTCCACCCAGACAGCAGTGTCAGCACGCAACTTATAATACGGTATTTGAGTCTGTGATATGTGCGATATTCATAAAGAAAAACATTTCATGGATCTTGTAGCAGCTTGGCTCAGACGTTTTTTTCCGTAGACTCTGGTGTTGTAAAAGCTGCCTGGGACTAAAGTAAATTTACAGACACGCCGAAACATATCAAATATAGCGCCAGCTAGCATGATTGACATTGTTCCTGTTTACAGATTCCTGCTTGTTCTTGTTACAGATAGCAGCGCATGAAAACAAGTACTGTTCTTCTTTGTAGCTGGTGCAGTGCAGTTCCAAGATTTAAAGGTAAGATGGGAACTCTTGTCAAAGTCTCTGAGTGGGGAGAAGTTCGTAGTCGAAGGTACAATTTATAGGCCTTACCATAATTGACTAAAAAGTTCTGACTTCGATCAGTGTTGGGTCAGAAAAATAAGATATTAAGCAGTTTCTATGGTGTCTGCACCTAACCTCTGGACCCTTTGTAAGCTTGTTGTTTGGGGTGAACTCTCTGAGAGTGATATTGTGTCTTATTAATCTGCCTGTGCTCCACGAAATACTTATATTCGGGAACGCCATAATAACGGAGAAAAGAAACTGAACTTTTCGGTTGCCTCTCAGTTTTAATTTGTGAATTCTGCAGTAAAATAAACGTATCCACTGTGTTATTTTACAAGATCTGATTTTATCAGGTTCCACGGTAAATTATAATTTTACAATTTCAGATTAGTCTCCAGTTTTGTTCGCCAGGCCGATCGGCAACGCATGACTGTTTGCTTGAAACATTGTTACATCTTTTCAGAACTCCAGACAGCGATATTCGTTTCATTTCAAAGATAAGACATTTTGATTTCTGAATTGATGAACATTATAGTCTGTGCTGTTGATGTGAAGTTGAACAGTTTTATGATCATGCCACTGTAGTGCAGTTTGGTTTAACAATAAAAACTCAGTATAAAGGATAAACTTGTCATTTGGAGGATTTCCACTTCCTTGAGCCTCCTGGAGTTAAAACACACTACAAAACAAGTCAAAACACCCGAGAAGTAAAATACTTTTCACAGAAATTTATATCACGCACATTATTTGGCAAGCACAGTGTCCGCCGACTGTCTGTCGGATTTGTGTTAAATTCTAAAGCAGTTTCTTTGAAGCCGGTAAATGTTTTACGCTTTAGCTTAATACTTTAATAAAAACATGTGAGAAACTGGTGAGGTGATAACTATCTAAACACAGACTTTTCCTATACTTGTAATAATGGAAACAAATCCACTACAGTACAGCTGGCCGACATGTGAAAAATATTGTGAGGACCAGCAGAAGACCTTTGTAACTGCTCAGTTTACGCTGTAGGTAAACACGCAACTCCAGATTCTCTCCATCTTGTTTCGTGCACTTTTTGTTGAAAAATGTCCGGTATTATTATGGTCAATTCAATCAGGCTCATCCACATCAGGGTTCTATCAACTGTTATGAACCCAGCATGATAGCATCTAGTTAATGTTTTAGGAATAAAATTACATTCGCGGGGCATTCCTTACGTGGGAAGGACAAGAGGCAGGGTTGAGAGGCCTAGTGAATCGCTTGTGTAGAGTGGTATAATCGATTGAGGGTAAGCTATTGCTATTGCAGTTAATCCGCGAGATTTATTTGGGCCGATTTCGCGTGTACGTTCTGGCCACATGTTTGACCTTTGTAGGACCTCCCCGAAAATCACCTAGGTGAGCGGAGCTTCCTACCAAAATATTATTATTGCTCGTGCGAAGCCGACGAGCTTAGGATTGGAGACCGTGTCTTCATCTTCGTCGTTTTATTTTTATTATTTTTATTATTTTCTTTCTGAGTTACGAATCAGCACACCGTGATTGGTTCACATTGCCACGTTATATGCGATGATGTAAGGTGACTTCGCGAACAATTTGAGATGTGGGCGCCGCGATTGAATTGTAGGTTAATACAATTTGCGTGTAAAGTTAGCTATATCCCATCCAAACTCAACACCGTTTGGCTCTGTGGAATATGCACGGGTAAACTGGATTTTGGCTGGCGTTCATAAGTTCATCGTCATAAGCGTAAACAAATGTTTGATGGATTCGATTATATTTAATGGACATCGCTACGGGATTGCAAATAACTCTGTCGCCGCTAATTATTTAGCCCCGACGAACTTTCTGTGGCGACACGAAGATACCAGGCCAAAAACGGACACCAGAGCCATGACGCACAATAATGAAGATTGAGCCCCGGTATTTCCGGTATTTCCGGAGTGTTGTAACGCATTAATTCTTTATAATAACAGCATCAAAGAACAGATTTCCCGCAATCACACACACTGAATACTCATGATAAAATGGCTCCAGAGAAACTCAATTCAGCCCCCCACAATTCCCAACCCACCCCCTCTCAAACACACACACACACACACACACACAATGCAACCATTTTTGCTGTTTTTTGCTTAGTGATTTTGTCCACCTCTTCAGCAAGGCAATGCATAACGAAAAAAAAAAACAATGTCTGAAACGGTCGAAAACTCGACAGGAGACTACATACCAAACTTGAAACCGAAACGGCTGTAACAATTTCCTATTTGTGACAGAGTAATAGGAGATTATAAAACTGTAATCCATAGTCTCTTGTTCATACAATAAAAGCCGCAGTCGGCAATTAGCCTTGACTTCGCTAAACAACTCGAGTGTGGCCAGTGAATTGCTCGTTACTTGTGTGTAAAAGTTAACTGCATTTAATCCAAACTCAACGCCGTTTGGCTTTGTGGAACATGCACGGATAAACTGGATTTTAGGGGCGAAGCTTTAGAATAGCCGTAGACAAATGTTTGATGGATACCGCTGCGGGATTGCAAATATCTCTGTCGCCGCTAAGTATTTAGTCCCGACGAAACTTTCTGTGGCGACACGAAATACATCTGGGAAGATAACAGGCCGAAAACGGAAACCAAAGCTACGATGAGGTTTAGTCGTAAAACAATGGCGATTTATGCTTTACTCTGTACATGACATCTGTTGGCTCATAAAATTTTTCTGCTTATCGCACAATGCCTGTTGAAATGTTTCTTCCATTGGATTATGTAGCCTTTGTTTTGCAGTGGTCACTGTATAGCAATGAAAAATACGCCGAAATAGTCCTGAGCATTGTGTTTGCAGTCTGCAAATGGACTGAACACGCTGTGAACAAAACCGCAATATTATTGTAAACAAATATCGCGTTACATTCCTCGCTTTCAATCTTATATTCGATACAGAGCACGAATACTCGAAAGCCTGATAAAAGAAACGCATTCAGTTAATAAAAGAAACAGATAGGTATTGAAGCGAAGGCTGGATTAATCGTGGCCTCTGATCAGAAATAAGTGTTCGAAATCGACTGTGCATAAAAAGAATGTCACGCATTTCTCAGCTTCTCTTGCCGGCTGACCCTTTGTTTAGCTCCTAAGCTCAAAATGCAGAGTCGCTCAACCTTTAAGAAGCAAGTGTATGAGTGTTGTAATTATTATTATTATTATTATTATTATTATTATTATTATTATTATTATTATTATTATTATTATTATTATTATTATTATTATTATTATTATTATTATTATTATTATTATTATTATTATTATTATTATTATTATTATTATTATTATTATTATTATTATTATTATTATTATTATTATTATTATTATTATTATTATTATTATTATTATTATTATTATTATTATTATTATTATTATTATTATTATTATTATTATTATTATTATTATTATTATTATTATTATTATTATTATTATTATTATTATTATTATTATTATTATTATTATTATTATTATTATTATTATTATTATTATTATTATTATTATTATTATTATTATTATTATTATTATTATTATTATTATTATTATTATTATTATTATTATTTGGTTTTGTGGCCGGATCTTGCTCTATAATTGTTATATTGCCCGCATATTATATTATCTGATCACAACATGGTTACTTGTAAACTCGCGTAAGCCCAAAGGTTTATATAGTGCCATTACGAAAGATTGAGTAAATTTTCAAAGCTGATTGATGTTTGGACATTGCAGGCATCCGGAAGAATGATATCACTTACTTTATGGAATGTATTTTACTCATTGCGGCAAATGGAATGGTTCAAAGCTAAATTAAGCTTTGTTAGGAGAACACAAGACAAAACTCCGGGCAGACTCACACAGAAAGTTCGTTTGGGTTTTTGACCAATTACAGTGCGAAATATTTATTGATGATTGAAGTTTTTATCGAGAACTCTACTGGTGTTTTCAGTGGTGTTTTGAGGTTTTGAGTTGAACCGCAACCTTGTGCGAAAAAAAGAATCACCTTGGCTTTCAACCAGCTACTGTTATTGCGAAATACTATAATTTTGGATATATTTTTTTACGACTTTGGTTACTACCTGACCCGGCAGAATCTTAGTGCTGCAATGTTTTGAGGAAGTGTGTGTTTCGGCATGAATCTTAGTGAAGTGTAGTCAACTTCAGGTAAAATAGCTTGTAGCCGTCCAGTTTCAGCAGTTTTCTTGTCGTTGCGATCATCGTAACTCAATCAAAAAAGTAAGATCTCGCCTGTGCGAAGTAAAGATCTCGGCTTTAACCAGCTAAATTTCGACGAAATTTCAGCTTATTTTTATAGGATAAAAACGTTGTTAATTTTCAGTAATGGCCGGCGAAGGACGGTTACTTCAAAATTTGCGCAATAGTTCTGTGTATCAGTCTATTTGTTGAAGAAAAAAATGACAAACTTTGAAGAGACTCAAAAAATACAGCAAAACGGCCCCAACGCTCAGTGAATTCTTGATATCCGGCTTTCCCAAAGCAGCTCAGCAGGCTGGCGCTTGCCCCACGAGAGAAATTCTCACCGCAGGAGCGAGGCGTTTGCGTGCTGTTTTGCTTACACCTTTGTTCGCCGCAGTTAACTAGGATTAAAACAGCTTGGTTAGCAACGGGTTCTTACGGCTCAACCCGGCTGCGGCTCCTCATGGACGAATCTGTTCTGACTATGGATTCAATGGATTCAAAATCCCTTTTCGGATTTTAGTAAAGAAACGCAAAACCTGGATTCAAAAACCCGGTTTTGGATTTTCCCAAAGAAACGCACTCTATAAAATCGAATACGCGGTTCAGCGAAAGTGGAAGCCCCCGGAAACGGATGCGAACTTCTACATACCTAAAACTGAGCAAATTTTACAATGTGGCCTTGAGCCAGTTCTATTAAATACCCGCTCTCACAAAGTCACTAGGATGCTTTTTGTTGGAGTACCAAACTGCACAAGCAGAACACAATTTGCACTTGTAAAGAGGCTCTCGACTTTAAATATTTTCCGAACCAAACAAAATATCAAAAATCGGAGACATTTTTTCAGATCAACATATCTGAAGTACAAAAATACTATCGGCTCGGAAGTCCGACAAATCTGTGATGACTTGGAACTCGCCATTTGGGGCCATGTTAATTTGCATAATAATCCCTAAAACTCGGCGTACGCTTAAAGGTGGTGTTAAACGAGACGATTTTTAGCGACGATTTTTAATGCATGTTACACAAGACAACTTTTAGCGCAACATTGTTGCGGCAACGCATGTTACACGAGACAATTTTTCGCGGAACATCCAGTTAGCGCCCAGGCTCCTTCTCCAAAAACATGACAGCCTTTACCAAAAGCAGAACTTTGCGCAAATGTTGTAATTAATTGATAGTTTTGAAGATTACCAGGCGCGAACACGAAAAAGAATTGTTTGGACGAGAGAATGGATGAAGAGGAGAGAAGAAAAGGGGGTTTATCACCAGTTAGCCAGAGAATTAAACGTAAAAGATGAACTTTCGCTCGATATTTCGTGATGGCAAAAAAACAAGTTCGACGAGCTGGTCGGCCGAGTCGCCACATAAATACAGAGGTTTAACACAATAATGAGGGCGTCAATAAGTCCTGTGACGTCAGTGTTGCGCGAAAATCGACTGCGAGGGTGTTACACGAAGCAACTCCAACAAAATTCGAGCAACATTGTTGCATGCGTTTGAAGGCCATTCAAAAACTTTTAACATGTTGTCGCAACAAAGATTGCGCTAAAAATTGTCCGGCGCGCCATGTTACACTATGACGATTTTCCGCGCAACATTGTTGCGCTAAAAATCGTCGTTAAAAATTGTCTCGTGTAACATCACCTTTAAAGTTTGAGAACGTTGCTTGGCAGACTGTATGAATTAATTTGTCGTGCCGACCGTGAGAAATACGTACTTCGTCACACAATCGACTCTTTTTTCAACGCAAAAGTATAACACACATCATTCTTTTTCTCCTTCCTTTGCGTGAGCACTTGACTTCCAAGAAAAGATCGAGTCAACATTTCGGTAAAACAAAGGCTACTCTTGTTAGGAGTACCAAAGTAAAAGTCCCATCAATGGCAGAGCGAGGGGGTATCTGCGATTATCGTATTTCTAGTTTTTATTTGATCGATCCAAATCACATTTTACGCGAATTGTGTTACCCTGTTTGTCGAGTAACAGAAAGAATTAACATACTGTTTAGGACGAGCATCGATGCATGCGATAGTTGGTGTCAGTTTTTGAGGATGATTGTGTTTTGTGTACTTAAAAAGAATAAAAGGTCGTGTTAAATGGAAGCCGAGGAACGTCAACAGAGGAAATAGGACTTTAAGATACAGGACGCGAGAGGACGACGGCAACGTCGGTGAAATAATAAAACTAATCACAGAAGACAAAAGAAGCACGTGAATATCTGAAATTGACATGTTCTCGGGGTCGCCGTGCTCTCGCGTGTGATTTCAAATGCTTCTTTTTTACGTCGTTGTCAGGACGTGGACGACAGTTTTTTAACCGCTTCGGCGCATTTCTTTGCTAGAATGAACAGAATACCGAGTGTGGGCTCCCTTTGGAGAGGAGAGCCGTCAGAAAAAATGTTGTACTTCATATTTTCCGGTATGGAATACCGGCAGCCTCAATATTTTCCGGTACAGTACGATTTTTATCGGTAAAATACCGGCATATGCCGGTCTAGCGGAATCTCTGGTCAAGAGATCATCAGGTGATAGCCAGTGTACCTCGGAAAGGAACGTCACCGTTGATAACCGTGTTTCCGGTCAAGTGCTTTTTCCCGGAATGTGTGGAAATTATCTAATTGGTTCTTACGCTTATGCCATTATGTCATGTACGTGCCGGGGTTCCGATTGGTTGACAATTGCAGGGGGTTCCCAGGTCGAGCGAGCGCGGGCGAAAGATGTTACAGTAAAACTTTAATTTTCCATAGAAAATTCCAAATTGTGAAAATTAAGCTCTTACCTTTACCAATTAACTGGTGTACGAACCTTCTGAGACTTTACCATCCAGAATTGAACGTTATCAACGCGGCCGATGACAAAATGAAGTTTATTGAAGTTTATTGAAGTTAATGAAGTTGATAGGAAGGCAATATATATATATATATATATATATATTTTTTTTTTGTCGGTCGAGAATCAGCACACGGTGATTGGTTCAGATTATCGCGTGACATGCATTGACGTAATTGACTTCGTTAAACAACTCGAGTGTGGCCATGAATTGCGTGAATTTTACACTTGTGTGTAAAAATTAACTGCATTTAATCGAAACGCAACACCGTTTGGGTTTGTGCCGAACACGCACTGATAAACTGGATGTTAGGGAACGATTTTGGCTTGCGTTCTTCAGTTCACCGCGGAAGCTTTGAGAATAGCCGTAAACAGATGTTTGATGGATACCGCTGGGGGATTGCAAATATCTCTGTCGCCGCTAAATATTTAGTCCCGACGAAACTTTCTGTGGCGACACGAAATACTTCTGGGAAGAAAACAGGCCGAAAACGGAAACCAAAGCTACGATGAGCTTTAGCCGCAAAACAATGGTGATTTATGCTTCACTCTGTACATGACATCTGTTGTCTCATAAAATTCTTCTGTTTATCGTACATTGCCTGTTGAAATGTTTCTTTCATTCGATCATGTAGCCTTTGTTTCGCAATGGTCATTGTATACCAGAAATGGAAAATACACCGAAATAGTCCTGAGTATTAAGTTTACAGTCACAAATGGACTGAACACACTGTTAACAAAACCGCAATAATATTTTAAACATGTCTCGTGTTACATTCCTCGCTTTCAATTTTATATTTGTAAGCATGAATACTCGAAAGCCTGATAGAAGAAACGTATTCAGTTAATACAAGAAAACACACAAGTATTGAAGCGAAGGCTGGATTGATCGTGGCCTCTGATTAGAAATAAGAGTCGAAGTCGATTGTGCATAAGAAGAGATGTCAGAATTTCGCCCCGAAATTTTTACCGGTTCCAGCGAGCGCAGCGAGCTGACGTTCGGAGAGAGGTAAGATAACGCGCAACTAAACATATTTAGCCAGTTTTTAAGTTCAATCGTTGCCGAAGACCGCCGTTCGGCGAACGACCAAAATCCCCATACATTTCTTTATAATTGCCAAAGGTCATGTTCTTTCGTAATAACAAAGGTATCACATATCACTGTGTGACAGACAGACAGACCCCCGGAGCCTGGGCTGCCCTGTGTATATACTAGAAATGAAAAATACACCGAAATAGTCTTGAGCATTGAGTTTGCAGTCACAAATGGACTGAAGACGCTGTGAACAAAACCGAAATAATATTGTAAACAAGTCTCGTGTTGGGCTCGTGTTACATTCCTCGCTTTCAATTTTATATTTGTTACAAAGCACAAATACTCGAAAGTCTGATAGAAGTGAAACGCATTTAGTTAAAAAACAAGACAGACTAGTATTGAAGCGAAGGCTGGATTAATCGTGGCCTCTGATTAGAATTAAGTGTTCGAAGTCAAACTGTCAAAATCGATTCATAAAAAGACAAGTCACGCATTACTCAGATTTACTCGGTGGGTAACCGTTTTGCTTGTAAGCTCAAAATGCAGAGTCGCTCAACCTTTAAGAACCAAGTGTACGAGTGTTGTAATGATAAAATTTATAGTTTAATCAGGTTTCATTTAAGCAAGGTGTCAAAAGCCAAGTTCTCTATACTGTGTGATATATTTCTGGTGAGAAATTTGAAGTCTCCCGGAAGTTCCGCTCTTGTCCTTGCTTTCCATTTTAGTTTATTTTGCTCTCGACCCAACTAGCGCCGCGAGCTCACTGGCAACGCCAGTCTAGTTTACAACTTGAATACAACGGACAAAATATACGAAAACGAAACATTGTACTGGCAAGAAATCATTGCAATACGGAATATTTTGTTCGCTAAGCCAAGAGTAAAACAGCTAATCGTCTTTGATACTCGGAGGCAAATTATGGTAAAACTTTAAAGGAGCTGCGTGGCGAAGCGCTCGCCGCGAGCTATCAAATAGTCAGCAATTCAACTCGATTTTTTTCTAGTTATTCACTTCGCTGTCAGCGGAACAAAACCTGCAATTGACTATTGTGAGCACCCTTTGCGAATTCATGGTTTTAAAACAAACAAAGCAGTCGGACGACCGCAGTGTTTTGGAAGCGATTTGCTTATAACGAGGCTACAAAGCGGATTGCTTTGGAGGATCTTCGCACTTCGGTTCAGCAGAAAATAGTGACGTCTTTGGCAGAACAACTACCTGTTGGATCAGTACTGAGTAAGGATATATAAATACTGTTTGGCCAGCAGTTCCTGTGTTGCCGATGTCATTGAGTCATTGTGCCTTTCAAGTTCATCCAGCTCTTGAAATCTATTTCTTCGTGCGTATTTAATCCTGCCCAAATTTGGGTTAAAGTTCCTAATTTGGAAGTGTATTGTTGACACACGACTGACTGACGGACTGACGCAGTCTTGACTGCAATAAGGTCGGGCTTCGCACTTTGAGTGCGATGCCGACCTTAAAAACTGAAGCAGCGAACACGACAGTCCCAGAAAACGACAGCAAAACACCGCCACGCCATGCCAAACTTCGTCTGTTGTACGCCTCAGCTCCGGCTCTGATTGGATTACTTGCGCGGGCAAAATGTTCCGACGGGATTATCTTCACTTCTATTAGTGTTCCAATTTATCCATTGTTACGTTATCTTGCATTTGGAAACTCACACGATGACATAGTGGATATTGCAACTGCGTTGCAGTATCCACAAAAACATTTACAAGTGTATTTTACAAGTCGGACCAATTTCCCCACACATTAAAACACACTTTAATTCAATAACATGGCCAAATACTGCTGCGGTTTTACACTGGGGAACTGTGTCTGTAATATTGTGCAGACTTTGCTAGATTAGAGTCCGTTTAGTAGTGTAGTGAGAACCACTAAATTTTCAAGGTTTTCATATGGTATGCAAAATATTTTAATTTTCATTGTCCGCCATTTTGAAAATAACTTGGTCGTATGATATATAACAGGCGATACTATTCATAAATTGTTAACACTGATTGCAGGGAGGAGACATGAAAACGCACCTAAGACCTTTTACTACATAATCGAACCCGAATATCTTTGAAAACGATAAAAACGCTGTTTTGTTGCTATAATATCAAGGAGGGGTCTGGACATTAATACACCCTAGAGACCATTCTGCAAGCGCTGCCGTTATAACGAGTGCGGTGAGCCCCTTTTTTATTTCATATGTTTTAAGGAAATAAGACTCTTCACTACATATCCGAATTTTAATAGATTTTCATCTTTCAATTTTGAAATATTCCCGTTGAATCAATCATATTATTCAGCGGGAGCTGCATTTGTTCGACTTATGCTAAGATCGACGTTTGACCCAGGGTCGACCTTATGCCGTTCTAATCGACTCCTAGTCCATTCAGTTAGATCAACTGAGTCGATCAAAACTCAATCAGTCGACCTTTACGGGCAATATTTTCTTGCAACTTGTTGCGCAACAAAGTTGCGTGGCAAGTTGCGGCCTGTTGTTGCACGTATACTACCTGCGCACGCAACTTGTTCTGCAACAAAATTTTGTGTTGCGAGTTGCGCCAACATGTTGCAAAAAGTAGAAGACGAGTCTACTTTTTGCAGCATGAGTTGCCGCAAGACGAAATTTTGTTGCGTGCGTAGGTAGTCATACGTACAACACAGGCCGCAACTTGCACGACAAGTTGCAAGAAAATGTTGCCCGTATTACTTCACCTTTATCATGCGCTTAATTGTTGAATTTAGTTCGACGCATGCTAAGATCGACGTTTAACCCGGACCTTAGAATCAGTGGTCATAACAGAAAACATCCGATGCGAGAGGTGCCTAATCAGAAAAGGGCACACGGTCAACTAAGCGAGGAGAGTTAATTTTTGTTATGAGCTAAAGGTAGGGACACACGGCACAATATTGCATTGTGTTTCCATTTAATTGCATGCACGATTTTGCGCTCAATGCTGCACTGTGTGTCCCGACCTCAACAGAAAGAGTTGGAACAACTTGATTAAAAGAGAAGCTTAATACATCCGTTATATTTTGTAGATATGTATGCTCTGGTCAATAATGCAATTTTGCACAAAGAAAATCCCAGACTGAGTAGAGAGATTTACTTTTCATATACGTCACTGATTTACATGGAAGTAAAGGTCTGGCAAAACGAGGACACATTTTTGCGGCAACATTGTGTCCTTCGATGTTGCCAGGGTGGCAAAACGTACGGCAACATTGTTGCGCACAGCGGAGACACAAGTGATGTTTCTGAGGTTTTTCAGAAACATTTCTTGTGTCCAAGACACAAATTTTGTGTCGGCAACAAATGTTTCGCGCGTGGCAAAACGGGGCAACATTTGGTAAACATGCGCGTGCTAGCAATGTTGCCGCCACAATGTGTCCTCGTTTTGCCAGGCCATTAGCTACTGAGTATGATTGTGAAAGTGTCAATGCTTGTAGGATACATCTCTGATAAAGTACTTTTCTAAATTTAGAGCCATTGACAGAATACAGGCATGGGACAAGGTGGATATATCGCTCTTACCAACGGAACAAAGTACGACTGGAAGAGAACCTACCAGCATAAGTATCAAATGAATTCGTGGAACTTTCCAGACATTGTCCCTGCTGGAAAAAACAGCTGTGTTTATGTAGAGTGGAATGAAAGTATTTTTCATTCTAAGAGTGATGATGCTGGTGAGGCATCCTATACACTGGGTGATACAGGTCTGTCGTTTCAAGTACAGGCCAGGGCTCAGACCGGTTTTAGTCTTAGGGTCGAGTTTACCGGCAATCTTGAAACACCCGGCAACCCTGTAGGTTCAATACTAAATTTGGGATGGGTGCATGATGGGTATGTTGCATTTATTCTCGCAGGGGAGAAAGGCAAATTTACGTCAACCAATCTACCAAGTAAATCTTGGATGCACGACAATCTAAATGTTCTGGGTGAAAAAAGTTTAATGCATTTGTGTATGCCTGGTTCTCATGACAGTGGGATGAATACCTTTGGGGACCACACACTATTTGGTCGTCAGCGAAATACTCAAACTCAAACCAGGACCATATTAGGTCAGTTGCAGCTGGGTGCACGTTATATTGATATTCGCCCAGTTATCAGTGGTGGGAAATATTTTACTGGCCATTATAGCTACATTCGTCACATTAATTCCTGGCAAGGTGCCAACGGTCAATCTATCCCGTCCATCATCCAGGAAATCAATGACTTCAATGCCACTAATAAAGAATTGGTCATACTTGATTTCTCTCACGATCACAACACAGATGTAGGCAATTCTCATTACAGACCATTTAACCAAGCTGAATGGGACTCTTTGCTGGAAATGCTGAAGGGCCTTAATAATTTGTTTGTAACCCAAAATCCTTCAACTATCGATTTGACCAAGCAAAAACTCTCAACTTTTATTGGAAATAATAAAGCTGCTGTGTTGATTGTAATACGGCCCTCGAATAGTACCACCCAATTGGGTCCTTATGCAAGCCAAGGATTTTACCTGAGTCGTAATCTACCTGTTTACAATAAGTTTACTGGTACTAATGAGAAACACAGAATGGTCGAGGATCAACTAAACAAACTGCAGGATCAAAGACCGAATCCTGACGCTTGCTATTTTTTGCTTTCATGGACACTCACCCAGAGTGCTCTGCAAGCTACCTTTTGTACCACTAGTATTTTGAAGCTCGCAAACAAAGCAAACCCTCAGATGTATGCTACTCTTTTCAGTCGTTGCAGCTCCCAATGCTATCCAAACATTCTATACGTAGACAATCTCTGTAACTCCAATATCACTGCATTGGCAATGGCAATAAGTGTTTGCTTTTAAATCTCAATTCCGCTGGAAGGTTCAGAAAACAATTAATGATTACGATAGTGCCCCATTTTAAGATTGAATTTTGCATATTTTTGTCTCTTGTTGAGCAATATAGGCTGCTAGTTATTATTCATTTTATACTGCTAGTGACAGATGAATTTCGCTGGAAGCATTATAGCCATTTGATATTAAAATGACTTGATGTGTTGCAGTAGTTAGTGTCTGCATGAGAAAACTGTGCTATATATAATCTCAGTTCAAAAGTGGCATTAGGATTAGTACGTAGTTAGTTATACGTTGTATTTAGGCTTGTACAGTTATTTGACCCGATGATCAAAGCTGGATTAAGTTAATCAAGGATGAGTCAAAATATCTCAGTTTCATTTTGGTGGGCAACAAACTGCAGGTTTTTTGATCAAAGGCCAAGTGAAAAGCTTGTTTTAGCACAAAACAATTATCAAGCGTGTTGTGAAGGAAGTCTTTCTATTTCAAGTCTAAAGACCACAAAAAAGTTTCTAAGACTTAATCCAGATTAGCGCAATCATGCTTTGAGCAGCCGGACCCTAACGTTTAGACACTTCACCTCCAAAAGTGGCACTTTTAGTAAATAGGCTCCATGTGTCTAATTAGCAGGTGCAATTCTTGCTGTGCTCTTAAGATTTTAACAGTGGTACTATTCAATCAGCAGAGATTCCGTTAAACTAGTCCATCACCTGTAACTGGTACAACATATATGTGAAGCAATGAAAATAAAAATGTTCTGCTGCAGCGGAACTGGACACAAGGGCCCGGTTTTTCGAAGGTCGATTAAGCTAATCCAAGATTAACGAAATTATTTCTCTCGACCTCTCTGTCATAAAACCGCTTGGTTTTGTTCGAAGATGGATTAAAAAGCTTGTTCCAGCTTAACATTATCAAGAAAGTCGTTGTGGACGAAACTTTCACGATTTCAGGCTAAAAAAATGACAAGAAAGTTTAGACCTAATCCAGGAATAGCCTAATCGTGCTTTGAAAAACCGGGCCAAGATAATCTATTTCATCGAGTTTTCGATCGCTTCGGTGCATTTCTTTGCTTGAATGAGTAGAATATCCCGTGTGGACTTCCTTTGGACATGAGAGCTGTTAGAAAAAAAGGTAGTACTTTACATTTTACCAGTACGGAATACCGGCAGCCTCAATTGCTTCCGGTACAGTACGATTTTTAGTAATGAAATACCTGCTTATGTCGGTCTAGCGGAATCTCTGATCAGTGGCCTGAATATCTCCAGACACATTTAATACGTGCTTTCAAAAGTGGCACTCTTGGCGGTATTCATTATGCGTATTTTGTAGTCTGATTTTAGTGTAGTTTTCCTGTTATTTCTCCTCGAAAAGTTGACTTTTCGATGTAATATTAAAGGCCTTTAATCTGACTTGTTTTTAGGCGTAAATTCTTTTACTGGAAGAGAAGCTTTTTTGTTACTTTGCTGCTAATATTTGACGAGCTTCTTCCCGCAGTTTTTCCTTCTTTCTTTTTCTAGTCAGCTGTTTGAACTCCCTCCCCCCTTCTTTCTTTCCTTCTTTGGGGTGCGGTTATACACTGCAGTAATACGGGCAACAAAATTGTGCAACTAATCGGACAACATTGTTGCGTTGCAAGTTGAAGAGCGATGTTGCGCGTATTATTAACATTCGCACAACTGGTCGCGCGACAAATTTTTGATGTTGCAAGATGCAACATTTTGTTACAGAGGTCCACTGTCGTTGCAACTTGTCACGCAGCAAAATTCGTCGGCCGCCATCTTGTATGTCAAACTGACAAATCACGCGGCTGATATTCGTGTCTAATTCTAACAGGGTCATGCTTTAAGTTTTTACTAGTTCATACTTAAACTTCGATTTAAGTAAATAACTGTTGACGTGCCTTAGGTCGATAACGAAGCGCAACTTCTTTTTTTACGGCAATAGTTCGGGGATTAACACAGATAGATAGATAGATAGATAGATAGATAAATAAACCTTTATTTTACGTGATCAAAGATAGTGTGCCCAGAATACGGGAAACACAAGCTAATTTACAGGTAATGCCACAAACTGAATTAATATATAAGAATAGAAGTAATTAAGACACTATAAATAGATATATACAGAGTAAAATTGACTAAAAGCAATAGAAAATATAATTATTTTAATTATAATAAGTCAATAATTCCCCCCCCCCCCCCCCCCCCCCCCTAAATCCGCCACTGGTAGACCTCTACAATCGTACACGGGCTTTGTTTTTCGTCTTTTGTTGCTGTTTATATCAATCAATTCAGAACTTTTGTTTAGTTTCATTACCAGTAATTATTATAAAGAAAATTGAGAAACAAGCAGCAATGTGGAATGACGTGCTGCGTGCGAACAACACTCTGACACTCATCCGGCCCGGAATCCGGCCCAGCCGTACTTGTGTAATTGTGTTGCAAAATTAATCCGTCTGAAAAGAGCCCTAGGGCCAATGAGAGAAAATGGGTTTGTTGAGAACGAGACATTCTCTCCTTGTTCACAAGGATATACCTTTGGATTACAGTGCAATTGTTGACGACTATGCCACGTGTAACCAGAGAAGGATGACATTCATCAATTCCATGATGTGACTCTTACTTATATCATCTGCATGGGATTGATGATTGCAATAGGATGACCCTAGTTTGTTGGCTCCTATACTATTAGCGCGCTGCAACAGATTTATCTGTCGTTTGGCCAATTGGGGGTGTGCGTTAGGCAGCAAAGTGTTTTATTACGCGTTCGATGCGGCGCCGAACTTACCGGCAGTACCTGAAAGATATATTTCCTTCCAAAAGCTTAATAAGCTTCCAAAAGCTTAATGATCTAAAAATGCAGGAAATGCGCTGTTTTAGCTAAATCCGCCACTGAGTTACTAGAGCTGAAATCGTCGCTGTTAAAAGAAAATAAGCAATGTAAATTAGACTCAGCTTCAGCTTGGGGGTCGTCCTTTATCAGTGGGTCTGCATCCTCTAGTCAGTCGCGGCGGGCATTGCTCTTAGGTTCTTCGGAACCGGTCTTCCTGCAGGAAAAACTCAAGTGCCCGAATTCGCCGCACTAAAATAAATGAAAGACAACGGTGGAAATTAGTACAAAACAAAGTAAACGAATGTGGTGTAGTGGACTGACGTTAACAAAACCGAAGGAAGAGAACTAATTGAGAAGCACTATATATATAGTGCATGCAAATGAATTGCACAACTGAACGCATGGCGTAATGTTAAAATGCACAAGAATTCCAAGGCAGAACGTGCAGAAAACAAATATCTGCTAAACTGCGTAACGCAGATATTTTGATATTCTGCACTAACATGAAGAATGAGAACGCAAGAAATATATAACCACGGGTCATGGAGAATATTGGTCTATGGTTGTCAGTAACGCCATAGCCGAAGTGTAAAACAAGATAGTAAAAAGTAACGGTAGATACTTATCTTAAAACAAGGGCCCGACCGACGGTTTGGCTCGCCTTCCGAGCGGGAAGCTGAAGTGCCAAAAGCAACGTATTTTGGGGAAGATGAGAAGGTACGGTTGGAGCTGAATTCATTTCTCTTCCCGGCTGAACGCTTTCGTCAGTTATCTTTAGCCTTTTTCTCTGCTCTCTTTTCGGCGCGATACATTCTTTTTTCGTCATCAGAATCTGAGGCGAGCTCGTCGGAAAGATATTCGTTGACCGTTGACCAACCAAACTCGCTTTTGTCAGCTAATTTAATGGCTTTTATCCATTTAGAGACTAATTCTGTATCTGCTTCCAGAACGGCCTTGACTTTATCGTAACATTTGGCGTTGAGCGCGTCAGAGGCCTCGTCGAATTTGCCCAGAACTTGTTGAGCATGGTCAAACTGCTGCTGGTTCCCTTTAAGCTTGCAGGTATAATTCTCTCGCCTCGCCCTCTTGACCGCTTGCTCGACGTTGGAACTGTTCTTCTCTGAAAACCGCTGAGCGAAATCGCTTAACCGAGATTCGATTACTTGGGTCAGATTATCAGTTAATGAATCAATTGAATCGGAAATTGTGGACTGAATGACGGCGGCGGTTGCAGCGCATGTCGAGATTGTCCGCAGCCATCGAGCACGTGTACTGTTGTCCCGCAAAGTAAACGAACGTGGTGTAGTGGACTGACGTTAACAAAACCGAAGGAAGAGAACTAATTTAGAAGCACTATATATATAGTGCATGCAAATGAATTGCACAACTGAACGCATGGCGTAATGCTGGAATGCACAAGAATTCCAAGGCAAAACCTGCAGAAAACAAATATCTGCTAAACTGCGTAACGCAGATATTTTGATATTCTCCTGAAGCAGCGTTTGTTGGAGTTGACAAGAGTAGAGACTGCTGTAAATCTGACTGTTAGCTGGCATCCAGAGCCGACAAGCGCACACACTTGGTCAGTCAGTAACCTTGTCAACGGATAAGTGGAACTTATATGTGACTGTTACGTAGCCAAAAAGTGACAGCATCCGTGCTAAATTAACTGAACTGGAAGAACTCTGCCGTGCACACTGGTTCACAGAACTGTTTTCGCTGTCTGAATTTTTACCAAACACTAAATTCGTTGTCGGTTTAGTTATTATTAGTGTCGCTGCAGTCCAAATTTTCTCGCAGCGCCTTGTCGTTCGTCGCTGGTTCGTAACTCTTGTGTCGCCGTTTCAAGCCCGCCGGTGTCGCCGGTTCGGAATTACAGGCTTGACAGGGCCCTTCCAATATGGCGGATAATTTGGTCAGAACTGTTGTCTTCCTTTTTATTTATTTCTCTTGTTCTGGTAAGTCTACACTTGTTACATAGAATCTTTATAATTGGCCGTTTTTATACCAACAGACGGCTAATTCGTCTCAGACGCATTAGTACTAATGCGTCTAGTATAAAAACGGAAAAGAGGACAGACGAACTTCTTATGCGTCTGCTAAGTGCGACTGAAAGACGCACTTAACAGACGTCTAATTCGGATCAGACGAATAATGCGTCTAGCATAAAAACGAGTCCAACTTAACCGCACTCCGAAAGCGTATATCAAATTGAAGTATTTCACAGTTTCAAGATGGCGGCACTTCCGGCTCGGCAAAAAAGCAGCGTGCATGGAGCGGCGAGTTCTCCGACTTGTTTTTATACCAGTCGAACTTAACAGTCAGACGACTAATGCGTCTGGAGGAATCAGTCGTCTGTAGTATAAAAACGGCCATTCATTTTCAATACTGGATTAACTATTACCTACGAGAATTTTTCTAGAAGACTGTTTTTTACGGTGCTCATTTAAGGGCCATGGGAGAATCTATTTTTTTAATCGCGACTTCGAACTTGTGATTCGCTACTTTAAACTAGCGATCGCGACTTTGAACTAACGAATCGCTATTTTGAACTAGCAATTCGCTCCACTTAATTGAACTAGCGATTCGCCACTTTGAACAAGCGATTCGCTACTTTAAACTAGAAAACAGCCAAATCGCAGATATCCCCTCGCCCTATAAATCATGGGGTTTTAGAATGCGGGATTCTTCTCTATTTTATTAATCGTTTACAAACCATGGTTGTGAGTCGCAACGTCACCAGTCGGCCGGCCGCTAAACAAATGTGGCACAGAGTCATAGTTCAGACCACAGGCCATTTCACACTGGACGCGTCGCGACACGCTG
The DNA here is from genome assembly GCA_964036295.1 of Plumapathes pennacea. NCBI lineage: Eukaryota > Metazoa > Cnidaria > Anthozoa > Antipatharia > Myriopathidae > Plumapathes > Plumapathes pennacea. The sequence continues at coordinate 8,012,777 of OZ038466.1, read as the reverse complement.
TAACTGCATGCGACAACGCGACAAAATTAGATCCCGGTCATTCCTTCAATCCGATTCACACCGGACTCGGCGCGACATAGCGAATTTTTCTAGAAGACTCTTTTAGGTGTTTGTGTCACTGACTATATTTTATGGAATTTCTTCCGGTTTTGGCAGATCTTTGATCTAATATGGTATGTGAGAGTATTGCTCGTGGTTCGAGATATACATTGTACATGTGATGACACATTGTAGTGAATGAAAAATTAGGACTGAGTTGTTGTCTGACACGACTGATTCAATACTTCTTTTATACAACTTGTTGGTCGTCGTAACTGAAGCTATAAATTTAATAGCATAAAATACTCGACCAAGACCAATGCATGCCGTAGATGTAAACAACACTACAGCCAATTGTTAATAGTTGCCTCATGCTACGAATTTTATAAGTAGCCGGGTAATCGGAGTCTCTGCGGCATCTATGTTATGGGTTGATATTTTTATCACTCTTTTCCAGTTCTTGGTGACAAAGTTGCCCAGAAGATATATGAAGAGATTCATGGAATTACACCCTCTGTTATTCTGACAAATGCAACCCACCAAATTGGATGTGGATGTGGGTAAAAAGTATTGAATGTTCACTGGGCTGGTCAGCTACATAAATTACTGGAACTCTAAGCTTCATTGTACGAGTGATGGTTCTGGTAAGGTATCCTATATATTGGGCGATACAGGTCTGTCGTTTCAAGTACAGGCCAGGGCTCAGAACGGTTTTAGTCTTAGAGGGCCCAGATTTTGGGGAGGGGGTTTGCATAACACTTAACAGTAAAAATTCAAGCCCATAACACTTAACAGTAAACCCCATTTGGGCCCTCTTGTCTTGTTTTATTTAAGATCTGGTCTTGTAACACTTAATTGAATTTTTTTACATAACACTTAACTAATTTTTGGGCTTCATAACACTTAACAGTAAACCCCATCTAGGCCCTTGTCTTAGGGTCCAGTTTACCAATCTTGAAACACTCGGCAGCCCTGTAGGTTCAACACTAAACTTGTGATGGGTGCATGATGGGTGTGTTACATTTATTCTCGCAGGGGAACAAGGCAAATTTACGTCAACCAGTCTACCAAGTAAATCTTGGATGCACGACAATCTAAATGTTCTGGGTGAAAGAAGTTTAGTGCATTTGTGTATGCCTGGTTCTCATAACAGTGGTATGAGTACCTTTGGGGCCCACACATATTTTGCTACTGAGTGCAATACTCAAACTCAAACCAGGACCATTTTAGGTCAGTTGCAGCTGGGTGCACGATATTTTGATATTCGCCCGGTTATCAGTGGTGGGAAATATTTTACTGGTCATTATATCTACATACGTCAGATTGGTTCCTGGCAAGGTGCCAACGGCCAATCTATCCCGTCCATCATCCAGGAAATCAATGATTTCACTGCCCCTAATAAAGAATTGGTCATACTTGATTTCTCTCACGATCTCAACACAGATGTAGGCAATGCTTGTTACAGACCATTCACACAAGATGAATGGAACTCTTTGCTGGCAATGATGAAGGGCGTTAATAATTTGTTTGTAGCCCCAAATCCCTCAACTATCGATTTTACTAAGCAAAAACTCTCAACTTTTATTGGAAAAAATAATGCTGCTGTGTTGATTGTATTAAGGCCCTCGAACGGTATCTACTTGGGCCCCTATGCAAATCAAGGATTTTACCAGGGCCATAATTTCCCTGTTTACGATAATTATACTGGTACTAATAAGCTATACACCATGGTTGAGGATCAACTAAAACAACTGCAGGATCAAAGACCGATTCCTGACGCTTGCTATTTTTTGCTTTCATGGACACTCACCCAGAGTGCTCTACAAGCTACCTTTTGTACCACTAGTATTTTGGAGCTTGCAAACAAAGCAAACTCTCAAATGTATGCTACTCTTTTCAGTCGTTGCAGCTCCCAATGCCATCCAAACATTCTATTCATAGACAATTTCAGTAACTCCAATATCACTGCATTGGCAATGGCAATAAATGTTTGCTCAATTCAGCTGGAAGGTTCAGAAAACAATTGATGATCACGATAGTGCCCCATTTAAGATTGAATTTTGGATATTTTTGTCTCTTGTTGAGCAATATAGGCTGCTTATCATTTATTTTATACGGCTAGTGACAGATGAATTTCGCTGGAAGCATTATAGCCATTTGATATTAAAATGACTGTGCTATAGTCTCAGTTCAAAAGTGGCATTAGGATTAGTACGTAGTTAGTTATACGTTGTTTTTAGGCTTGTACAGTTAATCTGGCCCAATGCTCAAAGCTAGATTAAGTAGGATGAGTCAAATTTTCTCTCTCATTTTGGTGGACAACAAACTGCAGGGTTTTTGATCAAAGCCCAAGTGAAAATCTTGTTTTAGTACAAAACATATCAAGGAAGCAAGCGTGTTGTGAACGAAGTCTTTCTATTTCAAGTCTAAAGACGACGAAAAAGCTTCTAAAACTTAATCAATATTAGCGTAATCGTGCTTTGAGCAGCCGGACTCTAACGTTTAGACACTTCTTGTTACCTCCAAAAGTGGCACTTTTAGCAAATAGGGTTTCATTAGTGTCTAAATAGCAGGTGCAATTCTTGCTGTGCTCTTACGATTTTAACAGTGGAACTATTCAATCAGCAGAGATTCCGGTAGACTCGTCCATCACCTGGAACTGGTACAACATATATATGTGAAGCAATAAAAAAAAATTCTTCTGCTGCACCGGAACTGGACACAAGATAATCTATCTCATCGAGTTTTCGACCGTTTTGGTGCATTTCTTTGCTCGAATGAGTAGAATATCCCGTGTGGGCTCCCTTTGGACAGGAGAGCTGTCAGAAAAAAAGGTTGTGACTTCATACTTTTCCAGTACGGAATACCGGCAGCCTCAGTTGCTTCCGGTACAGTACAATTTTTATTGGTAAAATACCGGCATATGCTGGTCTAGCGGAATCTCTGATCAGTAGCCTGAATATCTCCAGACACATTTAATATGTGCTTTCAAAAGTGGCACTCTTTGTGGTATTCATTATGCGTATTTTGTAGTCTAATTTTATTGTAATTTTCCTGTTATTTCTCCTCGAAAAGTTGACTTTTGCGATGTAATAGTAAAGACCTTTAATCTGATTTGTTTTTTTGGCGTAAAAAGTTTTTTTGTTACCTTCCTGCTAATATTTGACGAGCTTCTTCCCGCAGTTTTCTTTTTCTTTTTCTAGTCAGCTGTTTGAAGTCCCTCCCTCCCTCCCTTCTTCCTTTCTTTGGAGTTCGGTTATACGCTGCAGTAATACGGGCAACAAAATCGTGCAACTTGTCGGACAACATTTTGCGTTGCAAGTTGAAGAGCGATGTTGCGCGTATCACTAACATTCGCACAACTTGTCGCGCGACAAATTTTTGATGTTGCAAGTTGCAACATTTTGTTACAGAGGTAAAACTACCTTCTTTTTTTATCACTTCAAAAAACGACCTCCTACTTTCTGCAACAAAATTTGAGTTTGTTGCGCGTATTACCACTGTCGTTGCAACTGGTCACGCCGCAAAATTCGTCGGCCGCCATCTTGTATGTCAAAGTGACCAATCACGCGGCCAAATTTCGTGTCTAATTCTAACAGGGTCATGCTTCAAGTTTTTGTTTGTCGCGCAACAAGTTGCACGATTCTATTGCCCGTATTACTGCATCTTCAACAAAAACTTCTTCGTGAAATTTCAGTTAAATAGCCAAAATTAGAAGGAAAGAGGGCAAGGAAAATGTGGAGAGCACACAACAAGTCACTGGTAACCCTAGTCTTGTTTAAGAGTTGTTCCCCCTGCCAATTTTTCTTTAATCTGTATCAAAGCGCCACACACTTAGCTTTGCCAGAGGCCCGTTAGGTTCACTTCAACACTCGAACGACAGTACATTGCCCCCACTTCAGATAACGTGACATTTGCGTATGCGCAATTTCTTGTCCCAACCTTCCAAATAAGGAATTGGTTGTACAGTGGAACCTAGCTATTTCGAACTCTGTTAATTCGAAGTCCCCGCTATTTCGAAGTCGAGCCAAATCCCCTTGGATTTATTTTTCAGTTATCGGCTATTTCGAAACCCCGCTACTTCGAACTTTCCACATGTCCCGTGCGACTTCGAAATAGCGGGGTTCGACTGTATTTAAAATTTGGGCATTGCGCTCTTGTTGATCGAAATTGCTTTCGTTTCATTTGTGACACAAAACTCCACGGGAGGAATAAAGATCACGCATTCTTAGGCAGCTTTGTTAAGTTCGGAAGCGGTGAAGACTAAATTAACATGGCCTCTGGTTCAATACAAAAGGTACCGTCAGTGCCCCTAGCGATTCCAAGCATACTAATTTTGTCTTATAATGGCGCAAGTCTAAAGTAATCCTGATCAGGCAGTACCACATATGTGGGCGACCCTTCAGCGACGACGCTGCTTTGATTTCTTTTCACCACGACTTTTCTATCCCGTCCATCATCAAGGAAATCAATGATTTCACTGCCACTAATAAAGAATTGGTCATACTTGATTTCTCTCAGGATCTCAACACAGATGTGGGCAATGTTTCTTACAGACCATTCACACAAGATGAATGGAACTCTTTGCTGGCAATGTTGAAGGGCGTTAATAATTTGTTTTTAGCCCCAAATCCTTCAACCGTCGATTTGACCAAGCAAAAACTCTCAACTTTTATCGGAAAAAATAATGCCGCTGTGTTGATTGTAATACGGCCCTCGAATGGTATCAACTTGGGTCCCTATACAAATCAAGGATTTTACCTGGACCATAATCTCCCTGTTTACAATGAGTATTCTGGTACTCAAGATTTAGACACTATGGTTGGGGATCAACTTCAGAAACTGCAGAAACAAAGACCGAATCGTGACGCTACCTATTTTTTGTTTTCATGGACACTCACCCAGAGTGCTCTACAAGCTACCTTTTGTACCACTAGTATTTTGGAGCTCGCAAACAAAGCAAACTCTCAGATGTATGCTACTCTCTTCAGTCGTTGCAGCTCCCAATCCTATCCGAACATTCTATTCATAGACAATTTCTGTAACTCCGATATCACTGCATTGGCAATGGCAATAAATGTTTGCCCTTAAATCTCAATTCCGCTGGAAGGTTTAAAGGCGACAAAAAAGTTTCTAATACTTAATCCAGAATAGCGTAATTGTGCTTTGAGCAGCCAAACCCTGAAATTTAGACACTTTTTATTTACCTCCAAAAGTGGCACTTTTTAGTAAATAGGGTTTCATTAGTGTCTAATTAGCAGGTGCAATTCTTGCTGTGCTCTTAAGATTTTAACAGTGGTACTATTTAATCAGCAGGGATTCCGCTAGACTTGTCCATCAGCCGGGGCAGAATACCGGTAGGAAATACTTTTTCCGGTACGGAGCTACCTGGAACCGGTACAACATATAAGTGAAGCAAAATAATCGTTTCTTCTGCTGCAGCGGAACTGACACAAGATAATCTATCTCATCGAGTTTTCGACCGTTTTGGTGCATTTCTTTGCTCGAATGAGTAGAATATCCAGTGTGGGCTCCCTTTGGACAGGAGAGCCGTCAGAAAAAAAAGAGGTTGTACTTCATATTTTTCCAGTACGAAATACCGGCAGCCTCAGTTGCTTCCGGTACAGTAAGATTTTTATTGGTAAAATCTAGCGGAATCTCTAATCAGTGGCTTGAATATATCCAAACACATTTAATAATAGTCCTTTCAAAAGTGGGACTCTTGGCAGTATTCATTATGCGTATTTTGTAGTCTGATTTTATTGAATTTTCCTGTTATTTCTCCTCAAAAGGTTGACTTTTGCGAAGTAATATTAAAGGCCTTTAATCTGATTTGTTTTTTTTACGCGTAAATTCTTTTACTAGAAGAGAAGTTTTTTGTTACTTTGCTGCTAATATTTGACGAGCTTCCTCCCGCAGTTGCATTACTGTGGCTGATGCATTCATGAAATCATGATGAAATCACATTTCTGGACACCACCGACAGACTGAACACGACATTAACTAGGACTCTGCTGAATGCATTAGCCACAGTACTAACTACTACCAACGATTTAAACTGGAAAGCTGGTACACAAACGTAGAACGGAAACCACTCAACAGATGCCAACAATTACCTGCATCTTACAAATTACTGACAGATGACATCAAACGCAACCGAACAAACAATAGACAAATTAACAGAACAACAAAACATTCACTGACCAATAACTAAACACAACCAAGCCGACTCGACCAACCATAAGCCCACAAAAACGGACCAATCACTTCAACAACCAGAGACATGAATACCGCCATCTGACGAATACTTTCACTTGACTCTGAAGATGACTTCCGCTCAGGGAGTCGCGAAACATCAGTCACCAACAACAGTCTTTCTGGAGACTACTCTAACCCGGACTATCACAACCAACCTACTGTTCACACTCCTGGGTTCAAACCATTTGCCACGGTGAAGACTAAAGGCCTGGCAAAACGAGGACACATTATCGCGGCAACATTGTTAGAGTTTCCCAAATGTTGCCCCGTTTTCCCAGGGATAATTCCGCAACAGACGAACGCATTTTGCAGCCGCAAACAATCAGCGATAAAAAACACGAGCATGAATGTGCAGGATCAGTATATTTAAACTACTATAGATTTGGGGGAGAGATTCAAGTCTAGAATTTTCTGCCCAACAAACAGAAAGGGGATGTCACTCGATATTCTCAAAGTAAAAGTTTTTTGAAATGTTGAACAAACATTTGTTGCAGACACAAATTTGTGTCCTGGACACAAAAAATGTTTCTGAAAAACTTCAGAAACATTTGTTGTGTCCGCGTGGAGGGTAACAATGCTGCTGCACGTTTTGCCACCCTGGAAACATCAAAGGACAATGTTGCTGCCACAATGTGACCTCGTTTTGCCAGGCCATAAATTAACATGGCCTCTGGCTCAATACAAAAGGTACCGTCGGTGCCCCCAGCGATTCCAAGCATATTATATTTCTCTTATTTTGGCAAAAATCTAAAGTAATCCCGATCAGGCAGTACAACATATGTGGGCGACCTTTCAGCGGCGACTCTGCTTTGATTTCTTTTCACCACGATCGACTTTTCTGACCTCGTCCCCGGGACCACCCACGTTAGACTCACGCGCATGGCCCTAAAACATAGGCCTGGGAACGAGGTTGGAAAATCACTGACAGATCCAATATGGCGGAGAATTTGGTCAGAACTGTTGTCTTCCTTTTTCTTTATTTCTCTTGTTCTGGTAAGTCTACACTTGTTTCATAGAATCTTTATAATTTTATCTTCAGTACTGGGTTAACTCATGCCTACGAAAATTTGTCTAGAAGACTGTTTTTAAGTGTTTGTGTCGCTCTAAATTTCAAGGCATTTCTTCCGGTTTTGGCAGATCTCTGATCTAAAATGGTACTGTGAGAATTGCTCGTGGTTCGAGATATACATTGTACATGTGATGACACATTGTAGTAAATGAAAAATTAGGAGTTTTTGTCTGACATGATTCAATACTTCTTTTACAGTTTTTACAGTATATATAGTTACCTTCTTGGTCGTCGTAAAACTGCTATAAATTAAAAGCATAGAACTCGACCAGGACCAATGCATGCCATACATGTAAATAATAATACGGCCAATTGTTTATCGTTGCCTCATGTTACGAATTTTATAAGTAGCTGGATATTCGGAGCCTTTGCAGCGTCTATGTTATGGGTTAATATTTTTACCACTTTATTCCAGTTCTTGGTGACAAAGTTGCCCAGAAGATATATGAAGAGATTCACGGAATTGCACCCTGTGTTATTCTGACAAATGCAACCCACCAAATTGGGTGTAGATGTGAGTAAAAAGCGGTGAATTTACTATACTTCACTATAAAATAAGAAATGATATGTATTTAATATGTAGTTTACAATATGCTTAGTTCAACCTACTCTTTATAGGAATGTTAGTTCTGTTGTTGTTGCTGTTAGGTTTATATTTAATTTAATTTAATTTAATTTAATTTGCTATTTGTAATTGTAACATTGTATTTGCTGAGTGCATCACCTCTGCGATGAAACACTTAATTCCTCTGTTGACCCCAAGCCATTTAAGCCACTGGCTTTGGCCTTACTTCTTCATGTAAATCTTTGTGTGTCATCCAATGAATAAATGAATGAATGAATTTTCACTTGACTTGCATAAATTACTGAAACTCTGAAACAACACTTCCTTCTTACAGGGTTCTTAGTAAAACATTAGAGCTCTACATGATGTGATTGCTGTAGTATGACTGTTTTATCAAATTAGATACTCGGGCTGTAAACTCGAGTAATAATCATATGGTAAAACAAAACAATTCTTGTACACAACTTATTTGTAATTGAATATTTTTCACCACTTCCTTGAAGATCTTGATGCCAGGCATCTTTCACACTGTAACACAAAAAGATAATTTACAAATCTCTGCAAGAACAGAAGGACAAATATTCCTAATATCAAAGTCTTATTTTGCAATGATGATGCATGCATTGTTGCACATTTTGAGCTATAAGAAGGCAACCAAGGATACATGATCATCTTACAAAGTCAAACTAGAAAATCTAAACAGAGTGAAATAGTGCTTTTAGTACAGACTTTTTGTGTGCATTACTCAAATTTACAGATGAAATACCTCTTAATATCATTGTCAAGTTGTTTTCTAATTTGTACATGTAGGCTCTGAGGTAGATACTAACTGTAATCCTCTGTATGCAATACCAATGTTAATCTGCTGAGAATTCAAGTACCATAGCAATAATAATGGGTTGCCAAACTCAAGACTAAATTTATTGGCTTGGCCAGAGGGCCCTCAGACCAGTACTTTTAGCTCCAAGAGTTAATTTAAATTGTAGCTATGCCTGTATTTCAGTGAGTGATCATTGGTCAGTTGTTTTTAAATCTTTTTACAGCGAACAGATACGGTCATGTGGGTGTGGTGCATTTTGTCAGAGATAGAGATGATGTGGACTGGCTTCTTTCCAAAGGAAAACATGCCCCTTACATTCCAGTATTTACATCAGATTCATTTAAAATGTGAGTAATTTTTTCTTGTCAAACTATAAAATAATATTGAATGTGTGAAAAGAAGACCATCTTACAGTACTGTATGTGAGTTTTACTTCACTGTTTTATATTTATTCAGATTTTTTCATGTGTGATCCCATGTCATGATGTCAGAAAGGAAATTAAGTCAATTTAGGGGTGGGGAAAGGGGGTAATATTTGACTTAAGGTGCTTATTGGAGATGGGGCACTTATTGAAAGCAGCTGGGTGCTTATCAGAATTGTATCATGATTGAGGTTGGTAACTACTAGGAGTGTAAGAGAAAAATCCACAGGGCAAAATGCTGTAAGTTGCTTTACATTGAATCAGTCTGTATCATTATTTATTGTAAAATCGTTGGCTTGTGGGATGTGGCTTAATTTACATAATCAGAATACTGCACAATGTGCTGGTAAGCTGAAGCCACAGAATAGGGCACAAAGGCCATGGTGGTAGCGGGCATTACCCCTTCTTCAGCTTACCAGCACATTGTGCAGTATTCTCATTATTTATTGGCCTTGTTTTGTTCCAGAGAGTGGTTAAAAGCTCTAATAAAAGAGAAGAAAATCAATGGAGCTCTTGTAGTGCATGTCGGTGAATATGGTCAGGCTCCAAAAAGAGGTAAATCAGACAGAGGGGTCTTTGTGTCAGTTAACCTCATCATTAATACTTTGATTTTGGGTCATATAGAAAAGGTTGGGACTATTTTTTGTAACTTTTTTGTGTATTGTTTTTTTTGCCATGCAGGATATTTCTCGCCAGAACAGACCTGCCCAAATGATGGATTTGGTGGGTAATTTTAATGTTAGGGTTAATTTTATATGTGTAATGTAATGTAATGTAATCTAATGTTCATGGTGATGCATAATAGGCACATCTGTTACCCCAAGATCGAGAAGAGGCAATATTCTTCCTTTTAATTCATACTGCACTGTAAGACAACAATTAACAATAGGTACTGTACATTGTATGCAGTTCAGCACTATGGAGAAAATGGAAGTGATAAATTCTCATGTGGGTCCAAGTCAGTCAGACTGTCAATTCCTCCCCACATCATACTCAACATGCATTTTGTTAAGTGGAAAGGTTTGGAAAATTAGCCCTGTATACTTGGAGATTAGAGGTTCATACTGTAGCAAAAATCCTGTAACTGATCTAACTCCCTTCAGTAAGATTGCATAGTACAGTATCATAATATTGCAAAGCTGCTGTTGTTTTGTGCATTTCCTGGAAAAACATGACTGTGTGATCATTTCAAATGCTACATACTGTAGTTTGCTTGCCATCAGGGGACTTGGATAACACATAACGTTTTTCACTTTTTAATTGTACAGTATATAAAAATATACAGTTCTACTGCACCTTTAACCCTTTCATTCCCAATAGTGATCAACTTCAATTTTCTCCTTTAGTCTCTTACCAGAAATATCATACAGTAAGGAGAACTTTGTTTTTGATACCTTGCTCAATTTACAGCAGATTGAACTATCAATTCTCACTACATCACTCATACATTTCCTCTTAAAATGTTAAGAGAATCTGCATTTTGATCATTTGGAGTGAAATGGTTAAAGTGTCAGTAAGTAGATGCACTGTATGTACCAGGTGTAAGTTTAGCATGTACAGTTTTGTAAAAACAGTGTTATCCTGGTTCAAATTCCACTGCATATAACTTTACCAGATAGTACCTGTATTCTTCTTGTTGTCATGTTTGGTCTTATTTTGCAGGTTTCTATGACCACAGTAGTTCTGAATATAGGCATTGTGAACAGCTAAAGTGGAATAAAAAAGTAAGCTGTAAATTTAATAAAAAGTGTACTTTCATGTTGTTTCTGTACAGTTGTACAGTATTCCGGGGAGCTGTGTATTAGTTACAAACTGTTTTAAGAAAAAAATCTCCCTCCCTCCCTCATGGATCTCACTATTTAGATTGATGTTTGTTTTATACAACAACTGCAGTGCGTTAATGTATATATACTTTGTCTTTAGGGAACTGGAATGTCATTCCTGTACTTTGATATTCCAATATTTGCCATGTACAATTTGACAGAAGTCAATCATCTTCTTCATAAGGTGAGAGCAGTGTTTGTCACATGACATACATGTATACAGTGCTTGACATTAACCGTTGCTCGCTATGCCTGGGGCAACCAAAACTTTTGGTTGGGCAGGCAAATTCAGGGCCGGCCACTGAGAAATTATGAAACTTTCTATTGCTTGAAGTCGTGCTACAGCCCAGAGGGCAACCAACCTAAAACCTTAATGTTGTACGACTGTCAGTCATGGTGTTGTCACAGTATGATGGATTCTGGACTGTACTAGATTCTTTATATTGGCCTAATGTTTGTTTATTGCCTAATGTTTCAGTGCTATGATATTTACAATAATCCCAAAAATGGTACTCCGGAATATCCCCTGTGTGCTGTTGAACTTAAAGACTTCATGTTTGCTGCCAAAGATACCCCAACATGTATTAGAAAGTCCAACATGCCAAACCCCACTCAAGGTGAGGATATACTGTTTAAACAAGACATCTTTTGTTAATAATTTAACAGAGTGTGTTTTAAATATCTAGCCCTGTATAAAGATACAAAAAAAATGCAAACATGTGTTGTTCACAAACAGGCCTCTGTGAATGAGGCTAATGGAAAGTGCACTATAATAGAAATCCTGGGTTGAATTTGTCAGGCTATGATATCACTTGAACAATAATATGATTTTTTACCAATAATGTTTTTGTTTGTTTTTATGTAAAATAGTAAAATAGTAGAAAAAAAAAAAAAAAAAAAAAAAGTAAATTCTTTATTAAGTTGTCCCTGGTGTCTGGACAGTATAAACTCTAAAATATCCTGACAAAAAGATATTTAATCTTGACTATAAAATTAAATCCTGACTGGCTTTTCTTTGATTCTTTCTCTTATGTGACAGGTGAATTTTGTCAAGCCCTTGGAGACCGAAATGTTTGGGGTACACTCTATCCTATAACTAAACATCTCAAGAAAAAGGAAGTTGTTGTGTTGGCAGCAAAGGTATTATTTTTATATGGCAATGTGTAACTCTCCATGTATGAACTTGTACACAAGAGTCAATTTTAACTTTGTAGTACAGTTCTATTTAGTATATCACAAAGTATAATGCAAAATAATGTTGTATACACTATACACCACAGTGATGTACTTTGATTACACAAACAAAACAAAAACAAACAAACGAACAAAAAAAAACAAAACAAAAAACAAAACAAAACAAAACAAAACAAAACAAAAAACAGTAGATTTAACTGACCAAACAATAGTCATCATACTTGTGCTGTACTCACCATACTGTAATTAGTATACTTAGATGTTGAAGCAGATTTCTTTTGATCTGTTGAAACAGATGGACACCAGTGGATTTTTCCATGACTTGGTCAAAGGTATAGACAATGACGCATCTGGATTGATTGTAGCACTAGCTGTTGCCAAGGCACTGGGTGCTATGAAACGGAATGTAAGTTTGATTTGAAGTATTTCTGACAATTCCCCGGCTTCTAGGTAACTGCAGAATGTACAGTGCTGTAGATACCTGTTTGTGTCATAGCAGTCAATGCCAGTGAGTGCCGAAACATGGAAAAGATAATCCATTCATCTACTGTGTTAACAAGAACACCTTTGACATTGAACAGTTCTGCCTTCTTGATACCTGTACCTGTAGATAAAAGATCTTGCTGGACAGGTCTTACTGAATAGGTGTTTTTCATTGTTGCATTTATTTATTTTTTTGCACAGGGCACTGTTTCTGCACCAGTGAACCCAATAATGTTTGCCTTCTTCCAGGGGGTAAGTTCATTAAAATAGTTTGAAATCTATCTGCTATCTTAAAAACTGTTGAATCAGCATAAGTTTTCAAGCATGTTTCAGGGGTACTTCAGCAGCAGACAGGCTTTTCAGATAGTGCCACATAAGTTTTTGAAACAGCTGTGTATACATATGCAGTGTGCTAACTCAGGCACTTTCTAAGTGTAAACATTTCCTCAATATAGGTGTGTCTCTAAGTGTGTCTCCCCTCCAATTGGTGCTAATATTGTACAAGCATGCATTTACAGTGTTGAAAAACCCCTTTGAAGGGGTGGCAAATTGTAAAATCTGAGACTCACTGAGAGGCTGAGACCCTTGTTTGAGAATTTGAGATCGAGACTTTAACCACTTCAAGACTCTGAGACAGAAAGTAACAAAAAAACAAAAACAAAGAGAGAGAGAGAGAGAGAGAGAGAGAGAGAGAGACACACACACACACACACACACACACACACACACACACACACACACTCAGGGACTCACTTTATCATGTGAACAGGCCTTAATTTATAGATAATTATTCTCTTCCACAGGAAAGTTGGGATTATATTGGCTCATCAAAAATGGTATACGACATGGAAAAAACAAAATTTCCTTCAGATTCCAAGTCTTGGAAGGTACAGATATTGAAGTTTGGGTTATTACTCACATATACTGTCAGTAGTATACGTAGCTTAAAATAGCATATTATTATATTACAGTAGGTGTCTAAATTATACAAGTCAGTGATTCCTAAAAATTATTCCAAAGGCAGATTCAACTTTTTAAAAAAGAAAATGTATATCAAAGTATATCAGCTTTCATATGAGTATTAAAGCCTAAAGTTTTCCTTACTTTACGATATATCTGGTGAAAAACTGAGGGAGAAAATTGAAGTTGATCATTCGTGGAAGTAAAAGGGTTGAACAAGTTTTTAGCTGTGTGGCACTGAGCCTAACTCAGGATGAATCTTGATCCTTATAGGTAATACTTGTTAGTGTTAGTGTTTAACCCTTTCACTCCCAAGAGTGACAAACTTCAATTTTTCTCTTTCAGTTTCTCACCAGAGATATATCATACAGTAAGGAGAACTTGGCTTTTAATACCTTGTTCAGATGAAAGCTGATTAAACTATCAATTCTCACTACATCACTTACACATTTTCCTCCTGAAAGGTTGGGAGAATCTGTATTTTGAGCTTGGGAGTAAAAGGGTTGATACTCTGCTGTCCCCTATTTTATTTCTCTGTGGAATTTTACTTTCCTTAGATTGGTGACGGGTTTTTCAGGATGAAAACAGAGAATATCAAATACTTTCTGGAGTTGAATCAAGTTGGCTTACTGGACAATAAAGCTCCAACAGTTTGGGCTCACTCTGATCCAATATCCAGGAAAGCAAACAAGGAAACAGATGCAAATGTGAGTACAGAGGTCTATCTGTTTGTTTGGCTCCTTCATAAAGTTTTGTGTTGTGTGTGACATTACACCTTCTTATATAGATATTGTTGAAATACCAGGATTTTTTCAGTCTACATGCAATTTTTGAAGACTTCAAGTTCTGACAGGAAATAAAGGCTGCGAGATGTTCTAAATATTTCATTGATATCTATTTATAGTAAACAGAACATTACTGAATTTTATCTTCTCGTGTTGATAATATATCTCACTTGTGCGCCACATGGCCACATAATACCCTGTATGTATATGTTACACTTGGATGTTGACCCAGGTATTCAGAACTCCCGCTATCTCAGATTAGTATATACCACACAAGTGAATAGTGCTTTTCGCATGCTCTGATTGGCTCCTCAATCTGGGAATATCAAGTATTATTCACCTCCACTTCGGCGAATAATTGTTAATTATTTTCCTTTAAGAGTTCAAGATAGAGTATAACTGATAACTGATAACTGATTTATTGTCACCGTACGTATTACAAGATAATAGTGATAATAACACTAGTCAGTGGTAAATAAGTAAGCAGGAAAATCTATTTGCTATTTAAACGTGATGAGGAGGCCAAAGAAGCCTGGAGTTTAGAGTAGTTTAGAGTAGTTTTTGGACTTGAGTTGTTGAACAAGAAGTTGCCGCAAATAGACCTGTTGGTCACACCAAGCAGAAAATTTCATGACAATACATTTGGGCATGTCTGTTGAAGTGTACAATATATGGTATGTATACCTCTTCCCTGAATCCACGAAATTTTTACATTTCGTTTAGGTGAAGGACATGCTTCGCATCCTCAAAGAGGCCGGGAGCAATGCTAGCATGAACGTCGCTGACCCCTCAGTGGGAATAGAACAACCTCTTCCACCAGCATCTTTCCAAAGGTTTCTCTCTGCAGACAGCAAAATCCCAGGAATTGTTCTGACAGACCATGAGAAAGAATTTACAAACATGTATGTTCACAAATTTATGTTGTAATATTATGAACCATAAAGTGTATGTGCATCTAATGATCCTACATTGGAAAAGTTTGTTGTGCGTTTGTTGGCTACTTTTGTCCTGGTCTTTTCAACATCCAGCATTCACACTTATTCATTTGTCCTTGATGTCCTGTCGTTTTACTCCATCTCTTTCAGAAAATTTTCATCGTAAACTATCTTTTTTTTTGTCTTCTTTTTATAAGTTTTCCAGGTGTTTGTCAAGTCAGTGTGTGTTGTCATAACAGTCATACTGGACCACTACTTTCACTTTGTTTAGGTATTACAACAGTCGATTTGATGACCTGTACCAAGCTGGAGGCAATTTGTCCCAAGGAAGTGACTCCAAAGTTGAACTCAGTACAGACTTTACAAAGGTACTAATTACGAAAATGCAACACAATGTACGCAGAGTTCTGCAAAAAACAAAAAAACAAAAGCATGACACCTCGCAAGAAACATAATCTACACATTTTGCTCGACAAGGAGCTAGAACACGTTGCCCGTATTACTTCACCTTATAGTGATGTCCGTTTGTTGTCTTGACGATTTCTAGACAGTTTCTAGGACGATACAGTACATGTCTATGTCGTGCTACACGAAATGAGTTTTAAAATTCTTGTTCTTTCCCGTTGTACTGTATGGATGATTTTTAATCTTGTTACCTCACTCTCGGTTTTGTTTCAGAGGCTGGTAAAAGTAGCCACGACGGTTGCCAATGCGCTTTACACGTTAGCTAATGATGGAACGTCTCCAAAAGTGCCAATTGAAGCAGACGAAACAATGGTGGGTGTTGTGTTATTCCAAAATCGTTGCGAGGAAAACCATTTTCCCCCACATCCCCAGTGTTCTCGGCGAGAAGTAGAATCGATCCACCTTATTCGCTTAAATTTATCAAGAAGGAAAATATATTTTAAAGGAAGGAAAGGAAAGGAGAATTATATTTTAGGAAACCTGAGCCAAAATATACTGTAGAACGATTTTGTTTAAGCAAAAAATGACCAAGATAACAGGTACTGTATCCCACACATATACAGTACCACATGACGTGAGAGCTGTGTACATATGCTTATAGATCAGTAAACGTTTACATCCCAAGTGAATTATCGTTGTCGCTTTTCAGATTGGCCACCTTGTTTACTTCACCGAAACTATTTATCACCTACTGCTTTACCTGACTGGTTACCACCTTCCTCCGAAATCAAACTGTAAGAATGACGACAACGAGGTATGTTGAATAGAATCTGCTGTTGCTACCCCTGGTCTTGTTATTCATTTTCCTTCGATCAGATTGAAGAGTTTAATCTTTTGTGTTAACCTTGGTGTTACACACAGTCACTGCTTAGCTTGGATTCGGAGCGTTCCCCACAAATGCGAAAAGAGAATGAAAAACGAGTAAGATTCTATGTAACGAGTGTAGACTTACCAGAACAAGAGAAATAAATCAAAAGGAAGACAACAATTCTGACCAAATTCTCCGCCATATTGGAAGGGCCCTGTAAGGGGTAATTCCGAACAGGCGACACGGCCTTGAAACGGCGACACGCGAGAGCTACGAACTTGCGACGAACGACAAGGCGCTACGAGGAAATTTGGACTGCAGCGACACTGATAATAATTAAACCGAGAACGAATTTCGTGTTTGCTAAAAATTCCATAGGTATATATAGTACGTATTCCTTATAAGGCACAACCGGACGAGCAAATACCTGGCCCTGATGAGCAAATACATTGCCCCAATGAGCAAATACGCAACCTTGAATAATAATTAGCCGTAAATTGAATTGATGCGAGTGAGAAATACATATACATATACGAAAATTACGGCCTAACCCTAACCCTAACCCTAACCTTAACCTTAAATCTATGTCTAAACTATAATCCAAACACTTTATCCAGTTGCAAAGTTACGGCTAATTATTATTCAATGTCACGAATTTGCTCGTGCGCCACGTATTTACGGCTAAATATTATTCAAGGTTGCGTATTGGCTCATCAGGGCCAGGTATTTGCTCGTCCGGTTGTGCCATATATGGAATACGTACTATAAGTACAGAAAAATTCAGACAGCGAAAACAGTTCTGTGAACCAGTGTGCACGGCATGCTGTCATTTTTGAAGCTATTTGCATATATGCAAATAGCTTCTATGTCATCGTCTCGGACAAACTACCGTTCGGCCCATCTCATTAGGTCAATAAAATGCTCCCCCTCTAGGTGGCAAAAACTTTTGAATCCATATAAAAGCCGCCATGGTGCAGGACCTGTGAGAAAATTTGTCTTTTTGCTCGTGCCGAAGCCGTCGAGCTTAGGATTGGAAAGCGTGTCTTCATCATCGTCATATTTTTATTTTTATTTTTATTTTATGTTTTATTTTTTTTCTGGGTTACGAATCAGCACACGGTGATTGGTTCATATTTTCACGTGATTTATGATGACGTTTTGTCATCACATGACTTGCCGGGCGAGCAGTTTCGCCATTTTGAAGGAGATATGTGGGCGATGGAATTGTGCGTTGCTTGCCTTGGTTGGCTCTGTGGATTCTTTTATGGACCGCTCATCCTACTTACAAACGAATACGCCGGCTGCGGTAGACCCACACTAAATTTCATTGAGCGGTTTTGGCTTGGGTCGGTCCGTTCAGCCTCGAAAGCTTTGAAAAAAGCCGCAAATGAAGCAATGAATATATCAGTGAACATATCAAAGAACATATTAATGTTCTTATCAATGAACTGCATAGCTATGCACAACTGTACAGAAATGTACGAAGATCCTGACGTCCAGAACGTTGAGAACTTGAAGGAACAAGCTGAACGAAGGGGTTCCAAATGCAAAGATCAGAACCCGAATGATATTAACGGCGAAGCAACTTCGATTCTTGGCCATCGCCTTGATAGTGTATAGAGCCGTTTTCGGATGACTGTCGAAAACCAAAACCAAAGTAATCACACAGGCCAATCACAGAGACTGAGAGAAAACAGTTCAGCCAGTCAGAAGCCAAAGTAATTCACGTTTGGTCTTGCGTTTGGTTTTACTTTCCAATCAGCAATGCCAGTACACGCCATCGCTTGCGTGAGAAGTGTTTGGTTTTGGTTTGGTTTTGGTTTTGTTCCTGATTGGTTGAGAATGCTGCCAAACTTGTGTGGACCAATCAGAAAGCGTAGCAAACGCAAAACCAAAGCAATCACACGATTTATACTTTCGACAGTCATCCGAAAACAGCTCTATGGAACTGTTTAGTATGAAGGTGAACTTAAAGGTACTTTGTATTCTTTTACTTTGTATTATTCTTGCTGATACAAGTAAAGCGTCAGAAAATCTGACTTTTCTTTGGAATCAACGTTTCACTCTGTTGTGCATTTGTGTTGTTGTTGCGACATTTTGGCTCAGTGCCATGAAAATCAAACAGGCAGCAGATAACGTGGCGTTATTATTTGAAAATTGGAACATGATTGAAGAAGAAGTGGTCGTTGGTAGATCTCGCTTTGAGCAGTTCTATTGTATTCCCAGTAATGTTTATGTGAAAGAAAATCGAACTCGTCCAAGACGAAGTCGTGAGCCAAGCCGAGTGCCTTTGAATGAACTTTCGCGCGTTCTGAACAAGGACAGGAAAAGCAGGCGACTATTACGAGAATACATTTCAAAGAATGTCCCAGAGTCGTCAAAAGTTCATGATTATACCAGAGCTTACGTACTTCACAATGCTAATGCATTCCGTGAACGTGCGCGTAAACAACATGGAAACAATAGAAAGCCACAGAAATGCAAAGAGAAAATTAGGATCAATAAACCATCGCTGCGAGAAAGCTATAAGTTCAAAAAGAAGTTTGTCAAAAGTAAACGAGGTGCTAAGGTACGTTTGTATTTTAGAATGACTTCAAGGACAAGCATTTCGAGACCAGCTGAGTTCAGAGATAGAAATCACAAAATCAATTACTACGCGTTTTCTCTGTCAAGGGATATAGAAAAAAATCCCGGTCCTTCAGTTGTCGATCCAAACAAAACGATCATTGCACCGTACAGTCAAGGTAATGCTGCAATATTTGGAGATAATGCTGGACGACAATGTGTAGCTATGTTCCTAGCACCTGTCATATTTAACCACACGAATTTTATTTCTTTATCAGAGGATTTGAGCGAAATTATGAATGCAGGGAACAATCTGTATTCCACTCTTTCGCAATTATCTAAGGACTATTTTTTGCTGCTGACAGATCTACCTGGAATGGTCACAATATATGAAACTCAGTATGAGCTGCAATACAGTGAAAGTTACGTGGGTAATTTGTTTGGAACTTGCTTTCCCATCGAAGGCTTTGCTTACTGTACAACACTGACTGGGGCTTTTAATTTATTGCTCAGACAGGATTTCAGCTGCTTTATTCTGACAATAGGCTGTAGTACTGTAGCTGTATTTTGTTTGTCAGGTGGCAGGTTCAAAGTATTTGATTCTCATAGTAGAGATAGTTTTGGCATGGAACATCCTGAAGGAAAATGTGTATTAATTGAACTTCGTTCAGTTGGCAATTTATTGGAATATTTCCAGACTTTATATGTACACTTGCCTGCCATTACATTTGAAATTAAAGGAGTAAACATTTGTCTAACAGAAGACAGACACAACAGGCACAGATGTGAAGAACCTACAACTGTTCAGCAAAGAAGTAAAGCAATTATTTGCAAATGTAAGCAGTGCTGTGCAATTTCTTTCTATAGCATTTGTTTCTCTGTAATTAAATCTTGCAGCTATTGGAATTCTGATACATTAAGTGCTGTAATTGAAAAAGGTAACACATTTTACAGGAAAATGAATGTTGACAAACACCTTGTGATAAGTGATTTACCAAATAAACTAGAGATATGTGCAGGCACTGATGTTAATGTTGTCTTTACTGCTAAAAGACAAGGAGTTCTGTCTAAGGACAAAAGTTTAAGCAAGCAGAATCTTCATGAACTTATTACACAAAACAATAGGAATAATACTGGCTTTCTGTTGCCAGCTGACAAAATAACATGTGTATAATTTATTGTTTCTTGATACAGTGTCTGATGAATAAATACAGACTGTACTGTGCTTGCACACCTCTATGGTTCTATCATTTCCATGCAGAAACTCTTGCATGAGGCAGAGTTCACTTCTTACATTCCTCACCTTCAATTTTATTTTTGTTACAAAGCACGAATACTCGAAAGCCTAATAAAAGAAACTCATTCAGTAAAAAGAAAACAGATTATTATTGGAGCAAAGCCTGGATTAATCGTGGCCTCTGATTAGAAATAAGTGCTCGAAGTCAAACTGTCAAAATCAGCTGTGCATAAATACAGTAAGTGTCGCAAGTCACTCTTCTCTTGCTGGCTGACCTATCACCCCTAAGCTCAAAATGCATCTCTTAAAATGAGTCTCTTAAACTTGAAGCAAATGTATGAGTGTTCTATGAAAATTTATAATTTTATCAGGTTTCCTTTGAGCAAGGTCTCAAAAACCAAGTTCTCTATGCTGTATAATATTTTTCTGGTGAGACTGAAACCCAATGGGGTACTCCGCTATATCAGCCACATTAGGTATGTGCCGTATACATTTTTAAAGTTAGGTTATAGAAAATCAGATATCTTGGTCTGAAATAGGCTAAGCGTTTTCAGGACTGGGCAGCACACCCAACCAAAATTATGATGAGTACCCCCCTCCCACCCCCCCCCCCCCCCCCCCACCCCCTCCTGGGAGTCTCGCTCTTGTCCCTACTTTTAATGTTAGTTTATTCTCGTCTCGACCCAACTCACGCCACGAGCTCACAAGCTCAAACATTCCACAAAACTTCAATTCTACAATGCCCTCAAATCAGACTATAACTGTGAACAATATCTAGAATATATTGATAACGAAATAGAGAGAAAATATTACACAAAATTCAGAATTAGCAATCATAATTATATTAATGATAGAAACTGGACGATACATCAATACAAGCAAAGAAAATAGAAAACGTCCAGTCTGTGATCTGGACGAAATCGAAAACGAATATCATTTAATCTCATCATGCAAATGTTATGAAGTATCTCGAGCTATCCTCCTCAAGAATCTTAGAAATTTAGCAAACATTGAACCCTCCTCAAATCTCAATAATGACTTTATACTAGAAATCACGAAGTCCAAAGACCCAATTGTTATCAGATTAATAGCAAAGTTTTTATCTTCGTGTTTCTATTTACGTGATTACAAACTTCAACATAATTAGTCAGCTATGAATATATATATTATATCTTATACCTTGTTACTGTTATAAGAAATAGGCTTTAGCAATACCCGATTGTAAAAGCATGAAGGTCATGCCAATAAAGCACTTGTCACTCACTCTCTCTCTCTCTCTCTCTCTCTCTCTCTCTCTCTTTTTGTTTTTGTTTTTTTTTTGTTTCTTTCTGTCTCAGAGTCTTGAAGTGGTTAAAGTCTCGATCTCAAATTCTCAAACAAGGGTCTCGGCCTCTCAGTGAGTCTCGGATTTTACCATTTGCCACCCCATGAGAGGAGTTTTTCAACACTGTAAATGCATGCTAGTACAATATTACCACCAATTGGAGGGGAGACTCACTTAGAGACACATCTTTATTGAGGAAATGTGTACACTTAGAAAGTGCCTGAGTTAGCACACTGCATATGTATACACAGAGCTGTTTCAAAAATGTATGTGGCACTATCTGAAAAGCCTGTCTGCTGCTGAAGGACCCCTGAAACATGCTTCAAAATGTATGCTGATTCAACAGT
The DNA here is from genome assembly GCA_964036295.1 of Plumapathes pennacea. Taxonomy (NCBI): domain Eukaryota; kingdom Metazoa; phylum Cnidaria; class Anthozoa; order Antipatharia; family Myriopathidae; genus Plumapathes; species Plumapathes pennacea. The sequence continues at coordinate 7,990,678 of OZ038466.1, read as the reverse complement.
TCTTAAGATAGCCAATAGATTTCAAACTATTTTAATGAACTTACCCCCTGGAAGAAGGCAAACATTATTGGATTCACTGGTGCAGCAACAGTGCCCTGTGCAAAAAAATAAATAAATGCAACAATGAAAAACACCTATTCAGTAAGACCTGTCCAGCAAGATCTTTCATCTACAGGTACAGGTATCATAAAGGCAGAACTGTTGAATGTCAAAGGTGTTCTTGTTAACACAGTAGATGAATGGATTATCTTTTCCATGTTTCGACACTTGCTGGCATTGACTGCTATGACACAAACAGGTATCTACAGCTCTGTACATTCTGCAGTTACCTAGAACCCCAGGAATTATCAGAAATACTTCAAATCAAACTTACATTCCGTTTCATAGCACCCAGTGCTTTGGCAACAGCTAGTGCTACAATCAATCCAGATGCGTCATTGTCTATACCTTTGACCAAGTCATGGAAGAATCCACTGGTGTCCATCTGTTTTAACAGATCAAAGGAAATCTGCTTCAACATCTAAGTATACTAATTACAGTATGGTGAGTACAGCACAAGTATGATGACTATTGTTTGGTAAGTTAAATCTACTGTTTTTTTTTTTTTTGTTTTTTTGTTTTTTGTTTGTTTGTTTTTGTTTTGTTTTGTTTGTGTAATCAAAGTACATCACTGTGGTGTGTAGTGCATACAACATTATTTTACATTATACTTTGTGATACACTAAATAGTACTGTATTACAAAGTTAAAATTGACTCTTGTGTACAAGTTCATACATGGAGAGTTACACATTGTCATATAAAAATAATACCTTTGCTGCCAACACAACAACTTCTATTTTCTTGAGATGTTTAGTTATAGGATAGAGTGTACCCCAAACATTTCGGTCTCCAAGGGCTTGACAAAATTCACCTGTCACATAAGAGAAAGAATCAAAGAAAAGCAAGTCAGGATTTAATTTTATAGTCAAGATTAAATTTCTTTTTGTCAGAATATTTTATAGTATGTACTGTCCAGACACCAGGGACAACTTAATAAAGAATTTACTGTTTTTTTTTTTTTTTTTTTTTTTTTTTTTACTATTTTACATAAAAACAAACAAAAAATTTATTGGTAAAAAATCATATTATTGTTCAAGTGATATCATAGCCTGACAAATTCAACCCAGGATTTCTTTCCATTAGCCTCATTCACAGAAGCCTGTTTTTGAACAACACATGTTTGCATTTTTTTTTTTTTTGTATCTTTATACAGGGCTAGATATTTAAAACACACTCTGTTAAATTATTAACAATAGATGTCCATGTTTAAACAGTATATCCTCACCTTGAATGGGGTTTGGCATGTTGGACTTTCTAATACATGTTGGGGTATCTTTGGCAGCAAACATGAAGTCTTTAAGTTCAACAGCACACAGGGGATATTCCAGAGTACCATTTTTGGGATTATTGTAAATATCATAGCACTGAAACATTAGGGCAATAAACAAACATTAGGCCAATATAAAGAATCTAGTACAGTCCAGAATCCATCATACTGTAACAACACCATGACTGACAGTAGTACAACATTAAGGTTTTATGTTGGTTGCCCTCTGGACTGTAGCACGACTTCAAGCAATAGAAAGTTTCATAATTTCTTGTTGCCCGGCCCTGAATTTACCTGCCCAACCAAAATTTTTGGTTGCCCCAGGCATAGCGAGCAACCGTTAATGTCAAGCACTGCATACATGTATGTCATGTGACAAACACTGCTCTCACCTTATGAAGAAGATGATTGACTTCTGTCAAATTGTACATGGCAAATATTGGAATATCAAAGTACAGGAATGACATTCCAGTTCCCTAAAGACAAAGTATACATTAACGCACTGCAGTTGTTGTATAAAACAAACATCAATCTAAATAGTGAGATCCATGAGGGAGGGAGGGAGATTTTTTTTCTTAAAACAGTTTGTAACTAATACACAGCTCCCCGGAATACTGTACAACTGTACAGAAACAACATGAAAGTACACTTTTTATTAAATTTACAGCTTACTTTTTTATTCCACTTTAGCTGTTCACAATGCCCATATTTAGAATTGTCATAGAAACCTGCAAAATAAGACCAAACATGACAACAAGAAGAATACAGGTACTATCTGGTAAAGCTATATGCAGTGGAATTTGAACCAGGATAACACTGTTTTTACAAAACTATACATGTTATACTTACACCTGGTACATACAGTGCACTGCTTACTGACACTTTTTAAAGTTTTAAAAACTTTTCACTCCCAGGATCAAAATGTATATTCTCTTAACCTTTTAAGAGGAAAATGTATGAGTGATATAGTGATAATTGATAGTTCAATCTGCTGTAAATTGAGCAAGGTATCAAAAACAAAGTTCTCCTTACTGTATGATATTTCTGGTAAGAGACTAAAGGAGAAAATGGAAGTTGATCACTCTTGGGAGTGAAAGGGTTAAAGGGTGCAGTAGAACTGTATATTTTTATATACTGTACAATTAAAAAGTGAAAAACGTTATATGTTATCCAAGTCCCCTGATGACAAGCAAACTACAGTATGTAGCATTTGAAATAATCACACATGTTTTTCCAGAAAATGCACAAAACAACAGCAGCTTTGCAATATTATGATACTGTACTATGCAATCTTACTGAAGGGAGTTAGATCAGTTACAGGATTTCTACTACTAACAGTATGAATCTCTAATCTCCAAGTATACAGGGCTAATTTTCCAAACCTTTCCACTTAACAAAATGCATGTTGAGTATGATGTTGGGAGGATTGGCAGTCTGACTGACTTGGACCCACATGAGAATTTATCACTTTTCCATTTTCTCCATACTAAACTGCATACAATGCACAGTATGCAAGGTAGAATATTGCCTCTTCTCAATCTTGGGGTAACAGATATGCCTATCATGCATCACCATGAACAATACATGCATTACATTACACATATAAAATTAACCCTAACATTAAAATTACCCACCAAATCCATCATTTGGGCAGGTCTGTTCTGGCGAGAAATATCCTGCACAGCAAAAAAACAATACACAAAAAAGTTACAAAAAATAGTCCCAACCTTTCCTATACGACCCAAAATCAAAGCATTAACGATGAGGTTAACTGACACAAAGACCCCTCTGTCTGATTTACCTCTTTTTGGAGCCTGACCATATTCACCGACGTGCACTACAATCTAGCTCCATTGATTTTCTTCTCCTTTATTAGAGCTTTTAACCACTCTCTGGAACAAAACAAGGCCAATAAATAATGAGAATACTGCACAATGTGCTGGTAAGCTGAAGAAGGGGTAATGCCCGCTACAACCGTGGCCTTTGTGCCCTATTCTGTGGCTTCAGCTTACCAGCACATTGTACAGTATTCTGATTATGTAAACTAAGCCACATCCCGCAAGCCTTACGATTTTACAATAAATAATGATACAGACTGATTCAATGTAAAGCAACTTACAGCATTTTGCCCTGTGGATTTTTCTCTTACACTCCTAGTAGTTTATACCAACCTCAATGATACAATTTAATGATTCTAATAAGGGCCCAGCTGCTTTCAATAAGTGCCCCATCTCCAATAAGCACCTTAAGTCAAATATTACCCCCTTTCCCCACCCCTAACTTGACTTAATTTCCTTTCTGACATCATGACAGGGATCACACATGAAAAAAATCTCAATTTATAAAACAGTGAAGTAAAAGTCACATACAGTACTGTAAGACGGTCTTCTTTTCACACATTCAATATTATTTTATAGTTTGACAAGAAAAAATTACTCACATTTTAAATGAATCTGATGTAAATACTGGAATGTAAGGGGCATGTTTTCCTTTGGAAAGAAGCCAGTCCACATCATCTCTATCTCTGACAAAATGCACCACACCCACATGACCGTATCTGTTGGCTGTAAAAAGATTTAAAAACAACTGACCAATGATCACTCACTGAAATACGGGCATAGCTACAATTTAAATTAACTCTTGGAGCTAAAAGTACTGGTCTGAGGGCCCTCTGGCCAAGCCAATAAATTTAGTCTTGAGTTTGGCAACCCATTATTATTGCTGTGGTACTTGACTTCTCAGCAGATTAACACTGGTATTGCACAGAGGGTTACAGTTAGTATCTGCCTCAGAGCCTACATGTACAAATTAGAAAACAACTTGACATTAATAATATTAAGAGGTATTTCACCTGTAAATTTGAGTAATGCACACATAAAGTCTGTACCAAAAGCACTATTTCGTTCGACCCCTATTTAGATTTTTTAGTTTCACTTTGTAAGGTGATCATGTATGATTGGTTGCCTTCTTATAGCTCAAAATGTGCAACAATGCATGCATTATCATTACAAAATAAGACTTTGATATCAGGAATATTTGTCCTCCTGTTCTTGGAGAGATTTGTGACTTATCTTTTTTGTGTTACTGTTAAAGTAATTTAATTATGTAGCTGGCGAGCCCAGTGAACATTCAATGCTTTTTACTCACATCTACACCCAATTTGGTGGGTTGCATTTGTCAGAATAACACAGGGTGCAATTCCATGAATCTCTTCATATATCTTCTGGGCAACTTTGTCACCAAGAACTGGATCGGAATAGAGTGATAAAAACATTAACCCATAACATAGACGCTGCAAAGGCTCGGAATACCTGGATACTTATAACATTTGTAGCATGAGACAACGATAAACTATTGGCCGTATTGTTATTTACATTTGCAGCATGCATTGGTCTTGGTCGAGTATTTTATGCTTTTAATTTTAGAGCTTCAGTTACGACGACCAACAAGTTGTATAAAAGAAGTATTGAATCGTGTCAGACAACAGCTCCTAATTTTTCACTTACTACAATATGTCATCACATGTACAATGTATATCTCGAACCACGAGCAATACTCTCACAGTACCATTCTAGATCAGAGATCTGCCAAACCGGAAGAAATTCCTTCAAATTTAGAGCGACACAAACACTTAAAAACAGTCTTCTAGAAAAATTTTCGTAGCCATTAGTTAACCCGGTATTGAAGATAAAATTATAAAGATTCTATGAAACAAGTGTAGACTTACCAGAACAAGAGAAATAAAGAAAAAGGAAGACAACAGTTCTGACCAAATTCTCCGCCATATTGGATCTGTCAATGATTTTCCAACCTCGTTCCCAGGCCTATGTTTCAGGCCATGCGCGTGAGTCTAACGCGGGTGGTCCTGGGGACGAGGTTAGAAAAGTCGTGGTGAAAAGAAATCAAAGCAGCGTCGCCACTGAAAGATCGCCCACATATGTTGTACTGCGATCGGGATTACTTTAGATTTGCGCCAAAATAAGAAAAAAGTGTACCTTTTGTATTGAACCAGAGGCCATGTTAATTTAGTCTTCACCGCTTCCGAACTTCAAAGCTGCCTAAATGAATGCGTGATCTTTATTCCTCCCGTGGATTTTTGTGTCACAAATGAAGCGAAAGCAATCTCGATCAACAAGAACGCAATGCCCAAATTTTAAATACAACCAATTCCTTGTTTGGAGGGTTGGGACAAGAAATTGCGCATACGCAAATGTCACGTTATCTAAAGTGGGGGTAATGAACTGTCGTTCGAGTGTTAAAGTGAACCTAACGGCGTTGCCAGCGAGGTAACAGAACAGACAAAGCGAGCCTCTAGCAAAGCTGAGTGTGTGGCGCTTTGATACAGAAAAAAAAATTGGTATACCAGTGACTTGTGGCGTCACTGTACAGTGGGGTCAGGACAAAATGCTTAGAAATAAGGACGCGGGTGAGACTTTTTTGTTGCGCGGAGAGTACATGCAATTCAGCCAAGTCAGTTTTTGCACATGGCGGATCCAAGTGTTCTCCACATTTTCCTTGCCCTTTTTCCTTCTAATTTGGTTATTTAACTGAAATTTCACGAAAAAGTTTTTGTAGTAATACGGGCAATAGAATCGTGCAACTTCTTGCGCGACAAACAGCAAAAACTTAAAGCATCACCCTGTTAGAATTAGACACGAATATCGGCCGCGTGATTTGTCAGTTTGACATACAAGATGGCGGCCGACGTGACAAGTTGCAACGACAGTTGACCTCTGCAACAAAATGTTGCAACTTGCAACATCAAAACTTTGTCGCGCGACAAGTTGTGCGAATGTTAATAATACGTGCAACATCGCTCTTCAACTTGCAACGCAACAATGTTGTCCGATTAGTTGCACGATTTTGTTGCCCGTATTACTGCAGTGTATAACCGAACTCCAAAGAAAGAAAGAAAGAAAGAAGGGAAGGAGGGAGTTCAAACAGCTGACTAGAAAAAGAAAGAGAAGGAAAAACTGCCGGAAGAAGCTCCTCAAATATTAGCAGCAAAGTAACAAAAAAACTTCTCTTCCAATAAAAGAATTTACGCCTAAAAACAAGTCAGATTGAAGGCCTTTAATATTACATCGAAAAGTCAACTTTTCGAGGAGAAATAACAGAAAAACTACATAACATAATGAATACCGCCAAGAGTGCCACTTTTAAAAGCACATATTAAATGTGTCTGGAGATATTCAGGCCACTGGTCAGAGATTCCGCTAGACCGACATATGCAGGTATTTCATTACTAAAAATCGTACTGTACCGGAAGCAATTGAGGCTGCCGGTATTCCGTACTGGAAAAATATAAAGTACAACCTTTTTTTCTGACAGCTCTCCTGTCCAAAGGAAGTCCACACGGGATATTCTACTCATTCAAGCAAAGAAATGCACCGATACGATCGAAAACTCGGTGAAATAGATTATCTTGGCCGGGTTTTTCAAAGCACGATTAGGCTAATCCTGGATTAGGTCTAAACTTTCTTGTCATTTTTTTAGCCTGAAATCGTGAAAGTTTCGTCCACAACGACTTTCTTGATAATGTTTTAAGCTGGAACAAGCTTTCTAATCCATCTTCGAACAAAACCAAGCGGTTTTATGACAGAGAGGTCGAGAGAAATAATTTCGTTAATCTTGGATTAGCTTAATCGACCTTCGAAAAACCGGGCCCTTGTGTCCAGTTCCCCTGCAGCAGAAGAATTTTTTTTTTTCATTGCTTCACATATATGTTGTACCAGTTACAGGCCGTGATGGACGAGCTTAGCGGAATCTCTGCTGATTGAATAGTACCACTGTTAAAATCTTAAGAGTACAGCAAGAATTGCACCTGCTAATTAGACACTAATGGAAGCCTATTTACTAAAAGTGCCACTTTTGGAGGTGAAGTGTCTAAACGTTAGGGTCCGGCTGCTCAAAGCACGATTGCGCTAATCTGGATTAAGTCTTAGAAACTTTTTTGTGGTCTTTAGACTTGAAATAGAAAGACTTCGTTCACAACACGCTTGATAATTGTTTTGTGCTAAAACAAGCTATTCACTTGGCCTTTGATCAAAAACCCTGCAGTTTGTTGCCCACCAAAATGAAAGAGAGATTTTGACTCATCCTTGATTAACTTAATCCAGCTTTGATCTTCGGGTCAGATAACTGTACAAGCCTAAATACAACGTAGAACTAACTACATACTAATCCTAATGCCACTTTTAAACTGAGATTATATAGCACAGTTTTCTCATGCAGACACTAACTACAGCAACACATCAAGTCATTTTAATATCAAATGGGTATAATGCTTCCAGCGAAATCCATCTGTCACTAGCCGTATATAATGAATAATAACTAGCAGCCTATATTGCTCAACAAGAGACAAAAATATGCAAAATTCAATCTTAAATGGGGCACTGTCGTGATCCTTGTTTTTTTTCTGAACCTTCCAGCTTTTCGCAAACATTTATTGCCATTGCCAATGCAGTGATATTGGAGTTACAGAAATTGTCTATGTATAGAATGTTGGGAAAGCATTGGGAGCTGCAACGACTGAAAAGAGACTTATACATTTAAGGGTTTGCTTTGTTTGCGAGCTCCAAAATACTAGTGGTACAAAAGGTAGCTTGTTTAGCATTCTGGGTGAGTGTCCATGAAAGCAAAAAATAGCAAGCGTCAGGATTCGGTCTTTGATCCTTTAGTTTTTTTAGTTGATCCTCAACCATTCTGTGTTTCTTATTAGTATCAGAAAACTTATTGTAAACAGGTAGATTAGCGCTCAGGTAAAATCCTTGTTTTGCATAAGGGCCCAATTGGGTGGTACTATTCGAGGGCCGTATTACAATCAACACAGCAGCTTTATTATTTCCAATAAAAGTTGAGAGTTTTTGCTTGGTCAAATCGATAGTTGAAGGATTTTGGGTTACAAACAAATTATTAAGGCCCTTCAGCATTTCCAGCAAAGAGTCCCATTCAGCTTGGTTAAATGGTCTGTAATGAGAATTGCCTACATCTGTGTTGTGATCATGAGAGAAATCAAGTATGATCAATTCTTTATTAGTGGCACTGAAATCATTGATTTCCTGGATGATGGACGGGATAGATTGGCCGTTGGCACCTTGCCAGGAATGAATGCGACGTATGTAGCTATAATGGCCAGTAAAATATTCCCCACTACTGATAACCGGGCGAATATCAATATAACGTGCACCCAGCTGCAACTGACCTAAAATGGTCCTGGTTTGAGTTTGAGTATTGCACTGACGACCAAAATATGTGTGGGCCCCAAAGGTATTCATCCCACTGTCATGAGAACCAGGCATACACAAATGCCTTAAACTTTTTTCACCCAGAACATTTAGATTGTCGTGCATCCAAGAGTTACTTGGTAGATTGGTTGACGTAAATTTGTCTTTCTCCCCTGCGAGAATAAATGCAACATACCCATCATGCACCCATCCCAAATTTAGTATTGAACCTACAGGGTTGCCGGGTGTTTCAAGATTGCCGGTAAACTCGACCCTAAGACTAAAACCGGTCTGAGCCCTGGCCTGTACTTGAAACGAAGAACCTGTATCACCCAGTGTATAGGATGCCTCACCAGCATCATCACTCTTAGAATGAAAAATACTTTCATTCCACTCTACATAAACACAGCTGTTTTTTCCAGCAGGGACAATGTCTGGAAAGTCCCACGAATTCATTCGACACTTATGCTGGTAGGTTCTCTTCCAGTCGTACTTTGTTCCGTTGGTAAGAGCGATATATCCACCTTGTCCCATGCCTGTATTCTGTCAATGGCTCTAAATTTAGAAAAGTACTTTATCAGAGATGTATCCTACAAGCATTGACACTTTCACAATCATACTCAGTAGCTAATGGCCTGGCAAAACGAGGACACATTGTGGCGGCAACATTGCTAGCACGCGCATGTTTACCAAATGTTGCCCCGTTTTGCCACGCGCGAAACATTTGTTGCCGACACAAAATTTGTGTCTTGGACACAAGAAATGTTTCTGAAAAACCTCAGAAACATCACTTGTGTCTGCGCTGTGCGCAACAATGTTGCCGTACGTTTTGCCACCCTGGCAACATCGAAGGACACAATGTTGCCGCAAAAATGTGTCCTCGTTTTGCCAGACCTTTACTTCCATGTAAATCAGTGACGTATATGAAAAGTAAATCTCTCTACTCAGTCTGGGATTTTCTTTGTGCAAAATTGCATTATTGACCAGAGCATACATATCTACAAAATAAAACGGATGTATTAAGCTTCTCTTTTAATCAAGTTCTTCCAACTCTTTCTGTTGAGGTCGAGACACACAGTGCAGCATTGAGCGCAAAATCGTGCATGCAATTAAATGGAAACACAGTGCAATATTGTGCCATGTGTCCCTACCTTTAGCTCATAACAAAAATTGACTCTCCTCGCTTAGTTGACCGTGTGCCCTTTTCTGATTAGGCACCTCTCGCATCGGATGTTTTCTGTTTTGACCACTGATTCTAAGGTCCGGGTTAAACGTCGATCTTAGCATGCGTCGAACTAAATTCAACAATTAAGCGCATGATAAAGGTGAAGTAATACGGGCAACATTTTCTTGCAACTTGTCGTGCAAGTTGCGGCCTGTGTTGTACGTATGACTACCTACGCACGCAACAAAATTTCGTGTTGCGGCAACTCATGTTGCAAAAAGTAGAATCGTCTTCTACTTTTTGCAACATGTTGGCGCAACTCGCAACACAAAATTTTGTTGCAGAACAAGTTGCGTGCGCAGGTAGTATACGTGCAACAACAGGCCGCAACTTGCCACGCAACTTTGTTGCGCAACAAGTTGCAAGAAAATATTGCCCGTAAAGGTCGACTGATTGAGTTTTGATCGACTCAGTTGATCTAACTGAATGGACTAGGAGTCGATTAGAACGGCATAAGGTCGACCCTGGGTCAAACGTCGATCTTAGCATAAGTCGAACAAATGCAGCTCCCGCTGAATAATATGATTGATTCAACGGGAATATTTCAAAATTGAAAGATGAAAATCTATTAAAATTCGGATATGTAGTGAAGAGTCTTATTTCCTTAAAACTTATGAAATAAAAAAGGGGCTCACCGCACTCGTTATAACGGCAGCGCTTGCAGAATGATCTCTAGGGTGTATTAATGTCCAGACCCCTCCTTGGTATTATAGCAACAAAACAGAGTTTTTATCGTTTTCAAAGATATTCGGGTTCGATTATGTAGTAAAAGGTCTTAGGTGTGTTTTCATGTCTCCTCCCTGCAATCAGTGTTAACAATTTATGAATAGTATCGCCTGTTATATATCATACGACCAAATTATTTTCAAAATGGCGGACATTGCTGACGCGAGCTATAACACGTGAACTAAAACCTCCTGCAGACTCATTTTGAGTTGTGAAAAATGATGAAAATTAAAATATTTTGCATACCATATGAAAACCTTGAAAATTTAGTGGTTCTCACTACACTACTAAACGGACTCTAATCTAGCAAAGTCTGCACAATATTACAGACACAGTTCCCCAGTGTAAAACCGCACTAGCAGTATTTGGCCATGCTATTGAATTAAAGTGTGTTTTAATGTGTGGGGAAATTGGTCCGACTTGTAAAATACACTTGTAAATGTATTTGTGGATACTGCAACGCAGTTGCAATATCCACTATGTCATCGTGTGAGTTTCCAAATGCAAGATAACGTAACAATGGATAAATTGGAACACTAATCGAAGTGAAGATAATCCCGTCGGAACATTTTGCCCGCGCAAGTAATCCAATCAGAGCCGGAGCTGAGGCGTACAACAGACGAAGTTTGGCATGGCGTGGCATTGTTTTGCTGTCGTTTTCTGGGACTGTCGTGTTCGCTGCTTCAGTTACTCAAAACACGTTTCAAAACCAACTGGCATATTTCAAAATCGCACATTTTGGTAAAAATCAAGCTTCATGGCGAAAAGTTACCAATGCTAGACAAAAATCACGGTAAAAACCTATATGGAAAACATATATTTTACCAAAAATAAAATGTAATTGACAAATGAAGCAAATACTTCCACTATTTTACCAAATGTTGAAGGAAACCATTTTGGTAAATATGGATTATTTATGAATGATTTTACCATATATTTAAACAACTTTGCCAGGATAGCAAAATTTGCCTAATCTTCAGCATTCTTACCACAAAGCAGAACAAACTGCACTCTCCGAGTTTAACAATTGTAGTGTATTTTACCATTAGAGTCAACTCAGGGCCAATTTTTGGTAAAACATAGTATCATACATACAGATTGTACTGTGCGGTCAAACCAACCCCAGTCAGCATGGTAAAAAATAACTAAAAATTATCTATTTGCACCATCACTTATAAGCATCCAGTCGGTCATGGTAAGAACCTCAAATTGGTCACAATTGTGACCAAATGAACCTCAAGTCGGTCACAGTAATTGTTGTGACCAAATGAACCTCAAGCTGGTCACAGTAATTGTTGTGACCAAATGAACCTCAAGCTGGTCACAGTAATTGTTGTGACCAAATGAACCTCAAGTTGGTCACAGTAATTGTTGTCACCAAATGAACCTCAAGTCGGTCACAGTAATTGTTGTGACCAAATGAACCTCAAGCTGGTCACAGTAATTGTTGTGACCAAATGAACCTCAAGCTGGTCACAGTAATTGTTGTGACCAAATGAACTTCAAGCTGGTCACAGTAATTGTTGTGACCAAATGAACCTCAAGCTGGTCACAGTAATTGTTGTGACCAAATGAACCTCAAGTTGGTCACAGTAATTGTTGTGACCAAATGAACCTCACTTTGGTCACAGTAATTGTTGTGACCAAATGAACTTCAAGTTGACCAAATTACATAACAAACGCGTTCCAAAACACTTTGTCAAGTATTTTTTATTCTACTGTATTAAGGGTAAAACGATTCAAGCTTTGGGAACTTTTGAACGTTATGCTAAAAAAAAGCAATTTCCGAATGTTCATTCCGCAGCGCAGAGCAGTCCCGGAAAATTTTCCCAGCAACTGATCAAAATCACCTTTTCTTCCAGCCGGAAAAAAAATTACTGCTTCCAGGCTTAAGAATATATATTTTTCGGCGGCGCAAAACGACAGGCGGAAAACCTGTCTATTTTCGAAGGTTATGCAAGAATCAATTTTGCCAGCGGCCCGATGAAACAATTGCTTTTTTCCCCAGCGAGCAGTAAAAGAAAAACAAAACGCCTGCCAGCACAGGATGCTGTGTGGAACACATTTTTTTGCGGAACAGCTCCGATGGGTGCTCTCCAACTTCTCTGATCTGATAATCAGAGCACCCAATTTCCTCGCTTTGATAATCAGAGTACCAAAGTTTCCTCCTATGATAATCAGATAGCGCGTCGAAGGTGAGCTTGAAAAGGTTTACGTCATTTCCAACCTACAAAACGATCACAACGAAACTAAATAAGACATTGCAGCCATCTTATGTATTAGAGTAAACAGATAACTTGGCTCGAGAATTTGCCGGCTCACATAAAATCTGGTAGAACTGGCCAGTATTGCCGGTTTATACTCGCTCGAATATTGTCAACATTGGAGCCTCAACATTTTCTTCTAGATTTCCAGGAGAATCTACATAGTATGCCAATTGAATATACTAGATGAAAGATTGTGGAATATAAACACCGGTATTTTCTGAACTCGTGGGTGACGGTGTTTGAGAAAAATAAAGACCTGGAGAGAAAATAATAAAGCGGCAGCATACCTTTGCTTTCCTTCTTCTCTTCTGTTTCCGTTCGACGACCAGTCGCAATTGACATGTTTCCGTTTGACGACAAACACTTGCTCATAAATGTAGATTAAACGAGGTGCGTTATACATGTAAACGGTCACACAGATGTGTTGCAGTGCAGCTTTTCTTACGCTACAATTACCCGGCATCACGTTATAGTAGGTCAGGAGTAAATTTCTGAATGAATTTGAAAAGAAAGACGTTTACTTTGTGGGTAACTGGTTTATAATAACTGTCAGAAGATGTTGCGGTATTCTTTTAAGTGCTAATACCTGCTGCGGCTTCTGGTGCTATTGTTTTTTGTTAACCTTTTTTTTTATCTCTTTTCTTCTTCTCCAGCACTGAGGCGAGAAATTAAATATGATTTTGCTGCAGTGCAGAAATCCTGCTGAAGACCTTTTTCTTTTTTATCCATTTCTTTGTTTGACTAATTTAAAAGTTAGCAGACGGCCTCAACGAGGGGTCAAAAGTGACAGAAGTGCCCGCTAATCGAGGCGGCGTGGGGTCAACCTTTGCACAGAAATTAGTTATAAGGCGCTGTCTCTCAGAAAACGAAATGAACGAATGTCAAAGGAGTGAAAACAATGGGCCAAAAATGATCTTTGCTGCTGCAAATCTTGGAGCGTCTGAGGCAATAAAAAAGAAAAGAACAAAAGGGCCGGAAGCCGCCGACTTAAAAGAATACCGCAAGATCTTGTGACAGTTTTAGATATAAACCAGTTCACAAAGCAAACGTCTCCTCGTTTTCAAAATGATTAAGTCGGAACTTTTCCACAGCCAACGTATGCCGGGTGATCGTAGCCAAAGAAAGATTGTATCACAGCATATCTCTGTGACTGTTATGTACTGTAATGCACCTCTTTCGACCGACATAGGACAAATGGACAGAGAAATGGAGTTGTCGTCGAACGGAAACATGTCAATTGCGACTCGACATACGTTGAGAAGAAGGAATGTAAAGTATATTTAGTTTTGATAGTTCGTTATAATCGTTTCGTAGGTTGGAAACGACGTTCGACGTGTTATCAGTCAATGTGTCCCTTCTGTTTCATGTAGTTCCACTGTTGCTGTCTCTGTTACAGTTGCTGGATTTTGCCAAATCAGAACAGGGTAACTTGGGTGCTGTACTAGCTAGGTCAAAATAGGTCAATTTAGCATAACGTTCAAAAGTTCCCAAAGCCTGAACCGTTTTACCCTTGATGCAGCAGAATAAAAAATACTTGACAAAATGTTTTGGAACGCGTTTGTTATGTAATTTGGTCAACTTGAAGTTCATTTGGTCACAACAATTACTGTGACCAAAGTGAGGTTCATTTGGTCACAACAATTACTGTGACCAACTTGAGGTTCATTTGGTCACAACAATTACTGTGACCAGCTTGAGGTTCATTTGGTCACAACAATTACTGTGACCCACTTGAGGTTCATTTGGTCACAACAATTACCGTGACCAACTTGAGGTTCATTTGGTCACAACAATATTACTGTGACAACTTGATGTTCATTTGGTCACAACAATTACTGTGACCAACTTGAGGTTCATTTGGTCACAACAATTACTGTGACCAAGTGAGGTTAATTTGGTCACAACAATAACTGTTGTAATTATTACTGTGTCAGGGTCCAGAATGGTAAATATATGATAAAAATGGAGAACATTACCATTTTCATTTTTTGACCAGTAAAAACAGTATCAATTGCCCCTTATTTACAATAAGTTATTACGACTGTCCAATTTTCAGCAGAAATCACTTGATTTGTGAGATTTTTACTTGGTCAATACCAAGATTTGAGATTCATGGCAAAAATAAGCATTATAATGGAAATTTTACCAAAAATTACCCATTTTGAAATATGCCACTTTGTTTTGAAACGTGTTTCAAGTTGTAAACTAGACTGGCGTTGCCAGTGAGCTCGCGGCGTTAGTTGGGTCGAGAGCAGAATAAACTAAAATGGAAAGCAAGGACAAGAGCGGAACTTCCGGGAGACTTCAAATTTCTCACCAGAAATATATCACACAGTATAGAGAACTTGGCTTTTGACACCTTGCTTAAATGAAACCTGATTAAACTATAAATTTATCATTACAACACTCGTACACTTGGTTCTTAAAGGTTGAGCGACTCTGCATTTTGAGCTTACAAGCAAAACGGTTACCCACCGAGTAAATCTGAGTAATGCGTGACTTGTCTTTTTATGAATCGATTTTGACAGTTTGACTTCGAACACTTAATTCTAATCCGAGGCCACGATTAATCCAGCCTTCGCTTCAATACTAGTCTGTCTTGTTTTTTAGCTGAATGCGTTTCACTTCTATCAGGCTTTCGAGTATTTGTGCTTTGTAACAAATATAAAATTGAAAGCGAGGAATGTAACACGAGCCCAACACGAGACTTGTTTACAATATTATTTCGGTTTTGTTCACAGCGTGTTCAGTCCATTTGTGACTGCAAACTTAATGCTCTGGACTATTTCGGTGTATTTTTCATTTCTAGTATATACACAGGGCAGCCCAGGCTCCGGGGGTCTGTCTGTCTGTCACACAGTGATATGTGATACCTTTGTTATTACGAAAGAACATGACCTTTGGCAATTATAAAGAAATGTATGGGGATTTTGGTCGTTCGCCGAACGGCGGTCTTCGGCAACGATTGAACTTAAAAACTGGTTAAATATGTTTAGTTGCGCGTTATCTTACCTCTCTCCGAACGTTAGCTCGCTGCGCTCGCTGGAACCGGTAAAAATTTCGGGGCGAAATTCTGACATCTCTTCTTATGCACAATCGACTTCGACTCTTTATTTCTAATCAGAGGCCACGATCAATCCAGCCTTCGCTTCAATACTTGTGTGTTTTCTTGTATTAACTGAATACGTTTCTTCTATCAGGCTTTCGAGTATTCATGCTTACAAATATAAAATTGAAAGCGAGGAATGTAACACGAGACATATTTAAAATATTATTGCGGTTTTGTTAACAGTGTGTTCAGTCCATTTGTGACTGTAAACTTAATACTCAGGACTATTTCGGTGTATTTTCCATTTCTGGTATACAATGACCATTGCGAAACAAAGGCTACATGATCGAATGAAAGAAACATTTCAACAGGCAATGTACGATAAACAGAAGAATTTTATGAGACAACAGATGTCATGTACAGAGTGAAGCATAAATCGCCATTGTTTTGCGGCTAAAGCTCATCGTAGCTTTGGTTTCCGTTTTCGGCCTGTTTTCTTCCCAGAAGTATTTCGTGTCGCCACAGAAAGTTTCGTCGGGACTAAATATTTAGCGGCGACAGAGATATTTGCAATCCCCCAGCGGTATCCATCAAACATCTGTTTACGGCTATTCTCAAGCTTCCGCGGTGAACTGAAGAACGCAAGCCAAAATCGTTCCCTAACATCCAGTTTATCAGTGCGTGTTCGGCACAAACCCAAACGGTGTTGCGTTTCGATTAAATGCAGTTAATTTTTACACACAAGTCTATGGAAGAAAACTTCTGGGATCAGACTGCTAAAAGATCCATGAAAATGATTTTTTTTTTTTATTTATTTATTTTTATGAACATCGCCCTAAATTACGGACTCAAATACCCTATTTCAAGTTGCTTGCTAACACTGCTGTCTGGGTGAAAAGCGAGGTCAAAAAGGTTCGAAGATTCACAAATTATGAAAAGGACCAGGACTAAAAGGGCTTCATATATGAATAGAACAACTTTTGTTAAAGCAGTTGGATGGCAAATGTTTAAAACAAAGGGCTGTACAAATCTTTGACATTATTCACGACAGGAGACTGAAGACATTATTGTGATTTTACGCATTTTTAAAAAACCTCAATAATTTGCGCGTAACAGAGTTTATTTTCTCGTGGTAAAAACGATATTTTTACTCACTCGCGCGGCGCTCGTTCGTTGCCTTCTCATAAAAAAAGTAAGAAATGGATTTTCAGCCTCTGTTCATCTGTCTGGCATTGCTATCTTCAGTCGCGTGATAAAATTTATTCGTTATATCGGGGTAGATTTTAAGTTTGGACTTCTGGATTGTGTTTTACCGGGGTTTCGTTCTATACATTTTTACTGTAACTTTGGTTGGAGAGTAATATATCGTTCGTTATATCGGGAATTTAGTTAAATAGAGGTTCGTCATATCGGGGCTCCACTGTAATTTGAAATTCTCAACCTATAATTTACCGTGCACGAGGAGTTCAGCAGTTCGCATGACAGACATTCACTGAATAGGATTCATGAATTCAGAGAAGCAAACGAAGAGTTTCTTTTCACCCCACAATTACAGTGTTTTCGAATACGTATCTTCTGGAGTACAGCCAATTGGACACAAAATCAAAATAGATCTTAGAGTTGTTAGGCAAAACGGCTAACGAAATGAAGTTATTATGCAAACTACGGCGGCTGAGCTTACCTTTAAATCTTGGAACTGCACCGTACCAGCTGCAGAGTGTAGTGTACTTGATTTTAATGCACTGGAATCTGTAAACAGGAACAACAAGTTAATCATGCTAGCTGGGCAGTGTCAGTTTTCACTTGCGTTCGTGCAGGAATGTCAATTCGATAGCTTGAATAGCAGGAATGTGTAAACCAGCTGGCGCTGGCGCTATTTTGGGCATGATGTGTTTCGGCGTGTCTGTATTCAATCCTCTACTTAAATAATTCATGTTGACTCTGCTAACACCATAGTCTACGGAAGAAAACTTCTGGGATCAGACTGCTAAAAGATCCATGAAAATGATTTTTATATTAAATTTTTTTTATGAACATCGCCCTAAATTACGGACTCAAATACCGTATTTCAAGTTGCTTGCTAACACTGCTGTCTGGGTGAAATACGAGGTCAAAAAGGTCAAAGATTTACAACTTATCAAAAGGATCAGAACTAAAAGGGCTTTATATATGAATAGAACAAGTTTTTGTTAAAAAAAGGTTGGGTAGCAAGTGTTCAAAACAAAGGGCTGTTAAAATATGTGACATACACGACAGAAAACTGAAGACAACACCTGCTGTTACAGTAATCACAACCTGTTTTACAGCTTCACTTGACATAAAATGGGGCAAGCTTGACTTTGATCTACTGAATACCGCTCGGCTAGTGTTTATTTTTCCGGTCGATTAATGCCGCGGTCACACGAGTGCTAGAACCGTGCTTGCTTGAGCATTTTTTGGGGTATTAACACATTCCTAGCACGGTCGCCGTGTGACCGGCCCAGAGCGACACCGTCTGCTTGCTTGAGATCCAATGCCCAAAAAGCAAAAGAACAAAGATACCACAGCACAACTCTAGCGCGCCCTGTAGTACGCTAGAGCTGTGCTACGCACTCATAATTAATCGGTTTAACTTTTTCGGCCAATGGAAGTGTATTTCTTGGAGAGCTCCGAATGCAGTAGTGAACCCTTGTCGCAAAGATCGCAGTTGCTCATCCCCGCTTTTAGGTGTCGTAGCTCTACTTTTATTTTCGATCCTTCTATAACAAATTTCGCGCTCTTTCGGCTGCACGTGACATGTTCATGAGCGCGAATGTTGTGGCATATCGTATTCGGCAGATATATACATCAAGAGAATGAGACTGTTCGGATCCATCGTCAATTGTATACCGTAAGTAGTCTCCTCGCAGCCGTTCTTAGGGTCGCCCAGTATCCTCATCAACCGAAGTGGGGAGACTGGGCGACCCTAAGAAACGGCCGCGAGGAGACTATACCGTAATCAGAGCTTGTGTGTATTTGATCGGAACACACTTGAACACATATGGCAACACCACCGCCCAAGCAAGCCGGCAAATGTCGTGTGTGACCGAGGAGTGCTGATGTCAAATTCTAGCAAGTGCGCGTCACAAGAAAGCACGCTAAAGCACAGCTTCTAGCGCGCGTGTGACCGCGGCATTAAGAAGCGACTCAACAGATAAACGTTTCCCATCTGACAATCGCGTGTTGTTTTACGGTTTAAATTTCAAGACCTGTCATTCTTATCTTTCTGCGGTGGAGAAGTTTCGGTTTCAAAGATTTGTGTGGCTGCAAAACGTCGGGGGCGCGGGTCAAATAGAAGAAGAGTTGAACTGATACGCTGCAAAAGTAGACTAATTTTTACGTCTTTACTACATCACGAAGAAAACCGTAAATTATCTAAAATGAAGGTCCAGTTGGATTCTATTTCTATATAATAAATACGGTATACATCCGTGTGTCTGTGTGTGTGCGTAACAATATTTCTTAGCCCTCATAACAAAATAAAAAATGGATTTTCCATCTCTGTTGATCTGTCTGGCATTGCCATCTTCAGTCGCGTAATAAAATTTATTTGTTATATTGGGGTAGATTGAAGTTTGGACTTCTGGATTGTCTTATACCTGGGTTTTGTTCCATACATCTTACACTAACTTCGGTTCGTTATATCGGGAGTTTCACTGTAATTTGAAATATTCAGTTTATAATTTACGGACCGTGTATGTGGACTTGACAAAATTAGATCTTGTAGCTCGGCAGTTCGCACGACAGAGTGGACATTGACTGAGCAGGATTCATGAATTAAAATTCAAAAGCAAATGAAGAGTTTCTTTTCACTCCGCTGTTTATACAGTGTTTTCGAATAAGTATCTTCTGGAGTACGCCTTAGTGACAAAGTCGATCTCAGAGTTGTGGGACAAAACGGTTAATACGAAATACAGTTATCCAAACTACATTGGAGGTGTCCCTTGTTTGGTCAACAACTCAAGTTCAAAAACTACTCTAAACTACTCTAAACTCCAAGCTTCTTTGGCCTCCTCGTCACGTTTAAATAGCAAATAGATTTTCCTGCGGACTTATTTACCACTGACTAGTGTTATTATCACTATTATCTTGTAATACGTACGGTGACAATAAATCAGTTATCAGCTATCAGTTATACTCTATCTTGAACTCTTAATGGAAAATAATTAACAATTATTCGCCAAAGTGGAGGTGAATAGTACTTGATATTCCGAGATTGAGGAGCCAATCAGAGCGTGCAAAAAGCACTATTCACTTGTGTGGTATATACTAATCTGAGATAGCGGGAGTTCTGAATACCTGGGTCAACATCCAAGTGTAACATATACATACAGGGTATTACGTGGCCATGTGGCGCACAAGTGAGATATATTATCAACACGAGAAGATAAAATTCAGTAATGTTCTTTTTACTATAAATAGATATCAGTGAAATATTTAGAACATCTCACAGCCTTTATTTCCTGTCAGAACTTGAAGTCTTCAAAAATTGCATGTAGACTGGAAAAATCCTGGTATTTCAACAATATCTATATAAGAAGGTGTAATGTCACACACAACACAAAACTTTATGAAGGAGCCAAACAAACAGATAGACCACTGTACTCACATTTGCATCTGTTTCCTTGTTTGCTTTCCTGGATATTGGATCAGAGTGAGCCCAAATTGTTGGAGTTTTATTGTCCAGTAAGCCAACTTGATTCAACTCCAGAAAGTATTTGATATTCTCTGTTTTCATCCTGAAAAACCCGTCACCAATCTATGGAAAGTAAGATTCCACAGAGAAATAAAATAGGGGAGAGCAGAGTATCAACCCTTTTACTCCCAAGCTCCTAACCTTTCAGGAAGAAAATGTGTAAGTGATGTAGTGAGAATTGATAGTTTAATCAGCTTTCATCTGAACAAGGTATTAAAAGCCAAGTTCTCCTTACTGTATGATATATCTCTGGTGAGAAACTGAAAGAGAAAAATTGAAGTTTGTCACTCTTGGGAGTGAAAGGGTTAAACACTAACACTAACAAGTATTACCTATAAGGATCAAGATTCATCCTGAGTTAGGCTCAGTGCCACACAGTTAAAAACTTGTTCAACCCTTTTACTTCCACGAATGATCAACTTCAATTTTCTCCCTCAGTTTTTCACCAGATATATCATAAAGTAAGGAAAACTTTAGGCTTAAAATACTCATATGAAAGCTGATATACTTTGATATACATTTTCTTTTTTGAAAAGTCGAATCTGCCTTTAGAATAATTTTTAGGTTAAGCTACATACTGTATACTACTGACAGTAATGTGAGTAATAACCCAAACTTCAATATCTGTACCTTCCAAGACTTGGAATCTGAAGGAAATTTTGTTTTTTCCATGTCGTATACCATCTTTGATGAGCCAATATAATCCCAACTTTCCTGTGGAAGAGAATAATTATCTATAAATTAAGGCCTGTTCACACGATAAAGTGAGTCCCTGAGTCTCTCTCTCTCTCTTTTTTTTTGTTTTTGTTTTTGTTTTTTTGTTTCTTTCTGTCTCAGAGTCTTGAAGTGGTTAAGGTGATTCCATCAAAATAGAAATAGTAATTGAATTTTCTTAAAACTTTGCACAATTAGTAATTACTTCTAGTACATTAAAAAAATAAAATAAAAATAGGGGGTCACCATGAAAAAATAGGCATTTTGATCATCTGGACGCTTGCCCTGAAACGCCTAAAAACATATTGTAATAGTGATTCAATGATAATATTTCAAAATTGAGTAAAGATATTTTGTCTAAATTTCGATATATCATGGGGAGTCGTATTTTCTTAAAATACATGAAATAAAAAAGGGGGGTCACCATGCTCGTTTTTGCGCAATTGTCCAGGAAAGGGCGAATTCACTTCAAAATACGTCTTTCCGAGAGGGGACTGGGGCGAGTTTCAACTTTAAAGGTGGCTGCTTCCACAAGGAACGACAAAAAATAAAACTTATTTGCATAACGAGTATAAAGAACTTTCGATCTTGAAGTTTCGGTGGTTCTTAATGTCCACCATCTCAAAAGTGTTGTGCGCACTAAAGATGCGCAATGCAAAACTAGGGAATCACCTTAAAGTCTCGATCTCAAATTCTCAAACAAGGGTCTTGACCTCTCAGTGAGTCTCGGATTTTACAATTTGCCACCCCTTCAGAGGGGTTTTTCAACACTGTAAATGCATGCTAGTACAATATTAGCACCAATTGGAGGGGAGACTCACTTAGAGACACATCTTTATTGAGGAAATGTTTACACTTAGAAAGTGCCTGAGTTAGCACACTGCATACGTATACACAGAGCTGTTTCAAAAACGTATGTGGCACTATCTGAAAAGCCTGTCTGCTGCTGAAGGACCCCTGAAATATGCTTCAAAATTTATGCTGATTCAACAGTTCTTAAGATAGCCAATACATTCCAAACTATTTTAATGAACTTACCCCCTGGAAGAAGGCAAACATTATTGGGTTCACTGGTGCAGCAACAGTGCCCTGTGCAAAAAAATAAATAAATGCAACAATGAAAAACACCGATTCAGTAAGACCTGTCCAGCAAGATCTTTTATCTACAGGTACGATGCTTATAAGAACCTGGTGGATTAAGAACCTACAGGCTGAATTTGGGAATTAGCCCCCTACTATATATATAAGAACCCATTCAGCCTGACATTTGAACTATAGGTTCTTATTTGGTAGATCGGTCCAATTAAGTCAATTAAAAAAGCAGGCATTGTATGAGTAAAATGTACTTTACTATGATCTATTATAATATTATTATATTATAGTAATCATGGATTTGTACTATTCTAAACAGTAGCAAACAGTTTAAAGCCCTGAATTAATAAGAACCTATTTAGGAACCTAAACAGCCTGATTTGCCACTAAACACCCGATAATATAAGAACCTATTCAGGCTGACTTGTAAAATGTAATATTTTCTAAAAGAGGTGAAGACTGTAGTATGCCACACGCTCACAGCGTACACATGAAGTAATTAAAACTTCACAAACCATATCCCGCAATTCCATGCACGCCAGGTTTGTATCAGCATCACCAAGATAGCCGCCTCTCGTCGCCCACATCGAGCGCGAAGGGACGGCGTTCTCAAGAGATATCCAGCCTACATGACGCAGCGGCCTCTCTACAACGGGCAACTAGAAGTCGTTTGGCCCCCTTACCCGAAGGAGTTGAGCTACCATCATCGTCGCATCTGTTATGAGATTCTCTCCTGGACTTCTTTTCTACTCTCGATATAGCAACCGGCAACAGCATCGGTTGATAAATCTCGAGAACGCTTTGCATGCCACGAGAGGCGGCCATTTTGATGATGCAGATAACCTTGGCGTGGATGGAATTGTGGGATAGGACTCAGTTGCTTTGATGATTATGCTCAATTTCATTTTCTGATGACATTTGAGGATATTGATCAATCTTTTCAAGAGACCGTGTTGCATTGGGGGTAGGGAACGAGTGATCCTGGGAACGAGAATGATTAGTTCACCGTCAGATCGCAGGGTGTTGGCAGCTAGCTGTGCGTTGTTACCGGAGGCTACATCAATCAGCCTCCTCAGCCCCTTTAAGTTCAGTTCGGATCTTTCGAACTCTGCAACACCAATTTATCAACTTTGGTAAGTTAATTTAACTGTACTTGACTAACCGAACGATCAAGAAACGACAATGTCTTTTTTCAGTGTTGTTTTGTGTCTTCACCATAATTTGGGCGTCTCCGATCAGTGATGTGTTCGTTTTTATGCCTGCAGAGCCAACTGTGTTAACAACAGATTAGATATCTTCGTGTACCAGAAGGAAGTATAAGCCAAAACAAGTGCTTTGCCACGCAACTAATTCTGTGAAGGTAGGTTTCGCTTTCGATCGCAGCACAAGGGCGTGACGTCTTGGCCAATCAGCTAAAAGTAATCCCCGAGCGAAGGAAGAGTAATAATCACAACGCTAATGCAGCAAAATCGTGTTATTTGAAGACTCCAAGCGTGTCGCCATCGAAATTTAATAAGAACTTTAAGATACAGGACGCGAGAGGACGACGGCGACGTCGGTGAAACAATAAAACTAATCAAAGAAGACAAAAGAAGCACGTGAATATCTGAAATTGACATGTTCTCGGGGTCGCCGTGCTCTCGCGTGCGACTTCAAATGCTTCTTTTTTACGTCGTTGTCAGGACGTGGACGACAGTTCGATAAAATAACGGCAGTCGTTCTTCTTAGTCGGAAACAATGAAATCAATAGAACCCCGGCAAAAACGGAACAAATTGAGCAACCTAAGAATAGGCAAAGTTACAAAGACATAGGGAAAACAGAGACATTATTTTTTGGTTCCTTGCGTTGCCGTCGCCGTCCTAGGTTTGTTAAACTCCCTAATGTTCGTGGGTGTGAGTGTGTGTCAGGGCCTAAGGCAATGACGTAATAATTATCGATTAGCGTCTCCGCCAGCAACGAAGCAACAATTGTACGTAGCTGCGTTCACGAAAATGAATTTGAAAACTGGAAAACTTGAAACAGAACCCTCGCGAAGCTCGTCTTCAAAGGAGAAGGGAACAGGCACGGGCAACGTGAAACGATCGAACAGCGCCAAATACGTCTAGAGAAAAGACGACAAAGATGTTATAACCGACAGCACATCATGAACGTAAGCGTGCAGAATAAACGGCTCCACAAAGGGAACAGCACTTGAAAGCAAATCGGGAGCTTCAGACGCCGTTTTGTGTTAAACTCAGATACTTATTCAGAAAGGACAAGCAACAGAGGTTAGTCAGTGGAAATCGAACAATCACCGCGACAAATATATTCTACTCGTATCTTGTAACTCGATCACTTCAAGAATGTATTAAAATCTGTATGCTGATCATTTTCCCTCGAAGTATTGTTTTAATACGCTTCTGTCGCCAGTTTCGGCTACCCGTATTCGCTCAGAGTAATCGGAACTTGGAGTCTTGAATGATTTAGTCTTATTTTTTCTTTCAAGACTAAAACTGTAACAAATATTGTAATTTGACATGCGGTGATTGCAGCGAGAATCGTTCACGAGCCCTTAGAGGTATGACTAGGTCTGAAGCCCGTGTACAATTTGAAGTAAACCGTTCAAGTTTTGCTTGATTCTGGGAGAAATCATGTTGTTTTGAGCGGGGTCACATACAAAACAATTCAAGCTCATTAAACATGCATGCCTGAGTCTTGTGCATGCAATCCAGAGTAAAAACAAATTGCACAGCAAGCCTATTTAATTGTACTGCCTATGAATTCAAAATTGGAAAATTGGTGTTCCTTTTTTCCCGTACTACGACAGCCGACCAACTTCAAAATTTGAGTATTAAAGTTTGAGAACGTTGCTTGGCAGACTGTATGAATTAATTTGTCGTGCCGACCGTGAGAAATACGTACTTCGTCACACAATCGACTCTTTTTTCAACGCAAAAGTATAACACACATCATTCTTTTTCTCCTTCCTTTGCGTGAGCACTTGACTTCCAAGAAAAGATCGAGTCAACATTTCGGTAAAACAAAGGCTACTCTTGTTAGGAGTACCAAAAGTAAAAGTCCCATCAATGGCAGAGCGAGGGGGTATCTGCGATTATCGTATTTCTAGTTTATATGGGATCGATCCAAATCACATTTTACGCGAATTGTGTTACCCTGTTTGTCGAGTAACAGAAAGAATTAACATACTGTTTAGGACGAGCATCGATGCATGCGATAGTTGGTGTCAGTTTTTGAGGATGATTGTGTTTTGTGTACTTAAAAAGAATAAAAGGCCGTGTTAAATGGAAGCCGAGGAACGTCATCAGAGGAAATAGGACTTTAAGATACAGGACGCGAGAGGACGACGGCAACGTCGGTGAAATAATAAAACTAATCACAGAAGACAAAAGAAGCACGTGAATATCTGAAATTGACATGTTCTCGGGGTCGCCGTGCTCTCGCGTGCGATTTCAAATGCTTCTTTTTTACGTCGTTGTCAGGACGTAGACGACAGTTTTTTAACCGCTTCGGCGCATTTCTTTGCTAGAATGAACAGAATACCGAGTGTGGGCTCCCTTTGGAGAGGAGAGCCGTCAGAAAAAATGTTGTACTTCATATTTTCCGGTATGGAATACCGGCAGCCTCAATATTTTCCGGTACAGTACGATTTTTATCGGTAAAATACCGGCATATGCCGGTCTAGCGGAATCTCTGGTCAAGAGATCATCAGGTGATAGCCAGTGTACCTCGGAAAGGAACGTCACCGTTGATAACCGTGTTTCCGGTCAAGTGCTTTTTCCCGGAATGTGTGGAAATTATCTGATTGGTTCTTACGCTTATGCCATTATGTCATGTACGTGCCGGGGTTCCGATTGGTTGACAATTGCAGGGGGTTCCCCGGTCGAGCGAGCGCGGGCGAAAGATGTTACAGTAAAACTTTAATTTTCCATAGAAAATTCCAAATTGTGAAAATTAAGCTCTTACCTTTACCAATTAACTGGTGTACGAACCTTCTGAGACTTTACCATCCAGAATTGAACGTTATCAACGCGGGCGATGACAAAATGAAGTTTATTGAAGTTAATTGAAGTTAATGAAGTTGATAGGAAGGCAATATATATATATATATATATATATATATATATATATATATATATATATATATATATATATATATATATATATATATATATATATATATATATATATATATATATATATATATATATATATATATATATATATATATATATATATATATATATCCGTATCTTCTGGAGTACAGCCAATTGGACACAAAATCAAAATAGATCTTAGAGTTGTTAGGCAAAACGGCTAACGAAATGAAGTTATTATCCAAACTACGGCGGCTGAGAAAGGCCAGAAGTTAGGTGTAGACACTACAGAAGGTGCATATGCTTGTGTCCCAACATCAGAACTTTTCACTTCTGCCACGCTGCCAAGCCTTAATAGAAAAAAAACTGCACCTGGGAATCCGAACTTCAACGGCCTCTCCGTCCAGAGATTTCAAGAGTTTATCTTACCTTTAAATCTTGGAACTGCACCGTACCAGCTGCAGAGTGAAGTGTGCTTGATTTTAATGCACTGGAATCTGTAAACAGGAACAACAAGTTAATCATGCTAGCTGGGCAGTGTCAGTTTTCACTTGCGTTCGTGCAGGAATGTCAATTCGATAGCTTGAATAGCAGGAATGTGTAAACCAGCTGGCGCTGGCGCTATTTTGGGCATGATGTGTTTCAGCGTGTCTGTATTCAGTTCTCTACTTAAATAATTCATGTTGACTCTGCTAACGCCATAGTGTAAAATTCACGCAATTCATGGCCACAGTCGAGTTGACGTCAATGCATATCACGCGATAATCTGAACCAATCACCGTGTGCTGATTCTCGACCGACAAAAAAAAATAAAAATAAAAAATAAATAAATAAATAATATATATATATATATATATATATATATATATATATATATAAGTTCGGATTCCCAGGTGCAGTTTTTTTTCTATTAAGGCTTGGCAGCGTGGCAGAAGTGAAAAGTTCTGATGTTGGGACACAAGCATATGCACCTTCTGTAGTGTCTACACCTAACTTCTGGCCTTTCTCAGCCGCCGTAGTTTGGATAATAACTTCATTTCGTTAGCCGTTTTGCCTAACAACTCTAAGATCTATTTTGATTTTGTGTCCAATTGGCTGTTCTCCAGAAGATACGTATTCGAAAACACTGTAATTGTGGGGTGAAAAGAAACTCTTCGTTTGCTTCTCTTAATTCATGAATCCTATTCAGTGAATGTCTGTCATGCGAACTGCTGAACTCCTCGTGCACGGTAAATTATAGGTTGAGAATTTCAAATTACAGTGGAGCCCCGATATGACGAACCTCTATTTAACTAAATTCCCGATATAACGAACGATATATTACTCTCCAACCAAAGTTACAGTAAAAATGTATAGAACAAAACCCCGGTATAACACTATCCAGAAGTCCAAACTTAAAATCTACCCCGATATAACGAATAAATTTTATCACGCGACTGAAGATAGCAATGCCAGACAGATGAACAGAGGCTGAAAATCCATTTCTTACTTTTTTTATGAGAAGGCAACGAACGAGCGCCGCGCGAGTGAGTAAAAATATCGTTTTTACCACGAGAAAATAAACTCTGTTACGCGCAAATTATTGAGGTTTTTTAAAAATGCGTAAAATCACAATAATGTCTTTCAGTCTCCTGTCGTGAATAATGTCAAAGATTTGTACAGCCCTTTGTTTTAAACATTTGCCATCCAACTGCTTTAACAAAAGTTGTTCTATTCATATATGAAGCCCTTTTAGTCCTGGTCCTTTTCATAATTTGTAAATCTTCGAATCTTTTGACCTCGCTTTCCACCCAGACAGCAGTGTCAGCACGCAACTTGTAATACGGTATTTGAGTCTGTGATATGTGCGATATTCATAAAGAAAAACATTTCATGGATCTTGTAGCAGCTTGGCTCAGACGTTTTTTTCCGTAGACTCTGGTGTTGTAAAAGCTGCCTGGGACTAAAGTAAATTTACAGACACGCCGAAACATATCAAATATAGCGCCAGCTAGCATGATTGACATTGTTCCTGTTTACAGATTCCTGCTTGTTCTTGTTACAGATAGCAGCGCACGAAAACAAGTACTGTTCTTCTTTGTAGCTGGTGCAGTGCAGTTCCAAGATTTAAAGGTAAGATGGGAACTCTTGTCAAAGTCTCTGGGTGGGGAGAAGTTCGTAGTCGAAGGTACAATTTATAGGCCTTACCATAATTGACTAAAAAGTTCTGACTTCGATCAGTGTTGGGTCAGAAAAATAAGATATTAAGCAGTTTCTATGGTGTCTGCACCTAACCTCTGGACCCTTTGTAAGCTTGTTGTTTGGGGTGAACTCTCTGGGAGTGATATTGTGTCTTATTAATCTGCCTGTGCTCCACGAAATACTTATATTCGGGAACGCCATAATAACGGAGCAAAGAAACTGAACTTTTCGGTTGCCTCTCAGTTTTAATTTGTGAATTCTGAAGTAAAATAAACGTATCCATTGTGTCATGAAAACTGTGAAGTTACAAGATCTAATTTTTATCAGGTTCCACGGTAAATTATAATTTTAGAATTTCAGATTAGTCTCCAGTTTTGTTCGCCAGGCCGATCGGCAATGCATGACTGTTTGCTTGAAACATTGTTACATCTTTTCAGAACTCCAGACAGCGATATTCGTTTCATTTCAAAGATAAGACATTTTGATTTCTGAATTGATGAACATTATAGTCTGTGCTGTTGATGTGAAGTTGAACAGTTTTATGATCATGCCACTGTAGTGCAGTTTGGTTTAACAATAAAAACTACAGTTAAGGATAAACTTGTCATTTGGAGGATTTCCACTTCCTTGAACCTTCTGGAGTTAAAACACACTACAAAACAAGTCAAAACACCCAAGAAGTAAAATACTTTTCACAGAAATTTATATCACGCACATTATTTGGCAAGCACAGTGTCCTCTGACTGTCTGTCGGATTTGTGCTGGATTCTAAAGCAGTTTTTTGGAAGCCGGTAAATGTTTTACGCTTTAGCTTAATACTTTAATGAAAACATGTGAGAAACTGGTGAGGTGATAACTATCTAAACACAGACTTTTCCTATATTTGTAATAATGGAAACAAATCCACTACAGTACAGCTGGCCGACATGTGAAAAATATTGTGAGGACCAGCAGAAGACCTTTGTAACTGCTCAGTTTACGCTGTAGGTAAACACGCAACTCCAGATTCTCTCCATCTTGTTTCGTGCACTTTTTGTTGAAAAATGTCCGGTATTATTATGGTCAATTCAATCAGGCTCATCCACATCAGGGTTCTATCAACTGTTATGAACCCAGCATGATAGCATCTAGTTCATGTTTTAGGAATAAAATTACATTCGCGGGGCATTCCTTACGTGGGAAGGACAAGAGGCAGGGTTGAGAGGCCTAATGAATCGCTTGTGTAGAGTGGTATAATCGATCGAGGGTAAGCTATTGCTATTGCAGTTAATCCGCGAGATTTATTTGGGCCGATTTCGCGTGTACGTTCTGGCCACATTGTAGGACCTCCCTGAAAATCACCTAGGTGAGCGGAGCTTCCTACCAAAATATTGTTATTGCTCGTGCGAAGCCGACGAGCTTAGGATTGGAGACCGTGTCTTCATCTTCGTCGTTTTATTTTTATTATTTTTATAATTTTCTTTCTGAGTTACGAATCAGCACACCGTGATTGGTTCACATTGCCACGTTATATGCGATGATGTAAGGTGACTTCGCGAACAATTTGAGATGTGGGCGCCGCGATTGAATTGTAGGTTAATACAATTTGCGTGTAAAGTTAGCTATATCCCATCCAAACTCAACACCGTTTGGCTCTGTGGAATATGCACGGGTAAACTGGATTTTGGCTGGCGTTCATAAGTTCATCGTCATAAGCGTAAACAAATGTTTGATGGATTCGATTATATTTAATGGACATCGCTACGGGATTGCAAATAACTCTGTCGCCGCTAATTATTTAGCCCCGACGAACTTTCTGTGGCGACACGAAGATACCAGGCCAAAAACGGACACCAGAACCATGACGCACTTTAGCGGTATTTCCGGAGTGTTGTAACGCATTAATTCTTTATAATAACAGCATCAAAGAACAGATTTCCCGCAATCACACACACTGAATACTCTTATGATAAAATGGCTCCAGAGAAACTCAATTCAGCCCCCCACAATTCCCAACCCACCCCCTCTCAAACACACACACACACACACACACACACACACACAATGCAACCATTTTTGCTGTTTTTTGCTTAGTGATTTTGTCCACCTCTTCAGCAAGGCAATGCATAACGAAAAAAAAAAACAATGTCTGAAACGGTCGAAAACTCAACAGGAGACTACACACCAAACTTGAAACCGAAACGGCTGTAACAATTTCCTATTCGTGACAGAGTAATAGGAGATTATAAAACTGTAATCCATAGTCTCTTGTTCATACAATAAAAGCCGCAGTCGGCAATTAGCCTTGACTTCGCTAAACAACTCGAGTGTGGCCAGTGAATTGCTCGTTACTTGTGTGTAAAAGTTAACTGCATTTAATCCAAAC
Organism: Plumapathes pennacea; assembly: GCA_964036295.1. Taxonomy (NCBI): domain Eukaryota; kingdom Metazoa; phylum Cnidaria; class Anthozoa; order Antipatharia; family Myriopathidae; genus Plumapathes; species Plumapathes pennacea. Next base: position 7,959,657 of record OZ038466.1, on the reverse strand, counting down.
TCAACGCCGTTTGGCTTTGTGGAACATGCACGGATAAACTGGATTTTAGGGGCGAAGCTTTAGAATAGCCGTAGGCAAATGTTTGATGGATACCGCTGCGGGATTGCAAATATCTCTGTCGCCGCTAAGTATTTAGTCCCGACGAAACTTTCTGTGGCGACACGAAATACTTCTGAGAAGATAACAGGCCGAAAATGGAAACCAAAGCTACGATGAGGTTTAGTCGTAAAACAATGGCGATTTATGCTTTACTCTGTACATGACATCTGTTGGCTCATAAAATTTTTCTGCTTATCGCAAAATGCCTGTTGAAATGTTTCTTCCATTGGATTATGTAGCCTTTGTTTCGCAGTGGTCATTGTATAGCAATGAAAAATACACCGAAATAGTCCTGAGCGTGACTGAACACGCTGTGAACAAAACCGCAATAATATTGTAAACAAATATCGCGTTACATTCCTCGCTTTCAATCTTATATTCGATACAGAGCACGAATACTCGAAAGCCTGATAAAAGAAACGCATTCAGTTAATAAAAGAAACATATAGGTATTGAAGCGAAGGCTGGATTAATCGTGGCCTCTGATTAGAAATAAGTGTTCGAAATCGACTGCATAAAAAGAATGTCACGCATTTCTCAGCTTCTCTTGCCGGCTGACCCTTTGTTTAGTTCCTAAGCTCAAAATGCAGAGTCGCTCAACCTTTAAGAAGCAAGTGTATGAGTGTTGTAATTATTATTATTATTATTGTTGTTGTTGTTGTTGTTGTTGTTGTTATTATTATTATTATTTGGTTTTGTGGCCGGATCTTGCTCTATAATTGTTTAGCTGCAAATTTCAGGATGGATAGATTTATTAGTATAAACTTCTGTTTCTTAAAGTATGACTCGTAGCCTTAAAAATTTTTATGTTGAAGTGATTGTGGCTCTTTTTGTGTGACGGCCAGATCCGTTTAGTCGCTGCCTTTGAGCGAACCATTACTGCGAGATAACCTCGCGAACGAAACTCTGGGTGCTTGTCAAAGGTCTAGCCCTCGGCCCGCATATTATATTATCTGATCACAACATGGTTACTTGTAAACTCGCGTAAGCCCAAAGGTTTATATAGTGCCATTACGAAAGATTGAGTAAATTTTCAAAGCTGATTGATGTTTGGACATTGCAGGCATCCGGAAGAATGATATCACTTACTTTATGGAATGTATTTTACTCATTGCGGCAAATGGAATGGTTCAAAGTTAAATTAAGCTTTGTTAGGAGAACACAAGACAAACTCCGGGCAGACTCACACAGAAAGTACAAGAGCATTAACTCGTACATAGTCGTTTGGGTTTTTGACCAATTACAGTGCGAAATATTTATTGATGATTGAAGTTTTTATCGAGAACTCTACTGGTGTTTTCAGTGGTGTTTTGAGGTTTTGAGTTGAACCGCAACCTTGTGCGAAAAAAAGAATCACCTTGGCTTTCAACCAGCTACTGTTATTGCGAAATACTATAATTTTGGATATATTTTTTTACGACTTTGGTTACTACCTGACCCGGCAGAATCTTAGTGCTGCAATGTTTTGAGGAAGTGTGTGTTTCGGCATGAATCTTAGTGAAGTGTAGTCAACTTCAGGTAAAATAGCTTGTAGCCGTCCAGTTTCAGCAGTTTTCTTGTCGTTGCGATCATCGTAACTCAATCAAAAAAGTAAGATCTCGCCTGTGCGAAGTAAAGATCTCGGCGTTAAGTAGCTAAATTTCAGCTTATTTTTATAGGATAAAAACGTTGTTAATTTTCAGTAATGGCCGGCGAAGGACGGTTACTTCAAAATTTGCGCAATAGTTCTGTGTATCAGTCTATTTGTTGAAGAAAATATGACAAACTTTGAAGAGACTCAAAAAATACAGCAAAACGGCCCCAAAGCTCAGTGAATTCTTGTTATCCGGCTTTCCCAAAGCAGCTCAGCAGGCTGGCGTTTGCCCCACGAGAGAAATTCTCACCCCAGGAGCGAGGCGTTTGCATGCTGTTTTGCTTACACCTTTGTTCGCCGCAGTTAACTAGGATTAAAACAGCTTGGTTAGCAACGGGTTCTGACTATGGATTCAATGGATTCAAAATCCCTTTTCGGATTTTAGTAAAGAAACGCAAAACCTGGATTCAAAAACCCGGTTTTGGATTTTCCCAAAGAAACGCACTCTATAAAATCGAATACGCGGTTCAGCGAAAGTGGAAGCCTCCGGAAACGGATGCGAACTTCTACATACCTAAAACTGAGCAAATTTTACAATGTGGCCTTGAGCCAGTTCTATTAAATACCCGCTCCCACAAAGTCACTAGGATGCTTTTTGTTGGAGTACCAAACTGCACAAGCAGAACACAATGTGCACTTGTAAAGAGGCTCTCGACTTTAAATATTTTCCAAACCAAACAAAATATCAAAAATCGGAGACATACTTTTTCAGATCAACATATCTAAAGTACAAAAATACTATCGGCTCGGAGGTCCGACAAATCTGTGATGACTTGGAACTCGCCATTTGGGGCCATGTTAATTTGCATAATAATCCCTAAAACTCGACGTACGCTTAAATTTTCAGAAAACAAAGGTATTTTCCTAAATCTACAAGAAGACACTAGCTTCGTTGAGTTTACTTGTATTGAACGCGTGCTATTGCAGTTTTACCGCGAGCGGCTGGTTCTACATTGTGCATCCGCTTTACTGCGCATAGCACTTTCGAGACAGTGGACATTGAGAACCACTAAATTTTCAAGATCGAATATTTTTCATGTAGTATGCAAAAAATTTTTAATTTTCATCATTTTCACAACTCAAATTGAGTCTGCAGGAGGTTTTAGTTCACGTGTTATGGCTCGCCTCAGCAATGTCCGCCATTTTGAAATCTGGCCGTATGATATAAAACAAGCGATAATTCATAAATTGTTAACACTGAATGCAGGGAGGAGACATGAAAACACACCTTGAAAACGATATAATCGCTGTTCTGTTGCTATCATATCAAGGAGGGGTCTGGACATTAATACACCCTAGAGACCGTTCTGCTAGCGCTGCCGTTATAAAGAGTGCGGTGACCCCCTTTTTAATTTCATGTGTTTTGAGGAAATAAGATTCTTCACTACATATCCGAGTTTAAATAGATTTTCATCCCTCAATTTTGAAATATTCCCGTTGAATCAATGATATGATTCAGTGGCGGGAGTTTGCATTTGTTCGACTTATGCTAAGATCGACGTTTGACCCAGGGTCGACCTTATGCCGTTCTAATCGACTCCTCCAGTCGATTAGATCAAACTACTTAATCAGTCGATCTTAACTGGGACAAACGTCGAACCAACAACTGTTGCGTGGCAAGTTGTGGCCCGTTGTTGCACGTTTACTACCTACGCACGCAACTTGTTCTGCAACAAAATTTTGTGTTTCGAGTTGCGGCAACATTTTGCAGTCTACTTTTTGTAACATGTTGCCGCAACTTGCAACACGAAATTTTGTTGCGTGCGTAAGTAGTCATACGTACAACAAAGTCAACTAAGCGAGGAGAGTTAATTTCTGTTATGAGCTAAAGGTAGGGACACACGGCGCAATATTGCACTGTGTTTCCATTTAATTGCATGCACGATTTTGCGCTCAATGCTGCACTGTGTGTCCCGACCTCAACAGAAAGAGTTTAGCTTGGTTAAAAGACAACCTTTATACATCTGTTATATTTTGTAGATATGTATGTTCTGGTCAATAATGCAATTTTGCACAAAGAAAATCTCAGACTGAGTAGAGATATTTACTTTTCACATACGTCACTGACTTTCATGGAAGTAAAAAGTACTTTTAGCTACTGAGCATGATTGTGAAAGTGTCAATGCTTCTTGGATACATCTCTGATAAAGTACTTTTCTAAATTTAGAGCCATTGACAGAATACAGGCATGGGACAAGGTGGATATATCGCCCTTATCAACGGAACAAAGTACAACTGGGAGAGAACCTACCAGCATGAGTATCAAATGAATTCTTGGGACTTTCCAGAGATTGTCCTTGCTGGAACATACAGACGTGTTTATGTAGAGTGGAATGAACGTATATTTAATTCTAAGAGTGATGATGCTGGTGAGGCATCCTATACACTGGGCGATACAGGTCTGTTGTTTCAAGTACAGGCCAGGGCTCAGAACGGTTTTAATCTTGGGGTCAAGTTTACCAATCTTGAAACACCCGGCAACCCTGTAGGTTCAACACTAAAGTTGGGATGGGAGCATGATGGGTGTGTTACATTTATTCTCGCAGGGGAGCAAGGCAAATTTACGTCAACCAATCTACCAAGTAAATCTTGGATGCACGACAATCTAAATGTTCTGGGTGAAAGAAGTTTAGTGCATTTGTGTATGCCTGGTTCTCATAACAGTGGTATGAGTACCTTTGGGGCCCACACATTTTTTGCTACTGAGTGCAATACTCAAACTCAAACCAGGACCATTTTAGGTCAGTTGCAGCTGGGTGCACGATATTTTGATATTCGCCCGGTTATCAGTGGTGGGAAATATTTTACTGGCCACTATAGCTACATAGATAAGATTAATTCCTATCAAGGTGCCAACGGTCAATCTATCCCGTCCATCATCCAGGAAATCAAGGATTTCACTGCCACTAATAAAGAATTGGTCATACTTGATTTCTCTCACGATCTCAACACAGATGTAGGCAATGCTTCTTACAGACCATTCACACAAGATGAATGGAACTCTTTGCTGGAAATCATGTACAAGGGCCTTAAGAATTTGTTTGTAGCCCCAAATCCCTCAACTATCGATTTTACCAAGGAAAAACTCTCAACTTTTATTGGAAAAAATAATGCTGCTGTGTTGATTGTATTAAGGCCCTCGAATTCAATCCACTTGGGCCGCTATGCAGATAAAGGATTTTACCTGGGCGAGAATCTCCCTGTTTACGATGAGTATACTCATACTAATGAGCTAGACATCATGGTTAAGGATCAACTAAAAAAACTGCAGGATCAAAGACCGAATCCTGACGCTTGCTATTTTTTGCTTTCATGGACACTCACCCAGAGTGATCCACAAGCTACCATTGGTACCACTAGTATTTTGGAGCTCGCAAACAAAGCAAACCCTCAGATGTATGCTACTCTTTTCAGTCGTTGCAGCTCCCAATGCTATCCCAACATTCTATATGTAGACAATGTCTGTAACTCCAACATCACTGCATTGGCAATGGCAATAAATGTTTACTTTTAAATCTCAATTCCGCTGGAAGGTTCAGAAAACAATTAATGATCACGATAGTGCCCCATTTAAGATTGACTTTTGCATATTTTTGTCTCTTGTTGAGCAGTATGGGCTGCTAGTTATTATTCATTTTATACGGCTAGTGACAGATGAATTTCGCTGGAAGCATTATACCCATTTGATATTAAAATGACTTGATGTGTTACAGTATTAGTATCTGCATGAGAAAACTGTGCTATATAATCTCAGTTCAAAAGTGGCATTAGTACGTAGTTAGTTATACGTTGTATTTAGGCTTGTACAGTTATCTGACCCGATGATCAAAGCTGGATTAAGTTAATCTAGGATGAGTCAAAATCTCTTTCATTTTGGTGGGCAACAAACTGCAGGGTTTTTGATCAAAGGCCAAGTGAAAAGCTTGTTTTAGCACAAAACATATCAAGGAAGCAAACGTGTTGTGAACAAAGTCTTCCTATTTCAAGTCTAAAGACGACAAAAAAGTTTCTAAGACTTAATCTAGATTAGCCGTAATCGTGCTTTGAGCAGCCGGACCCTAACGTTTAGACACTTCACCTCCAAAAGTGGCACTTTTAGTAAATAGGCTCCATTAGTGTATAATTAGCAGGTGCAATTCTTACTGTACTCTTAAGATTTTAACAGTGGTACTATTCAATCAGCAGAGATTCCGCTAAACTCGTCCATCACCTAGAACTGGTACAACATATATGTGAAGCAATAAAAAAAAAAAAAAAAATTCTTCTGCTGCAGCGGAACTGGACACAAGATGATCTATATCATCAAGTTTTCGACCGTTTCGGTGCATTTCTTTGCTTGAATGAGTAGAATATCCCGTGTGGACTTCCTTTGGACAGGAGAGCTGTCAGAAAAAAAGGCAGTACTTTATATTTTTCCAGTACGGAATACCGGCAGCCTCAATTGCTTCCGGTACAGTACGATTTTTAGTAATGAAATACTTGCATATGTCGGTCTAGCGGAATCTCTGATCAGTGGCCTGAATATCTCCAGACATATAATATGTGCTTTCAAAAGTGGCACTCTTGGCGGTATTCATTATGCGTATTTTGTAGTCTGATTTTAGTGTAGTTTTCCTGTTATTTCTCCTCGAAAAGTTGACTTTTCTATGTAATATTAAAGGCCTTTAATCTGACTTGTTTTTAGGCGTAAATTCTTTTACTGGAAGAGAAGTTTTTTTGTTACTTTGCTGCTAATATTTGACGAGCTTCTTCCTGCAGTTTTTCCTTCTCTTTCTTCTTCTAGTCAGCTGTTTGAACTCCCTCCCCCCCCCCCCCCCCCCCCCCCCTTCTTTCTTTCTTTGGGGTGCGGTTAAACGCTGCAGCAACACGGGCAACAAAATTGTGCAACTAGTCGGACAACATTGTTGCGTTGCAAGTTGAAGAGCTATGTTGCGCGTATTATTAACATTCGCACAACTGGTCGCGCGACAAATATTTGATGTTGCAAGTTGTAACATTTTGTTACAGAGGTCCACTGTCGTTGCAACTTGTCACGTCGGCCGCCATCTTGTATGTGAAACTGACAAATCACGCGGCCGATATTCGTGTCTAATTCTAACAAGGTGATGCTTTAAGTTTTTGTTGTTTGTCGCGTAATAAGTTGCACGATTCTATTGCCCGTATTACTGCATCTTCAACAAAAACTTTTTCGTGAAATTTCAGTTAAATAACCAAAATTAGAAGGAAAGAGGGCAAGGAAAATGTGGAGAGCCGTTGGATCCGCCATGTGCAAAAACTGACTCGGCTACTTATTCCACAAAATTGCATGTACTTTCCGCGCAACAGAAAAGCCTCACCCGGAACCCCCCAGCGTCCCTATTTCTAAGCATTTTGTCCTGACTCCACTGTACAGTGACGCCACAAGTCACTGGTATACCAATTTTTTCTTCTGTATCAAAGCGCCACACACTCAGCTTTGCCAGAGGCTCGCTTCGTCTGTTCCGTTACCTCGCTGGCAACGCCGTTGAGTTCACTTTAACACTGGAACGACCGTTTATTACCCCCAATTTAGATAACGTGACATTTGCGTATGCACAAGTCTTGTCCCAACCTTCCAAATAAGGAATTTGTTTTATTTTAAATTTAGGCATTCGCGCTCTTGTTGATTGAAATATTGCTTTTGTTTCATTTGTGAGACAAAACTCCACGGGAGGAATAAAGATCACGCATTTATTTAGGTAGCTTTGTTAAGTTCGGAAGCGGTGAAGATTAAATTAACATGGCCTCTGGTTCAATAAAAAAGGTACCGTCAGTGCCTCCCAGCGATTCCAAGCATACTAACTTTTTTATTTTGGCGCAAATCTAAAGTAATCCCGATCAAGCAGTACAACATATGTGGGCGACATTTCAGCGGTGACGCTGCTTTGATTTCTTTTTACCACGACTTTTCTAACTTCGTCCCCAGGACCACCCGCGTTGGACTGACGCGCGTGGCCTCAAATATAGGCCTGGGAACGAGGTTGAAAAATCATTGACAGATCCAATATGGCGGAGAATTTGGTCAGAACTGTTGTCTTTCTTTTTTTTTATTTCTCTTGTTCTGGTAAGTCTACACTTGTTTCATAGAATCTTTATAATTTTATTTTCAGTACTGGGTTAACTAATGCCTACGAAAAGTTTTGTAGAAGACTGTTTTTAAGTGTTTGTGTCGCTCTAAATTTCAAGGAATTTCTTCCGGTTTTGGCAGATCTCTAATCTAGAATGGTACTGTGAGAGTATTGCTCGTGGTTCGAGATATACATTGTACATGTGATGACATATTGTAGTAAGTGAAAAATTAGGAGCTGTTGTCTGACACGATTCAATACTTCTTTTATACAACTTGTTGGTCGTCGTAACTGAAGCTATAAAATTAAAAGCATAAAATACTCGACCAAGACCAATGCATGCCGTAAATGTAAATAACAATACAGTCAATAGTTTATCGTTGCCTCATGCTACAAATGTTATAAGTAGCCGGGTATTCGGAGCCTTTACAGCATCTATGTTATGGGTTAATGTTTTTATCACTCTATTCCAGTTCTTGGTGACAAAGTTGCCCAGAAGATATATGAAGAGATTCATGGAATTGCACCCTGTGTTATTCTGACAAATGCAACCCACCAAATTGGGTGTAGATGTGAGTAAAAAGCATTGAATGTTCACTGGGCTCGCTAGCTACATAATGAAATTACTTTAACAGTAAGAACAGGAGGACAAATATTCCTAATATCAAACTCGTATTTTGCAATGATAATGCATCCATTGTTGCACATTTTGAGCTATAAGAAAGGCAACCAATCATACATGATCACCTTACAAAGTGAAACTAAAAAATCTAAATAGGCGTCGAACGAAATACTTGCTTTTGGTACAGACTTTATGTGTGCATTACTTAAATTTACAGGTGAAATACCTCTTAATATTATTAATGTCAAGTTGTTTTCTAATTTGTACATGTAGGCTCTGAGGCAGATACTAACTGTAACCCTCTATGCAATACCAGTGTTAATCTGCTGAGAAGTCAAGTACCACAGCAATAATAATGGGTTGCCAAACTCAAGACTAAATTTATTGGCTTGGCCAGAGGGCCCTCAGACGAGTACTTTTAGCTCCAAGAGTTAATTTAAATTGTAGCTATGACTGTATTTCAGTGAGTGATCATTGGCCAGTTGTTTTTAAATCTTTTTACAGCCAACAGATATGGTCATGTGGGTGTGGTGCATTTTGTCAGAGATAGAGATGATGTGGACTGGCTTCTTTCCAAAGGAAAACATGCCCCTTACATTCCAGTATTTACATCAGATTCATTTAAAATGTGAGTAATTTTTTCTTGTCAAACTATAAAATAATATTGAATGTGTGAAAAGAAGACCGTCTTACAGTACTGCATGTGACTTTTACTTCACTGTTTTATATTTATTCAGATTTTTTCATGTGTGATCCCATGTCATGATGTCAGAAAGGAAATTAAGTCAATTTAGGGGTGGGGAAAGGAGATAGTATTTGACTTAAGGTGCTTATTGGAGATGGGGCACTTATTGAAAGCAGCTGGGTGCTTATCAGAATCATTAAATTGTATCATGATTGAGGTTGGTAACTACTGGGAGTGTAAGAGAAAAATCCACAGGGCAATTTGCTGTAAGTTGCTTTACATTGAATCAGTCTGTATCATTATTTATTGTAAAATCATAAGGCTTATGGGATGTGGCTTAATTTACATAATCAGAATACTGCACAATGTGGTGGTAAGCTGAAGCCACAGAATAGGGCACAAAGGCCATGGTGGTAGCGGGCATTACCCCTTCTTCAGCTTACCAGCACATTGTGCAGTATTCTCATTATTTATTGGCCTTGTTTTGTTCCAGAGAGTGGTTAAAAGCTCTAATAAAGGAGAAGAAAATCAATGGAGCTCTTGTAGTGCACGTCGGTGAATATGGTCAGGCTCCAAAAAGAGGTAAATCAGACAGAGGGGTCTTTGTGTCAGTTAACCTCATCGTTAATACTTTGATTTTGGGTCGTATAGAAAAGGTTGGGACTATTTTTTGTAACTTTTTTGTGTATTGTTTTTTTGCCATGCAGGATATTTCTCGCCAGAACAGACCTGCCCAAATGATGGATTTGGTGGGTAATTTTAATGTTAGGGTTAATTTTATATGTGTAATGTAATGTAATGTAATGTAATGTTCATAGGTGTCTGTTACCCCAAGATTGAGAAGAGGCAATGTTCTTCCTTTTAACTCATACTGCACTGTAAGACAACAATTAACAATAGGTACTGTACATTGTATGCAGTTCAGTATGGAGAAAATGGAAAAGTGATAAATTCTCATGTGGGTCCAAGTCAGTCAGACTGTCAATCCTCCCCACATCATACTCAACATGCATTTTGTTAAGTGACTGGAAAGGTTTGGAAAATTAGCCCTGTATACTTGGAGATTAGAGGTTCATACTGTAGCAAAAATCCTGTAACTGATCTTAACTCCCTTCAGTAAGATTGCATAGAACAGTATCATAATATTGCAAAGCTGCTGTTGTTTTGTGCATTTCCTGGAAAAACATGACTGTGTGATTATTTCAAATGCTACATACTGTAGTTTGCTTGTCACCAGGGGACTTGGATAACACATAACGTTTTTCACTTTTTAATTGTACAGTATATAAAAATATACAGTTCTACTGCACCTTTAACCCTTTCACTCCCAAGAGTGGTCAACTTCAATTTTTTCCTTCAGTTTCTCACCACAAATATATCATACAGTAAGGAGAACTTTGTTTTTGATACCTTGCTCAATTTACAGCAGATTGAACTATCAATTCTCACTACATCACTCATACATTTCCTCTTAAAAGGTTAAGAGAATCTGCATTTTGATCATTTGGAATGAAATGGTTAAAGTGTCAGTAAGTAGATGCACTGTATGTACCAGGTGTAAGTTTAGCATTGTACAGTTTTGTAAAAACAGTGTTATCCTGGTTAAAATTCCACTGCATATAACTTTACCAGATAGTACCTGTATTCTTGTTGTTGTCATGTTTGGTCTTATTTTGCAGGTTTCTATGACCACAGTAGTTCTGAATATAGGCATTGTGAACAGCTAAAGTGGAATAAAAAAGTAAGCTGTAAATTTAATAAAAAGTGTACTTTCATGTTGTTTCTGTACAGTTGTACAGTATTCCGGGGAGCTGTGTATTAGTTACAAACTGTTTTAAGAAAAAAAATCTCCCTCCCTCCCTCATGGATCTCACTATTTAGATTGATGTTTGTTTTATACAACAACTGCAGTGCGTTAATGTATACTTTGTCTTTAGGGAACTGGAATGTCATTCCTGTACTTTGATATTCCAATATTTGCCATGTACAATTTGACAGAAGTCAATCATCTTCTTCATAAGGTGAGAGCAGTGTTTGTCACATGGCATACATGTATGCAGTGCTTGACATTAACGGTTGCTCACTATGCCTGGGGCAACCAAAAATTTTGGTTGGGCAGGTAAATTCAGGGCCGGGCAACAAGAAATTATGAAACTTTCTATTGCTTGAAGTCGTGCTACAGTCCAGAGGGCAACCAACCTAAAACCTTAATGTTGTACTACTGTCAGTCATGGTGTTGTCACAGTATGATGGATTCTGGACTGTACTAGATTCTTTATATTGGCCTAATGTTTGTTTATTGCCCTAATGTTTCAGTGCTATGATATTTACAATAATCCCAAAAATGGTACTCCTGAATATCCCCTGTGTGCTGTTGAACTTAAAGACTTCATGTTTGCTGCCAAAGATACCCCAACATGTATTAGAAAGTCCAACATGCCAAACCCCACATATTTTATTTCTCTGTGGAATTTTACTTTCCTTAGATTGGTGACGGGTTTTTCAGGATGAAAACAGAGAATATCAAATACTTTCTTGAGTTGAATCAAGTTGGCGTACTGGACAATAAAGCTCCAACAATTTGGGCTCACTCTGATCCAATATCCAGGAAAGCAAACAAGGAAACAGATGCAAATGTGAGTACAGAGGTCTATCTGTTTGTTTGGCTCCTTCATAAAGTTTTGTGTTGTGTGTGACATTACACCTTCTTATATAGATATTGTTGAAATACCAGGATTTTTCCAGTCTACATGCAATTTTTGAAGACTTCAAGTTCTGACAGGAAATAAAGGCTGTGAGATGTTCTAAATATTTCATTGATATCTATTTATAGTAAACAGAACATTACTGAATTTTATCTTCTCGTGTTGATAATATATCTCACTTGTGCGCCACATGGTCGTAATACCCTGTATGTATATGTTACACTTGGATGTTGACCCAGGTATTCAGAACTCCCGCTATCTCAGATTAGTATATACCACACAAGTGAATAGTGCTTCTTGCACGCTCTGATTGGCTCCTCAATCTCGGAATATCAAGTACTATTCACCTCCACTTTGGCGAATAATTGTTAATTATTTTCCATTAAGAGTTCAAGATAGAGTATAACTGATAGCTGATAACTGATTACTGATTTATTGTCACCGTACGTATTACAAGATAATAGTGATAATAACACTAGTCAGTAGTAAATAAGTCCGCAGGAAAATCTATTTGCTATTTAAACGTGACAAGGAGGCCAAAGAAGCTTGGAGTTTAGAGTAGTTTAGAGTAGTTTTTGAACTTGAGTTGTTGACCAAACAAGGGACACCTCCAATGTAGTTTGGATAACTGTATTTCGTATTAACCGTTTTGTCCCACAACTCTGAGATCGACTTTGTCACTAAGGCGTACTCCAGAAGATACTTATTCGAAAACACTGTATAAACAGCGGAGTGAAAAGAAACTCTTCATTTGCTTTTGAATTTTAATTCATGAATTCTGCTCAGTCAATGTCCACTCTGTCGTGCGAACTGCCGAGCTACAAGATCTAATTTTGTCAAGTCCACATACACGGTCCGTAAATTATAAACTAAATATTTCAAATTACAGTGAAACTCCCGATATAACGAACCGAAGTTAGTGTAAGATGTATGGAACAAAACCCAGGTATAAGACAATCCAGAAGTCCAAACTTCAATCTACCCCAATATAACAAATAAATTTTATCACGCGACTGAAGATGGCAATGCCAGACAGATCAACAGAGATGGAAAATCCATTTTTTATTTTGTTATGAGGGCTAAGAAATATTGTTACGCACACACACAGACACACGGATGTATACCGTATTTATTATATAGAAATAGAATCCAACTGGACCTTCATTTTAGATAATTTACGGTTTTCTTCGTGATGTAGTAAAGACGTAAAAATTAGTCTACTTTTGCAGCGCATCAGTTCAACTCTTCTTCTATTTGACCCGCGCCCCCGACGTTTTGCAGCCACACAAATCTTTGAAAACCGAAAGTTCTCCACCGCAGAAAGATAAGAATGACAGGTCTTGAAATTTAAACCGTAAAACAACATGCGATTGTCAGATGGGAAACGTTTATCTGTTGAGTCGCTTCTTAATGCCGCGGTCACACGCGCGCTAGAAGCTGTGCTTTAGCGTGCTTTCTTGTGACGCGCACTTGCTAGAATTTGACATCAGCACTCCTCGGTCACACACGACATTTGCCGGCTTGCTTGGGCGGTGGTGTTGCCATATGTGTTCAAGTGTGTTCCGATCAAATACACACAAGCTCTGATTACGGTATAGTCTCCTCGCGGCCGTTTCTTAGGGTCGCCCAGTCTCCCCACTTCGGTTGGTGAGGATACTGGGCGACCCTTAGAACGGCTGCGAGGAGACTACTTACGGTATACAATTAACGATGGATCCGAACAGTCTCATTCTCTTGATGTATATATCTGCCGAATACGATATGCGAGGAGATGCAGGATTGTCAATCGCAGGAGGAGAAGATTGGCTAATGGACAGGTCCTCCAACGACAATGGCTAGCCGCTGCTGCAAGCCACAACATTCGCGCTCATGAACATGTCACGTGCAGCCGAAAGAGCGCGAAATTTGTTATAGAAGGATCGAAAATAAAAGTAGAGCTACGACACCTAAAAGCGGGGATGAGCAACTGCGACCTTTGCGACAAGGGTTCACTACTGCATTCGGAGCTCTCCAAGAAATACACTTCCACTGGCCGAAAAAGTTAAACCGATTAATTATGAGTGCGTAGCACAGCTCTAGCGTACTACAGGGCGCGCTAGAGTTGTGCTGTGGTATCTTTGTTCTTTTGCTTTTTGGGCATTGGATCTCAAGCAAGCAGACGGTGTCGCTCTGGGCCGGTCACACGGCGACCGTGCTAGGAATGTGTTAATGCCCAAAAAAATGCTCAAGCAAGCACGGTTCTAGCACTCGTGTGACCGCGGCATTAATCGACCGGAAAAATAAACACTAGCCGACCATTATTCAGTAGATCAAAGTCAAGCTTGCCCCATTTTATGTCAAGTGAAGCTGTAAAACAGGTTGTGATTACTGTAACAGCAGGTGTTGTCTTCAATTTTCTGTCGTGTATGTCACATATTTTAACAGCCCTTTGTTTTGAACACTTGCTACCCAACCTTTTTTTAACAAAAACTTGTTCTATTCATATATAAAGCCCTTTTAGTTCTGATCCTTTTGATAAGTTGTAAATCTTTGACCCATTGCTTTTCACCCAGACAGCAGTGTTAGCAAGCAACTTGAAATACGGTATTTGAGTCCGTAATTTAGGGCGATGTTCATAAAAAAAATTAAAAATAAAAAAAAAATCATTTTCATGGATCTTTTAGCAGTCTGATCCCAGAAGTTTTCTTCCGTAGACTATGGTGTTAGCAGAGTCAACATGAATTATTTAAGTAGAGAACTGAATACAGACACGCTGAAACACATCATGCCCAAAATAGCGCCAGCGCCAGCTGGTTTACACATTCCTGCTATTCAAGCTATCGAATTGACATTCCTGCACGAACGCAAGTGGAAACTGACACTGCCCAGCTAGCATGATTAACTTGTTGTTCCTGTTTACAGATTCCACTAGTGCATTAAAATCAAGTACACTACACTCTGCAGCTGGTACGGTGCAGTTCCAAGATTTAAAGGTAAGATAAACTCTTGAAATCTGTGGACGAAGAGGCCGTTGAAGTTCGGATTCCCAGGTACAGCTTTTTTTTCTATTAAGCCTTGACAGCGTGGCAGAAGTGAAAAGTTCTGATGTTGGGACACAAGCATATGCACCATCTGTAGTGTCTACACCTAACTTCTGTCCTTTCTCAGCCGCCGTAGTTTGGATAATAACTTCATTTCGTTAGCCGTTTTGCCTAACAACTCTAAGATCTATTTTGATTTTGTGTCCAACTGGCTGTACTCCAGAAGACACGTATTCGAAAACACTGTAATAGTGTGGTGAAAAGAAACTCTTCGTTTGCTTCTCTTAATTCATGAATCCTATTCAGTGAATGTCTGTCTTGCGAACTGCTGAACTCCTCGTGCACGGTAAATTATAGATTGAGAACTTCAAATTACAGTGGAGCCCCGATATGACGAACCTCTATTTAACTAAATTCCCGATATAACGAACGATATATTACTCTCCAACCAAAGTTACAGTAAAAATGTATAGAACAAAACCCCGGTATAACACAATCCAGAAGTCCAAACTTAAAATCTACCCCGATATAACGAATAAATTTTATCACGCGACTGAAGATAGCAATGCCAGACAGATCAACAGAGGCTGAAAATCCATTTCTTACTTTTTTTATGAGAAGGCAACGAACGAGCGCCGCGCGAGTGAGTAAAAATATCGTTTTTACCACGAGAAAATAAAGAAACTCTGTTACGCGCAAATTATTGAGGTTTTTTAAAAATGCGTAAAAGCACAATAACGTCTTAGTCTCCTGTCGTGAATAATGTCAAAGATTTGTACAGCCCTTTGTTTTAAACATTTGCCATCCAACTGCTTTAACAAAAGTTGTTCTATTCATATATGAAGCCCTTTTAGTCCTGGTCCTTTTCATAATGTCAAGGGACAATTCGGAACAATTTGGAAGTTTATTATAAAGAATAATATTTCGGCTATCCTGGAGCGAACTTGTATTGGCAAACGGAAGGACTCACATTTGACCTTCGGACTTAGGTTTGCAGTAGCCTTTAGGAACATAGTTCATAAATGAGGTCAGCGAAGCATTTGCGTGTGCAGCACAAACCGCAGGAAAGGCATGGCGCCAGGTTTGCTACGAATGTGCCTGTCGGTAAGCTTTACCTGCACGATTTGAGCTAAGCTGCCAAGTGGTTGCACGGCATCGTGATGCACAGACACCTTTGGAGTCTTTGTAGTCGCCTATGCCGTGGAAATTCCGTCCATTCCTTTCCGGTCTAATCTCATTTAGTTTTGCTATCCAATTTAGTTGTCTACCCAAACGGAAATTTGTAATTGCTGTACGTGCTCCCTGCGGATACTTAAACCGCTGGTTTGTAGAGTTGAATGCAGTGGAGCTAGAGTTGTGACTTGGAGCTCGAGCTCTCCGTTAGTCTCGAAGCTCTAGAGCTCAGCAGTTTCACGAATAAAGAAGTCCAGAAGCGAGTCCCCTAAAATCTGCTCCGTAACAATAATTTGTGAATCTTCGAACCTTTTTGACCTCGCTTTTCACCCAGACAGCAGTGTTAGCAAGCAACTTGAAATAGGGTATTTGAGTCCGTAATTTAGGGCGATGTTCATAAAAATAAATAAATAAATAAATGAATAAAAAAATCATTTTCATGGATCTTTTAGCAGTCTGATCCCAGAAGTTTTCTTCCATAGACTATGGCGTTAGCAGAGTCAACATGAATTATTTAAGTAGAGAACTGAATACAGACACGCCGAAACACATCATGCCCAAAATAGCGCCAGCGCCAGCTGGTTTACACATTCCTGCTATTCAAGCTATCGAATTGACATTCCTGCACGAACGCAAGTGGAAACTGACACTGCCCAGCTAGCATGATTAACTTGTTGTTCCTGTTTACAGATTCCAGTGCATTAAAATCAAGTACACTACACTCTGCAGCTGGTACGGTGCAGTTCCAAGATTTAAAGGTAAGATAAACTCTTGAAATCTGTGGACGGAGAGGCCGTTGAAGTTCGGATTCCCAGGTACAGCTTTTTTTTCTATTAAGCCTTGGCAGCGTGGCAGAAGTGAAAAGTTCTGATGTTGGGACACAAGCATATGCACCATCTGTAGTGTCTACACCTAACTTCTGTCCTTTCTCAGCCGCCGTAGTTTGGATAATAACTTCATTTCGTTAGCCGTTTTGCCTAACAACTCTAAGATCTATTTTGATTTTGTGTCCAACTGGCTGTACTCCAGAAGACACGTATTCGAAAACACTGTAATAGTGTGGTGAAAAGAAACTCTTCGTTTGCTTCTCTTAATTCATGAATCCTATTCAGTGAATGTCTGTCTTGCGAACTGCTGAATTCCTCGTGCACGGTAAATTATAGACTGAGAACTTCAAATTACAGTGGAGCCCCGATATGACGAACCTCTATTTAACTAAATTCCCGATATAACGAACGATATATTACTCTCCAACCAAAGTTACAGTAAAAATGTATAGAACAAAACCCCGGTATAACACAATCCAGAAGTCCAAACTTAAAATCTACCCCGATATAACGAATAAATTTTATCACGCGACTGAAGATAGCAATGCCAGACAGATCAACAGGGGCTGAAAATCCATTTCTTACTTTTTTTATGAGAAGGCAACGAACGAGCGCCGCGCGAGTGAGTAAAAATATCGTTTTTACCACGAGAAAATAAACTCTGTTACGCGCAAATTATTGAGGTTTTTTAAAAATCTTCGAACCTTTTGACCTCGCTTTCCACCCAGACAGCAGTGTCAGCACGCAACTTATAATACGGTATTTGAGTCTGTGATATGTGCGATATTCATAAAGAAAAACATTTCATGGATCTTGTAGCAGCTTGGCTCAGACGTTTTTTTCCGTAGACTCTGGTGTTGTAAAAGCTGCCTGGGACTAAAGTAAATTTACAGACACGCCGAAACATATCAAATATAGCGCCAGCTAGCATGATTGACATTGTTCCTGTTTACAGATTCCTGCTTGTTCTTGTTACAGATAGCAGCGCATGAAAACAAGTACTGTTCTTCTTTGTAGCTGGTGCAGTGCAGTTCCAAGATTTAAAGGTAAGATGGGAACTCTTGTCAAAGTCTCTGAGTGGGGAGAAGTTCGTAGTCGAAGGTACAATTTATAGGCCTTACCATAATTGACTAAAAAGTTCTGACTTCGATCAGTGTTGGGTCAGAAAAATAAGATATTAAGCAGTTTCTATGGTGTCTGCACCTAACCTCTGGACCCTTTGTAAGCTTGTTGTTTGGGGTGAACTCTCTGAGAGTGATATTGTGTCTTATTAATCTGCCTGTGCTCCACGAAATACTTATATTCGGGAACGCCATAATAACGGAGAAAAGAAACTGAACTTTTCGGTTGCCTCTCAGTTTTAATTTGTGAATTCTGCAGTAAAATAAACGTATCCACTGTGTTATTTTACAAGATCTGATTTTATCAGGTTCCACGGTAAATTATAATTTTACAATTTCAGATTAGTCTCCAGTTTTGTTCGCCAGGCCGATCGGCAACGCATGACTGTTTGCTTGAAACATTGTTACATCTTTTCAGAACTCCAGACAGCGATATTCGTTTCATTTCAAAGATAAGACATTTTGATTTCTGAATTGATGAACATTATAGTCTGTGCTGTTGATGTGAAGTTGAACAGTTTTATGATCATGCCACTGTAGTGCAGTTTGGTTTAACAATAAAAACTCAGTATAAAGGATAAACTTGTCATTTGGAGGATTTCCACTTCCTTGAGCCTCCTGGAGTTAAAACACACTACAAAACAAGTCAAAACACCCGAGAAGTAAAATACTTTTCACAGAAATTTATATCACGCACATTATTTGGCAAGCACAGTGTCCGCCGACTGTCTGTCGGATTTGTGTTAAATTCTAAAGCAGTTTCTTTGAAGCCGGTAAATGTTTTACGCTTTAGCTTAATACTTTAATAAAAACATGTGAGAAACTGGTGAGGTGATAACTATCTAAACACAGACTTTTCCTATACTTGTAATAATGGAAACAAATCCACTACAGTACAGCTGGCCGACATGTGAAAAATATTGTGAGGACCAGCAGAAGACCTTTGTAACTGCTCAGTTTACGCTGTAGGTAAACACGCAACTCCAGATTCTCTCCATCTTGTTTCGTGCACTTTTTGTTGAAAAATGTCCGGTATTATTATGGTCAATTCAATCAGGCTCATCCACATCAGGGTTCTATCAACTGTTATGAACCCAGCATGATAGCATCTAGTTAATGTTTTAGGAATAAAATTACATTCGCGGGGCATTCCTTACGTGGGAAGGACAAGAGGCAGGGTTGAGAGGCCTAGTGAATCGCTTGTGTAGAGTGGTATAATCGATTGAGGGTAAGCTATTGCTATTGCAGTTAATCCGCGAGATTTATTTGGGCCGATTTCGCGTGTACGTTCTGGCCACATGTTTGACCTTTGTAGGACCTCCCCGAAAATCACCTAGGTGAGCGGAGCTTCCTACCAAAATATTATTATTGCTCGTGCGAAGCCGACGAGCTTAGGATTGGAGACCGTGTCTTCATCTTCGTCGTTTTATTTTTATTATTTTTATTATTTTCTTTCTGAGTTACGAATCAGCACACCGTGATTGGTTCACATTGCCACGTTATATGCGATGATGTAAGGTGACTTCGCGAACAATTTGAGATGTGGGCGCCGCGATTGAATTGTAGGTTAATACAATTTGCGTGTAAAGTTAGCTATATCCCATCCAAACTCAACACCGTTTGGCTTTGTGGAATATGCACGGGTAAACTGGATTTTGGCTGGCGTTCATAAGTTCATCGTCATAAGCGTAAACAAATGTTTGATGGATTCGATTATATTTAATGGACATCGCTACGGGATTGCAAATAACTCTGTCGCCGCTAATTATTTAGCCCCGACGAACTTTCTGTGGCGACACGAAGATACCAGGCCAAAAACGGACACCAGAGCCATGACGCACAATAATGAAGATTGAGCCCCGGTATTTCCGGTATTTCCGGAGTGTTGTAACGCATTAATTCTTTATAATAACAGCATCAAAGAACAGATTTCCCGCAATCACACACACTGAATACTCTTATGATAAAATGGCTCCAGAGAAACTCAATTCAGCCCCCCACAATTTCCAACCCACCCCCTCTCAAACACACACACACACACACACACAATGCAACCATTTTTGCTGTTTTTTGCTTAGTGATTTTGTCCACCTCTTCAGCAAGGCAATGCATAACGAAAAAAAAAACAATGTCTGAAACGGTCGAAAACTCGACAGGAGACTACATACCAAACTTGAAACCGAAACGGCTGTAACAATTTCCTATTTGTGACAGAGTAATAGGAGATTATAAAACTGTAATCCATAGTCTCTTGTTCATACAATAAAAGCCGCAGTCGGCAATTAGCCTTGACTTCGCTAAACAACTCGAGTGTGGCCAGTGAATTGCTCGTTACTTGTGTGTAAAAGTTAACTGCATTTAATCCAAACTCAACGCCGTTTGGCTTTGTGGAACATGCACGGATAAACTGGATTTTAGGGGCGAAGCTTTAGAATAGCCGTAGGCAAATGTTTGATGGATACCGCTGCGGGATTGCAAATATCTCTGTCGCCGCTAAGTATTTAGTCCCGACGAAACTTTCTGTGGCGACACGAAATACTTCTGGGAAGATAACAGGCCGAAAACGGAAACCAAAGCTACGATGAGGTTTAGTCGTAAAACAATGGCGATTTATGCTTTACTCTGTACATGACATCTGTTGGCTCATAAAATTTTTCTGCTTATCGCACAATGCCTGTTGAAATGTTTCTTCCATTGGATTATGTAGCCTTTTTTTCGCAGTGGTCATTGTATAGCAATGAAAAATACACCGAAATAGTCCTGAGCGTGACTGAACACGCTGTGAACAAAACCGCAATAATATTGTAAACAAATATCGCGTTACATTTTTGCTGTTTTTTGCTTAGTGATTTTGTCCACCTCTTCAGCAAGGCAATGCATAACGAAAAAAAAAACAATGTCTGAAACGGTCGAAAACTCGACAGGAGACTACATACCAAACTTGAAACCGAAACGGCTGTAACAATTTCCTATTTGTGACAGAGTAATAGGAGATTATAAAACTGTAATCCATAGTCTCTTGTTCATACAATAAAAGCCGCAGTCGGCAATTAGCCTTGACTTCGCTAAACAACTCGAGTGTGGCCAGTGAATTGCTCGTTACTTGTGTGTAAAAGTTAACTGCATTTAATCCAAACTCAACGCCGTTTGGCTTTGTTGAACATGCACGGATAAACTGGATTTTAGGGGCGAAGCTTTAGAATAGCCGTAGGCAAATGTTTGATGGATACCGCTGCGGGATTGCAAATATCTCTGTCGCCGCTAAGTATTTAGTCCCGACGAAACTTTCTGTGGCGACACGAAATACTTCTGGGAAGATAACAGGCCGAAAACGGAAACCAAAGCTACGATGAGGTTTAGTCGTAAAACAATGGCGATTTATGCTTTACTCTGTACATGACATCTGTTGGCTCATAAAATTTTTCTGCTTATCGCACAATGCCTGTTGAAATGTTTCTTCCATTGGATTATGTAGCCTTTTTTTCGCAGTGGTCATTGTATAGCAATGAAAAATACACCGAAATAGTCCTGAGCGTGACTGAACACGCTGTGAACAAAACCGCAATAATATTGTAAACAAATATCGCGTTACATTCCTCGCTTTCAATCTTATATTCGATACAGAGCACGAATACTCGAAAGCCTGATAAAAGAAACGCATTCAGTTAATAAAAGAAACATATAGGTATTGAAGCGAAGGCTGGATTAATCGTGGCCTGTGATTAGAAATAAGTGTTCGAAATCGACTGTGCATAAAAAGAATGTCACGCATTTCTCAGCTTCTCTTGCCGGCTGACCCTTTGTTTAGCTCCTAAGCTCAAAATGCAGAGTCGCTCAACCTTTAAGAAGCAAGTGTATGAGTGTTGTAATTATTATTACTATTATTATTATTATTATTATTATTATTATTATTATTATTATTATTATTATTATTATTATTATTATTATTATTATTATTATTATTATTATTATTATTATTATTATTATTATTATTATTATTATTATTATTATTATTATTATTATTATTATTATTATTATTATTATTATTATTATTATTATTATTATTATTTGGTTTTGTGGCCGGATCTTGCTCTATAATTGTTTAGCTGCAAATTTCAGGATGGATAGATTTATTAGTATAAACTTCTGTTTCTTAAAGTATGACTCGTAGCCTTAAAAATTTTTATGTTGAAGTGATTGTGGCTCTTTTTGTGTGACGGCCAGATCCGTTTAGTCGCTGCTTTTGAGCGAACCATTACTGCGAGATAACCTCGCGAACGAAACTCTGGGTGCTTGTCAAAGGTCTAGCCCTCGGCCCGCATATTATATTATCTGATCACAACATGGTTACTTGTAAACTCGCGTAAGCCCAAAGGTTTATATAGTGCCATTACGAAAGATTGAGTAAATTTTCAAAGCTGATTGATGTTTGGACATTGCAGGCATCCGGAAGAATGATATCACTTACTTTATGGAATGTATTTTACTCATTGCGGCAAATGGAATGGTTCAAAGTTAAATTAAGCTTTGTTAGGAGAACACAAGACAAAACTCCGGGCAGACTCACACAGAAAGTACAAGAGCATTAACTCGTACTCGTACGTCGTTTGGGTTTTTGACCAATTACAGTGCGAAATATTTATTGATGATTGAAGTTTTTATCGAGAACTCTACTGGTGTTTTCAGTGGTGTTTTGAGGTTTTGAGTTGAACCGCAACCTTGTGCGAAAAAAAAGAATCACCTTGGCTTTCAACCAGCTACTGTTATTGCGAAATACTATAATTTTGGATATATTTTTTTACGACTTTGGTTACTACCTGACCCGGCAGAATCTTAGTGCTGCAATGTTTTGAGGAAGTGTGTGTTTCGGCATGAATCTTAGTGAAGTGTAGTCAACTTCAGGTAAAATAGCTTGTAGCCGTCCAGTTTCAGCAGTTTTCTTGTCGTTGCGATCATCGTAACTCAATCAAAAAAGTAAGATCTCGCCTGTGCGAAGTAAAGATCTCGGCTTTAAGCAGCTAAATTTCGACGAAATTTCAGCTTATTTTTATAGGATAAAAACGTTGTTAATTTTCAGTAATGGCCGGCGAAGGACGGTTACTTCAAAATTTGCGCAATAGTTCTGTGTATCAGTCTATTTATTGAAGAAAATATGACAAACTTTGAAGATACTCAAAAAATACAGCAAAACGGCCCCAAAGCTCAGTGAATTCTTGTTATCCGGCTTTCCCAAAGCAGCTCAGCAGGCTGGCGTTTGCCCCACGAGAGAAATTCTCACCCCAGGAGCGAGGCGTTTGCATGCTGTTTTGCTTACACCTTTGTTCGCCGCAGTTAACTAGGATTAAAACAGCTTGGTTAGCAACGGGTTCTGACTATGGATTCAATGGATTCAAAATCCCTTTTCGGATTTTAGTAAAGAAACGCAAAACCTGGATTCAAAAAGCCGGTTTTGGATTTTCCCAAAGAAACGCACTCTATAAAATCGAATACGCGGTTCAGCGAAAGTGGAAGCCCCCGGAAACGGATGCGAACTTCTACATACCTAAAACTGAGCAAATTTTACAATGTGGCCTTGAGCCAGTTCTATTAAATACCCGCTCCCACAAAGTCACTAGGATGCTTTTTGTTGGAGTACCAAACTGCACAAGCAGAACACAATGTGCACTTGTAAAGAGGCTCTCGACTTTAAATATTTTCCGAACCAAACAAAATATCAAAAATCGGAGACATACTTTTTCAGATCAACATATCTAAAGTACAAAAATACTATCGGCTCGGAGGTCCGACAAATCTGTGATGACTTGGAACTCGCCATTTGGGGCCATGTTAATTTGCATAATAATCCCTAAACCTCGACGTACGCTTAAATTTTCAGAAAACAAAGGTATTTTCATAAATCTACAAGAAGACACTAGCTTCGTTGAGTTTACTTGTATTGAACGCGTGCTATTGCAGTTTTACCGCGAGCGGCTGGTTCTGCATTGTGCATCCGCTTTACTGCGCATAGCACTTTCGAGACAGTGGACATTGAGAACCACTAAATTTTCAAGATCGAATATTTTTCATGTAGTATGCAAAAAATTTTTAATTTTCATCATTTTCACAACTCAAATTGAGTCTGCAGGAGGTTTTAGTTCACGTGTTATGGCTCGCCTCAGCAATGTCCGCCATTTTGAAATCTGGCCGTATGATATAAAACAAGCGATAATTCATAAATTGTTAACACTGAATGCAGGGAGGAGACATGAAAACACACCTTGAAAACGATATAATCGCTGTTCTGTTGCTATCATATCAAGGAGGGGTCTGGACATTAATACACCCTAGAGACCATTCTGCTAGCGCTGCCGTTATAAAGAGTGCGGTGACCCCCTTTTTAATTTCATGTGTTTTGAGGAAATAAGATTCTTCACTACATATCCGAGTTTAAATAGATTTTCATCCCTCAATTTTGAAATATTCCCGTTGAATCAATGATATGATTCAGTGGCGGGAGTTTGCATTTGTTTGACTTATGCTAAGATCGACGTTTGACCCAGGGTCGACCTTATGCCGTTCTAATCGACTCCTCCAGTCGATTAGATCAAACTACTTAATCAGTCGATCTTAACTGGGACAAACGTCGAACCAACAACTGTTGCGTGGCAAGTTGTGGCCCGTTGTTGCACGTTTACTACCTACGCACGCAACTTGTTCTGCAACAAAATTTTGTGTTTCGAGTTGCGGCAACATTTTGCAGTCTAGTTTTTGTAACATGTTGCCGCAACTCGCAACACGAAATTTTGTTGCGTGCGTAAGTAGTCATACGTACAACAAAGTCAACTAAGCGAGGAGAGTTAATTTCTGTTATGAGCTAAACGTAGGGACACACGGCGCAATATTGCACTGTGTTTCCATTTAATTGCATGCACGATTTTGCGCTCAATGCTGCACTGTGTGTCCCGACCTCAACAGAAAGAGTTTAGCTTGGTTAAAAGACAACCTTTATACATCTGTTATATTTTGTAGATATGTATGTTCTGGTCAATAATGCAATTTTGCACAAAGAAAATCTCAGACTGAGTAGAGATATTTACTTTTCACATACGTCACTGACTTACATGGAAGTAAAAAGTACTTTTAGCTACTGAGCATGATTGTGAAAGTGTCAATGCTTCTTGGATACATCTCTGATAAAGTACTTTTCTAAATTTAGAGCCATTGACAGAATACAGGCATGGGACAAGGTGGATATATCGCTCTTATCAACGGAACAAAGTACAACTGGAAGAGAACCGGCCAGCAGAAGTATCAAATGGAATCTTGGGACTTTCCAGAGATTGTCCGTGCTGGAACATACAGACGTGTTTATGTAGAGTGGAATGAAGGTTTTTTGAATTCTAAGAGTGATGATGCTGGTGAGGCATCCTATACACTGGGTGATACAGGTCCGTCGTTTCAAGTACAGGCCAGGGCTGAGAATGTTGGGGTCCAGTTTACCAATTTTAATCTTGAGGTCAAGTTTACCGATCTTGAAACACCCGGCAACCCTGTAGGTTCAACACTAAAGTTGGGATGGGTGCATGATGGGTGTGTTACATTTATTCTCGCAGGGGAGCAAGGCAAATTTACGTCAACCAATCTACCAAGTGAATCTTGGATGCACGACAATCTAAATGTTCTGGGTGAAAAAAGTTTAAGGCATTTGTGTATGCCCGGTTCTCATGACAGTGGGATGAGTACCCTTGGGGCCCACACATTTTGTGCTACTGAGTGCAATACTCAAACTCAAACCAGGACCATTTTAGGTCAGTTGCAGCTGGGTGCACGATATTTTGATATTCGCCCAGTTATCAGTGGTGGGAAATATTTTACTGGCCACTATAGCCACATAGATAAGATTAATTCCTGGCAAGGTGCCAACGGTCAATCTATCCCGTCCATCATCCAGGAAATCAATGTTTTCACTGCCACTAATAAAGAATTGATCATACTTGATTTCTCTCACGATCTCAACACAGATGCAGGCAATGCTCGTTACAGACCATTCAACCAAGATGAATGGAACTCTTTGCTCGTAATGTTGAAGGGCGTTAATGATTTGTTTGTAGCCCCAAATCCTTCAACCGTCGATTTGACCAAGCAAAAACTCTCAACTTTTATCGGAAAAAATAATGCCGCTGTGTTGATTGTATTAAGGCTTTCGAATTCAATCCACTTGGGCCACTTTGCAAAGGAAGGATTTTACCTGGGCAAGAATCTCCGTGTTTACAATAAGTATACTGGTACTAATGAGCTAGACATCATGGTTAGTGATCAACTAAAAAAACTGCAGGATAAAAGACCGAATCCTGACAAGTGCTATTTTTTGCTTTCATGGACACTCACCCAGAGTGCTACACAAGCTAGTTTTCATACCACTAGTATTTTGAAGCTCGCAAACAAAGCAAACCCTCAGATGTATGCTACTCTTTTCAGTCGTTGCAGCTCCCAATGCTATCCCAACATTCTATATGTAGACAATGTCTGTAACTCCAACATCACTGCATTGGCAATGGCAATAAATGTTTACTTTTAAATCTCAATTCCGCTGGAAGGTTCAGAAAACAATTAATGATCACGATAGTGCCCCATTTAAGATTGACTTTTGCATATTTTTGTCTCTTGTTGAGCACTATGGGCTGCTAGTTATTATTCATTTTATACTGCTAGTGACAGATGAATTTCGCTGGAAGCATTATACCCATTTGATATTAAAATGACTTGATGTGTTACAGTATTAGTATCTGCATGAGAAAACTGTGCTATATAATCTCAGTTCAAAAGTGGCATTAGTACGTAGTTAGTTATACGTTGTATTTAGGCTTGTACAGTTATCTGACCCGATGATCAAAGCTGGATTAAGTTAATCTAGGATGAGTCAAAATCTCTTTCATTTTGGTGGGCAACAAACTGCAGGGTTTTTGATCAAAGGCCAAGTGAAAAGCTTGTTTTAGCACAAAACATATCAAGGAAGCAAACGTGTTGTGAACAAAGTCTTCCTATTTCAAGTCTAAAGACGACAAAAAAGTTTCTAAGACTTAATCTAGATTAGCCGTAATCGTGCTTTGAGCAGCCGGACCCTAACGTTTAGACACTTCACCTCCAAAAGTGGCACTTTTAGTAAATAGGCTCCATTAGTGTATAATTAGCAGGTGCAATTCTTACTGTACTCTTAAGACTTTAACAGTGGTACTATTCAATCAGCAGAGATTCCGCTAAACTCGTCCATCACCTAGAACTGGTACAACATATATGTGAAGCAATAAAAAAATAAAAAAAATTCTTCTGCTGTAGCGGAACTGGACACAAGATGATCTATATCATCAAGTTTTCGACCGTTTCGGTGCATTTCTTTGCTTGAATGAGTAGAATATCCCGTGTGGACTTCCTTTGGACAGGAGAGCTGTCAGAAAAAAAGGCAGTACTTTATATTTTTCCAGTACGGAATACCGGCAGCCTCAATTGCTTCCGGTACAGTACGATTTTTAGTAATGAAATACTTGCATATGTCGGTCTAGCGGAATCTCTGATCAGTGGCCTGAATATCTCCAGACATTTAATATGTGCTTTCAAAAGTGGCACTCTTGGCGGTATTCATTATGCGTATTTTGTAGTCTGATTTTAGTGTAGTTTTCCTGTTATTTCTCCTCGAAAAGTTGACTTTTCTATGTAATATTAAAGGCCTTTAATCTGACTTGTTTTTAGGCGTAAATTCCCCCCCCCCCCCCCCTTCTTTCTTTCTTTGGGGTGCGGTTATACGCTGCAGCAACACGGGCAACAAAATTGTGCAACTAGTCGGACAACATTGTTGCGTTGCAAGTTGAAGAGCTATGTTGCGCGTATTATTAACATTCGCACAACTGGTCGCGCGACAAATTTTTGATGTTGCAAGTTGTAACATTTTGTTACAGAGGTCCATTGTCGTTGCAACTTGTCACGCAGCAACTAAATTCGTCGGCCGCCATCTTGTATGTGAAACTGACAAATCACGCGGCCGATATTCGTGTCTAATTCTAACAAGGTGATGCTTTAAGTTTTTGTTGTTTGTCGCGTAATAAGTTGCACGATTCTATTGCCCGTATTACTGCATCTTCAACAAAAACTTTTTCGTGAAATTTCAGTTAAATAACCAAAATTAGAAGGAAAGAGGGCAAGGAAAATGTGGAGAGCCGTTGGATCCGCCATGTGCAAAAACTGACTCGGCTACTTATTCCACAAAATTGCATGTACTTTCCGCGCAACAGAAAAGCCTCACCCGGAACCCCCAGCGTCCCTATTTCTAAGCATTTTGTCCTGACTCCACTGTACAGTGACGCCACAAGTCACTGGTATACCAATTTTTTCTTCTGTATCAAAGCGCCACACACTCAGCTTTGCCAGAGGCTCGCTTCGTCTGTTCCGTTACCTCGCTGGCAACGCCGTTGGGTTCACTTCAACACTGGAACGACCGTTTATTACCCCCAAATTAGATAACGTGACATTTGCGTATGCACAAGTCTTGTCCCAACCTTCCAAATAAGGAATTTGTTTTATTTTAAATTTAGGCATTCGCGCTCTTGTTGATCGAAATATTGCTTTTGTTTCATTTGTGAGACAAAACTCCACGGGAGGAATAAAGATCACGCATTTATTTAGGTAGCTTTGTTAAGTTCGGAAGCGCGGTGAAGATTTAAAATTAACATGGCCTCTGGTTCAATAAAAAAGGTACCGTCAGTGCCCCCCAGCGATTCCAAGCATACTAACTTTTTTATTTTGGCGCAAATCTAAAGTAATCCCGATCAAGCAGTACAACATATGTGGGCGACTCAGCGGTGACGCTGCTTTGATTTCTTTTTACCACGACTTTTCTAACTTCGTCCCCAGGACCACCCGCGTTGGACTGACGCGCGTGGCCTAAAATATAGGCCTGGGAACGAGGTTGGAAAATCATCAACCTCGTTCCCAGGGCCATCCGCGGCAGAAGCTCCCGACCAATGACCCTGGTACAGGTACATTTGAAATAAATAAACATTCAACCAGCATAAATTAGTACAATTTCACCCTGGAATTTAGACAAAACATATCTGGACTAAACAAATTTTGTCCTGGAACGACTACACATAAAGTTTTTATCTTGAAATCTTGAAATCTTGTTCTGGAAGTTTAGCTGAAAGGATTTGATAAAAGGTAAGTACGTTCCAAAGTATGATAGCCCTGCTACTTGGAAGCACCATATACTCATAGGTTATTCATGATGTTATGATACCTGAATCATATTTTACAAACATGGAAGTAAATTAAGTGAAGCTACCAGAAACAGGGTGAAGAGAAGGGTCATCTAATAGCAGTTGGTCATCCCAGAAATGAGAAACACTGCATTTGCAAACGAAAACACTTTTCTTTGCAGACAATCGAAAATCGCTGTGATATGTCAACAAATCAAGCAACATTGACTCGCAGCTGATTTCACACCAAGCGGTATGTGACGCGACTGTAAACTCTGCCCAAATTCGCTGCCGTTTTTATGATTATCGACCCTTATCATTGCAATCTAACTTTCAAACATGTTTTTGTAACAGTGTGCAAGGTTTTGAATTGGACTTGAACGGCACTCGCATATGTAAACAGCTTTATTCTCAAAATTACATAAGATGTCGACAAACTCACTTGACTCGTCGCTGAAATCATCAGTTCGCGGTCAAATTTCCGATTCTTCACCGAAGGATAATTCTTCCACGACACTATCCAGACCACTAACATTATCAGATCCCGGTACTAAAGCCAAACCTTATCAAAATTTAAGATATCGACAATCTTTATCACGCAAAATTAGTGCCGCGCTGTCGCAGGAACAACACAACACAACACAACATACCAATCATAAACAATATTTTATTGAGCAGATCGGACCAATCACAGCGCGTGGTAGTTCAGCCTGTACCAGGGTCATTGGTCGGGAGCTTCTGCCGCGGATGGCCCTGGGAACGAGGTTGGAAAATCATTGACAGATCCAATATGGCGGAGAATTTGGTCAGAACTGTTGTCTTTCTTTTTTTTTATTTCTCTTGTTCTGGTAAGTCTACACTTGTTGCATAGAATCTTTATAATTTTATTTTCAGTACTGGGTTAACTAATACCTACGAAAAGTTTTCTAGAAGACTGTTTTTAAGTGTTTGTGTCGCTCTAAATTTCAAGGAATTTCTTCCGGTTTTGGCAGATCTCTAATCTAGAATGGTACTGTGAGAGTATTGCTCGTGGTTCGAGATATACATTGTACATGTGATGACATATTGTAGTAAGTGAAAAATTAGGAGCTGTTGTCTGACACGATTCAATACTTCTTTTATACAACTTGTTGGTCGTCGTAACTGAAGCTATAAAATTAAAAGCATAAAATACTCGATCAAGACCAATGCATGCCGTAAATGTAAATAACAATACAGTCAATAGTTTATCGTTGCCTCATGCTACAAATGTTATAAGTAGCCGGGTATTCGGAGCCTTTGCAGCATCTATGTTATGGGTTAATGTTTTTATCACTCTATTCCAGTTCTTGGTGACAAAGTTGCCCAGAAGATATATGAAGAGGTTCATGGAATTGCACCCTGTGTTATTCTGACAAATGCAACCCACCAAATTGGGTGTAGATGTGAGTAAAAAGCATTGAATGTTCACTGGGCTCGCCAGCTACATAATGAAATTACTTTAACAGTAAGAACAGGAGGACAAATATTCCTAATATCAAACTCGTATTTTGCAATGATAATGCATTTATTGTTGCACATTTTGAGCTATAAGAAAGGCAACCAATCATACATGATCACCTTACAAAGTGAAACTAAAAAATCTAAATAGGGGTCGAACGAAATACTTGCTTTTGGTACAGACTTTATGTGTGCATTACTCAAATTTACAGGTGAAATACCTCTTAATATTATTAATGTCAAGTTGTTTTCTAATTTGTACATGTAGGCTCTGAGGTAGATACTAACTGTAACCCTCTATGCAATACAAATCTAAATAAAATAAAAATCTAAATAGGGGTCGAACGAAATACTTGCTTTTGGTACAGACTTTATGTGTGCATTACTCAAATTTACAGGTAAAATACCTCTTAATATTATTAATGTCAAGTTGTTTTCTAATTTGTACATGTAGGCTCTGAGGTAGATACTAACTGTAACCCTCTGTGCAATACCAGTGTTAATCTGCTGAGAAGTCAAGTACCACAGCAATAATAATGGGTTGCCAAACTCAAGACTAAATTTATTGGCTTGGCCAGAGGGCCCTCAGACCAGTACTTTTAGCTCCAAGAGTTAATTTAAATTGTAGCTATGCCTGTATTTCAGTGAGTGATCATTGGTCAGTTGTTTTTAAATCTTTTTACAGCCAACAGATACGGTCATGTGGGTGTGGTGCATTTTGTCAGAGATAGAGATGATGTGGACTGGCTTCTTTCCAAAGGAAAACATGCCCCTTACATTCCAGTATTTACATCAGATTCATTTAAAATGTGAGTAATTTTTTCTTGTCAAACTATAAAATAATATTGAATGTGTGAAAAGAAGACCGTCTTACAGTACTGTATGTGACTTTTACTTCACTGTTTTATAAATTGAGATTTTTTCATGTGTGATCCCTGTCATGATGTTAGAAAGGAAATTAAGTCAAGTTAGGGGTGGGGAAAGGAGGTAGTATTTGACTTAAGGTGCCTATTGGAGATGGGGCACTTATTGAAAGCAGCTGGGCGCTTATTAGAATCATTAAAGTGTATTATTGAGGTTCGTAACTACTAGGAGTGTAAGAGAAAAATCCACAGGGCAAAATGCTGTAAGTTGCTTTACATTGAATCAGTCTGTATCATTATTTATTGCAAAATCGTAAGGCTTATGGGATGTGGCTTAATTTACAAAATCAGAATACTGCACAATGTGCTGGTAAGCTGAAGCCACAGAATAGGGCACAAAGGCCATGGTGGTAGCGGGCATTACCCCTTCTTCAGCTTACCAGCACATTGTGCAGTATTCTCATTATTTATTGGCCTTGTTTTGTTCCAGAGAGTGGTTAAAAGCTCTAATAAAGGAGAAGAAAATCAATGGAGCCCTTGTAGTGCACGTCGGTGAATATGGTCAGGCTCCAAAAAGAGGTAAATCAGACAGAGGGGTCTTTGTGTCAGTTAACCTCATCGTTAATACTTTGATTTTGGGTCATATAGAAAAGGTTGGGACTATTTTTTGTAACTTTTTTGTGTATTGTTGTTTTGCCGTGCAGGATATTTCTCGCCAGAACAGACCTGCCCAAATGATGGATTTGGTGGGTAATTTTAATGTTAGGGTTAATTTTATATGTGTAATGTAATGTAATGTAATGTAATGTTCATAGGTGTCTGTTACCCCAAGATTGAGAAGAGGCAATATTCTTCCTTTTAATTCATACTGCACTGTAAGACAACAATTAACAATAGGTACTGTACATTGTATGCAGTTCAGTATGGAGAAAATGGAAAAGTGATAAATTCTCATGTGGGTCCAAGTCAGTCAGACTGTCAATCCTCCCCACATCATACTCAACATGCATTTTGTTAAGTGGAAAGGTTTGGAAAATTAGCCCTGTATACTTGGAGATTAGAGGTTCATACTGTAGCAAAAATCCTGTAACTGATCTAACTCCCTTCAGTAAGATTGCATAGTACAGTATCATAATATTGCAAAGCTGCTGTTGTTTTGTGCATTTCCTGGAAAAACATGACTGTGTGATCATTTCAAATGCTACATACTGTAGTTTGCTTGTCACCAGGGGACTTGGATAACACATAACGTTTTTCACTTTTTAATTGTACAGTATATAAAAATATACAGTTCTACTGCACCTTTTAACTTTTTCACTCCCAAGAGTGATCAACTTCAATTTTCTCCTTTAGTCTCTTACCAGAAATATCATACAGTAAGGAGAACTTTGTTTTTGATACCTTGCTCAATTTACAGCAGATTGAACTATCAATTCTCACTACATCACTCATACATTTCCTCTTAAAAGGTTAAGAGAATCTGCATTTTGATCATTTGGAATGAAATGGTTAAAGTGTCAGTAAGTAGATGCACTGTATGTACCAGGTGTAAGTTTAGCATTGTACAGTTTTGTAAAAACAGTGTTATCCTGGTTAAAATTCCACTGCATATAACTTTACCAGATAGTACCTGTATTCTTGTTGTTGTCATGTGTGGTCTTATTTTGCAGGTTTCTATGACCACAGTAGTTCTGAATATGGGCATTGTGAACAGCTAAAGTGGAATAAAAAAGTAAGCTGTAAATTTAATAAAAAGTGTACTTTCATGTTGTTTCTGTACAGTTGTACAGTATTCTGGGGAGCTGTGTATTAGTTACAAACTGTTTTAAGAAAAAAAATCTCCCTCCCTCCCTCATGGATCTCACTATTTAGATTGATGTTTGTTTTATACAACAACTGCAGTGCGTTAATGTATACTTTGTCTTTAGGGAACTGGAATGTCATTCCTGTACTTTGATATTCCAATATTTGCCATGTACAATTTGACAGAAGTCAATCATCTTCTTCATAAGGTGAGAGCAGTGTTTGTCACATGACATACATGTATGCAGTGCTTGACATTAACGGTTGCTCGCTATGCCTGGGGCAACCAAAAATTTTGGTTGGGCAGGTAAATTCAGGGCTGGGCAATTGGTCCATCGCGGTCACCATCGGTCACCGACCGTGACCGACGAACATCACTTCGACCATCGGTCCATCGGTCACCGACGGTTATCAGTTTGGGGGACCTTGTCTGTTGGTCCATCGGTCACCATCGGTCACCATCGGTTACCGACCGTGACGGACGGACATCACTTTGACCATCGGTCACCGATGGTCAACATTTTGGGGACCTTGTCTGTTGGTCCATCGGTCACCATCGGTCACCATCGGTCACCGACCGTGAAGGACGGACATCACTTTGACCATTGGTCCGTCGGTCACCGATGGTCAACGTTTTGGGGGACCTTGTCTGTTCACCGTGACGGATGGACATCACTTTGACCATCGGTCCATCGGTCACCGACGGTCAACATTTTGGGGGACCTTGTCTGTTGGTCCATCGGTCACCATCGGTAACCGACCGTGACGGACGGACATCACTTTGACCATCGGTCCATCGGTCACCGATGGTCAACGTTTTGAGGGACCTTGTCTGTTGGTCGATTGGTCACCATCGGTAACCGACCGTGACGGACGGACATCACTCTGACCATCGGTCCATCGGTCCATCGGTCACCGACGGTCAACATTTTGGGGGACCTTGTCTGTTGGTCCATCGGTCACCATCGGTAACTGACCGTGACGGACGGACATCACTCTGACCATCGGTCCATCGGTCCATCAGTCACCGACGGTCGTCACTTTGGGGGACATTGTCTGTCCGTCCATCCGACATTATCAGTCACCAATTGTGTCCGACGAACATCACTTTCACCATCGGTCCATCGGTCACCGACGGTCACCATTTAGAGGGAATTTGTACGCTTGTCCATCTGACACTATCGGTCACCGGCCCTTAACGTGGGTATTATAAATTTTCAGGACGACACTAAAAAATGTCTAAGTCTCTCTCCATGTGCCTTGCCCGTACGCTTTTCTCCATCTCTCCATCGGACAACCGTTGGGCAACCCACTTGTCCGACGGAATCAGATGGTGTGTATTGGACAACCCTCGTATTTTGGCGTTCAGTGGTGTCCGCTGTGAGCTATGAGCTGTATCAATAATAAAGTTGTTTTAAAAAGGATAAAGCAATCTTCACTCAGTTTAACTTCAGCGTGAGCTAGTACTATTTGCCTCTTAGGCGAGACTTCAATGATCTCATTACTGTGATGTTGTACGATGATGACACCAGCTCAGATTCTTGCAGTAGCAATGATAGCGACGACCTTGACCAACTTTTGCTTGAGACCATGTTTCCTCCGTCAAATAAACTGGATGTTCCCCGATTAAATCTTGAAGACCTTAGTGAAACTCAGTGCGAACAGATGTTCAGGTATGGAAATTTATCAATAATCATGTATTTCTACTTTTCTGTCTTTGGTGTTTTAACAAAGAAGCATTTTTATCTCTACAGGTTTCTGAAGCCTGACATGGAACGCCTTCGAGAGGCTTTAGAAATTCCAGACCATTATACATGCACTCAGGGGACAAGCGCAACGGGGATGGAGGCCCTGATGATCATGCTGCGACGTCTGACATACCCAAACAGATGGTGTGACCTTGTGCCCATATTTGGGAGAATGGAGTCTGAGCTCAGTCTCATCTTTAACGAAGTATAATATCCACCATGTTATTGTGTTGCTTAAATTAAACAAGACAACAATAATAAGCATTCTTTTTTTTTTCTAGATAATTGATGACATTTATAACCGCTTCAATCATTTGCTGGATTCCTTGGACCTGGTTTGGCTAGACCCCGAAATTTTTTCACAAGTCATACATGCTAAGGGAGCACCTCTAGATCAATGCTGGGGTTTTATCGATGGGACACCAAGACCTATGGCACGCCCTGTTCGCAATCAACGGATTATGTACAGTGGCCATAAGAGGATACATTGTCTGAAATTCCAGGTATCAGAGTCTTGATTATTACAAATCTAGCACTCACTTACAGACAAAAATCTTCTGATTAAAAATAATAAATGCAATCTATTTTCAGTCAGTCCAGGCTCCCAATGGGCTCATTGCTCACATGTTTGGGCCAATAGAAGGAAGGAGGCACGATGCCTTCATGCTTGGTGTAAGTGGCCTCTCTGATAAGCTGCGAAGGTTTCAGAAGCCAACTGGAGAGCCATATGTCATTTATGGTGATCCGGCATATGGTCTCACACACAACATCCTGGCACCCTTTCGTGGTGCACACCTAACTGATGATGAACAAGAATTCAACAGAGAAATGAGTAAAGTTAGAGTAAGTGTTGAATGGGGATTTGGAAAAATCTGTTAAAATTTTGCCTTTTTAGATTTCAAAAAGAACTTAAAAATTCTACTACAACCTATTGGTAAGTATTATTTGGTTGCAGCTGTTTTGACAAATTGCCACACATGCTTGTATGGGTCTCTGACTAGCACTTTCTTTGACCTAGATCCACCTTCATTGGAGACATATCTGTCAAATCGTTAATTCAACAACCTTGTATCCTGTCCATCTGACAGTGCACCTTGTAACAACACTGGAAAACTCTACCTTGTTAAATACTATGTAAAATGGGGTAAAACATATGTAAATAACCCACTTCTTGCTTGTAAATTGGAATCTTCATGCTGTCTAACCATTTACACAATATGTAAATGGTAGAGTATGTAAAAAGAATTTACATAAGGTAAATCTTGTGTAAATTGTGTGTAAGTTATGTGTAAAATGATTGCTAGCCATATTTACATACTATGTAATGGGTAGGATTTCCAGTGTAATCTTTTAAACATCAAGTTTGGAATTTTGTGTTTCAATAACCAAACATGGGTGTGGTTGGTTATACAAGAGGTTTACATCTTCTGTACTCTAATATAACATCATTTTGCAGTACAATTTTGTGTTCCTATCTTAGACAAGTATTTGGAGACTTGTGATGGATTTTTTCATTTTGCACTTTTCACAACCATTTGTGTATTGATCACAGTTGGTACTTGGTTAGCCAGGCAATAAAGCCAACTTTATTTCAAACAAGCTCTAATACTGTAAGAAGTAAAGGGGATGGTTAGAGGGACTTTGAAGAATGAAAACAACTACCTTATTGATAATCAGTGACCACTGTAACATGAACATTTTGATGTGGCCATTGCTCAATGCAAAACTTTCAATGTTTGACCATGAGTATTATTTTGAATGAGAAACTTATTGCTGGGAAAAATTATTAATAAATAAACTCAACAAGTTGCTGTATTTTATATCTGTTACAGAGTTTGTAGCAAGTGTCATATCATAACTTCCCAAAACAACAATAAAGTCTTCCAAAGGTGGACTATATATCGAACTTTATAAATATCTCATCATATGAACACAAATAGAAACCTATAATGCAATCCTTTTAAAAAATGCAGAGCTTTATAACATTGACAGTTTTCATACTTTTTACCATAAATCCATACTTTCTCAGTTGAAAGTGCAAATTTGTATGTTCTCATACTGTACTTCTCTAGTGCAACATTTTTCTAAAGGATTGTATTATTGGCACTGTTGTTGTCTCATAACAGTAACATGTTCAAGCAAGCTAAGGCCTGTTCTTTAACAGTGATAGGATGGCCTTTCTTTCATCTAGCTCTAGCTGGAGCTTAGCTTTCCTCTCTTCAGCTTCTGCTTCAAACTTTTTCTTTTGAAAGTCAAGTTCCATTTTTCTTAACTCAAGTTCCTTGTCTTTCAGTTCAGCTTTCTGGTTATATTTATTGGCAAGCATCTCCATTGCAGTTAGCTTACTTGCTCTGCGCTGAATTTTCCTTTTAGGACCTGCATGACAAAAATAAAAATACAAGAAAAAAACTAAGAACTGTGTAGCCTATAAGCCAACATAGCCATATAAACATATCTCTGCTGAGCTTGGATTTGTTTCTGTATACTGCAATTGCATTATGACCAAAAAAGCAGTTATCTAGTCTGCCTGCCAGTTTTATTATCATGTGGCTTGCCAGCTAGCTGCCCACCAAACTATTGGTAGCCTGCACATGCTCGTGAAAGATGCTTATTGCAAAATATTAATTACTTGCTGGCACGTTTTCTCTATCACAGGATAATTAGCTGTCAAATTTAAATAAGAATAGACAATCACCCCCAATAATTTATCTGCAATGTGTTTATCTTATAAAAATGAAAGACTAAATAAAACCATGATGTGGTAAAAAAGAAACTTGCACAAATTTGCCACCAGTTGGTGGGGATCACCTTTCTTCCCTCTCCTGGTGCTGGTGCTGGTGCTGGTGCTAGTACTGGCAGAACTATCACCATCCTCATCAGAGCTGCTATGGCTGTCATCATCACTGGGGTTCACATCATACTTCCCCTCTACAACAATTTGCAATGTACTTTATGTTATTTCAAAAGCCATGCAAATGAAAATATGCAGAGCATTAAAGAAAAACACGAGATCAGATCCAAGATTCAAACTCCAGCTTACTGGCAATTACACTAAGTGCAGCTGCCCGCATTTCCAGACCTTTCTGTTGGTCCTCTTTTTCTTTCTGCTTCTTGTTTTCTTTTTCTCTGGTCTTAAGATCCTGTTGATCTCTCCTGTATGTGTATATGTCCTCTAACAGTTGATTGAGCAGTGTGTATTCTTCTTCGGTACCAGATCTGATAACCATGAAATTCAATAAAGGAAATAAGCAAACTGACGGCTGAATGGATAAATTTTCAAATTTCAATAACAAAACACTCGTTGAGAATATGAACAAGATAAGCGAAGTACAGGTTTACAAAGCCATATGAAGCTCACTTTTTCAGCGATTTTTTGTCCTCTTCTTTGTACTTATTAAGAAGACGATCAAGCCGTTCCCTGCATGCTCTCCCAGTTAAATGGACTTGTTTATCCTCAGTACTAAATGCCTTGCTGAGAGCTCTCGCAATAGTATCCCAATCTCCAGGAGATTTGGGCATCCTTGCTGCTACTTCCGTGGCGAGCGCTACGTCGTTTGCCATGTTCGGCCATCTAAAAGGCATTTTCTAAAAAACCTGAGAATGATACAAGGTTATGCCGTCGTAAGGGCATGATTTTTCCCCAAAATGCTGCATGACAAATGAATATTCACTAAATCAATGGCTGTTGTTGTTGTCACAAAACACGTGTTTGAGAGGCGCCATGTTTGTTTTTACATTCAGAAGACAAATGCCCAAAATTCGTACTTTTTTAAATCGGCCAATGCTAAAATGATATCACAGACATAGCATAGACATGCAAAAAACAATATCTTAGCCTTAAACTTGCGCTTGTCAAGTTTAAGTAGTCTAAAAATTCTGCCGTATTTCACTTACCTCTGGGAGGTAGTCTTGACGTCGAAACGTGACCCGCGGACGTCAAACGCGACGGCAGGATCAAGGTCACGTGACATTTTGAGGTTTGCGGTTCGCGGTAAAATGGGATAAACCTCGATCTAAAGGTCTCTATCGTGCCGCTTATTCTCGGGTGACAACGACATGGACCCTCAGTGGTACAGTGCCAACAGAACTACAGGGCTTCAGCGAAGTGGAGGAAATGCTTATCGCCAGGGCTTTCCTCGTTATGTGTGTTTACCGGAAACATGGCGGCCAGCGTGGGTACAAATTTGCCACAGATGTGCAGGGATTTCTCAGCAGTCTCCCCGCCAATGCGAGTGATCTTGCCGATCCTTATCATCAGGAAACAAGGGGCAGGTAAGAAATGAAACCTTTTCTTCCTTAAGTTTGTACCTGGCCAATAATGCTTATCAGCCGTTTCGGAAATATTTGTTGTTGCTTTACTGTTGTTTCATTATGTTTTGTTTTTCATGTGAATAACTGCCAACCATCTTCGATTTTCACACCTGATTCACTTGCTAAATGTCCCAAATGCAATATGGATTTTTTAATATGATTTCCTTCTTTGTTTATTTGTCTGTTAAAACCTACCCAGTTTATTGATCACAAAGAAAAAGTACCTTCAGTACCTGCACGAAATTAGAAAAATGAATTAAAATGCAGCTGCCATACTTTGTTTTAGTCTTTTTTCCGTGTTTTAGAAATTTCATGATTTCCTATCAATTACAAAGTAGCTACACATACTTTGTTTTTCATTATTTGTCTTTCATATTTAAGTTACTTATATTTGCTACTCTGGCATACTGTACAGTGGAGTGTTTTTGCACAACAAAATATATTATTTTTAAGTATTAGTGATACCGGTACATGTATGTATGTATGATTTCATAGGCACTTATTTTCAGAGTACAAAATTAGCCTCACTTTATTCAACAAACAAAAGTTACTCAGGTCTCGATATTACCTATCGCAGATGCTGACCATTCCAGTCAAACTTGCCACATTCATTTGCGGGTATTTTATTGCATATTTTCAGTAGTTTCGCGAAGGAAATCAACAATGAAGCTGAATGTTACTCTTGACACTGCTAAATCCAATACAGGTCGCGGTGATACACTAACTCGTACCGCAGCATTGACTGAAACCAAAACGTAGGCCTTTGGAGCAAACCATGCTCTGCGCTGTGCTCTTGGGTCGATATCTTTCTGTGACGTCTGTAGGGCTATCACTATAGATATCAGCATTGCGACTGCCTTAGCTTTTCGGTGTTTGGTCATTCGAATGGTATGCAGAAAACTGCGAATTCTTCTACGGCGGTTTCTAATAGCTTGAAACATGCTGTACAGCAGAATCATTAATACGCGCCTTCGGTCAGGCGTATTTCATCAACCGGCTTAACTGTAGTTAGAATTGTTTCAGTGTGACCGTTCTCTGTTTATTTCTGTTTATTTCAGGTAACTTAAGAATTACTATAGTCTCGTGTGACGTCAACTAACTTGAGTTAAACTACAGTTATGGTGCCTAGTGTGACCTCAACCATTGTGATAGCAGGTTCTACCAAGGGAAATTTCTACTAAGTTTATTTCCAATGGAAATTGGATTCTGTTTGAGATTGAGGGGAGTTTGAGATAACCGAGTTCGAAATAGCAGGGTTCTACTGCATACAACAGACCCTTGGCATAGTTTTGTAAGAGTTTTAAAAAGGAAACAAAATCTAGAGTCACTTAACATTATGCACTGATGTTAACTATATTGTGGAGAATACTATTGCACTACAGGCAGAAATATGCACAGAGGATCTTATCATTAACAGGAAGTGTAGCAGAGATTGGTCAACCTGAGCAGTACATGTTCACAAATTTTACATAACAGCTATTATTCAACATAATAATTTAGTGTGTGAATTTGTGTTATACAATAGATGAGCGTCGTTCTTCGTGTTGACAGTTAAATTTTGTCATTACAGCATCATTTAATAATGACATTGATTGTCCAACAGATTGTGCCAAACTGTAATCCTCCATTTCTTCCATTCAGTGGTTTTGTATGTCAACAAAATAATGAAGGAACCCCAGAAAAAAGGTAAACAAATTAATTCTATTATTTCTTATTATCATACTGTGTAAAACTTCCATCTCAACTCTCATTTTAACTGAGATCTGTTCTCCTTTACTGATAAGGGCTCTTCCAAGAAACACAACGGTGGTGTAAATACACAGGATATTACCTCATTTACCTGTGGTTATATGGGAACAAGTGAAAAGTAAGCCTTCCTGCATGACTATGATACTGGACAATACATGC
Source organism: Plumapathes pennacea (assembly GCA_964036295.1). Taxonomy (NCBI): domain Eukaryota; kingdom Metazoa; phylum Cnidaria; class Anthozoa; order Antipatharia; family Myriopathidae; genus Plumapathes; species Plumapathes pennacea. Next base: position 7,918,349 of record OZ038466.1, on the reverse strand, counting down.
ACAAAACATGTATTGTATACAATAAACAACCCAGTGCATTAGTAATTATTCTCTCTATGTGCATGTAACTTCGTATAAATCAAGTTTCATTGGAGGTGCCAATGTTGTGGTGCCTTTATGCGATCAACTTGGCCGCTAATCACAGACAAACTCGAGAGACTTTATTAACTGTAGATTTGCTCGACAGTGCAGAACGATAACACACACGAGTCTCTTGCGTGCTCTCAGTAACTGGGATGCGTTATTAACTAATTAACTAATTATTAATTACTGCTGACCTACTACATTCAGAAGAGAATAACTAGCTGGTGTGGGCAGAACAAAATTGCCATGATCTAAACAAGTTCAAATTAGATAACACTGACAAGTCAATGCCCCAATCAGTGACTCAAGGTCAACAATTAATTTGCAAAGATACATATTCTAATTATATGCCAGAAGAGTCAATTTGCATTTACCACAGTTAGTATCATTTTACTTAAGCCAGTGCTTTACTACATTAATTTCTTCCTTTTCCTAGATAAATTTGGTGATAATTATAGTTTAATAAGTTTTCTTTTGGACAAGTTTTTTTTTTCCAATTTAGCTGCATGACATAAATTTCTGGTGAGATATTATAATTTAAACTGTTACTCCAACACAATTTGCTTCCCCACCCACCCACCTATCTCATGCCACAGAACACACTTTACAACATTCCTAATTATTATACTCTGATGCTTGTTTTGTTTTCCATAGGTCCCTAAATATCAAGACAAACATGAAGTTCACTAAGTCCAACTGGAACAAGTATCTTTCTGTGATTAGGAAGAGTTAGTTTATACCCACATGGCATGGGAAATGAGACTTTTTAAAGACAAGAATGTCAATACAGTACTAAACTGATGCTCTTTTCATGTCTCACAGTACCTTACAGTACTTGTGGTGGATAATGTGTAAACCTGACTCCCATTTGTCTAATATTCTGTAGAATTATTGTTTATTTATAATGCATTTTTCCATTTTCACTCGCAGTAGAGCACAGGGGAGAGTATCAGGTTGGGGCTATATTTCTCTGGCATGGGATTTTGTGTGTTTGTACATGTACTTGGCAACACTTGCAACAATTGAGAACTTCTGAGAAATATATTGTAACCTACTTGAGAAGTATCTATATATTTCACCTATGAATGTGGTGCTAAGACTGACTCTGTATACTTTCTTATGAGACAAAATAAATTACTGTAAAATGAACATGGCATGATGAATAATATTGTGAGAACTTCCTTCTTTCAAGACCATCCTTCTTATTATATAATGAAATTACTGTACTCTTCAAACAGCAATGGGACCCTGGTTGGGGGGGGGGGGGGGGGAGTACTCCCATAAATATGCCATACAGGTATGTGCCACCTCAAAGGGTATTGTTTTCAAACATTTTTAGTCTGAAATAGGGTTTTGGTCTGAAATAGGGTATCGATTTTGTGTTTTTGGCCTGGGATAGCATATATAGAAATGTGCCGCCACAGACAATGTATGGCAAATGGAGGAAAAAACGGTGGAAATCGTTGCAAAAGAAAAAAGTCTCAAAAATAGGTCTGAAATAGGGTATACATTTTTATGACCCATCAAATATTTCCTCCCGCGCGTGATTGGTGGAATCGTGACACGTGACCGAAAGCGAATAACCCCCGCCTGGCGAACTATTGCTGTTTATGGACACTTTTTTTACGTTTAGAACGAGTTTGTCGTTTGCTTGAACTCATTCCGAATTCCAACTGTGGCTGCTGTGGTTGAATTGGTGTTGAGTGGTGAGTGCAACTGTGAAGCGAAAATAGATGTTGCGAAACTTACCCGAACAAAGCGTTGATGTCCGTAGTTATACACGGCGGTCTTTTGTGCTGTGTGTTTCAAATACCTACCAGATGCCTGGAAAGTCTCTATGCGAAAGCACTGACTGCGGTGTTTTGACAGATCGCTGACAGATGAGGCGATTATGTAAACAGTTTCCGGCTCCCTGATCAGAATCTTTGAATGTGTTTTTCTCGGTGTTTTTAAAACGCGGAAAAGTGTTTCTTTCGGAAACCTGCATTCCAATGGATTTTAATCGATTGGCTTGAAACTTGGCAAATATGTAAATCAATATCAAAGCTACAAAAACGTGCCTCCGATTTTCTTTTTTTTTTTTTTTTGTTCGGAAGATATGTCCGCTTTTGTGTTGCGCGTAGTTAGAAATATGATCGGCCAACTTTAAAAGTCAATAACTTTGTATATGGACAAGATATCAAAATTCGGAGACACGTTTTTTTTCTTCATTGTGTCAACATTAGGCTGAAACAATAAATAATCAAATCGGGTAAAATCCGAGTGACATTAGGCTTTTTTAATGAGGCAAGGTCAAAATTCACTCGGAAGCTGATAACTTTCTTTCTTTAGCAAATTCAAAAAATATAAAGCTTTAAATTAAATCTGTGATTGTTGAGCTTTCAGAAAATATATACTTTATTGTTAGTTAAATGTAACGCTAGCGCGAAAAATGGGTTTGAACGCATGTCGTTCAAGAGGGTATCCTGATACCTTAAGCTGTCAAGATTGACAAGTTGTTCCTGTTTACAAACTCCTGCACGGACGCAAGTGCTGTGAAAACTGACACTGCCCAGCTAGCATGATTGACTTGTTATTCCTGTTTACAGATTCCAGTGCATTTAAATCAAGTACATTCTGTGTTTCTCTGTGGCTGGTACGGTGCAGTTCCAAGAGTTAAAGGTAAGATGCACTCTTGAAATCTCTTAGCGGGGAGGTCGCTGAAGTTTGGATTCCCAGGTACAGCTTTATTACTAGAAATACGAGGGTGTTATGATTATGGCAAATTTCGTGGTAAACTTTATATACATACGCAAAAAAATATCGCCAAAACATCTTGTCGGAATGATCCTTATATCGCCAAAACATCTTGTCGGAATCAGGGGCGGATCCAGCATTTTTAGTGGGTAGTTTCCGAAATTGAGCGCCGAAGGCGCGAGTATGCTAGGGGGGTCCGGGGGCATGCTCCCCCGGGGAAATTTTAAAATCTAGGAGGCCAGAAACGCCACTTCCTGCAATTTTTGACGAAGGGGCGAGACGTAAATGCTGCGGTCAGGTATCCCGCATGTTTGATCTTCCGACACCACATGCTGGATAACCGAGCGCAATCTGTTTGCTAAACTCTCTGTGGCTATCTAGTCCACATTCAGCAAAGAGATCGCCAATTTTTCAGCAATTCCTAATTGTCCTTCTTAAACAAAAGTCGGAGAACCGCTCGGCGGTGTGTTAAAGAGAGCTCGCCTTTGTCATAGCTATAATTGAGCGTGTTGACAAGGTCAGGTCCTTGGTGACCCCAGAATGTTAAATAATACTCAGCAGGCAAACCATCGGGACCGAGAGATTTGCAAGACTCCATTGAGTTGAGAGCGTCATAACAGTCAGAAAATCATAACTGCGTAATTGTGGTTCTCGTATTAATGACAGTGTTTCTTGAATCGGCCGGTGGCGCTTGTCCAAAACGTTAGCGGCGATTTCACCAACTTGCCCACATTGTTCGCATTTCGGCCAAATAGAACACAATGTAAACAAAATGCGCCATCCAAGTACTTAGAATAAGCCAGCCAAGGATATTGTTGCAGCCAGACTAGTTGGAACTTACGAGATTTTCCGCCACTCTCGATCGAAGGGAATTGAAAGAGGGGATCACCGCGTGGGCTCCAAACGCTCTCGATGTACTCTAACTTCTGGGGATCGAAAAAGAACTAACACCGCTAAATACCACACCAGTATCAAAGCGAGAACAATCCTCTTTTCGAAAAATAGGTTCTCTACGCGGCCTGTTGTCTTGATTCAATGCCATGTTCGATAAACCGCACTGTATAATACTGTTCACGAGTTCAAAATCACTCAAACGGAACAGAGGACCTCACTGGGGTAGCCTGCCCCTTTTATACTTTGTCAGGTAGTTTCCGGCCAATGAGAGGTAAGCTTGGGGTGTTTCCGGCCAATGAGAGGCGAATTTGGGGTGTTTCCGAATATCGCTTCAGTGGTTTCCTCCCATGGGTCCCCTCCCCGCGGTTCTCCATGCATAGAAACCGAAGAGAACCGCATTTTTGGCGTCCAATGACACGAATAAACGCGGAGCGCGGGACGCAAGGTACTGGAAATTGCGTGAATTGGATTCCGGTACTCAGTGGAAACAAGAAAAGACTCAGTCATTTGTCAATTCATTTTTTATTTTTTATTTTTTCCCCAAAATTCAGGTAGTTTCCGGAAACTAAGGAAACTACCCTGGATCCGCCCGTGTCGGAATGATCCTTATACCGACAAAACATTTCGATTTTCGTTCTGTATAGAGGAACACAACGTTTCTCGAGCTTCGCTCTCGGGCAACTGTTCGCTTCTCGGAACAGATAATATCCTCGGACAATTATCCGTGCATATTTCCTCGCCAAAAGTAGTTTATTGTTTATATAGAGTATGGGTCTGAAATAGGGTATAGTAAATCAGATATTTTGGTCTGAAATAGGGTAAGGGTTTTCAAGTCCAGGTGGCACACCCCCACCCAAAATTATAATGCTTGTCCCCTGGAATGGAACACATGCTAATATCTAGTATATTGAAATGTGTGGTGTAAGCATACAGTACATGAGAGCTCTAAGCAGTGTCATGCATAATCGATTACTTGGGCGTGGGACCATTAGGCTTTTTTAATGAGGCAAGGTCAAAATTCACTCGGAAGCTGATAACTTTCTTTCTTTAGCAAATTCAAAAAATATAAAGCTTTAAATTAAATCTGTGATTGTTGAGCTTTCAGAAAATATATACTTTATTGTTAGTTAAATGTAACGCTAGCGCGAAAAATGGGTTTGAACGCATGTCGTTCAAGAGGGTATCCTGATACCTTAAGCTGTCAAGATTGACAAGTTGTTCCTGTTTACAAACTCCTGCACGGACGCAAGTGCTGTGAAAACTGACACTGCCCAGCTAGCATGATTGACTTGTTATTCCTGTTTACAGATTCCAGTGCATTTAAATCAAGTACATTCTGTGTTTCTCTGTGGCTGGTACGGTGCAGTTCCAAGAGTTAAAGGTAAGATGCACTCTTGAAATCTCTTAGCGGGGAGGTCGCTGAAGTTTGGATTCCCAGGTACAGCTTTATTACTAGAAATACGAGGGTGTTATGATTATGGCAAATTTCGTGGTAAACTTTATATACATACGCAAAAAAATATCGCCAAAACATCTTGTCGGAATGATCCTTATATCGCCAAAACATCTTGTCGGAATGATCCTTATACCGACAAAACATTTCGATTTTCGTTCTGTATAGAGGAACACAACGTTTCTCGAGCTTCGCTCTCGGGCAACTGTTCGCTTCTCGGAACAGATAATATCCTCGGACAATTATCCGTGCATATTTCCTCGCCAAAAGTAGTTTATTGTTTATATAGAGTATGGGTCTGAAATAGGGTATAGTAAATCAGATATTTTGGTCTGAAATAGGGTAAGGGTTTTCAAGTCCAGGTGGCACACCCCCACCCAAAATTATAATGCTTGTCCCCTGGAATGGAACACATGCTAATATCTAGTATATTGAAATGTGTGGTGTAAGCATACAGTACATGAGAGCTCTAAGCAGTGTCATGCATAATCGATTACTTGGGCGTGGGACCATTAGGCTTTTTTAATGAGGCAAGGTCAAAATTCACTCGGAAGCTGATAACTTTCTTTCTTTAGCAAATTCAAAAAATATAAAGCTTTAAATTAAATCTGTGATTGTTGAGCTTTCAGAAAATATATACTTTATTGTTAGTTAAATGTAACGCTAGCGCGAAAAATGGGTTTGAACGCATGTCGTTCAAGAGGGTATCCTGATACCTTAAGCTGTCAAGATTGACAAGTTGTTCCTGTTTACAAACTCCTGCACGGACGCAAGTGCTGTGAAAACTGACACTGCCCAGCTAGCATGATTGACTTGTTATTCCTGTTTACAGATTCCAGTGCATTTAAATCAAGTACATTCTGTGTTTCTCTGTGGCTGGTACGGTGCAGTTCCAAGAGTTAAAGGTAAGATGCACTCTTGAAATCTCTTAGCGGGGAGGTCGCTGAAGTTTGGATTCCCAGGTACAGCTTTATTACTAGAAATACGAGGGTGTTATGATTATGGCAAATTTCGTGGTAAACTTTATATACATACGCAAAAAAATATCGCCAAAACATCTTGTCGGAATGATCCTTATATCGCCAAAACATCTTGTCGGAATGATCCTTATACCGACAAAACATTTCGATTTTTGTTCTCGGGCAACTGTTCGCTTCTCGGAACAGATAATATCCTCGGACAATTATCCGTGCATATTTCCTCGCCAAAAGTAGTTTATTGTTTATATAGAGTATGGGTCTGAAATAGGGTATAGTAAATCAGATATTTTGGTCTGAAATAGGGTAAGGGTTTTCAAGTCCAGGTGGCACACCCCCACCCAAAATTATAATGCTTGTCCCCTGGAATGGAACACATGCTAATATCTAGTATATTGAAATGTGTGGTGTAAGCATACAGTACATGAGAGCTCTAAGCAGTGTCATGCATAATCGATTACTTGGGCGTGGGACCTTTGCGAATATCGTATTTCTAGTTTAAGTAGAGAACTGAATACAGACACGCCGAAACACATCATGCCCAAAATAGTAGCGCCAGCGCCAGCTGGTTTACACATTCCTGATATTCAAGCTATCGAATTGACATTCCTGCACGAACGCAAGTGAAAACTGACACTGCCCAGCTAGCATGATTAACTTGTTGTTCCTGTTTACAGATTCCAGTGCATTAAAATCAAGTACACCACACTCTGCAGCTGGTACGGTGCAGTTCCAAGATTTAAAGGTAAGATAAACTCTTGAAATCTGTGGACGGAGAGGCCGTTGAAGTTCGGATTTCCAGGTACAGCTTTTTTTTCTATTAAGCCTTGGCAGCGTGGCAGAAGTGAAAAGTTCTGATGTTGGGACACAAGCATATGCACCATCTGTAGTGTCTACACCTAACTTCTGTCCTTTCTCAGCCGCCGTAGTTTGGATAATAACTTCATTTCGTTAGCCGTTTTGCCTAACAGCTCTAAGATCTATTTTGATTTTGTGTCCAACTGGCTGTACTCCAGAAGACACGTATTCGAAAACACTGTAATAGTGTGGTGAAAAGAAACTCTTCGTTTGCTTCTCTTAATTCATGAATCCTATTCAGTGAATGTCTGTCTTGCGAACTGCTGAACTCCTCGTGCACGGTAAATTATAGATTGAGAACTTCAAATTACAGTGGAGCCCCGATATGACGAACCTCTATTTAACTAAATTCCCGATATAACGAACGATATATTACTCTCCAACCAAAGTTACAGTAAAAATGTATAGAACAAAACCCCGGTATAACACAATCCAGAAGTCCAAACTCAAAATCTACCCCGATATAACGAATAAATTTTATCACGCGACTGAAGATAGCAATGCCAGACAGATCAACAGAGGCTGAAAATCCATTTCTTAATTTTTTTTATGAGAAGGCAACGAACGAGCGCCGCGCGAGTGAGTAAAAATATCGTTTTTACCACGAGAAAATAAAGAAACTCTGTTACGCGCAAATTATTGAGGTTTTTTAAAATGCGTAAAATCACAATAATGTCTTCAGTCTCCTGTCGTAAATAATGTCAAAGATTTGTACAGCCCTTTGTTTTAAACATTTGCCATCCAACTGCTTTAACAAAAGTTGTTCTATTCATATATGAAGCCCTTTTAGTCCTGTTCCTTTTCATAATTTGTAAATCTTCGAACCTTTTGACCTCGCTTTCCACCCAGACAGCAGTGTCAGCACGCAACTTATAATACGGTATTTGAGTCTGTGATATGTGCGATATTCATAAAGAAAAACATTTCATGGATCTTGTAGCAGCTTGGCTCAGACGTTTTTAGCTCGCGAATCCCACTTTGTGGGATTTGCGAGGTATAGTAATCACTTTCCCTTCCCTACTTCCCTACCTCCCTACTTCCCTACTTCCATACTTCCCTACTTCCCTACTTCCCTACTTCCCTGCTTCCCTATTCCCTCTGTTGTCAACAATGGATTTCCAAATAAAGCAGTTGGGTTTTCCAAATTTGGGCATGATGAAGGTCGCGCAACAGGGTGTGTCGAACAACGCAGTTTAAAAGCAAGATGTTGTCGTAGTTGTTGCGACCATATTTTTGTTCGGAACGTGTTCTCATTATGAAGGTTTGTCATGCGTTCGAAGTTTGTTTGGCCATTGATTCTGAGCTTGGTTGTGTTTCACTCTGTTGTGTTTTGCGTTGTTATTGCGACATTTTGGCGCGGTGCCATGAAGGTCAAACAATCAGTGGCACCGATAGCGTTATCGCAAACAAATCTGAAGCCGTTGGTTTAGTATCCGCTAAAGTTTCTGTAGTGACAGTAAATACGGCTTGGAAGATACTAGGCCGAAAGATATTGAATCTCGGTTTTAAAATAGCCAAAAATATCCAATTCCGGTGAATGTTGACAAGTTCATACATATGCAAATTAGTCAGGTATTTCAATTCTTGGTTTGCATGTGACGTCATAAAAAGCCATCTCAAAAGTAACGTATTCTGTAAGTCCAATACATTGATATGTTCAAGACTATCATGCCTTAAGGCTTAAAGCAAAATTTTGAGTCGATACAAAATATCTATCGGGAGCTATGGACGTTTGGATACCGTGACAACAAAGCCGTGTGCGCGTGGTCGATTAAAATCGGTCCTTCACGAAACATTTTTAAATTGGCACTGCGAAAGATGTGAAGTGACTAAACATCAAGCTGAGTCACAGATCAACTTCATTTCGTGTTCCGAGTTCGACTAACATGGCGGCCGCATACAAACTGTTATCAAATCTCAAAAAAATAAATTGGCGCTGCTTCGCCAAAATGAAGCCTAGACAATCCAAAATTGGCATCTGGACTAATTCAGGCATGCTCTTTTTAGTTCTGGAGCCAAAAAGGTACAATCTGTTATTTTGGAGAGTGCTGCGGTCGCGTGACCCGTGAAAACCGCGTCGATAATTTTTTTCTCTCAATTATTATAAAACACTTTTTTAGCTCGCGTTCACCACGAGCCAATTGAGCCAGTTCTATAAATAGCTACTTCCGCAAAAAAAAAAAAGTCCTATCCCAATTTTGTGGGATTTTCGAGGCATTGTAATCACTTTCTCTTCCCTTCTTCCCTCTGTTGTCAACAATGGATTTCCAAATATAGCAGTTGCGGTTTTCCAAATTTGGACATGATTAAGGTCGTAACAGCAGGGTGTGTCGTACAAGGCAGTTCGAAAACAACATGTTGTCGTAGTTAATTCGACCATTTTTTTGTTCGGAACTTGTGCATAGATCAAATATTCCAGCTGTAACCATCCGGTATGTCCGGTATTATTATGGTCAATTCAATCAGGCTCATCCACATCAGGGTTCTATCAACTGTTATGAACCTAGCATGATAGCATCTAGTTCATGTTTTAGGAATAAAATTACATTCGCGGGGCATTCCTTACGTGGGAAGGACAAGAGGCAGGGTTGAGAGGCCTAGTGAATCGCTTGTGTAGAGTGGTATAATCGATTGAGGGTAAGCTATTGCTATTGCAGTTAATCCGCGAGATTTATTTGGGCCGATTTCGCGTGTACGTTCTGGCCACATGTTTGACCTTTGTAGGACCTCCCTGAAAATCACCTAGGTGAGCGGAGCTTCCTACCAAAATATTATTATTGCTCGTGCGAAGCCGACGAGCTTAGGATTGGAGACCGTGTCTTCATCTTCGTCGTTTTATTTTTATTATTTTTATTATTTTCTTTCTGAGTTACGAATCAGCACACCGTGATTGGTTCACATTGCCACGTTATATGCGATGATGTAAGGTGACTTCGCGAACAATTTGAGATGTGGGCGCCGCGATTGAATTGTAGGTTAATACAATTTGCGTGTAAAGTTAGCTATATCCCATCCAAACTCAACACCGTTTGGCTCTGTGGAATATGCACGGGTAAACTGGATTTTGGCTGGCGTTCATAAGTTCATCGTCATAAGCGTAAACAAATGTTTGATGGATTCGATTATATTTAATGGACATCGCTACGGGATTGCAAATAACTCTGTCGCCGCTAATTATTTAGCCCCGACGAACTTTCTGTGGCGACACGAAGATACCAGGCCAAAAACGGACACCAGAGCCATGACGCACAATAATGAAGATTGAGCCCCGGTATTTCCGGTATTTCCTGAGTGTTGTAACGCATTAATTCTTTATAATAACAGCATCAAAGAACAGATTTCCCGCAATCACACACACTGAATACTCTTATGATAAAATGGCTCCAGAGAAACTCAATTCAGCCCCCCACAATTTCCAACCCACCCCCTCTCAAACACACACACACACACACACACACACACACAATGCAACCATTTTTGCTGTTTTTTGCTTAGTGATTTTGTCCACCTCTTCAGCAAGGCAATGCATAACGAAAAAAAAAAACAATGTCTGAAACGGTCGAAAACTCGACAGGAGACTACATACCAAACTTGAAACCGAAACGGCTGTAACAATTTCCTATTTGTGACAGAGTAATAGGAGATTATAAAACTGTAATCCATAGTCTCTTGTTCATACAATAAAAGCCGCAGTCGGCAATTAGCCTTGACTTCGCTAAACAACTCGAGTGTGGCCAGTGAATTGCTCGTTACTTGTGTGTAAAAGTTAACTGCATTTAATCCAAACTCAACGCCGTTTGGCTTTGTGGAACATGCACGGATAAACTGGATTTTAGGGGCGAAGCTTTAGAATAGCCGTAGGCAAATGTTTGATGGATACCGCTGCGGGATTGCAAATATCTCTGTCGCCGCTAAGTATTTAGTCCCGACGAAACTTTCTGTGGCGACACGAAATACTTCTGGGAAGATAACAGGCCGAAAACGGAAACCAAAGCTACGATGAGGTTTAGTCGTAAAACAATGGCGATTTATGCTTTACTCTGTACATGACATCTGTTGGCTCATAAAATTTTTCTGCTTATCGCACAATGCCTGTTGAAATGTTTCTTCCATTGGATTATGTAGCCTTTTTTTCGCAGTGGTCATTGTATAGCAATGAAAAATACACCGAAATAGTCCTGAGCGTGACTGAACACGCTGTGAACAAAACCGCAATAATATTGTAAACAAATATCGCGTTACATTCCTCGCTTTCAATCTTATATTCGATACAGAGCACGAATACTCGAAAGCCTGATAAAAGAAACGCATTCAGTTAATAAAAGAAACATATAGGTATTGAAGCGAAGGCTGGATTAATCGTGGCCTGTGATTAGAAATATGTGTTCGAAATCGACTGTGCATAAAAAGAATGTCACGCATTTCTCAGCTTCTCTTGCCGGCTGACCCTTTGTTTAGCTCCTAAGCTCAAAATGCAGAGTCGCTCAACCTTTAAGAAGCAAGTGTATGAGTGTTGTAATTATTATTACTATTATTATTATTATTATTATTATTATTATTATTATTATTATTATTATTATTATTATTATTATTATTATTATTATTATTATTATTATTATTATTTGGTTTTGTGGCCGGATCTTGCTCTATAATTGTTTAGCTGCAAATTTCAGGATGGATAGATTTATTAGTATAAACTTCTGTTTCTTAAAGTATGACTCGTAGCCTTAAAAATTTTTATGTTGAAGTGATTGTGGTCTTTTTGTGTGACGGCCAGATCCGTTTAGTCGCTGCTTTTGAGCGAACCATTACTGCGAGATAACCTCGCGAACGAAACTCTGGGTGCTTGTCAAAGGTCTAGCCCTCGGCCCGCATATTATATTATCTGATCACAACATGGTTACTTGTAAACTCGCGTAAGCCCAAAGGTTTATATAGTGCCATTACGAAAGATTGAGTAAATTTTCAAAGCTGATTGATGTTTGGACATTGCAGGCATCCGGAAGAATGATATCACTTACTTTATGGAATGTATTTTACTCATTGCGGCAAATGGAATGGTTCAAAGTTAAATTAAGCTTTGTTAGGAGAACACAAGACAAAACTCCGGGCAGACTCACACAGAAAGTACAAGAGCATTAACTCGTACTCGTACGTCGTTTGGGTTTTTGACCAATTACAGTGCGAAATATTTATTGATGATTGAAGTTTTTATCGAGAACTCTACTGGTGTTTTCAGTGGTGTTTTGAGGTTTTGAGTTGAACCGCAACCTTGTGCGAAAAAAAAGAATCACCTTGGCTTTCAACCAGCTACTGTTATTGCGAAATACTATAATTTTGGATATATTTTTTTACGACTTTGGTTACTACCTGACCCGGCAGAATCTTAGTGCTGCAATGTTTTGAGGAAGTGTGTGTTTCGGCATGAATCTTAGTGAAGTGTAGTCAACTTCAGGTAAAATAGCTTGTAGCCGTCCAGTTTCAGCAGTTTTCTTGTCGTTGCGATCATCGTAACTCAATCAAAAAAGTAAGATCTCGCCTGTGCGAAGTAAAGATCTCGGCTTTAAGCAGCTAAATTTCGACGAAATTTCAGCTTATTTTTATAGGATAAAAACGTTGTTAATTTTCAGTAATGGCCGGCGAAGGACGGTTACTTCAAAATTTGCGCAATAGTTCTGTGTATCAGTCTATTTATTGAAGAAAATATGACAAACTTTGAAGAGACTCAAAAAATACAGCAAAACGGCCCCAAAGCTCAGTGAATTCTTGTTATCCGGCTTTCCCAAAGCAGCTCAGCAGGCTGGCGTTTGCCCCACGAGAGAAATTCTCACCCCAGGAGCGAGGCGTTTGCATGCTGTTTTGCTTACACCTTTGTTCGCCGCAGTTAACTAGGATTAAAACAGCTTGGTTAGCAACGGGTTCTGACTATGGATTCAATGGATTCAAAATCCCTTTTCGGATTTTAGTAAAGAAACGCAAAACCTGGATTCAAAAAGCCGGTTTTGGATTTTCCCAAAGAAACGCACTCTATAAAATCGAATACGCGGTTCAGCGAAAGTGGAAGCCCCCGGAAACGGATGCGAACTTCTACATACCTAAAACTGAGCAAATTTTACAATGTGGCCTTGAGCCAGTTCTATTAAATACCCGCTCCCACAAAGTCACTAGGATGCTTTTTGTTGGAGTACCAAACTGCACAAGCAGAACACAATGTGCACTTGTAAAGAGGCTCTCGACTTTAAATATTTTCCGAACCAAACAAAATATCAAAAATCGGAGACATACTTTTTCAGATCAACATATCTAAAGTACAAAAATACTATCGGCTCGGAGGTCCGACAAATCTGTGATGACTTGGAACTCGCCATTTGGGGCCATGTTAATTTGCATAATAATCCCTAAACCTCGACGTACGCTTAAATTTTCAGAAAACAAAGGTATTTTCATAAATCTACAAGAAGACACTAGCTTCGTTGAGTTTACTTGTATTGAACGCGTGCTATTGCAGTTTTACCGCGAGCGGCTGGTTCTGCATTGTGCATCCGCTTTACTGCGCATAGCACTTTCGAGACAGTGGACATTGAGAACCACTAAATTTTCAAGATCGAATATTTTTCATGTAGTATGCAAAAAATTTTTAATTTTCATCATTTTCACAACTCAAATTGAGTCTGCAGGAGGTTTTAGTTCACGTGTTATGGCTCGCCTCAGCAATGTCCGCCATTTTGAAATCTGGCCGTATGATATAAAACAAGCGATAATTCATAAATTGTTAACACTGAATGCAGGGAGGAGACATGAAAACACACCTTGAAAACGATATAATCGCTGTTCTGTTGCTATCATATCAAGGAGGGGTCTGGACATTAATACACCCTAGAGACCATTCTGCTAGCGCTGCCGTTATAAAGAGTGCGGTGACCCCCTTTTTAATTTCATGTGTTTTGAGGAAATAAGATTCTTCACTACATATCCGAGTTTAAATAGATTTTCATCCCTCAATTTTGAAATATTCCCGTTGAATCAATGATATGATTCAGTGGCGGGAGTTTGCATTTGTTTGACTTATGCTAAGATCGACGTTTGACCCAGGGTCGACCTTATGCCGTTCTAATCGACTCCTCCAGTCGATTAGATCAAACTACTTAATCAGTCGATCTTAACTGGGACAAACGTCGAACCAACAACTGTTGCGTGGCAAGTTGTGGCCCGTTGTTGCACGTTTACTACCTACGCACGCAACTTGTTCTGCAACAAAATTTTGTGTTTCGAGTTGCGGCAACATTTTGCAGTCTAGTTTTTGTAACATGTTGCCGCAACTCGCAACACGAAATTTTGTTGCGTGCGTAAGTAGTCATACGTACAACAAAGTCAACTAAGCGAGGAGAGTTAATTTCTGTTATGAGCTAAACGTAGGGACACACGGCGCAATATTGCACTGTGTTTCCATTTAATTGCATGCACGATTTTGCGCTCAATGCTGCACTGTGTGTCCCGACCTCAACAGAAAGAGTTTAGCTTGGTTAAAAGACAACCTTTATACATCTGTTATATTTTGTAGATATGTATGTTCTGGTCAATAATGCAATTTTGCACAAAGAAAATCTCAGACTGAGTAGAGATATTTACTTTTCACATACGTCACTGACTTACATGGAAGTAAAAAGTACTTTTAGCTACTGAGCATGATTGTGAAAGTGTCAATGCTTCTTGGATACATCTCTGATAAAGTACTTTTCTAAATTTAGAGCCATTGACAGAATACAGGCATGGGACAAGGTGGATATATCGCTCTTATCAACGGAACAAAGTACAACTGGAAGAGAACCGGCCAGCAGAAGTATCAAATGGAATCTTGGGACTTTCCAGAGATTGTCCGTGCTGGAACATACAGACGTGTTTATGTAGAGTGGAATGAAGGTTTTTTGAATTCTAAGAGTGATGATGCTGGTGAGGCATCCTATACACTGGGTGATACAGGTCCGTCGTTTCAAGTACAGGCCAGGGCTGAGAATGTTGGGGTCCAGTTTACCAATTTTAATCTTGAGGTCAAGTTTACCGATCTTGAAACACCCGGCAACCCTGTAGGTTCAACACTAAAGTTGGGATGGGTGCATGATGGGTGTGTTACATTTATTCTCGCAGGGGAGCAAGGCAAATTTACGTCAACCAATCTACCAAGTGAATCTTGGATGCACGACAATCTAAATGTTCTGGGTGAAAAAAGTTTAAGGCATTTGTGTATGCCCGGTTCTCATGACAGTGGGATGAGTACCCTTGGGGCCCACACATTTTGTGCTACTGAGTGCAATACTCAAACTCAAACCAGGACCATTTTAGGTCAGTTGCAGCTGGGTGCACGATATTTTGATATTCGCCCAGTTATCAGTGGTGGGAAATATTTTACTGGCCACTATAGCCACATAGATAAGATTAATTCCTGGCAAGGTGCCAACGGTCAATCTATCCCGTCCATCATCCAGGAAATCAATGTTTTCACTGCCACTAATAAAGAATTGATCATACTTGATTTCTCTCACGATCTCAACACAGATGCAGGCAATGCTCGTTACAGACCATTCAACCAAGATGAATGGAACTCTTTGCTCGTAATGTTGAAGGGCGTTAATGATTTGTTTGTAGCCCCAAATCCTTCAACCGTCGATTTGACCAAGCAAAAACTCTCAACTTTTATCGGAAAAAATAATGCCGCTGTGTTGATTGTATTAAGGCTTTCGAATTCAATCCACTTGGGCCACTTTGCAAAGGAAGGATTTTACCTGGGCAAGAATCTCCGTGTTTACAATAAGTATACTGGTACTAATGAGCTAGACATCATGGTTAGTGATCAACTAAAAAAACTGCAGGATAAAAGACCGAATCCTGACAAGTGCTATTTTTTGCTTTCATGGACACTCACCCAGAGTGCTACACAAGCTAGTTTTCATACCACTAGTATTTTGAAGCTCGCAAACAAAGCAAACCCTCAGATGTATGCTACTCTTTTCAGTCGTTGCAGCTCCCAATGCTATCCCAACATTCTATATGTAGACAATGTCTGTAACTCCAACATCACTGCATTGGCAATGGCAATAAATGTTTACTTTTAAATCTCAATTCCGCTGGAAGGTTCAGAAAACAATTAATGATCACGATAGTGCCCCATTTAAGATTGACTTTTGCATATTTTTGTCTCTTGTTGAGCACTATGGGCTGCTAGTTATTATTCATTTTATACTGCTAGTGACAGATGAATTTCGCTGGAAGCATTATACCCATTTGATATTAAAATGACTTGATGTGTTACAGTATTAGTATCTGCATGAGAAAACTGTGCTATATAATCTCAGTTCAAAAGTGGCATTAGTACGTAGTTAGTTATACGTTGTATTTAGGCTTGTACAGTTATCTGACCCGATGATCAAAGCTGGATTAAGTTAATCTAGGATGAGTCAAAATCTCTTTCATTTTGGTGGGCAACAAACTGCAGGGTTTTTGATCAAAGGCCAAGTGAAAAGCTTGTTTTAGCACAAAACATATCAAGGAAGCAAACGTGTTGTGAACAAAGTCTTCCTATTTCAAGTCTAAAGACGACAAAAAAGTTTCTAAGACTTAATCTAGATTAGCCGTAATCGTGCTTTGAGCAGCCGGACCCTAACGTTTAGACACTTCACCTCCAAAAGTGGCACTTTTAGTAAATAGGCTCCATTAGTGTATAATTAGCAGGTGCAATTCTTACTGTACTCTTAAGACTTTAACAGTGGTACTATTCAATCAGCAGAGATTCCGCTAAACTCGTCCATCACCTAGAACTGGTACAACATATATGTGAAGCAATAAAAAAATAAAAAAAATTCTTCTGCTGTAGCGGAACTGGACACAAGATGATCTATATCATCAAGTTTTCGACCGTTTCGGTGCATTTCTTTGCTTGAATGAGTAGAATATCCCGTGTGGACTTCCTTTGGACAGGAGAGCTGTCAGAAAAAAAGGCAGTACTTTATATTTTTCCAGTACGGAATACCGGCAGCCTCAATTGCTTCCGGTACAGTACGATTTTTAGTAATGAAATACTTGCATATGTCGGTCTAGCGGAATCTCTGATCAGTGGCCTGAATATCTCCAGACATTTAATATGTGCTTTCAAAAGTGGCACTCTTGGCGGTATTCATTATGCGTATTTTGTAGTCTGATTTTAGTGTAGTTTTCCTGTTATTTCTCCTCGAAAAGTTGACTTTTCTATGTAATATTAAAGGCCTTTAATCTGACTTGTTTTTAGGCGTAAATTCCCCCCCCCCCCCCCTTCTTTCTTTCTTTGGGGTGCGGTTATACGCTGCAGCAACACGGGCAACAAAATTGTGCAACTAGTCGGACAACATTGTTGCGTTGCAAGTTGAAGAGCTATGTTGCGCGTATTATTAACATTCGCACAACTGGTCGCGCGACAAATTTTTGATGTTGCAAGTTGTAACATTTTGTTACAGAGGTCCATTGTCGTTGCAACTTGTCACGCAGCAACTAAATTCGTCGGCCGCCATCTTGTATGTGAAACTGACAAATCACGCGGCCGATATTCGTGTCTAATTCTAACAAGGTGATGCTTTAAGTTTTTGTTGTTTGTCGCGTAATAAGTTGCACGATTCTATTGCCCGTATTACTGCATCTTCAACAAAAACTTTTTCGTGAAATTTCAGTTAAATAACCAAAATTAGAAGGAAAGAGGGCAAGGAAAATGTGGAGAGCCGTTGGATCCGCCATGTGCAAAAACTGACTCGGCTACTTATTCCACAAAATTGCATGTACTTTCCGCGCAACAGAAAAGCCTCACCCGGAACCCCCAGCGTCCCTATTTCTAAGCATTTTGTCCTGACTCCACTGTACAGTGACGCCACAAGTCACTGGTATACCAATTTTTTCTTCTGTATCAAAGCGCCACACACTCAGCTTTGCCAGAGGCTCGCTTCGTCTGTTCCGTTACCTCGCTGGCAACGCCGTTGGGTTCACTTCAACACTGGAACGACCGTTTATTACCCCCAAATTAGATAACGTGACATTTGCGTATGCACAAGTCTTGTCCCAACCTTCCAAATAAGGAATTTGTTTTATTTTAAATTTAGGCATTCGCGCTCTTGTTGATCGAAATATTGCTTTTGTTTCATTTGTGAGACAAAACTCCACGGGAGGAATAAAGATCACGCATTTATTTAGGTAGCTTTGTTAAGTTCGGAAGCGCGGTGAAGATTTAAAATTAACATGGCCTCTGGTTCAATAAAAAAGGTACCGTCAGTGCCCCCCAGCGATTCCAAGCATACTAACTTTTTTATTTTGGCGCAAATCTAAAGTAATCCCGATCAAGCAGTACAACATATGTGGGCGACTCAGCGGTGACGCTGCTTTGATTTCTTTTTACCACGACTTTTCTAACTTCGTCCCCAGGACCACCCGCGTTGGACTGACGCGCGTGGCCTAAAATATAGGCCTGGGAACGAGGTTGGAAAATCATCAACCTCGTTCCCAGGGCCATCCGCGGCAGAAGCTCCCGACCAATGACCCTGGTACAGGTACATTTGAAATAAATAAACATTCAACCAGCATAAATTAGTACAATTTCACCCTGGAATTTAGACAAAACATATCTGGACTAAACAAATTTTGTCCTGGAACGACTACACATAAAGTTTTTATCTTGAAATCTTGAAATCTTGTTCTGGAAGTTTAGCTGAAAGGATTTGATAAAAGGTAAGTACGTTCCAAAGTATGATAGCCCTGCTACTTGGAAGCACCATATACTCATAGGTTATTCATGATGTTATGATACCTGAATCATATTTTACAAACATGGAAGTAAATTAAGTGAAGCTACCAGAAACAGGGTGAAGAGAAGGGTCATCTAATAGCAGTTGGTCATCCCAGAAATGAGAAACACTGCATTTGCAAACGAAAACACTTTTCTTTGCAGACAATCGAAAATCGCTGTGATATGTCAACAAATCAAGCAACATTGACTCGCAGCTGATTTCACACCAAGCGGTATGTGACGCGACTGTAAACTCTGCCCAAATTCGCTGCCGTTTTTATGATTATCGACCCTTATCATTGCAATCTAACTTTCAAACATGTTTTTGTAACAGTGTGCAAGGTTTTGAATTGGACTTGAACGGCACTCGCATATGTAAACAGCTTTATTCTCAAAATTACATAAGATGTCGACAAACTCACTTGACTCGTCGCTGAAATCATCAGTTCGCGGTCAAATTTCCGATTCTTCACCGAAGGATAATTCTTCCACGACACTATCCAGACCACTAACATTATCAGATCCCGGTACTAAAGCCAAACCTTATCAAAATTTAAGATATCGACAATCTTTATCACGCAAAATTAGTGCCGCGCTGTCGCAGGAACAACACAACACAACACAACATACCAATCATAAACAATATTTTATTGAGCAGATCGGACCAATCACAGCGCGTGGTAGTTCAGCCTGTACCAGGGTCATTGGTCGGGAGCTTCTGCCGCGGATGGCCCTGGGAACGAGGTTGGAAAATCATTGACAGATCCAATATGGCGGAGAATTTGGTCAGAACTGTTGTCTTTCTTTTTTTTTATTTCTCTTGTTCTGGTAAGTCTACACTTGTTGCATAGAATCTTTATAATTTTATTTTCAGTACTGGGTTAACTAATACCTACGAAAAGTTTTCTAGAAGACTGTTTTTAAGTGTTTGTGTCGCTCTAAATTTCAAGGAATTTCTTCCGGTTTTGGCAGATCTCTAATCTAGAATGGTACTGTGAGAGTATTGCTCGTGGTTCGAGATATACATTGTACATGTGATGACATATTGTAGTAAGTGAAAAATTAGGAGCTGTTGTCTGACACGATTCAATACTTCTTTTATACAACTTGTTGGTCGTCGTAACTGAAGCTATAAAATTAAAAGCATAAAATACTCGATCAAGACCAATGCATGCCGTAAATGTAAATAACAATACAGTCAATAGTTTATCGTTGCCTCATGCTACAAATGTTATAAGTAGCCGGGTATTCGGAGCCTTTGCAGCATCTATGTTATGGGTTAATGTTTTTATCACTCTATTCCAGTTCTTGGTGACAAAGTTGCCCAGAAGATATATGAAGAGGTTCATGGAATTGCACCCTGTGTTATTCTGACAAATGCAACCCACCAAATTGGGTGTAGATGTGAGTAAAAAGCATTGAATGTTCACTGGGCTCGCCAGCTACATAATGAAATTACTTTAACAGTAAGAACAGGAGGACAAATATTCCTAATATCAAACTCGTATTTTGCAATGATAATGCATTTATTGTTGCACATTTTGAGCTATAAGAAAGGCAACCAATCATACATGATCACCTTACAAAGTGAAACTAAAAAATCTAAATAGGGGTCGAACGAAATACTTGCTTTTGGTACAGACTTTATGTGTGCATTACTCAAATTTACAGGTGAAATACCTCTTAATATTATTAATGTCAAGTTGTTTTCTAATTTGTACATGTAGGCTCTGAGGTAGATACTAACTGTAACCCTCTATGCAATACAAATCTAAATAAAATAAAAATCTAAATAGGGGTCGAACGAAATACTTGCTTTTGGTACAGACTTTATGTGTGCATTACTCAAATTTACAGGTAAAATACCTCTTAATATTATTAATGTCAAGTTGTTTTCTAATTTGTACATGTAGGCTCTGAGGTAGATACTAACTGTAACCCTCTGTGCAATACCAGTGTTAATCTGCTGAGAAGTCAAGTACCACAGCAATAATAATGGGTTGCCAAACTCAAGACTAAATTTATTGGCTTGGCCAGAGGGCCCTCAGACCAGTACTTTTAGCTCCAAGAGTTAATTTAAATTGTAGCTATGCCTGTATTTCAGTGAGTGATCATTGGTCAGTTGTTTTTAAATCTTTTTACAGCCAACAGATACGGTCATGTGGGTGTGGTGCATTTTGTCAGAGATAGAGATGATGTGGACTGGCTTCTTTCCAAAGGAAAACATGCCCCTTACATTCCAGTATTTACATCAGATTCATTTAAAATGTGAGTAATTTTTTCTTGTCAAACTATAAAATAATATTGAATGTGTGAAAAGAAGACCGTCTTACAGTACTGTATGTGACTTTTACTTCACTGTTTTATAAATTGAGATTTTTTCATGTGTGATCCCTGTCATGATGTTAGAAAGGAAATTAAGTCAAGTTAGGGGTGGGGAAAGGAGGTAGTATTTGACTTAAGGTGCCTATTGGAGATGGGGCACTTATTGAAAGCAGCTGGGCGCTTATTAGAATCATTAAAGTGTATTATTGAGGTTCGTAACTACTAGGAGTGTAAGAGAAAAATCCACAGGGCAAAATGCTGTAAGTTGCTTTACATTGAATCAGTCTGTATCATTATTTATTGCAAAATCGTAAGGCTTATGGGATGTGGCTTAATTTACAAAATCAGAATACTGCACAATGTGCTGGTAAGCTGAAGCCACAGAATAGGGCACAAAGGCCATGGTGGTAGCGGGCATTACCCCTTCTTCAGCTTACCAGCACATTGTGCAGTATTCTCATTATTTATTGGCCTTGTTTTGTTCCAGAGAGTGGTTAAAAGCTCTAATAAAGGAGAAGAAAATCAATGGAGCCCTTGTAGTGCACGTCGGTGAATATGGTCAGGCTCCAAAAAGAGGTAAATCAGACAGAGGGGTCTTTGTGTCAGTTAACCTCATCGTTAATACTTTGATTTTGGGTCATATAGAAAAGGTTGGGACTATTTTTTGTAACTTTTTTGTGTATTGTTGTTTTGCCGTGCAGGATATTTCTCGCCAGAACAGACCTGCCCAAATGATGGATTTGGTGGGTAATTTTAATGTTAGGGTTAATTTTATATGTGTAATGTAATGTAATGTAATGTAATGTTCATAGGTGTCTGTTACCCCAAGATTGAGAAGAGGCAATATTCTTCCTTTTAATTCATACTGCACTGTAAGACAACAATTAACAATAGGTACTGTACATTGTATGCAGTTCAGTATGGAGAAAATGGAAAAGTGATAAATTCTCATGTGGGTCCAAGTCAGTCAGACTGTCAATCCTCCCCACATCATACTCAACATGCATTTTGTTAAGTGGAAAGGTTTGGAAAATTAGCCCTGTATACTTGGAGATTAGAGGTTCATACTGTAGCAAAAATCCTGTAACTGATCTAACTCCCTTCAGTAAGATTGCATAGTACAGTATCATAATATTGCAAAGCTGCTGTTGTTTTGTGCATTTCCTGGAAAAACATGACTGTGTGATCATTTCAAATGCTACATACTGTAGTTTGCTTGTCACCAGGGGACTTGGATAACACATAACGTTTTTCACTTTTTAATTGTACAGTATATAAAAATATACAGTTCTACTGCACCTTTTAACTTTTTCACTCCCAAGAGTGATCAACTTCAATTTTCTCCTTTAGTCTCTTACCAGAAATATCATACAGTAAGGAGAACTTTGTTTTTGATACCTTGCTCAATTTACAGCAGATTGAACTATCAATTCTCACTACATCACTCATACATTTCCTCTTAAAAGGTTAAGAGAATCTGCATTTTGATCATTTGGAATGAAATGGTTAAAGTGTCAGTAAGTAGATGCACTGTATGTACCAGGTGTAAGTTTAGCATTGTACAGTTTTGTAAAAACAGTGTTATCCTGGTTAAAATTCCACTGCATATAACTTTACCAGATAGTACCTGTATTCTTGTTGTTGTCATGTGTGGTCTTATTTTGCAGGTTTCTATGACCACAGTAGTTCTGAATATGGGCATTGTGAACAGCTAAAGTGGAATAAAAAAGTAAGCTGTAAATTTAATAAAAAGTGTACTTTCATGTTGTTTCTGTACAGTTGTACAGTATTCTGGGGAGCTGTGTATTAGTTACAAACTGTTTTAAGAAAAAAAATCTCCCTCCCTCCCTCATGGATCTCACTATTTAGATTGATGTTTGTTTTATACAACAACTGCAGTGCGTTAATGTATACTTTGTCTTTAGGGAACTGGAATGTCATTCCTGTACTTTGATATTCCAATATTTGCCATGTACAATTTGACAGAAGTCAATCATCTTCTTCATAAGGTGAGAGCAGTGTTTGTCACATGACATACATGTATGCAGTGCTTGACATTAACGGTTGCTCGCTATGCCTGGGGCAACCAAAAATTTTGGTTGGGCAGGTAAATTCAGGGCTGGGCAATTGGTCCATCGCGGTCACCATCGGTCACCGACCGTGACCGACGAACATCACTTCGACCATCGGTCCATCGGTCACCGACGGTTATCAGTTTGGGGGACCTTGTCTGTTGGTCCATCGGTCACCATCGGTCACCATCGGTTACCGACCGTGACGGACGGACATCACTTTGACCATCGGTCACCGATGGTCAACATTTTGGGGACCTTGTCTGTTGGTCCATCGGTCACCATCGGTCACCATCGGTCACCGACCGTGAAGGACGGACATCACTTTGACCATTGGTCCGTCGGTCACCGATGGTCAACGTTTTGGGGGACCTTGTCTGTTCACCGTGACGGATGGACATCACTTTGACCATCGGTCCATCGGTCACCGACGGTCAACATTTTGGGGGACCTTGTCTGTTGGTCCATCGGTCACCATCGGTAACCGACCGTGACGGACGGACATCACTTTGACCATCGGTCCATCGGTCACCGATGGTCAACGTTTTGAGGGACCTTGTCTGTTGGTCGATTGGTCACCATCGGTAACCGACCGTGACGGACGGACATCACTCTGACCATCGGTCCATCGGTCCATCGGTCACCGACGGTCAACATTTTGGGGGACCTTGTCTGTTGGTCCATCGGTCACCATCGGTAACTGACCGTGACGGACGGACATCACTCTGACCATCGGTCCATCGGTCCATCAGTCACCGACGGTCGTCACTTTGGGGGACATTGTCTGTCCGTCCATCCGACATTATCAGTCACCAATTGTGTCCGACGAACATCACTTTCACCATCGGTCCATCGGTCACCGACGGTCACCATTTAGAGGGAATTTGTACGCTTGTCCATCTGACACTATCGGTCACCGGCCCTTAACGTGGGTATTATAAATTTTCAGGACGACACTAAAAAATGTCTAAGTCTCTCTCCATGTGCCTTGCCCGTACGCTTTTCTCCATCTCTCCATCGGACAACCGTTGGGCAACCCACTTGTCCGACGGAATCAGATGGTGTGTATTGGACAACCCTCGTATTTTGGCGTTCAGTGGTGTCCGCTGTGAGCTATGAGCTGTATCAATAATAAAGTTGTTTTAAAAAGGATAAAGCAATCTTCACTCAGTTTAACTTCAGCGTGAGCTAGTACTATTTGCCTCTTAGGCGAGACTTCAATGATCTCATTACTGTGATGTTGTACGATGATGACACCAGCTCAGATTCTTGCAGTAGCAATGATAGCGACGACCTTGACCAACTTTTGCTTGAGACCATGTTTCCTCCGTCAAATAAACTGGATGTTCCCCGATTAAATCTTGAAGACCTTAGTGAAACTCAGTGCGAACAGATGTTCAGGTATGGAAATTTATCAATAATCATGTATTTCTACTTTTCTGTCTTTGGTGTTTTAACAAAGAAGCATTTTTATCTCTACAGGTTTCTGAAGCCTGACATGGAACGCCTTCGAGAGGCTTTAGAAATTCCAGACCATTATACATGCACTCAGGGGACAAGCGCAACGGGGATGGAGGCCCTGATGATCATGCTGCGACGTCTGACATACCCAAACAGATGGTGTGACCTTGTGCCCATATTTGGGAGAATGGAGTCTGAGCTCAGTCTCATCTTTAACGAAGTATAATATCCACCATGTTATTGTGTTGCTTAAATTAAACAAGACAACAATAATAAGCATTCTTTTTTTTTTCTAGATAATTGATGACATTTATAACCGCTTCAATCATTTGCTGGATTCCTTGGACCTGGTTTGGCTAGACCCCGAAATTTTTTCACAAGTCATACATGCTAAGGGAGCACCTCTAGATCAATGCTGGGGTTTTATCGATGGGACACCAAGACCTATGGCACGCCCTGTTCGCAATCAACGGATTATGTACAGTGGCCATAAGAGGATACATTGTCTGAAATTCCAGGTATCAGAGTCTTGATTATTACAAATCTAGCACTCACTTACAGACAAAAATCTTCTGATTAAAAATAATAAATGCAATCTATTTTCAGTCAGTCCAGGCTCCCAATGGGCTCATTGCTCACATGTTTGGGCCAATAGAAGGAAGGAGGCACGATGCCTTCATGCTTGGTGTAAGTGGCCTCTCTGATAAGCTGCGAAGGTTTCAGAAGCCAACTGGAGAGCCATATGTCATTTATGGTGATCCGGCATATGGTCTCACACACAACATCCTGGCACCCTTTCGTGGTGCACACCTAACTGATGATGAACAAGAATTCAACAGAGAAATGAGTAAAGTTAGAGTAAGTGTTGAATGGGGATTTGGAAAAATCTGTTAAAATTTTGCCTTTTTAGATTTCAAAAAGAACTTAAAAATTCTACTACAACCTATTGGTAAGTATTATTTGGTTGCAGCTGTTTTGACAAATTGCCACACATGCTTGTATGGGTCTCTGACTAGCACTTTCTTTGACCTAGATCCACCTTCATTGGAGACATATCTGTCAAATCGTTAATTCAACAACCTTGTATCCTGTCCATCTGACAGTGCACCTTGTAACAACACTGGAAAACTCTACCTTGTTAAATACTATGTAAAATGGGGTAAAACATATGTAAATAACCCACTTCTTGCTTGTAAATTGGAATCTTCATGCTGTCTAACCATTTACACAATATGTAAATGGTAGAGTATGTAAAAAGAATTTACATAAGGTAAATCTTGTGTAAATTGTGTGTAAGTTATGTGTAAAATGATTGCTAGCCATATTTACATACTATGTAATGGGTAGGATTTCCAGTGTAATCTTTTAAACATCAAGTTTGGAATTTTGTGTTTCAATAACCAAACATGGGTGTGGTTGGTTATACAAGAGGTTTACATCTTCTGTACTCTAATATAACATCATTTTGCAGTACAATTTTGTGTTCCTATCTTAGACAAGTATTTGGAGACTTGTGATGGATTTTTTCATTTTGCACTTTTCACAACCATTTGTGTATTGATCACAGTTGGTACTTGGTTAGCCAGGCAATAAAGCCAACTTTATTTCAAACAAGCTCTAATACTGTAAGAAGTAAAGGGGATGGTTAGAGGGACTTTGAAGAATGAAAACAACTACCTTATTGATAATCAGTGACCACTGTAACATGAACATTTTGATGTGGCCATTGCTCAATGCAAAACTTTCAATGTTTGACCATGAGTATTATTTTGAATGAGAAACTTATTGCTGGGAAAAATTATTAATAAATAAACTCAACAAGTTGCTGTATTTTATATCTGTTACAGAGTTTGTAGCAAGTGTCATATCATAACTTCCCAAAACAACAATAAAGTCTTCCAAAGGTGGACTATATATCGAACTTTATAAATATCTCATCATATGAACACAAATAGAAACCTATAATGCAATCCTTTTAAAAAATGCAGAGCTTTATAACATTGACAGTTTTCATACTTTTTACCATAAATCCATACTTTCTCAGTTGAAAGTGCAAATTTGTATGTTCTCATACTGTACTTCTCTAGTGCAACATTTTTCTAAAGGATTGTATTATTGGCACTGTTGTTGTCTCATAACAGTAACATGTTCAAGCAAGCTAAGGCCTGTTCTTTAACAGTGATAGGATGGCCTTTCTTTCATCTAGCTCTAGCTGGAGCTTAGCTTTCCTCTCTTCAGCTTCTGCTTCAAACTTTTTCTTTTGAAAGTCAAGTTCCATTTTTCTTAACTCAAGTTCCTTGTCTTTCAGTTCAGCTTTCTGGTTATATTTATTGGCAAGCATCTCCATTGCAGTTAGCTTACTTGCTCTGCGCTGAATTTTCCTTTTAGGACCTGCATGACAAAAATAAAAATACAAGAAAAAAACTAAGAACTGTGTAGCCTATAAGCCAACATAGCCATATAAACATATCTCTGCTGAGCTTGGATTTGTTTCTGTATACTGCAATTGCATTATGACCAAAAAAGCAGTTATCTAGTCTGCCTGCCAGTTTTATTATCATGTGGCTTGCCAGCTAGCTGCCCACCAAACTATTGGTAGCCTGCACATGCTCGTGAAAGATGCTTATTGCAAAATATTAATTACTTGCTGGCACGTTTTCTCTATCACAGGATAATTAGCTGTCAAATTTAAATAAGAATAGACAATCACCCCCAATAATTTATCTGCAATGTGTTTATCTTATAAAAATGAAAGACTAAATAAAACCATGATGTGGTAAAAAAGAAACTTGCACAAATTTGCCACCAGTTGGTGGGGATCACCTTTCTTCCCTCTCCTGGTGCTGGTGCTGGTGCTGGTGCTAGTACTGGCAGAACTATCACCATCCTCATCAGAGCTGCTATGGCTGTCATCATCACTGGGGTTCACATCATACTTCCCCTCTACAACAATTTGCAATGTACTTTATGTTATTTCAAAAGCCATGCAAATGAAAATATGCAGAGCATTAAAGAAAAACACGAGATCAGATCCAAGATTCAAACTCCAGCTTACTGGCAATTACACTAAGTGCAGCTGCCCGCATTTCCAGACCTTTCTGTTGGTCCTCTTTTTCTTTCTGCTTCTTGTTTTCTTTTTCTCTGGTCTTAAGATCCTGTTGATCTCTCCTGTATGTGTATATGTCCTCTAACAGTTGATTGAGCAGTGTGTATTCTTCTTCGGTACCAGATCTGATAACCATGAAATTCAATAAAGGAAATAAGCAAACTGACGGCTGAATGGATAAATTTTCAAATTTCAATAACAAAACACTCGTTGAGAATATGAACAAGATAAGCGAAGTACAGGTTTACAAAGCCATATGAAGCTCACTTTTTCAGCGATTTTTTGTCCTCTTCTTTGTACTTATTAAGAAGACGATCAAGCCGTTCCCTGCATGCTCTCCCAGTTAAATGGACTTGTTTATCCTCAGTACTAAATGCCTTGCTGAGAGCTCTCGCAATAGTATCCCAATCTCCAGGAGATTTGGGCATCCTTGCTGCTACTTCCGTGGCGAGCGCTACGTCGTTTGCCATGTTCGGCCATCTAAAAGGCATTTTCTAAAAAACCTGAGAATGATACAAGGTTATGCCGTCGTAAGGGCATGATTTTTCCCCAAAATGCTGCATGACAAATGAATATTCACTAAATCAATGGCTGTTGTTGTTGTCACAAAACACGTGTTTGAGAGGCGCCATGTTTGTTTTTACATTCAGAAGACAAATGCCCAAAATTCGTACTTTTTTAAATCGGCCAATGCTAAAATGATATCACAGACATAGCATAGACATGCAAAAAACAATATCTTAGCCTTAAACTTGCGCTTGTCAAGTTTAAGTAGTCTAAAAATTCTGCCGTATTTCACTTACCTCTGGGAGGTAGTCTTGACGTCGAAACGTGACCCGCGGACGTCAAACGCGACGGCAGGATCAAGGTCACGTGACATTTTGAGGTTTGCGGTTCGCGGTAAAATGGGATAAACCTCGATCTAAAGGTCTCTATCGTGCCGCTTATTCTCGGGTGACAACGACATGGACCCTCAGTGGTACAGTGCCAACAGAACTACAGGGCTTCAGCGAAGTGGAGGAAATGCTTATCGCCAGGGCTTTCCTCGTTATGTGTGTTTACCGGAAACATGGCGGCCAGCGTGGGTACAAATTTGCCACAGATGTGCAGGGATTTCTCAGCAGTCTCCCCGCCAATGCGAGTGATCTTGCCGATCCTTATCATCAGGAAACAAGGGGCAGGTAAGAAATGAAACCTTTTCTTCCTTAAGTTTGTACCTGGCCAATAATGCTTATCAGCCGTTTCGGAAATATTTGTTGTTGCTTTACTGTTGTTTCATTATGTTTTGTTTTTCATGTGAATAACTGCCAACCATCTTCGATTTTCACACCTGATTCACTTGCTAAATGTCCCAAATGCAATATGGATTTTTTAATATGATTTCCTTCTTTGTTTATTTGTCTGTTAAAACCTACCCAGTTTATTGATCACAAAGAAAAAGTACCTTCAGTACCTGCACGAAATTAGAAAAATGAATTAAAATGCAGCTGCCATACTTTGTTTTAGTCTTTTTTCCGTGTTTTAGAAATTTCATGATTTCCTATCAATTACAAAGTAGCTACACATACTTTGTTTTTCATTATTTGTCTTTCATATTTAAGTTACTTATATTTGCTACTCTGGCATACTGTACAGTGGAGTGTTTTTGCACAACAAAATATATTATTTTTAAGTATTAGTGATACCGGTACATGTATGTATGTATGATTTCATAGGCACTTATTTTCAGAGTACAAAATTAGCCTCACTTTATTCAACAAACAAAAGTTACTCAGGTCTCGATATTACCTATCGCAGATGCTGACCATTCCAGTCAAACTTGCCACATTCATTTGCGGGTATTTTATTGCATATTTTCAGTAGTTTCGCGAAGGAAATCAACAATGAAGCTGAATGTTACTCTTGACACTGCTAAATCCAATACAGGTCGCGGTGATACACTAACTCGTACCGCAGCATTGACTGAAACCAAAACGTAGGCCTTTGGAGCAAACCATGCTCTGCGCTGTGCTCTTGGGTCGATATCTTTCTGTGACGTCTGTAGGGCTATCACTATAGATATCAGCATTGCGACTGCCTTAGCTTTTCGGTGTTTGGTCATTCGAATGGTATGCAGAAAACTGCGAATTCTTCTACGGCGGTTTCTAATAGCTTGAAACATGCTGTACAGCAGAATCATTAATACGCGCCTTCGGTCAGGCGTATTTCATCAACCGGCTTAACTGTAGTTAGAATTGTTTCAGTGTGACCGTTCTCTGTTTATTTCTGTTTATTTCAGGTAACTTAAGAATTACTATAGTCTCGTGTGACGTCAACTAACTTGAGTTAAACTACAGTTATGGTGCCTAGTGTGACCTCAACCATTGTGATAGCAGGTTCTACCAAGGGAAATTTCTACTAAGTTTATTTCCAATGGAAATTGGATTCTGTTTGAGATTGAGGGGAGTTTGAGATAACCGAGTTCGAAATAGCAGGGTTCTACTGCATACAACAGACCCTTGGCATAGTTTTGTAAGAGTTTTAAAAAGGAAACAAAATCTAGAGTCACTTAACATTATGCACTGATGTTAACTATATTGTGGAGAATACTATTGCACTACAGGCAGAAATATGCACAGAGGATCTTATCATTAACAGGAAGTGTAGCAGAGATTGGTCAACCTGAGCAGTACATGTTCACAAATTTTACATAACAGCTATTATTCAACATAATAATTTAGTGTGTGAATTTGTGTTATACAATAGATGAGCGTCGTTCTTCGTGTTGACAGTTAAATTTTGTCATTACAGCATCATTTAATAATGACATTGATTGTCCAACAGATTGTGCCAAACTGTAATCCTCCATTTCTTCCATTCAGTGGTTTTGTATGTCAACAAAATAATGAAGGAACCCCAGAAAAAAGGTAAACAAATTAATTCTATTATTTCTTATTATCATACTGTGTAAAACTTCCATCTCAACTCTCATTTTAACTGAGATCTGTTCTCCTTTACTGATAAGGGCTCTTCCAAGAAACACAACGGTGGTGTAAATACACAGGATATTACCTCATTTACCTGTGGTTATATGGGAACAAGTGAAAAGTAAGCCTTCCTGCATGACTATGATACTGGACAATACATGCACAAAACATGTATTGTATACAATAAACAACCCAGTGCATTAGTAATTATTCTCTCTATGTGCATGTAACTTCGTATAAATCAAGTTTCATTGGAGGTGCCAATGTTGTGGTGCCTTTATGCGATCAACTTGGCCGCTAATCACAGACAAACTCGAGAGACTTTATTAACTGTAGATTTGCTCGACAGTGCAGAACGATAACACACACGAGTCTCTTGCGTGCTCTCAGTAACTGGGATGCGTTATTAACTAATTAACTAATTATTAATTACTGCTGACCTACTACATTCAGAAGAGAATAACTAGCTGGTGTGGGCAGAACAAAATTGCCATGATCTAAACAAGTTCAAATTAGATAACACTGACAAGTCAATGCCCCAATCAGTGACTCAAGGTCAACAATTAATTTGCAAAGATACATATTCTAATTATATGCCAGAAGAGTCAATTTGCATTTACCACAGTTAGTATCATTTTACTTAAGCCAGTGCTTTACTACATTAATTTCTTCCTTTTCCTAGATAAATTTGGTGATAATTATAGTTTAATAAGTTTTCTTTTGGACAAGTTTTTTTTTTCCAATTTAGCTGCATGACATAAATTTCTGGTGAGATATTATAATTTAAACTGTTACTCCAACACAATTTGCTTCCCCACCCACCCACCTATCTCATGCCACAGAACACACTTTACAACATTCCTAATTATTATACTCTGATGCTTGTTTTGTTTTCCATAGGTCCCTAAATATCAAGACAAACATGAAGTTCACTAAGTCCAACTGGAACAAGTATCTTTCTGTGATTAGGAAGAGTTAGTTTATACCCACATGGCATGGGAAATGAGACTTTTTAAAGACAAGAATGTCAATACAGTACTAAACTGATGCTCTTTTCATGTCTCACAGTACCTTACAGTACTTGTGGTGGATAATGTGTAAACCTGACTCCCATTTGTCTAATATTCTGTAGAATTATTGTTTATTTATAATGCATTTTTCCATTTTCACTCGCAGTAGAGCACAGGGGAGAGTATCAGGTTGGGGCTATATTTCTCTGGCATGGGATTTTGTGTGTTTGTACATGTACTTGGCAACACTTGCAACAATTGAGAACTTCTGAGAAATATATTGTAACCTACTTGAGAAGTATCTATATATTTCACCTATGAATGTGGTGCTAAGACTGACTCTGTATACTTTCTTATGAGACAAAATAAATTACTGTAAAATGAACATGGCATGATGAATAATATTGTGAGAACTTCCTTCTTTCAAGACCATCCTTCTTATTATATAATGAAATTACTGTACTCTTCAAACAGCAATGGGACCCTGGTTGGGGGGGGGGGGGGGGGAGTACTCCCATAAATATGCCATACAGGTATGTGCCACCTCAAAGGGTATTGTTTTCAAACATTTTTAGTCTGAAATAGGGTTTTGGTCTGAAATAGGGTATCGATTTTGTGTTTTTGGCCTGGGATAGCATATATAGAAATGTGCCGCCACAGACAATGTATGGCAAATGGAGGAAAAAACGGTGGAAATCGTTGCAAAAGAAAAAAGTCTCAAAAATAGGTCTGAAATAGGGTATACATTTTTATGACCCATCAAATATTTCCTCCCGCGCGTGATTGGTGGAATCGTGACACGTGACCGAAAGCGAATAACCCCCGCCTGGCGAACTATTGCTGTTTATGGACACTTTTTTTACGTTTAGAACGAGTTTGTCGTTTGCTTGAACTCATTCCGAATTCCAACTGTGGCTGCTGTGGTTGAATTGGTGTTGAGTGGTGAGTGCAACTGTGAAGCGAAAATAGATGTTGCGAAACTTACCCGAACAAAGCGTTGATGTCCGTAGTTATACACGGCGGTCTTTTGTGCTGTGTGTTTCAAATACCTACCAGATGCCTGGAAAGTCTCTATGCGAAAGCACTGACTGCGGTGTTTTGACAGATCGCTGACAGATGAGGCGATTATGTAAACAGTTTCCGGCTCCCTGATCAGAATCTTTGAATGTGTTTTTCTCGGTGTTTTTAAAACGCGGAAAAGTGTTTCTTTCGGAAACCTGCATTCCAATGGATTTTAATCGATTGGCTTGAAACTTGGCAAATATGTAAATCAATATCAAAGCTACAAAAACGTGCCTCCGATTTTCTTTTTTTTTTTTTTTTGTTCGGAAGATATGTCCGCTTTTGTGTTGCGCGTAGTTAGAAATATGATCGGCCAACTTTAAAAGTCAATAACTTTGTATATGGACAAGATATCAAAATTCGGAGACACGTTTTTTTTCTTCATTGTGTCAACATTAGGCTGAAACAATAAATAATCAAATCGGGTAAAATCCGAGTGACATTAGGCTTTTTTAATGAGGCAAGGTCAAAATTCACTCGGAAGCTGATAACTTTCTTTCTTTAGCAAATTCAAAAAATATAAAGCTTTAAATTAAATCTGTGATTGTTGAGCTTTCAGAAAATATATACTTTATTGTTAGTTAAATGTAACGCTAGCGCGAAAAATGGGTTTGAACGCATGTCGTTCAAGAGGGTATCCTGATACCTTAAGCTGTCAAGATTGACAAGTTGTTCCTGTTTACAAACTCCTGCACGGACGCAAGTGCTGTGAAAACTGACACTGCCCAGCTAGCATGATTGACTTGTTATTCCTGTTTACAGATTCCAGTGCATTTAAATCAAGTACATTCTGTGTTTCTCTGTGGCTGGTACGGTGCAGTTCCAAGAGTTAAAGGTAAGATGCACTCTTGAAATCTCTTAGCGGGGAGGTCGCTGAAGTTTGGATTCCCAGGTACAGCTTTATTACTAGAAATACGAGGGTGTTATGATTATGGCAAATTTCGTGGTAAACTTTATATACATACGCAAAAAAATATCGCCAAAACATCTTGTCGGAATGATCCTTATATCGCCAAAACATCTTGTCGGAATCAGGGGCGGATCCAGCATTTTTAGTGGGTAGTTTCCGAAATTGAGCGCCGAAGGCGCGAGTATGCTAGGGGGGTCCGGGGGCATGCTCCCCCGGGGAAATTTTAAAATCTAGGAGGCCAGAAACGCCACTTCCTGCAATTTTTGACGAAGGGGCGAGACGTAAATGCTGCGGTCAGGTATCCCGCATGTTTGATCTTCCGACACCACATGCTGGATAACCGAGCGCAATCTGTTTGCTAAACTCTCTGTGGCTATCTAGTCCACATTCAGCAAAGAGATCGCCAATTTTTCAGCAATTCCTAATTGTCCTTCTTAAACAAAAGTCGGAGAACCGCTCGGCGGTGTGTTAAAGAGAGCTCGCCTTTGTCATAGCTATAATTGAGCGTGTTGACAAGGTCAGGTCCTTGGTGACCCCAGAATGTTAAATAATACTCAGCAGGCAAACCATCGGGACCGAGAGATTTGCAAGACTCCATTGAGTTGAGAGCGTCATAACAGTCAGAAAATCATAACTGCGTAATTGTGGTTCTCGTATTAATGACAGTGTTTCTTGAATCGGCCGGTGGCGCTTGTCCAAAACGTTAGCGGCGATTTCACCAACTTGCCCACATTGTTCGCATTTCGGCCAAATAGAACACAATGTAAACAAAATGCGCCATCCAAGTACTTAGAATAAGCCAGCCAAGGATATTGTTGCAGCCAGACTAGTTGGAACTTACGAGATTTTCCGCCACTCTCGATCGAAGGGAATTGAAAGAGGGGATCACCGCGTGGGCTCCAAACGCTCTCGATGTACTCTAACTTCTGGGGATCGAAAAAGAACTAACACCGCTAAATACCACACCAGTATCAAAGCGAGAACAATCCTCTTTTCGAAAAATAGGTTCTCTACGCGGCCTGTTGTCTTGATTCAATGCCATGTTCGATAAACCGCACTGTATAATACTGTTCACGAGTTCAAAATCACTCAAACGGAACAGAGGACCTCACTGGGGTAGCCTGCCCCTTTTATACTTTGTCAGGTAGTTTCCGGCCAATGAGAGGTAAGCTTGGGGTGTTTCCGGCCAATGAGAGGCGAATTTGGGGTGTTTCCGAATATCGCTTCAGTGGTTTCCTCCCATGGGTCCCCTCCCCGCGGTTCTCCATGCATAGAAACCGAAGAGAACCGCATTTTTGGCGTCCAATGACACGAATAAACGCGGAGCGCGGGACGCAAGGTACTGGAAATTGCGTGAATTGGATTCCGGTACTCAGTGGAAACAAGAAAAGACTCAGTCATTTGTCAATTCATTTTTTATTTTTTATTTTTTCCCCAAAATTCAGGTAGTTTCCGGAAACTAAGGAAACTACCCTGGATCCGCCCGTGTCGGAATGATCCTTATACCGACAAAACATTTCGATTTTCGTTCTGTATAGAGGAACACAACGTTTCTCGAGCTTCGCTCTCGGGCAACTGTTCGCTTCTCGGAACAGATAATATCCTCGGACAATTATCCGTGCATATTTCCTCGCCAAAAGTAGTTTATTGTTTATATAGAGTATGGGTCTGAAATAGGGTATAGTAAATCAGATATTTTGGTCTGAAATAGGGTAAGGGTTTTCAAGTCCAGGTGGCACACCCCCACCCAAAATTATAATGCTTGTCCCCTGGAATGGAACACATGCTAATATCTAGTATATTGAAATGTGTGGTGTAAGCATACAGTACATGAGAGCTCTAAGCAGTGTCATGCATAATCGATTACTTGGGCGTGGGACCATTAGGCTTTTTTAATGAGGCAAGGTCAAAATTCACTCGGAAGCTGATAACTTTCTTTCTTTAGCAAATTCAAAAAATATAAAGCTTTAAATTAAATCTGTGATTGTTGAGCTTTCAGAAAATATATACTTTATTGTTAGTTAAATGTAACGCTAGCGCGAAAAATGGGTTTGAACGCATGTCGTTCAAGAGGGTATCCTGATACCTTAAGCTGTCAAGATTGACAAGTTGTTCCTGTTTACAAACTCCTGCACGGACGCAAGTGCTGTGAAAACTGACACTGCCCAGCTAGCATGATTGACTTGTTATTCCTGTTTACAGATTCCAGTGCATTTAAATCAAGTACATTCTGTGTTTCTCTGTGGCTGGTACGGTGCAGTTCCAAGAGTTAAAGGTAAGATGCACTCTTGAAATCTCTTAGCGGGGAGGTCGCTGAAGTTTGGATTCCCAGGTACAGCTTTATTACTAGAAATACGAGGGTGTTATGATTATGGCAAATTTCGTGGTAAACTTTATATACATACGCAAAAAAATATCGCCAAAACATCTTGTCGGAATGATCCTTATATCGCCAAAACATCTTGTCGGAATGATCCTTATACCGACAAAACATTTCGATTTTCGTTCTGTATAGAGGAACACAACGTTTCTCGAGCTTCGCTCTCGGGCAACTGTTCGCTTCTCGGAACAGATAATATCCTCGGACAATTATCCGTGCATATTTCCTCGCCAAAAGTAGTTTATTGTTTATATAGAGTATGGGTCTGAAATAGGGTATAGTAAATCAGATATTTTGGTCTGAAATAGGGTAAGGGTTTTCAAGTCCAGGTGGCACACCCCCACCCAAAATTATAATGCTTGTCCCCTGGAATGGAACACATGCTAATATCTAGTATATTGAAATGTGTGGTGTAAGCATACAGTACATGAGAGCTCTAAGCAGTGTCATGCATAATCGATTACTTGGGCGTGGGACCATTAGGCTTTTTTAATGAGGCAAGGTCAAAATTCACTCGGAAGCTGATAACTTTCTTTCTTTAGCAAATTCAAAAAATATAAAGCTTTAAATTAAATCTGTGATTGTTGAGCTTTCAGAAAATATATACTTTATTGTTAGTTAAATGTAACGCTAGCGCGAAAAATGGGTTTGAACGCATGTCGTTCAAGAGGGTATCCTGATACCTTAAGCTGTCAAGATTGACAAGTTGTTCCTGTTTACAAACTCCTGCACGGACGCAAGTGCTGTGAAAACTGACACTGCCCAGCTAGCATGATTGACTTGTTATTCCTGTTTACAGATTCCAGTGCATTTAAATCAAGTACATTCTGTGTTTCTCTGTGGCTGGTACGGTGCAGTTCCAAGAGTTAAAGGTAAGATGCACTCTTGAAATCTCTTAGCGGGGAGGTCGCTGAAGTTTGGATTCCCAGGTACAGCTTTATTACTAGAAATACGAGGGTGTTATGATTATGGCAAATTTCGTGGTAAACTTTATATACATACGCAAAAAAATATCGCCAAAACATCTTGTCGGAATGATCCTTATATCGCCAAAACATCTTGTCGGAATGATCCTTATACCGACAAAACATTTCGATTTTTGTTCTCGGGCAACTGTTCGCTTCTCGGAACAGATAATATCCTCGGACAATTATCCGTGCATATTTCCTCGCCAAAAGTAGTTTATTGTTTATATAGAGTATGGGTCTGAAATAGGGTATAGTAAATCAGATATTTTGGTCTGAAATAGGGTAAGGGTTTTCAAGTCCAGGTGGCACACCCCCACCCAAAATTATAATGCTTGTCCCCTGGAATGGAACACATGCTAATATCTAGTATATTGAAATGTGTGGTGTAAGCATACAGTACATGAGAGCTCTAAGCAGTGTCATGCATAATCGATTACTTGGGCGTGGGACCTTTGCGAATATCGTATTTCTAGTTTAAGTAGAGAACTGAATACAGACACGCCGAAACACATCATGCCCAAAATAGTAGCGCCAGCGCCAGCTGGTTTACACATTCCTGATATTCAAGCTATCGAATTGACATTCCTGCACGAACGCAAGTGAAAACTGACACTGCCCAGCTAGCATGATTAACTTGTTGTTCCTGTTTACAGATTCCAGTGCATTAAAATCAAGTACACCACACTCTGCAGCTGGTACGGTGCAGTTCCAAGATTTAAAGGTAAGATAAACTCTTGAAATCTGTGGACGGAGAGGCCGTTGAAGTTCGGATTTCCAGGTACAGCTTTTTTTTCTATTAAGCCTTGGCAGCGTGGCAGAAGTGAAAAGTTCTGATGTTGGGACACAAGCATATGCACCATCTGTAGTGTCTACACCTAACTTCTGTCCTTTCTCAGCCGCCGTAGTTTGGATAATAACTTCATTTCGTTAGCCGTTTTGCCTAACAGCTCTAAGATCTATTTTGATTTTGTGTCCAACTGGCTGTACTCCAGAAGACACGTATTCGAAAACACTGTAATAGTGTGGTGAAAAGAAACTCTTCGTTTGCTTCTCTTAATTCATGAATCCTATTCAGTGAATGTCTGTCTTGCGAACTGCTGAACTCCTCGTGCACGGTAAATTATAGATTGAGAACTTCAAATTACAGTGGAGCCCCGATATGACGAACCTCTATTTAACTAAATTCCCGATATAACGAACGATATATTACTCTCCAACCAAAGTTACAGTAAAAATGTATAGAACAAAACCCCGGTATAACACAATCCAGAAGTCCAAACTCAAAATCTACCCCGATATAACGAATAAATTTTATCACGCGACTGAAGATAGCAATGCCAGACAGATCAACAGAGGCTGAAAATCCATTTCTTAATTTTTTTTATGAGAAGGCAACGAACGAGCGCCGCGCGAGTGAGTAAAAATATCGTTTTTACCACGAGAAAATAAAGAAACTCTGTTACGCGCAAATTATTGAGGTTTTTTAAAATGCGTAAAATCACAATAATGTCTTCAGTCTCCTGTCGTAAATAATGTCAAAGATTTGTACAGCCCTTTGTTTTAAACATTTGCCATCCAACTGCTTTAACAAAAGTTGTTCTATTCATATATGAAGCCCTTTTAGTCCTGTTCCTTTTCATAATTTGTAAATCTTCGAACCTTTTGACCTCGCTTTCCACCCAGACAGCAGTGTCAGCACGCAACTTATAATACGGTATTTGAGTCTGTGATATGTGCGATATTCATAAAGAAAAACATTTCATGGATCTTGTAGCAGCTTGGCTCAGACGTTTTTAGCTCGCGAATCCCACTTTGTGGGATTTGCGAGGTATAGTAATCACTTTCCCTTCCCTACTTCCCTACCTCCCTACTTCCCTACTTCCATACTTCCCTACTTCCCTACTTCCCTACTTCCCTGCTTCCCTATTCCCTCTGTTGTCAACAATGGATTTCCAAATAAAGCAGTTGGGTTTTCCAAATTTGGGCATGATGAAGGTCGCGCAACAGGGTGTGTCGAACAACGCAGTTTAAAAGCAAGATGTTGTCGTAGTTGTTGCGACCATATTTTTGTTCGGAACGTGTTCTCATTATGAAGGTTTGTCATGCGTTCGAAGTTTGTTTGGCCATTGATTCTGAGCTTGGTTGTGTTTCACTCTGTTGTGTTTTGCGTTGTTATTGCGACATTTTGGCGCGGTGCCATGAAGGTCAAACAATCAGTGGCACCGATAGCGTTATCGCAAACAAATCTGAAGCCGTTGGTTTAGTATCCGCTAAAGTTTCTGTAGTGACAGTAAATACGGCTTGGAAGATACTAGGCCGAAAGATATTGAATCTCGGTTTTAAAATAGCCAAAAATATCCAATTCCGGTGAATGTTGACAAGTTCATACATATGCAAATTAGTCAGGTATTTCAATTCTTGGTTTGCATGTGACGTCATAAAAAGCCATCTCAAAAGTAACGTATTCTGTAAGTCCAATACATTGATATGTTCAAGACTATCATGCCTTAAGGCTTAAAGCAAAATTTTGAGTCGATACAAAATATCTATCGGGAGCTATGGACGTTTGGATACCGTGACAACAAAGCCGTGTGCGCGTGGTCGATTAAAATCGGTCCTTCACGAAACATTTTTAAATTGGCACTGCGAAAGATGTGAAGTGACTAAACATCAAGCTGAGTCACAGATCAACTTCATTTCGTGTTCCGAGTTCGACTAACATGGCGGCCGCATACAAACTGTTATCAAATCTCAAAAAAATAAATTGGCGCTGCTTCGCCAAAATGAAGCCTAGACAATCCAAAATTGGCATCTGGACTAATTCAGGCATGCTCTTTTTAGTTCTGGAGCCAAAAAGGTACAATCTGTTATTTTGGAGAGTGCTGCGGTCGCGTGACCCGTGAAAACCGCGTCGATAATTTTTTTCTCTCAATTATTATAAAACACTTTTTTAGCTCGCGTTCACCACGAGCCAATTGAGCCAGTTCTATAAATAGCTACTTCCGCAAAAAAAAAAAAGTCCTATCCCAATTTTGTGGGATTTTCGAGGCATTGTAATCACTTTCTCTTCCCTTCTTCCCTCTGTTGTCAACAATGGATTTCCAAATATAGCAGTTGCGGTTTTCCAAATTTGGACATGATTAAGGTCGTAACAGCAGGGTGTGTCGTACAAGGCAGTTCGAAAACAACATGTTGTCGTAGTTAATTCGACCATTTTTTTGTTCGGAACTTGTGCATAGATCAAATATTCCAGCTGTAACCATCCGGTATGTCCGGTATTATTATGGTCAATTCAATCAGGCTCATCCACATCAGGGTTCTATCAACTGTTATGAACCTAGCATGATAGCATCTAGTTCATGTTTTAGGAATAAAATTACATTCGCGGGGCATTCCTTACGTGGGAAGGACAAGAGGCAGGGTTGAGAGGCCTAGTGAATCGCTTGTGTAGAGTGGTATAATCGATTGAGGGTAAGCTATTGCTATTGCAGTTAATCCGCGAGATTTATTTGGGCCGATTTCGCGTGTACGTTCTGGCCACATGTTTGACCTTTGTAGGACCTCCCTGAAAATCACCTAGGTGAGCGGAGCTTCCTACCAAAATATTATTATTGCTCGTGCGAAGCCGACGAGCTTAGGATTGGAGACCGTGTCTTCATCTTCGTCGTTTTATTTTTATTATTTTTATTATTTTCTTTCTGAGTTACGAATCAGCACACCGTGATTGGTTCACATTGCCACGTTATATGCGATGATGTAAGGTGACTTCGCGAACAATTTGAGATGTGGGCGCCGCGATTGAATTGTAGGTTAATACAATTTGCGTGTAAAGTTAGCTATATCCCATCCAAACTCAACACCGTTTGGCTCTGTGGAATATGCACGGGTAAACTGGATTTTGGCTGGCGTTCATAAGTTCATCGTCATAAGCGTAAACAAATGTTTGATGGATTCGATTATATTTAATGGACATCGCTACGGGATTGCAAATAACTCTGTCGCCGCTAATTATTTAGCCCCGACGAACTTTCTGTGGCGACACGAAGATACCAGGCCAAAAACGGACACCAGAGCCATGACGCACAATAATGAAGATTGAGCCCCGGTATTTCCGGTATTTCCTGAGTGTTGTAACGCATTAATTCTTTATAATAACAGCATCAAAGAACAGATTTCCCGCAATCACACACACTGAATACTCTTATGATAAAATGGCTCCAGAGAAACTCAATTCAGCCCCCCACAATTTCCAACCCACCCCCTCTCAAACACACACACACACACACACACACACACACAATGCAACCATTTTTGCTGTTTTTTGCTTAGTGATTTTGTCCACCTCTTCAGCAAGGCAATGCATAACGAAAAAAAAAAACAATGTCTGAAACGGTCGAAAACTCGACAGGAGACTACATACCAAACTTGAAACCGAAACGGCTGTAACAATTTCCTATTTGTGACAGAGTAATAGGAGATTATAAAACTGTAATCCATAGTCTCTTGTTCATACAATAAAAGCCGCAGTCGGCAATTAGCCTTGACTTCGCTAAACAACTCGAGTGTGGCCAGTGAATTGCTCGTTACTTGTGTGTAAAAGTTAACTGCATTTAATCCAAACTCAACGCCGTTTGGCTTTGTGGAACATGCACGGATAAACTGGATTTTAGGGGCGAAGCTTTAGAATAGCCGTAGGCAAATGTTTGATGGATACCGCTGCGGGATTGCAAATATCTCTGTCGCCGCTAAGTATTTAGTCCCGACGAAACTTTCTGTGGCGACACGAAATACTTCTGGGAAGATAACAGGCCGAAAACGGAAACCAAAGCTACGATGAGGTTTAGTCGTAAAACAATGGCGATTTATGCTTTACTCTGTACATGACATCTGTTGGCTCATAAAATTTTTCTGCTTATCGCACAATGCCTGTTGAAATGTTTCTTCCATTGGATTATGTAGCCTTTTTTTCGCAGTGGTCATTGTATAGCAATGAAAAATACACCGAAATAGTCCTGAGCGTGACTGAACACGCTGTGAACAAAACCGCAATAATATTGTAAACAAATATCGCGTTACATTCCTCGCTTTCAATCTTATATTCGATACAGAGCACGAATACTCGAAAGCCTGATAAAAGAAACGCATTCAGTTAATAAAAGAAACATATAGGTATTGAAGCGAAGGCTGGATTAATCGTGGCCTGTGATTAGAAATATGTGTTCGAAATCGACTGTGCATAAAAAGAATGTCACGCATTTCTCAGCTTCTCTTGCCGGCTGACCCTTTGTTTAGCTCCTAAGCTCAAAATGCAGAGTCGCTCAACCTTTAAGAAGCAAGTGTATGAGTGTTGTAATTATTATTACTATTATTATTATTATTATTATTATTATTATTATTATTATTATTATTATTATTATTATTATTATTATTATTATTATTATTATTATTATTATTTGGTTTTGTGGCCGGATCTTGCTCTATAATTGTTTAGCTGCAAATTTCAGGATGGATAGATTTATTAGTAT
Organism: Plumapathes pennacea; assembly: GCA_964036295.1. NCBI lineage: Eukaryota > Metazoa > Cnidaria > Anthozoa > Antipatharia > Myriopathidae > Plumapathes > Plumapathes pennacea. The sequence goes on along the minus strand of OZ038466.1, from coordinate 7,875,765 downwards.
AAACTTCTGTTTCTTAAAGTATGACTCGTAGCCTTAAAAATTTTTATGTTGAAGTGATTGTGGTCTTTTTGTGTGACGGCCAGATCCGTTTAGTCGCTGCTTTTGAGCGAACCATTACTGCGAGATAACCTCGCGAACGAAACTCTGGGTGCTTGTCAAAGGTCTAGCCCTCGGCCCGCATATTATATTATCTGATCACAACATGGTTACTTGTAAACTCGCGTAAGCCCAAAGGTTTATATAGTGCCATTACGAAAGATTGAGTAAATTTTCAAAGCTGATTGATGTTTGGACATTGCAGGCATCCGGAAGAATGATATCACTTACTTTATGGAATGTATTTTACTCATTGCGGCAAATGGAATGGTTCAAAGTTAAATTAAGCTTTGTTAGGAGAACACAAGACAAAACTCCGGGCAGACTCACACAGAAAGTACAAGAGCATTAACTCGTACTCGTACGTCGTTTGGGTTTTTGACCAATTACAGTGCGAAATATTTATTGATGATTGAAGTTTTTATCGAGAACTCTACTGGTGTTTTCAGTGGTGTTTTGAGGTTTTGAGTTGAACCGCAACCTTGTGCGAAAAAAAAGAATCACCTTGGCTTTCAACCAGCTACTGTTATTGCGAAATACTATAATTTTGGATATATTTTTTTACGACTTTGGTTACTACCTGACCCGGCAGAATCTTAGTGCTGCAATGTTTTGAGGAAGTGTGTGTTTCGGCATGAATCTTAGTGAAGTGTAGTCAACTTCAGGTAAAATAGCTTGTAGCCGTCCAGTTTCAGCAGTTTTCTTGTCGTTGCGATCATCGTAACTCAATCAAAAAAGTAAGATCTCGCCTGTGCGAAGTAAAGATCTCGGCTTTAAGCAGCTAAATTTCGACGAAATTTCAGCTTATTTTTATAGGATAAAAACGTTGTTAATTTTCAGTAATGGCCGGCGAAGGACGGTTACTTCAAAATTTGCGCAATAGTTCTGTGTATCAGTCTATTTGTTGAAGAAAATATGACAAACTTTGAAGAGACTCAAAAAATACAGCAAAACGGCCCCAAAGCTCAGTGAATTCTTGTTATCCGGCTTTCCCAAAGCAGCTCAGCAGGCTGGCGTTTGCCCCACGAGAGAAATTCTCACCCCAGGAGCGAGGCGTTTGCATGCTGTTTTGCTTACACCTTTGTTCGCCGCAGTTAACTAGGATTAAAACAGCTTGGTTAGCAACGGGTTCTGACTATGGATTCAATGCATTCAAATCCCTTTTCGGATTTTAGTAAAGAAACGCAAAACCTGGATTCAAAAAGCCGGTTTTGGATTTTCCCAAAGAAACGCACTCTATAAAATCGAATACGCGGTTCAGCGAAAGTGGAAGCCCCCGGAAACGGATGCGAACTTCTACATACCTAAAACTGAGGAAATTTTACAATGTGGCCTTGAGCCAGTTCTATTAAATACCCGCTCCCACAAAGTCACTAGGATGCTTTTTGTTGGAGTACCAAACTGCACAAGCAGAACACAATGTGCACTTGTAAAGAGGCTCTCGACTTTAAATATTTTCCGAACCAAACAAAATATCAAAAATCGGAGACATACTTTTTCAGATCAACATATCTAAAGTACAAAAATACTATCGGCTCGGAGGTCCGACAAATCTGTGATGACTTGGAACTCGCCATTTGGGGCCATGTTAATTTGCATAATAATCCCTAAAACTCGACGTACGCTTAAATTTTCAGAAAACAAAGGTATTTTCCTAAATCTACAAGAAGACACTAGCTTCGTTGAGTTTACTTGTATTGAACGCGTGCTATTGCAGTTTTACCGCGAGCGGCTGGTTCTGCATTGTGCATCCGCTTTACTGCGCATAGCACTTTCGAGACAGTGGACATTGAGAACCACTAAATTTTCAAGATTGAATATTTTTCATGTAGTATGCAAAAAAATTTTAATTTTCATCATTTTCACAACTCAAATTGAGTCTGCAGGAGGTTTTAGTTCACGTGTTATGGCTCGCCTCAGCAATGTCCGCCATTTTGAAATCTGGCCGTATGATATAAAACAAGCGATAATTCATAAATTGTTAACACTGAATGCAGGGAGGAGACATGAAAACACACCTTGAAAACGATATAATCGCTGTTCTGTTGCTATCATATCAAGGAGGGGTCTGGACATTAATACACCCTAGAGACCATTCTGCTAGCGCTGCCGTTATAAAGAGTGCGGTGACCCCCTTTTTAATTTCATGTGTTTTTAGGAAATAAGATTCTTCACTACATATCCGAGTTTAAATAGATTTTCATCCCTCAATTTTGAAATATTCCCGTTGAATCAATGATATGATTCAGTGGCGGGAGTTTGCATTTGTTTGACTTATGCTAAGATCGACGTTTGACCCAGGGTCGACCTTATGCCGTTCTAATCGACTCCTCCAGTCGATTAGATCAAACTACTTAATCAGTCGATCTTAACTGGGACAAACGTCGAACCAACAACTGTTGCGTGGCAAGTTGTGGCCCGTTGTTGCACGTTTACTACCTACGCACGCAACTTGTTCTGCAACAAAATTTTGTGTTTCGAGTTGCGGCAACATTTTGCAGTCTACTTTTTGTAACATGTTGACACAACACGAAATTTTGTTGCGTGCGTAAGTAGTCATACGTACAACAAAGTCAACTAAGCGAGGAGAGTTAATTTCTGTTATGAGCTAAACGTAGGGACACACGGCGCAATATTGCACTGTGTTTCCATTTAATTGCATGTACGATTTTGCGCTCAATGCTGCACTGTGTGTCCCGACCTCAACAGAAAGAGTTTAGCTTGGTTAAAAGACAACCTTTATACATCTGTTATATTTTGTAGATATGTATGTTCTGGTCAATAATGCAATTTTGCACAAAGAAAATCTCAGACTGAGTAGAGATATTTACTTTTCACATACGTCACTGACTTACATGGAAGTAAAAAGTACTTTTAGCTACTGAGCATGATTGTGAAAGTGTCAATGCTTCTTGGATACATCTCTGATAAAGTACTTTTCTAAATTTAGAGCCATTGACAGAATACAGGCATGGGACAAGGTGGATATATCGCTCTTACCAACGGAACAAAGTACGACTGGAAGAGAACCGGCCAGCAGAAGTATCAAATGGAATCTTGGGACTTTCCAGAGATTGTCCTTGCTGGAACATACAGACGTGTTTATGTAGAGTTTTTGAATTCTAAGAGTGATGATGCTGGTGAGGCATCCTATACACTGGGTGATACAGGTCTGTCGTTTCAAGTACAGGCCAGGGCTCAGAACGGTTTTAATCTTGGGGTCCAGTTTACCAATCTTGAAACACCCGGCAACCCTGTAGGTTCAACACTAAATTTGAAATGGGTGCATGATGGGTGTGTTACATTTATTCTCGCAGGGGAGCAAGGCAAATTTACGTCAACCAATCTACCAAGTGAATCTTGGATGCACGACAATCTAAATGTTCTGGGTGAAAAAAGTTTAAGGCATTTGTGTATGCCCGGTTCTCATGACAGTGGGATGAGTACCCTTGGGGCCCACACATTTTTTGCTAATGAGTGCAATACTCAAACTCAAACCAGGACCATTTTAGGTCAGTTGCAGCTGGGTGCACGATATTTTGATATTCGCCCAGTTATCAGTGGTGGGAAATATTTTACTGGCCACTATAGCCACATAGATAAGATTAATTCCTGGCAAGGTGCCAACGGTCAATCTATCCCGTCCATCATCCAGGAAATCAATGCTTTCACTGCCACTAATAAAGAATTGGTCATACTTGATTTCTCTCACGATCTCAACACAGATGTAGGCAATGCTCGTTACAGACCATTCAACCAAGCTGAATGGGACTCTTTGCTGAAAATGCTGAAGGGCCTTGAAAATTTGTTTGTAACCCAAAATCCTTCAACTATCGATTTGACCAAGCAAAAACTCTCAACTTTTATTGGAAATAATAAAGCTGCTGTGTTGATTGTATTAAGGCCCTCGAATTCAATCCACTTGGGCCACTTTGCAAAGGAAGGATTTTACCTGGGCAAGAATCTCCGTGTTTACGATAAGTATACTGGTACTAATGAGCTAGACACCATGGTTAAGGATCAACTAAAAAAACTGCAGGATAAAAGACGGAATCCTGACACGTGCTATTTTTTGCTTTCATGGACACTCACCCAGAGTGCTACACAAGCTAGTCTTCATACCACTAGTATTTTGGAGCTCGCAAACAAAGCAAACTCTCAGATGTATGCTACTCTTTTCAGTCGTTGCAGCTCCCAATCCTATCCAAACATTCTATTCATAGACAATTTCTGTAACTCCGATATCACTGCATTGGCAATGGCAATAAATGTTTGCCCTTAAATCTCAATTCCGCTGGAAGGTTTAAAGGCGACAAAAAAGTTTCTAAGACTTAATCCAGAATAGCATAATTGTGCTTTGAGCAGCCAAACCCTGAAATTTAGACACTTTTTATTTACCTCCAAAAGTGGCACTTTTTAGTAAATAGGGTTTCATTAGTGTCTAATTAGCAGGTGCAATTCTTGCTGTGCTCTTAAGATTTTAACAGTGGTACTACTTAATCAGCAGGGATTCCGCTAGACTTGTCCATCAGCCGGTGCAGAGTACCGGTAGGAAATACTTTTTCCGGTCCGGAGCCACCTGGAACCGGTACAACATATAAGTGAAGCAAAATAATCGTTTCTTCTGCTGCAGCGGAACTGACACAAGATAATCTATCTCATCGAGTTTTCGACCGTTTTGGTGCATTTCTTTGCTCTAATGAGTAGAATATATATCCAGTGTGGGCTCCCTTTGGACAGGAGAGCCGTCAGAAAAAAAAAAGGTTGTACTTCATATTTTTCCAGTACGGAATACCGGCAGCCTCAGTTGCTTCCGGTACAGTAAGATTTTTATTGGTAAAATCTAGCGGAATCTCTAATCAGTGGCCTGAATATATCCAAACACATTTAATAATAGTCCTTTCAAAAGTGGGACTCTTGGGAGTATTCATTATGCGTATTTTGTAGTCTGATTTTATTGAATTTTCCTGTTATTTCTCCTCAAAAGGTTGACTTTTGCGAAGTAATATTAAAGGCCTTTAATCTGATTTGTTTTTTTTAGGCGTAAATTCTTTTACTAGAAGAGAAGTTTTTTGTTACTTTGCTGCTAATATTTGACGAGCTTCCTCCCGCAGTTGCATTACTGTGGCTGATGCATTCATGAAATCATGATGAAATCACATTTCTGGACACCACCGACAGACTGAACACGACATTAACTAGGACTCTGCTGAATGCATTAGCCACAGTACTAACTACTACCAACGATTTAAACTGGAAAGCTGGTACACAAACGTAGAACGGAAACCACTCAACAGATGCCAACAATTACCTGCATCTTACAAATGACTGACAGATGACATCAAACGCAACCGAACAAACAATAGACAAATCAACAGAACAACAAAACATTCACTGACCAATAACAAAACACAACCAAGCCGACTCGACCAACCATAAGCCCACAAAAACGGACCAATCACTTCAACAACCAGAGACATGAATACCGCCATCTGACGAATACTTTCACTTGACTCTGAAGATGACTTCCGCTCAGGGAGTCGCGAAACATCAGTCACCAACAAGTCTTTCTGGAGACTACTCTAACCCGGACTATCACAACCAACCTACTGTTCACACTCCTGGGTTCAAACCATTTGCCTCTGTGAAGACTAAAGGCCTGGCAAAACGAGGACACATTATCGCGGCAACATTGTTAGAGTTTCCCAAATTTTGCCCCGTTTTGCCACGCGCGAAACATTTGTTGCAGACACAAATTTGTGTCCTGGAGACAAAAAATGTTTCTGAGAAACTTCAGAAACATTTGTTGTGTCCGCGTGGAGCGTAACAATGCTGCTGCACGTTTTGCCACCCTGGAAACATCAAAGGACAATGTTGCTGCCACAATGTGACCTCGTTTTGCCAGGCCATAAATTAACATGGCCTCCGGCTCAATACAAAAGGTATCGTCGATGCCCCCAGCGATTCCAAGCCTATTACTTTTCTCTTATTTTGGCAAAAATCTAAAGTAATCCCGATCAGACAGTACAACATATGTGGGCGACCTTTCAGCGGCGACTCTGCTTTGATTTCTTTTCACCACGATCGACTTTTCTGACCTCGTCCCCGGGACCACCCACGTTAGACTCACGCGCATGGAAACACCGCGGCAAAACGTCTGCGCATGCGTTGGTGATTTTAGTTTCGGTGGATTTTCCCAGGGATAATTCCGCAACAGACGAACGCATTTTGCAGCCGCAAACAATCAGCGGTAAAAAACACGAGCATGAATGTGCAGGATCAGTATATTTAAACTACTATAGATTTGGGGGAGAGATTCAAGTCTAGAATTTTCTGCCCAACAAACAGAAAGGGGATGTCACTCGATATTCTCAAAGTAAAAGTTTTTTGAAATGTTAAACAGAAACTAGCATCACAATAGGGCATCATTCACCATCACCAGCCACATGCATTCACTAATATTTATTATTTACCATCATTGGTATATAATAAAATGATAATAATAAGTTAATCTTTGTATATTTTACATCCTGGAACAAGACTTCTTTTTATATACATGTAAATTGCCAACATTTGCAGGAATTTAGATACGATACAGCAATAGTGCTGTCAATTTCACAAAATTTAGGTCGATAATTGAATTATATCTAAAAAATCTCTAAATGTAAAGTTTTCTAAAAATGTCAAGCAAAGCAACAAGAATTATTCATCTAAATGATCATCAGCATAGAGCTGTTTTCCAATGACCATACAAGTAATCAAGTGATTGCTCAAATTGACTTTGCATTTGGTACACTTTCCAAAAAAAGTGGTCAAATACAAGTTCACTAAACAGCAGCAATCTTGGTCAATAAAGAGCAAAAATATTGATTGTATTATTTTCCACACAAGAAAGCAATATTGTTTTCAGTCTTTTCACATTGCTCATTGGTTTCTTCTTCATTATAAGACAATACAGCTTAATGCCTTGGCTCGAGTTGGTGATCAGGAGTAGTTCTTGTCTTGTGGCTGTCTGACAGTGTAAATGCATTTTGTCTTTCCATTCTTGCACAAAGCTCCCTAAAAGGGGGATGACGGACATTGCATTAAGGCACAAACATCAAATGTAAAAAACTTTCTCACACTAACAGTTAACTTCTAAAGTTTTCCTTATTAGGTTACTGTACCTCAAACAACTTTTTGTACATAATATTATTACTCACACTATGTTGTTTATGCATAAATATTATACATTGCAACCAAATATCAAAATATATGACCATCTATGGCTATGATATGCAAAATATCAAACAATTGCCTCCCTCTTGTTTTTTGAATTATTTTTACAATTTATTACTTTTTCTCATGTTTTTTTAATCTGTCTTTTTGTTGTTTCTCTATGATATATAGCTAACTGAACTGTACAGTTTATGCAAAACTAACAAAGTCTAATTTACCTGGAAACATGATCACAGTGCACAGTATGACAATCCCAGCTAGTAGAATGCAGAGGGGTAAATATGCACTTGTCCACACTCCCAAGCTTGTACTTGCTCTTTACCAAGATGTACTGGAAGGTGAGCCAGCCTAATTCCACCTCAAAAGCCCAGTGCAAATCCTGGGATCTGCCTTTCAACAACAACAACAAACAAAATACAAAATACAAAAACAAAATACATTACCAGTAATAGAAACCTGAAGAACTCACTTAAACTTTCAAAAATGAGATTTGGGACATGGACTGATCACTGAATATTAGCAATTTATTTATTTTTTCTACCAGATGTGATCCTGTAGTTAATTTTGTTTCAATTATAAATATCACCCACCTGATACAAAAACTCCTGGAAAGTAGGACATCACTGCAGCCTTGTCAAATAAATTATGCCAAGTAAACAACTGTTTTAAACACTCTGAAGTTTGTGGAATAACATAGTAGACTAAGTCAAGTGAATTTTTGTGAGGTACGTCTTGGTATATAACAAACTATGTACAACTTCAAAACTTGGCACATGAGATATTTTCATGATTAACATCACCCACCTGATACAAAACTCCAGGAAAGTAGGAAGTCACTGAGCCTTGTGCTCAGGAAATTACTGCTTGAAAAACTCTGAAGGCTGTGGAATAAAATAATGGACTAGTCAAGTGGATTTTATGGATACACTAGTATTCAAACTATGTGGGGTACGTGCAAAGAAATCAACAGAAATTTAACAGCCCCATGGGTACCACCCTTCTCAGCATGCATTAACAATCTATCAAATCTATCAGAGATCCATTACAGTCCTCAGCAAACAGGCCTACCAACTCTGAAAGTGACTTAGTTCACAACTCAACCCCCCCCCCCCTGATTTTTTCTTTTTTATTCACTGGGGGGGGAGGGGGTACTCCTCAAAATTTTGGGTGGGGGTGTGCCACCTGGGACTGAAAACCCTTACCCTATTTCAGATCATAATTTGTAATTTTTGACCATATTTCAGACCAAAAAATGCAATTTTCAGCCCTATTTCAGACCAAAATTTGCAATTTTCATCCCTATTTCAGACCAAATAACAAGTCTCCAACCTATTCCAGACTAAAGGTTAAAATTAATACCCTATTTCAGACTAAAATGCTGAAAATGATACCCTTTGGGGTGGCACATACCTATATGGGAGTATCACCCCCCCTCCCCCCCTCTCACCCTTGGGCCATGCCCAATATTCTGCCTGGCCCCGAAGCATGCTGAAGATGCGAATTTTGGGTGACGGTAGTTTGAAATTTAGACTTACCTTCCTTCCACAAGTTCCTTTCTTTACTTCAACCATCATCTGAAGGGCAAGGCCAACACAGCTTTCAACTGTCCCTTATTTATTCATTCCTTCAATTTATTGAATTTAGTAATTCATTTATTCATTATATGAATAATTAATCAATTCATTTAATAAATTAATTTATTCATTATATGAATAATTAATCAATTCATTTATTCATTATATGAATAAATGAATAATTAAATAAATGCATGCATGAATGAATAAATCAATTCTGACTGGCCCAATGGAATTATGGGTGTATGGTAATTTGAAATTTGGATTTGAATAAATCAATTCATTCACTTATACATTATTTAATTATTCATTTTTTCTTTTGTTTATTTTATCGTTTATTCTTTTGTTCATTTCTTTACTTGTTATTCTTTATTCCTTTATTCACACATTAAAGAATAAAATAAATAAATAAAATAAATGAAATAAAATAAAATAAATAAATTTTAATCATTGGGTGTGTTGGGTTAGGTTATGGCGCCATGGTTAGGGTCAAGTAGTGTTAGGGTCAGCGTTACGGTTACTTAGGGTTATGGTTATGGGTTATGGGTTAGGAATGGGGCATCCTGTCGGGGGAGGGGCCTGGGATGGTGGAAGTACACCAAGGGAGGTGACGGTTGCACAACCACGTTTACGGTCATCCCAGGCCCCCTCTCCCACCCCTCCCCTCAAATCCCATCCCTCCCAAATCACCTGTACAATCCAGTCCCTATCCACCTACCCTCCGACCAACAGCCAACCCCACTGAAGGAGGAAGAATGCAGATGAATATCAGCGAGGAGATAGACAGGAAGAGAGTCAAAACAGGGCCCTGAGGGGGCCGTGGGTGCATTGCCTCCCCTCTGATGAGTTGTAGGAGTAAGATGAGAGAGTTAGGGCTAGAATGGGGAGAACTGGCCAAAGCAGTGGTACGCATAACAACCCTCTCGATGAGTTAAATGGGTGGGAATCATCCCTCGGCGAAGAGATCTGGAGCTGCAAGTAGTCCTTTTTAGAGGATGGCACCCTCCATCCGGAGTAAATGCAAATGCGACTTGGCGGCAGAGACCCCCCCATACAGAGGTGCCATCTACTGTCGTTGAGGTCTATGTTGCCTGTAAGCCGACCAGTCTCGAGTCACCTGCCCATTCTTCTCATTTTGAGGATTGAAATGCCTACCACTGCTTTGGCCAATTCTCCCCATTCTAGTCCTAACTCTCCCACCCAACTCCTACAACTCACCAGAGGGAAAACAATGCGCCCACGGTCTCCTTAGAGTCCTGTTTCAAACCTCTTCCTGCCTATCCCTTTGCTAACATTCATCTGCACCCTTCCTCCTTCAGCAGAGTTGAATGATGGTCATCATCAGGTTGATGGAAGGCACACAATGATCATACAGGGGACGAGGGACTTGAGGGGACTTAGAAGAAGAACAGATAGTTAGAAAGAGAAAAATGGATGATAATAAGAGAGCCTGGAACAGCATGCTGGAGGAATGTCCACAATAGTCTGGAGGAGTCAGCCCAGAAGAGTCTGTCCGCAACAGTCTGCAGGAAGGTAATTGTGAACAAGTTGAACTGTCGGTATGTGGTCGGTAAACGTGGTCGGTATGTGGTCGGTATGTGGTCGGTAAGTGGTCGGTATGTGGTCGGTATGTGGTCGGTATGTGGTCGGTATGTGGTCGGTATGTGGTCGGTATGTGGTCGGTAACGTGGTCGGTAGCGTGGTCGGTAACATGGTCGGTAAGTGGTTGGTATGTGGTCGGTAAGATTTATGATGTGGTCGGTAAGTGGTCGGTAAAGTGAAAGGTTTGGTCGGTAAGTGGTCGGTAGCGTTTTTCATTTCGGATAACGTTCATTTGAAACGCTAGATGAATCATTCACTTTTATTAACGTGGTGGCTCTTAAAAGAGCCGTTGTTATGAGTTGCAAGCCATTAGTAGCCTGCGGCGATGTCTTCGATGATTGAAAGGAACCGGTCAGCTTGATTGAATTGCCGTTTCCACATGAACTCGTCAAGGTATTCTGGGATGCGATCGTAGCGAGTGCCGTTCATCCGCTTCAGCTTTCGCTTCACAGCACTCCAGAGGCCTTCGACAGTGTTGGTATGCACACCTGTGAAAGGGTCAACGAAGTTCTCGGAGTGGTTCACCGTCAGGTGAAGGTATCCATGGTTGTGCAGCGTCTGGTACGGAGTGAACTCATCCGAGTGTATAGTTGTTCCCGGCAAAATGTGGCGCTGTATTATCGGCAGTAGGGTTTGACGTTTGCGATTTGGGACTCTGAAGACTATGGCCTGTTTTGTAACTCGGTCGAAAAATCTTGAAAGAGATTCGACTAGAAACATGAGCTAAAAATATAAAATTCGCGCGACACTGATCGGAAGGGATAAGAATCCTCTGGGCGAAACACAAAACACAAACACATTTGCAAACACTAGAATTATTAAATCTTGAAAGAGAGCACAAAGAAGCACAAGCACAAATAATCTGTTTCAATAGACGTTTATAGTGCTAATGAGCCAAAGGAGGCGTTCAGGCGTTGACGTGTTGAGGTGTCAAATCGCGTAAACAATGAATCCTTTTAAAAGCTTTTCTAAACGCTGGTATATTTCGGTGTATTTTTATCCATGAATAGAACAAACAAGATTCTTTAGACCAATAAAAGTTAGTGCATTTCGATCCGCCAAGTTTATTGTGAATGTATAAATACGAGTAAATTTTTGGCTCACGTCCATACGTACGCGCGTCCAGTCAGTCACGAGCTTGGACGAGTAATTTTCAATTTTCAACTTCTTTGAGTGAGATTCGCCTCGAAAACAAAGGCTCCTTTAGGAGCCACCAAGTTCAATAAAAGTCAATGACAACTTCACTTCGACAACCAGACTGATTTCGCTCACGCACATCGATTACAGCACACGTGCAAATCACATCGCGAATAAATCAAACGGTCTTTCTTGCTTTCAATTCTTAAAAAAGAAAAGAGAACGGAAAAAAAATACGTAGCAAAAAGTGTGGTCGGTAAGTGGTCGGTAAAAGTTTTTGAGTGGTCGGTATGTGGTCGGTAAAGTCAATCGCGTGGTCGGTATGTGGTCGGTAAATCGTATACCGACCACTTACCGACAGTTCAACTTGTTCACAATTACCCTGCAGGAAGTCAGCCCAGAAGAGTCTGTCCGCAACAGTCTGGAGGAAGTCAGCCTGCAACACTCTGCAGCAGATGGCTCAGGAGAACATCTGATTATAGTAGGGAGAACAGGAAACATGAGGTAAGAAAACAGTGTAAAACAATAATATTGTAATGGATGAAAATTGAGCATGGGTACTTACAAAAATAGTATATAATAGGGGAGAATTATATTACATATTTTTTTGCTGTCTATGATAAAGCACAACAACATTGATAGTGAAAAGAAAGATGCTAATTAGGTCACCTTAAACTATTATTTTATACACATCGTGCTACAGTATATTTAGAACCTACACATAAACAAGTTTACCAAATTGCTCATCTGAATTGGAAAACAGTTTCAATCACCAGAAAAAAAAAAGAAAAAAGAAATGCACTGTATCACAAAATTATAAAAAAAACGCACAATTTTGAATTTCAAGGAGTTAGAACTTCCACGGCAGTGAATCACAAGGATACTGCCTGCCCAGTGTCAGGCTGGGTAAGGGACACAAGACATAAAAGCCCCAATAGGGTGCACAACCAACAGACACATGGATACCAACAGAACAACAAAGAGTGTAAGGCAATATAAAGCATGACCAACAAAACATAAATACCTAAATCAATAGGTAAAGAAATAGATGAGAATAAGATAGAAAACCGGGAGGCGAAACAGAGTAAAAGATACCAGCAACGGAAGGAGAAGTGAAAATACAGCAGAAGAAATAAAAATCGATGTGACTGGGAGAACAACAAAACGAGAAAACTGCGAAAAAATATTTATCAAAGATTGAGGTACGAAGGGAAAAACGAAATGATGCAAACTAAAGGTGATGTTACATTGGTCGATTTGCAACGACGATTTGCAACGATACAATGTTGCACTAAAAATCGTTCAGGTGTAACACCCCATTGCGAACGATTTTTCGCGATGTTTGCAGTGCTGCAACGCGTTGCAAGTTTTTGAAAGCGATTCAAAAACTTGCAACACCGCTGCGTGAATTTGAAGCGAATCGGCGTTGCAAATCGTCGTTGCAAATCGACCAGTGTAACACCAGCTTAATGCTACGAAGCGACCATAAAACAGGGGAAGTTGTACAGCCAGTGAAGTATGTAAAAAGCATTGCGAAAGGCAAAAGGAAACAAAATATATGGGGAAATAAGCTAGACCAGTACATAGAAAAACTAAAGACGCAGGAAATAACATGAGTGTGAAACGAAGGGACATACGACAAGGGAGAAACGAAGGCCAAACAAATTAACACGAGGTGTGATCAAAGTGAAAAATGCGTTTTGCATAAGTGACACGAGAAGAAAACTTGAACGCGCACATGGCCTGAGAAGGCGAGTTGGTTACGGGGAGAAACGACAAACAACAACGACGGAACCTAAAACTAAATTACCTGTAAAAGGGGGCTTCGTTTAGGCGTGGAGCCGGAGGCTTTGGGCCGCTTCAGTTGCGAGCGAGGTGGATGTCCCCGCCGAGGAGAGTCCGGAGAGCAGAGGCGTTGGGAAACTGGAGGTTTCTTTCCTGCTGGAAATCATTCCGAACTTGAGGAACCTTGAAAATCTTGTGAAGCAACAGCGAACTCACACACTTCCATCCAAGATGGACGTTCCTTCAACGAAGTCGTCAAAGTTCCCGCCCTGCTCGGTCTCGTCAGGAGAACGAGGCGACAACGACACTGTGCATGCGCGGCCCAGGCAAGCTTTTTCCCGCGGAAACTGGCGCGGTTGTACGCTCCACTGAATCCCTTTGTATTTTTTAATTGTGTGGCGAAACACAGCTTCCGGCGGAGTTTTTTAAAAAAGTTAAGAGGCAGAAGCAAAAGTTAAGCTACAAATTTTTAGAGTTTGCAGTTCAATAGTTTTTCTCTTCCTGAGCTTTTGCACCTACCACTTTCCTCCTTGCACCCGTGGTGAAAATTGCAAAACCAATTCGTCCTTGTCGGAGTGATTTCATCGCCATAGCGGCCGTTTAGTACTGGGCCAGCTTGGTTGTTGGTCCCCATTCTCCCAAGGAGCCTGAGGTTGCTGGTCCCCATTCCCCCAAGGGTCTGAGGTTGCTGGTCCCCATCATCCCGACCTTCTTTAGTAGGATCCCGACCTTCCTTAGCAGGATCCCGACCTTCCTTAGTAGGATCCCGACCTTCCTTACCAGGATCCCGACCTTCCTTAATAGGATCTCGACCTTCCTTAGTAGGATCCCATCCTTAGTAGGATCCCGACCTTCCTTAGTAGGATCCCAACCTTCCTTAGTAGGATCCTATCCTTAGTAGGATCCCGACCTTCCTTAGTAGGATCCCGACCTTCCTTAGGAGTATCCCGACCTTCCTTAGTAGGATCCCATCCTTAGCAGGATCCCGACCTTCCTTAGTAGGATCCCGACCTTCCTTAGCAGGATCCCGACCTTCCTTAGTAGGATCCCGACCTTCCTAGGAGGATCCCATCCTTAGAAGGATCCCGACCTTCCTTAGTAGGATCCCGACGTTCCTTAGGAGGATCCCGACCTTCCTTACTAGGATCCCAACTTTCCTTAGTAGGATACCGACCTTCCTTAGTAGGATCCCGACCTTCCTTAGTAGGATCCCATCCTTAACAGGATCCCGACCTTCCTTAGTAGAATCCCGACCTTCCTTAGCAGGATCCCATCCTTAGTAGGATCCCGACCTTCCTTAGCAGGATTTCGACCTTCCTTAGTAGGATCCCAACCTTCCTTAGTAGGATCCCATCCTTAGTAGGATCCCGACCTTCCTTAGTAGGATCCCGACTTTCCTTAGCAGGATCCCATCCTTAGTAGGATCCCGACCTTCCTTAGCAGGATCCCGACCTTCCTTAGTAGGATCCCAACCTTCCTTAGTAGGATCCCATCCTTAGTAGGATCCCAACCTTCCTTAGTAGGATCCTATCCTTAGTAGGATCCCGACCTTAGGAGGATCCCGACCTTCCTTAGTAGGATCCCATCCTTAGCAGGATCCTGACCTTCCTTAGTAGGATCCCGACCTTCCTTAGGAGGATCCCGACGTTCCTTAGTAGGATCCCGACCTTCCTTAGTAGGATCCCAACCTTCCTTAGTAGGATCCCGACCTTCCTTAGCAGGATCCCATCCTTAGTAGGATCCCAACCTTCCTTAGTAGGATCCCGACCTTCCTTAGGAGGATCCCGACCTTCCTTAGTAGGATCCCATCCTTAGCAGGATCCCGACCTTCCCTAGTAGGATCCCGACCTTCCTTAGCAGGATCCCATCCTTAGTAGGATCCCGACCTTCCTTAGCAGGATCCCGACCTTCCTTAGTAGGATCCCGACCTTCCTTAGTAGCATCCCGACCTTCCTTAGGAGGATCCCGACCTTCCTTAGTAGGATCCCAACTTTCCTTAGTAGGATACCGACCTTCCTTAGTAGGATCCCGACCTTCCTTAGTTGGATCCCATCCTTAACAGGATCCCGACCTTCCTTAACAGGATCCCGACCTTCCTTAGTAGGATCCCGACCTTCCTTAGCAGGATCCCATCCTTAGTAGGATCTCGAACTTCCTTACCAGGATCCTGACCTTCCTTAGTAGGATCCCGACCTTCCTTAGCAGGATCCCGACCTTCCTTAGTAGGATCCCGACCTTCCTTAGTAGGATCCCGACCTTCCTTTAGTAGGATCCCGACCTTCCTTAGTTGGATCCCATCCTTAACAGGATCCCGACCTTCCTTAACAGGATCCCGACCTTCCTTAGTAGGATCCCGACCTTCCTTAGCAGGATCCCATCCTTAGTAGGATCCCGAACTTCCTTACCAGGATCCCGACCTTCCTTAGTAGGATCCCGACCTTCCTTAGCAGGATCCCGACCTTCCTTAGTAGGATCCCGACCTTCCTTAGTAGGATCTCGACCTTCCTTTAGTAGGATCCCGACCTTCCTTAGTAGGATCCCGACCTTCCTTAGTAGGATCCCAACCTTCCTTTAGTAGGATCCCGACCTTCCTTAACAGGATCCCGACCTTCCTTAGCAGGATCGCGACCATCCTTAGCAGGATCCCATCCTTAGTAGGATCCCGACCTTCCTTAGCAGGATCCCGACCTTCCTTAGCAGGATCCCATCCTTAGTAGGATCCCGACCTTCCTTAGCAGGATCCCGACCATCCTTAGCAGGATCCCATCCTTAGTAGGATCCCGACCTTCCTTAGCAGGATCCCGACCTTCCTTAGCAGGATCCCATCCTTAGTAGGATCCCAACCTTCCTTAGTAGGATCCCAACCTTCCTTAGTAGGATCCCAACCTTCCTTAGTAGGAAAAAATAGGCAAATTTATCATCCAGCTAAAACTAAGAGGGATATCCGATATGTTTCTATTTACCAAGCTTTTATCTAAGCCCCGAGTTCTATACTCTCAGCAATTTATACATTTTTGTTTTGCAAATTGTTAAATGTTAAAAAACATTTGACTCACTGGGTGATATGCTCGGCGAGCGGGAGGTCTGTACAATGGGTGCATCTTGAAAACATCGTCTGAAGATGCTCTGCAGTTGTTGCACCACCGCGTTCTCGGCCTGTAACCAGGTATGGACGCTCCAATACAGTCGAACACAATATATATAACCTTGCTGGGATGGGCATCCGTTGTAATATCTTTGAGTGCTGTTCTCTTGGGCAGGAGCATCGAACATCTTTTCTTCGCATCTCGTCCCAGTGGTGTCGACAAACTGGAGAGTTTACTGGCAGCTGAGAACTTCTGGCTAATCCTTCTGATACAGAGTACAGCCTTCCTTTGCACTCCTGGGTTCTTCCAGACCTTTTACCCTGAATACAGTCTTCATTTCCATCCACCACTTTTACGGCATTTAGCAAAACTAGGACCGCCGCTATGGCGACGAAAACGCTTCGCCCTCGAACTTCGTTCATAATTTTCACCTTTGGTGCAACCATCAAAGTATGTGGTGCAAAAGGTCAATAACAGAAAAATGAATGAACTTCAAATTGTGAGCTTTTGGAGCTTAGCTTTGCTTTCTGCGTCTTAGCTTTTTTAAAAAACCCGGCCGGAAGTTGTGTTTGTTATTTAATTACAGAGAAAACAAAGGGATTCAGTGGAGCGTACACCCGCGCAGTTTTCCGCGGGAAGTTATTTGGCCGCGCATGCACAGTGCGTTTTGCCGCGGGTTCCGCGCATGGCCCTAAAACATAGGCCTGGGAACGAGGTTGGAAAATCATTGACAGATCCAATATGGCGGAGAATTTGGTCAGAACTGTTGTCTTCCTTTTTCTTTATTTCTCTTGTTCTGGTAAGTCTACACTTGTTTCATAGAATCTTTATAATTTTATCTTCAGTACTGGGTTAACTCATGCCTACGAAAATTTGTCTAGAAGACTGTTTTTAAGTGTTTGTGTCGCTCTAAATTTCAAGGCATTTCTTCCGGTTTTGGCAGATTTCTGATCTAAAATGGTACTGTGAGAATTGCTCATGGTTCGAGATATACATTGTACATGTGATGACACATTGTAGTAAATGAAAAATTAGGAGTTTTTGTCTGACATGATTCAATACTTCTTTTACAGTTTTTACAGTATATATAGTTACCTTCTTGGTCGTCGTAAAACTGTTATAAACTAAAAGCATAGAACTCGACCAGGACCAATGCATGCCATACATGTAAATAATAATACGGCCAATTGTTTATCGTTGCCTCATGTTACGAATTTTATAAGTAGCTGGATATTCGGAGCCTTTGCAGCGTCTATGTTATGTGTTAATATTTTTACCACTTTATTCCAGTTCTTGGTGACAAAGTTGCCCAGAAGATATATGAAGAGATTCTCAGAATTGCACCCTGTGTTATTCTGACAAACGCAACCCACCAAACTTGGTGTAGATGTGAGTAAAAAGCGGTGAATTTACTATACTTCACTATAAAATAAGAAATGATATGTATTTAATATGTAGTTTACAATATGCTTAGTTCAACCTACTCTTTATAGGAATGTTAGTTCTGTTGTTGTTGCTGTTAGGTTTATATTTAATTTAATTTAATTTAATTTAATTTAATTTGCTATTTGTAATTGTAACATTGTATTTGCTGAGTGCATGCATCACCTCTGCGATGAAACACTTAATTCATCTGTTGACCCCAAGCCATTTAAGCCACTGGCTTTGGCCTTACTTCTTCATGTAAATCTTTGTGTGTCATCCAATGAATAAATGAATGAATGAATTTTCACTTGACTTGCATAAATTACTGAAACTCTGAAACAACACTTCCTTCTTACAGGGTTCTTAGTAAAACATTAGAGCTCTACATGATGTGATTGCTGTAGTATGACTGTTTTATCAAATTAGATACTCGGGCTGTAAACTCGAGTAATAATCATATGGTAAAACAAAACAATTCTTGTACACAACATTATTTTGTAATTGAATATTTTTCACCACTTCCTTGAAGATCTTGATGCCAGGCATCTTTCACACTGTAACACAAAAAGATAATTTACAAATCTCTACAAGAACAGAAGGACAAATATTCCTAATATCAAAGTCTTATTTTGCAATGATAATGCATGCATTGTTGCACATTTTGAGCTATAAGAAGGCAACCAAGGATACATGATCATCTTACAAAGTCAAACTAGAAAATCTAAACAGAGTGAAATAGTGCTTTTAGTACAGACTTTTTGTGCGCATTACTCAAATTTACAGATGAAATACCTCTTAATATCATTGTCAAGTTGTTTTCTAATTTGTACATGTAGGCTCTGAGGTAGATACTAACTGTAATCCTCTGTATGCAATACCAATGTTAATCTGCTGAGAATTCAAGTACCATAGCAATAATAATGGGTTGCCAAACTCAAGACTAAATTTATTGGCTTGGCTAGAGGGCCCTCCTCGTACTTTTAGCTCCAAGAGTTAATTTAAATTGTAGCTATGCCTGTATTTCAGTGAGTGATCATTGGTCAGTTGTTTTTAAATCTTTTTACAGTGAACAGATACGGTCATGTGGGTGTGGTGCATTTTGTCAGAGATAGAGATGATGTGGACTGGCTTCTTTCCAAAGGAAAACATGCCCCTTACATTCCAGTATTTACATCAGATTCATTTAAAATGTGAGTAATTTTTTCTTGTCAAACTATAAAATAATATTGAATGTGTGAAAAGAAGACCATCTTACAGTACTGTATGTGAGTTTTACTTCACTATTTTATATTTATTCAGATTTTTTCATGTGTGATCCCATGTCATGATGTCAGAAAGGAAATTAAGTCAATTTAGGGGTGGGGAAAGGGGGTAATATTTGACTTAAGGTGCTTATTGGAGATGGGGCACTTATTGAAAGCAGCTGGGCCCTTATTAGAATCATTAAATTGTATCATGATTGAGGTTGGTAACTACTAGGAGTGTAAGAGAAAAATCCACAGGGCAAAATGCTGTAAGTTGCTTTACATTGAATCAGTCTGTATCATTATTTATTGTAAAATCGTAAGGCTTGTGGGATGTGGCTTAATTTACATAATCAGAATACTGCACAATGTGCTGGTAAGCTGAAGCCACAGAATAGGGCACAAAGGCCATGGTGGTAGCGGGCATTACCCCTTCTTCAGCCTACCAGCACATTGTGCAGTATTCTCATTATTTATTGGCCTTGTTTTGTTCCAGAGAGTGGTTAAAAGCTCTAATAAAAGAGAAGAAAATCAATGGAGCTCTTGTAGTGCATGTCGGTGAATATGGTCAGGCTCCAAAAAGAGGTAAATCAGACAGAGGGGTCTTTGTGTCAGTTAACCTCATCGTTAATACTTTGATTTTGGGTCATATAGAAAAGGTTGGGACTATTTTTGTAACTTTTTTGTGTATTGTTTTTTTGCCATGCAGGATATTTCTCGCCAGAACAGACCTGCCCAAATGATGGATTTGGTGGGTAATTTTAATGTTAGGGTTAATTTTATATGTGTAATGTAATGTAATGTAATGTAATGTTCATAGGTGTCTGTTACCCCAAGATTGAGAAGAGGCAATATTCTTCCTTTTAATTCATACTGCACTGTAAGACAACAATTAACAATAGGTACTGTACATTGTATGCAGTTCAGTATGGAGAAAATGGAAAAGTGATAAATTCTCATGTGGGTCCAAGTCAGTCAGACTGTCAATCCTCCCAACATCATACTCAACATGCATTTTGTTAAGTGGAAAGGTTTGGAAAATTAGCCCTGTATACTTGGAGATTAGAGGTTCATACTGTAGCAAAAATCCTGTAACTGATCTAACTCCCTTCAGTAAGATTGCATAGTACAGTATCATAATATTGCAAAGCTGCTGTTGTTTTGTGCATTTCCTGGAAAAACATGACTGTGTGATCATTTCAAATGCTACATACTGTAGTTTGCTTGTCATCAGGGGACTTGGATAACACATAACGTTTTTCACTTTTTAATTGTACAGTATATAAAAATATACAGTTCTACTGCACCTTTTAACTTTTTCACTCCCAAGAGTGATCAACTTCAATTTTCTCCTTTAGTCTCTTACCAGAAATATCATACAGTAAGGAGAACTTTGTTTTTGATACCTTGCTCAATTTACAGCAGATTGAACTATCAATTCTCACTACATCACTCATACATTTCCCCTTAAAAGGTTAAGAGAATCTGCATTTTGATCATTTGGAATGAAATGGTTAAAGTGTCAGTAAGTAGATGCACTGTATGTACCAGGTGTAAGTTTAGCATTGTACAGTTTTGTAAAAACAGTGTTATCCTGGTTCAAATTCCACTGCATATAACTTTACCAGATAGTACCTGTATTCTTCTTGTTGTCATGTTTGGTCTTATTTTGCAGGTTTCTATGACCACAGTAGTTCTGAATATAGGCATTGTGAACAGCTAAAGTGGAATAAAAAAGTAAGCTGTAAATTTAATAAAAAGTGTACTTTCATGTTGTTTCTGTACAGTTGTACAGTATTCTGGGGAGCTGTGTATTAGTTACAAACTGTTTTAAGAAAAAAAATCTCCCTCCCTCCCTCATGGATCTCACTATTTAGATTGATGTTTGTTTTATACAACAACTGCAGTGCGTTAATGTATACTTTGTCTTTAGGGAACTGGAATGTCATTCCTGTACTTTGATATTCCAATATTTGCCATGTACAATTTGACAGAAGTCAATCATCTTCTTCATAAGGTGAGAGCAGTGTTTGTCACATGACATACATGTATGCAGTGCTTGACATTAACGGTTGCTCGCTATACCTGGGGCAACCAAAACTTTTGGTTGGGCAGGTAAATTCAGGGCCGGGCAACAAGAAATTATGAAACTTTCTATTGCTTGAAGTAGTGCTACAGTCCACAGGGCAACCAACCTAAAACCTTAATGTTGTACTACTGTCAGTCATGGTGTTGTTACAGTATGATGGATTCTGGATTGTATTAGATTCTTTATATTGGCCTAATGTTTGTTTATTGCCCTAATGTTTCAGTGCTATGATATTTACAATAATCCCAAAAATGATACTCCTGAATATCCCCTGTGTGCTGTTGAACTTAAAGACTTCATGTTTGCTGCCAAAGATACCCCAACATGTATTAGAAAGTCCAACATGCCAAACCCCACATATTTTATTTCTCTGTGGAATTTTACTTTCCTTAGATTGGTGACGGGTTTTTCAGGATGAAAACAGAGAATATCAAATACTTTCTGGAGTTGAATCAAGTTGGCTTACTGGACAATAAAGCTCCAACAATTTGGGCTCACTCTGATCCAATATCCAGGAAAGCAAACAAGGAAACAGATGCAAATGTGAGTACAGAGGTCTATCTGTTTGTTTGGCTCCTTCATAAAGTTTTGTGTTGTGTGTGACATTACACCTTATTATATCTTAGATATTGTTGAAATACCAGGATTTTTCCAGTCTACATGCAATTTTTGAAGACTTCAAGTTCTGACAGGAAATAAAGGCTGTGAGATGTTCTAAATATTTCATTGATATCTATTTATAGTAAACAGAACATTACTGAATTTTATCTTCTCGTGTTGATAATATATCTCACTTGTGCGCCACATGGTCACGTAATACCCTGTATGTATATGTTACACTTGGATGTTGACCCAGGTATTCAGAACTCCCGCTATCTCAGATTAGTATATACCACACAAGTGAATAGTGCTTTTTGCACGCTCTGATTGGCTCCTCAATCTCGGAATATCAAGTACTATTCACCTCCACTTTGGCGAATAATTGTTAATTATTTTCCATTAAGAGTTCAAGATAGAGTATAACTGATAGTTGCTAACTGATTACTGATTTATTGTCACCGTACGTATTACAAGATAATAGTGATAATAACACTAGTCAGTGGTAAATAAGTCCGCAGGAAAATCTATTTGCTATTTAAACGTGACGAGGAGGCCAAAGAAGCTTGGAGTTTAGAGTAGTTTAGAGTAGTTTTTGAATTTGAGTTGTTGACCAAACAAGGGACACCTCCAATGTAGTTTGGATAACTTTATTTCGTATTAACCGTTTTGTCCCACAACTCTGAGATCGACTTTGTCACTAAGGCGTACTCCAGAAGATACTTATTCGAAAACACTGTATAAACAGCGGAGTGAAAAGAAACTCTTCATTTGCTTTTGAATTTTAATTCATGAATCCTGCTCAGTCAATGTCCACTCTGTCGTACGAACTGCCGAGCTACAAGATCTAATTTTGTCAAGTCCACATACACGGTCCGTAAATTATAAACTGAATATTTCAAATTACAGTGAAACTCCCGATATAACGAACCGAAGTTAGTGTAAGATGTATGGAACAAAACCCAGGTATAAGACAATCCAGAAGTCCAAACTTCAATCTACCCCAATATAATCACGCGACTGAAGATGGCAATGCCAGACAGATCAACAGAGATGGAAAATCCATTTTTTATTTTGTTATGAGGGCTAAGAAATATTGTTACGCACACACACAGACACACGGATGTATACCGTATTTATTATATAGAAATAGAATCCAACTGGACCTTCATTGCTTGTGACGTCACAAGCTTTAAAATGCAACGATTTTTTTTTTTTTTTTTTTTTTTTTTTTCTGGGTTAGAAATCTGCATGCGGTGATTGGTTCATATTATCATGTGATTTGTGATGACGTTGTGATCAAGTGACTTGGCGGGCGAGCAGTTTCGCCATTTTGAAGACAGCAAGTTGCTTGCCTTAGTTGGCTCTGTGGATTATTTTATGGACCGCTCATCTTACTTACAAACGCATACGCCGGCTGCGGTAGACCCATACTAAATTTCATTGAGCGGTTTTGGCTTGGGTCGGTCCGTTCAGCCTCAAAAGCCATATTGAAAGCCATGAAAGCAAATGCAATGAACTTATCAATGAACTGCATAACTATGCACAACTGTACAGAAATGTACGAAGAATCTGACATCCAGAACCTTGAGAACTTGAAGGAACAAGCTGAACGAAGCCGCTCGACATACAAAGACGAGAACCTGTGTAAAGACGGCGATTCTTGACAAGCGCTTGATAGCGGATTATATGGAACTGTTTAGTATGAGGGTGAACTTGAAGGTACTTTGTATTCTTTTACTTTGTATTATTCTTGCTGATACAAGTAAAGCGTCAGAAAATCTGACTTTTGTTTGGGATCAAAATTTCACTCTGTTGCGACATTTTGGCTCGGTGCCATGAAGGTCAAACAATCAGTGGAACAGATGGCGTTGTTATTTGAAAATTGGGAAATGGCTGAGGAAAAAGTGACCGTTGGTAGATCTCGCTTCGCTCAGTTTTATTGTATTCCCACAAATGTTTATGTGAAAGAAAACCGAAGTCCTGCAAGACGAAGTCGTGAGCCAAGCCACGTACCCTTGAATAACCTTTCACGCATTTTGAACAAGAGTAGAAAAAGCAGGCGACTAATACAAGAATACATTTCAAAGAATGTCCCAAAGTCGTCAAAAGTCCATGGTTATACCCGAGCTTACGTACTTCACAATGCTAATGCGTTCCGAGAACGTGCATGTAAACAACATGTAACAATAAAAAGCAACAGATGGAAATGGAAAGAGAAAATTAGGATCAATAAACCATCGCTGCGAGAAAGCTAGAAGCTCAAAAAGAAGATTGCCAAAAGTAACCGAGGTGCTTAAAGATACGTTTGCATTTTAAAATGTGTTAAAAAACAGGCATTGCAAGATCAGACGTATTCAGAGATCAAAATCACAGAACCAAGTACAATGGGTTTTCTCTGTCAAGGGATATAGAAAAAAATTCCGGTCCTTCAGTTGTTGATCCAAACAAAACGATCATCGGTTGGCTTTCTGGATGCACGGAAGCCATACTTTAAGAGCGATTTTGGCTTGCATTGTTTTTAAGCGTCGGAAGACTTGAAAATAGCCGTACACAAATGCTTGATGTGTTACCAGCGGGACCCCCGTAAAGTACGAAGGGTTGTGTTTTGCAAATGCTCGATTATAGATACCGCTTCAACCAATGTATCTGTGTTCTGAGCAATATTTGTGTGAAAGAACATCGAATAAGTAGTAGAAGACGAGTCGAAACTTGATAGAACTTGAACTTTTCCCTGCGGGCAGAGCGTCTCCCTTTGTCGGAAACTCTGCGGCTTTGTGTAACGCGCGGCGTATACGAACAGTCGGCGTTTAACTTCGTTTTGCGTGCAGTAAAGGTTCTTTGTTTATTGTCTGAGGATATTGAATTACTAATAGGTTTGAGGCAAATATCACGCGAGATTAAGATACAAGATCTGTCAATGAAATGTCACGAGCATAATATCATAGAACGGGGAATCCCGAATCATCAGCTAATTAGCTTTCACTCACGCCGCTTTAACAAAAGCAGGAAAGACCGGCAGGCGATTACATCGAGAATATTTGTCACTGAATACCTCGAAGTCTTCAAAAGCTCAAGGTTGATATCCGACTATCCGAGCCGTAATGTTCGCTCCACAAGCCCGTGATGCACGCCTTTGTTGTCACGGTATTCAAACGTCTGCAGCTTCCGATAGAGATTAATTTCGTATCGACCCAGAATTTTGCGTTAAAGCTTAATGCATAGCAGTCTTGAACATATTAGTAATCAGACTTGTACATGTAGGATGAGTAACGTCTGAGATGGCTTTTTCATACGAAGTAATTTCATCATGGGAAGTGTCATGTTTTAATGTGCTACAGAGTTAAGTCTGAAAGCTTTCAATTACAGCTACTTGAACATGATGCACACGCTGGGAAGATGAGATAAGGCTATTACGCTGTCTTACAGCTACTTAAGATGTCGGGTATTCCCCAGTCAATCCCATTACAAAATGACAACACAGTTCCTCCACAAAACATGTCAGCTTGAAAATTCACTCAACAAGGTTGCCAGGTTGTATAGCAAGCGTCACACAAGTACTGTCACGTGCATCGGAAAGCAATGAAAACTGGGTTGTTGCAAACGAAGAATATTCCTACGGGGCCTTCGATAATTGTTTTCTTTCAATTATTATAATACACTTTTTCGTGAATATCTGTTTGACCGAAATTAGAAGAAAAGAGGGCAAGAAAAATAAAGGGAGCTCTTGGATCCGTCATGTGCAAAAACTGACTCGGCTATAATATCTTTTGCATATAAACGCACGACAAAAGTTCCTCTCCCGGGACCCCGCGTGTCTCTATTCATTGTACTAATGACGTCACAAGCGCACTGGCCACGGGCCTGTCTTGTTTTAGATAATTTACGGTTTTCTTCGTGATGTAGTAAAGACGTAAAAATTAGTCTACTTTTGCAGCGCATCAGTTCAACTCTTCTTCTATTTGACCCGCGCCCCCGAGGCTTTGCAGCCACACAAATCTTTGAAAACCGAAAGTTCTCCACCGCAGAAAGATAAGAATGACTGGTCTTGAAATTTAAACCGTAAAACAACATGCGATTGTCAGATGGGAAACGTTTATCTGTTGAGTCGCTTCTTAATGCCGCGGTCACACGCGCGCTAGAAGCTGTGCTTTAGCGTGCTTTCTTGTGACGCGCACTTGCTAGAATTTGACATCAGCACTCCTCGGTCACACACGACATTTGCCGGCTTGCTTGGGCGGTGGTGTTGCCATATGTGTTCAAGTGTGTTCCGATCAAATACACACAAGCTCTGATTACGGTATAGTCTCCTCGCGGCCGTTTCTTAGGGTCGCCCAGTCTCCCCACTTCGGTTGGTGAGGATACTGGGCGACCCTTAGAACGGCTGCGAGGAGACTACTTACGGTATACAATTAACGATGGATCCGAACAGTCTCATTCTCTTGATGTATATATCTGCCGAATACGATATGCGAGGAGATGCAGGATTGTCAATCGCAGGAGGAGAAGATTGGCTAATGGACAGGTCCTCCAACGACAATGGCTAGCCGCTGCTGCAAGCCACAACATTCACGCTCATGAACATGTCACGTGCAGCCGAAAGAGCGCGAAATTTGTTATAGAAGGATCGAAAATAAAAGTAGAGCTACGACACTTAAAAGCGGGGATGAGCAACTGCGACCTTTGCGACAAGAGTTCACTATACTGCATTCGGAGCTCTCCAAGAAATACACTTCCACTGGCCGAAAAAGTTAAACCGATTAATTATGAGTGCGTAGCACAGCTCTAGCGTACTACAGGGCGCGCTAGAGTTGTGCTGTGGTATCTTTGTTCTTTTGCTTTTTGGGCATTGAATCTCAAGCAAGCAGACGGTGTCGCTCTGGGCCGGTCACACGGCGACCGTGCTAGGAATGTGTTAATGCCCAAAAAAATGCTCAAGCAAGCACGGTTCTAGCACTCGTGTGACCGCGGCACTAATCGACCGGAAAAATAAACACTAGCCGAGCGGTATTCAGTAGATCAAAGTCAAGCTTGCCCCATTTTATGTCAAGTGAAGCTGTAAAACAGGTTGTGATTACTGTAACAGCAGGTGTTGTCTTCAGTTTTCTGTCGTGTATGTCACATATTTTAACAGCCCTTTGTTTTGAACACTTGCTACCCAACCTTTTTTTAACAAAAACTTGTTCCATTCATATATAAAGCCCTTTTAGTTCTGATCCTTTTGATAAGTTGTAAATCTTTGACCCATTGCTTTTCACCCAGACAGCAGTGTTAGCAAGCAACTTGAAATACGGTATTTGAGTCCGTAATTTAGGGCGATGTTCATAAAAAAAATTAAAAATAAAAAAAAATCATTTTCATGGATCTTTTAGCAGTCTGATCCCAGAAGTTTTCTTCCGTAGACTATGGTGTTAGCAGAGTCAACATGAATTATTTAAGTAGAGAACTGAATACAGACACGCTGAAACACATCATGCCCAAAATAGCGCCAGAGCCAGCCGGTTTACACATTCCTGCTATTCAAGCTATCGAATTGACATTCCTGCGCGAACGCAAGTGAAAACTGACACTGCCCAGCTAGCATGATTAACTTGTTGTTCCTGTTTACAGATTCCAGTGCATTAAAATCAAGTACACTACACTCTGCAGCTGGTACGGTGCAGTTCCAAGATTTAAAGGTAAGATAAACTCTTGAAATCTGTGGACGAAGAGGCCGTTGAAGTTCGGATTCCCAGGTACAGCTTTTTTTTCTATTAAGCCTTGGCAGCGTGGCAGAAGTGAAAAGTTCTGATGTTGGGACACAAGCATATGCACCATCTGTAGTGTCTACACCTAACTTCTGTCCTTTCTCAGCCGCCGTAGTTTGGATAATAACTTCATTTCGTTAGCCGTTTTGCCTAACAACTCTAAGATCTATTTTGATTTTGTGTCCAACTGGCTGTACTCCAGAAGACACGTATTCGAAAACACTGTAATAGTGTGGTGAAAAGAAAATCTTCGTTTGCTTCTCTTAATTCATGAATCCTATTCAGTGAATGTCTGTCATGCGAACTGCTGAACTCCTCGTGCACGGTAAATTATAGATTGAGAACTTCAAATTACAGTGGAGCCCCGATATGACGAACCTCTATTTAACTAAATTACCGATATAACGAACGATATATTACTCTCCAACCAAAGTTACAGTAAAAATGTATAGAACAAAACCCCGGTATAACACAATCCAGAAGTCTAAACTTAAAATCTACCCCGATATAACGAATAAATTTTATCACGCGACTGAAGATAGCAATGCCAGACAGATCAACAGAGGCTGAAAATCCGTTTCTTACTTTTTTTTATGAGAAGGCAACGAACGAGCGCCGCGCGAGTGAGTAAAAATATCGTTTTTACCACGAGAAAATAAAGAAACTCTGTTACGCGCAAATTATTGAGGTTTTTTAAAAATGCGTAAAAGCACAATAATGTCTTCAGTCTCCTGTCGTGAATAATGTCAAAGATTTGTACAGCCCTTTGTTTTAAACATTTGCCATCCAACTGCTTTAACAAAAGTTGTTCTATTCATATATGAAGCCCTTTTAGTCCTGGTCCTTTTCATAATTTGTGAATCTTCGAACCTTTTTGACCTCGCTTTCCACCCAGACAGCAGTGTTAGCAAGCAACTTGAAATAGGGTATTTGAGTCCGTAATTTAGGGCGATGTTCATAAAAATAGATAAATAAATAAAAAAAAAATCATTTTCATGGATCTTTTAGCAGTCTGATCCCAGAAGTTTTCTTCCATAGACTATGGCGTTAGCAGAGTCAACATGAATTATTTAAGTAGAGAACTGAATACAGACACGCCGAAACACATCATGCCCAAAATAGCGCCAGCGCCAGCTGGTTTACACATTCCTGCTATTCAAGCTATCGAATTGACATTCCTGCGCGAACGCAAGTGAAAACTGACACTGCCCAGCTAGCATGATTAACTTGTTGTTCCTGTTTACAGATTCCAGTGCATTAAAATCAAGTACACTACACTCTGCAGCTGGTACGGTGCAGTTCCAAGATTTAAAGGTAAGATAAACTCTTGAAATCTGTGGACGAAGAGGCCGTTGAAGTTCGGGTTCCCAGGTACAGCTTTTTTTTCTATTAAGCCTTGGCAGCGTGGCAGAAGTGAAAAGTTCTGATGTTGGGACACAAGCATATGCACCATCTGTAGTGTCTACACCTAACTTCTGTCCTTTCTCAGCCGCCGTAGTTTGGATAATAACTTCATTTCGTTAGCCGTTTTGCCTAACAACTCTAAGATCTATTTTGATTTTGTGTCCAACTGGCTGTACTCCAGAAGACACGTATTCGAAAACACTGTAATAGTGTGGTGAAAAGAAACTCTTCGTTTGCTTCTCTTAATTCATGAATCCTATTCAGTGAATGTCTGTCATGCGAACTGCTGAACTCCTCGTGCACGGTAAATTATAGATTGAGAACTTCAAATTACAGTGGAGCCCCGATATGACGAACCTCTATTTAACTAAATTACCGATATAACGAACGATATATTACTCTCCAACCAAAGTTACAGTAAAAATGTATAGAACAAAACCCCGGTATAACACAATCCAGAAGTCTAAACTTAAAATCTACCCCGATATAACGAATAAATTTTATCACGCGACTGAAGATAGCAATGCCAGACAGATCAACAGAGGCTGAAAATCCGTTTCTTACTTTTTTTTATGAGAAGGCAACGAACGAGCGCTGCGCGAGTGAGTAAAAATATCGTTTTTACCACGAGAAAATAAAGAAACTCTGTTACGCGCAAATTATTGAGGTTTTTTAAAAATGCGTAAAAGCACAATAATGTCTTCAGTCTCCTGTCGTGAATAATGTCAAAGATTTGTACAGCCCTTTGTTTTAAACATTTGCCATCCAACTGCTTTAACAAAAGTTGTTCTATTCATATATGAAGCCCTTTTAGTCCTGGTCCTTTTCATAATTTGTGAATCTTCGAACCTTTTTGACCTCGCTTTCCACCCAGACAGCAGTGTTAGCAAGCAACTTGAAATAGGGTATTTGAGTCCGTAATTTAGGGCGATGTTCATAAAAATAGATAAATAAATAAAAAAAAAATCATTTTCATGGATCTTTTAGCAGTCTGATCCCAGAAGTTTTCTTCCATAGACTATGGCGTCAGCAGAGTCAACATGAATTATTTAAGTAGAGAACTGAATACAGACACGCCGAAACACATCATGCCCAAAATAGCGCCAGCGCCAGCTGGTTTACACATTCCTGCTATTCAAGCTATCGAATTGACATTCCTGCGCGAACGCAAGTGAAAACTGACACTGCCCAGCTAGCATGATTAACTTGTTGTTCCTGTTTACAGATTCCAGTGCATTAAAATCAAGTACACTACACTCTGCAGCTGGTACGGTGCAGTTCCAAGATTTAAAGGTAAGATAAACTCTTGAAATCTGTGGACGAAGAGGCCGTTGAAGTTCGGATTCCCAGGTACAGCTTTTTTTTCTATTAAGCCTTGGCAGCGTGGCAGAAGTGAAAAGTTCTGATGTTGGGACACAAGCATATGCACCATCTGTAGTGTCTACACCTAACTTCTGTCCTTTCTCAGCCGCCGTAGTTTGGATAATAACTTCATTTCGTTAGCCGTTTTGCCTAACAACTCTAAGATCTATTTTGATTTTGTGTCCAACTGGCTGTACTCCAGAAGACACGTATTCGAAAACACTGTAATAGTGTGGTGAAAAGAAACTCTTCGTTTGCTTCTCTTAATTCATGAATCCTATTCAGTGAATGTCTGTCATGCGAACTGCTGAACTCCTCGTGCACGGTAAATTATAGATTGAGAACTTCAAATTACAGTGGAGCCCCGATATGACGAACCTCTATTTAACTAAATTACCGATATAACGAACGATATATTACTCTCCAACCAAAGTTACAGTAAAAATGTATAGAACAAAACCCCGGTATAACACAATCCAGAAGTCTAAACTTAAAATCTACCCCGATATAACGAATAAATTTTATCACGCGACTGAAGATAGCAATGCCAGACAGATCAACAGAGGCTGA
Organism: Plumapathes pennacea; assembly: GCA_964036295.1. Classification (NCBI taxonomy): domain Eukaryota; kingdom Metazoa; phylum Cnidaria; class Anthozoa; order Antipatharia; family Myriopathidae; genus Plumapathes; species Plumapathes pennacea. The sequence goes on along the minus strand of OZ038466.1, from coordinate 7,844,829 downwards.
AAATCCGTTTCTTACTTTTTTTTATGAGAAGGCAACGAACGAGCGCCGCGCGAGTGAGTAAAAATATCGTTTTTACCACGAGAAAATAAAGAAACTCTGTTACGCGCAAATTATTGAGGTTTTTTAAAAATGCGTAAAAGCACAATAATGTCTTCAGTCTCCTGTCGTGAATAATGTCAAAGATTTGTACAGCCCTTTGTTTTAAACATTTGCCATCCAACTGCTTTAACAAAAGTTGTTCTATTCATATATGAAGCCCTTTTAGTCCTGGTCCTTTTCATAATTTGTGAATCTTCGAACCTTTTTGACCTCGCTTTCCACCCAGACAGCAGTGTTAGCAAGCAACTTGAAATAGGGTATTTGAGTCCGTGATTTAGGGCGATGTTCATAAAAATAGATAAATAAATAAAAAAAAAAAAAATCATTTTCATGGATCTTTTAGCAGTCTGATCCCAGAAGTTTTCTTCCATAGACTATGGCGTTAGCAGAGTCAACATGAATTATTTAAGTAGAGAACTGAATACAGACACGCCGAAACACATCATGCCCAAAATAGCGCCAGCGCCAGCTGGTTTACACATTCCTGCTATTCAAGCTATCGAATTGACATTCCTGCACGAACGCAAGTGGAAACTGACACTGCCCAGCTAGCATGATTAACTTGTTGTTCCTGTTTACAGATTCCAGTGCATTAAAATCAAGTACACTACACTCTGCAGCTGGTACGGTGCAGTTCCAAGATTTAAAGGTAAGATAAACTCTTGAAATCTGTGGACGGAGAGGCCGTTGAAGTTCGGATTCCCAGGTGCAGTTTTTTTTCTATTAAGCCTTGGCAGCGCGGCAGAAGTGAAAAGTTCTGATGTTGGGACACAAGCATATGCACCATCTGTAGTGTCTACACCTAACTTCTGGCCTTTCTCAGCCGCCGTAGTTTGGATAATAACTTCATTTCGTTAGCCGTTTTGCCTAACAACTCTAAGATCTATTTTGATTTTGTGTCCAACTGGCTGTACTCCAGAAGATACGTATTCGAAAACACTGTAATTGTGGGGTGAAAAGAAACTCTTCGTTTGCTTCTCTTAATTCATGAATCCTATTCAGTGAATGTCTGTCATGCGAACTGCTGAACTCCTCGTGCACGGTAAATTATAGATTGAGAATTTCAAATTACAGTGGAGCCCCGATATGACGAACCTCTATTTAACTAAATTACCGATATAACGAACGATATATTACTCTCCAACCAAAGTTACAGTAAAAATGTATAGAACAAAACCCCGGTATAACACAATCCAGAAGTCCAAACTTAAAATCTACCCCAATATAACGAATAAATTTTATCACGCGACTGAAGATAGCAATGCCAGACAGATCAACAGAGGCTGAAAATCCTTTTCTTACTCTTTTTATGAGAAGGCAACGAACGAGCGCCGCGCGAGTGAGTAAAAATATCGTTTTTACCACGAGAAAATAAAGAAACTCTGTTACGCGCAAATTATTGAGGTTTTTTAAAAATGCGTAAAAGCACAATAATGTCTTCAGTTTCCTGTCGTGAGTAATGTCAAAGATTTGTACAGCCCTTTGTTTTAAACATTTGCCATCCAACTGCTTTAACAAAAGTTGTTCTATTCATATATGAAGCCCTTTTAGTCCTGGTCCTTTTCATAATTTGTAAATCTTCGAACCTTTTGACCTCGCTTTCCACCCAGACAGCAGTGTCAGCACGCAACTTATAATACGGTATTTGAGTCTGTGATATGTGCGATATTCATAAAGAAAAACATTTCATGGATCTTGTAGCAGCTTGGCTCAGACGTTTTTTTCCGTAGACTCTGGTGTTGTAAAAGCTGCCTGGGACTAAAGTAAATTTACAGACACGCCGAAACATATCAAATATAGCGCCAGCTAGCATGCTTGATGTTGTTCCTGTTTACAGATTTCTGCTTGTTCTTGTTACAGATAGCAGCTCATGAAAACAAGTACTGTTCTTCTTTGTAGCTGGTGCAGTGCAGTTCCAAGATTTAAAGGTAAGATGGGAACTCTTGTCAAAGTCTCTGGGTGGGGAGAAGTTCGTAGTCGAAGGTACAATTTATAGGCCTTACCATAATTGACTAAAAAGTTCTGACTTCGATCAGTGTTGGGTCAGAAAAATAAGATATTAAGCAGTTTCTATGGTGTCTGCACCTAACTTCTGGACCCTTTGTAAGCTTGTTGTTTGGGGTGAACTCTCTGAGAGTGATATTGTGTCTTATTAATCTGCCTGTGCTCCACGAAATACTTATATTCGGGAACGCCATAATAACGGAGCAAAGAAACTGAACTTTTCGGTTGCCTCTCAGTTTTAATTTGTGAATTCTGCAGTAAAATAAACGTATCCACTGTGTCATTTTACAAGATCTAATTTTATCAGGTTCCACGGTAAATTATAATTTTACAATTTCAGATTAGTCTCCAGTTTTGTTCGCCAGGCCGATCGGCAACGCATGACTGTTTGCTTGAAACATTGTTACATATTTTCAGAACTCCAGACAGCGATATTCGTTTCATTTCAAAGATAAGACATTTTGATCTCTGAATTGATGAACATTATAGTCTGTGCTGTTGATGTGAAGTTGAACAGTTTTATGATCATGCCACTGTAGTGCAGTTTGGTTTAACAATAAAAACTCAGTATAAAGGATAAACTTGTCATTTGGAGGATTTCCACTTCCTTGAGCCTCCTGGAGTTAAAACACACTACAAAACAAGTCAAAACACCCGAGAAGTAAAATACTTTTCACAGAAATTTATATCACGCACATTATTTGGCAAGCACAGTGTCCGCCGACTGTCTGTCGGATTTGTGTTAGATTCTAAACAGTTTCTTTGAAGCCGGTAAATGTTTTACGCTTTAGCTTAATACTTTAATAAAAACATGTGAGAAACTGGTGAGGTGATAACTATCTAAACACAGACTTTTCCTATACTTGTAATAATGGAAACAAATCCACTACAGTACAGCTGGCCGACATGTGAAAAATATTGTGAGGACCAGCAGAAGACCTTTGTAACTGCTCAGTTTTATCTGTAGGTAAACACGCAACTCCAGATTCTCTCCATCTTGTTTCGTGCACTTTTTGTTGAAAAATGTCCGGTATTATTATGGTCAATTCAATCAGGCTCATCCACATCAGGGTTCTATCAACTGTTATGAACCCAGCATGATAGCATCTAGTTCATGTTTTAGGAATAAAATTACATTCGCGGGGCATTCTTTACGTGGGAAGGACAAGAGGCAGGGTTGAGAGGCCTAGTGAATCGCTTGTGTAGTGGTATAATCGATTGAGGGTAAGCTATTGCTATTGCAGTTAATCCGCGAGATTTATTCGGGCCGATTTCGCGTGTACGTTCTGGCCACATGTTTGACCTTTGTAGGACCTCCCTGAAAATCACCTAGGTGAGCGGAGCTTCCTACCAAAATATTGTTATTGCTCGTGCGAAGCCGACGAGCTTAGGATTGGAGACCGTGTCTTCATCTTCGTCGTTTTATTTTTATTATTTTTATAATTTTCTTTCCGAGTTACGAATCAGCACACCGTGATTGGTTCACATTGCCACGTTATATGCGATGATGTAAGGTGACTTCGCGAACAATTTGAGATGTGGGCGCCGCGATTGAATTGTACTTTAATACAATTTGCGTGTAAAGTTAGCTATATCCCATCCAAACTCAACACCGTTTGGCTCTGTGGATATTGCACGGGTAAACTGGATCTTGGCTGGCGTTCATAAGTTCATCGTCATAAGCGTAAACAAATGTTTGATGGATTCGATTATATTTAATGGACATCGCTACGGGATTGCAAATAACTCTGTCGCCGCTAATTATTTAGCCCCGACGAACTTTCTGTGGCGACACAAGGTACCTCTGGGAAGATACCAGGCCAAAAACGGACACCAGAGCCATGACGCACTTTAGCCGTAAATAATGAAGATTGAGCCCCGGTATTTCCGGTATTTCCGGAGTGTTGTAACGCATTAATTCTTTATAATAACAGCATCAAAGAACAGATTTCCCGCAATCACACACACTGAATACTCTTATGATAAAATGGCTCCAGAGAAACTCGATTCAGCCCCCCACAATTCCCAACCCACCCCCTCTCAAACACACACACACACACACACAATGCAACCATTTTTGCTGTTTTTTTGCTTAGTGATTTTGTTCACCTCTTCAGCAAGGCAATGCATAACGAAAAAAAAAAACAATGTCTGAAACGGTCGAAAACTCGACAGGAGACTACATACCAAACTTGAAACCGAAACGGCTGTAACAATTTCCTATTTGTGACAGAGTAATAGGAGATTATAAAACTGTAATCCATAGTCTCTTGTTCATACAATAAAAGCCGCAGTTGGCAATTAGCCTTGACTTCGCTAAACAACTCGAGTGTGGCCAGTGAATTGCTCGTTACTTTTGTGTAAAAGTTAACTGCATTTAATCCAAACTCAACGCCGTTTGGCTTTGTGGAACATGCACGGATAAACTGGATTTTAGGGGCGGAAGCTTTAGAATAGCCGTAGGCAAATGTTTGATGGATACCGCTGCGGGATTGCAAACATCTCTGTCGCCGCTAAGTATTTAGTCCCGACGAAACTTTCTGTGGCGACACGAAATACTTCTGGGAAGATAACAGGCCGAAAACGGAAACCAAAGCTACGATGAGGTTTAGTCGTAAAACAATGGTGATTTATGCTTTACTCTGTACATGACATCTGTTGGCTCATAAAATTTTTCTGCTTATCGCACAATGCCTGTTGAAATGTTTCTTCCATTGGATTATGTAGCCTTTGTTTTGCAGTGGTCATTGTATAGCAATGAAAAATACACCGAAATAGTCCTGAGCGTGACTGAACACGCTGTGAACAAAACCGCAATAATATTGTAAACAAATATCGCGTTACATTCCTCGCTTTCAATCTTATATTCGATACAGAGCACGAATACTCGAAAGCCTGATAAGAGAAACGCATTCAGTTAATAAAAGAAACAGATAGGTATTGAAGCGAAGGCTGGATTAATCGTGGCCTCTGATTAGAAATAAGTGTTCGAAATCGACTGTGCATAAAAAGAATGTCACGCATTTCTCAGCTTCTCTTGCCGGCTGACCCTTTGTTTAGCTCCTAAGCTCAAAATGCAGAGTCGCTCAACCTTTAAGAAGCAAGTGTATGAGTGTTGTAATTATTATTATTATTATTATTATTATTATTATTATTATTATTATTATTATTATTATTATTATTATTATTATTATTATTATTATTATTATTATTATTATTTGGTTTTGTGGCCGGATCTTGCTCTATAATTGTTTAGCTGCAAATTTCAGGATGGATAGATTTATTAGTATAAACTTCTGTTTCTTAAAGTATGACTCGTAGCCTTAAAAATTTTTATGTTGAAGTGATTGTGGCTCTTTTTGTGTGACGGCCAGATCCGTTTAGTCGCTGCTTTTGAGCGAACCATTACTGCGAGATAACCTCGCGAACGAAACTCTGGGTGCTTGTCAAAGGTCTAGCCCTCGGCCCGCATATTATATTATCTGATCACAACATGGTTACTTGTAAACTCGCGTAAGCCCAAAGGTTTATATAGTGCCATTACGAAAGATTGAGTAAATTTTCAAAGCTGATTGATGTTTGGACATTGCAGGCATCTGGAAGAATGATATCACTTACTTTATGGAATGTATTTTACTCATTGCGGCAAATGGAATGGTTCAAAGCTAAATTAAGCTTTGTTAGGAGAACACAAGACAAAACTCCGGGCAGACTCACACAGAAAGTTCGTTTGGGTTTTTGACCAATTACAGTGCGAAATATTTATTGATGATTGAAGTTTTTATCGAGAACTCTACTGGTGTTTTCAGTGGTGTTTTGAGGTTTTGAGTTGAACCGCAACCTTGTGCGAAAAAAAGAATCACCTTGGCTTTCAACCAGCTACTGTTATTGCGAAATACTATAATTTTGGATATATTTTTTTACGACTTTGGTTACTACCTGACCCGGCAGAATCTTAGTGCTGCAATGTTTTGAGGAAGTGTGTGTTTCGGCATGAATCTTAGTGAAGTGTAGTCAACTTCAGGTAAAATAGCTTGTAGCCGTCCAGTTTCAGCAGTTTTCTTGTCGTTGCGATCATCGTAACTCAATCAAAAAAGTAAGATCTCGCCTGTGCGAAGTAAACATCTCGGCTTTAACCAGCTAAATTTCGACGAAATTTCAGCTTATTTTTATAGGATAAAAACGTTGTTAATTTTCAGTAATGGCCGGCGAAGGACGGTTACTTCAAAATTTGCGCAATAGTTCTGTGTATCAGTCTATTTGTTGAAGAAAAAAATGACAAACTTTGAAGAGACTCAAAAAATACAGCAAAACGGCCCCAACGCTCAGTGAATTCTTGATATCCGGCTTTCCCAAAGCAGCTCAGCAGGCTGGCGCTTGCCCCACGAGAGAAATTCTCACCGCAGGAGCGAGGCGTTTGCGTGCTGTTTTGCTTACACCTTTGTTCGCCGCAGTTAACTAGGATTAAAACAGCTTGGTTAGCAACGGGTTCTTACGGCTCAACCCGGCTGCGGCTCCTCATGGACGAATCTGTTCTGACTATGGATTCAATGGATTCAAAATCCCTTTTCGGATTTTAGTAAAGAAACGCAAAACCTGGATTCAAAAACCCGGTTTTGGATTTTCCCAAAGAAACGCACTCTATAAAATCGAATACGCGGTTCAGCGAAAGTGGAAGCCCCCGGAAACGGATGCGAACTTCTACATACCTAAAACTGAGCAAATTTTACAATGTGGCCTTGAGCCAGTTCTATTAAATACCCGCTCCCACAAAGTCACTAGGATGCTTTTTGTTGGAGTACCAAACTGCACAAGCAGAACACAATTTGCACTAGTAAAGAGGCTCTCGACTTTAAATATTTTCCGAACCAAACAAAATATCAAAAATCGGAGACATTTTTTCAGATCAACATATCTGAAGTACAAAAATACTATCGGCTCGGAAGTCCGACAAATCTGTGATGACTTGGAACTCGCCATTTGGGGCCATGTTAATTTGCATAATAATCCCTAAAACTCGGCGTACGCTTAAAGGTGGTGTTAAACGAGACGATTTTTAGCGACGATTTTTAATGCATGTTACACAAGACAACTTTTAGCGCAACATTGTTGCGGCAACGCATGTTACACGAGACAATTTTTCGCGGAACATCCAGTTAGCGCCCAGGCTCCTTCTCCAAAAACATGACAGCCTTTACCAAAAGCAGAACTTTGCGCAAATGTTGTAATTAATTGATAGTTTTGAAGATTACCAGGCGCGAACACGAAAAAGAATTGTTTGGACGAGAGAATGGATGAAGAGGAGAGAAGAAAAGGGGGTTTATCACCAGTTAGCCAGAGAATTAAACGTAAAAGATGAACTTTCGCTCGATATTTCGTGATGGCAAAAAAACAAGTTCGACGAGCTGGTCGGCCGAGTCGCCACATAAATACAGAGGTTTAACACAATAATGAGGGCGTCAATAAGTCCTGTGACGTCAGTGTTGCGCGAAAATCGACTGCGAGGGTGTTACACGAAGCAACTCCAACAAAATTCGAGCAACATTGTTGCATGCGTTTGAAGGCCATTCAAAAACTTTTAACATGTTGTCGCAACAAAGATTGCGCTAAAAATTGTCCGGCGCGCCATGTTACACTATGACGATTTTCCGCGCAACATTGTTGCGCTAAAAATCGTCGTTAAAAATTGTCTCGTGTAACATCACCTTTAAAGTTTGAGAACGTTGCTTGGCAGACTGTATGAATTAATTTGTCGTGCCGACCGTGAGAAATACGTACTTCGTCACACAATCGACTCTTTTTTCAACGCAAAAGTATAACACACATTCTTTTTCTCCTTCCTTTGCGTGAGCACTTGACTTCCAAGAAAAGATCGAGTCAACATTTCGGTAAAACAAAGGCTACTCTTGTTAGGAGTACCAAAGTAAAAGTCCCATCAATGGCAGAGCGAGGGGGTATCTGCGATTATCGTATTTCTAGTTTTTATGGGATCGATCCAAATCACATTTTACGCGAATTGTGTTACCCTGTTTGTCGAGTAACAGAAAGAATTAACATACTGTTTAGGACGAGCATCGATGCATGCGATAGTTGGTGTCAGTTTTTGAGGATGATTGTGTTTTGTGTACTTAAAAAGAATAAAAGGTCGTGTTAAATGGAAGCCGAGGAACGTCAACAGAGGAAATAGGACTTTTAAGATACAGGACGCGAGAGGACGACGGCAACGTCGGTGAAATAATAAAACTAATCACAGAAGACAAAAGAAGCACGTGAATATCTGAAATTGACATGTTCTCGGGGTCGCCGTGCTCTCGCGTGTGATTTCAAATGCTTCTTTTTTACGTCGTTGTCAGGACGTGGACGACAGTTTTTTAACCGCTTCGGCGCATTTCTTTGCTAGAATGAACAGAATACCGAGTGTGGGCTCCCTTTGGAGAGGAGAGCCGTCAGAAAAAATGTTGTACTTCATATTTTCCGGTATGGAATACCGGCAGCCTCAATATTTTCCGGTACAGTACGATTTTTATCGGTAAAATACCGGCATATGCCGGTCTAGCGGAATCTCTGGTCAAGAGATTATCAGGTGATAGCCAGTGTACCTCGGAAAGGAACGTCACCGTTGATAACCGTGTTTCCGGTCGAGTGCTTTTTCCCGGAATGTGTGGAAATTATCTAATTGGTTCTTACGCTTATGCCATTATGTCATGTACGTGCCGGGGTTCCGATTGGTTGACAATTGCAGGGGGTTCCCAGGTCGAGCGAGCGCGGGCGAAAGATGTTACAGTAAAACTTTAATTTTCCATAGAAAATTCCAAATTGTGAAAATTAAGCTCTTACCTTTACCAATTAACTGGTGTACGAACCTTCTGAGACTTTACCATCCAGAATTGAACGTTATCAACGCGGCCGATGACAAAATGAAGTTTATTGAAGTTAATTGAAGTTAATGAAGTTGATAGGAAGGCAATATATATATATATATATATATATATATATATTTTTTTTTTTTTTTTTTTTTTTTTTTTTTTGTCGGTCGAGAATCAGCACACGGTGATTGGTTCAGATTATCGCGTGACATGCATTGACGTAATTGACTTCGTTAAACAACTCGAGTGTGGCCATGAATTGCGTGAATTTTACACTTGTGTGTAAAAATTAACTGCATTTAATCGAAACGCAACACCGTTTGGGTTTGTGCCGAACACGCACTGATAAACTGGATGTTAGGGAACGATTTTGGCTTGCGTTCTTCAGTTCACCGCGGAAGCTTTGAGAATAGCCGTAAACAGATGTTTGATGGATACCGCTGGGGGATTGCAAATATCTCTGTCGCCGCTAAATATTTAGTCCCGACGAAACTTTCTGTGGCGACACGAAATACTTCTGGGAAGAAAACAGGCCGAAAACGGAAACCAAAGCTACGATGAGCTTTAGCCGCAAAACAATGGTGATTTATGCTTCACTCTGTACATGACATCTGTTGTCTCATAAAATTCTTCTGTTTATCGTACATTGCCTGTTGAAATGTTTCTTTCATTCGATCATGTAGCCTTTGTTTCGCAATGGTCATTGTATACCAGAAATGGAAAATACACCGAAATAGTCCTGAGTATTAAGTTTACAGTCACAAATGGACTGAACACACTGTTAACAAAACCGCAATAATATTTTAAACATGTCTCGTGTTACATTCCTCGCTTTCAATTTTATATTTGTAAGCATGAATACTCGAAAGCCTGATAGAAGAAACGTATTCAGTTAATACAAGAAAACACACAAGTATTGAAGCGAAGGCTGGATTGATCGTGGCCTCTGATTAGAAATAAGAGTCGAAGTCGATTGTGCATAAGAAGAGATGTCAGAATTTCGCCCCGAAATTTTTACCGGTTCCAGCGAGCGCAGCGAGCTGACGTTCGGAGAGAGGTAAGATAACGCGCAACTAAACATATTTAGCCAGTTTTTAAGTTCAATCGTTGCCGAAGACCGCCGTTCGGCGAACGACCAAAATCCCCATACATTTCTTTATAATTGCCAAAGGTCATGTTCTTTCGTAATAACAAAGGTATCACATATCACTGTGTGACAGACAGACAGACCCCCGGAGCCTGGGCTGCCCTGTGTATATACTAGAAATGAAAAATACACCGAAATAGTCTTGAGCATTGAGTTTGCAGTCACAAATGGACTGAAGACGCTGTGAACAAAACCGAAATAATATTGTAAACAAGTCTCGTGTTGGGCTCGTGTTACATTCCTCGCTTTCAATTTTATATTTGTTACAAAGCACAAATACTCGAAAGTCTGATAGAAGTGAAACGCATTTAGTTAAAAAACAAGACAGACTAGTATTGAAGCGAAGGCTGGATTAATCGTGGCCTCTGATTAGAATTAAGTGTTCGAAGTCAAACTGTCAAAATCGATTCATAAAAAGACAAGTCACGCATTACTCAGATTTACTCGGTGGGTAACCGTTTTGCTTGTAAGCTCAAAATGCAGAGTGGCTCAACCTTTAAGAACCAAGTGTACGAGTGTTGTAATGATAAAATTTATAGTTTAATCAGGTTTCATTTAAGCAAGGTGTCAAAAGCCAAGTTCTCTATACTGTGTGATATATTTCTGGTGAGAAATTTGAAGTCTCCCGGAAGTTCCGCTCTTGTCCTTGCTTTCCATTTTAGTTTATTTTGCTCTCGACCCAACTAGCGCCGCGAGCTCACTGGCAACGCCAGTCTAGTTTACAACTTGAATACAACGGACAAAATATACGAAAACGAAACATTGTACTGGCAAGAAATCATTGCAATACGGAATATTTTGTTCGCTAAGCCAAGAGTAAAACAGCTAATCGTCTTTGATACTCGGAGGCAAATTATGGTAAAACTTTAAAGGAGCTGCGTGGCGAAGCGCTCGCCGCGAGCTATCAAATAGTCAGCAATTCAACTCGACCTCTTTCTAGTTATTCACTTCGCTGTCAGCGGAACAAAACCTGCAATTGACTATTGTGAGCACCCTTTGCGAATTCATGGTTTTAAAACAAACAAAGCAGTCGGACGACCGCAGTGTTTTGGAAGCGATTTGCTTATAACGAGGCTACAAAGCGGATTGCTTTGGAGGATCTTCGCACTTCGGTTCAGCAGAAAATAGTGACGTCTTTGGCAGAACAACTACCTGTTGGATCAGTACTGAGTAAGGATATATAAATACTGTTTGGCCAGCAGTTCCTGTGTTGCCGATGTCATTGAGTCATTGTGCCTTTCAAGTTCATCCAGCTCTTGAAATCTATTTCTTCGTGCGTATTTAATCCTGCCCAAATTTGGGTTAAAGTTCCTAATTTGGAAGTGTATTGTTGACACACGACTGACTGACGGACTGACGCAGTAATAAGGTCGGGCTTCGCACTTTGAGTGCGATGCCGACCTTAAAACCTGAAGCAGCGAACACGACAGTCCCAGAAAACGACAGCAAAACACCGCCACGCCATGCCAAACTTCGTCTGTTGTACGCCTCAGCTCCGGCTCTGATTGGATTACTTGCGCGGGCAAAATGTTCCGACGGGATTATCTTCACTTCGATTAGTGTTCCAATTTATCCATTGTTACGTTATCTTGCATTTGGAAACTCACACGATGACATAGTGGATATTGCAACTGCGTTGCAGTATCCACAAAAACATTTACAAGTGTATTTTACAAGTCGGACCAATTTCCCCACACATTAAAACACACTTTAATTCAATAACATGGCCAAATACTGCTGCGGTTTTACACTGGGGAACTGTGTCTGTAATATTGTGCAGACTTTGCTAGATTAGAGTCCGTTTAGTAGTGTAGTGAGAACCACTAAATTTTCAAGGTTTTCATATGGTATGCAAAATATTTTAATTTTCATTGTCCGCCATTTTGAAAATAACTTGGTCGTATGATATATAACAGGCGATACTATTCATAAATTGTTAACACTGATTGCAGGGAGGAGACATGAAAACGCACCTAAGACCTTTTACTACATAATCGAACCCGAATATCTTTGAAAACGATAAAAACGCTGTTTTGTTGCTATAATATCAAGGAGGGGTCTGGACATTAATACACCCTAGAGACCATTCTGCAAGCGCTGCCGTTATAACGAGTGCGGTGAGCCCCTTTTTTATTTCATATGTTTTAAGGAAATAAGACTCTTCACTACATATCCGAATTTTAATAGATTTTCATCTTTCAATTTTGAAATATTCCCGTTGAATCAATCATATTATTCAGCGGGAGCTGCATTTGTTCGACTTATGCTAAGATCGACGTTTGACCCAGGGTCGACCTTATGCCGTTCTAATCGACTCCTAGTCCATTCAGTTAGATCAACTGAGTCGATCAAAACTCAATCAGTCGACCTTTACGGGCAATATTTTCTTGCAACTTGTTGCGCAACAAAGTTGCGTGGCAAGTTGCGGCCTGTTGTTGCACGTATACTACCTGCGCACGCAACTTGTTCTGCAACAAAATTTTGTGTTGCGAGTTGCGCCAACATGTTGCAAAAAGTAGAAGACGAGTCTACTTTTTGCAGCATGAGTTGCCGCAAAACGAAATTTTGTTGCGTGCGTAGGTAGTCATACGTACAACACAGGCCGCAACTTGCACGACAAGTTGCAAGAAAATGTTGCCCGTATTACTTCACCTTTATCATGCGCTTAATTGTTGAATTTAGTTCGACGCATGCTAAGATCGACGTTTAACCCGGACCTTAGAATCAGTGGTCATAACAGAAAACATCCGATGCGAGAGGTGCCTAATCAGAAAAGGGCACACGGTCAACTAAGCGAGGAGAGTTAATTTTTGTTATGAGCTAAAGGTAGGGACACACGGCACAATATTGCATTGTGTTTCCATTTAATTGCATGCACGATTTTGCGCTCAATGCTGCACTGTGTGTCCCGACCCCAACAGAAAGAGTTGGAACAACTTGATTAAAAGAGAAGCTTAATACATCCGTTATATTTTGTAGATATGTATGCTCTGGTCAATAATGCAATTTTGCACAAAGAAAATCCCAGACTGAGTAGAGAGATTTACTTTTCATATACGTCACTGATTTACATGGAAGTAAAGGTCTGGCAAAACGAGGACACATTTTTGCGGCAACATTGTGTCCTTCGATGTTGCCAGGGTGGCAAAACGTACGGCAACATTGTTGCGCACAGCGGAGACACAAGTGATGTTTCTGAGGTTTTTCAGAAACATTTCTTGTGTCCAAGACACAAATTTTGTGTCGGCAACAAATGTTTCGCGCGTGGCAAAACGGGGCAACATTTGGTAAACATGCGCGTGCTAGCAATGTTGCCGCCACAATGTGTCCTCGTTTTGCCAGGCCATTAGCTACTGAGTATGATTGTGAAAGTGTCAATGCTTGTAGGATACATCTCTGATAAAGTACTTTTCTAAATTTAGAGCCATTGACAGAATACAGGCATGGGACAAGGTGGATATATCGCTCTTACCAACGGAACAAAGTACGACTGGAAGAGAACCTACCAGCATAAGTATCAAATGAATTCGTGGAACTTTCCAGACATTGTCCCTGCTGGAAAAAACAGCTGTGTTTATGTAGAGTGGAATGAAAGTATTTTTCATTCTAAGAGTGATGATGCTGGTGAGGCATCCTATACACTGGGTGATACAGGTCTGTCGTTTCAAGTACAGGCCAGGGCTCAGACCGGTTTTAGTCTTAGGGTCGAGTTTACCGGCAATCTTGAAACACCCGGCAACCCTGTAGGTTCAATACTAAATTTGGGATGGGTGCATGATGGGTATGTTGCATTTATTCTCGCAGGGGAGAAAGGCAAATTTACGTCAACCAATCTACCAAGTAAATCTTGGATGCACGACAATCTAAATGTTCTGGGTGAAAAAAGTTTAATGCATTTGTGTATGCCTGGTTCTCATGACAGTGGGATGAATACCTTTGGGGCCCACACACTATTTGGTCGTCAGCGCAATACTCAAACTCAAACCAGGACCATATTAGGTCAGTTGCAGCTGGGTGCACGTTATATTGATATTCGCCCAGTTATCAGTGGTGGGAAATATTTTACTGGCCATTATAGCTACATTCGTCACATGAATTCCTGGCAAGGTGCCAACGGTCAATCTATCCCGTCCATCATCCAGGAAATCAATGACTTCAATGCCACTAATAAAGAATTGGTCATACTTGATTTCTCTCACGATCACAACACAGATGTAGGCAATTCTCATTACAGACCATTTAACCAAGCTGAATGGGACTCTTTGCTGGAAATGCTGAAGGGCCTTAATAATTTGTTTGTAACCCAAAATCCTTCAACTATCGATTTGACCAAGCAAAAACTCTCAACTTTTATTGGAAATAATAAAGCTGCTGTGTTGATTGTAATACGGCCCTCGAATAGTACCACCCAATTGGGTCCTTATGCAAGCCAAGGATTTTACCTGAGTCGTAATCTACCTGTTTACAATAAGTTTACTGGTACTAATGAGAAACACAGAATGGTCGAGGATCAACTAAACAAACTGCAGGATCAAAGACCGAATCCTGACGCTTGCTATTTTTTGCTTTCATGGACACTCACCCAGAGTGCTCTGCAAGCTACCTTTTGTACCACTAGTATTTTGAAGCTCGCAAACAAAGCAAACCCTCAGATGTATGCTACTCTTTTCAGTCGTTGCAGCTCCCAATGCTATCCAAACATTCTATACGTAGACAATCTCTGTAACTCCAATATCACTGCATTGGCAATGGCAATAAGTGTTTGCTTTTAAATCTCAATTCCGCTGGAAGGTTCAGAAAACAATTAATGATCACGACAGTGCCCCATTTTAAAATTGAATTTTGCATATTTTTGTCTCTTGTTGAGCAATATAGGCTGCTTATCATTTATTTTATACGGCTAGTGACAGATGAATTTCGCTGGAAGCATTATAGCCATTTGATATTAAAATGACTTGATGTGTTGCAGTAGTTAGTGTCTGCATGAGAAAACTGTGCTATATATAATCTCAGTTCAAAAGTGGCATTAGGATTAGTACGTAGTTAGTTATACGTTGTATTTAGGCTTGTACAGTTATTTGACCCGATGATCAAAGCTGGATTAAGTTAATCAAGGATGAGTCAAAATATCTCAGTTTCATTTTGGTGGGCAACAAACTGCAGGTTTTTTGATCAAAGGCCAAGTGAAAAGCTTGTTTTAGCACAAAACAATTATCAAGCGTGTTGTGAAGGAAGTCTTTCTATTTCAAGTCTAAAGACCACAAAAAAGTTTCTAAGACTTAATCCAGATTAGCGCAATCATGCTTTGAGCAGCCGGACCCTAACGTTTAGACACTTCACCTCCAAAAGTGGCACTTTTAGTAAATAGGCTCCATGTGTCTAATTAGCAGGTGCAATTCTTGCTGTGCTCTTAAGATTTTAACAGTGGTACTATTCAATCAGCAGAGATTCCGTTAAACTAGTCCATCACCTAGAACTGGTACAACATATATGTGAAGCAATGAAAATAAAAATGTTCTGCTGCAGCGGAACTGGACACAAGGGCCCGGTTTTTCGAAGGTCGATTAAGCTAATCCAAGATTAACGAAATTATTTCTCTCGACCTCTCTGTCATAAAACCGCTTGGTTTTGTTCGAAGATGGATTAAAAAGCTTGTTCCAGCTTAACATTATCAAGAAAGTCGTTGTGGACGAAACTTTCACGATTTCAGGCTAAAAAAATGACAAGAAAGTTTAGACCTAATCCAGGAATAGCCTAATCGTGCTTTGAAAAACCGGGCCAAGATAATCTATTTCATCGAGTTTTCGATCGCTTCGGTGCATTTCTTTGCTTGAATGAGTAGAATATCCCGTGTGGACTTCCTTTGGACATGAGAGCTGTTAGAAAAAAAGGTAGTACTTTACATTTTACCAGTACGGAATACCGGCAGCCTCAATTGCTTCCGGTACAGTACGATTTTTAGTAATGAAATACCTGCTTATGTCGGTCTAGCGGAATCTCTGATCAGTGGCCTGAATATCTCCAGACACATTTAATACGTGCTTTCAAAAGTGGCACTCTTGGCGGTATTCATTATGCGTATTTTGTAGTCTGATTTTAGTGTAGTTTTCCTGTTATTTCTCCTCGAAAAGTTGACTTTTCGATGTAATATTAAAGGCCTTTAATCTGACTTGTTTTTAGGCGTAAATTCTTTTACTGGAAGAGAAGCTTTTTTGTTACTTTGCTGCTAATATTTGACGAGCTTCTTCCCGCAGTTTTTCCTTCTTTCTTTTTCTAGTCAGCTGTTTGAACTCCCTCCCCCCTTCTTTCTTTCCTTCTTTGGGGTGCGGTTATACACTGCAGTAATACGGGCAACAAAATTGTGCAACTAATCGGACAACATTGTTGCGTTGCAAGTTGAAGAGCGATGTTGCGCGTATTATTAACATTCGCACAACTGGTCGCGCGACAAATTTTTGATGTTGCAAGATGCAACATTTTGTTACAGAGGTCCACTGTCGTTGCAACTTGTCACGCAGCAAAATTCGTCGGCCGCCATCTTGTATGTCAAACTGACAAATCACGCGGCTGATATTCGTGTCTAATTCTAACAGGGTCATGCTTTAAGTTTTTACTAGTTCATACTTAAACTTCGATTTAAGTAAATAACTGTTGACGTGCCTTAGGTCGATAACGAAGCGCAACTTCTTTTTTTACGGCAATAGTTCGGGGATTAACACAGATAGATAGATAGATAGATAGATAGATAAATAAACCTTTATTTTACGTGATCAAAGATAGTGTGCCCAGAATACGGGAAACACAAGCTAATTTACAGGTAATGCCACAAACTGAATTAATATATAAGAATAGAAGTAATTAAGACACTATAAATAGATATATACAGAGTAAAATTGACTAAAAGCAATAGAAAATATAATTATTTTAATTATAATAATTCAATAATTCCCCCCCCCCCCCCCCCCCCCCCCCCCCCCCTAAATCCGCCACTGGTAGACCTCTACAATCGTACACGGGCTTTGTTTTTCGTCTTTTGTTGCTGTTTATATCAATCAATTCAGAACTTTTGTTTAGTTTCATTACCAGTAATTATTATAAAGAAAATTGAGAAACAAGCAGCAATGTGGAATGACGTGCTGCGTGCGAACAACACTCTGACACTCATCCGGCCCGGAATCCGGCCCAGCCGTACTTGTGTAATTGTGTTGCAAAATTAATCCGTCTGAAAAGAGCCCTAGGGCCAATGAGAGAAAATGGGTTTGTTGAGAACGAGACATTCTCTCCTTGTTCACAAGGATATACCTTTGGATTACAGTGCAATTGTTGACGACTATGCCACGTGTAACCAGAGAAGGATGACATTCATCAATTCCATGATGTGACTCTTACTTATATCATCTGCATGGGATTGATGATTGCAATAGGATGACCCTAGTTTGTTGGCTCCTATACTATTAGCGCGCTGCAACAGATTTATCTGTCGTTTGGCCAATTGGGGGTGTGCGTTAGGCAGCAAAGTGTTTTATTACGCGTTCGATGCGGCGCCGAACTTACCGGCAGTACCTGAAAGATATATTTCCTTCCAAAAGCTTAATAAGCTTCCAAAAGCTTAATGATCTAAAAATGCAGGAAATGCGCTGTTTTAGCTAAATCCGCCACTGAGTTACTAGAGCTGAAATCGTCGCTGTTAAAAGAAAATAAGCAATGTAAATTAGACTCAGCTTCAGCTTGGGGGTCGTCCTTTATCAGTGGGTCTGCATCCTCTAGTCAGTCGCGGCGGGCATTGCTCTTAGGTTCTTCGGAACCGGTCTTCCTGCAGGAAAAACTCAAGTGCCCGAATTCGCCGCACTAAAATAAATGAAAGACAACGGTGGAAATTAGTACAAAACAAAGTAAACGAATGTGGTGTAGTGGACTGACGTTAACAAAACCGAAGGAAGAGAACTAATTGAGAAGCACTATATATATAGTGCATGCAAATGAATTGCACAACTGAACGCATGGCGTAATGTTAAAATGCACAAGAATTCCAAGGCAGAACGTGCAGAAAACAAATATCTGCTAAACTGCGTAACGCAGATATTTTGATATTCTGCACTAACATGAAGAATGAGAACGCAAGAAATATATAACCACGGGTCATGGAGAATATTGGTCTATGGTTGTCAGTAACGCCATAGCCGAAGTGTAAAACAAGATAGTAAAAAGTAACGGTAGATACTTATCTTAAAACAAGGGCCCGACCGACGGTTTGGCTCGCCTTCCGAGCGGGAAGCTGAAGTGCCAAAAGCAACGTATTTTGGGGAAGATGAGAAGGTACGGTTGGAGCTGAATTCATTTCTCTTCCCGGCTGAACGCTTTCGTCAGTTATCTTTAGCCTTTTTCTCTGCTCTCTTTTCGGCGCGATACATTCTTTTTTCGTCATCAGAATCTGAGGCGAGCTCGTCGGAAAGATATTCGTTGACCGTTGACCAACCAAACTCGCTTTTGTCAGCTAATTTAATGGCTTTTATCCATTTAGAGACTAATTCTGTATCTGCTTCCAGAACGGCCTTGACTTTATCGTACCATTTGGCGTTGAGCGCGTCAGAGGCCTCGTCGAATTTGCCCAGAACTTGTTGAGCATGGTCAAACTGCTGCTGGTTCCCTTTAAGCTTGCAGGTATAATTCTCTCGCCTCGCCCTCTTGACCGCTTGCTCGACGTTGGAACTGTTCTTCTCTGAAAACCGCTGAGCGAAATCGCTTAACCGAGATTCGATTACTTGGGTCAGATTATCAGTTAATGAATCAATTGAATCGGAAATTGTGGACTGAATGACGGCGGCGGTTGCAGCGCATGTCGAGATTGTCCGCAGCCATCGAGCACGTGTACTGTTGTCCCGCAAAGTAAACGAACGTGGTGTAGTGGACTGACGTTAACAAAACCGAAGGAAGAGAACTAATTTAGAAGCACTATATATATAGTGCATGCAAATGAATTGCACAACTGAACGCATGGCGTAATGCTGGAATGCACAAGAATTCCAAGGCAAAACCTGCAGAAAACAAATATCTGCTAAACTGCGTAACGCAGATATTTTGATATTCTCCTGAAGCAGCGTTTGTTGGAGTTGACAAGAGTAGAGACTGCTGTAAATCTGACTGTTAGCTGGCATCCAGAGCCGACAAGCGCACACACTTGGTCAGTCAGTAACCTTGTCAACGGATAAGTGGAACTTATATGTGACTGTTACGTAGCCAAAAAGTGACAGCATCCGTGCTAAATTAACTGAACTGGAAGAACTCTGCCGTGCACACTGGTTCACAGAACTGTTTTCGCTGTCTGAATTTTTACCAAACACTAAATTCGTTGTCGGTTTAGTTATTATTAGTGTCGCTGCAGTCCAAATTTTCTCGCAGCGCCTTGTCGTTCGTCGCTGGTTCGTAACTCTTGTGTCGCCGTTTCAAGCCCGCCGGTGTCGCCGGTTCGGAATTACAGGCTTGACAGGGCCCTTCCAATATGGCGGATAATTTGGTCAGAACTGTTGTCTTCCTTTTTATTTATTTCTTTTGTTCTGGTAAGTCTACACTTGTTACATAGAATCTTTATAATTGGCCGTTTTTATACCAACAGACGGCTAATTCGTCTCAGACGCATTAGTACTAATGCGTCTAGTATAAAAACGGAAAAGAGGACAGACGAACTTCTTATGCGTCTGCTAAGTGCGACTGAAAGACGCACTTAACAGACGTCTAATTCGGATCAGACGAATAATGCGTCTAGCATAAAAACGAGTCCAACTTAACCGCACTCCGAAAGCGTATATCAAATCGAAGTATTTCACAGTTTCAAGATGGCGGCACTTCCGGCTCGGCAAAAAAGCAGCGTGCATGGAGCGGCGAGTTCTCCGACTTGTTTTTATACCAGTCGAACTTAACAGTCAGACGACTAATGCGTCTGGAGGAATCAGTCGTCTGTAGTATAAAAACGGCCATTCATTTTCAATACTGGATTAACTATTACCTACGAGAATTTTTCTAGAAGACTGTTTTTTACGGTGCTCATTTAAGGGCCATGGGAGAATCTATTTTTTTAATCGCGACTTCGAACTTGTGATTCGCTACTTTAAACTAGCGATCGCGACTTTGAACTAACGAATCGCTATTTTGAACTAGCAATTCGCTCCACTTAATTGAACTAGCGATTCGCCACTTTGAACAAGCGATTCGCTACTTTAAACTAGAAAACAGCCAAATCGCAGATATCCCCTCGCCCTATAAATCATGGGGTTTTAGAATGCGGGATTCTTCTCTATTTTATTAATCGTTTACAAACCATGGTTGTGAGTCGCAACGTCACCAGTCGGCCGGCCGCTAAACAAATGTGGCACAGAGTCATAGTTCAGACCACAGGCCATTTCACACTGGACGCGTCGCGACACGCTGTAACTGCATGCGACAACGCGACAAAATTAGATCCCGGTCATTCCTTCAATCCGATTCACACCGGACTCGGCGCGACATAGCGAATTTTTCTAGAAGACTCTTTTAGGTGTTTGTGTCACTGACTATATTTTATGGAATTTCTTCCGGTTTTGGCAGATCTTTGATCTAATATGGTATGTGAGAGTATTGCTCGTGGTTCGAGATATACATTGTACATGTGATGACACATTGTAGTGAATGAAAAATTAGGACTGAGTTGTTGTCTGACACGACTGATTCAATACTTCTTTTATACAACTTGTTGGTCGTCGTAACTGAAGCTATAAATTTAATAGCATAAAATACTCGACCAAGACCAATGCATGCCGTAGATGTAAACAACACTACAGCCAATTGTTAATAGTTGCCTCATGCTACGAATTTTATAAGTAGCCGGGTAATCGGAGTCTCTGCGGCATCTATGTTATGGGTTGATATTTTTATCACTCTTTTCCAGTTCTTGGTGACAAAGTTGCCCAGAAGATATATGAAGAGATTCATGGAATTACACCCTCTGTTATTCTGACAAATGCAACCCACCAAATTGGATGTGGATGTGGGTAAAAAGTATTGAATGTTCACTGGGCTGGTCAGCTACATAAATTACTGGAACTCTAAGCTTCATTGTACGAGTGATGGTTCTGGTAAGGTATCCTATATATTGGGCGATACAGGTCTGTCGTTTCAAGTACAGGCCAGGGCTCAGAACGGTTTTAGTCTTAGAGGGCCCAGATTTTGGGGAGGGGGTTTGCATAACACTTAACAGTAAAAATTCAAGCCCATAACACTTAACAGTAAACCCCATTTGGGCCCTCTTGTCTTGTTTTATTTAAGATCTGGTCTTGTAACACTTAATTGAATTTTTTTACATAACACTTAACTAATTTTTGGGCTTCATAACACTTAACAGTAAACCCCATCTAGGCCCTTGTCTTAGGGTCCAGTTTACCAATCTTGAAACACTCGGCAGCCCTGTAGGTTCAACACTAAACTTGTGATGGGTGCATGATGGGTGTGTTACATTTATTCTCGCAGGGGAACAAGGCAAATTTACGTCAACCAGTCTACCAAGTAAATCTTGGATGCACGACAATCTAAATGTTCTGGGTGAAAGAAGTTTAGTGCATTTGTGTATGCCTGGTTCTCATAACAGTGGTATGAGTACCTTTGGGGCCCACACATATTTTGCTACTGAGTGCAATACTCAAACTCAAACCAGGACCATTTTAGGTCAGTTGCAGCTGGGTGCACGATATTTTGATATTCGCCCGGTTATCAGTGGTGGGAAATATTTTACTGGTCATTATATCTACATACGTCAGATTGGTTCCTGGCAAGGTGCCAACGGCCAATCTATCCCGTCCATCATCCAGGAAATCAATGATTTCACTGCCACTAATAAAGAATTGGTCATACTTGATTTCTCTCACGATCTCAACACAGATGTAGGCAATGCTTGTTACAGACCATTCACACAAGATGAATGGAACTCTTTGCTGGCAATGATGAAGGGCGTTAATAATTTGTTTGTAGCCCCAAATCCCTCAACTATCGATTTTACTAAGCAAAAACTCTCAACTTTTATTGGAAAAAATAATGCTGCTGTGTTGATTGTATTAAGGCCCTCGAACGGTATCTACTTGGGCCCCTATGCAAATCAAGGATTTTACCAGGGCCATAATTTCCCTGTTTACGATAATTATACTGGTACTAATAAGCTATACACCATGGTTGAGGATCAACTAAAAAAATTGCAGAATCAGAGACCGATTCCTGGCGCTTTCTATTTTTTGCTTTCATGGACACTCACCCAGAGTGCTCTACAAGCTACCTTTTGTACCACTAGTATTTTGGAGCTCGCAAACAAAGCAAACTCTCAGATGTATGCTACTCTTTTCAGTCGTTGCAGCTCCCAATGCCATCCGAACATTCTACTCATAGACAATTTCTGTAACTCCAATATCACTGCATTGGCAATGGCAATAAATGTTTGCCCTTAAATCTCAATTCCGCTGGAAGGTTCAGAAAACAATTAATGATCACGATAGTGCCCCATTTAAGATTGAATTTTGCATATTATTGTCTCTTGTTGAGCAATATAGGCTGCTTATCATTTATTTTATACGGCTAGTGACAGATGAATTTCGCTGGAAGCATTATAGCCATTTGATATTAAAATGACTTGATGTATTGCAGTAGTTAGTGTCTGCATGAGAAAACTTAATAAATTTCCACTGGTTTGCCGTGGTGTGGACTCTTATTTACCACGATTTACGTCATCACATGGTCAAAATGTTGTGGACTCACGAGGCGCTTCGCCGAGTGAGTCCGCAACTAATTTTGACCATGTGATGACGTAAATCGTGGTAAATAAGAGTCCACACCACGGCAAACCAGTGGAAATTTGTTTTTTACCACAACATTTAGAAATATACAGGAAACTTTCGTTGTATTTCGCTGCAAAACGTGACATGCTGGCGTCAGTTGGCGTCAGCATCGTTGTCTGGACTCTTATTTACCACGGTAAATCGACCAATCAGAGAGCGAGAAACTAGTGTGTTGTGGTAAAATGTGCTATAGTCTCAGTTCAAAAGTGGCATTAGGATTAGTACGTAGTTAGTTATACGTTGTATTTAGGCTTGTACAGTTAATCTGGCCCAATGCTCAAAGCTAGATTAAGTAGGATGAGTCAAATTTTCTCTCTCATTTTGGTAGACAACAAACTGCAGGGTTTTTGATCAAAGGCCAAGTGAAAAGCTTGTTTTAGTACAAAACATATCAAGGAAGCAAGCGTGTTGTGAACGAAGTCTTTCTATTTCAAGTCTAAAGACGACAGAAAAGCTTCTAAGACTTAATCAATATTAGCGTAATCGTGCTTTGATCAGCCGGACTCTAACGTTTAGACACTTCTTATTACCTCCAAAAGTGGCACTTTTAGCAAATAGGGTTTCATTAGTGTCTAAATAGCAGGTGCAATTCTTGCTGTGCTCTTAAGATTTTAACAGTGGTACTATTCAATCAGCAGAGATTCCGGTAGACTCGTCCATCACCTGGAACTGGTACAACATATATGTGAAGCAATAGAAAAAAAATTCTTCTGCTGCAGCGGAACTGGACACAAGATAATCTATCTCATCGAGTTTTCGACCGTTTTGGTGCATTTCTTTGCTCGAATGAGTAGAATATCCCGTGTGGGCTCCCTTTGGACAGGAGAGCTGTCAGAAAAAAAGGTTGTGACTTCATATTTTTCCAGTACGGAATACCGGCAGCCTCAGTTGCTTCCGGTACAGTACGATTTTTATTGATAAAATACCGGCATATGCCGGTCTAGCGGAATCTCTGATCAGTAGCCTGAATATCTCCAGACACATTTAATATGTGCTTTCAAAAGTGGCACTCTTTGCGGTATTCATTATGCGTATTTTGTAGTCTAATTTTATTGTAATTTTCCTGTTATTTCTCCTCGAAAAGTTGACTTTTGCGATGTAATAGTAAAGACCTTTAATCTGATTTGTTTTTTTGGCGTAAATAGTTTTTTTTGTTACCTTCCTGCTAATATTTGACGAGCTACTTCCCGCAGTTTTCTCTTTCTTTTTCTAGTCAGTTGTTTGAAGTCCCTCCCTCCCTCCCTTCTTTCTTTCTTTGAAGTTCGGTTATACGCTGCAGTAATACGGGCAACAAAATCGTGCAACTTGTCGGACAACATTTTGCGTTACAAGTTGAAGAGCGATGTTGCGCGTATCACTAACATTCGCACAACTTGTCGCGCGACAAATTTTTGATGTTGCAAGTTGCAACATTTTGTTACAGAGGTAAAACTACCTTCTTTTTTTATCACTTCAAAAAACGACCTCCTACTTTCTGCAACAAAATTTGAGTTTGTTGCGCGTATTACCACTGTCGTTGCAACTGGTCACGCCGCAAAATTCGTCGGCCGCCATCTTGTATGTCAAAGTGACCAATTACGCGGCCAAATTTCGTGTCTAATTCTAACAGGGTCATGCTTCAAGTTTTTGTTTGTCGCGCAACAAGTTGCACGATTCTATTGCCCGTATTACTGCATCTTCAACAAAAACTTCTTCGTGAAATTTCAGTTAAATAGCCAAAATTAGAAGGAAAGAGGGCAAAGAAAATGTGGAGAGCTCTTGGATTCGCCATGTGCAAAAACTGACTTGGCTACTTATGCCACAAGTTTGCATGTACTCTCCGCGCGACAGAAACGCCTCATCCGGGACGCCCCCGCGTCCCTATTTCTAAGCATTTGTTTCTGTACAATGACGCCACAAGTCACTGGTAACCCTAGTCTTGTTTAAGAGTTGTTCCCCCTGCCAATTTTTCTTTAATCTGTATCAAAGCGCCACACACTTATCTTTGCCAGAGGCTCGCTTCGTCTGTTCCGTTACCTCGCTGGCAGCGCCGTTAGGTTCACTTCAACACTCGAACGACAGTACATTGCCCCCACTTCAGATAACGTGACATTTGCGTATGCGCAATTTCTTGTCCCAACCTTCCAAATAAGGAATTGGTTGTACAGTGGAACCTAGCTATTTCGAACTCTGTTAATTCGAAGTCCCCGCTATTTCGAAGTCGAGCCAAATCCCCTTGGATTTATTTTCAGTTATTTACTATCGGCTATTTCGAAACCCCGCTACTTCGAACTTTCCACATGTCCCGTGCGACTTCGAAATAGCGGGGTTCGACTGTATTTAAAATTTGGGCATTGCGCTCTTGTTGATCGAAATTGCTTTCGTTTCATTTGTGACACAAAACTCCACGGGAGGAATAAAGATCACGCATTCTTAGGCAGCTTTGTTAAGTTCGGAAGCGGTGAAGACTAAATTAACATGGCCTCTGGTTCAATACAAAAGGTACCGTCAGTGCCCCCAGCGATTCCAAGCATACTAATTTTGTCTTATTTTGGCGCAAGTCTAAAGTAATCCTGATCAGGCAGTACCACATAAGTGGACGACCCTTCAGCGACGACGCTGCTTTGATTTCTTTTCACCACGACTTTTCTAACCTCGTCCACTCTGTTAAACACCATCTACATATTATTAAGTCATCCAATCACATTTATGATGATAGTAAAGTAAGTCTTGTTTGAAAGAAAGTTATCGTTTCTTTTTTCAGAATTTTGGCGGTTTGAAAAGGTGCAAAATGAAGTGTCGTGTTGTTAAAAGGCAAAATTTTAATGGCAAACTTTAGAATTTTGTAATTATGGAACGACAATGTCTTAATAAATTTATCCAGTTTGCTTCTGGTGGTGAAAGTAACACAGTGAATAGTTTCCTCTACCTTCCATTTCGATTTACGTTCAACTAGTTCGTGCGTTTCTTCGACGTGAATCCGAACCATGCAGCATCGAAAGACGACAAGAAGAATCGAAACCACAACACCACACAAGATGTTGAAAAGTTTACTTTTTATATTTCGCGCGGAGCAATTTGTTGCCATAGTTATTATACTGGCAACCGCGGCCAAATCGCGGGCGCGAACTTTCATGACGTCATGTACAAATTCAAGCCTGCATCCAATTTGCCGACAGGCCGTGAACCATAACATTTCCATGAGACCCCCTGCATAGAATTCTTCTTGAAGGCTAATTGTTGTCATGAGTGTCGCTGTCCAAATTTCCTCGCGGCCCCTTGTCGTTCGTCGCTAGTTCGTAGCTCTCGCGTGTCGCCGTTTCAAGGCCGTGTCGCCTGTTCGGAATTACCCCTTACAGGGCCCTTCCAATATGGCAGAGAATTTGGTCAGAACTGTTGTCTTCCTTTTTCTTTATTTCTCTTGTTCTGGTAAGTCTACACTTGTTACATAGAATCTTTATCATTTTATTTTCAGTATTGGATTAACTAATGCGTACGAAAATTTTTCTAGAAGGCTGTTTTTAAGTGTTTGTGTCGCTCTAAATTTTAGTCAAGGAATTTCTTCCGGTTTTGGCAGATCTCTGATCTAGGGCCTCTTCATATGAGCCCGGTTGCTCTGACCACATGATCCCGGTCGTGTGTTCGTATGGGAAATTTCAGTCCGGGTAAACGAGATAAAGTGTCCATGATGGAAAAGTTTTTGCCAATTCTTCCATCAATGCCAAATTAAGAAGCAAGTACATTTCAGACTCGCATACTAGTTGAAACATTTTTATCCCGGTTAACCGGGCTGGAGTGTTCATATGAGAAACAGGCCAGCCCGGTTAACCGAGATCCCGGTCGCAAAGACCGAGATCTCGGTTAACCGGGCTGGCCCGCTCTCTCATATGAACACATTGGAATTTTTACAAAGGAAATAGTGGGAGGGCGAGATCTCGGTAACAGGGCTCGTATGAAGAGGCCCCTAGAATGGTAATGCTACACATTGTAGTAAACTAAAAGTTAGGAGCTGTTGTCTGACATAATTTAAGAGCGGGTTGCTGTAAATATCGACTATAGGTATGCAAGATAGAAAAATCCGATTTTCTCAAACTTTGCCATATTAAAGGCCTTCAGTAACTTTTACCAAAAATATAGGTCCGAGGTTGTTTTGATTCTTTATCTATTTTTGGTGAATTTTTTTGTGTTCGCGCGTGGAATTTGGCAAGTTCAACACTAAAATACCAAGTTTTTCGGAGGCTCCCTCACAATGGTAAAGACCGTTTTACAGAAAATTGTTTTTTATTTTTGGTATTTTTTATTTTGGTATTTTAGTGTTGAACTTGCCAAATTCCACGCGCGAACACAAAAAAAATTCACCAAAAATAGATAAAGAATCAAAACAACCTCGGACCTATATTTTTGGTAAAAGTTACTGAAGGCCTTTAATATGGCAAAGTTTGAGAAAATCGGATTTTTCTATCTTGCATACCTATAGTCGATATTTACAGCAACCCGCTCTTAAACCTTTTTTTATATGACTTTTTGGTCGTCGTATAAACTGAAGCTATAAAATTAAACGCAGTGGCTATTCGTACGGTACCCGTACGGTGCCAATCCAAAATAACATATGTTTGTTTAGATGCAATAAGTGATTCTAATGAGCGCCGTTTATTTGAGTAAGACGAATTTGCTCAGTCTCTGCATACTATGCAAACGGCTCACTTCGCGACACTTAGAATTTTTACCAAGCTCACAGTCAGATCGGACCCCACACTGCGACTGTATTTGCTATTCGTTCCATTTTGCCCTGTACTGCGGGAGGACAAAACATCCCAAAGTATCCTTCTGTAAAGCTATCAGCCACCAAGGAGAAAATATTTATCCTGATGTTTCAGACAACTGACAGGGCGAAGTTGTGACATTTATGTTGACTCCCGTATTTGTGACATTACTGCTTCATGCTATTCGCACGGCACCGAATGTTTGTTTTGAACAGGATTCTGGGTGCGTACATTTCCGCACAAAATATTATGATAAAGATAATAGAATAAACCAGCTATGCTGAAACGGGACAGAATATTTGAATAAATTACTTCAACTGCACATACTCTGGAGCCTGAATAGCAAATATGCGAACTTTTATAATTCGTACGGAGTCGGTGGATTCAGTAGAATTTCCATGTAAAGACTTGAGCCATGTCAATAATACTCTCTCTCTGTTTAAAAGTTGTTAGAAATTATTTTCAACCTATTTTTCGTCTCGTAGTCCATCCTTTTAAGGACAGTTGTGTGACATTAGCTGAGTAAAAATTTTAAGTGTCGCGAGGTGAGCCGTTCGCATAGTATGCAGAGACTGCGCAAATTCGTCTGACTCAAACAAACGGCTCTCACTAGAATCGCTTAATACATCTAAACAAATATATATTATTTTAGATCGGCAAGAATAAGTAAGAAATTCGACGAAAATAAAAAATGGACTCGCGTATGAATAGCAAATACAAGTCGCCGTGGCTGGCCAGTTACATAAATTACTGAAACTCTGAACTTTATTGTACGAGTGATGATGCTGGTGAGGCATCCTATACACTGGGTGATACAGGTCTGTCGTTTCAAGTACAGGCCAGGGCTCAGAACGATTTTAGTCATAGGGTCCAGTTTACCAATCTTACAACCGGAAACCCTGTAGGTTCAATACTAAAGTTGGGATGGGTGTATGATGGGTGTGTTGCATTTATTCTCGCAGGGGAACAAGGCAAATTTACGTCAACCAATCTACCAAGTAAATCTTGGATGCACGACAATCTAAATGTTCTGGGTGAAAGAAGTTTAGTGCATTTGTGTATGCCTGGTTCTCATAACAGTGGGATGAATACCTTTGGGGCCCACACATATTTTGCTACTGAGTGCAATACTCAAACTCAAACCAGGACCATTTTAGGTCAGTTGCAGCTGGGTGCACGTTATATTGATATTCGCCCGGTTATCAGTGGTGGGAAATATTTTACTGGTCATTATATCTACATACGTCAGATTAATTCCTGGCAAGGTGCGAACGGCCAATCTATCCC
This sequence comes from Plumapathes pennacea, assembly GCA_964036295.1. NCBI lineage: Eukaryota > Metazoa > Cnidaria > Anthozoa > Antipatharia > Myriopathidae > Plumapathes > Plumapathes pennacea. The sequence continues at coordinate 7,815,833 of OZ038466.1, read as the reverse complement.
GTCCATCATCAAGGAAATCAATGATTTCACTGCCACTAATAAAGAATTGGTCATACTTGATTTCTCTCAGGATCTCAACACAGATGTGGGCAATGTTTCTTACAGACCATTCACACAAGATGAATGGAACTCTTTGCTGGCAATGTTGAAGGGCGTTAATAATTTGTTTTTAGCCCCAAATCCTTCAACCGTCGATTTGACCAAGCAAAAACTCTCAACTTTTATCGGAAAAAATAATGCCGCTGTGTTGATTGTAATACGGCCCTCGAACGGTATCAACTTGGGTCCCTATGCAAATCAAGGATTTTACCTGGACCATAATCTCCCTGTTTACAATGAGTATTCTGGTACTCAAGATCTAGACACTATGGTTGGGGATCAACTTCAGAAACTGCAGAAACAAAGACCGAATCGTGACGCTACCTATTTTTTGCTTTCATGGACACTCACCCAGAGTGCTCTACAAGCTACCTTTTGTACCACTAGTATTTTGGAGCTCGCAAACAAAGCAAACTCTCAGATGTATGCTACTCTTTTCAGTCGTTGCAGCTCCCAATGCCATCCGAACATTCTATTCATAGACAATTTCTGTAACTCCAATATCACTGCATTGGCAATGGCAATAAATGTTTGCCCTTAAATCTCAATTCCGCTGGAAGGTTTAAAGGCGACAAAAAAGTTTCTAAGACTTAATCCAGAATAGCGTAATTGTGCTTTGAGCAGCCAAACCCTGAAATTTAGACACTTTTTCTTTACCTCCAAAAGTGGCACTTTTTAGTAAATAGGGTTTCATTAGTGTCTAATTAGCAGGTGCAATTCTTGCTGTGCTCTTAAGATTTTAACAGTGGTACTATTTAATCAGCAGGGATTCCGCTAGACTTGTCCATCAGCCGGGGCAGAATACCGGTAAGAAATACTTTTTCCGGTACGGAGCTACCTGGAACCGGTACAACATATAAGTGAAGCAAAATAATCGTTTCTTCTGCTGCAGCGGAACTGACACAAGATAATCTATCTCATCGAGTTTTCGACCGTTTTGGTGCATTTCTTTGCTCGAATGAGTAGAATATCCAGTGTGGGCTCCCTTTGGACAGGAGAGCCGTCAGAAAAAAAAAAGGTTGTACTTCATATTTTTCCAGTACGGAATACCGGCAGCCTCAGTTGCTTCCGGTACAGTAAGATTTTTATTGGTAAAATCTAGCGGAATCTCTAATCAGTGGCCTGAATATATCCAAACACATTTAATAATAGTCCTTTCAAAAGTGGGACTCTTGGCAGTATTCATTATGCGTATTTTGTAGTCTGATTTTATTGAATTTTCCTGTTATTTCTCCTCAAAAGGTTGACTTTTGCGAAGTAATATTAAAGGCCTTTAATCTGATTTGTTTTTTTTAGGCGTAAATTCTTTTACTAGAAGAGAAGTTTTTTGTTACTTTGCTGCTAATATTTGACGAGCTTCCTCCCGCAGTTGCATTACTGTGGCTGATGCATTCATGAAATCATGATGAAATCACATTTCTGGACACCACCGACAGACTGAACACGACATTAACTAGGACTCTGCTGAATGCATTAGCCACAGTACTAACTACTACCAACGATTTAGACTGGAAAGCTGGTACACAAACGTAGAACGGAAACCACTCAACAGATGCCAACAATTACCTGCATCTTACAAATTACTGACAGATGACATCAAACGCAACCGAACAAACAATAGACAAATTAACAGAACAACAAAACATTCACTGACCAATAACTAAACACAACCAAGCCGACTCGACCAACCATAAGCCCACAAAAACGGACCAATCACTTCAACAACCAGAGACATGAATACCGCCATCTGACGAATACTTTCACTTGACTCTGAAGATGACTTCCGCTCAGGGAGTCGCGAAACATCAGTCACCAACAACAGTCTTTCTGGAGACTACTCTAACCCGGACTATCACAACCAACCTACTGTTCACACTCCTGGGTTCAAACCATTTGCCACGGTGAAGACTAAAGGCCTGGCAAAACGAGGACACATTATCGCGGCAACATTGTTAGAGTTTCCCAAATGTTGCCCCGTTTTCCCAGGGATAATTCCGCAACAGACGAACGCATTTTGCAGCCGCAAACAATCAGCGATAAAAAACACGAGCATGAATGTGCAGGATCAGTATATTTAAACTACTATAGATTTGGGGGAGAGATTTAAGTCTAGAATTTTCTGCCCAACAAACAGAAAGGGGATGTCACTCGATATTCTCAAAGTAAAAGTTTTTTGAAATGTTAAACAAACATTTGTTGCAGACACAAATTTGTGTCCTGGACACAAAAAATGTTTCTGAAAAACTTCAGAAACATTTGTTGTGTCCGCGTGGAGGGTAACAATGCTGCTGCACGTTTTGCCACCCTGGAAACATCAAAGGACAATGTTGCTGCCACAATGTGACCTCGTTTTGCCAGGCCATAAATTAACATGGCCTCTGGCTCAATACAAAAGGTACCGTCGGTGCCCCCAGCGATTCCAAGCATATTATATTTCTCTTATTTTGGCAAAAATCTAAAGTAATCCGGATCAGACAGTACAACATATGTGGGCGACCTTTCAGCGGCGACTCTGCTTTGATTTCTTTTCACCACGATCGACTTTTCTGACCTCGTCCCCGGGACCACCCACGTTAGACTCACGCGCATGGCCCTAAAACATAGGCCTGGGAACGAGGTTGGAAAATCACTGACAGATCCAATATGGCGGAGAATTTGGTCAGAACTGTTGTCTTCCTTTTTCTTTATTTCTCTTGTTCTGGTAAGTCTACACTTGTTTCATAGAATCCTTATAATTTTATCTTCAGTACTGGGTTAACTCATGCCTACGAAAATTTGTCTAGAAGACTGTTTTTAAGTGTTTGTGTCGCTCTAAATTTCAAGGCATTTCTTCCGGTTTTGGCAGATCTCTGATCTAAAATGGTACTGTGAGAATTGCTCGTGGTTCGAGATATACATTGTACATGTGATGACACATTGTAGTAAATGAAAAATTAGGAGTTTTTGTCTGACATGATTCAATACTTCTTTTACAGTTTTTACAGTATATATAGTTACCTTCTTGGTCGTCGTAAAACTGCTATAAATTAAAAGCATAGAACTCGACCAGGACCAATGCATGCCATACATGCAAATAATAATACGGCCAATTGTTTATCGTTGCCTCATGTTACGAATTTTATAAGTAGCTGGATATTCGGAGCCTTTGCAGCGTCTATGTTATGGGTTAATATTTTTACCACTTTATTCCAGTTCTTGGTGACAAAGTTGCCCAGAAGATATATGAAGAGATTCACGGAATTGCACCCTGTGTTATTCTGACAAATGCAACCCACCAAATTGGGTGTAGATGTGAGTAAAAAGCGGTGAATTTACTATACTTCACTATAAAATAAGAAATGATATGTATTTAATATGTAGTTTACAATATGCTTAGTTCAACCTACTCTTTATAGGAATGTTAGTTCTGTTGTTGTTGCTGTTAGGTTTATATTTAATTTAATTTAATTTAATTTAATTTAATTTAATTTGCTATTTGTAATTGTAACATTGTATTTGCTGAGTGCATCACCTCTGCGATGAAACACTTAATTCATCTGTTGACCCCAAGCCATTTAAGCCACTGGCTTTGGCCTTACTTCTTCATGTAAATCTTTGTGTGTCATCCAATGAATAAATGAATGAATGAATTTTCACTTGACTTGCATAAATTACTGAAACTCTGAAACAACACTTCCTTCTTACAGGGTTCTTAGTAAAACATTAGAGCTCTACATGATGTGATTGCTGTAGTATGACTGTTTTATCAAATTAGATACTCGGGCTGTAAACTCGAGTAATAATCATATGGTAAAACAAAACAATTCTTGTACACAACTTATTTGTAATTGAATATTTTTCACCACTTCCTTGAAGATCTTGATGCCAGGCATCTTTCACACTGTAACACAAAAAGATAATTTACAAATCTCTGCAAGAACAGAAGGACAAATATTCCTAATATCAAAGTCTTATTTTGCAATGATAATGCATGCATTGTTGCACATTTTGAGCTATAAGAAGGCAACCAAGGATACATGATCATCTTACAAAGTCAAACTAGAAAATCTAAACAGAGTGAAATAGTGCTTTTAGTACAGACTTTTTGTGTGCATTACTCAAATTTACAGATGAAATACCTCTTAATATCATTGTCAAGTTGTTTTCTAATTTGTACATGTAGGCTCTGAGGTAGATACTAACTGTAATCCTCTGTATGCAATACCAATGTTAATCTGCTGAGAATTCAAGTACCATAGCAATAATAATGGGTTGCCAAACTCAAGACTAAATTTATTGGCTTGGCCAGAGGGCCCTCAGACCAGTACTTTTAGCTCCAAGAGTTAATTTAAATTGTAGCTATGCCTGTATTTCAGTGAGTGATCATTGGTCAGTTGTTTTTAAATCTTTTTACAGCGAACAGATACGGTCATGTGGGTGTGGTGCATTTTGTCAGAGATAGAGATGATGTGGACTGGCTTCTTTCCAAAGGAAAACATGCCCCTTACATTCCAGTATTTACATCAGATTCATTTAAAATGTGAGTAATTTTTTCTTGTCAAACTATAAAATAATATTGAATGTGTGAAAAGAAGACCATCTTACAGTACTGTATGTGAGTTTTACTTCACTGTTTTATATTTATTCAGATTTTTTCATGTGTGATCCCATGTCATGATGTCAGAAAGGAAATTAAGTCAATTTAGGGGTGGGGAAAGGGGGTAATATTTGACTTAAGGTGCTTATTGGAGATGGGGCACTTATTGAAAGCAGCTGGGTGCTTATCAGAATTGTATCATGATTGAGGTTGGTAACTACTGGGAGTGTAAGAGAAAAATCCACAGGGCAAAATGCTGTAAGTTGCTTTACATTGAATCAGTCTGTATCATTATTTATTGTAAAATCGTTGGCTTGTGGGATGTGGCTTAATTTACATAATCAGAATACTGCACAATGTGCTGGTAAGCTGAAGCCACAGAATAGGGCACAAAGGCCATGGTGGTAGCGGGCATTACCCCTTCTTCAGCTTACCAGCACATTGTGCAGTATTCTCATTATTTATTGGCCTTGTTTTGTTCCAGAGAGTGGTTAAAAGTTCTAATAAAAGAGAAGAAAATCAATGGAGCTCTTGTAGTGCATGTCGGTGAATATGGTCAGGCTCCAAAAAGAGGTAAATCAGACAGAGGGGTCTTTGTGTCAGTTAACCTCATCATTAATACTTTGATTTTGGGTCATATAGAAAAGGTTGGGACTATTTTTTGTAACTTTTTTGTGTATTGTTTTTTTTGCCATGCAGGATATTTCTCGCCAGAACAGACCTGCCCAAATGATGGATTTGGTGGGTAATTTTAATGTTAGGGTTAATTTTATATGTGTAATGTAATGTAATGTAATCTAATGTTCATGGTGATGCATAATAGGCACATCTGTTACCCCAAGATCGAGAAGAGGCAATATTCCTTTTAATTCATACTGCACTGTAAGACAACAATTAACAATAGGTACTGTACATTGTATGCAGTTCAGCACTATGGAGAAAATGGAAGTGATAAATTCTCATGTGGGTCCAAGTCAGTCAGACTGTCAATCCTCCCAACATCATACTCAACATGCATTTTGTTAAGTGGAAAGGTTTGGAAAATTAGCCCTGTATACTTGGAGATTAGAGGTTCATACTGTAGCAAAAATCCTGTAACTGATCTAACTCCCTTCAGTAAGATTGCATAGTACAGCATCATAATATTGCAAAGCTGCTGTTGTTTTGTGCATTTCCTGGAAAAACATGACTTTGTGATCATTTCAAATGCTACATACTGTAGTTTGCTTGTCATCAGGGGACTTGGATAACACATAACGTTTTTCACTTTTTAATTGTACAGTATATAAAAATATACAGTTCTACTGCACCCTTAAACCCTTTCACTCCCAAGAGTGGTCAACTTCAATTTTCTCCTTCAGTTTCTCACCACAAATATATCATACAGTAAGGAGAACTTTATTTTTGATACCTTGCTCAATTTACAGCAGATTGAACTATCAATTCTCACTACATCACTCATACATTTCCCCTTAAAAGGTTAAGAGAATCTGCATTTTGATCATTTGGAATGAAATGGTTAAAGTGTCAGTAAGTAGATGCACTGTATGTACCAGGTGTAAGTTTAGCATTGTACAGTTTTGTAAAAACAGTGTTATCCTGGTTCAAATTCCACTGCATATAACTTTACCAGATAGTACCTGTATTCTTCTTGTTGTCATGTTTGGTCTTATTTTGCAGGTTTCTATGACCACAGTAGTTCTGAATATAGGCATTGTGAACAGCTAAAGTGGAATAAAAAAGTAAGCTGTAAATTTAATAAAAAGTGTACTTTCATGTTGTTTCTGTACAGTTGTACAGTATTCCGGAGAGCTGTGTATTAGTTACAAACTGTTTTAAGAAAAAAAATCTCCCTCCCTCCCTCATGGATCTCACTATTTAGATTGATGTTTGTTTTATACAACAACTGCAGTGCGTTAATGTATACTTTGTCTTTAGGGAACTGGAATGTCATTCCTGTACTTTGATATTCCAATATTTGCCATGTACAATTTGACAGAAGTCAATCATCTTCTTCATAAGGTGAGAGCAGTGTTTGTCACATGACATACATGTATGCAGTGCTTGACATTAACGGTTGCTCACTATGCCTGGGGCAACCAAAAATTTTGGTTGGGCAGGTAAATTCAGGGCCGGGCAACAAGAAATTATGAAACTTTCTATTGCTTGAAGTCGTGCTACAGTCCAGAGGGCAACCAACCTAAAACCTTAATGTTGTACTACTGTCAGTCATGGTGTTGTCACAGTATGATGGATTCTGGACTGTACTAGATTCTTTATATTGGCCTAATGTTTGTTTAATGTTTCAGTGCTATGATATTTACAATAATCCCAAAAATGGTACTCCGGAATATCCCCTGTGTGCTGTTGAACTTAAAGACTTCATGTTTGCTGCCAAAGATACCCCAACATGTATTAGAAAGTCCAACATGCCAAACCCCACTCAAGGTGAGGATATACTGTTTAAATATGGACATCTTTTGTTAATAATTTAACAGAGTGTGTTTTAAATATCTAGCCCTGTATAAGGCCTCTGTGAATGAGGCTAATGGAAAGAAATCCTGGGTTGAATTGGTCATGCTATGATATCAGTTGAACAATAATATGATTTTTTACCAATAAATTTTTTGTTTGTTTTTATGTAAAATAGTAAAATAGTTAAAAAAAAAAAAAAAAAAAAGCATTAGTAAATTCTTTATTAAGTTGTCCCTGGTGTCTGGACAGTACATACATACATACTATAAAATATCCTGACAAAAAGAAATTTAATCTTGACTATAAAATTAAATCCTGACTGGCTTTTCTTTGATTCTTTCTCTTATGTGACAGGTGAATTTTGTCAAGCCCTTGGAGACCGAAATGTTTGGGGTACACTCTATCCTATAACTAAACATCTCAAGAAAAAGGAAGTTGTTGTGTTGGCAGCAAAGGTATTATTTTTATATGGCAATGTGTAACTCTCCATGTATGAACTTGTACACAAGAGTCAATTTTAACTGTATGTAGTACAGTACTATTTAGTGTATCACAAAGTATAATGTAAAATAATGTTGTATTATACACCACAGTGATGTACTTTGATTACACAAACAAAACAAAAACAAACAAACAAACAAAAAAAACAAAAAAAAACAAAACAAAACAAAACAAAACAAAAAACAGTAGATTTAACTTACCAAGCAATAGTCATCATACTTGGTGCTGTACTCACCATACTGTAATTAGTATACTTAGATGTTGAAGCAGATTTCTTTTGATCTGTTAAAACAGATGGACACCAGTGGATTCTTCCATGACTTGGTCAAAGGTATAGACAATGACGCATCTGGATTGATTGTAGCACTAGCTGTTGCCAAAGCACTGGGTGCTATGAAGCGGAATGTAAGTTTGATTTAAAGTATTTCTGACAATTCCCGGGGTTCCAGGTAACTGCAGAATGTACAGTGCTGTAGATACCTGTTTGTGTCATAGCAGTCAATGCCAGTGAGTGCCGAAACATGGAAAAGATAATCCATTCATCTACTGTATTAACAAGAACACTTTTGACATTCAACAGTTCTGCCTTCTTGATACCTGTACCTGTAGATAAAAGATCTTGCTGGACAGGTCTTACTGAATAGGTGTTTTTCATTGTTGCATTTATTTATTTTTTTGCACAGGGCACTGTTTCTGCACCAGTGAACCCAATAATGTTTGCCTTCTTCCAGGGGGTAAGTTAATAAAAATAGTTTGAAATGTATCGGCTATCTTAAGAACTGTTGAATCAGCATAAATTTTGAAGCATGTTTCAGGGATCCTTCAGCAGCAGACAGGCTTTTCAGATAGTGCCACATATGTTTTTGAAACAGCTCTGTGTATACGTATGCAGTGTGCTAACTCAGGCACTTTCTAAGTGTACACATGCATTTCCTCAATAAAGATGTGTCTCTAAGTGTGTCTCCCCTCCAATTCAGGGACTCACTTTATTGTGTGAACAGGCCTTAATTTATAGATTATTCTCTTCCACAGGAAAGTTGGGATTATATTGGCTCATCAAAGATGGTATACGACATGGAAAAAACAAAATTTCCTTCAGATTCCAAGTCTTGGAAGGTACAGATATTGAAGTTTGGGTTATTACTCACATTACTGTCAGTAGTATACGTAGCTTAAAATAGCATATTATTATATTACAGTAGGTGTCTAAATTATACAAGTCAGTAATTCCTAAAAATTATTCCAAAGCCAGATTCAACTTTTTAAACAAGAAAATGTATATCAAAGTATATCAGCTTTCATATGAGTATTAAAGCCTAAAGTTTTCCTTACTTTACGATATATCTGGTGAAAAACTGAGGGAGAAAGCTGAAGTTGATCATTCGTGGAAGTAAAAGGGTTGAACAAGCTTTTAGCTGTGTGGCACTGAGCCTAACTCTGGATGAATCTTGATCCTTATAGGTAATACTTGTTAGTGTTAGTGTTTAACCCTTTCACTCCCAAGAGTGACAAACTTCAATTTTTCTCTTTCGGTTTCTCACCAGAGATATATTATACAGTTAAGGAGAACTTGGCTTTTGATACCTTGTTCAGATGAAAGCTGATTAAACTATCAATTCTCACTACATCACTTACACATTTTCTTCCTGAAAGGTTGGGAGAATCTGTATTTTGAGTTTGGGAGTAAAAGGGTTGATACTCTGCTGTCCCCTATTTTATTTCTCTGTGGAATTTTACTTTCCTTAGATTGGTGACGGGTTTTTCAGGATGAAAACAGAGAATATCAAATACTTTCTGGAGTTGAATCAAGTTGGCTTACTGGACAATAAAGCTCCAACAGTTTGGGCTCACTCTGATCCAATATCCAGGAAAGCAAACAAGGAAACAGATGCAAATGTGAGTACAGAGGTCTATCTGTTTGTTTGGCTCCTTCATAAAGTTTTGTGTTGTGTGTGACATTACACCTTCTTATATAGATATTGTTGAAATACCAGGATTTTTCCAGTCTACATGCAATTTTTGAAGACTGCAAGTTCTGACAGGAAATAAAGGCTGTGAGATGTTCTAAATATTTCACTGATATCTATTTATAGTAAAAAAGAACATTACTGAATTTTATCTTCTCGTGTTGATAATATATCTCACTTGTGCACCACATGGCCACGTAATACCCTGTATGTATATGTTACACTTGGATGTTGACCCAGGTATTGAGAACTCCCACTATCTCAGATTAGTATATACCACACAAGTGAATAGTGCTTTTTGCACTCTCTGATTGGCTCCTCAATCTCTGAATATCAAGTACTATTCACCTCCACTTTGGCGAATAATTGTTAATTATTTTCCCTTAAGAGTTCAAGATAGAGTATAACTGATAGCTGATAACTGATTTATTGTCACCACCGTACGTATTACAAGATAATAGTGATAATAACACTAGTCAGTGGTAAATAAGTAAGCAGGAAAATCTATTTGCTATTTAAACGTGACGAGGAGGCCAAAGAAGCTTGGAGTTTAGAGTAGTTTAGAGTAGTTTTTGGACTTGAGTTGTAGACCAAGAAGTTGCTGGAAATAGACCTGTTAGTCACACCAAGCAGAAAATTTCATGACAATACATATAGTACCTGGGCATGTCTGTTGAAGTGTACATTATATGGTATGTATACCTCTTCCCTGAATCCACGAAATTTTTACATTTCGTTTAGGTTAAGGACATGCTTCGATTCCTCAAAGAGGCCGGGAGTAATGCTAGCGTGAACGTCGCTGAACCCTCAGTGGGAACAGAACAACCTCTTCCACCAGCATCTTTCCAAAGGTTTCTCTCTGCAAACAAAAAAATCCCAGGAATTGTTCTGACAGACCACGAGAAAGAATTTACAAACATGTATGTTCACAAATTTATGTCGTAATATTATGAACCATAATGTGTATGTGCATCTAATGATCCTACATTGGAAAAGTTTGTTGTGCGTTTGTTGGTTTATTTTTTTCCTGGTCTTTTCAACATCCAGCATTTACACTTATTCATTTGTCCATGATATTCTGTCCTTTTACTCCATCTCTTTCAGAACGTTTTTCATCGTAAACTATCTTTTGATCAGGTTTTTTTTTTTTTTTTTTTTTGCTTTTTTTGCTTTTTTTTTTTTTTTTGTCTTCTTTTTATAAGTTTGCCGGGTGTTTGTCAAATCAGTGTGTGTTGTCATAACAGTCATACTGAACCACTTTGTTCACTTTGTTCAGGTATTACAACAGTCGATTTGATGACCTGTACCAAGTTGGAGGCAATTTGTCCCAAGGAAGTGACTCTAAAGTCGAACTCAGTACAGACTTTACAAAGGTACTAACTACGAAAATGCAACACAAGTTACGCACATCTCTGCAAAAAAAAAAAAAAAAAGCAAAAAACAAAAAAAACAAAAACAAAAACAAAAAAAACGTGACACCGCGCAAGAAACATTATCTACACATTTTTGCTCGACAAGGAGCGAGAACATGTTGCCCGTATTACTTCACCTTTAGTGATGTTCGTTTGTTGTCTTGACGATTTCTAGACAGTTTCTAAGACGATACAGTACATGTCTATGTCGTGCTACACGGAATGAGTTTTAAAATTCTTGTTCTTTCCCGTTGTACTGTATGGATGATTTTTAAGCTTGTTACCTCACTCTCGGTTTTGTTTCAGAGGCTGGTAAAAGTAGCCACGACGGTTGCTAACGCGCTTTACACGTTAGCTAATAATGGAACGCCCCCAGAAGTGCCAATTGAAGCAGACGAAACGATGGTGGGTGTTGTGTTATTCCAAAATCGTTGGGACGAGAACCATTTTCCCCTACATCCCCAGTGTTCTTGGTGAGAAGTGGAATCGATCCACCTTATTCGCTTAAATTTATCAAGAAGAAAAATATATTTTAAAGGAAGGAAAGGAAAGGAAAATTATATTTTAGGAAACCTGAGCCAAAATATACTGTAGAGCGATTTTGTTTAAGTCAAAAATGACCAAGTCAACAGGTACTGTATCCTGATACAGACATATACAGTACCACATGACGTGAGAGCTGTGTACATATGCTTATAGATCAGTAAACGTTTACATCCCAAGTGAATTATCGTTGTCGCTTTTCAGATTGGCCACCTTGTTTACTGCATCTACTACAAAGCTAACTGCCCTCTGTTCCAAGAAGTGTATGATTACAAGACCACAAAAAACCGCCTATCCTCAGGTATGTGTATTTTGTTTTCCTCTAATAAAATATTTACATCTGAGAATACTACAGCACAACAGGAAAATAAAGTTCTACAAGAGGATTCCACTTTGTTCAGATGAATTATAGGGAGGCAGTGTGGCCGAGTGGTTAGGGCGCTGGACTTGAAATCCGGAGGTCCCAGGTTCAAGTCCCGCTCTGACCACTAACTGAATTTGCAACACAGTAGCCCTGAGTTCAAATCCTCGGCCACACTATGTAAATAGCCAACTGGTTAGCCTCCGACCAGTTGGGATTCTTAACACATTTGCGTTCAGTTTATGATATTTGGTTTCTGCATTTCAAGTCTCCCCAATTAGCACGGCAAGTGCTAAATACATTGAGACTTAAATAAAGTGATTTATTTATTTATTTATTTTATAATGCTTGCTAAACAACTACTGTACCATAAAGTTCCGAAAGTAACGAAAGTGTGATCTTAATACCAAATGCTATTGCCGAGTTAAGCTCCTTACTTTTCTTTTTATTTGTTTGACTTATCCAGTTAAAGGTGCCTTTCCTCGTTATGTGGGTGTAAGTGTTTCAGAGAATAGCTTCACCGAAACTATTTATCACCTACTGCTTTACCTGACTGGTTACCACCTTCCTCCGAAATCAAACTGTAAGAATGACGACAACGAGGTATGTTGAATAGAATCTGCTGTTGCTACGCCTGGTCTTGTTATTCATTTTCCTTCGATCAGATTGAAGAGTTTAATCTTTTGTGTTAACCTTGGTGTTACACACAGTCGCTGCTTAGCTTTGATTCGGAGCGTTCCCCAAAAATGCGAAAAGAGAATGAAAAACGAGTACAGTGAATATCCCCATTTAACAACATATTAACCAATATAGGCTCGTGAACAGAGCGAAGCATCAGCTGCGTTATAGCGTACGACTTTCAACTAAGTACATAACAGAACTGTCCTGCCACTTCATGCCCCGTGATCAACCTGCAACTTATTCAGAATAAGGCTGATATGACTATTGGCCACTACAGGTTCTCTGGTAGAGTTAAAACTGAAAGACTATTAATTTTTCGTCGCGTTTAGTGTTTTTGAATGTCATTTCTGATGTGTAACACTGGGGATTCCTTAACAGGTTTTTCGCCTTCACGCCATGAGAGGCACCCAGAAAGACAACGATAAAGACATCTGTGTCAACGGCACCGTGTACTTCTCCCCAGCAGTATCACCAGCGTTTGAACTCGAGCAATATGATTCCAAAGAATACTCTACGTGGGCAGAAAGTGTGTAAGTGTCAGTAGTCGATCCAACACTAAGCTAAACCTGGGTTGGGTCTGAAATGTTTTGTCATTTTTAAGCCTGAGAAAGAGAGGTTTTTACGCGTAAAACAATTGTTTTCTAGAAGAAACTTTGTGGTTAGTCTTCTATCAAACTCTGGCAACACCTGGCCAAACTTCGGCGAAAACGAGAGAAAGAATTTGGTTAATCCTGGGGTATTTTAATCGAGCTTTGAACAATCGTATATTAAACATGTTGCGGCCTTCTTGCGGCCTCGACCAAAAGAGAGTGGCCAAGAAAAGTTCTCAAAGTGCTTTTAATAATCGTCTTTTTTTTCTTCCAATAAATATCGCAAGACATAAGGTTGTGCGAGGAGAATATGCTCCTAATACGCGAAACGTCAGATAACACGTCTTACTTCTGAGGGGTTCAGATTGCCAACATCAACCTCAGGTTGATTCATCAGACGTTTTTTCACTTCGTCGACGCAATCCCAATCTACTTCTTATAAGTACCAGTACTACTCCACTGTGGGCTAGGATTTGGTCACGTGCTTCTATACCACGTCATACCCAGAAAAGGGGTTGTCTTTTGGAAAGCATCGTCAGTTGGTTCGTTGATTTATCTTTTTTTTTCTTTTTGTTGTTGTTGTTGTTGTTGTTTTTCAGATGGAACAACGATCTGTCAGTTCGCATATTCCTTGTGGCAAGTCCGCAGAGCGAGGTAAGGTTCTAGAAGTTCGAAATGCTAAGCCTTTCATTTGTAAAATTGTGATACCGTTTACCTGTACGCATGCAGATTGCAACACTGATGTCTGGAATTGTGATCGTACTGCTCTCTTTTGGACTTGTCTACTTCATCCACAAGAAGGCCGACAGGTTGTTCACTCCGGTGGAGTCCATGGACGTTACACTGGACAGCTAAGTTGTTGACACCGCACACTGGAATGCCTACTTTCGAACGGGGATTCACAATCATCATCATTTGACACAGCAATAGGACGAGCTTTATTTCCTTGTATCTTGCCACTCGTCCTCTGCTCTGCGTTTGATGCTCTGACTGAAATAATTTAGTAAAAGTAACCAGGAGCAGTACTCGCAGAAAACAAAACAAAAAACAAACAAAACAGAAACGAACTCAAAGTCCAGTAAATATGGCAACAAAAAGAAAATAACTGCAATGGAATTATTCATTATGGTAGAGTAGTTATGATTAATCGAGTCAGCCGCCACACAGTTATCATTGAAATCATCTGCGCGTGTTTTTTTTTTTTTTTTTTTTTTTTTTTTTTGAGGCTTTCACAGGGCACTGAGTTTGGCATATTAACTGTTTTATACTAGAGATGACTAATTTGTTCAAAGACAGAGTCGTTTCAGATTATTGTTGCGTCTGGTATGAAAACGCGCGAAACAGGGCAGATGAACAAAAATCCTTAGTGCGACTTATAGAGGCTAATGCATCTAGGGTCCATTTACGATGCATTACGATCGTTTGAGTCATCTGAAACCTTCTAGGACGTCCTTTGAACACATAACATTCATATTTTTAGAATCCTGTCTCGCTAACACTGATCTCTTAGTAAGTTCTCCACACTTTAGTCCCGTATTTTTTGTATGGCTTCAAAACTTGACAATCACGTTTCCAAGCATTTAGAACAGAACTTGTATTTTTTTAAGGTGTTGTACATTTACTTCGTATACTGAAAACATCGAATATATCACATGACGCTTTTTCAGAGTCGTGTGAACTTGGTGTTCTTGTTTTGTCGTATTACAAATATTTTCATGTCGGTGTGACCTTAATCTCGTACCCAGACCCTCCGATGTCTTACCCGCATGCCCGACGCGTAAGACATCGGAGGATCTGGGTACGAGATTGGTGCGCCTTATGACAGGCGTTCTATTCTCCCACACCCGTTTTGTTGCCTGCGTTTCCACGATTCCGGTTGATGTATTTCGGACAGTTGATTGGTTTTGTGAGTCCTCATGGGGCTGACGTCATGATCAGAAGTTTACTGCATTTGCAATACACGAGGTGAAAGACGAGTCCATTTGCTTCTCGCTTTTGTCCGGTACACTTGATACTTAACGGTTTTGAAATCCTGGTGCGTTGCTTCACTGATTACCACGACGTGCTCCTTTTCTATCCCCGGGAGACCTCAAAGTTTGGCCTTCTTCATGACACGAGGCGGCAAAAGTAGAGCTTTTCAAGCAACAAGGATGGAAGGCCAAGAAACCTAGCGGCAAAACGTGCCATACGTGGGTATTCTCGAGCGGGCTTACTAGAGCAGTTACGGTATTTCACAAGGGTCCTATAGGTGTCTGTATACCGAGTCTTAATATAGATTAAGTAGCGGGTCACTGCGCGGAGTTTACATGAAGTCGTACTGTACATAATATTGAATTAACAATAAAATCTTGAACTTGAACAAAGCTTGTGTCTGTGTAGTCTTTTGCCGCTGTGCATGGTGCTTGCGGGTCGCCTGACATTTATCAAATGATTATGATATGCTTATATTATCAAAATTATGAATAAGATAGTGCAAACAGGGGCTCTTCCTGCTCGAAGAAATGGGGCAAGTTTAACTACCAGAAATACGATGGGAAGTTACTTAAAACAAAAAACATCAAAACGAGGCTCTGTGCGCAATTGGCTGCAAAATCCCATATTTCTTGCTTCAACATAATTGAGATTTTATCCAGTACCAAGCTTTCTAAAAACGTTCTTAATTTAGTAGGAATGGTGCTCTTCGAGATGAAAGTGGTTATTTTTATGCGAAAGATATTGTTTGCTATTTCACCAAGCGTGTCTCTTTTGCATAAATGTCATTTGAGTTTCTGTTTGTGTCTTCATGTGTGTCATCTCGATGAGATGCTAAGATCTGATGCTAATTTATCATTGTAAATCTACCTTGTAGTTACTGCTCTATGACGAGGCCATCTATGTACTAATAATTTATATATAGTCGAGCAGAGCTGCTCCTTGTGCGAAAGTGAAAGTGGACCACAACAGGAAGTCTCGTGTCGACGTGGTTGCTAGATTTCCTGGTAGGTGAATTGTTTTGTTGTGTAAAAATGTGTGCTGTAATACCTCTAATACCATATCCCAGAACATGTGAGAGGTACTCAGAACTTCTGTCAGCACACGAGCTTGCGAATAATGGCATTGAAGCAAATATTGCCTTATTTGCCACAAGGTCTTATGCATGCCCCATTGCACTCAGTTTTGCAACGCAAGCAGAAATATGCAGGCAATCGTTTCATCTTCAGAATAGCAGAAATAGCCAGCCGTGAGAGCTTTTTGCAAATCGAACTTTGTCTGCCTTGTATAAAACCTAGGAACCAGTATAAAAGTTGAAAACTTGGCCACGATTGTATATACTGCTTCGTCATATTGTTTATATCTATTTGAAATGCCCGTGGGATTCAGGACATTACGGATGTACCAGTCTATTTGAAAGCATTTCTTCCACTGTTAGACTAGATCCATTACGGAGGAACATAGCGAATCGACTGGTGGAACTTTGGAGAGATTAGATTTTTACTTAGTTAAAAAAGAAACGTGATACGATATTTTGAATAAATTAGAGTGAAACGATAAACACAATGAATTTACATGTAATGTGGTTTCTAACTAATGCTTCACAGATTCAAGAAGTGAGTGAAGGAACGATCATGAGGTGAGAGGCTTGTAAAAGTAGTTTGGGTAAGTATAAAGTTGTCACTGAGATATTTTCTAAATAATGATAGTCGTGATAGTAAAAACAAAACAGTTTAAGTAACTGTCTCTTTTTTCTGTGAAGGCTATTTTTATTGAAAGTGGTTGCCGAGGAAAACCTAATTTATTTCGCGCGGGATGTTTATACAAGAAAGGATTTAGAGTGGGAACACATTTCAAACGATATGCGCCCGCTGTTCCAATTAGCCTGCGAAATGGGCCCTTGTGTGTATTTGGCAAGCGTCTATTGGCTGTGCTCAGTTGGCCGCGCGTGGCTTGACACGAGGGGGAATACAAGGGCCCTTGTATTCACCCTTGTGCAAGGCCACGCGCGGCCAACTAAGCGCAGCCAATAGACGCTTGCCAAATACACACAAGGGCATGTTTCGCAGGCTATTACAAAATCAAAACAATCCAAAAGTAAACACACCTGGCACCATTGTAGCATTTTTATTTCGTGGACTCGGCTTTGTTTGTCATTAAAGTCACCTGTGTATGGTAACGACATAATATCAAGAAACATTTTAAGGAGGTGGTGTGATCAGCGAAACGCGACTGAGTAGACCAATATCATAATTGAGCTTAGAACAAATGGACCCGGGATTTGCATAAGTGATAACTAAGCGTGTCATTTTTGCTTGCCAAAAGTGCGGGAACAGCTATGGACCGGAGGTAAAAAAAAAAAAAAAATCTAGAATATGAGTGCAATCTCCTTGCCTATTAAAAACTATTTAAATTGGCGATATGAACGAAACAATTGCTCAGCTGAGGGACGAACAGCTGCGATAACTTTTATACTTTTTGTGCCTCTATTTCCGTTTCGCATGAGCATCGCTCCTGATTGGCCGAGAATGCTGCCAATCCTATTCAGAGGGATATTTAAGCACAAATAGAGTTTCATGACTTTTACTGATCTGTTTAACATTTCAATGTTGAACAAATCAATGAACAATTCAATGTTCGCACTTCATACCCATTGTTGATTTTGTGGTCATTGTGAAGAGGTTATTTGGAGCTCTCAGCTCCGTAACGGACGTTGTCGAGAGGGCCTGTGGTTTAGAATGTGAACAAGAGAAAGTGTCTGGATCGGTGGCCGGGCGAAACAAAAAGGCCACTCACTATGATTGGCTGTGCGGGCAGGCTTTTCCCGAAACCTTTTAGCCTAGGGTAAATTAAAAGGTAATAAAAAAATATAGTTTCTTCCCGAGCTTTGCGAAGGTTATAATCGAGACGCTAATAGGGACGCTATCTCGCTTTTTCGAGACGCCAATGGAAACGCTATCATTCGTCAGTTTGTCAGTCTATGGACGACTTCCATTGCACAACTCGGCGAAAAATCGAAATCCCATATCTAGTAACTTGACAGCTTATCTTTCCAAGCTCATTTCCGACTTCGAAAAGAACTGTGCTCGGCACAGAATCCAAAAACGTCGATCAGGCGAAGTTCATTCTGCATGACGTTATAGAATAGGCCTGGGAAAGAGCGCTACAGACGGATTTCATTGCATAGATCCTAGCGGAGAGTAGACAAGCAAAAACCCACCTTTAGAGCAAGGGGATATCTGCGGTTACTTTTATTTCTAGTAAGGGTTGAGATCTTCCTAAATGTCGCGCTGTCACGTGGTTTTTTTTTTTCCGTTCAGGTTCCAAAATGTTTAGTATGAGTCTAAAGTCTAGGCAGAGCCCCCTCCACCCTCCCAGGAGGTTTCTTAGTTAGTTGATGAAAATTATATCCTTTTACCTCCAAAATTGTCTATAGGAGTCACTATACAGTTGCTGGATAACAGGTCTGTTTAATGTGTGCAATTATTATCCCTTGTTTTGCTGCCAGATTTAACATATGGAGATCTAACGTGAAGTCAAGAGATGGGTGAGTTTAGATTCACTGAGGAGCAGCTGAACTACTTTAAGCTGACAAAAGTCGTGATTGATGAGTTTCCCAAGGTGCTTCGCAACACATTTGTGAAACTATGGAACAGTAAGCATGGTTCTGTTCAAACGTGGGACGATTCCCCTGCTGTTTTGGCTAGGCTACAGACACTGGAGAAGCCAACCAAGACCCCAATACCCTCCTCCCCGATCAAAGAGTGGGACTGCACAGCTCTTTTACAAGTTACACTCTTCTCACGTAACTTCACCGACCCTCATGGGACCAGGTTACGTAACTTGGTCCCGAATCTACCGAGCGGAATATTCCACGCATCTTTTTCTGGTTCCAGTTGTTACGAAAAGCTTGCATTGGCCCTGGATCAGGTAAGACTCCTGAGAAACAACCTCGTTCACCAATGTAGTACAACTGGTATAGACCACAAGTCCCTTCAGCATTACCTTCAGTTAGCAAAAGACGCTTTCAGCACGCTGGGCGAAGGTACGTCCGTAATTGACGCAATAAGGAAAATGACTGAGCACGACTTCCCAACAGACGAAGTGCGGAGACTGGAGGATCGGCTTAATGCAAACGAGTCGCTCAAAAACGAAGTCGACGCGGTAAAAGAGCAAGTTCACAGGGTCGAGGAAGAAGTTCACACAGTTGAAGAACAATTTCACACATTTGGGGAACAAATTCACACAGTTGAAGAACAAGTTCACACAGTTGAGGAACAAGTTCAGTCAGTAAAGAAGCAATGTCAGTTGTTCAGTGAAGACGTATTGCAGTTAAAGGAAACATTTCCAGGTAAGTTGCCGTAAGCTGCCCGTAGTTGTTGCATCTGTGTACACTATACTGATACGACACGGCCATATATAAGAAACAATCAGAAAATCGAAATCGTGTTATTAGCCTGTGTAGTACATTCCATTTTTGTAACGTAAAAAGGATATAGGGAATGGTACAACAGTTTACTCGCACGCAGACGTCTTACTGTTTTGCAAACTAGATTGACAATAACTGTATATAAACCAGATAGAAGTAGACAAAAGATGTACGAGACGTCCTATTCGTGGTCGAGTCAACAGCAGCAGAAGAAAACAGAAACAAACAAAAAGAAAGGCAGTTTTCTACGTTAATATGGAAATCAAATGCCAGACATTGTGCTGCAACTTCTTTCTGCTGTACAGAAGTTGATTTGTATCATTGTTTTGCATGCTGATTGTTTTCTATATCTTTCACTAACAGCTGAAACGAGGAAAGGTGATGGCCTTCCTTCCTCAGTACTTCCGTCAACTGTGCACCATTTTACGGGAAGAACGACAGAATGCGCCCAGATTGTGCACCAGCTGAAGAACACTGCGAATCGTATTGTCGGCGTGGTTGGTTCTCCTGGTTTTGGCAAGACCTCCATTGGCAAGACTGTGGCTCACCAAATCAGTTCCAGCAATCCCGATACACATGTGTATTATTTCTGTCTTCAGGGTCTACAATCCTTAGAGAACTTAGCGAAGAAACTGTTAACAACACTAAACCCTTCAGTCCTTGTTTCCTTGGAAAAGGCCTCAGGCGATGTGTCTGCTATCGACCAGCTTCAAGATTTTGTCCGAGATGTCCATCACGAGCTGTTTTTGTTCTTAGACAACGTGGACAAATTCGTCGAGGCAAGGGAATTTATTCAACTTGTGTTAGATCTTGCTCAGAATAGCTCCCATCTGAGAATTCTCTACACTTCGAGGAAGCCCCTGGCGTTTTCTGACATCTGTGTTCCTTCACAAGTTGTGCCGATCAAGGAGCTGGCGCGTAACGAAGGTGCAGATCTGGTTGAGACACTGGTCCCAGATATTACGCGTGAAAATGCCTTAAAGCTGTCTAAATCATGCGGTGACGTGCCACTTGCACTACAGCTATTGTGTGCTACACTGCAACACGATCACATCACTGTCGAGGAATGGCTTGATGACGGAAACGACGTCTTTCAGCTGCTGAATACGCCTGAAATACCACACGACATGAGATTTCAAGCTCTTTTTGATGATGCATTTGGGCGTCTATCTGAAAGTGCTCAACGCATTTTCCAGTTATTGGCAGTGTTTCGCGGATCATTTGATTCCGCAGCCGCAGGTGCCGTGCTCGATGTACAAGATGGAATACCCCTCAAGAAGGTTCTCGCGGAAATTGAGTCAAGTTCGCTATTGGAATACAACGGAGCTTCAAAGAGGTACAGGCTTCACCCTCTTCTGCATTCGTATTGCCGTTCGAAAGTTCAAGACAAGGAAGAAATTCAAGCGGCATACGAAGCAGCGACTCAACGATTTTTCAAACATTTCCTAGATATGTTCCGACAATTGAACGTCCGGTATCAAAGTGATGCTTGGCAAAGAGTGGTTGCGTTATTCGAGAAAGAGCAGAGCAACATTTATGAGACTCTCACGCAAAGTGTACGACGTGACGGATTATATGACCGGGTGAACGACGAGGTTCTCAAGACAGGCTCTGAATTTTTCTTGGAGTACGTCTTATCAAACAAAGAGTACGAAGATCTACTTTCAATTTGCCTGGAGGAAGCAGACAGAAGAAATGACAAGACCAGGAGAAGCCAAATTCTATCGTCCAAGCTCCTAATTCGCTTGCTGTTACAAGATTTTGATGGCTCTGATCCATTTCCTGTATCACTTGAAGAAGTAGCAGGAGTCACAAAGGGAAAGTTGCTCTGCTACAAGGGGATCCTCTTGACCAATCAGAACAAAATAGAGGAGGGAATAGAACTTATCCACAAAGGCATCAGGGAGATGGATGTTGGTGGTGAAGACCCGGTCGTCAAGTCCCTGTCCCTCTACTTCTTAGCTTACGTTCATCAAAAGAAGGAGAATTATGACCAAGCGAAACAATGTCTAAAGGAGGCTGAGAATGTATGTTTGGAGCATAGAGTTCCTAAACTGCAAATTGGAGAAGTAGACAGATTCTTGCCAGAGGTTGAAAGGCTGCAAGACGCAGTAGAAACCAGTGGGCAGGCCGAAGTTGATCGAGAAGATGCCTCTATTGCATCTGTCAGTCACCCCCTGAATGTTCAGTTCTGCACTATGCTCAACGTCATTCCCGTGGTTTCTGGAGACTTGGACGGAACTCTCAGAGTACTTAACGGTGTACTTAGAGTTCGCAAAAGAAAGCTCGGAGAAGATGCAAGAACTGCGGAATGTTACAGAGAAATCAGTCGCATCCTCACGCTAAAAGGTGACCCAGACAAAGCTCTCCAAATGAGTCTCGAAGCATTGAAGATCTTTAAAGCGCTATATAGTTCATCTGAACTCTCTGGGACCTTTTTAGACACTGCTGAGACGTACTACACAATTGGAGGAATCCGTCATGAAATGGGGGACAGCTCCGGTGCCCTGAATGCATTTCATAGGGCCGAACAGATGCGGGAAGATATTTTTCTTGACCCCTTGAGTCCAGGGTTGCCTCACTCTTCGAATGGTGTTCATATTCCCGTGAAAGAAATGGAAAGCCTGGTCCGTCTACAGTTAAGGAGGGCTCACGATTATAAACGCATTCACCAGGTGCATTCCGAAAAGGGGGAATGGTCGGAATCGCTGAAGGCCGCCAGAAAAGCCTTAAAATTCACAGAAATGTCACTAGGAAGCCATGAAGAAACAGCACGATCACATTTCGATGTTGGAAAAGTGTTTCAGAAAATGGGAGAAACGGAAAAAGCACTTGAAGAATACAGAACGGCATTTGAAATGCAAGAAAAGGTGACCGAGAAAATGTTGGAAGCGCAACGGAAAGGTGCAGCAGCAGCAGCCGCCGCCGCAGCTCTGCCTGACACAGGAAGGGATGGTGATACAGCTGCAGAGTTTTACCGCAAAATTGGTCTTGCTTCTTCAGAACTGAAGGACTATCGTGGTGCCCATAAAGCTTTCTGCAAATCACGAGAGATTTATAGAGAACTTGGACTACACGAGAAAGAAGCGCAGTGTTGCTACGGTTTGGCTCGCGCTCTCTACAAATCAGAAAACTTCGTAGAATCCCTGAAGGCCTTGAAACAATGCCTAAAGATGTATGAGGAGCTTGGTGAACGAGAGGAACAGGTGTCTGATTGCCAGTACTGGATTGAACGCGCTGAAGGTCAAGTGAGGGATCTAACTGAGGTACTGATCCACGCCATGCAAATGAGAGAGCAAACGTCAAGAACTCGACAAGACACAGATATTCACCGCAAGGTAAGTATTAGTGATACTGAGTGAACTATTTTTAACAAGTTAAAGCTCTTGAACCGCAGCGTTGGTGATGACGCTTTATTGAAGGTACAACTTTATGACATGTCAGTAAGGAATCCATATTCTTGCAGCCGCGCCACCTTGCAGCTGAGCCGAGTACAGATAAATTTGGCAATAAGAACCAAACGTCACTGTGTAATATTGTGCTTTTCCAATACCGTAAAATACCACGGGTTACATCCATAGAACAACTTCTCGAACTGACTGGAAGAATGGTTCATTGCTGTACTCCATTTTTGCCAGAAATTGACACCCAACCATATATTTTTTTATCGTGCCCTGTAGTTTTAACCAGGATTTGTGGTATCTTTTACGCAATGCGTTACTTTTCAAAAGTTTCCTCCGTTACACGCTCAATATAAACCAGTGCCGTAATAAGTTAACTTTTTTTTCCTTTTCTCAGGACGAAATGGCAGGTACATCGGCGGACAAGGAGAGTGGAACTGGAGAGAAGACTTTTTCAAGTCAACAAAGAGGGCATTTTGTTGATAAGTCGTGGTACTGGGGACCATTATCCCGCCAAACGAGTAATAGATTTCTGAAGAATTTTGGAGTGATTGGAGATTTCCTCGTAAGAGATAGCGAACGTTCGGTAAACATTTCCTCTACTTGCGTTTTTCTGTGCAGAACAAACATGTCTCGCGGTTTCTAATTCCTCCTATAACTTTAATACTTTTACGGCCTTGATGAATCTTGCAACCTGTAGTTGTGAAAGGCAATTTAGGGCCATCCGCAAGTGGTATGATGATGGTCGCAGTCTTGGACACTGCTCCAGCAACAAAATTGTTTGCATCTAACAGCACTTCAACTCGCTGTTCAGTTGTATATCGGAAACTCTGAATGATTTTAAACAATATCTTCGTTATTCATACGTCGATAGTCTTATTCTGTTGTTGGCACCGTCACCATTTGTTCATTTTCGTGTGTTAAGTTTGCTTTGAATTGCTATTTAATATGCTGTCCAAGTCTTTCGTCTCATTTTTACCCCTGTAAGTTTTTTACACACACATAATATACATTCCTTGTGAATGCGAGGATGATAGAATATCACTTGCTGACCCTTCTGGTTTAATTTGTGTTTCAGAGGGGTGATTATGCACTCTCGGTGAAGCCGCCAGATCGCATACAACACTGCAGAATTGAAATGTGCAGAGATGGAGGCTTGAAGCTCGGGGAACTTTCTTTCTCCTGCTGTGATCATTTTAGCTTTTGGCTACGAATGGTTGAGTCCATTGACATGAGAGGGTCAGAGGCGCCTCTACGTTTGATCAAGCCGTTCCAATATGTGCCACAGGTACAGTACATTAGGGACGCTGGTGTATCAACTGAAAGTTGATCGAGGTACTGAAACGCCGTAAGAGTAGCAGTAGCTGACGTTTCGAGCGTTAGCCCTTCGTCATTTGCTCTTACGGCGCGGTTCCAGTACCTCGATCAACTTTCAGTTGATGCACCAGCGTTTTTATTACCACGCCGACGCAGTTAATCTAGTTCTCTTAAGAGCTGGTATATCACACTACAGTACATAAATTCTGAGTTCTTTTACTGAAAAGTAGACATTTTAACTATACCATTGCCTCCAGCGATGTATTCCTATGTAGGGCCGGTGTGTTATATCATAAAAACACTCAATAGAAGTAGCTGACATTTGCGTTATTTTTACTGATGTATAGGGTACAAAACCAGATGGCATCAAAGGAGACGCATCACCGCAATCCGAAGAACACATAGGTGAAAGTTTCGTTGTCAAGTTTGGTCGATACCCTCAGAGAACAGGAGAGCTTGAGCTAGCAAGAGGTGACGTGGTTATTGTGCATGAAGAGGACCGTACCGGTTGGTGGAAAGGAGCACTAAACGGAAACCTGGGTTGGTTTCCGTCAAACTGTGTAAGTGACAAAAAGGACATAATTATCAATTGCTGGAGGTTTGGATAAAATGTGTTTGGATAATGTTGTTCGATTTTCGGTTTGTGTTTTGTGATTTTGGTGCGATCGAAAGACTCTGGTTTGTGTTAAGCTGTAATGCTTTTTGTTTTTTGTTTCCTTAGTTATTGGTTTGTGTTTGTGCCGTTTTTGTATTGTTTTGTGATTCGGGAAGCTTGTTTGTATTGTGAGAGTATAATTACGTTTTTGTTTTACAAAACTGGTTATATATTTGAATATTGACGTGTGTAGGGGCACATTGTACATTTTTGGATAACTCAGCGAATATCATGAAGTTTTAGTTTTATCTTTCGGCTGATTTTCCTGTAGGTGGCACCATTGGATGCAACTGCTTCCACGGATTCTATATCATGCTCTCAGACCCATTTATGTCCCAAACTGCGCTTGGCGGAGAAGGCCTGGTTTCGAGGCAAGATTTCCCGCCAAGAAAGTGAAAGCTTGCTTATGAACTTTGGGACAGTGGGAGATTTTATCATGAGGGAAAGTGGACGCGTGGTAAATAACTTCACCCATCCTATTCCTTTCTTTCTTTTCTACTTCCTTCCCTCTTTCTATGTAATTTATTTTTTCTGTTCTATTTTTTGTTTGTCTTTATCGTTTTTGCCTTTATCAGTCTGTGTGCTTTCTTGTATTTTATAGTCTCACTTTTAGTTCTTTTTGTTTCTTGGATTTATCCATTTATACATCCCTAACCTAAAATAATGACTTAACAACCTGTGTACTGTGTTTTAGTTCAGATTGACCATCTTTGGTTACCATTATTTGTATGTTAGAGGGCATGCATTAGCAATTATTAAACTGGTTACCATTTCAGCTTCTATATCTTCTATATCAAGGTTTTACTTTGACAAGTGATTAGGGCTGTACGTATCTTTGACATGGCTGTTGCATGCATTTTGTTTCAGAGGGACCCCTACATCCTTTCAGTGAAAGAAGGTGTTTGCATAGGACATTATCAGATTAGAATACTCAAAGATGAAACTATCTCCCTTGGTGGTTGGGAGAGATATCTGTCCTGGGATCAGCTCATCGCGCGTTTGGAAAGCCCGCATGTTAGCGGGTTAATCTTTTCTACACCCTTACTCAGACCGTTCCACAGTGGTCCAGAGGAACTGAGGTACTGAATCGTAGTGAAACTAGTGATCTTCCTACTTAACATGAAGAAGCTAAAGAGCATTTAAATATTCTCTATTCTAAGTTCCCATATACGAAACATTGTGATCGTAGGTTGTTGAACTAATATACACACTAATATAGTTCAAATTGTTTGCCGAAGTCTTCTTCGCATGAGTTTTTTGTGTTGAGAGCCGACTTTCCTCGAGCTTTAAGTTGGTAGTGGACCCCTGTCCTTGTCCAGTGAAGGCTTAAGAGCTCTGATAAATATTGCTTCGTTTATCCAACCTCTCTTTTGTGACGTCATACTCGCTGTTACATATGACGTCACTGTTCCGACTCTCCCAGGCCCCTCATTCTTAGCTCAGTGTCTGATGATAAAAAGGAGGCAGTGTGGCCGAGTGGTTAGGGCGCCGGACTTGAAATCCGGAGGTCCCAGGCTCAAGTCCCGCTCTGACCACTAGCTGAATTTGCAACACGGTAGCCCTGAGTTCAAATCCTCGGCCACATTATGTAAATAGCCAACTGGTTAGCCTCCGACCAGTTGGGATTCTTAACAAATTTACGTTCAGTTTACGATATTTGGTTTCTGCATTTCAAGTCTCCCCAATTAGCATGGCAGTGCTAAATACATTTGAGACTTAAATAAAGTGATTTATTTTTATTTATTTTATTTATGACTCGCCACCAGGCGGCAAAAGTAAAGCTTTTCAAGCGACAGGGATGGAAGGCCGGGAAACTCCCTAGCAGCAAAACGTGCATAAACGGCAAAACTTGAGCTTTCACGTGTAATGTTCTGTTCTACTTAATAATTTAAAAAGACTTGAGATGACAAAATGTAAACTTCAAAACTAAATCGCCAAAGCGTCATTTGTCGCTTGAAGGACTTAGTTTTTGGTGCTCACACTGTCGCTAAGATGAGTTGGTCGTCTGTGCATATTTAGCGGCTATAGCAGCAAATCTTGTTACATGGATAGATTTTTAGTGATGCAGGTATTATACAGTCACGTAAGTAAGCCTGTAAGTAAAGCTGTCCGCTTACGAGAGGGGCCTGAGAGTGTCCACCCAGAGAGCTTCGACTGTAATAGAACTTTATGATTTAAGTTTTGCTTACTTTTAAAGTTTGTAGGAGCTGGTAGCAAAGAGCAAGTGACACTTTCTTTCTTATTATCAAGAAAAATACTTTAGAAACAGTTGTTTTGCTGTCTTACAGGCCCTTACAACTTTAGTTTAGTGTAATGTCTTAATCACGAATAATTCCAAGGTATTTTGCTATTTTGTTCCTGTTCTTACGGAAGAGATTTCTACTATTTTACTATAATTTTTATGGGTTATATTTTGGGTAATATTTTATATTTAGTATTTACTCACCCGATTATTTAGATCAACAGCACAGTGTAATTTTAATACTAATTACCTTCATTTACACTTTAGCCAAACGTTAAGTAGAGTTATCATTACGATATCCATCTGCTACTGGCACCAATCACGTTAGTTAATCTCCTTTACCTCTAATACTAATGATCTTATACCTTTTGGCCAATCACAACCGGCCGGAGCTTTGTAAGTGTTCGCTGCCTGGATTAGTTTAACTAAGTCTAGCGTATATTTAGAATTAACTTTATGGTTTAGCTGGTACCTGTCCTGGAAAGTGTGAAAATCGCATTAAGTTGTTATGACCAAGCTCTGACTCTCCTTAGGTGCGGAGCCTACCTGGAACAGCGTCATTACGTAATGTTGATTTTCTAATTTTCGTTGCTAGGTAGTTTTACTATAGTATTTACTGCTTAAGACTTTATAACTTTTACACTGGATAGTAGCCCGCAAAACTTTATCACTACTCTTAAATTTAGGTTATTTCGTATACGATGAATAAGTTTAAAAGGCTAAAGTTAAGGTTTTTCATAGTGCGTATGTTATTGAACATCTGCTACTCCGTAGTCAAGCTGTGACGATATCTAGTGTCTCACTGGCCTGTACTCTTGATTGACGGCCTAAAGTGTGATCTGCGTAAAGCGTTACTATTTAAGACGACGCACACCCTTTTCGTTAGGATTTGGATTTGGATTTGAATTAGGATTTGCAATTAGTTCTAGAGTTGATAAATCGGTATTGGGAAAAAGAAGAAGGCCTCCGTTCCTGATCCTCCGGTAACCTCTCTAGGCAACCACAGCCACAAAATACTTCGTGTATCACTGTCATGTATTGTTTGCGCATCGCCCAGTTTAAAGTTCATCTATAACTAGACTGGCCTTGCCAGTGAGCTCGCGGTGTGAGTTGGGTCGAGACCAGAATATAAAATGGAAAGTAGGGGAAAAGAGCGGAACTCCCAAGAGAGACTTCCAATTTCTCACCATAAAAATATCACACAGTATAGAGAACTTGGCTTTTGACACCTTGATTAAACTAAAAATTATTATTACAACACTCATACACTTGCTTCTTAAAGGTTGAGCGACCCTGCATCTTGAGAATGCGTGACATATCTTTTTATGCAAAATCGATTATGACAGTTTGACCTTGACTCATATTTCTAATCAGAGGCCACGATTAATCCAGCCTTCGCTTCACTACTTATGTGTTTTCTTTTGTTAACTCAATACGTTTCTTCTATCAGGCTTTCGAGTATTCGTGCTCTGTAACAAATATAAAATTGAAAGCGAGGAATGTCACACGAGAGATGTTTACAATATTATTGCGCTTTTGTTCAAAGTGTGTTCAGTCCATTTGTGACTGCAAACTCAATCCTCAGAATTATTTCGGTGTATTTTTCATTTCTGGTATTCACTGACCATTGCGAAACAAAGGCTACATGATCGAATGAAAGAAACACTTCAACAGGCAATGTACGATACGCAGAAGAATTTTATGAGGCAACAGATGTCATGTACAGAGTAAAGCATAAAGCGTCATTGTTTTACGGCTAAAGCTCACCGTAGCTTTGGTTTCTGCTTTCGTCCTGTTATCTTCCCAAAAGTATTTCGTGTCACCACAGAAAGTTTCGTCGGGACTAAATATTTATCGGCGACAGCGGTACCATCAAATATTTGTTTACGGCTATTCTCAAAGCTTCCGCGGTGAACGCCAGCCAAAATCGTTCCCGAAAATCCAGTTTATCCGTGCGCATTCCACAGAGCCAAATGGTGTTGAGTTTGGATGGGATGCAGTTAACTTTTACACACAAGTAACGAGCAATTCACTGGCCACATCTCGAGTTGTTTAGCGAAGTCAATTACGTCATCGCCCAGCGCGTGATAATATGAACCAATCACCGTGTGCTGATTCTCGACCCACAAAAAGGAAAAAGATAAAAATAAAAATTCCCATTTTTAAGCTCTCGTGGGCCCCAGGCCCTCGCGAGCAAAAAGTCACACATTGCACAAACAAGGTGAAGCGATTTATACTTCCCTACAAAATTCCTGCTTGGTGTATATTTTTGGGTTTTAATCTTAAAAATAAATAAATGTTATGGAATGCACTGACTTGTTTACAATATAAATGCCAGTAAATTTCCTGTGAAACCTTAAATTTGCAGGTTTCTCTCTGCGACGGTCCCCAAATTGACTTCCGCGACGAGACACAACGAATTGTGCATGCGCGGCCGAACAATTCCCGCCAAGATGCACGGTTGGCCTCCTACTCAAAGTCTTTGTTATTTTCTAAAGTTTTGTATAGCAAAGTCAACAGTCGGCGGCTATAAAATGGTTGTCCAGACAACGCGCGCCATGATGCGTTTTCAAGTTTTGGTGGACAAGCTAAACTCCAAAATTTGCAGGGAAAGGCCCGTTCTATAAATAACCAATGCTGTCGCGAAGCCGAAATTTACCGAAACCGGCTGAAATTGCGAACACAGATAGTCGAAGAGCAGACAAACATATCAGCAAGGTTTTGCTCGTCTTTATTTCACTCTTTGATGCATTATTCGTGTCATAAACATTCTCACTCTAGGTCTTATAACACCAAAACATTCGCCCCAGACCCCACCGCTTGGGCTGGTTGAGGCGATGGTTTATAATACACAAATACAGACCTAGCGGTGGTGCAACAACTGCAGGCATCTTCAGACGTTGTTCTTATTTTACAGGCCTCCAGCACGCCGGTTATCCAGCCAGGTGAACCCAAGCTCCCGCGACATGACATTATGGAATCTCGATGCAGGTTCCGAGTACGCCAAGCCGCCGTCGACCGCCATGTACACAGACCGGAAGTTCAAAAACCAACGCATGCGCAGACGTTTTGCCGCGGTGTCGAGCGACACTGAAGTGAAGCCGGACAAGGTTGCTAGATTCCCTGGTAAGCGAGTTTTTTATTTTATATTTTTTTTGTTGCGTTGTAAATTTGTGCTCTATAACAATAAATTACTTTTGGCGAGGAAATAATTGTTCCAAGAAGCGAACAGTTGCCCCAGAGCGAAGCAAGAGGGCAAGTGTCGACAACTGTGAGCTTCGAGAAACTGACTTAAATTTCAAACGTCTGCGAGCTTCGAGGGACAGATATTGATAATGTCCGTAAGGACTATTACCGTGCATGTTCCGAAACCAAAAGTGGTTTACGTCTTTATCATCCGTCAAAATATTTCCTCCCACCGCGAAAATAACGGCGAGTGGACTGTGAACCGAGCTTTCTGGTGCTTTCTGGCACTAATTTTTCGACCAATGTATTTATGTCTTGCTCTTGTCATCTTGTAATGTTTTGTGACTAAATATATAAAACTGTGTTCGGATATCATTGTCAATAACTAGTTACAGTCAGGTGTTATTTTTCAGTTCTCGCGATTGGCATCGAAGCTAATATCACGAAGTCTTAAAGGCCATGTAAACCCATCAATACTGCTATTTCGAATCTTACGTAGAATAACTCGTTCAACACGAAGGTGGCGATGATTTACTCGAATTCGAATGGTAAAGCAGTAAAAATACACGATTTTGACTCGTCATTGCTCACTTCCGGTAAAACCGAAGACTTTGCGTGTGACGTCACAAGTTGAACCCAAAGCCACGCATCAGTGAAACAAACATGGGACAGATGGGATCTGGCGGGCGAGATAGCGATTCTTCCCCAGTTTTAGTTGCTATAAGAGCGATTCCAACTACGAACCTGCACGAAAACAAGAAGATGAAGGGAAAGAGAGCCATGCACAACACATACATACACACACGAAGACGACACAGAGTGGACACAGAGATAGCAGTTCAAGTGGACGTCGAGGCAAACGGATGTTTGCAAACATCTTATTGTATGATTTAGGACGCAACACGGGGTGGTAATTTATGATTCGCTCATATTTTTCTGAGTCCTGCTTGGTGAGGACAAGCGGAAAACAATCTGTTATCATTTTAACCCGAGGTGAAACTGTACGCACGCTCGCTCGCGTTTCGATGAAATTTTAAATATTCATTTATACGGCTTTCCAATCCAGCCATTAATTTTTGAATCTTTCCGAAAATATAACCAAATGAAGATCAATTCTAATCAAACGTTTCTACGCTAGCCGAAATGGGTTTGCCTTCAATTGAGAGCCGTATTGACAAATGTGCCTCGATCGAGCTGTTGAATAAATATGTACTTCGCCTGACCTTTTTCTTCTCGAAAAGCAAGCAGCCTTTTGTATTCTAGAAAAAAAAAGGATGTCTCAACAACAAGCAAAATACTAGACTGCAAACAGTCCCCATCTTTCCTTCCAAGACTGTGAAAGCGGGCGCCAAGCTAGCGAGCGCTGCAGCGGAAGATTCCCTCACACGCAATTTTTGTGCCGATGGCATATATTTCCTGTCTTAACAAATAAACCACCACAAGAACCACTAGAAAACTAAAATCGCTAGGTCAAAACTAAAATAGTGTTGATACACGGTAAACTCAGGTCAAATTTGTAGTGTTTACAGTGGACAACTTTATCCGTGGCGGTTGTTTACTTTGGGCGACTCAACTCTGTTTTTCCTTCCCTGACAAAGTATCCAGTACCTTCTCCCTTCGATGACAGAGCTTTGTATCTGCAGAGTTTATGTGACTTTCAAATGGCACTGCACTAAACACAGAGGGTTCTGACAGGAGCCACTATGATTTCGCTATTTCCGGTTTTTGTGGGTTCAACTTGTGATGTCACGGATCGAAATCAGCGTTTCACCGGAAGCTCAAATACTTTTCAATGCCTTTTTTATAATGTATTAAGCGCCTATTTCGCCTCCAAATATACGTTTTGGGGTCATTTGAGACTTAAACTTCATGGAAATGTTAACAGAAAAAGAACTGATCAGGTGGTTTACATGTCCTTTAACGCTTCATTGATACAGCAAGTAAACTAAACTTAAAAATCTTAAAGACGGTTTTCTTCTGCTTCGTCACTGTTTATACCTACCGGTGTGGAAGATGCGTGTGGACTTAACGAATCAACTAGTGGAATTTTGGAGAGGTTCTTTTTCTTGGAAAAAAGATTGATTTAGAAGAAATTAGGTATGTATGCCTAAAAGACAAGATTAATTATTAAAATTTACAGCTAAAATGGTTTGTATCTTAATGCTTCACAGATTCGAGAAATGAGTGAAGTGGGGCGAGAGGCTTGCAAAAGTTCTGCGTGAGTATAGCCATTAAGCCATCTTCGAAATAGCGATAGCGTGAAAGGGATAGTGGCAGGGCTCAAAACCCAAGTCTTCGACACGGTTGGAAAACACATTCCAAACGAATTTTACCTTTGTTATCAAAATTCCATTTCCATGTTTATGAAGTAAACATGTATCCATCGAGTCTGCTGTACATGGCACCATTTTAGCATATTCTAGTTCCAAGACCTGGCTGTGTTTAACATCAGGAATCTGCATCAAAACAACCACGCGATCACCGTTATCTGTTTACCGCGATCATTTCGTTAGTACGTTATATCACTTATTGGCCACGAGTGTCACGACGTTTGAACTAATACGGGCTGGGCCATAAACTGTTGGGCCAAAATGCTTGAATCTTATAGCATATCAACGAGGTAGTGTTAGCAAAACACAACTGTGTAAAGTTTATACCAAATAGCCTATAAACGAGCTTTGAACAAACGGGCCCTGGATTTGCATAAAACGATGGCATGTACCCGGAACACCTCGGAACACCAAGGAACACCCCCCAAAATACGTATTTTGAACTAGTACAAAGTCTTCTGTATGAAAAGGAGGCGCGTTAGGAGTAGGGCGAGAAAGACGAAAAACGAATCCTGCATCCTGAGAACCCACCTACAGGACGAGGGGATGTCTGCGATTATCGTATTTCTAGTTATCAAAAGTGAAGAGTTCATTTACTTTTTGTTGTCGGTTTGTGGAAGGAATTCGTATAGATAATCTCATGATTTCTCTAACAATTTGGAAGGCGATCAGGGAGTCGCTGACGGCAGATACTGATTTCAGTGCCCCGCGTAGGCAGCACACTGAACATGGGATAATGGTACGTACCAGGTACATATAGATGTAATGATTGCGGTGAAGTATGAAAAGAACATTTTAATTGTTATCGTGTTCTATCGAAAGCCGATTTCATTCTGGAGAAGGCAGGAAATGACATTTTAGAGAGCCAATCTTTGAAAAATTTCCGGAGGAGCATGTCCGTTCCCAAATTACTCACACAACCACTGACAAAACAATTTCAGCGATCGCAGATGTCCTCGTCCACAGGTTACATGCCAGCCATGACAAAAACGTTTGTGATTTGAATACCTTACGAATCTAAAGGACAAGAGAGCCTGATGACGTTATTCTAGCTAATATGGATCTTTTCAATTTTCAGATATTTTTTTGGAATAATGGGGAGGGAGGGCCGGGTCTATGAAATGTTGTTTCCATTAGGGGGTAAAATAATGATACCTCCATAACACGCAAGTGCACACCAACCAGTCCATTTTCAGGGCTTACAATGACGTCTTTGTCGATCATGCGCGGTAAGAAAGCGAAAGGTCTGGGTACAAATCAATTTATAGCCTGCGAAACAGGCCCTTGTGTAGCGTCCGTTGGCCGCACTCAGTTGTCCGCGCGTGGTCGGCAAGAGGGGGTTGTGTAGCGTCCGAAGAGGGGAATACAAGGGCCTGCAATCAGCTCTTATGCAAATGAATTCAGCCCCCGAATTAATTTTGACAACTTGTCACAAAACCGACCAATCAGAAACGCACCGGAAATGTTCCCACGGTTGATCGAGCAGTCAAAACAAATTCTTTCGTGCGCACGTCACGTTGTACTTCATCTGGTATTAATCAAACATTTTGACACATTCCAAGCACATTCCAAGCCGAGTATTGACCAATCAGCATTTTCCGTTCAGAATCTGAACGTGAATACTCAAATCATAGAGAGGCGGTTGCAGGCCCTAGTATACACTTCGCCCCAGACTCCAACGCGGCCACAAATCCTCGCCCTAGACTCCGACGCGGCCATAAAGCGATTCAACGTTCTAACTGCTCGTGAAAAACAAACCCTAGGGCCTGTTTCGCAGGCTAATCAATTTACGTTACAGCTTTTTTTCTTTTTTTTTTTTTTTTTTTTTTTTTGATAGCTGCAAGTCCTTAAAATTTAAGGACTTACAGCTATCTTAAAGCTACAATAGCTTAAAGTTTGCGCGTCCCTCAATTAAATATTCTCGGAAAAAATCATTGTAGCATTGTTATTTAAGGTTATACACGTGTTATATATCGTCGTAAAGGTCTGAGACTCACTGAAGAGCAGATCTACTATTATGATTTTCCTACACGTCAAAAGTAGACTGCAATCTAGATCAGATGGACGAAAGATTTTCGCGAAAAAGTAGGCCTTTCGGAAACTAATATTTTTTAGCGGTTTGGTCGATATCGCTCAAATTTTTATGAGGTGTAGAAGACGAAATTATCTCAAATACAGTCAGTGTCAGCGATTTTCGATGTCTTTTTTCATTTCTGTTTTACTGAACAGTTTGTATGAAAAACGGGTCCCGAAACGCTCCCTCCACTTTAAAAGGGTATAAAATCTTTAAAGCAAAACGGATCAACATTCGCTGTCAGGGTATTTTAGTCAATTCGTTGAGTATCAGAAAAACTTTGTTTAAGGATTTTCGAATATAACCTACAAAAGTTTTGATTCCCGTTCTCAAAACAGTCATTTCTCAAATTAACTCACATAGTACTCTACCTTTAATGTGCCTGCAAATAATAATAACATATATTCTGCAGTCTAAGACCTTTACAGCGACATATAATACGTGTATATACGTTAAGTTGTAATGCTACAATGATTATTTTCCGCTAGGGACTCGGGAACCTTTATCGAGACCTTAAGTGTTTAGTATTATAGAGACACCCCTGTTTAGACCTATAGTGGCAGACATAAAACAGCTACGGAAAGAAGGAAGTTGTTGAAGTTGTTTTGGGGTTGCGGATCCCTTCTGCTTGCCGCAACGGACATTGACGAGAGGGGGACCGTTGTAGGGAGGTTTCGACAAGAGCAAATGTCTGGATCGGCATGATAGTAAAATACTTTTACACGAGGTGAGAAAAATCATGGCTTTTGTGGACAAACGGCAGCGAGAGGTTTGAGGATTAGACCATCTAAACAGGAATCCCTCGCCTGAAGAGGCAGAGGAGATTCCGTCCGCAAGGGGTCCCTTTTATATATTAAAAGGTCAATAAGAAACGCTGGACTAAAGGAAATAGTAATGGTATTTTTTACAGTGCTTCTATTGATGCCTCGATTAGGGTCTGTTACGCCGCGAAATGTCGCGCGTTGTCGCGTGCGGTTTTTCTGGAAGTCTCTCTGTTAAAAGGTAATAAAACGGGCCAGTTATTTACCAGGGGTCGAACGTCTGGGCGGAACCTACCCGTAAAAAAATATTTAGGTGCCCTCTTCCTTTCCATTTTGTCCTCCAGCATGTTCTATGGGAGTTATGTAGTTGCTATATAATAGGTCTGTGTACAATTAGTGTCCCTTGTTTTGCTGCCAGATTTGACAGTTGAAAGATTATTGTGCATTCAAGACAGATGGACAAGTTTAGATTCACTGAGGAGCAGCTGAACTACTTTAAGCTGGCAAAAGTCGTGATTGATGAGTTTTCCAAAGTGCTTCGCAACACATTTGTGAAGCTATGGAACAGTAAGCATGGTTCTGTTCAAATGTGGGACAATTCCCCTGCTGTTTTGGCTTGGCTACAGACGCTGGAGAAGCCAACCAAGACCCCAATACCCTCCTCCCCGATCGAAGAGTGGGACTGCACAGCTCTTACACAAGTTACACTCTTCTCACGAAACTTCACCGACCCTCATGGTAACAGGTTATGCACATTGGTCCCGAAGCTACCAAGTGGAACATCTTTCCACGCGCCTACGTCCGGCTACAGTTGGTACGAGCTTGCATTAGCCCTAGATCAGCTAAGACTTTTGAGGAACACTCTCTGTCATCAATCTAGCACGACTGGTATAGACCACAAGTCCCTTCAGCATTACCTTCGGTTGGCAAAAGACGCTTTCAGCACACTGGGCGAGGACACGTCTGTGATTGATGCGATAAGCAGCATGACTGGAAAAGACTTCCCAACAGACGAAGTGCGTAGACTGGAGGTTCAATTCGATGAATTAAAAGAGCTAGTTTGTGTGGTCGAGGAACACTTTCTCGCTATTCAAGAAGAATTTCGATCAGTAAAGCAAGAAGTAGACAAGTTGAAGGAAAAGGTACAAGGTATGTCCTCTCTAATATATGTGTAAATTAAGCTAACACAACACGACCGTCATTTGTTTGATAAATAGTACACAAAAGGAACAAGATTAAAGTTTCTATGAACCTATGTGACAGGCATTCCAGTTTCTGAAGGTAGAAAGTGTGGAAGGAATGTATGGTACGGCAGCCTCCTCCTTGCTTGCCGTAGCTGACATAATCGCCACGCAGACAGCTGTCTTGCAAATGTTGGTATAACTGCTAGTGTGTGCCAGGAATCAATAGAAAATACACGAGATAAAAGCATGGGGAAGTCACAGACAGTTGAACACTAATAAACATTATAGTTCATTTAAAGCGGTATTTTCCTGACAGTTTTAACTCTTTCACAGAAACAAGGAAAGGCGACTTCCTTCCTCCCTCTGTACTTCCGTCAGCTGTTCCCAATTTCACTGGACGAAAGAGAGAATGTGACGAGATCGTGCGCCAGATGACCAAGACTGACACGCGCATTGTCGGCGTGGTTGGTTCTCCTGGTTTTGGCAAGACCTCCATTGCCAAGGCTGTGGCTCATCAAATCAGTTCCAGTAATCCCGACGGCCATATTTATTATGTCCCTCTTCAGGGTCTAAAATCTTTGGAAAGCTTAGCCAAGAAACTGCTGGCAACACTAACAAGCACTTCGATCCTTACCTCCTTGGAAAAGGCAACAGGAAATGCATCCGCTATCGAACAGCTTAAGAACTTTATCCCGGACGTCCATCACGAGTTGTTTTTGTTGTTAGACAACGCGGACAAATTTGTAGAGTCAGCAGAATTCTGTGACATTTTGTTCAATCTTGCTTTGAATTGTTCCCATCTGAGAATCCTCTACACTTCGAGGAAGCCCATTGCATTTTGTGACATTATCGGGATCCTTTCCGAAGTCGTGCCGATCAAGGAACTTAGGCGGGAGGAAGGTGCAGATCTGGTTGAGTTACTCGTCCCAGGTATTCCGCGTGCACATGCGTTGAAGCTATCTGAGTCATGCGGTGACGTGCCACTTGCACTACAGTTATTGTGTGCTACACTTCAACATGATCACATCACTGTTGAGGAATTACTTGCTACCAAACACGACTTGTTTCGGCTGCTAAATGCACCCGACAAACTCAGATTCCAAAAACTCTTTGATGATTCATTTGAACGCCTATCTGAAAGTTCTCAGACGAATTTCCTGTTATTAGAAGTGTTCCGCGGGTCTTTCGACGCCGCAGCTGCAAGCGCCGTGCTCAATGTAGAGGATGGAATACCCATCAAGAAGGCTCTTGCGAAACTCGAAGCAAGGTCATTACTAGAGTATGACGAAGCTTCAAAGAGGTACAGGCTTCATCCTCTTCTGCATTCGTATTGCCATACCAAAGTTCAAGACAAGCCACCGGAAGAAATTCAGGCGGCATACGAAGAGGCAACGCGGCGAT
This sequence comes from Plumapathes pennacea, assembly GCA_964036295.1. Classification (NCBI taxonomy): domain Eukaryota; kingdom Metazoa; phylum Cnidaria; class Anthozoa; order Antipatharia; family Myriopathidae; genus Plumapathes; species Plumapathes pennacea. The sequence continues at coordinate 7,777,677 of OZ038466.1, read as the reverse complement.
TTTTCATGCATTACTTGGGTCTTTTCCAACGACTGAACAACAAGTATCAAAGTGACGCTTGGCAAGGAGTGGTTGCGTCATTCCTGACAGAGCGGGGCAACATTTGTGAAGCTCTCACGCAAAGTGTACAACGTGACGAATTCTATGACCAGGTCACCGTCAAAATCAGTAAGACAAGCTCTGAGTTCTTCTTAGAGCATGTCTTATCGAACAGAGAATACAAAGACCTGCTTTCAGTTTGTCTGAAAGAAGCAGACAGAAGAAATGACAAGACCAGGAGAAGCAAAATTCTATCTTCCCAGCTCCTAATTCGCCTGCTGTTACAAGATTTTGATGGCTATGGTCCATTTCCTGTATCGCCTGAAGAAGTAGCAGGAATCACAAAGGGAAAGTTGCTGTGCTATAAGGGTATCTTCTTGACCAATCAGAACAAAATAGAGGAGGGAATAGAACTTATCTACAAAGGCATCAGGGAAATGGATGGTAGCGATGAAGACCCAATTGTCAAGTCCCTCTCTCTCTACTTCTTGGCTTACATACATCAAAGGAAAGAGAATCATGACCAAGCGAAACAATGTCTAAAGAAGGCTGCGGAGGTGTGTCTGGAGCATGGACTTCCGAAACTGCAAATTGGAGAACTAGACAGACTCTCGCCAGATATTGAAACTGTGCAAGACGCCGTAGAAACCAATGAGAAGACCGAAGTTGACCAAGATGCCACTAATGCGTCTGTCAGCCATCCCCTGAGTGTTCAGTTCTGTACTATTCTGAGTCTCTATCCTGTTGTAAATGGAGACCTGGACGGAACTCTTGAAGTGCTAAACAGAAGACTTCAAGTTCGCCAAAATAAGCTTGGAGAAGACGCAAGAACTGCCAAATGTTACAGAGAGATCAGTCGCATCCTCACACTGAAAGGTGAGCCAGATGAAGCTCTTAAAATGGGCCTTGAAGCTTTGAGGATTTTTAAAGCAGTCAATTGGTTGTCACTTGAAGGCACTGAGAAGTACTCGGTCACTGCAGAAACTTACTATACAATTGGAGCAGCCCTTCGTCAAAAGGGAGACAACACAGGTGCCCTGAAAGCTTTCTGTAGATCCGGGACGTTGACGGAAGATCTTTGTCGTAGATCCATGATGGAAATGGAAAGCCTGGTGCATCAGCAGTCAAGGCAGGCTCACATCTATAAACACATTCACCAGGTGTATTTCGAGAAAGAGAATTGGACAAAATCACTGGAGGCCGCCAGAAAGGCCTTAAAATTCTCAGAAATGTCACTAGGAAGCCATGAAGAAACAGTACAATCTCATTTAGATGTTGGAAAAGTGTTTCAAAGATTGGACGAAAACGAAAGAGCACTTGAAGAATACAGAAAGGCATTTGAAATGCAAGAAAAGGTGACCGAGCAGCTGGAAGCTCAACAGAAGAGTGCACAAGCAGCCGCCGCAGCACTACCTGACACAGCTGTAGAAAAGCAGGTACTTGGAAGACATCACGACATTGCAGAGCTTTACTGCAAAATTGGTCTTGCTTTTTCAGAATTAAAAGACTATTTTGGTGCCGAAAAAGCTTACTCCAAGTCCCAAGAGATTTGTAGAGAACTTGGACTACAGCAGAACGAAGCACAGTGTTGGTATGGTCTAGGTCTCGCTCACTTCAACTCAGGAAACTTCGTAGAATCCCTGGAGGCATTGAAGCAATGTCTAAAGATGTACAAAGAGCTTGGTGAACGAGACGAACAGATCTCCGATTGCCAGGACTGGGTTAAACGCGCTGAAGGTCAAGTGAAGACTCTGAACGATTCACTCAGAGCACACATCCAAGCTAAGAAAAGGAGAGATCAGTCGTTGATCATTCATAAAGACACCGACAGTCACCACAAGGTAAGACTGGGACTTCCCAAATCCCACCAGCCCCCCTACCTCATAGAAAATTAACGGTCCCTTTATTCCAAAGATTCTAATATTGAACTAGAATTTGGGTGAAATTTAGCTGAATGTACGGTTATCTACAATCAAATGCAAAAGCTGTTGAGACACTGTGCATATTTTGAGCAATTTATCGGCTTTTAAGTTTTGTTGATTTCTGCCCCCCTCTGCGATATTGGATACTCAACATTGAAACGGGGGAGGGGGGGAAAGATGCTGTCAAATGAAGTCCAGATGAGAGTGAGGGAATAGAAGAGAAGAATGGGTCTTTTTCTGCGAGTGTCTCAACCATTTTGCATTTGATTGTAGTCAGACGTAGGACTGTAAAAAGAACTCGCTCAAAAGATCTCACTAAAAAGCACAAGTGGCCATGCAAACCCAATTTTATGTGCTTGCTTCCACTGAACACCTTGGCTTTTCAGTGACTCGTTTTGAAATTGTCAACAAAACCAAAAGATAAGATTACCATGATAAATCAACCTTAATTCACTCAAACTATCTTTTCTAGGACAAGGTGACCCGTGAATTGGTTGATAAAAGAAGTGGTACCGCAGAGAAGACTCCTTCAGGTCAACAAAGAGTGTCTTTACTTGAATATAAGACGTGGTTTTGGGGCCCAATGCTCCGACAAGAGAGTGAAGCATTTCTACTGAATTTTGGAAAGAGTGGAGATTTCCTCATAAGAGAGAGTGAAAGTTGGGTAAGCAACATTTGCCATTTCATTACATGTTTAATTTGTCCGTTGTCCCTCATGCTCTGTCTGCTTCTTGTCAGTCCTGCCCAAAACAGCTTTTTGACAAGCATAGATTACGGCTTTAAAATTTGGAATGTTTTTAGAAAATAGTGGCAACGATGCTGTATCAATGCGTATGTAATTATCTAGCACGAGCGGGTACGCAGCATTTCACTTTCATTATGAAGTGAATTTCTAATCCTTCTCTCGTTTCCGAAGAGTTTTCCGCTTTATGATTTTTGACTAGACGTGCGCATCCCAGGAAGGAACTTAAGGGTGTTAATGGCTGGGAAAAGAGATAGGGACCGTTCATGTTTTATGAGATGGGAATCGGGGGGGGGGGGGGGGGGGGGGAGGGGGGGAGCATTTGAAAACGCAACGTTACAACGACTTTTTTCCGAGAGGCACGCGCCATATGGCGATTTAGTTTGCCAATCGGCTTTAAACAAATATATGTGAATTATAATCTGCACGTCGGGAGCACCCGAAACGCCCAATTGCGCTGCACTACTACATATTTCATCGTTCAGATAGTACAAAGCGCCAAATACACTATACTTGACCGATGCGATATCCAGTCTTGTTAGCTGTGTGCAGCACACCGGTACTAAAGCCCCGATCAAACGGTGATGATAGTCGATTGTAGTTTGAACTCCACGCCCGTTTGAACACGATCTATTATGGACTGTTTAAGAATTGGTTCATGCTTAGCGTGCGTCTATCGAGTTATGGATGCACGCGGGAAGTTGGGAGAGCACGACAGAAGCGTAAAGGCCTGTGCAAACGAACGCAACATGTTGGCACAACATCGCCCAACATTGTTGGGCACAACATGTTGCGATCGTTTGTACACCATGTTGGGCGATGTTGCATGATGTTGGCACATGTTGTGTGAAGTTTGAAATCATTCAAACTTTGCGCCCAACATCTGCCAACATTTCTTTTGTCCTCGTGGTCAGTGAAGCACATCGCAACATGTTGCGCTCGTTTGGACGGGTTTGCGCAACATTGTTGGCCTCACGCTTGCGCACTGAATGCTCTGTCAATTCGGTAACCATGGGGACTTAATCGTTTCAAAGAAGATGGCGGAAAGTGAAGTGCTCGTTGAAGGCCGTTTCAGCCGCAAATAAGGATAAAGTGGTCGGAGCAGGAAGTTGACGAGCAAATTCATATGCTCGAAGAGAGTCTGTTTTCAAAAACGAGTACCGCAACCTCAACGTGCACACTTGAGCGTTTTAGTTTGATTGAACTCTTCCAGAAGGGCAGTAATTAAAATGCATTTCCGCGCTTTCCATCGTCTGTGTTGATCGGCCGCTATACTATAGACGCATACGGTTTTGCAAAAGCATTTGGGTTAATATCGATCCCAGATCCCCTTTCGGATTAGTTTCACGCAACATTGCCCAACATGTTGCGATCGTTTGAACACCCTCGGCCAACATCGCACAACATTCAACCAACAATGTTGGGCGATGTTGTGCCAACATGTTGCGTTCGTTTGCACAGGCCTTAAGAGTTGCTCGAGGCGTAGCCGAGAGCAACTCTAGCTTCACGAGTGCTCTCCCAACTTCCCAAGTGCATCCATAACTCGATAGACGCACAGCTAAAAGCATGAACCAATTCTTTTATAACATAGGCACACGAAATCACGAGCGAAAAACAAATTTTAATAATAATAATAATTTGCCTTTATTGTTTTATGATTTTTACATATTTGAAATTAATAGCCAAAGCCAGAGGCTTATATTGCATAGGCATATTGACTGACAAATCAAATAACATTAACAGAGAAATAAAAAAAAAAAAATACATACATATAAAAAAAAAAAAAAAAAAGAGAGAGAGATGTGCTATGCACATTCATAAATTATTGGTCTAATACACAAGCATATATTATACAGTACATTATTACATGCATATAATTATCAAAGGCATATCTACATGCATACATATAGTTAGTATAGTTGTAGGGTGAACTAGTAAGTGAGGTGTAGGAAATATGACTTCAATAACCTCTTGTAGTTAAATTGTTTCAGCGACTGGCGAATTGACAGTGGAATGGAATTCCAGATGTTAGGAGCTTGTGATCTAATAGCAAATTTGTATTTTAGAGAGTCTTTATGTAGGTCATGTTTGTGTCTGGTATTATGATCATGGTATTCTTGATTAAATTTAAGAAATGCAGATAAAGGATTAGGAAGCAATTTGTTAATGTGAGAAAAAACAAAGCATGATATCTGTAATTTGTAGATATTGAAAATAGTTAGGATATTTAGTCTATCAAATAAGGGTTGTGAATGGGTACGAGGTGGGGAGTTAGTGATTATCCAGTTTTCTGGCTATCTTTATAATGTTGTTATACTTATTACGGTATTTGTTATATTTCATTTTATTTTCTGGTGTTGGATTGATTTTAGCCTGTTTATAAAGAGAATTCTTTCTCCTGCATGAAGCAAGAAGCCCAGGGGTGAACCATGGTTTTGAGTTCTTCTGGGACATTGAGTTGATTTGTTTAATAGGGAAGCACTGGTTATACATTGGGGTTAGATAGTCTGAGAATTGGTCATATGCATCACTAGCTGATGGGGCATTTATAATCGAGGACCAGTCTGTTCTCAGTAGTTTTAAACGAAAGGATTGGATGTTGGATGATGATATCATTCTCGAGTATCGAGGTTGAGGGTGCATGTCATAGGTAAGTTTGAGATTAGTCATTTGAAATATAGGAAGATGGTCAGATATATCAGTGTAAAATAAACCACTTGTTATGTCACAGTCTAAATTATTTGTAAAGATGTTATCAATGAGGGTAGCAGAGTGGTCTGTTATTCTAGTAGGTTTTGATATGAGGGGATAAAAGCTATTAGTGTTCAGTAGATCCAGGAAGTCTTTAGTTGGTTTATGAGTATCGGCATTAAGAACATTGATGTTAAAATCTCCCATTAGATAAGTTGTCTTATTCTCAAAGCTGATTCTTGACAGAACACTATTAATACTTTCATTAAAATCATCTACACTCACCTCAGGTGGTTTATAGACACAGCCAATAATAATATTTTTACGATTGGTCTGGGTTAATTCAGCAAATACAGATTCATATATTTTTGAATTGTTTGATGCAAGGTCAGGGCGAGCTTTGTAGTTATATTTAGAGTCTATATATAAACCTACACCTCCACCTTTTTTATGATCCCTGACATTGGATAAAAAATTAAATCCTGGAAGGTTGAAAATGTCTTTGTTATGTTCATCCAGCCATGTTTCTGTGATACCAAGAGCAGAGAATGAAATATCGAGTGCTTGCAGATATTCACTTAATTCCTCTGAGTGCTTTTTCAGACTTCTGATATTTAGATGGAATAGGGAAAAGGACTCAGTAGGTTTGCTGTACAGTTTGTTAAATTCTTTAGAGGTATAGTATGCACATTTAGTAAGGATGTTAGAGTTACCAACAAATATGTTATTATCAGGATCAATGTCAGAGTTAAGAAGTAAGTGGTGAGAATCAGGATCTTCTAGAAATGGGTTAAAGTGTTTAGTCTTAATTGAGTCTATGTCAAAATGTGAATCAAAAATATGTTGTAGGTCATAGATTGCTAGGTAGTAATCCTCATCATCATCTAAATGGTTAAATGGGAAAATGGCTGAAGTGCATGCTGGGCAAAACCAAGTATCACCTGTAGCACAGAGGTTATTGAAGTCATCTTGGGTTAGTTTAGCACACTTGATATGGGTTTTTTCTAGGCAAATATTGCAATACATCGCTCGGTGATTTTGATGTACAGAGAAATGGCAGATAGAGCACGGGTTTCTAGTAGGCATAAGATACAGTAACACTTACAATTAATATAGCTAAAATTAAATAATAATAATTAAACAACACTTATAGTATGGCTACAATAATAACACTATTTTAGGAATGTACAGTAGCAAAACTAGCATGTAGGTATATAACATAGGGGTAATACAAGGAAAATTAATTAGTTAATTTAAGCTGAAGCTTAATAAAACTAAGGATAATATATATGAAATAAGCGAGTAGGGTCTTGGGGAGAGTCATTCAATTACATAATGTCATAGTCATCAACATAGCATTTCAGTTACTCATAATTGGAGTTATACAACTTAACTGGAGTATTTTTTGATGAGTTCTTTACATTTTCCAATGGTAGTGCACCTCTCAATAGTAGAAGAGTGTTGAGTAGGACGGAACAGTATGGTGCCATCGTTGGTCCAGACTTTCGTCACGATGCCTGAATTGATTTCTTGACTCAGATATTTCAAGATGTTCCTTCTTGCGATGGTGAGATCCTCCTGTACGTTATATGGTCTCTTGTTTTCTTTGAGTAGACGTCGTTTACGTAGGATTTCAACCTTGGTATTGTGACGAACCAGGCGTACAATAATCGGTCGAGGCTTCGTCGGGGATCTTTTCCCAACACGGTGGGATCGGCTAATGTCGCTGGCGGATAGTTGTACTCCAAGTTCACTAGCAAAAAAATTTATTGCTAGATCGTCGGTGTTTTCCTTTACGTCATCAGCTGCTTCGGGTATTCCAAAGATTCGTACGTTTGTACGTCTAGTATATTGTTCGAGATCATCGATTTGTTCGAGGAGTCGAGAGTTCGTACATTGAAGGTTGGTGATCTTAGTTTCCGTGGCCATGTGAGAATCTTTTTGTTCAGCAGCATCAAACAGGATGCTCTCTGGAAGGGAGCTCGTAAACTCGGAAGAAGAGACGTAGTCATCTACCGCTTTGGAGGCTTGAGCTTTGAGAAGATCCTTCACAATGGCAGGAAGTGTGCTTGCAATCCAGTCATTGAGTTTGATCTCTAATTTCGCCCAAACATCATCCAGGAATGAGTCACCAGATTTCTCAGGAGATGCAACGGCTTTAGTGGCTCCTTTAGGTTTGCCCATAGTTGAATTTTGAAGAGTCTCGCTAGTTTAAGCTACATTTACGTCCAAGGTGGGGTTAGCGCAAAAAAGCAGCGTCCATCTTGTCTGACCGCTGACCGCTTTTCATTTGTGATTGAATGCAAAATTCTCTTTCGACGCGCAAAAGGAAAAACAAACTCCCTCATTGGATGATTGAAAACACGCCACAACTTACTAACATTTCTGCCAGCTAAAAGTTGATGAGAGTCGACGAAAAAGATGTCGTTTAATCGACGAAAACACTGAAAGTACTGTTAACCTGGCGTGGTGAAAGCCACCAGCCTGCGGTGACTTCAGAATTTGTGACGATGTAAATGTTTTGAACGGTACAATTGTTGAAGATAAACCCAGGAAATTCAAGTTGCCGCTTCAAAACAACGTGAAATTCACCTTGAACTATGGCAGACAATGCGGGTCTGGAAAAGCAAAGTGATCCGTCGAAGAATGTGAACAATCACCATGAACGAAAAAGATAGAAATGTTTGCCGAGCGGACTTGTTTGTTATTCGAGTTGCCAGCAAACTGTACTGTAAACACTGCAAGTATAGCGGCTTTCGGAATGAATGAACGCCGTTTCATTTCAAAACCATTGACGCTTGACGGATATTTATCTTTGCTGTGATGGATTTCACTGTCTATGAGAATTTGAAAGCCGTCGAGAAATAGGTGAGTTTTGATTCATACAATTTTCTGTGCCGACCGTTGAAACACAGAATTTTTCAGACTTGATTACTGAGTGATTTCCTTTGGGTGCCGTTTTGACTCCATGTAGTACAAATTTCTTCGGAAAATAAAGCTATTTTTTTTTCTTAGTTGTAAAGCTTCTGTTAATTTATAAACGAGAAAAGCTAGAAAAAGTCGAAAGGAAGTGGCATTTGTTCACGTCATATTATTGAGCACGGGCGTGCACGATAAAGTTATGGAGCACGCTCTTCGACCAATCAGAACGTGGCTTATATCGTGACTATGTTATAACATGCAATAGATCATGCACTATCATCAATTATCATTTGATTTGAATATGTTCAATTTTTTCGTGATACACGCATCAAGAGTTCCAATTTTTGGTTGGATCGCACTGTATTCTGGGTAGGTTTGGCTAAAAAAGGTGAGCACCAACTTTACAATACCCTCCATTTTTCATTTTAAGTTTGCAATCTAGTAGTTGTGTACGTTTTAGAACGGATATAAGTTGGCAAAATGGTGGATATTGTAAAGTTGGTGCTCACTTTTCTGAGCCAAATCTACCCAGAATTCAGTACGATCCAACCAAAAGCCGGAATTCTTGATGGGTGTATAGTCGATGAGAGTTTTCCTCGTTTTATCACGTGTATGATAGTCCATGATAGTTTTTTGATTGTTTTCCCTCTGAATGGACGGGCTCATGTCTCTCCAGCACTCAAAATGGCAAGCAATAAAAAACAATGAAAACAAGGCCGTATCGAGTTATAAAAAAGTGAAATTAAAAACAAAGCAAAACAGATAGCGGCTCTTCTGTTCATATAAACAGCCATGTTTGTCATGTTTTCACAGAGGCGTTGTTGACGTTTGACACGAGCTAAAGCTCGCGCGATCGATTACGTTATTTCTGGTCGACTATCATGCGCTCTCTTGTAAGCTTTTGATCGCTCTCTACGATATGATAGTAGGTGATAGTCTTGGGATTGCAACTATCATCAGCTACATTCACCGTTTGATCAGGTCTGTATATTCACAAACCGTCCGTGTGCATATTTTGTTAACAACGCTGTTACATTATGTTTCAGATGGGTGACTGTATTCTTTCAGTGAAAGTGCCTGATAACGTACTGCACTTCAGAATGAAGAGGTGCATATATGGAAGCTGGAAAATTGAGCATGATTGCTCTGGTCGTTTGGGTTCTGTTTTACGGATTCTTAGGACCCTGATTCCGAAAAATGTACCCTTGAACAAGCCGTTCCAATATGAACCACAGGTACTAGCTGTGCTATGTCTGTGCTGTTTTAACAAAGGGCTTCATGGTCCAAGGTTCTAATCATCGAAAGCGATATATTTTGGCATAAGAGTGTAAGGGAAGAGAAAAGCTCGCTGTGGCTTGCTTGAGAGGTACCCAGAGGATCAGGAACGGAGGCCTCTTTTAAAATCAGTTTAATTGGAGCGATAACCAACTTTACACGTTAGGTCTCAAAGTTCTCTCTCTCTCACTCTCTCTCTCTAAACTAGGTGTGCGCGCCCTTAAGTACGGACGCTAACTCCAGCTCTAATTAGCTGTCCATCAAACACTAGGAACCAATAAGGATAAAGTAGAACGTCACTACTTAGCGACAGAAAGGCTAAACGAAAAGGGCGCGCACTTTTGACTAACTCAGTCTTCAACAGTTTACAGATAAGTAGAGATGCTCAATGTACTAAATATTACGCTTGTCGGTAGAGCGACGGGCGCGTTACAACTGGCTGTAAAAATAGTAGAGTCTTAAGTAGTAATGGCTGTAAAAAGTTCTTGACGACTAAGGTTGCGCAGTCAACAAACCTATCTGGATTATATTACGTAATGGTTTCCGGAGTTTTAACTAAACTCTGCCTTAAGAAAAGAAGCGTAACTTGTCATAAACAACTTAAGTAAGGGATTAAGAGAGAGCGTGCTTTGTTTGAACGATGAGACCTTTGAACAATACTTAGTTGCATAACCGGACGATTGATAACAAAAGAATTGTACACTACAACAAAGGCCAGTACACTTAATTAAATTCGGTCCAGGCTTGCATTGGTCGATCAGGTTAAAAACTCAATTAGTCAGGCCAGGTAAGATTTGGCCGATCGGATTTATAGATATGCCCGTAATGCTAAGGTATTGTTCCGACCGTGGGAACCAACTTCTAGGCCAAACAGCTGATAGTGAAATATCCGAAAGTGCCGTGCAAAATTGTACTAACTTGGCACCAAGAGTGACACTTAATCTAAACTAGACTTGTGGCGGACATAATTTGGATTGAAAGTAACCTAGCCCTCCTTCAGTCTAAACTTCACTAAGTGGAAACTAATTATCTTACGATTAATGCTTTTACACACTAAAAGAATCACTTTGAAAAAATAGAATATTAAACCACGTCCTTAAAATTATGAATAATAATCATACTAAATTGTGAATATTAATCAACTAATATTTAATCAAAATCTCTTCCGTAACAAGAGATACTGCAAATGCTCCAATAGCCTCCCTCCCCCCACTCTACAAGGCAATTAGATAAATAAATAAATAAACCAGGGGCTTGTTAGAGCTTTTACGTACTGGTCAACACTCGCTCTAATTCATATATCTCATTATTATTCATCCATACAAACTTTCCGCCACACCACATCCCCTCTTTTTTTTTTTTTCACTAATTAGGACGTCTCATGTTCTCGTCCCATACGACTTCACTCTCCAACAAACAATTGGCACAGGGCTTTATACCCGAAAAACAACCTTATATCTCGTATACGTGCTGTGCCACGTATTGTAAAGAGAACTCGATCGGAATTGCTCAAATCTCGCAAAGGCATAACCAGATAACACAAGTTTTCCCCCTAAAACGCTTTATGAATCTGCGCCATGTGATTACCATTGTTAGTGACTGGAGAATTATTATTTCTGTTATGTCCACTTATATAGGATGCAGAAACTACGTCAGCAGATGGCATCAAAACAGAAACATCTCAAATGGAGAAACGACAGGTATTTATGTCAAATGTGGCTACTGCTCTCAGATGCGAGGAGGCCTTCTGTTAAAAAGAGGTGACTGTACATGAGATGAAGCGGTTGGTGGAGAGGAGAATTGAAAGGAAACTTTGGTTGGTTTCTTGCAATTTGTTTTATAGATTACACGAAGGTTTTACTGGAGATTTCCTTTCCAGGAAGAGGGTGAATCTCGAGTAAGCGTTTTTTAATATCAGATTCAGATGACAGCAGTTTTAAAGGGATCATTTAGATCGGTCTGTCTGTAATTAGTTTTTACTTGTTTCCCTAATAATTGCTACGTCCACTTATATAGGGTATAGAACCTACATCAGAACCAAATGGCATCAAAGCAGAAGCATCACAAACGGAAAAACCAGAGGTTTTTGAAGCCAAACAAGGCTACTACCCTGAGATGCGAGGAGACCTTCTGTTAGAAAGAGGTGACGAGGTGACTGTACATGAGATGAATCCAAGCGGTTGGTGGAGAGGAGAATTGAAAGGAAACTTTGGTTGGTTCCCTGCAATTTGTGTTCTGGATTACGTCGAGGGTCACTGGAGATTTCCTTTCCAGGAAAAGGGTGAATCTCGAGTAAGCATTGTCTATATCAGATTTTGCTGACAGTAGTTTTAAAAGGATCATTCGGATCGGTCTTTTGTGCTTAGTTTTTAGTTGTCTCTCTAATAATTGTTACATCCATTAATATAGGCGAGTATAGAACCTACAACAGAACCAAATGGCATCAAAACAGAAGCATTACAAACAGAAAAACCAGAGGTTTTTGTAGCCAAAGATGACTACTACCCTCAGATGCGAGGAGAACTTCTGTTAGAAAGAGGTGACGAGGTGACTGTACATGAGATGAATCCAAGCGGTTGGTGGAGAGGAGAATTGAAAGGAACCTTCGGTTGGTTCCCTGCAATTTGTGTTATGGATTACACTGAGGGTAAAGAAATTTACTTCAATATATTTTTAATTAGTGAGCCGTAAAGACAAGCATTTCCAGGAAAATAATTCACACTATTTTAGTGGTAGTAGTTTATGAAAAGCTTTGATTCATAATTTGGACTAAAGTACTGCAAAAACAAGCAAACAAACAAACAAACAAACACGCACACGCACACGCACACACACAGTTTTTGCGTACTTCAAATTTTACTTTTATAGGATACGGAAATATATAAGTATACAGTATGTACTATATTTTATGACCCTTGTTGTATTTACATTTAGATACTGAAGGAACTGAGAAAACGTGTGCAGATAACGAGGTAATTGTATACAAAATTGAACATTATGAAGGTATGTGAAGGTATGATTGTACCTGAAAAAACCATTGGAAAATTATAGCCAATTCTAGTAGGAATGCTCTTTGGATACTTTTGCTTTCACATAATATTCTTGGGTCCCAGTTAGCGTCTCTGTTTGTATATATTGTTAACGATTGTGTAGCTTTTTGGAGTTTTCAGAGGTTCTTTTTTTTAGTAGCGGAAATTTCAAGAATGATATTACCGTAATGATTCTAATATCAAATCGCCCTGCTTCAATAAGGGCCCCGGGTCGAGTCGTGTTTTTTAATAAGGGTCCCCCCCCCCCCCCCCCCCCCCCCCCCCCCTCTCCTCGATGATGTTTTTTCTGTGAGTCGCAGCATACACAGTTTTTACCTTTTGGACATGACAGTGACAGAAACGGTAAGGTGCCGTGTTTTCTTATTGTTGTGCAGAGCACAGAATTGGAGGGCATCAGCACAGGTGTTTCAACAACAGAAGAACTCACTGGTGAAACATTCGTTCTCAAGTATGGTCACTATGCTGAGAACTCGAACGAACTTGACCTTGAAAGAGGTGACGAGGTTACTGTGCTTGTAAAGAATCCTGACGGTTGGTGGAGAGGAAAAATGGTAGAAGATTCCGGTTGGTTTCCCTCAAATTGTGTAAGTATTCAGTAATTTTTAATAACAAAAGTTGTCAAAATTTTTGTCCATTAGAGGCACACGCCATGTGAACATTGCGCCATCTGGTAAAGTACTATTTTACATGGCAGAGTTGCTCTGTTTTTTGTTTTTTGTTTTCCTTTCTCTGTCACTATATTCCTCCTGGTTAATAATAATCATAAACGCAGGCCACTTTTACAATTTCTTAGTTGCAGTTCTGAACTCCTATTTGTTTTCTCCTACCATGCATCCACCCTGTGTAATTTTCGACTAATACCATGCACTCTTTGTATTTCTGAGTACAACCCTCTGACTATCGCGTCTGAAGTTCCAAATAAGGTTTAATATATATGTTCCTTCTGCATAACTTTCTTTTAGGTGACACCATCAGATGCAAGCTAGAAAACGGCTTATATGAGTGTATCTAGGTTGGTTTGGGACAGCTTGCCATTTATGAGATGCCTGTTCTCTTCATCCCACGAGACTTGGTTTTGTATTAAGCCTCATATTGAAACAGAGAAAGCAACCCTTCTTGGAAATGGCCTATTCCTGTACATAAGGACAAAGATACCCAAAGGAAATGGCTACAAGTTCAAGACATCACGCAAAATTACTCGCGTCCGGATCATACGGTAGACTCCTGTTCAAAATATTCAGTGTAACATTTTTCATTCTCCACGTTTTTTCCAGAATGCTTCGCGCACTCGCGTACATTGAATTTGTAGCATAAGGTAGTGCGATTCTTGACTGAAAACGAAAAGTGGAAAATGAAAAACCTTGTGTATTTTAATCAATATAAGGGTCAGTATAATTATGTATGATAAATGAAGATAGGTTTGTTTAAGTTGAAAAAGTATCTATTACTATATTTTGCAACTTTTCAATTAGTGTAAGCGGCGCTACCAATTTTTGACGAAGCTTGTCTTCGTGCTCTGCAGTTGCAATTTTTCAGTCTAGTGCAAACGATTCCATAGTCACAAATCAATTTTCAAAAAACTGATTTCGTAAGAAGAAAAAGTATGGAGGCCATCTGCATCTCCGAATAAATGCAACGGTTCGCTTCATGTTAAGAAATGGACGCTCGAGGTCGTAAAGGCCCTGTTACACTGCGCAATTTTCTCAGCAACTTGTCTTGCAACGCTGCTGCGGGACAAGTTGCTGAATAAATGCACAGTGTAACACGGCTTGTTTGTGTCGCAATTTCTTTTGTTGCTCGCGCAAAGTCGCACGAAGTAGAACTCAGTAGCAACTTTCAACGCCATTGCAATGTAACACCCCTTCAGCAATTTGTATCGCAATTTTTCATTAAAGTTTTGCAATAGGCTTGTTACATTTCATCTCAAAATATCGCACAATCATTATTTACACTTCAAACACTAGGCCAAAGTATCCCCTTTTTACGGTTTGATTTTTGCTTACGATTGTTGCATGCAGCCTTGTTATGCTGCGTTGCGTTGCATTGTTTCGCGTTGTGTTGTGTATGTTGTGTTGTGCCGGTGTGGTAGAGTGGTGTTAAGTTGTTCGCTCGCTATATTTTGCCATCTGCCGTACCAGGTCACAGTCGCATGAAATCTCGGCAATTAGTTGATTTCTTCCCGGCACACAGACACAACTCTCCCTTCTGTGACGTCAAACTTGCTGCTACATATGTCGTCACTTGTCCTCTCCCAGGCTTAGCTCAGTGTTTGCTGACTCGCCACCAGGCTACCGCGGCTGTCTTTTCTGCCAAGATCTTGTAGGTAAAACAACCTGCTCTCCGCACGGGCCCTTCCCATGGTATTGTCAGTTGTGTAGGTGCGGAGCTTGTTACAAGTGGAAAACTCGAGCGTAGTGCTGGAAAGCAAGGAAAGTGAGACTTTACAGAACAAACTGATGAATAGGGTAGGTAGGTTAGCATGAACCTTTCGCTTGTGAATAGATTTTCGATGGGTGACAAAACAGTACAAAAGCAAAACATATGTCGACTTAGTGCACACGTGTAACTTTTGCGTCATGCCCTAGACTTCGGCTCTGAGTTGTGAAGGAATCACTGAGAAGGGCGCCCTGAGCTCGACCATAGCCGACGCTGGTCTAGCCAAACGAAACGCCGAGTCGAATTTCGCTTGCGTTGACTACTGAGTCCGGAGTCAGGTGCATTTTTATTGTTTGTTATTGCTTACCTTCCCCTGTGTTTAGGTCTCTGTTGTTTTCTTCTGAGGAAAATACAGAACAACGCTGCCGTCATCACGGAAATCACAGCAGTGGTTACAAGTATGATGAGCACTAGATAAAGAGTGAGATCTGCGGGAGAAGAGAAAGTTAGTATCACAACATCATCATGATACCCTAACTTTAACAAACAGGGTGTCAAACAGGTTTGACTGTGTAGTTAGTCAAAAATCAAAGATAAACCGTTTTAGAGCTAAATTTTAGGACTGTTTAGAGCTTAGATTTGTATCTTTTAAATGTAGTATTTGTTTAATTTAAAATATATAATTATGCAGGATTTCCCAGTTGATAGCGGCCAATCAAAAGTGCAAGATCCAGGCTTCGTCATATTCGCGGTTTTGCTCTTACCGTAGCATCTTTGAGTGTTACACTCGCGGGTTTGCAATGTTTCATTACACCCGGCTATGCAGGTTCGATTCCTTACTTGCATCCCAGACCCACAGGAAAGTGAACACGTGCTCCACACAGACCAATCAGCTGCAAAGGACAACGGCATTGTCAAACAGAAGGTAGTGGACGCACTGAACTAAGTTTGTGTAAGTGAAATCTTAAGAATGATGCTTATTTATGTGCACTCTCCGTGTTTATATCGAATACGCTGCATGATAATTCGCGGTTTCAAGCAAGACCTCTATAATTTGTATAGTGCTGTGAATGACGTTGGGGTAATATTTAATAATTATTTAGTATTTACTCACTCGATTATTTAGATCAACAGCACAGTGTAATTTTAATACTAATTACCTTCATTTACACTTTATCCAAACGTTAAGTAGAGTTATCATTACGATATCCACCTGCTACTGGTACCAATCACGTTAGTTAATCTCCTTTACCTCTAATACTAATGATCTTATACCTAGTTTGGCCAATCACAACCGGCCGGAGTGTTCGCTGCCTGGATTAGTTTAACTAAGTCTAGCGTATATTTAGAATTAACCTTATGGTTTAGCTGGTACCTGTCCTGGAAAGTGTGAAAATCGCATTAACTTGTTATGACCAAGCTCTGGCTCTCCTTAGGGGCGGAGCCTACCTGGAACAGCGTCATTACGTAATGTTAATTTTCTAATATTCGTTCCTAGGTACTTTTACTAGTATTTACTGCTTAAGACTTTATAACTTTTACACTGGATAGTAGCCCGCAATTTACTTTATCACTACTCTTAAATTTAGGTTATTTCGTATACGATGAATAAGTTTATAAGGCTAAAGTTAAGGTTTTTCGTAGTGCGTATGTTATTGAACATCTGCTACTCCGTTGTCAAGCTGTGACGTTATCTAGTGTCTCATTGGCCTGTAATCTTGATTGACGGCCTAAAGTGTGATCTGCGTAAGCGTTACTATTTAAGACGACGCATACCCTTTTCGTTAGGATTTGGATTTGGATTTGAATTAGGTTTTGCAGTTAGTTCTAGAGTTGATAGCTTGTAACTCTAGCTCTCGAGTTAATAAATCGGGGTTGGGAAAAAGAAGAAGGCCTCCGTTCCTGATCCTCCGGTAACCTCTCTAAGCAACCACAGCCACAAAATACTTCGTGTATCACTGTCATGTTTTGTTTGCACCGCCCAGTTTAAAGTTCATCTATAAAAAGTCACACATTGCACAAAAAAGGTGAAGCGAGTTATACTTCCCTCAAAATTCCTGCTTGCTGTATTTTTTTTGGGGGGGGGTTCTAAACTTTACAATAAATAAATGTTATGGAATACACTGACTTGTTTACAATATAAATGCCAGTAAATTTCCTGTGAAACCTTAAATTTGCAGGTTTCTCTCTGCGACGGCAAAGTCCCCAAATTGACTTCCGCGACGATGTATTTTTTTTTTTTTTTTGGGTTCTAAACTTTACAATAAATAAATATTATGGAATACACTGACTTGTTTACAATATAAATGCCAGTAAATTTCCTGTGAAACCTTAAATTTGCAGGTTTCTCTCTGCGACGGCAAAGTCCCCAAATTGACTTCCGCGACGAGACACAATGAACTGTGCATGCGCGGCCGAACAATTCCCACCAAGTTGCGCGGTTGGCCTCCTACTCAAAGTCTTTGTTATTTTCTAAAGTTTTGTATAGCAAAGTCAACAGTTGGCGGCTATAAAATGGTTGTCCAGACAACGCGCACAATGATGCGTTTTCAAGTTTTGGTGGACAAGCTAAACTCCAAAATTTGCAGGGAAAGCCCGTTCTATAAATAACCAATGCTGTCGCGGAGCCGAAAATTACCGAAACCGGCTGAAATTGCGAACACAGATAGTCGAAGAGCAGACAAACATATCAGCAAGGTTTTGCTCGTCTTTATTTCACTCTTTGATGCATTATTCGTGTCATAAACATTCTCACTCTAACTCTTATAACACTAAAACACTCGCCCCAGACCGCACCGCTTGGGCTGGTTGAGGCGATGGTTTATAATACACAAATACAGACCTAGCGGTGGTGCACTAACTGCAGGCGTCTTCAGACGTTGTTCTTATTTTACAGGCCTCCAGCATGCCGGTTATCCAGCCAGGTGAGCCAATCTCCCGCGACATGACATTATGGAATCTCGATGCAGGTTCCGAGTACGCCAAGCCGCCGTCGACCGCCATGTACACAGACCGGAAGTTCAAAAACCAACGCATGCGCAGACGTTTTGCCGCGGTGTCGAGCGACACTAAAGTGAAACCGGACAAGGTTGCTAGATTCCCTGGTAAGCGAGTTTTTTATTTTATATTTTTTTGTTGCGTTGTAAATTCGTGCTCTATAACAATAAATTACTTTTGGCGAGGAAATAATTGTTCCAAGAAGCGAACATTTGCCCCACAGCGAAGCAAGAGGGCAACTGTCGACAACTGTGAGCTTCGAGAAACAGATTTAAATTTCAAACGTCTGCGAGCTTCGAGGGACAGATATTGATGATGTCCGTATCGTGCATGTCCAGAAACCAAAACTAGTGGTTTACGTCTTTATCATCCGTCAAAATATTCCTCTCACCGCGAAAATAACGGCGAGTGGTGCTTTCTGGCACTAATTCGACCAATGTATTTATGTCCTCTTTTAGCATCTCGTGATATTTTGTGACTAAATATATAAAACTGTGTTCGGATATTGTCAATAACTAGCGAAAGCCGGGTGTTATTTTTCAGTTCTCGCGATTGGCATCGAAGCTAATATCACGAAGTCTTAAAGGTGATGTTACACGAGACGATTTTTAACAACAATTTTTCGCCCAACACCTACAATTTTGTAGCTAGCGCTTTGGCTTTTACTCTAAAAACATGGCGAACCTTCGCCAAAGGCGGAATTTTGTGCAAAGATTGCTATTCATTGATAGTTCGACGATTACTAGGCAAGAAGTATAGAAAAAAAATGTTGCGCAAAAAATTGTCGTTAAAAATCGTCTCGTGTAACATCACCTTAACGCTTCATTGATACAGCAAGTAAACTAAACTTAAAAAACTTAACCACGATTGTCTTCTGCTTCGTCATTGTTTATACCTACCGGTGTGGAAGATGCGTGTGGACTTAACGAATCAACTAGTGGAATTTTGGAGAGGTTCTTTTACTTGGAAAAAAGATTGATTTACAAGAAATTAAGTATGTATGCCTAAAAGACAAGATTAATTATTAAAACTTACAGCTAAAATGCTTTCTATCTTAATGCTTCACAGATTCGAGAAATGAGTGAAGTGGGGTAAGAGGCTTGCGAAAGTTCTGCGTGAGTACAGCCATTAAGCCATCTTCGAAATAACGATAGTGTGAAAGGGATAGTGTCAGGGCTCAAAACCCAAGTCTTCACCACTGTTAAGAAGACAGGCTAATTAATCCCGAGAGAGTTTATTAATTAATGTTTCAACCCAATGGTCCCGTGAGAGTCGTGCGTTTGAGAGAGAGCTAATGAGATTCAGATCTGTGTGTTAGCGTGGAGGGCGTGTGGAGTGTTGGATGTAAAATAAAAAGATGATTTAAAACCGAAACCGAGCCGCCTCCACAACAGCCACGGTTGGGCAAACACATTCTAAACCGGAATTTTCCCTTTGTTAGATATCAAAAATAACATTCCCGAGTTTATGAAGTAAACATGCATCCATCGAGTCTACCGTACATGGCACCATTTTAGCATATTCTAGTTCCAGGACCTGGCTATGTTTAATAACAGAAATTTGCATTAAAACCGCACGCGATCGTATCAAGGAAGTAGTGTTAGCAAAAAACTAGTAAAGTTTTGGACCAAATAGCTTACAATCGAGCTTTGAACAAACGGGCCCTGGATTTGCATAAAATGATGGCACGTACCCAAAACACCTCGGAACACCCCCCAAAATACGTATTTTGAACTAGTATAAAGTTTCTATACAAAAAAGAGGCGCGTTAGGTGTAGGGTGAGAAAGACGAATCCTGCACTCTGAAAACCCACCTACAGGGCGAGGGGACGTCTGCGATTATCGTATTTCTAGTATATCAAGAATGAAAAGTTTGTTTACTTTTTGTTGTCGATTTGTGGAGGGAATTTGTATAGATAATCTCATGATTTCTCTAGCAATTTGGAAGGCGATCTGGCAGTCGCTGACGGCAGATGCTGACGTCAGTGCCTCGCGTGGGCAGCACACCTGTACATGGGATAATGGTACATACCAGGTACATATAGATGTAATGGTTGCGATGAGTTATGAAAAGAACATTTTAATCGTAGGTGTGTTCTATCGAAAGTCAATTTTCGTTCTGGAGAAGGCAGGAATGACACTTTAGAGAGCCGATTTTCAAAAAAATTTCAGGGGAGCATAATTAAGATAATAAATAATTAATCACACAACCACTGACAAAACTTGAGCGATTGCAGATGTCCTCGTCCACAGGGACATGCCACAGATGCCAGCCATAACAAAAGCGTTTGTGATTTGACTATCTTACGAATCTGTCCGAAAGGGATCCCCTTCATACTAAAGTATGAAAGGGACCCCTTACTGTGCTTCTAAAATTGATGTTTCGGTTAGGGTCTTCGTAAATGTCGCGCGTTGTCGCGTGCGGTCTCTCTGTTAAAAGGTAATAAAACGGGCCAATTATTTACCATGGGTCGAACGTCTGGGCGGAACCTACCCGTAAAAAAATATTTAGGTGCCCTCTTCCTTTCCATTTTTTCCTCCAGCATATTCTATGGGAGTTATGTACTTGCTATATAATAGGTCTTAATGTCCCTTGTTTTGCTGCCAGATTTGACAGTTCATTCAGTGCATTCAAGACAGATGGACAAGTTTAGATTCACTGAGGAGCAGTTGAACTACTTTAAACTGGCAAAAGTCGTAATTGATGAGTTTCCCAAAGTGCTTCGCAACACATTTGTGAAGCTATGGAACAGTAAGCATGGTTCTGTTCAAATGTGGGACGATTCCTCTGCTGTTTTGGCGCAGCTACAGAGGCTGGAGAAGCCAACCAAGACCCCAATACCCTCCTGCCCGATCAAAGAGTGGGACTGCACAGCTCTTACACAAGTTACACTCTTCTCACGAAGCTTCACCGACCCTCATGGTAACAGGTTATGCACATTGGTTCCGAAGCTACCGAGTGGAACATCTTTCCACGCGCCTACGTCCGGCTCCAGTTGGTACGAGCTTGCATTAGCCCTAGATCAGCTAAGACTTTTGAGGAACACTCTCTGTCACCAATCTAGCACGACTGGTATAGACCACAAGTCCCTTCAGCATTACCTCCGGTTGGCGAAAGACGCTTTCAGCACACTGGGCGAGGACACGTCTGTGATTGATGCGATAAGCAGCATGACTGGGAAAGACTTCCCAACAGACGAAGTGTGTAGACTGGAAGTTCAGTTCGATGAATTAAAAGAGCGAGTTTGTGTGGTCGAGGAAAACGTTCTCGCTATTCGAGAAGAAGTTCGATCAGTAAAGCAAGAAGTAGACAAGTTGAAGGAAAAGGCACCAGGTACGTGGCTTTAGAATATGTGCAAATTATGCTAACACGACACGACGGTCATTTGTTTGATAGATAGTACACAAAAGGAACAAGAAAAGAATTTCTTTGAACCTATGTGACAGGCATTTCAGTTTCTGAAGATAGAAAGTGTGGAAGGAATGTATGGTACGGCAGCCTCCTCCATGCTTGCCGTAGCTGACATACCCGCCACGCAGACTGCTGTCTTGCAAATGTTGGCATAAATGCTTGTATATGTGGCAGGGATCAATAGAAAATACACGAGATAAAAGCATGGGGAAGTCACAGACAGTTGGACACTAATAAACATTATAGTTCATTTAAAGCGGTATTTTCCTGACAGGTTTAACTCTTTCACAGAAACTAGGAAAGGCGACGTCCTTCCTTCCTCTGTACTTCCGTCAACTGTTCCCCATTTCGTTGGACGAAAGAGAGAATGTGACGAGATTGTGCGCGAGATGACCAAGACTGGAACTCGCATTGTCGGCGTGGTTGGTTCTCCTGGTTTTGGCAAGACCTCCATTGCCAAGACTGTGGCTCATCAAATCCGTTCCAGTAATCTCGACGGCCATATTTATTATGTCCCTCTTCAGGGTCTAAAATCTTTGGAAAGCTTAGCCAAGAAACTGCTGGCAACACTAGCAAGCACTTCGATCCTTACCTCCTTGGAAAAGGCAACAGGAAATGTATCTGCTATCGATCAGCTCAAGAACTTTATCCCGGACGTCCATCACGAGTTGTTTTTGTTGTTAGACAACGCGGACAATTTTGTAGAGTTAAGAGAATTCCGTAACATTTTGTTCAATCTTGCTTGGAGGTGTTCCTATCTGAGAATCCTCTACACTTCAAGGAAGCCCATTGCATTTTGTGACATCTTCGGGATCCCTTCCGAAGTCGTGCCGATCAAGGAACTTAAGCGGGAGGAAGGTGCAGATCTGGTTGAGTCACTCGTCCCAGGTATTCCGCGTGCACATGCGTTGAAGCTATCTGAGTCATGCGGTGACGTACCACTTGCACTACAGTTATTGTGTGCTACAATTCAACATGACCACATCACTGTTGAGGAATTGCTTGCTGCCAAACACGACTTGTTTCGGCTGCTGAATGCACCCGGCATACCAGATGAACTCAGATTTCAAAATCTCTTTGATGATTCATTTGAACGCCTATCTGAAAGTTCTCAGACGAATTTCCTGTTATTAGAAGTGTTCCGCGGATCTTTCGACACCGCAGCTGCAAGCGTCGTGCTCAATGTAGAGGATGGAATACCCATCAAGACGGCTCTTGCGAAACTCGAAGCAAGGTCATTACTAGAGTATGACGATGCTTCAAAGAGGTACAGGCTTCATTCCCTTCTGCATTCGTATTGCCATACCAAAGTTCAAGACAAGCCATCGGAAGAAATTCAGGCGGCATACGAAGAGGCAACGCGGCGATATTTCATGCATTACTTGGGTCTTTTCCAACGACTGAACAACAAGTATCAAAGTGACGCTTGGCAAGGAGTGGTTGCATCATTCCTGACAGAGCGGGGCAACATTTATGAAGCTCTAACGCAAAGTGTACAACGTGACGAATTCTATGACCAGGTCACCGTCAAAATCAGTAAGACAAGCTCTGAGTTCTTCTTAGAGCATGTCTTATCGAACAGAGAGTACGAAGACCTGCTTTCAGTTTGTCTGAAGGAAGCAGACAGAAGAAATGACAAGACCAGGAGAAGCCAAGTTCTATCTTCCCAGCTCCTAATTCGCCTGCTGTTACAAGATTTTGATGGCTATGGTCCATTTCCTGTATCGCTTGAAGAAGTAGCAGGAGTCACAAAGGGAAAGTTGCTGTGCTATAAGGGAATTCTGTTGACCAATCAGAACAAAATAGAGGAGGGAATAGAACTTATCTGCAAAGGCATCAGGGAAATGGATTGTAGCGATAAAGATCCAATTGTCAAGTCCCTCTCTCTCTCTACTTCTTGGCTTACATACATCAAAGGAAAGAGAATCATGACCAAGCGAAACAATGTCTAAAGAAGGCTGCGGAAGTGTGTCTGGAGCATGGACTTCCGAAACTGCAAATTGGAGAACTAGACAGACTCTCGCCAGATATTGAAACTGTGCAAGACGCTGTAGAAACCAATGAGAAGACCAAAGTTGACCAAGATGCCACTAATGCGTCTGTCAGCCATCCCCTGAGTGTTCAGTTCTGCACCATTTTGAGTCTCTATCCTGTTGTAAATGGAGACCTGGACGGAACTCTTGAAGTGCTAAACAGAAGACTTCAAGTTCGCCAAAATAAGCTTGGGGAAGACGCAAGAACTGCCAAATGTTGCAGAGAGATCAGTCGCATCCTCACGCTGAAAGGTGAACCAGATGAAGCTCTTAAAATGGGTCTTGAAGCTTTGAGGATCTTTAAAGCAGTCAATTGGTTGTCTCTTGGACGCACTGAGAAGTACTCGGTCACTGCAGAAACCTACTATACAATTGGAGAAGCCCTTCGTCAAAAGGGAGACAACGCAGGTGCCCTGAAAGCTTTCTGTAGATCCGAGACGTTGAGGGAAGATCTTTGTCGTAACACCATTATGGAAATGGAAAGCCTGGTGCGTCAGCAGTCAAGGCAGGCTCACATCTATAAACGCATTCACCAGGTGTATTTCGAGAAAGAGAATTGGACAAAATCACTGGAGGCCGCCAGAAAGGCCTTAAAATTCTCAGAAATGTCACTAGGAAGCCATGAAGAAACAGTACAATCTCATTTAGATGTTGGAAAAGTGTTTCAAAGATTGGACAAAAACGAAAGAGCACTCGAAGAATACAGAAAGGCATTTGAAATGCAAGAAAAGGTGACCGAGCAGCTGGAAGCTCAGCAGAAGAGTGCAGTAGCCGCCGCAGCACTACCTGACACAGCTGTAGAAAAGCAGGTACTTGGAAGACATCACGACATTGCAGAGCTTTACCGAAAAATTGGTCTTGCTTTTTCAGAATTAAAGGACTATCTTGGTGCCCAAAAAGCTTACTGCAAATCACAAGAGATTTGTAGAGAACTTGGGCTACAGCCGAACGAAGCACAGTGTTGGTATGGTCTAGCTCTCGCTCACTTCAACTCGGGAAACTTCGTAGAATCCCTGGAGGCATTGAAGCAATGTCTAAAGATGTACGAAGAGCTTGGTGAACGAGCGCAGCAGAAGAGTGCAGCAGCCGCGCAGCACTACCCGACACAGCTGTAGAAAAGCAGGTACTTGGAAGACATCACGACATTGCAGAGCTTTACCAAAAAATTGGTCTTGCTTTTTCAGAATTAAAGAACTATCTTGGTGCCCAAAAAGCTTACAGCAAATCACGAGACATCTGTAAAGAACTTGGACTACAGCAGAACGAAGCACAGTGTTGGTATGGTCTGGGTCTTGCTCTCTTCAAATCAGGAAACTTTGTAGAATCCCTGGAGGCCTTGAAACAATGTCTAAAGATGTACAAAGGGCTTGGTGAACGAGAGGAACAGATCTCTGATTGCCAGGACTGGGTTGAACGCGCTGAAGGTCAAGTAAAGACTCTGAACGATTCACTCAGAGCACACATCCAAGCCAAGAAAATGAGAGATCAGTCGTTGATCATTCATAAAGACACTGACAATCAGGTAAGACAGAGTGATACTGATGAGAGCTGAGAGGACATAAAAAGATAATTCTTACTTGATACCAACACAGTCAGTATATTTGTGTTTTACCGTTTTATACTCTTAGGGACCGTTCATTTATTATGAGATGTGTGTGTGTGTGTGTGTGTGTGTGTGGGGGGGGGGGGGGGGGGGGGGGGGGGGGGGGGGGGCAAACCCAATTGGATGTGCTTGCTTCCACTAAATACCTTTTTAAGTGGTAAACAGCTGTTGATGGCTTTTCAGTGATACGCTTTGAAATTGTCAACGAAACCAAAAGATAAGCCTATCATGATAAGTCAATAATTCTAATTCTCTCAAACATTCTTTTCTAGGACAGGGTGCCCCGTGAATCGATTGATAAAGAGAGTGATACCGCAGAGAAGACTCCTTCACGTCAACATTTTGTTGAAAATAAGTCATGGTATTGGGGCCCAATGTCCCGACAAGAGAGTCAAGCATTTCTGAAGAATTTTGGAAAGAATGGAGATTTCCTCATAAGAGAGAGTGAAAGTAGGGTAAGCAACATCTGCCATTTCATTGCATGTTTGATTTGTCCGTTGTCCCTCATGCTCTGTCTGCATCTTATCAGTCCTGCCTAAAACAGCTTTTTGACAAGCATAGGTTATAACTTAAGAATTTGGAATGTTTTTAGAAAATAGTAGCAACGATGCTGTATCAATACGTATGTAATTATCTAGCACGAGCGGGTACGCAGCATTTCACTTTAGTTTATTATGAAGTGAATTTCTAGCCCTTCTTTCGTTTCTGAAGAGTTTTCGCTTTTTAATTTTTGACGCTGTTAAATATAGCATTACGGACCGTTCAGTTTTTATGAGATAGGTGAGGGGGGCAGGGGGGGGGGGGGGGGGGGCACGCGAAAAAAAAATAGAGGGAAGGGGGGCACGGGAAACACAGGAAACACCCTATTTTAGTCCTTAATTCGAGTCAATCTGCAGCTGAGTTCTTAATAATACTCGGTAAAGAAATTAATGGCCGTATCGAGTGATGACAAAAGTAAAATTAAACAAAGCAAAACAGATAACGGCTCTTTTGTTTATATAAACAGCCATGTTTGTCATGTTTTCGCCGTGGCATCGTTGACGTTTTCACACGGCTCGCGCGATCGATTACGTTATTTCCGGTCGACTATCATGCGCTCTCTTGTAAGCCGTTTGATCGCTATCTATTATATGACAGTAGGTGATAGTCTTGGGATCGCAACTATCATCAGCTACATTCACCGTTTTATCAGGTCTGTATATTCACAAATCGTCCGTGTGCATATTGCTATAACAACGCTGTTTCATTGTGTTGCAGAAGAGTGACTGTGTTGTTTCAGTGAAAGCGTCTGATCGCATACAGCACTTCAGAACGAAAAGACGCGAAGATGGATACTGGAAAATTGGGGATGACCGCTGTGATCGTTTAAGCTCTGTTTCACTGCTTATTCTGACCCTGGTTGTTAAAGGTGTACCCTTGAACAAACCGTTCCAATATGAACCACAGGTACTAGCTGTGCTATGTCAGTGTGCTGTTTTACCGAAGGGTTTCATGTCCTTATGCCATTGCTTCTAAAGTTTCTAATCAAAAGCGATGTATGTTGGCATAAGGTAAATGCTCCAATAAGCTAAGGTAAATGCTCCATTAAAATCTCAGTGTGTAAAACAACACAATGTTTAGAAACACATCGCTGAAGTTTCCTATAGTTGATGTTGGTGTGACGAGGAATCTCGCTGAAAACATTAAAATCTCAGTATGCCCGACGATAACGATGATTGGGATTTCAGGGCATGTTTGATGGCCGTTTGTAAGTTTCCCCCCTAAAACGCTTTATCAATCTGCGCCGTGTGATTACCATTGTTATAGTGACTGGAGAATTATTATTTTGTGATGTTCACTTACACAGGATGCAGAAACTACGTCAGAATCAAATGGCATCAAAGCAGAAGCATCACAAACGGAGAAACAAGAGGTTTTTATAATCAAACATGGCCACTGCCCTCAGATGCGAGGAGAACTTCTGTTAGAAAGAGGTGACGAGGTGAATGTACATGAGATGAGTCCAAGCGGTTGGTGGAGAGGACAATTGAAAGGAAACTTTGGTTGGTTCCCTGCAATTTGTGTTCTGGATTACATCGAGGGTAACTGGAGATTTCCTTTCCAGGAAAAGGGTGAATCTCGAGTAAGCATTGTCTATATCCGATTCAGATGACAGCAGTTTTAAAAGGATCATTTGGATCGGTCTTTTTGTGATTAGTTTTTAGTTTTGTCTCTCTAATAATTGTTACGTCCACTAATATAGGGAATAGAAATTACATCAGAACCAAATGGCATCAAAGCGGAAGAATCACAAACGGAAAAACCAGAGGTTTTTGTAGCCAAATACGGCTACTACCCTCAGATGCGAGGAGAACTTCTGTTAGAAAGAGGTGACGAGGTAACTGTACATGAGATGAATCCAAGCGGTTGGTGGAGAGGAGAATTGGAAGGAAATTTTGGTTGGTTCCCTGCAACCTTTCTTATGGATTTCACTGAGGGTAAGGAAATTTACTTCAATATTTTTTTCATTAGTGAGCCATAAAGACAAGCATTTCCAGGAATATAATTTACACTATTTTAGTAATGGTAGTTTTTGTGTATTTTTCATAATTTGGACTAAAGTGCTGCAAAAAAAAAAAAAAAAAAAGAACAAACAAACAAACAGACAGACAAACAAACAAACAAAAACACACACATGCACGCAGTTTTTGCGTACCTCAAATTTTACTGTCATAGGAAATATATAGGTATATAGTATGTATTATCTTTATGACCCTTGTTGTATTTACATTCAGATACTGAAGGAACTGAGAAAACGTATGCAGATAACGAGGTAATTGTATACAAAATTGAACATTATGAAGGTACGTGAAGGTATGATTGTGCCTGAAAAATCTATTGGAAAATTAAGCTAAATCTAGTTGGAATGCTTTTGGGATACTTTCGCTTTCACATAATATTCTTGGGTCCCAGTTAGTGTCTCTGTTTGTATATATTGTTAATGATTGTTAGTTGTTTGGAGTTTTCAGAGGTTCATTTTTTCTATTTTTTTAGTCGCGGAAACTTCAGGAATGAAATTACCGTAATCAAAATGATTCTAGTATTAAATCGCCCTGCTCCAATACGGGCCCCGGGTCGAGTCGTGTTTTTTTTAATAAGCCCCCCTCCCCCCACCTACCTCCCCCCCCCCCCCCCCCCCCCCCCACCCCCCCTCGATGATGTTTTTCCTTTGAGTCGCAGCATACACATTTTTTACCTTTTGGACATCACAGTGACAGAAACGGTCAGGCGCTATGTTTTCTTATCGTTGTGCAGAGCACAGAATTGGAGGGCATCAGAACAGGTGTTTCAAGAACAGAAAAACACACTGGTGAAAAATTCGTTGTCAAGTACGGTCACTGTGCTGAGAACTCGAACGAACTTGACCTTGAAAGAGGTGAAGAGGTTACTGTGCTTGAAAAGAATCCTGGCGGTTGGTGGAGAGGAAAAGTGGTGGAAGATTCGGGTTGGTTTCCCTCAAGTTGTGTAAGTATTCAGTGTATCTTTTAATATCAAAAGTTGTTCTCGTCCTGCCAACATTTTGTTTACTTGAGGCACACGCCATGTGAATACTGCGCCATCTGGCAAAATACTTTTTACTACAGCACACTAGTTTCTCGGTCTTTGATTGGTCGATTTACCGTGGTAAATAAGAGTCCAGACAACGATGCGAAGTCGGCGAAGCGCCTCGTGATTCCACAACATTTTGACCATGTGATGACGTAAATTGTGGTAAATAAAAGTCCACACCACGGCAAACCAGGGAAAATTTATTAAATTTTACATGGCAGAGTTTCTCTGTCTTTGTCCTTTCTCTGTCACTATATTCCTCCTTGGTTGATAATAATCATAAACGCAGGCCACTGTCACAATTTCTTATTAGCAGTTCTGAACTCCTATCTGTCTTCTACCGTGCATCCACCCTGTGTAATTTTCGAATACCATGCATTCTTTGTGTTTCTGAGTACAATCCACTGACTATCGCGTCTGAAATTCCAAATAAGGTTTAATATATATGTTCCTTCTCCATAACCTTCTTTTAGGTGACACCATCAGATGTAAACTAGAAAACGGCTTATATGAGTGTATCTAGGTTGGTTTGGGACAGCTTGCCATTTATGAGATGCCTGTTGTCTTCATCCCACGAGACTTGGTTTTGTACTAGGCCTCATATTGAAACAGAGAGAGAAGCCCTTCTTGGAAATGGCCTATTCCTGCACATAAGGACAAAGATACCCAAAGGAAATGGCTACAAGTTCAAGACATTTATACAAAATTACTCGCGTCCGGATCATACGGTAGACTCCTGTTCAAAATATTCAGTGAAGCATTTTTCATTCTCCACGTGATTTTCAAAATGCTTCGCGCAGGCGTACATATTTGTAGCATAAAGTAGTGCGATTCTTGATAAAAACCAAAAAATGGAAAATGAAAAACCTTGTGTATTTTAATCAATACAAGAATCGATATAAAGAGGTTATTACACGGGAAGGAGTGCAGTACGGCGGAGTATTTTTACGAGTCGGTTTTATTTTTTCGAGCCTGCTTCAGGCGAGAAAAAATAAAATTGACGAGTAAAAATACAGCCGTATTGCACGACTTTTCGTGTAATAAATTTAACAAATTGACGTCAGTTTTTTATGTGTCTGTCCTCTTATTGATCATGAAACGCGTCATAACATTGTCAAAATGTTGTGGATCCACGAGGCGCTTCGCCGAGACACATAAAAAACTGACGTCAATTTGTTTTTTACAATAACAAAACTCAAGCGACGACGCGGGGAAAACACACAAGAAAACTGGATTTTGTTCAATTTGACCGAAATGTTGTCAACAAATTTTCCCGCTTTCTAATTGGTCGAGGTTAAAATTCAAGACATTTTATTGGCCAAAAAGTGACAGTTTGACGTGGGCATTTCGCGCGTGCAAAATAAAATTTTGTCAAAGAAGTTGGAAAGAAATGAAACTAGACGCTTTTCTGCTGCGGTTTTCTCGACAATTTCAAGACAAAGCTCAAGGAAATTCGCCTCTGAACACTTCTGGTTCTCTACTTCAAATGCCGAATGTCGCTTTTGCAAGAACTGAGGTAAAATTGAAGCTGAATTCACCTTCTTCGTCCAAATCACTGTCGTCAGCACTCGATTTTATGTGTCTGTCCTCTTATTGATAATGAAAATTAGCCAATCACAAAGCGAGAAACTGACGTGTTATTGTAAAATGCTTATTATACGACAAACGAAGCGGGACAAACGTTCTCGCCGCGCGCAAAATGGAACAAAAAATGACGCGTTCGTAAACTTTGCTTGCGAAAATTGATCACGTAAGCTAATAAACCAGTTGATCTGGTTCCTAACGAATGCAATACGCTCCCATCTTTGCACTCGTTTTGGCCCGTATGCACTCAAAAATGTGAAGTCGTGTAATAAAGTTATGTATGATAAATAAAGATAGGTCCATTTAAGTTGACACAGTATCTAATATTATATTTTGCAGCTTTTCAATTAGTGATATATAAAAAATGGGCGCTCGAGGTCCTAAAGGCCCTGTTACACTGCAATTTTCTCAGCAACTTGTCTCGCTGTCTTGTTCCAGGACAAATTGCTGAATAATTGCACAGTATAACACGGCTTGCGTCGCAATTTCTTTTGTTGGGCGCGCAACGTTGCACGAAGTAGAACTCAGCAGCAGCTTGCAACGCCATTGCAGTGTAACACCCCTTCAACAACTTGTCTCGCAATTTTTCATTAACAGTTTTACAATAGGCTTGCTACATTTCATCTCAAAATATCACACAATCATTATTTACACTTCAAACACTAGGCCAAAGTATCCCCTTTTTACGGTTTGATTTTTGCTTACGATTGTTGCATGCAACCTTGTTGTGCTGCGTTGCGTTGCATTGTTTTGCGTTGTGTTGTGTATGTTGTGTTGTGCCGGTGTGGTAGGGTTGTGTTACGTTGTTCGTTAGCTATATTTTGCCATCTGCCGTACCAGTTCACAGTCGCATGAAATCTTGGCAATTAGTTGATTTCTTCCCGGCACACAGACACAACTCTCCCTTCTGTGACGCCAAACTTGCTGCTACATATGACGTCACTTGTCCTCTCCCAGGCTTAGCTCAGTGTTTGCTGACTCGCCACCAGGCTACCGCGGCTGTCTTTTCTGCCAAGATCTTGTAGGTAAAACAACCTGCTCTCCGCAGCCCTTCCCATGGTATTGTCAGTTGTGTAGGTGCGGAGCTTGTTACAAGTGGAAAACTCGAGCGTAGTGCTGGAAAGCAAGGAAAGTGAGACTTTACAGAACAAACTGATAAATAGGGTAGGTAGGTTAGCATGAACCTTTCGCTTGTGAATAGATTTTCGATGGGTGACAAAACAGTACAAAAGCAAAACATATGTCGACTTAGTGCACACGTGTAACTTTTGCGTCATGCCCTAGACTTCGGCTCTGAGTTGTGAAGGAATCACTGAGAAGGGCTCCCTGTGCTCGACCATAGCCGACGCTGGTCTAGCAAAGCGAAACGCGAGTCGAATTTCGCTTGCGTCGACTAGCGAGTCCGGAGTCAGGTGCTATTTTACTGTTTGTTTACTGCTTACCTTCCCCTGTGTTTAGGTCTTTGTTGTTTTCTTCTGAGGAAAATACAGAACAACGCTGCCGTCATCACGGAAATCACAGCAGTGGTTACAAGTATGATGATCACTAGATAAAGAGTGAGATCTGCGGGAGAAGAGAAAGTTAATATCACAACATCATCATGATACCCTAACTTTAACAAACAGGGTGTCAAACAGGTTTGACTGTGTAGTTAGTCAAAAATCAAAGATAAACCGTTTTAGAGCTAAATTTTAGGACTGTTTAGAGCTTAGATTTGTATCTTTTAAATGTAGTATTTGTTTAATTTTAAATATATAATTATGCAGGATTTCGAGTTGATAGCGGCCAATCAAAAGTGCAAGATCCAGGCTTCGTCATATTCGCGGTTTTGCTCTTACCGTAGCATCTTTGAGTGTTACACTCGCGGGTTTGCAATGTTTCATTACACCCGGCTATGCAGGTTCGATTCCTTACTTGCATCCCAGACCCACAGGAAAGTGAACACGTGCTCCACACAGACCAATCAGCTGCAAAGGACAACGGCATTGTCAAACGGAAGTTTGTGTAAGGGCCTCTTCATATGAGCCCGGTTGACCGGGCTGGCTCGGTCAACCGGGCCAGCCCGGTCGTGTGTTCATATGGGAAATTTCAGCCCGGGTAACCGAGATAGAGTGTCTATAAAGCAAAAGTTTTTGCCAATTCTGCCATTAAAGCCAAATTAAGAAGCAAGTACATTTTAGACTCGCATACTTGAAACATTTTCATCCCGGTTAACCGGGCTGGAGTGTTCATATGAGAAACGGGCCAGCCCGGTTAACCGAGATCCCGGTCGCAAAGACCGAGATCTCGGTAACCGGGCTGGCCTGGTCAACCGGGCTCATATGAAGAGGCCCTAAGTGAGATCATAAGAATGATGCTTATTTATGTGCACTCTCCGTGTTTATATCGAATACACTGCATGATAATTCGCGATTTCAAGCAAGACCTATATAATTTGTATGGTGCTGTGAATCCGCATGGCACGAAATTTTTGCGGGAGTTTAATTTTGCGGATTGCCGATTGTTTGCGTTTCATGGAAACAAATTTTCGTGAATCTCGGGCCAGTTCCTGTCGAAGACTAAACAGTTCAGTAATCTAAACAAATAAATAAATTCTCGTTTTTTTTTTTTTTTTTTTTTTCCGCAGGAGTCTATTTCTAGGGAATCTAATTTTCGCGGATCGTTGAAAAGTCCGCGAAAATTTCATGCAGTGAGGCAGAACGCTGGCCACTGAGCCATAGTACGAAGTCAGACGAAACGTGCTTGAGGAAGCTTATCCTTTCTTTCCGCCTCTCATATTGTTTCCTTATTCCATTTTCCCTGGATCCATGAGTTTATTTTCCACGATCGAACTAAATAAAACTCCAAACGATCACGTTCCCGGCTAAGGACGGTCTAGAATGAGTTCTAGAATGAGCGTATCTATCATAATTATGTCAGTAAAGCTGCAGCCAGCTGAAAGGAACTGTAATTATTCAAGCACTGATCGGCATCTACTGTACCTTCGCTTCCTTTTTAGTCGCAGCCATTAATTTTCTTGCTTATTTTAAATTCCTTTTTCTTTATTCCCTCGTACCTCATTCAAGGAAGCTGGGTGCATTTTCAGTTTCAGTTTAAACTTTCAATCAACGTCACCAAATCTTCCACGCAGCATTTAGGGTTAGGGTTAATGAATATTGAACGCATAGTCACGAGTGAATACGATGTCCGACAATCCCGAAACGACGACTAGCTCAAGTATAAAGACTAAAACGCGCTGGCACTCTAGATGACCGCCATGGCTTGAGCGGCGATCTTTAGTTATATACTCATAACCAAGATAATATGACTATTAAAGATAACTCAGATTCCCCACATTCAGTATATGTTGTCTATAAAGCCCAAGAGACTCAAAAATGTTTGTTGAAGGGTGAAGCGAGTAAATTTCCTTACCTGTATCGTTAGAGGACGCGAACAGAAGCAAAGCATTGCTCATGATCACGCTGTAACCAAGAAGCACGTATTCAATAGTCCACTGCCGCCTTGTACACAGCATCGGGGACCGCGGTTAGCTCAAAGTTAAGGTCAAATTATGACCGATGTTCTTTTTCGTTTTACAGCGAAAGAAGAGCAAGATGTAGTGTTGTCTTTGCCGCGGTGATTTTGTCAAAAGTTGATGTGGCGCGACTACATGACGCGATCGAGCGAGGACATCCGGTAAGTTCGTTCGATTGATATAACACTGATATATTGAACTGGCGTGCGGCGGGTAACGCAAGACTATTACTTGCATAGAAAGAGAAAGTGGCGTGCGGTGGGTCACGCAAGACTATTGCAAAGAAAGAGAAAGTATTGTAGCACAGCACACGGGCTATGTTCTCTCTGGTAAGTAGGATATATTGTATCTATTTAGATGGCCGGGGTAGCCCAACTGCCCAGAACTCTTGGAAGTCTTTCTTTCGGGAGGTACTGGGGCAAAATCGGGAGTATCACCTATGTCGATCTGGGCGTCACGAAGCAATGTCATGCAGATTTGAACTTTAAATTAGGAATTACGTGAAAACAGTATTCACAACAGATCTCAGCAATATCTGCCGCTACAATTAGTGCGTGTCAGAGCTTCAGATGTACGTAAAACAGTTTTTATGTGGCTCACCGAGTTGCCTGAGTAATATCTGTGTGAATGCCAATTTTATAGCTACGGGCAAGGTATGAGGCGCGCAATGGCTTATGGGGTTTCTGTTGAGTGCTGAATTAGCGGTCACTGTGCAAGCAGGCAAATTTATTCAATTGATCCAGCTCATAATCGTAGTCTTTTGGTTGATTGGGGAAGGAAGGTTCCGATGTTTCAGTGGAGCGATGGAACGGTTCTTTAAAGACCTGAAAGGTATGATCTATACAATGTTGGAAGGCTTGACTACTGTCATTGTAGTGACATGATTATATTAAGCTGTCATTCCGCAAGTTCAGGACTCCAGATGCAAATGTATGAATCCTATATAGCACATGTATCTGAAACAATCATACGAAGCTTCTACAAACAAAGTAAAATGCCTATTTATACTCTACTTTATATCAGCTCGAACGTTTGTTAACCCAGATATATATTGGTTTATTAGTACATTTAATATTACGAAAGCAAGTGCGATTGAAAAAAATATGAAAATGCGTAAGATCATCGCTTACTGCAGACCGCAAATTGCTCAGTGACTCTTGACGTGTTTGCACATTCTGCCTTGTCCATTCATTTTTTCACGGTGCTGTAAATAATTTCAACAACTGGAGTCTGGGACTGGGGCGGGGGCGGGGGGCGAAAGTGGGGTGGGGACCGGGGCGGAGTTCGGGGCAGGGACCGGGACGGAGACTCAATTTCATCGTTGTCGTCACTAGACCCAGACTCCGTGCTTGTCATGGAAGAACTGTCCAGAACAGAGCCCAGGTCGTCTGGTGTATCTGGTCCGAAAATGGCCTGGGTCTCTTGGATGCTCTCTTGGTAACTCCTAGAAGAAAGTGAATTGTAGTTACGATTCACGACTTCGTAAACTGTGTTCTTGTCGCTGGAAGGTGGCTCCGACTGGAGCGCCTCTGTTTTCTGTAACTCTACTCTTTTGGCTTCGGCTTCTTCTCCTTCCTTGCGGGTGGAGGGACCATTTTGTGAACTAGGAAAGTGATGGAAAGATTGCCGTCTTTTCATACTTCCGTGGGGCTTATTCTGCCCATTTTCAACCGTCTCAGGGCCGTATCTGCTCCTTTTTCTTAAAAAGAAAGAAAGCACAGTTAAGGTTCACGCTTACAGTAGTACACGCCTGATAGTATTCACAGTATGTTTTCCACACAAAAATCTTTCTTTTACAAGAGGCCATTGTTTTCCCAGGCAACATGTCTCTAGGTTTATATCAAATCCTCTTTTACGGCCCAAAACTAAAAACTTCTTAAAGTGTCCATGAAGTGAGATTAGCGCTTGCTATTTTTTTAATTTAAATTGAAGAATGGTGCATTTGCAATAGCCTGAACAAGTTTGAAGATATTTCACTAAATAGTGTTTGAGTTACAGCGCTTCAAAATCCAGGACAAAAATCGCAAAAAGGGAGAAATCGAGCGCTCGGTCAGCCGTGGTGTCACATGACCTTGTGACGTATGCAGATGGACGCCCAAAATTAAAAACTTCTTAAGACCCGAGCAAACAAACGCAACATGCTGGCACAACATCACCCAACAGTGTTAACCAAAAACTCTTTGCGAAACCGTTAAGTGTTGTTAGAGTCCGCAATTATGAGCCCGATAAAAGTAGACGATGGAAAACGCGAAAATGCATTTGCAATTGCTGCTCTTACCATCGCATGAAGCATGGTGTACAATGTTGTGCCCGACATGTTGCGTTTGTTTGCTCGGGCCCTTTTGACAGTTTTTCTCATATAACAAGGCAACAGGACGTAATAATAATATCACGGAGCATTTCAAGAGCTACACACAAAAAGTTGAAAAGGTATTGACAAAAATAAGAAGATGTATATGTTAAGGAACTCAGGTACGAGTAATTCGTACATTGCCGACTCTACCGTGCTAACTTATGTGTTATAAAATTTGATCAAGGCTGTCATGGATTTTCACACGCTAACTTACTGTTTTCGAATGATCTTTTCTTTTTTATGACGCCTTGTGATGCAGATAAGTAAAATGGCAAGGAAAAGTAGCAAAACCACTCCAGCGATGGCGATGATAGCAATCAACATTTCGTGTGCTGTGTAATGCAGTAAATAAATTAGACAAACTACTGTTTATTGATAGGCGAGAGAGGGTGAGAGAGGGAGGGCGGAATTAGAACTGAGGAAAAGAGGTCGAACGAAAGTGAGAGAGAAGTAACGTATGCATGGACTGACTTGATCAACGTACTGCTTGTATATATGGGAGAGGAAAGAATAGGCTGAAGTCGGCAATCGATCGTCTATGCTTTTTCACTAGGAGTGTGCAGACTCCCTAAAAGGGCCTGTCACTTACTGAGGCATCCGTGTTCGTTACACTTCCTGGTATTTGCCGTCGGTTTGTTGTCACACGCGCTGCCCACGCTGCACTGCCACTCCTGCGTCTGCACGCCATCACAAGACTTGGAACACTCACTCCAGGGTCCCCACGAACCCGACGAATCCGCTGTGTGAGAGAAACGCAGTGCAGAAATATGACAACGTGCGTTTGTCTGCCTATACGTTTACATGTGTTGTGACGAAGCGTTATTTGATTAATTGGGAAATGGGAACCTTGGAACTATAGGGTTTAATTGGCCTGCGTAGCTTGGCCCTGGGGCGCGGCAACTTTATGCGAGATCTAAAACTGTAAGTAACCTGTAATTAATCTCCAGTTAGTTAATTAATTGCCTGCTTAGACGATTGCTGTTTAACACCATTTAAAATAAGTCACATAGATTCGATCACTCAACAACGGCAATGCACTCTTGCACACTCATGCGCAGGTTGGGAATTATGTCTCTCTACTCACTGTCTAGTTTTTCCTTTCACTCTTTACAACTGCGTTATGGCCAATTGACGGTTCTCCGCTCTGCCCGTCAAGTATGATCATCAAGAGGCTCGCCATAATAGTTCAGTCTCAAAAATTGTGGATAACACTACGAGATTTATCTGTTTTCTTTGAATACCCTGATGCTTAGATGGGGGTGGCAGTCCCTTGACGACAGTTGTGAGGCAAAATTTTGTTTCATCAAAATGGTTACTGATCTAGAAACTTCCATCTAGAGTTTCACGTAGTATATGCTAGCTGTTCGCTTCGTGCGTTCGTGTGTCTTATGTCTTTACGTTCGTAATGCTATTCTGAGTTCTTTTTATGGTAGTGTTATAATCTTAACCTTGAACTTTCTATTGTCTTCAGCAAATCTTTTAGTACTGCATGGTACAACCCTACTTTTGTTTGTCTTAAAATTCTGTGCTACTTCATGCACATTATATTGCGCATAGAGACGATAGCTTTAGCTTCGACACGATGAACAAGTCCTACACAGTAAAATACTAAAAATACACCGCAGTCATACGTCAACACCGATGCTTTTCCTACTACTGACTATATTCATAATGTTCCGCCTTCAAGAGATTGAACTTACTGCAAACTTTACACTTCATAGTTTTTGTGATAATATGATCATTAGTAGTTTAACATCATTCAGTACACAAATGACACCTTTTTATGAGTTTCGTGAGACGATATGAATATTGTTGTTTGCTGACCCACTGTGCTGATTTTAAGCGTGGGAAATTTACTGAGGCATAAACGTGTGTCCAGCTGAGTTGGCAAGGAATAAGTAAAGTACAACAGTCAAAATCTGTTCTGAGCAGTTCTGAGTAATTCAATTTTCACCTGCTACAAGATGGCGATATAACCCTATCTGTCAAAGCTAATTCATAATTTATTCATTCAAGACGATCATCTTAATCGGCCTCTAATTACCCTCCTGGTGTTAAATAAAGAAATCTAATTGTCTTTTGTAATTTTAAGGAATAAATTTTGACTTCGATGTCGTTAAAATTTTTCTAGACTTTTCCATGTAGCTGACGGTATTCGCAGGCGGCATCAAAACATTTTTGATCAGAAAAAAAATCTTGAAACCACCTTGGCATAAACATTTCTAGCTTAAATATTTATTACTTTAGAATTAATTAAATTACAAAGTAAGTATAATTCTACAGCTCAACAATTTCTTGGTAATCAAATTTGATTTAGTAGAGCGTCTTTTTCTGCAGTAATGGTTTTGTTATCTCAGTAAATTAAAAGGTCTTGTGAGAAACAAATTAATTATGAGAAAATCAGGCAGGTGGAGCATTTGTTCTTAGTCCCGACTAAATTACAATATAACACTGAGAAATTTTAATCCTGAGAAGGAGAAACATGTCGGCAGTGTTCAAAAGAAAACAGAAAAGAAGCTTTTGAACTTACCCAAAGCTTGCGACACTGATAAAATGAATACAGCGAAGCAGCAGAGAAAAGTCGCACCCGAGTTCATCGGCATCGTGCTCCTTAAAGGTCTTATCGTTGACCAGCTTTGGGCCGGAAGTTTCAGAGTATTCAGAACAAAATGACCAACAGCAGAACCTCAAAGCAGTTTTATCAGACCCACGCTCATTTGTCCCATTAGCCAGAACTATAAACTGATTGTGGTTACCTACGCGATTGCAGCCGCTTCTATAATCATCCAAGTCTCCCGCTGTTGTGACCTCAGGCCTAATTACGTCACTTCTCCAAATAATTTGATCATTCAGTTTCTCAACTTCATGTGAATGGATTCGATAGAGTGTGACCAAGTGTAAACTTAGTTGCATGTCATTCAGCTGGGCTCAGTTGCTCAAAGCTCGATCCACGAGGTGAACCTAGTCTCCTCAAAGCCGTTTTTATTGTCCCAACACCTTGTGCCCTCTCCCCCCCCCCCCCTCCCCAAAGGTGTTGCGACCACAAAAACGGCTGCGAGGAGACTAGAGCTGTACCTCTAAATTCCCAGAATGCAACGTTATGCTGCACTGCGGGAACGGTGCGCGGGCGACACCGCGACAAAACGCACTGTGCATGCGCGGCCGTACGGCTTCATCCCACTCAAAGCCTTGATTATATTCCAAAACTCAACTTCCGGTCGTGTTTTTTTTTTTTAAGCTTAAGGCACAGAAAACAAAATCTCTCAATTTGGAGTTCATTAATTCCCCCCACCCCCTCCACACCCACTTCACCCCCCCTCCCCCCCCCCCCCCCCCGCAGCTTTTGCTTGGCCTCGGCCTCATTCTTACTCTTGGAAGACGGCATCATGGAATCAGTGGGCATTATGG
Organism: Plumapathes pennacea; assembly: GCA_964036295.1. NCBI lineage: Eukaryota > Metazoa > Cnidaria > Anthozoa > Antipatharia > Myriopathidae > Plumapathes > Plumapathes pennacea. Next base: position 7,738,168 of record OZ038466.1, on the reverse strand, counting down.
GTTTTTGACACCTTTTCGCTGAGCCACCTCGCCTCGTTACCATATGCTTCGACGGTTTGCCGGAAAACAAGATGTCCAAATTTCGCTTGACGTTTCACAAGATTTTCACGGATCCCCAAGTGCGAAATGGCTTTCATGCCAGCAGGAAAGAAACCTTCAGAGTCCCAAAAGCCTCTGCTCTCCGGACTCCCTTCACCTAGGGCATCCATCTTACTCGCAACTGAAGAACAGTACAGCCTTTAAAGCGGCGCAAAGCGTCCGGCACCCTATTTACAGGTAATTTAGTTTTAGGTTCTGTCGTTGTTCTTTGTCGTTTCTCCCCGTAACCATCTCGCTTTCTCAGGCCATGTGCGCGCTCAAGTTTCCTTCCCGTGTCATTTATGCAAAACGCATTTCTCACCTTGATCATCACACCCTCGTGTTAATTTGTTTGGCCTTCGTTTCTCCCTTGTCGCATGTCCCTTCGTTGCACACTCATGTTATTTCCCCCTGCGTCTTTAGTTTTTCTATATACGGGTCTACCTTATTTTCTCCATATATTTTGTTTCCTTTTGCCTTTCTCAATGCTTTTTATACTTCTCTGGCTGCACAAGTTTCCCTGTTTTATGGTCGCTTCGCAGCATTAGTTTGCATCATTTCGTTTTTCCCTTCATATCCTTAGTCTTCAATAAATCTTTTTCCCCCAGTTTTGTTGTTCTCCCAGTCACATTGCATTTTTATCTCGCAAATCCCACCTTGTGGGATTGTGAGGTATTATAATCACTTTGCCTTCCCTACTTCCATGTTCCTTCTGTTGTCAACAATGGATTTCCGAATAAAGCATTTGTAGTTTTCCAAATTTGGGCATGATGAAGGTCGCATAACAGGGTGTGTCGAACAACGCAGTTTTAAAAGGAAGATGTTGTCGTAGTTGTAGCGACCATATTTTTGTTCGGAACGTGTCCAATACACTGATATGTTCAAGACTATTATGCCTTAAGACTTAAGCAAAATTCTGGGTCGATACAAAATATCTATCGGGAGCTATGGACGTTTGAATACCGTGACAACAAAGCCGTGTGATACGTACGTGGCCAACTAAAATCGGTGCTTGTGTCTGAATTATAAAGTTTTCCTTCACAAAACATTTTAAATTGGCACTGCGAAAGATGTCAAGTAACTAAACATCAAACTGAGTCACAGATCAGCTTCAGTTTGTGTTCTGAGTTCGACTAACATGGCGGACGCATACAAACTCTTAATCAAATCTCCAAAAAAAAAATTGTAACTGCTTTGCCAAAATGCAGCCTAGACAATCCAAAATTGGCATCTGGACTAATTCAGGCATGCTCCTTTTAGTTCTGGAGTCAAAAAGGTACAATCTGTTATTTTGGAGGGTGCTGCGGTCACGTGACCTGTGAAAACCGTGTCGATAATTATTTTTTCTCAATTATTATAAAACACTTTTTAGCCCACGTTCACCAGAAAGTGGTGAATTGAGCCAGTTCTATTAAATGGCTACTCCCGCAAAAACAACAGTACTTTTTAAAAAGCTGCCTTGCTGCTTTGATTTTTTCTTCTGCTTTAGTTTCACTTATGTTCCTGGTATCTGTTTCGCCTCCCGGTTTTCTTTCTTATCCTCATTTATTTGTTTACCTACTTCTATAGTTATTTATTTTTTGTTGGTCATACTTTATATTGCCTTACGCTCTTTGTTGTTCTGTTGGTATCCGTGTCTGTTGGTTGTGCATCATATTGGGGCTTTTATGTCCCCGATCCAGCCCGAGTTTCCTTGCGTTTCACTGCCGTGGAAGTTCAAACTCCTGGAAATTCAAAATTGTGCGCTTTTCTTTTTTAAATTTTGTGATACAGTGCATTTCTTTTTTTTTCTTTTTTTTCTTTTTTTTTTCTGGTGATTGAAACTGTTTTCCGATTCAGGTGAACTATTTGATAAACTTGTTTATGTGTAGGTTCTAAATATACTGTAGCATGATGTGTATAAAAGTTTTATCTCTCCCGATTTGAGGTCACCTAAGTAGCATCTTTCTTTTCACTATCAATGTTATTGTGTTTTATCATAGACAGCAAAATATTATGTAATGTAGTTCTCCCCTAATATATTCTATTTTTGTAAGTACCCATGCTCAATTTTCATCCATTATAATATTATAATTTTATACTGTTTTCTAACCCCATGTTTCCTGTTCTTCCAACTATAGTCAGATGTTCTCCTCCAGCTGCTGCAGACTGTTCCAGGCTGACTTCCTCCAGACTGTTGCGGACAGACTCTTCCGGGCTGACTTCCTGCAGACTGTTATGGACATTCCTCCAGTATACTGTTCCAGGCTTTCTTCAATGTTATCATCCATGGTTCTCTTCCTAACTATATATTCTTCTTCTATGTCCCCTCAAGTCCCTCGTCCCCTGTACGATCAATGTGTGCCTTCCCACCAACCTGATGATGACCATCATTCAACTCTACTGAAGGAGGAAGAGTGCAGATGAATGTTAGCGAAAGGGTAGGCAGGAAGAGGTTCGAAACAGGACTCTAAGGAGACCACAGGAGTATTGTTTTCCCTCTGGTGAGTTGTAGGAGTTAGGTGAGAGAGTTAGGACTAGAGTGGGGAGAATTCGCCTAAGCAGTGGTACGCATTTCAATCCTCGGAATGAGAAGAATGGGCAGGCAACTTGAGGACATGGGTCGGCTACAGGCAATCTTAACGACGGAGATGCACCCTCTGTCAGTAGTTTAAAATTGCCGCCAGTCGCAGGTGTTTCACAACCTCTGGAGCGTAGGGTGCATGACACGCAAAGGAAACCGTGACTCATTATATCCCAGCCTCTGACAGCCGCGGATAACGGAAAATTCCACCCGTTTAACTCATCGAGAGGGTTGTTATGGGTACCACTGCCTAGGCGAATTCTCCCCATTCTGGTCCTTGCTCTCTCATCTAACTCGTACAACTCATCAGAGGGGAAGCAATGCTCCCACGGTCCCCTCAGGGTTCTGCTTTGACTCTCTTCCTGTCTATCCTCTCGCTGATGTTCATCTGCATTCTTCCTCCTTCAGTGGGGTTGACTGTTGATCGGAGAGTAGGTGGATAGGGACTGGGTTGTACAGGTGATTTGGGAGGGATGGGATTTGAGGGGAGGGGTGGGAGAGGGGGCCTGGGATGACCGTGAACGTGGTTGTACAACTGTCACCTCCCTTGGTGTACCTCCACCATCCCAGGCCCCCTCCCCCAACAGGATGCCCCATTCCTAACCCATAACCCATAACCATAACCCTAACTAACCGTAACGCTGACCCTAACACTACTTGACCCTAACCATGGCGCCATAAAAATGAATACAATAAAAAGAATAAAGGAATAAAGAAAACTGAATAAAGGAATAAAGAAAAATAAAGAAAGAAATGAACAAAAGAATAAATGAATGATTAAATAATGTATAAGTGAATGAATTGATTTATTCAAGTCCAAATTTCAAACTACCATACATCCATAATTCCATGGGGCCAGTCAAAATTGATTTATTCAGAATTGATTTATTCATTCATGTATGCATTTATTTAATTATTCATTTATTCATATAATGAATAAATGAATACATGATGAGATAAATGAATTTATTAATTAAATAAATATATTGAATAAATTAATAAATTGAATAAATTAAATAAATTGAAAAAATGAATAATTAAGGGGGCAATTCCCAAAAGATGGAATTTCCATTTAAACAGAGATGGCGTTGAAAGCTGTGTTGGCCTTGCCCTTCAGATGATGGTTGAAGTAAAGAAAGGAACTGTTTCAAGGAAGGTAAGTCTAAATTTCACACTACTGTACACCCAAAATTTGCATAGTCAGCATGCTTTGGGGTCAGGCAGAATTAGGCATGGCCCAAGGGGGGGGGGGGGGGGTACTTCCATATATGAGCCATATAGGTATGTGCCGTCTTAAAGGGTATCATTTTCAACATTTTAGTCTGAAAAAGGGTATCGATTTTAACTTTTGGTTTGGAATAGGGTCGAAGGTTTTGATATTTGGTCTAAAATTGCACATTTTGGTCTGAATTAGGGTCAAAAATTGCAAATTTTGGTCTCAAATAGGGTAAGGGTTTTCAGTCCCAGGCAGCACACTCCCACCCAAAATTTTGAGGAGTAACCCCCCCTGGGGGTTTGAGTAGTGAAATATGTCACTTTCAGAGTTAGCAGGCCTGTTTGCTGAGGACTGTAATGGATCTTTGGTGGATTGTTAATGCATGCTGAGAAGGGTGGTACCCATGGGGCTCTTAAATTTCTGTTGAGGTCTTTGCAAGTACCCCATGTAGTTTGTTGAATACCAAGGAACCCATAAAATCCACTTGACTAGTCCATTATTTCATTCCATAGACTTTAGAGTTTTTCAAACAGTTGTTTCCTGAGCACAAGGCTGCAGTGACTTCCTACTTTCCTGGAGTTTTGAATCAGGTTGGTGATGTTGTAGGTGATGTTATAGACAAAATAAAAATGACTACAGATCATATCACTAGTAGAAATAATTAAATCACTGATAGACCTGCCAAGTTATCCACTTTGTGTGATCAGTCAGTGCTCTAGTTACTGTTTTTTGAAAGTTAAATTTGATTTATTCAAGTCTTAAGATTTCTATTTCTATTTTCTTTCTAATAATGTATTCTTCATTTTTTGTCAAGGCTAGTAGGGCAGATCCCAGAATTTGCACTAGGCTTGTGTGTTGGAAAAAAGCTGGCTGTTCCATACTTCCTGGTGAAGAACAATATTACAAAGGGGCATCTATTTTTTTGACTGTGGATAAGTGCATTAACAGGTAAAACATGGGAAAAAGTCATTAATATTCAAAAACAAACAAACAAATAATATAAATCCTATAATAATTTCAAGTTGATTATGACATGGGGGAAGGGAAGGGAAGGGAAGGGAAGGGAAGGGAAGGGAAGAGGGGCACTTATTTAATTATTTGCACACCATGGCCAGATGGTCATTTATTTTAATTTGTAATGTATGACGTTTCTACATAAACAACATTGTGTTGGTATTATGTACAAAAGCTGTTTGCTGTATAGTTCTAATAGTGACACTTAGTGAGAAAGTTTAGGTTCAGTTTTGTGTTTTTTTAAAAATGCATGTTTTTGCGTTTCATGTTTGTGCCTTAATGCAATGACCCCCTTTCATTTAAGGAACTTCGTGCTAGAATGGAAAGACAGTGGTGTCTGTGTATCAGTCCGCTTAAAGCGGGAGAGTTTTGCAGTTATGTTTGTTGAGGACTGTAATGGCATCCCTGATAGATTAATGATGCATGCTCAAAAAGCTGTTAATCATGAAAATACCTCATGTTCCAAGTTTTGAAGATGTACATAGTTTGTTGTATACCAAGATGTACCTCACAAAAATTCACTTGACTTGGTCTACTATGTTATTCCACAGACTTCAGAGTGTTTAAAGCAGTTTTTACTGAGCACAATTATTTGACAAGGCTGCAATGATGTCCTACTTTCCCAGAGTTTTGTATCAGGTGAGTGATACTGTATTTATAGTTGAAACAAAATTAACTACAAGATCACATCTAGTGGAAAAAATATTAAATTGCTAATATTCAGGACAGCCAAGTATCCACTTTGTGTGATCAGTCCATGTCCCAAATTTCATTTTTGAAAGTTTAAGTGAGGTCTTCAGGTCTTTATTACTGGTAATTAATGTATTTTGTTTTTGTTTTTGTTTGTTGTTGTTGTTGTTGTTGTTGTTGTTTTGTCAAGGCTAGAAGAAAGGCAGATCCTAGAATTTGCACTAGGCTAGTGAGGTGGAACGAGGCTGGCTCACCTTCCAGTACTCTTGGTGAAGAGAAAGTACAAGAGGCATCTATTTTAAGTTGGACATTATAGGGCCAAGCTTGGAAGTGTGCGGACAAGTGCATTTTTTTACCCCTCTGCATTCTGCTAGCTGGGATTGTCATACTGTGCACTGTGATCATGTTTCCAGGTAAATTAGACTTTGTTAGTTTGTAATATTCACTTTTGCTTAAACTGTACAGTCCAGTTAGTTATATATAATAGAGAAGCAAAAAACAGACAGATGAATAGAACATGGAAAAAAGTAATAAATTGTAAAAATATTGTTCAAAAAACAAGAGGGAGGCAATTCTTTGATATTTTGCAAATCATAGCCATGGATGGTCATATTATAGTTTGATATTTGCAATGTATGATACAGTATTTCTGCATAAACAACATAACTAGTGTGAATAATAATGTTATGTACAAAAAATGTTTGATGTACAGTAACATAATAAGGAAAACTTTAGAAGTTAACTGTTAGTGTGAGAAAGTTTAGTTTCATTTTCATTTGCCAAAAATGCATCTTTTTACATGTGTTGTTTGTGTCTTAATGCAATGTCTGTCATCCCCCCCTTTAGGGAGCTTTGTGCAAGAATGGAAAGACAGAATGCGTTTCCACTGTCATACAGCCAGAAGATTAGAACTACTTCTGATCACCAACTCAAGTGTTTAGTTAAATTACCGACACTTTCTAGGCATGTAGGAACTGTCAGTGATATATATCCATGGAAGTCATACGGTATCAGCAAATGCAGGTTTATTTATTTACTGCAAATTGTATGGAGCAGTTTATTAATTTTTTGATGACTGTCAAAATAACAAAACCAAAGCAAGTACCCAACTGATCATAGAGGCTTAACCATGTTTTTCAACCAATCAGAATTAGCCAAGGTATTAAGCTGTATTGTTTTATGTTGAAGAAGAAACCAATCAGCAATGTGAAAACAATATTGCTTTCTTGTGTGGAGAATACTGCAATCAGTGTTTTTGCTCTTGACTGACTAAGATTGCTGCTGTTTAGTGAACTTGTGTTTGACCAATATTTCAGAAGGTGTAGCAAATGCAAAGCCAATGTAAGCAATCACTTGATTACTTGTACTGTCATCTGAAACCAGCTCTATGCTGATAATCATTTAGATGAATAATTCTTGTTGCTTTGTTTTACGTTTTTGGAAAATTTTGCATTTAGAGATTTTTGAGATATTCAGTCGAACCCCACTATTACGAAGTCACATGGGACATGAAAAAAAGTTTGAAATAGCCAATAGTAAATGACTAAAAAAATAAATCCAAGGGGATTCAGCTTGACTTCGAAATAACAGGGACTTCGAATTAACCAAGTTCGAAATAGTGAGGTTTGACTGTAATTCAATTCTTGACCTAAATTTGTGAAATTGACAGCAATATTGTTATAGTGTATCTAAATTCCTGCAAATGTTGGAAATTTACATGTATGTAAGTAAAAGTCTTGTGGCAGGACATAAAATATACAGAAATTAACTTATTAATATATTATTATATACCAATGATGGTGAATAACAAAGCAGTCAATGCATGTGGCTGGTGATGGTGAATGATGCCTTATTGTGATGCTAGTTCCTGTTTAACATTTCAAAACACTCATACTCTGAGAATATTGAGTGACATCCCCTTTCTGTTTGCAGGGGTTGGGGCAGAAAATTTTAGACTCGATCCACCAACCTATGGTATTATAAAATTGCTGCCACCATTTTACTGATCCTGCAAATTCATGCCCGTGTTCTTTACCTCGGACTGTTTGCGGATGCGAAATGCGTTTGTCCTTTGCGGAATTTTCCCCTCCCCCTCCCCTTCGCAGCTTTTTCCTCGCCGCTTTTGCCTCGTCCGGGAAAATTTAGCCTCGACCTGTGGAACTAAAAACACCAACGCATGCGCAGACGTTTTGCCGCGGTGTTTTCGCGGGCGCGAATATGGGACTTTTACCCAGAATGCAACGATGCTCTTGCATACGAGGCTCTGGAGCACAGTCTCTTGCTCGTTCAGCGAAAGGGACAATATTTTTGGAGAAAGCGTTCATATATTTGTTGTCCTTGTGTTCAAATCTCGGGGCCTTGGATTGCCCACTTGGGAATGAATGCTGCGCACAAGGAAGGATGTTGAGCTCTCTTATGAGACAGGGGACCAAGAAGAAGGGACCAGTGCGACCGAGAGCTGTGGGAACTGTGCGAAGAAGCGAAGGCTGAGCAACAACGTGAAGAACGGTACACGGACCCCAGATTCCTTGCAGCCAGAGCTCAGTATTCAATCCCCGAAGAGACAAAAGATAGATATAAATTGCGAGGCATTGGATGGAGACGTTTTCTTGATGGCTGAGGCACAGAAGAAGGCAAACTTCTCGTCATTTGGCAACCACTTTCACGAACGTTCTCCTTTGGCGAATAATTCATCATCAAAACCAGGTCAAGCGAAGAAACTGGTCATCAAAAACTTCAAAGGTGGGTCATATTATCATTTTATCATGTAAAGAAGTACATATTAACTTCTTGGGATTGGTCAAGGAGCAAAAGCGGCACAAGAATGATTATTTCCCTTCAGGAAAGACATTAAATTTACCTGCACAAAGGATCCATTTGGTTCTGATATTTGGCAGTTGGTCTGAGACGGGACTTTTTGATATAAAACTTTATTCATATTAGAACAGAACGTACAAAAATAGCCCTTACTTGCATACCGTCTATGCAAATTCTGGCAAAGTTTATAGGTATGTTTTGAGAGACAGAAACGTGTACGAAAGCACGAGACTTAATTCATGGAACACCGGAAGTCCCAAAAGCGGAATGGAAAGTGATCGAATTAGCCAAGATGAAGTTTGTAGTTACAATACATACATTTGATGATCATGCAACATGTACTTGTGCACAGAAAGTCAAACCATGTTATTTTTGTAATTTCCAGCCATTTGTAAATGATGTCTGGAACTGTGTTTGTGGACAAACTGAACATTGCATGTTTGTGTAGTGACAGATATTATGCATATTGTACAACTGTATGTTTTGCATTCCATGAGAACTTGGAAGGGTTGATGGGTGGCATTTTACATATTGTAAAACTCTCAAGAGTATGATTATTCATGTACAGTACAACAATTTTTTGTTACTTATTGAAACAATAGCAACAGTAGCAGTAATTTTGAAATATGGTCTTTTTACAATACATACAATCCTTATCAACTGCCATGTCCAAAGTTATAAATAGCAATGAACAAATTAGTAGTAACCCTTCCATTTCCAAGATCAAAACACAGATTCTCCCAGCCTTTTGTATGAGGGATTGTAGTGAGAACTAATAGTTCAATCAGATTTCATCTGAGCAAGTTATCAATAGCCAAGTTCTCCTTACTGTGTGATATATATATCTCTGGTGAGGAGAAAATTGAAGTTGATCACTTTTGAGGGTGGAAGGGTTAATTCCCATGTCAATCTCTCTCACCAAATATACTACAATATGATGCTGAATGTACAGGCACAGTACATGTACAGTAACAGAGGAACTTAATAATTTAACAATAACAGTTATTAGTTACTTGATAGTAATCGATAGCTTGCTTCGAAATAAAAGTTGACTGAACTTACCATCAATTCTCATATGTCCATTGTTCATTATTTGTACAATAATCAAACTTGAACTCTAGATTCAGACAATTTTGTGATCAAAATGATATATTTCTCACTTGCAAGACATAATTTACTGTATGTGGAACTTTTGTTTTGTCAGTAAAACCTGATTTACCAGAAAACTTTCAAGAAGCAACATGGGAGAAGCTTCAGGCTGCTGTTCAAGCAATCCATTGCAAGAGAGCGATCACATACAGCTTGGAGGAACTGTACAAAGCAGTGGAGAACATGTGCTCACACAAAATGGCTTCCCAGCTTTACGAGCAGCTCAAAACAGAATGTGAAGCTCATGTCAGGTCCAACATGGAGCAGTTTCTTGCATATCCTTTTTTCATGAAGACAGTAAAATTAAAGTTGAGACGAACTTGAGTCTAAGTAGATAGAAATGACACAAGCATTCACAACTCAGCATGCAATTTAGCACTTGCACAGTAGCGTGACGTGAGCTTGATGCCAGTGTGGCATCAAATCTTTTCCATTTTCATTTATTTGTGAAGTTGTTGCTTGCCTAACAGTATAAATGAAAGAAAGTTCTTGTCAGTGTGCTGTGTTTAACATTACAGCTAGTTCTTGCACACTTGGGGACTTGAAAGAATTTAATAAATTTCCACTGGTTTGCCGTGGTGTGGACTCTTATTTACCACGATTTATGTCATCACATGGTCAAAATGTTGTGGACTCACGAGGCGCTTTGCCGAGTGAGTCTGCCACTAATTTTTACCATATGATGACGTAAATCGTGGTAAATAAGAGTTCAAACCACGGCAAACCAGTGGAAATTTGTTTTTTACCACAACATTTAGAAATATAAGAAACTAGTGTGTTGTGGTAAAAAACATCTTTTGCATCATACTTTTCCACTTCACATTCTTTCAAGTTTTCTCCTTGCTTCAATCTATAACTTAACATGCACACTGATGGGTGCTTCATTCCATTAATAATTAATTTCATTTCATTAATAATTAATTGAACAGTGATTAAAGAGGGATATGCTTTTTATCTACTGTACACTGTAGATGAGAAAAGGATTAGATACATACAGTAATTCAAGAAAAATTGTTTTAACTAAAAATCTAAATTTCTGTGTGAAACTTGTCTGACTGGGTGAAAGTTGTTGGTTATTTTAATGAGTTGTGGGCATATGCATTTAGTTGCTTGGTTTGAGGTTCTTTGCATTATTTTCAAGTATACTGTAATTTACCTTGACACCTTTGTAATGATCATATGGACAGTGTGTTGTATCTGAGCAAGTTGAATCATTGTTGGGAGGATCACTGTAGAGACATGGTCAGTTTACCAGTCCAGTGTCGTCAGATCAAACAAGTGATATTTTTAAAAAATGGGAGCATGTGTGGTACAGTACATGACGGGGTTGGGAATGGTAAAATCCGAGACTCACCGAGACCTTTGATTGAAAATCTGAGACTGAGACTTTAGCCACTCTGAGAAAGAAACAAAAAAACCCAGACTCCAAGACTCATAACAGGGGCTGCTGAGATTCCGATTGAGTTCACCCTGGAAGTATTATCTGCTGACCCTTATTACATTGTTTTGTAATCTGAAATTTTCACAGTCGTCACAATTTTCATGGCTTTGGCATGCACCTCCATCTTTCCCAAAACCTTTTGAGGAATCTGTTTGTATATGTTTGTACATTTACATACCAGATGGCCCATTGCTTTGGTAAAACGTGGTTTTCTAGGAAAGTGTTAGTAATGCTAATATAAGACAGTACCTCATCTATTTTTCTATTTTTTTTCTTTTCTTTTTTTTTTTTTTTTTTTGTTGTTGCAGATTATGATTAGAAGTATATTCCTGTATCTTGATAGAACCTTTGTTTTACAGAATTCATCAATATTCTCACTTTGGTGAGTCAAAATGTTATACTATTGCACAGTATAGTAGGTCACAATAATTGAGCTAAATCACCAACTTACTCTCAATACCATAAACATAAACAAAGAGAGATGCAGGGGAGGGGAAGTGGTTAGTTGTCTGTACATGAAAACATGATGGACTTTGAGGTTGATACAATTTGAACTGGACATACACGAACATTTTGTGTTTTACACATCATTCAGTACTACTGTAATAACACAATTTGTAACATACCAGTGGTGTGATGACTGTCTAGAAAGTAGTCATGTTATTGCTTTGGTTTTGTGTTTGCTACTGTACAGTGCACTTTTGGATTGGTCCAAACACATTTAGCAGCATTCTTGTCCAATCAGGAGCCAAAACAAAATCTGTTGGTGCAAGCAAGCAACATTCTTCTGACACTGCTGATTGGTCATTCTTTCAAAGTGAAACCAATCACAAATATTATTACTTTGGCTTTTGATTGGTTGGACCTCTGTAATTTTGTGCTGTAATTACATTATTTTGGTTTTATGAAAGTCATTTCTGACAACCACTCTCTGAACCCTTCTGTTGCTAGGGACATGAGTTTACATCTGTTCAGAAAACACATCCTGAGTAACAACATAGTCCAGATGAGAACTGTTGATGGATTACTGTCGCTGATTGAAAAAGAGAGGTACATTAGTCTGAATTGTAACTTTTATCATCACTGCAGTATGTTAATTATTGTTTATGTGTACATAATTGAATACTGAATTATGCCACTTTGCTATCCTTCTTGGCTTTTTAATGCATGTGCAATTCACGACACAAAGATTTTGAATTCTGTCTGGTAAGCTGTTTGACTAATGTTGTGGAGACGAGGATCCATATTCCCTTGAACAGTGGGGACATACTAGGAACTGTACATGTACTAAAGAGAGAATAATACATGGGCGTGCAGAGATATGAAATTTATCTTCGAGTGTTCATCTCGATATCGATATCGAGATGAACACGAGAAGATAAATTTCGAGAAGATAATTTCTTATCTCCAAGCGTCTGTGTGTTATTCTGTTTATTTCAGTGTTGTATCCAGGATTTCAAAACTGGGGGTCCTTTGGACCCCCTCTTCCAAAATTTAAGGGTCCAAGTAGGATTTTGTGGGGTCCAACTAATTAATATTCATTTTTAATATTAATATTCGTGGCGCATCATTATTCAAATTACTTATTTTTGTACCAAACAAATAACAAGCCGATAGGACATTTTTTATGTTCCTGCCACATTTTGTTCTCTTTCGAGGAGGTTTTCGGCTAAAAGTATTTTATTGACGTCCGCATTATGCACAAAACATATTTATGCAAATCTGAACTCAATTCTTTGGGTTATCAAATTTCACCATGCTACGCAAAAAATTGACAGCTTGATTTTCAGTTGATGTGCAAGACTACAGGTCAAAAATGTTTTAAGATTTGTATGCGGACTGATTTTGACCGTTTGACATATTAAAAGCGGTGTCGTCATGATCGATAAAAGGTGTGCACGTCGCGATAAACTGAGCCTCTCGAACAGCCAGTGGTTTACAGTAACATTTGATCGAATATTTGTTCAGTCACACTCGCATTCCAGGATTTAACCCTTATGAAGTTGTACTACTTTTTTCGTGTCGTATGCGACAGAAAACCAAATCACGGAGTGATTTTTTATTTGTGTCGTAAGCGAAAGTTGCAACGCGTAAATCGGGCTTTACCGATGCACTATCAGTGGTGAAGGATCAGCGTCGGGTTTCCGCTTAGCGGGTTGCGTTTCGAAAAGAGTCGCTTGTCAATTAATTTTTCGAGTGCGTCCAAGCGGACGCACTTGCTGGAATTTTTTGCGTCCAAATTGAGATTTGTGCGTCCCAGGACGCAATGACGCGCTCTGGATACAACACTGCTATTTCATAAACTCTGGTGTGATACAGAGATTTCCGCCACTAAGAAATGCAAAAACATGCAAGATCATTCGCGTGGCACTCGTGCAATTTTGTTGTCTTTGAAAAATTTACTCATGCTAATTTATTCCAAATTGCACTCAAAATCATGTGACTACCTATACGTATAGGGAAGATATCACATGTACACTACAGTAATGTAGAAAATACTGTCATTAATTCCTGGTCAGCATCAGTCCACATGCTTGACAGGTCACTGTAAGACTATCGTACTTCAATAATGCACTAAATGAAAACCCAGTAAACATAGTTTCTATACAAATTTTAGTAAATGTCTGTACAGCACAGTATGCTTTTATGTCAATCCTACAATTCATTTCTGCAGGCATGGGGAGGCTGTTGACAGAGGTCTTCTGAAGAGCCTGTTAAGAATGCTTGCTGATTTACAGGTGACCTTGTAATTCTTTGCAGTAACACTTCATGAACATTGCACAGTACTCCATGTATATGTTTACATTATGCAAACTATGGCCACAGAGAATCTAGAATATAATGTCATTCATGAGACAGGGAAAACTCTCAAGAAAATTGGATCTGACTGATTTTTTTATTGAAATATTAGCCAATCACAAAGTGAGAAACTGATGTGTTATTGTAAAACAATTGATTGACTATTTTTTAATCTATTAACCTTCCAGATGTACCAGGATGCTTTTGAATGCAAGTTTCTTAGAGCTACAGATGTTCTGTATGCAGAAGAAGGAAACAGATACATGCAGGAGACTGATGTAAGTGTACAAATCTGAAAGCTGTAGAAGCATTAGCCCTTCATTGGTGCAAAGTTACTCAGACAAAGGGTTTAAATGCTCAAAATGTCTGTTAAGACTGTATTGCTTCTATGGCATTCATAATTCCCTCACATTTATTTCACCGTATGATGTAGGTTACTGTATTAGATTGTTTTTTACCTTCACCACAGTACTGTTGACCAGAGTGCTGAATGCTGTTTATATAAATAAAAAACTAAGGTGTATATCAGTAGCCTACAAGATTTTGTTTACATCTTATCGTTACAACTGCAGGTACCCAAATACTTGGCACATGTGGACAGACGACTAAAAGAAGAGAACGACAGACTAATGCACTATCTTGATCAGTCAACTAGGTAAGAAAACTTCAACATACTTGGTAATACAATATTATTATTTTGTATAAGACTTGGTAAGTTCATAAGAGTTTGTCATGGCAACCAATTTTCTTGTTGGGTCATCTGACGTTTGGTTCGTTATAAGGACAACTATGGTTTAGTTTTATTTCAAGCACTGCTTTAGTTATTGTTGTCACTCCCAAGAGTCTTCATTACATGTAGTATTCAATACAGCTAGAAGCAACAAGGTTTCATGTTATACAATATTTTTTATTTTTTTATTTTTTATTTTTTTGCAGGAAATCTCTGATTTTTTGTGTGGAAAGACAATTGTTAGGTCGACATTTGTCCAGTATCCTTCAGAAAGGTGAGGCTTCCTCAATCTCAAACCCATCTCAGTAATAGAAGATGCATGCTATTATGACTGGTACATATACAGTGTATGTACTGTGCAAAGAGATGTTACATGTATGGTAAATTACCATCTCTGTATGTGCATCAGAAGTTGAGGAGGTGTGGTAAAAACTTGATATCCTACTATATCTGCTCCTCATCTTCTTCTTTATACTGTACAGTATGTGCTCCTGATCCTCTTCTTCACTTGAGCTGCTCTCCTTCCATTCAGCTCCTTCTCTTCTTCTTCAATTACTTGTATACTTGTAAGTATAGGTAGACTATAAAAGAGAGTTTTATAAATTAAATTATGTTATGTATGTAGTACATAGCAAACTAAGTGTCAGGCCTTGACTTCTGTGTACTGTGGGATGTATGCATCTTTCTGAGCACTGTTATTCTGTGCTTGCATTTCTTTCAGGATTTGACAGTTTAATGATGAGTAATAGAATTCATGACCTGGCCTCGATGTATCAGTTACTTGGTCGAGTGAAGAAAGGATCTGATGAGCTGTGCACAGCATTCAGTGAATACATCAAGGTATTTCCCCAATGAGCCTGTAAGTTCCCCAAGCTGCTGATCACCTGCAGGCATTTATCAAAATCCACAACCACCCTTAGAGAGCCATTTTTGGATGGCTGTCAGGAGTAATCCTGTTATTGCTTTGGTTTTGCATCTGTGTCACATTTGGATTGGTCCAAGCAAGTTTAGCAATGTTTTTGGTCAACCAAAAGCAAAAGCAAAATGCATGCAACCAGCAACTGGTGATTCCTTGTACTGCTGATTGGTTCCTTCATTAAAGTAGAACCTGGTGTGAATTACTGTGGTTTCTGATTGGCAGAAAGTGTTTCTCACAGCCTCTGTGATTGGTGGTGTACATGTACCTACTGTACTTTGGGTTTTGGTTTTCAACAGTCATCCAAAAACGGCTCTATTATAGACGGGTGTATGGTAGCTGAGTTGCAGTCTGTGTTTATGTTGTAGAAACAAGGTGCTAGCATTGTGCTGGATCCAGAGAAAGACAGAACCATGGTGCAAGAGCTGCTGGACTTCAAGCAGCAACTTGACACAGTCATCAAGGAGGCTTTCATGAAAAATGAGAAGTTTGTCAATGCCATGAAGGTACGTACTGTAGTGATTTTAATATGAGAAACGATGACAAAATAATGGAACATTCCTGGCTTTTGTTGTAAACAGAACAAAAATACAGTGTGCTTGGCCCAAAATACTGTATACTGTACACACTACGGCTACATTTGTTTGGGTTTATACCAGAATAAGAACAGCTAGACTACAGGGCCCGGTTTTTTGAAAGCTAATTATGCTAATCCAGGATTAACAAAATGTTTCTCTCAATCTCTCTGCCAATATACTGCAAGGTTTTCTTTGAAGATGGATTAAAAAGCGTGTTCCAGCTTAAAAATGCATAAAGGAAGTTGTTGTGGACGAAACCTTCTCATTTTCAGGCTTATAAATGACAAGAAAAGTTTTAGACCTAATCCAGGATTAGCCTAAACGCGCTTCAAAAAACCGGGCCCAGTAGTTCAAGGCGTATCTTGTTTTGGGAAAGTCTTTTTGCAGATTATACTGAATACATGTACTGTAGTTGTCTTGACTAAACAGTGCTCATAACTGATTGAGTCAATCTTCCAGCCAAACATATTTACCAAGCAGCACAGCTATTCTTATTCCAGAATAGAAATGTGCAATACATGTGTTGTGATCCATGTATAGAACTACAGCAGCACCAGGAGAACTGCACTACTGGAGGTTGCTAAACTTCAAGCAAAATAAACATCACTCTATTGCATGTACAACTGCTTGTTGGTGTAGTGTAACCACTTTTTTTTTTTTTTTTTTTTTTTTTTTTTTTTTTTTTTTGTAACGTTTCAAGTTTTCAGGTTTTTGTGTGTTGTGATAAGAATCTTTAAGTGACAAGGCTACTTTTAGTGATTCTGTCTGGATGTTTTACAGGAAGCATTTGAAGCTTTCATAAACAAGCGTCCCAACAAGCCGGCAGAACTCATAGGTATGTCGACGCAAGCATTCCTGCAGGTCTTTTAATCAGTTCATTGTTGATTTGCGAGTTTTGTTGCACTGTATGTGTCGTTGTATTTTGACTCCCTTTCCTTTCCTTTCCTTTGTAGCCAAGTTTGTTGACTCAAAACTTAGAGCAGGGAACAAGGTTTGTAGAAATTCGAAACTATTGGCGTTTTGTAGAGCTGTGGCTAAAATGTGGTGTACTATAGGCGTACTGCAGTTTCAGGAGATTAACCTAAAACTTTAGAGTATAGACAATGAAGATCAAGAAATCTAAAGAGTACTAAAAGGATTGAAGGTGGACTACAATGTACTTTTGTGGATTTATATTTCATTAGTCACTGAGGAGCGTTTGCATATTTTTAAGTAGCCTGTTGACGACATGAGGTAATGTCTTATATGCTATTTTCTTGTTTTGGAACAGGAAGCAACGGAGGAGGAACTTGAAAAACTGTTGGACAAAATCATGGTTCTGTTCCGTTTCATCCATGGTGAGTACTTGATTGAAGTGACGAACATTTTTACACAAATCCATACCATTGTCTTTGCCACTTACTGTCTCTGTACCTGGAGGCATCGTGTGTACACTGGCACTCTGCTGTAGAAACGTGTCCAACCTTTCTGAGTCCCGAGACTTAAAATGCAAGTGAAATTCTTTTTGCATTTGCCCCAGGAGCTAGAGCTCATCGAGGGAGCTTACGTATATTAACTATACAAAAAATACTGCTTAAAAAAAACAAATTTTCTTTGCCATTTTTGAATGGGCAGTATGAAAAAATAACAGACATCGCATTTCATTGCTGGACTCTAGTTCAAGACAATCACTCTCCGCATTTTGGGTAATGTTCCGCGTGGGTCTACGCAAATCCACACTAGAAATCTGTGCAATGTCTGATATAAAGAGAATCTATAGGTGGATTAGTTTCCCACTGTACGGGCGATTATGCACTCTGGTTTTTTCATACCTCTGCTTGGAGTTTGTTAGGAGAACATAGCTTTCATTGAGCGCTGGTACAGAGTTCGAAGAGTGAAAGCTTTTAACTGTACATCCCTGCATTCAGGAAAAGACGTGTTTGAAGCGTTCTACAAGAAGGATTTAGCCAAAAGACTGCTGGTGGGTAAGAGTGCGTCGGTGGACGCGGAGAAGTCCATGTTATCAAAACTGAAGCAGGAGTGCGGAGGCGGATTCACCAGCAAGCTGGAGGGCATGTTTAAAGATATGGAACTATCCAAAGACGTGCTTGTTCAGTTCAAACAGGTAAACTGGGAGTAGATAGACGAGGTAGAGTATGCTCTACACAATCCTGTTGACACCAACGCATAAACTTCTTGTTAAACTTGTTTTAATTCCGCCGTGAGACTAAACTGGTTTGCAACAAGTGTAACAAAACAAACAGTGCGAGGTTCTGTAGTTTAAAATGTCGTATAACTAACGCAAAATTAGAACAGGATTACAAAACGCAGTCTAGTTCAAGGTTTAATTGGTGTGAATGGGGTATACATAAGTTGAAGGCAAGGGTGGAGGCTACAATTTGGTGTAAAAATAGTTGTGTTTATTGAAGCATTTTTTCGGTTTCGGAACTTTCTGTGTTTATTTCCAACCCCTTCCCCTATTTCAATATTGTTTTCAGGCGCAAGATTTGTCACGCAATGTAACATTATCAAACGTTAAAACGGGGAGACAGGGAGTCGATATAATTGAATGCAAGTTGATTAAAAATGTTTATCATTTTGCTCTGGATTGTAGGATGGCTTTGATTTCTAGCGATTTGATTGTAATACGTGTACTGCATATCGCTAGATCTGTTTCTTATAGTGGGATTAGTAGCGTATTAGTATGAAGATTGTTCACCTATTACTTCTTCTCAGTTCATTCAAAGCCACCATCTCCCAGGGAGCATCGACTTGTGTGTGAGCATCCTGACGATGGGTTACTGGCCCACCTACACACCAATGGACGTCCATCTGCCTTCAGAGGTATGCACGCCATGCAAATTCTCCTTACCAGTTATAAAGAGGAAGTATACAGTAAAACCTCGCTATCTCGAACTCTCAAGGGAAGCGAGAAATAGTTCGAGATAGTGGGGGATAGATAGCGGGGTTTTACGAAGAGAAATTTCTACCAAGTTCATTTGCGAGGGAAATCAGATTCTGTTCGCAATAGCGGGGAGTTTGAGATAGCGGAGTTCTACTGTAGTTACAAGGGAATATGTTACAGTTTAATCCGCCGGCTATTGTGCAAGTGAACAGACACTAACTTCTCTGTATATGTCATACCTGTACGTGAAGAAAATTTGTTTCGGTTTAATCTAGAATTGAAGTGTTCCACGTGTTCGACGTAACGTCGTGTGTGCACATTTTGTTGTTGTTGTTTTTGCGTAAGGGTTGAAGTGTTCCATGTGGCACGTATCATCATGCCTGCACACCTTGTTGTCGTTATGTGTACGAAACGTTTGTATATACACAGCTGCTGTGTTGTTTTTGTTTATGAACAAAAACAGCTCTTGTTGTTCATGTGCACACGCTACTGTTGTACTAGTAGTTGTTGCTTTGTTCATATTATTATACGCAACTGTTCTTACTGTATATATTTGATGGACTGAGTTGTCACTGTCAAGTCTTGGAGAAGTGCTATAGTATTTGCATCAGAGACTTTTTCTTATAGCGAGACATTCGCAACGTGTAATGATTAAGACATAATGTTGTCACACTTGTTCTTAGATGATCCAATATCAAGAAACGTTCAAGAAATTTTACCTTGGCAAACATAGCGGACGCAAACTTCAGTGGCAGAATACACTGGGTCACTGTGTCCTAAAGGCGGATTTTGGCCCAATGCCAGAGGTAATACTCTATAAAGTAGACAGACATCCTCAACGTATAGTATCCACCGAAAGCTAAGAGAAAACGCCAGTATAACGACGCTCTAACGTTGATGTACCGCAGTGCAGTAGCACATCGACAATCCTCGAACTTTTTTCTGAGTACATTCGTATTTCAAAGCTTTTACTGTTCTTGTTGTTGTTGTTGTTGTTGTTGTTGTTGTTGTATGCATCAGAACACGTTTCAGACGTTTTTTTTTTCTCCCGATTATAAGCCACCCAAAAAACCCTCGCGAAATTGTATAGACCCAGGGCTTGTAACCGGGATTCTACGGTACTTAATTGAATAGAAACCATTTGTTTGGTTGTGTAGTATCAAGTGTTGACGAGGTTTATCACGCTTACGGTAACAACTGCTTTCTTAATCTTTACAGGAAAAGAAGGAACTTCAGGTGTCTCTTTTCCAGTCATTAGTGTTACTGATGTTTAACGAAGCGGACGAGTTCACGTTGGAGGATATAAGACAAGCTACGGGCATAGGTGAGAAGATGAAGAAGAATCACCTGCTCTCTACGTTAACAGTTTCTTAGTCTGCGCTCCCAAGAGTGATCAACTTCAATGTTTTTCTTCTTAATACCCTGTTCACACCAGCTAAACCAGTTTAATTAAACCAAGTTTACAAGACTGCGAGGAGAACTTGGCTTTTGACACCTTGCTCAGATGAAACTGACTAAACTTTCAATTCTCACTACATCACTCATACATTTTCTTCTTAAAGGGTTGGGAGAATCTGTTTTTTGAGCTTGGGAGTAGAAGGGTTAACCTTGGCTTTATTTCTCAACAGAGGACAGTGAACTAAGAAGAACACTACAGTCTCTGGCTTGTGGAAAAGCTCGCGTTGTCATCAAGAAACCTAAGGTAATCATAGTTCAGCGTATACAAACGTGAATGCAATACGCCAAGCTACTGTATGTGTATCCTCGTCTATCCCCGCTTAGCGAGGTAGGGAAAAGAGCCTGGAAACGAGGATGGGCTGTGCGTAGCCTTGACAACAAGGAGGGTGTACAGCTCCATTTTTCTTGCGGTTGCTTCACTGTTTAGTAAACAGGCAACACAACTACGTTTTCTAGCTGCACTTTCCTTTTCTTTTTAGGGACGTGAAGTTGAAGATGGTTCTGTGTTCGTGTTCAACCCTGACTTCAGACACAAACTGTTCCGCATCAAGATCAACCAGATTCAGATGAAAGAAACGGTTGGTTGAAATAAGTTCATCTTCGTTATGCGAGAGCACAGCTTTCTCAGTAGAGCAAAACAAACCTGGGAGCTAACCCAGGGTTAAACCAAATTCTTTCTCTTAAAATCTCAAATTCTTTCTCTTCTTGAGGGCCACAAGTTTATTAGTGTTACTGTCATTAGTATGTGTATTACCCTCGTTAACCCTTTCACCCCCAATAGTGCTCCACTTCGATTTTCTAATTCAGTAGAAACATGATACAGTAGGGAGAACTTGGCCTTTGATACCTTGCTAAGATGAGAGCTGATTACGCTATAAATTCTCACTCCATTACTCATACATTTTACTCTTAAAAGGTTGGGAGAATCTGAATTTTGAGCTTAATAGAGTGAAAGGGTTAAAAAGTCTTTACTAACATCCTGGCCAACAAACTGCAAAGTTCTGGTGGGCGTTGACAAGGTTGATTTGGCATTATGAAATAAGGTGATGTTTCGCAGCAGCTAATTGAATTGGTTTCTGTCTTCATTCTTCATATTCAGCAAGAGGAGAATGTGAACACTACTGAACGAGTTTTCCAGGACAGGCAGTACCAGGTGAGTCTACGTGCGTGGTTGCCGTGTTTTGTTATGTTTTTTAGATTTCAGTTTCTCACATTTTTGGATTGATGGTTCCATTGCAAACTACCTTTTCTACTGTAGCCGGAGTTGTCGTTGTTAAACTCAGTTGGCCCTAAATATGTCAGGTTTTCTGTTCTTTGTATTGCCTTCAGTGAGTACAATTGTGGTTTCATGTTTTGTAGCGTCTTGCAGGTTTATACCACAGTTATTTCAGTGTGTTTATTTGCCTTTACAGATTGACGCTGCCATTGTTCGTATCATGAAGACACGGAAGACCCTGACTCATGCACTGCTAGTGTCCGAGCTGTACAATCAGCTCAAGTTTCCTGTCAAGGTTAGTTTTGAGACGGACGCACACGTTGATTTCCCCTTTGCCCCATGAGGTACCTAAAGAAACTGTCATTTCAGCTCTGCAGTGTTGTAGTCACTTCTGTGAATCTATTGCCATGGAAGTGCAAAATATGTTTCTCCTGTCTTTGGCTCGAAACTGCAAACCGCTTATTCACATCAGCCTAAGCTTTGGTTGATGCATTGTACGTTTCACCCGGGGGGGAGGGCAACATTCCTTTCTCTCTCTCGTCTGTCTCTTGTCTGCCTTTTGTTTTGTCTCCCTTGCTGTCACTTGAGTTGTCTGTCCGTACTTGGTCATCGAAAGATACCCCTTTCCTCCTCTACCCTTCCCCAACGCAAACATGTGAATGCTCCACTTCTATTTATCTAGTGTTTTATATACATTACTCCCCAGTTGTGTGCTGAGTCGTTGATTGTTGTATTTATTTGTGTGTTGTTTGATGTTGGAATTGTTTTCCTTTGCGGGTTTTCCACTGAGCGTCGTTTTTTCCTCTCGACAGCCAACGGATCTGAAGAAGCGAATTGAAAGCCTGATAGAACGTGACTACCTGGAGAGGGATAAGGAAACGTCAAACCAGTACGTATATCTGGCGTGAGACCCGAGCGTCGCGACAAGATAAGCAAGTCTAACTAACCTGTCGTAACGAACGGGCGTGCACCGTCATATAGTGGGGCTTGTATGTGAAAAGGATTTTTCCGTTGTAAAAAGAAAACCCTTCTAGCTGTCAATGCTGGGAAGCGCCACGAGCAAGTGAATATCTGTGTGCTTGCTACAGCAGTGTGGAGCTTCTGTCGAGCCCTTTGTGTCAGTAACAATGAATGCTGTTACAAACTCTCCTGTATGAAGCGCGCGCGCGCCGCGCGAGTCGTGATCTGAGAATTTGTTTTTCCCGGGCTTTCGGTACCAATCAAGTTTAGCTACTTGCACGTTGTTCACACCTTTCACTTGTTATAGCCGAGATAAAGGAGGTCAGCCCTTGGATACTGTAGTTCATACAAAACGGTTCAGCCGCACACTGTACTGCTTCATTGCACCTGGCCCTAATAAGTGCGTGTCGCCTAAGTGTTATTAGACATTATAATATAAGACTCGACTAGTGTTCATCACAGCTGTAAACTAATGACGGGATCAATATTTCAGATAGCGTGTGCCTGGTTAGATTTTCTTGTTCCGGTTCTTTTTCCTGAAGTTAGTTTGTCTGCATGCAGCTAAGTTTGTCAAAGATACTTTTTGTGTTTCTGTCCTTGTTGTGTGTCACATAATTGTCCATACTGTTAACTTTGTCGCCTATTCGTGGCTTTGTCAGTTTTGTTGTTGTTGTTGTCTATTTATTTGTTTGTTGGTTTGTCTGTATGGCTTGCTTTGTATTCCTCTCTGTGTCAGCCTTGGATTTGGCGCCGGTATGTACAGAATTTTTCCCTCCCTTGTTGCCAAATTCTTGCCGAAGAGAACCGCGATGAAAATGCTTGTGAACGTGCTGTGAAATAGATCGTGTCAGTGACTGTAGACAATAATGGAATCTAATAATATCAAATAAAATGTTTTTACTTTAGTTTTTAGTTATTATAAGATACGTCTAGTTAAGTGCTCAATCACACCCATTTGATTCATTGCTTCATGAAACGAATAATCCTATTTTGGACCTTGGTGTATGCGAACCAACTAACGGGCGGTACGTGTCTGACTTAGAAAGTGCTGACCGCGACTCGAGTGCCTTGTTATTCACCAAAATGAAATACCTGATCACACCCATTTGACGAAAGAAAATACCACGCCTATAAGATTACACGGAAGTGCCAAGTACGACTAGAGGTTCTTGTTCAATTTTATGAGTTGGTGTTACAACCGAAAAAATATATATCACAGCTCTGTACGAGAGTACAATTCGGTTTGAATCCATACCATACTCTCATCCATCGTTTGTTCAAAGTGGGAGATTTTCTGTTTCTATCTGCACAGAACCATGCATCGAAAGAGATGAAAGTTTCAGTGTACATTCCCGAAAAGTGATCTCATTCCAAAATTAAATGTGAACTTTGCACCTGTCCACCAGTGAGTAAGATCGTGTTTCCTGATTAATTTTGTATGGCGTCGTTGCACTAAACACAGGCGCATTTGCAGCCGTAATCTAATATTTTGTCTGTTGCTTCGATTACTTTTATTAAATTGGGAGTATCCCCAACACCGAATAGGAATGCCTGAGGAAATGTAATGCAAGGTCCCAAATCGTTACTGGAATGCAACAAAGTAGCAAATTAGCGGTTCTTTGGCTCAGCTCGATGTGGTTTCCAACCTTTTCCAATCGCATCATCGATCAGGGGTGCTTATCAGGTTTAACCGTTTTTCAGTTTAGTTACGTCAATCAGTGCTGCGTAAGTTCCCGATAAGATGTTTAACTAAACACGCAAATTGATGTCAATTCAATTAAAGGACACCCTATGTGAAATCTGCCTGTGTTAATTGATTGTACACTTCTGAGTGTATTTCTAATAAGGAGTGACTCGAAGTCTGCTGTTCTTTGATTGTTGGCGATCCAAGTAAAAGTTTTTGGAACAACTGAACACGTTACGTTTCCGTTACAAAATGCAACATGTGAACAACTCAGTGGAATTCTTTCAGTTTGCGTGGTCCCACACTTGCGGGTGAACACGCGAGACAATGGCATGTCCAGACACGAACGTGGCTCATGAGCCGCCCGGTTCTCAAAACCCTTAGTGGCCCTCGGACCACAGTAGACAATTTTCCATCCTTGTTTAAGGCCTGTAGGCCAAAATTTGCACACTATTTCAGAACTTGCACCCTATTCTGTGCCCCAATTTTAACTGATATTACGTCAAGCACAACTATTAGCTCAGGGCTCGAAAGATGCGGAATTACAATCTGCTGGCTTCTTGTATCACCATGCCACACAAGTCTAGTGCATACTCGGGACTTGAATGTAAGTGGCGTTTTGCGATTAAAGTATCAAAATAGCTCAAAGTCTAGACGGAGGTCTGCAGTGATCCATTTTAGTTGCGAGTGCAGGAAAAACTACTTCGGTAATCTGTTAAGTGTTTATTGCAAGAACGGGCATCTGCCATGGCCGCATACTCGCGACTTTCTGACATGGGCTGAAAGTTGAGAATTATGTGCGAGCCCGCCATCAGACGCGAGTTCTCTGTGTGATACTGAACTCCATATTTGTGCTCAGAGTCAGATGTCATTTGAAACGTGGCGTAATGTCAGATCCTCACCGGATGCGGTTCAAACGCTTGATGTATAAAACCCATGTAAACACTTATACTGGCCGTATTTTCGGTGCCTTTCATTCTGGCGGGGGAGGGGTGATACTCCCATGTGATAGCTGTAGCGCTTTCCAGCATTTTCAAATAACTATACCCTAGTATAAAGTTATAGAATAGCGGGTAGTATAAAATCTTGCTTGTTTTGGTATTTGGTATTTGGATGGGTGCACATTTTTTCGGATATAGGACTGATATACAGTGGAGAGACTGAGTTGGTATACAGGTCAGGTCTGAAAAGTGGGAAATTTTGGGATGCAGGTCTGAAAGAGGGTCGAAAACTCGCGACACGGCCAGAAGCTTAATTTTTTTTTTTTTTTTTTTTTTTTTTTTTTTTTTTTTTTTTTAATCCGTTCCTTCGGGCCACCCCGGCCGTACCAGTCCTTTGCAAGTTCTAACGTTTGGATCCGGCCTATCAAAATGAAAGTTACAGGTGTTACTATTCCATGAACGCGAATTCAGAACAGAGAGGAACATAGGGACGGAACGGGCACATGGCCACGTACCTGGAAGGAGGGGGGGGGGGGGGGGGGGGGGAGTCATTGAAGAATTTCTTCCATGGCTCCATGTCTTTAAAGCATCCGCCCCGCCCCCTTCCCCTTAAAATGCCTTCGAACAGGAAGACGAAGAATCGCACGCAACTGACGGGAGGGAACTGGGGACAATCGAAAGACCTATAAAATGCCAATACAGTACAACCCCGCTGTCTGGAACTCGGTTATCTCGAACTTCCCGCTTAAATTTTGTAGAGAATTGCCTTTGTAGAAAATTGCCCGTTATCTCGAACTATTTCTCGCTTCCCTTGAGAGTTCGAGATAGCGGGCTTCTACTGTATGACTATTTCTTTCTTTGGCCACCTTTTCTTACCGACCCTTTATCCGAGGCCCTTTCGGGCGGAGCCTCCCAGTACTGGGGGTGCGAACATGGTTGTATCAAGTTGTCTTATGTATTCAGTATTGTTTATATTCCGGTTTCTGGGTATTAACTGATACCACCTGTGTGCAAGTCTCTTCAGTTTCCTGTAACGAAAGGATGAATTGAACAGGAGAGGCAGGCGACATGATCAGTGTTTGCCAATTTACTATTTCCGCCTTTTGACTCCTTGAAGGATTGTTCGGCGGGGGTGTTTCATATCCGACCTCGCCCTCGGCGCGTCGTTCAATGTCGTTTTGCCCATCGTAAATGGTCGGTGCTTCTCAGTGCAGTGACTCGGCCATGACAGGTGGCAGATAGACACTTCAGTAGAGAAACTTCCTGTGCTCGAAAGCAAAGAAGCCGTTGCTGCGCGCTCCAAAAGTAGAAACCCTAAGTATAAACGTTCAAAAGTTTTCTCAGCAAAAAATAATCCAGGAATTTATTATCTAAACCTTATCAGCCGGATACACAGGCCCAAACAGTTCTGATCGGCAGCGGTCTTTTTTGAAATAACATATCAACTCGGACCTACGCCGACTTTTTGGACCTTACCAATAGTCGAACTTTGGGGGCAAAGCAAAGGATACTTGACGTCACACCTCTGATATACCTCGAAAAGTACATGACTAAAATAGGAAAAGAAACAGCTTCTCCAAGACCTACTCGAAATTATGGCGGTCTATCGTGTAATTTGACCTTGTCTGCGGGCGCCTGATTGATCGCTGACTCGACCGGATTTCAGATCATATCAACTTTCAAAATACCTGCTTTACGTCAAACTGCGAGACGTGCCAGTCCTGCAGTCATTTTCATTTTGAGTTACTGTGTTTACAACATGGCTTTGTTCAGAATGGTATTGGCGGCTTTCCTTGTTATATCTTTGACCGTAGGAAGCACTAACGGTGTACAAAAGGGATTCGAGGATTTTCTTGTGACGTTTAACAAGCAAGCGCCAGTCGAGGCAGAAAAACTGGAGAAAGCCTGTTGGAATTACGAAACGAACGTTTCAAATGGAACTCAAAGTCAAAGAAAGGCCGCTGTGGTCGCTTTCTCGGAGTTCATGCTAGATTCCCGCAAAAAAGCCAGGACGTTTGACTCGAAACAAGCTTCAGAAGAGCTGGGAAGGCAGTTGCTTTTAATTCAAAATTTTCCCGTTTTGAACGACAAGAATAAACTGAGGAAGCTGGCGGAAATCACCGGCAAAATGACGAGGATTTACACGGAAGCTAAGACTGTGGACCAAGCAACAGGAAAGAGGAATCGTTCCTTGATTCCAGCGCTGGAAGAGATTTTGGCGGACTCACGGAATTACAACGAACTGCTAGTCGCGTGGAAGGGTTGGCGCGACGTAACGGGACCTAAACTTGTGACCTTCTATAGAAAATACGTTGATTTATCCAAAGAAGCGGTCCGTGACAGTAAGTTTGCCAGCATGGAAGACTACTGGAGCTCTCAATTTGATGTGAAAGATCTAGAGGAGCTAGTGCAGAGTTTGTGGACCGATGTAAAGCCGTTCTATCTAGAACTACACGCGTATGTGCGGTTCAAACTGGCGCGGGTTTTCCCGCAAGTACAGGATTCGGACCCAATGCCAGCCAATGTATTGGGAAGCATGTGGTCCCAAGACTGGTCTAACATTTATCCTCTCGTCGAGCCTTACGCGGGCAAGTCAAGCCTGGATGTTAACGAAGCTATGCAGAACAGGAACTTTTCTGTGGAGAAGATGGTACAGCTGGCAGAGTCATTTTACTTTTCACTTCAGATGCCAAAGCTTCCGGAGACGTTCTACCGACTTTCTTTGTTCGAGAAACCCAGTGATCGTGAGGTGGTTTGTGACACTTCCGAATGGGATTTCTTCTCCAAGACCAATGAGGGAGAATGCGATGTGAGGTGAGACCCCTAATGCCTTTATCCTGTCTTGTAGCGATCGGGGCTAATCGTTATGGCCCGTCCGAGCGTACCCTCCGCAACTCTCCCGGCTTTAACCTTCACGTATTCAAAAATATATATCTATCGCTTGACAAGCGGGCGACATAAACCACTGTTAGGACCATCACTTTGCCATACAAAAGCCAAATCCCAAAATGATATAGATTTATAAATTTCAATGTTGTTGCGTGATTTGCACGACAGTCGGTTGCTTGTTAACTCGTGTATCAGTTTACTCCTATACATATCCCATCCACATCCCCCCCCCCCCCCCCCCCCCAAAAAAAAAATAATAATAAATTAATCAGCTACACTATTTCAAGATTCAACAGAATTTTTGCGTTTATTTTGTTACGAAGTTATGTGGAGCATTCATTGCGCTCGTGATTCTTGAGGAGGTGTTTAGAAAGATGAGATTACAACTCGTGGGCTGACAGACAAACAGCTCGTCTAGCCCACCCACTCAGCTGCTTCTTGTCAAAACTAAATTTCGAAATGCAAAAAGAAAAAAACTCCTCGCAACAACAACGTGAAGAACACTGCTGTTGTATGTATAAAACTTAGTGGTCACACTTTAGATGTCATTTGACATTTCAGAAGTTAGACATTTTTATACATTTCATATCAAAAAAGAGTTTTGTGAAAAATCTGGAAACTACAATATTTGCTGGACGACCACAACTTTACCTCCTTTTGCTGGTTCGACGTTTTGTAGTTGAGCGCACTGTTCATGTTTAGCTAAGAGTATTTTCAGCGGTGTAGGTATAGTACTTTGGTAGATTCATGCAAATTCGCCTTTGGTCTTTATTGTTTATAACCGCCTCTCTTATCTTCTGTTCACATATCTTATAAATCATTCTTTTAAGTTGCTTTTCTCCGTTTATTACTTTTTTGTTCTGTAGCAGATTTCTTTTCCCGCAACATTTAAGCCGGGAGACCAGATTGTGCAATCTGTGAGAGTTTCAACATTTTTTGACTTGGGATTACATGCAAACAATGTTATCTTCTCTGTTTGATCCCATCTTTATCATAAACAGCCCTAAGCCAGAGTAAACAACGGACGATCCCCGGGAGGGAGAGGGTGTGAAGGTCCTAACCACTGACTCTCACATTGCTGTCATTTCCATTCCTGTACAGGATAAAACAGTGCGCCACAGTGAGCACCAAGTGGTTGGTCAGCATACACCAACAGCTAGCGCATGCGTACTACATGCTATCCTACTGTGACAAGCCGTTTGTTTTCCGTGACGGCGCCAATCCAGCATTCCCTGAAGGAATCGGGGGTGCAATCTCGCTTTCTGTGACCACTCCCCACTACTTGAAGAAAGTTGGCCTTTTGCAGAGCTACGACGGGGATAATGGTAGGTTAAGTCCTGGAGCCCGCCCATCTGCATTGTATATGTGAGCCAAATCTATCCCGCCCTGAGTTATATTTAGAAAAATGCCTCAGGGCCCGGTTGTTCGAAGCTGGATTAAGCTAACCCAGGATTAACCAAGTTTTTTCTCTCGATTTCTTTGCCACTAAACTGTAAATGTTTGATAAAAGACCGACTAAGAGACTTGTTCTAGTTCAAAAAGGAAGTCATTTTGTGAGCGAAATGTTCTCATTTTCAGGCTCAAAAATGATAGCAAAGTTTTGACCTAATCCAGGATTAGCTTAACCCTTTCACTCCTGAGAGTGATCAACTTCATTTTTCTCCTTATGTTTCTCTCCAGAGATATATAACACAGTATGGAGAATTTGCCTCTTGATATTTCACTCAGACGAAAGTTTATTGGCGTATTAATTCTCACTACATCACTCACATTTTTTTCTTGGATACTTAGGAGAATTTGTACTCTGAGCGCAGGAGTGAAAGGGTTAATGGTCTTTTGAACAACTGACCCCTGGTTGATTGTAGGGACGTTAGTACAAAGGTCCAGGCTTAGTTTATTGTTTGGGCAACGCTACGGAATAGGGGGACCTAAAGCAAAACAATTACGATGTGGGGACTTGGGGAACTATAGTATATCCCCACGGGTTAAGTTAGAAAGGGTGAAATGTGCCATGGCGATTGTTCGATTTCCACTGACTGACTGAACTTTGCTTATCCTTTCTGATTAGCCACTGAGTTTAACACAAACGGCGACGCGTTCAGCAACTCTCAAAGCTGTTGTGCTTAGGTCGGCTCCAGTCGATGCCTAAAAAATTGTTTCATTCAATTTTCCAGCTGGCAAGCTTGCCTGACAGAATGTCCGGGTTGTTTACAGACGTCAGTCGAACTGCCTACATCTTGTTTTAGAAAATATTCGGTTGTGCTCCGCTTCACTGAATCAAACTTGAAAGCTTAGCTACCACGCCTAGAGGTCGCCCGTCAGAATGACGAGCATTAGAAAGCGAGATAGCGTCCCCATTAGCGTCTCGATTATTACCCCTGCATTGATTCACAGAGCTATTATGGAAGATGGACGCTCCAGGCAATGGGCTCCTGACCACGTATAATATGGAGCATTTTCTTTCGTTTATCTGCTCGGTCGTTCATGCTTTTCTTTCTTTTTTTTCTCCAAAGAAACGGCCATCAATACAGTGATGAAGAGTGCACTTCATCACATTGCGTTCCTGCCGTTTGCCTTATTGATGGACAAGTGGAACCGAGGTGTCTTCAACCAAAACATCAAACACCCAGAGTACAACAAGGAGTGGTGGCAACTCCGTACTAAACACCAGGGTGTCAAGCCCCCCGTACGTCGCACTAAAGATGACTTCGACCCGGGGGCCTACTATGGTACATTTTCAGACACATCGTACATTCGGTGAGTCGCTTCGTGCATTCGATTAGTCCTGTTTAGCTTGTTCCTGTTTCACAGCTGTTACTGACTGTAATTGCTGCCGCATGCAGTGAGCGAGTGATAACGCCTTTCAGATTGAGAAGGGAGCAACTGAAGCAGACTTAGGCATATTTGTGGTTGGCTTGCATGCCAAAATCTTTAACGTTAATGAGCAGTTTTACAACGTGGCAAACAGTGTAGCCTCCCGAAACAATCTTTAAGAGGTGGCTTTTTAATCGCAAAAAGAATGCGTCTATTAAAAAAATAGAAATTTTTTGTAAAATGCGCACGTTTATCCCTCTAACGCAAAGGCTGAAGCACATCACTTGGCAACGGTAGCATACCCTAACTGTGTTATTTCATCATTTTTAGATACTTCCTTAGCACAATCCTCCAATTCCAGTTTCACAAAGCTCTGTGCGAAGTTGAGGGAGTCACGCAGGGTCCTCTTCACGAGTGCTCTATCTACAACTCAAGCCCAGCTGGAGAAAAAATCAAGTGAGTTACTGAGTGTGTTCCTCGCTACTATTTTGCTTTTGTGCAGTCAGCTATAGCATCCCAAGCCACCTATGAAGGGATCACGCCCAAGAGTATAATAAAGAGAGGATATTACACGGCGGCGCGAAGATATCAATCGTTCGTAAAATATTGTTTTTACCACGAGAAAATAAAATCTTCAAGCCGCCGTGTAATTTTCTTTTTATTATATTAGACACGAGTGTTTTACGAGAAATTGCACAAACAGCCGTGCAA
The DNA here is from genome assembly GCA_964036295.1 of Plumapathes pennacea. NCBI lineage: Eukaryota > Metazoa > Cnidaria > Anthozoa > Antipatharia > Myriopathidae > Plumapathes > Plumapathes pennacea. The sequence goes on along the minus strand of OZ038466.1, from coordinate 7,706,620 downwards.
AAGCAGGAAATGACGCAAGCGATATCCTCACTAGTGAGGATATGGAAAATACACCACTCGGGTCCCGGATGTAGTTTCGTATGGATTTTACGCACGGTATATTTTCCAGTAAAACACTCGTGTCTATATAATAAATATTCGCTTTCAGTCTCTTACCAGAGATATGTCATACAGTATGGAGAACTTACTTGGCTTTTGATAGCTTGCTCAGATGGCAGTTGGTTAAAACTATCAACTCTCGCTACAGCACTCATAATTAGTAAAGAAACACAAGACAAATATTGCACATTTGATGCTTGGTGATGTATTTTTGAACTTTGCATTTCCCACGTCCATCTTCATATAAGAGCTTGCTGGATATGAGGATCATTTGAACAGTTTAAACGCACCATACGATCAAAAAATCATGCCGAGAGACCGAGGATTAGTTGCCAGGATATGGAACCGTCTCAAAGGTTAAAGTGGGATTGATGATCAAATATAGGAAACTGTTGAAGTTCCGGTGCCTGCCATGTGAACCGTGCTCTGACATCTGTGTTTTTTTCGTCGACAGAGAAATGTTCAAGGCGGGTAAAAGCAAGACTTGGCGTGATGTATTACAAATTATGACCGGCCAGCGCAAATTTGATGCGGGTCCCCTGTTAGAGTACTACAAACCTTTGCACCTTTGGCTCCGTGAACAGCGGTGTATTACCAACTATACCATTGGCTGGGAGGAACATCCGGGACCTCGGTATGATCCGTGTGAAAAGCAAACATTCTCAACCGTCTATACACCTTATTCAAGAGCCAACGCGCATGTGTCGTCGTGTACTACTGCTGGCACCAAAACACTGACATTCTTGTGGATAGTTTTTGTACGTTTTGTGGTTCCCTGATAAGTGCAGCAGTACCGTAGTAAAAGGAAGTGAACTTGGCTGCGTCGTAGCTCGCTCGTTTTTTGCGCCTTTGTATGTTGTTGTCTTGCACTACTAGTCCAGCTTCAGAGTCCCTCATGAAGCACAGTGTGGCTTCTTGGTGCCTGGTTTCTTGTAGAATCGAACAAAAAGCAGAGAAACAATAGACAGAAATGAACAGAAACAGTCATAGACAGACAAACGTCAAAAACAGACACATACAGCCCGTTCACACTAGACTGGTTAATTGTAAATGTTGGGAGCAGCAAGACGACGGCTTCTTTGACGTTTTGTGACTACTTGATATTCGTTGGCGTACGAAAAAGTATTGTTTGTACTTGAAAGGTGTGAGCTCTAATTGTCGACTCACTTTTTGTTAAATTTTACATCAAGTGACAGAGACAAGGTAACTTAGTACACAGGGACGCCAGACGAGGGTCTTTTTATCTTTTGTCCAAAGGTGTTATCTAGAGAGGGGTTGGAAGCAAAGGCACTATTCTGATAAGAACTGATACGCTTATTTATCATAATGTAAGTACTAACTATAGGGCACGGACCATTGTTATTTTGTTCATTTGCTCCCGACAGTAATCTTCAGAACATATGTATTTTATTAATTGCTAATTATCGTGTATTTAATTTGAAAATAGGAACCTGAAAAATAAAGGAATTGTTAAGTATTGTTTAATGTCCAATACCTGTATTCTATTCATTACAATACAACAAATCTATCTACCGACTTACTCTATAGCCAATAAGATAAATGGATGGAGAGTCGTTCCTTGTGGTCATTAATAGTGCAAGCAAGAACCGGACCGTCTTAGTGACTCGTGGTAAGTTTCCTTGTTCTTTTTCGTTTTTAAAAGAAAACTTGGTTGACAGAATGCTATGGTTAATTTCAGGGGACTGACGTTGATGCTAAAGCCCGCGGGAAAACGCAGTTTCTCGTACGTTGTTAGCTTTGTTGCTCTTGCCTTTGTCACAGAGTTAACGCTTTCAGGACTCAAGCAAATACATCTGGGACAGTGAAATTCAAAGGGAGTTGTGCACCGCTGCTTGTGCCGAAACTTCATATTTTAGGTGAGTGCATTGTGTCCTCCCCCTCTCTTTTAAGGGGGCCTGTCGGTGTAAATCATGAACTTTTCACAACCTTATTACAAGAAAGGTATGAGCAGCTCCTGTGCTGCAACTAACACTGACTTAAACAGATCAGCCTCGACGTTACATCATGTGCTTATCTTATAATACGGCTTAGATCACTTCGACCCATTAACCTAACAACTCAAACTACTGAAGAATTGTCTTCTTGTTTCTCGTCTTTTGCCGCCAGACTAAGTCTTCCTTTTGCTTTCGAACGCAAGGAGATCCTCAAGTAATTTTTATAGAAGTTAGCTTTTATATTCCGCTTAGTCAATCAAGCTAAGTGATAATGGTAGAAACAAAGCTGACTGGAAACGTAAAACAAATTAGAAATATAGCATTACGAGTTACGGTATAGTGTAAACGTAGCCTAAGCGTACGACAAGGACAAGAACAACTTTTTCGCAACTGCATTATACAAAGAAACTAACCAAAATAGCCCAAACAATTGCTACCAATGTTGGAGCAACAATGACAACGCTAGCAGATACAATAGTTTTCTTGCTCCAACCCACAGGGTAACCGTTCTTCTCTCGCTGTTCCTTCATCCACTTGTACAGAGGATCAAAGTAGTTCTTCAGAGGAGCAACGTCCATCTTCTTGGAGCCAGTAAGTTTCTCTAGAGCTTCTGGCCACGGTTTGCTCTTGCCAAGTTTGAGCATGTCACTGTAAAGAGCGGATAAAAGTTTTGTGCTCTGTGATTTACTCTGAATCATGGATTGCATTGGCACATGTATGTACTGCACTGCAGCTCGTAAAATATCAGCCCGCATACACGTGCTAAACCATACAATAAGATGGATATATTCGTGCACGTAGCAAAAGTCTAATCGAAACAAAAGCTATTCTCGTTACTGACCATGCAAAACCTACCCCAACTTCTTTCCAGCATCTTTGGACTCATAAATGGAGCACTGGTGAAGAGGACCTTTGTGATTTGCGGCTTCACACGCCGCCTTGTGGAACTGGAACTGAAGAACTGTACTGAAGAAGTATCTAGACCAGGGTTGAGATGATAAAACTCAGAGTACTGACAGTACTCAGAGTAATCAAAACGAATCCTATATACTTCTCTACAACTGCCAGTAAAGTCTGATTCCAATGTGGTCGTTGCATTGTAGAGAGGTGCAATCGTCAGGTACGTAACTGTTAGGTTTAAAGTTTCTGAAAACGTCTATAATTGGATAGTGACATGCCCAGTCTGAAGCCCGAAACAAAGAATGTGACTACCACCTACAAACCTGATGTATGGAACATTTGCAGGAATGTGGTACTTTGCGCCGGGGTCAAAGTCCTTCTCTGAACGTTCAACCGGGGCCACGATTCCCTGGTACTTGGTTCGCAGCTCCCACCATTTTGCGTTGTAGTTTTCACTCGTGATTTCGCCGCTGAACACCCGCCATCTCCACTGGTCGATGAGGAAACCAAACGGCAGGAACGCTACGCTATTGAGGGCCATCTTCATCAAGGCATTGATGTCTGCCTCTGCAAGATAAAGTCACTCATTCAGCTATGGAATGAAAGCCAGTGATGATGTCACGTATGTATGACAACGCGGGTTCTGTATGTTCTTGCAAGTTTTAGTTTTGACTTGGCTGCAGTACCTACTTCTCATTTGCATGAAAAAAAATATACATGTATATGAACAATTCGCATATGTAACCAATTGAAGTATGGGACTTTGGAGATCTTTTAAACATGAACTGCTCAACACAAACGTTTTGGAAATGGCCTTTTCACCAACCTTAGTAACCGCGTGCCCCTTATTTTTACAAAACGTGCGTCTTGTATGATTCACTCGGACATTTTTTGTTTTTGATTTGTTTTTGTTCTTTTCTTATTTTTCAGGTCAAGATTTATGAATGATACCGTACCGTCGTCAGAAGCGTATGACGTCAGTAGGCCAATTTTCTGCAAGTGTTTGGGCGTGTCCACCGAGAGAGACAGCGTATCACCAACAGCCTCGTGAAAGCCTGGGTTGGCGCCTCCGTGGAACTGATAAGGTTGGTCCCAGTATTGCATGAAGTATTGAATGTGCCCAAGCTCATGGTGGATGATGACCAAGTCATTGTGAGTGATATCAGTGCACATCTTGATTCTGTGAAAGAAATAAGCATGCATAAGACCTGTCGAATCATTTCTTGAGTGTGATTGGTGGAGTTCTAAAAAGTGAATGAATCAGCAAACAAACTCGCGTAGCGCGAAGTAGAAAGAAGTACAATGAACGGAAGTATGTACGTTGGGTTTATAACGGGTTCATAACACAAGTTCTCCCAGGCATTCGGGAGAAAAATGTATGAGTGATGTAGTGAGAATTGATATTCAGCCAAGTTCTCCGTGGTGAGAGATTGAAGGAGAAAATTGAAGTTCATCACTCTTGGAAGTGCAAGGGTTAATTTAATGCTCTACCAGACCAATGTGACTCGATCTAATCCATGATTAGCGATCGTGAATAGCTTGTCTTTTTTTTTAAGACGGGTAATCCCTCTTTATTTATGTAATGCTAACAAACTGAATGTATTAGTATTTTGCACAAAAGGCGTTCGGCCCGACTCAAACTTTTTATCTTGATTTAAATTATCTCACCTTACGTCCATATCGCCGTCCTTCTTGATAGTGAAATCCCAGGCAGAAGCGTGACAAATTAATTTCCTTCCATCCTCAGGTTTTTCTATTAGAGACTTATTGAAAAATAGCTTCGGCAAAGGCTGGAGTCCAATGGACGTGAAAAACGACTCTGCAAGTTTCACCATCTGAATAGCAGTCATGTTCTTGTTAATCATATTCCTTGTTACATCCAGACTTGACTTGTTCTGATAAGGCTCAACCAAATCGTAAATGTTCGTCCATGACTGTGCCCACATGTTACCAAACAAATGCGCGGGGATAGGTCCGTCTTCCGATATCTGAGGGTAGGTTTTCCGCAGTTTGAATCGCACATAAGCGTGGAGTTCTTGGTAAAGAGGTTTCAAACTTCCGTACAAATCTTCCACGATTTCCGGAAGGTTATCGACCTCGTACCAAGAGCGCCACCACTCCCCGGTATTCGCCCAGTTGTTGTCTTTGGCTCCCTGGTTTTTCAGTTGAACGAGCTCTTTGTAGAGCGGGCGGATTTTGGGTCCTGTCGCATCGCGCCATCCTTTCCACACGAACTTGAGCCGATCATAGTCGCGAGACTCGCGCAGAATCCTGTAGAGATCGGGATCTAGTGACAGTTCTTGGCCGGTTTTTTCATCTTCAACAGTCGCAGAGCCGTACAGGTCTTCGAGTCTGCCTCCTAGTTCAGTGACCCTCTTCAAAACAGCTGTGTCTCTGGGAGTTGCTGTAGCTGTTATGAATCGAATTTGCCGAGCCGAATCCTGGGAGAGTTTGGTAACATCAAATGATTTGGCCGTCTCTCTTTGCTCCTTCTGATAACTTTCAAATTCTAAGCTTGCGTTTGTTTTCAACTGGTTGTTGTAGCCGGTTAGGTTTGTTGCAAAAGTCCACTTGGCTTGCACATCAATCGAGTGACGAGCTGGTGTCTCGTTGTTATATTTCTCGAGGAATTTGAGGGCTTTGTCTTCTTCCACTTGATCAAACGCAGCTAAGGACGTTTGGACAAGAATAAACGAAACAAGTGCACAGATAAATGCGAGACCCTGGTAGCATATTCCAGATAATTTTGGCATATTGTTACGGAGTAGTTTTACGCGAAAGGGCTTTGAAACTTATGAAGTCTAACTTTGCCAGCTATTCAGATCTAGGTGTGAACTCTGTTTGTGATGCAAAGTGAACAGAATATGAAATGAGTAGGCAGTTCTAGAGGTATTACAATTATCCTGTGAGCTTTGTTCTTTGTCTAAGCATTGATTACAAGAGCATTATTAGTATTCGTGTTCTTTCCTTTGACGTGGAGTTTTGCCTGAGAGTCCGTTGGTGAAGGTCTTAGGACCGAAAAAAAAAAACACAAGGAATCCTGATCTACTCAAAATAAACTTTCGTGCAACATCATGCAACTTTTCTTTTGTTCTTGGGTTGTTGCTTCGTTTGGCCACCTTCGTACAACGTTGTTGCAATAGGGCATGCGCATTTTCCGATTTAAAGCACAATTGGCACGATGGTTACAATATGTTTTTGTAAGATGGCGAAATAGATTATTGCCGCGTAGGCAGCGACACCTATTCGCTGTCCACATTTAGCTTTCGCGTGAGTTCGGTTTTTCTATTCTCCGGATCCGCTTGATCGGGTCTGGGTACGAGTTACAGCCTGCGCGGAGTTATGGGAACGTTGACGTCGTTCGGGGAGCATGGGCATCGTTCGTTGTTGTTGGGGTCGTTGTTGTGATTTTCTTCTGAAAAGGTAACTATAAAATTTCATATTCTTAGCAAATAATGTTGCAAAAGCTTGTGGAAGTATTCATTAGGGTGATAGGCACTTCAGTACCGAGTCTTGGCGAGGAAGACAATGTGCTTTTATCAGCCTCACAGGTTTGACTTGCCAATACACAGACTAATGCCCGTGAACATGTGGAACTTGCAGACAGTCGACAAAATCGTTGTGCAAGGTGACGCGATGTACCGTAAAGCACTTGAAGATAGCCAAATTCCCAATGCAGAAACAGTTTTTACTGACATTCAATTAGACTATCGTGTTCTAATAGTAAAGGTTCAGGGTACAATCGTATTTTACATTGTTGCAACAACTAATCTTTAAATTTCGCTAGTCACAAGAATATTGGCCTTAAGTTATGTCATTGATACCTTCTTGTATCGGTTCATTTCAACATAAAAGGGATAAAAGGTAAAATATGAATTGTATGTCTCTTTGTGACTGTCCGCAATTTTTATTTTCTAGCGGCTGTCCCGAGAAGAAAATCCAATATTATTATGTACTGTAGGTACATTTCTTGCATCGGGACCTGTCAGCAACATTCCACTCACTATCAGTGACGTCAAATTTAGTGCAATTTCCTTGTTTTACTTCATCACAAACAGGAAAGAGAAGATGGGGAACTAAAACATCGAGAAAATTTTCAAAGGCTGTGAGGAAGTTTGACTGAATAGTTGATTGAAATGAAAAATACTTAAAAACATGTTGCGTTCGTTTGGCCAGCCCCAACGCAGCATGTAAAACCCGACCGTGTTACGAGGTGCTCCATGAAATGTTGCATCCGTTAAGCCAGGTTGCAGCCAATATTGTCGTAATTAACAAATACAATGCGATTGTGCCCCCCCCCCCCCCAGGATTGTGCCGAAAGGGATTTGAAACAAAGAGATGCCTCATTAACTTGTACCAGTAAAACCGCTTAATAAATACCTGGGTATCTCTCCCCCCAAAATATGTGGAAATAACCTGATCACTATTGAAGTTTCGACAACAATTGTTAATACTGATTTGGGTTTAGATTGGTCCAACCCACAGGGTAGCCGTGCTTTTTTCGCTTCTCCTTCATCCACTTGTACAGAGGATCAAAGTAGTTCTTCAGAGGACCAACATCCATCTTCTTAGAGCCAGTGAGTTTCTCTAGAGCTTCTGGCCACGGTTTGCTCTTGCCGAGTTTAAGCATGTCACTGTGAAAAACGATTAAGAGGTGATACCAGTTGGACATGCAGAATTAAAGTAGAAATGTACCTGACAGGAAGGTTTTGAAATCAAACCAAATTGTCACTTCCTTGTCGCCTTTTGCGTCTGTTTTAGAACGAGGCCTTTTTGTTGAGGAAAGGAACAGGAAGAAAGTGACAAATGGGGGTCAATATGGATTCATGCCTTGGAGTTCTCGAACATTCAACAAACGAACAACGCCTACCCAATCTTCTTTCCAGCAGCTTCAGACTTGTAAATAGAGCACTGATGCAGAGGACCTTCGAAACCTGCGGCGTCACACGCCGCCTTGTGGAACTGGAACTGTAGGACGTCACTAATGAAGTATCTGGACAGGAAACAAAATCAGAGGTTTCCCATGATTCACTTCAGCCGGTACCTGCTCGCAACGCATCACGTGACCATTTGTCTACTGATGTCGAGATGGATTTTATGATCTTTAAAAAACCTCCAACAACTACCATTATCTCTGTTATCTGGAATGCCTACCAGTACGCCTATCTCACGCCTTTCTGATTTTACGATGGATTTCTTATCTCCTATATGAACGGCGTGTCTGGCGTGTGTCCGACCGACCGATACTTGCGTGCTCTGCAATGCTTAAAAACATGAATGGATCCGCCCCTACCGTATGTGCCTACGAACCTGATGTATGCGACATTTGCAGGGACGTGATACTTTGCGCCGGGGTCAAAGTCCGTCTCTGAACGTTTAACTGGGGGCACGATTCCTTGGTACTTGGTTCGCAGCTCCCACCACTTTCCGTTGTAATTGTCACTCGTGATTTCTCCGCTGAACACCTTCCACCTCCATTGGTCGATGAGATAACCAAACGGCAGAAACGCCACCCTCTCTAGAGCTGTCTTCATTAACGCATTAATGTCTGTTTCTACAAGGAAGCAGAAAATTGAATGTTTTCTGTGTAATAGACCAGTTTCTCAAGGTTACGTTGTCTCTGTGGTCTGGAATAGGGTGGTAATTTTCCTACATTTGTATTTGGTCTCAGATAGGGTGCATATTTTTGAGATACAGGTCTGACACAAGGCGAATATTTGTGCATGCAGGTATGAAAAGGGCTACAGATCTAAAATAGGGTCGCAAAATCGTATATCTTGGCCTTAAATTATGTTGTTTGATAAAAAGGTGATACAATGATGTTTCACAGAGTGACGTTGGCTGTTGTAGAGATGTAACCATTGTGAGTTGGTTTCCATTTCAGGTTCAACTTCTATTGCTACGTAGTACATTACCATCGTCAGCATCATGTGACTGCAGCAAACCAATCTCCTGTAAGTGTTGGGGCGTCTGCACAGAAAGAGACATCGTATCACCAACTGCCTCGTGAAAGCCTGGGTTGGCGCCTTCGCGGTACTCGTAAGGTTGATTCCAGTACTGTAGGTAATATTGAATGTGACCAAGCTCATGGTGGGTGGTTACCAAGTCCTCTTGAGTGATGCCCGTGCACTGTTTGAGTCTGTCAATAAAAATGTCTTGGTCTGAAATAGGATAGCACACTCCCCGCCAAAGTTATGAGGCTTTTTCTCAAGTGAGAACGCGCGACAATACGACCTGTGTCGATCTCGGATCGATCTCAATGCCGATCTCAAGTTGATCTTGATTTTCGGATTGATCTCAGCGCCGGTTTCAGGTCGATCTCATGCAGTGCCGAACTCGGATTGATCCGCAGGGCCGATCTCATTGCCGATCTCTGAGAACAAGCCCTCAGCCGCTTCTGCATGAGCAAACCCTGTTTAGAAATGCTGTAAAAATGTTCGCAAACCTTTAGAACTGTGTAGCGCGAAAAGCATAATGGATAAAAAAGTTTCTTTCAGAAATGTATTAGTGCGCGCGTGCCGAGCCAACATTATGGGTGTAGAGGAACATAAAAAAGAAAGGTAGGTATTTGTTGTCTCCTGTATAATGTCCGCATCATAAACCTTGGAAAGTCCACTCACCTCACATCTTCTTCGCCGTCTTTCACCATTTTGAAGTCCGAGGCAGACGCGTGGCAGACTACCGTCCTCCCATCGTCAGGTTTTGTGAGCATTGATTTATTGTAAAAAAGTTCTGGCAAAGGTTTCTGACCTATGGACGTGAAAAACGACTCTGCAAGTTTCACTATCTGAATGGCAGTCATGTTCATACTGATCATTGTTTTGGTTACATCCAGACTCGACTTGTTCTGGTAAGGCTCAACCAAATCGTAAATGTTCGTCCATGACTGTGCCCACATGTTACCAAACAAATGCGCGGGGATGGGTCCGTCTTCCGATATCTGAGGGTAGGTCTTCCGCAGTTTGAATCGCACATAAGCGTGGAGTTCTTGGTAGAGAGGTTTCAAACTTTCGTACAAATCTTCCACGATTTCCGGGAGGTTATCGACCTCGTACCAAGAGCGCCACCACTCGCCGGTATCCTCCCAGTTGTTGTCTTTTGCTCCCTGGTTATTCAGCTCAACGAACTCTTTGTAGAGCGGGCGGATTTTGGGTCCTGTCGCATCGCGCCATCCTTTCCACACGAACATGAGCCGATCATAATCGCGAGACTCGCGCAGAATCCTGTAGAGATCGGGATCTAATGACAGTTCTTGGCCTGTACTCGCATCCTTGACAGTCGCGGAGCTGTAAAGATTTTCGAGTTCGCCTCCTAGTTCAGTGACCCTCTTCAGGACAGCCGCATCTTTAGGAGTTGCCGTAGCTGTCATTAATCGAATTTGCCTAGCTGTGTCTTGTGAGAGTTTCTTAACATCAAACTTATTGGCTTCTTGTCGTTGCGCTTCGAGATAGTTTGAAAACAATAACGTTGCCTCTGTCATCAACTGGTTATTGTAATCGGTTAGGTTAGTACTGGAAACCCAGATGGCTTGTGCCTGTTGCCAGTAATGAACAGGAGTGTCTTTGTTGTGTTTCTGAAGGAACGTTAAGGCTTCATCTTCCTCCGCTTGATCAAACCTTGCGATTGCGGTGTAGCCAAAAACGAGAGAAACCAACGCGGAAATGGATGCAATAGATCGAAGCCAGAAAAAATCCATTGGTGGACTCAGGGAAAGAGAAAAAGGTCTCAATAACTTTCCGAACCAAAATTGTGAAAATTATGTGTGTCGATGGGAGACGCGAAAGAAGCGGTGGCACTTCAACTGAAAATTAATTTGACTGAGAGGACAATGAATGGATGATTTAAATAACTAAAAATGCAAACAGGTTTGACATGACGTGGCTGCTTAAATTTCTGGTAACATGAAAAAAATGTGTATAATTAATTATTGTTGTTCCTCCAGCTGAACTTATTCTATCAAAGTCTATCAAAAACTATTTGACTGACAAACCAATCGGTACTATCTATAAGTGCTATATCTCCATGAATTAACGTTTATAATTCAAATCCATAATTCATTGCAGTGAACTATGCATGTCAACAAGTTATTTGCAGGTCAAACCGATGAATAGTTGCAGAGAAATGATTGTTACAAAGTGGTGTACAAGAGTCAAATTCTGCCATTTTTTAGCAAAAGCATAGTCCATAGCCATTGCATATTTCCGTAAACGCTCGATTTTGGCCCAATTTCAGAATCGCATGATACTTTCCAGAAACCTCTATAATAACGAAGCTTGCATACGCAATGTTTGATATGCTGAGCCCGAGAAATGAGCGCAAATCATCAACAAACACTTCACGGCTTTTCAAACAAAGAAGGTTCACTCTATACGTTATTTTCTTGCTAGATCTCCATAAATAAAAGTTTATAATGCAAATACACATACCCGTGTTGTATGTAAAAGGGACCAATCAAGTGATTAAACTCTTGGAACAGAATACCGAAATTAGCATGGTCACTTCAGTGAAGGACGTTTTTCCCTATTAGATCTTACGGGCAATAACTTCCTCCGCATATTTAAATTTATCGTCTTGCTTTGATGCGAGTAGAATTTAAATACTATACATGCGTGAGACGTCTAAGGAGGCGGAGATAAACTATGTGATTACACTGTTAGAAGACAAATTAAGGCACAGGATCTTTAGCACATGATTATTTTATTCAATTTAAGGTAACAGGACGAGAGAATCATTATGGTGCTGTTACAAGTAATACGGTTTGGGTGTGCACATTAAAATTATCCACGAGCATTTTTATGGGAAGCCAACACACTATCCGCTTTTGCTCTCAGAAAATCACTTTTTGCTGCTACGAAACACTAAATCTTGACAATTTAGGGAACAGGACCATGTTACAGTTGAAGGATATGAGCAAAACTGACGAAAATTGCCCCAACAACTGCTAATAATGTTGGAACAAACATGCCAACACTAGAGGTTGGTGCAAGGGTGGCTTTCTCGCTCCAACCCACAGGGTAGCCGTTCTTCTCTCGCTGTTCCTTCATCCACTTGTACAGAGGATCAAAGTAGTTCTTCAGAGGACCAACGTCCATCTTCTTGGAGCCAGTGAGTTTTTCTAGAGCTTCTGGCCACGGTTTGCTCTTGCCAAGTTTGAGCATGTCACTGTGAAGAGTGGATAAATGTGTTTTTAGATGCAGTTATACACTATATTTACTGGATAAGTGTCCCGGACGCTTATTACGAATTCTGTACTAGATGGGGCATTTAATTAACGGCCAATGAATATTGGAAACTTCGTAAATTGGGTTCAATGTAAGATAACTTAGTGGCTGTATATTTTATTCGCCGAAGTCTTCCGCATTGTGGGCAACACCTACCCAATCTTTTTCCCAGCATCTTTGGACTGATAAATGGAGCACTGGTGAAGAGGACCTTTGTAATTTGCGGCTTCACAAGCTGCTTTGTGGAACTGGAACTGTAGAACGAAGCTGCAGAAATATCTAGAGAGGAAATAGCGAACAAGATGAAAACCAGACTTTGTGAGTCAGCAAGACAAAGATCATGAACACACAAAACAGAAAACCTCCGAACCTTATATACGGGGTATTTCCAGGAATGTGATATTTCGCGCCGGGGTCAAAGTCCTTCTCTGAACGTTCAACTGGGGGCACGATTCCTTGGTACTTTGTTCGCAGCTCCCACCACTTTGCGTTGTAGTTTTCGCTCGTGAATTCGCCGCTGAACACCCGCCATCTCCACTGATCGATGAGGAAACCAAACGGCAGGAACGCCACTTTCCTGAGAGCCATCTTCATTAAGGCGTTTATGTCCGCCTCTGAAAAACGGAAATAAACGTAGATGACGAAACTGTAGTAAAACTGTGGAACCGCATTAAAATACTTTTGTCGTGCTGTAAAAATAAAAATGCCTCAAGGCATTTAAATCTAAATTTTTGAAATTTAGTAACTGCACAGAAATACCAAAAGATTTCGTTTCGTTTACAATTCATCTTGATGAGTCTAGTGCTCAAGCTTTGATCGAGAGTCGAGAGAACTATTTTGGTCAGTCCATTGGGCTCCTTAACATTTTACCGTGCAAAAAAGTAAATGCTTTTTCCAATTTAAATGGTGAGATTTGGAGTAACACCATACCATTATCTTCAACGTAGGACTTCAGCAGACCAAACTCCTGCAAGTGTTGTGGCGTGTTCACTGACAGAGACAGCGTGTCACCCATGGCCTCGTGAAAGCCTGGGTTGGCGCCAGTGCGATACTCGTAAGACTGGTTCCAGTACTGGAGGTAATATTGAATGTGACCAAGCTCATGGTGGGTGGTTACCAAGTAATCGTGATTGATGCCCGTGCATTGTTTGATTCTGTAAGAACACACAGTCATGCCCATTATTAATTACTGCAGGTTTGACTCTTTCAGCTTCAAGCCCAAATTGCATTTTCTCTTTCTACATTCTAGGAAGCAATGTACGAATGATATGCACAGTATAACCCCGCTGTCTCGAACTCTCAAGAGAAGTGAGACGAAATACAGTCGAACCCCGCTATTTCGAAGTCGCACGGGACATGAAAAAACGTTTGAAATGGCGGGGTTTCGAAATAGCCAATAGTAAATGACTGAAAAATAAATACAAGGGGACTCGGCTTGACTTCGAATTAACCGAGTTCGAAATAGCGAGGGATCGCCCTCAGCCTCCCCGCAACCAAGTATAAAATGGCGCCCGCGGCCACTGTTCAACCACATCGAATAAGTGTTGTGTCTAAAGTCTAAAAAGTACCAACGGGAAGGACAGCCGTGCAAGACTGAGAACGAGTTCAGGCCCATTCGCCTCAGATGTCCAGCCGAGAACTGGGCGGCGTCGGAAAATCGATTCAAAGCAAGGTTGTACTGTACATATCACTCACACATTTTTACCTAAAATGTTAAGAAAATTTGCATTTTTTGGTAATTACTAAGTCTGAAATTGTTTATAGCTTGAAATTTGGTTGCCTGCGAATACAACCGTCTCCCGCTGCCCGACGGGAGAAGGCTGCATTCGCAGGCTAGAAATTTGGCCCCTCCCCTAGATCTAAAACCTAAATAAGGTAACTCAGCATGGTGCATGAATATCCAGTTGCTTCAGCCCTTGCCGTCCCCCAAAAAGTACTGCATAAATCTGAATCCCACTTTAGTTAGTCCAAAACTCGGAGAGAAATAAGGGTCCAAGCTCACCTCACGTCGTTTTCGCCGTCTTTTGCGATTTTAAAGTCCCATGCAGACGCGTGGCAAATCACATTTCTTCCGTCGTCTGGCTTCTCCAGCAGAGATTTATCATAAAACTGCTTTGGCAAAGGTTCCAGTCCGATGGACGTGAAAAACGACTCTGCAAGTCTCACCATCTGAATAGCAGTCATGTTCATATTGATCATTGTTTTGGTTACATCCAGACTCGACTTGTTCTGGTAAGGCTCAACCAAATCGTAAATGTTTGTCCATGACTGTGCCCACATGTTGCCAAACAAATGCGCGGGGATGGGTCCGTCTTCCGATATCTGAGGGTAGGTCTTCCGCAGTTTGAATCGGACATAAGCGTGGAGTTCTTGGTAAAGAGGTTTTAAACTTTCGTACAAATCTTCCACGATTTCCGGGAGGTTATCGACCTCGTACCAAGAGCGCCACCACTCCCCGGTATCCGCCCAGTTGTTGTCTTTGGCTCCTTGGTTATTCAGCTCAACGAACTCTTTGTAGAGCGGGCGGATTTTGGGTCCTGTCGCATCGCGCCATCCTTTCCACACGAACTTGAGTCGATCGTAGTCGCGAGACTTGCGCAGAATTTTGCTGAGATCGGGATCTAGTGACAATTCTTGATCTGTACTCGCATCCTTGACAGTCGCAGAGCTGTACAGGTCTTCCAGTTTCCCTTCTAAGTCCGTGAGTTTCCTCAAAACATCCTGGTCTTTGGGAGTGGCTGTAGCCGTTACGAATCGAATTTGTCGAGCTGTGTCCTTAGAGAGTTTGGAGATGTCGAATTTCCCGGCTTCTTTTCGTTTCGCCTTGAGATAACCTGATAATTTCAAGCTTGCATCTGTCTTCAACCGGCTGTTGTGATCGGTCAGGTTTGTGGCGTAAACCCAACTTGCTTGAACGGCGTCCCAATCTCGGGCTGGAGTTTCGCTGTTGTATTTCCGAAGGAATTCCAGGGCCTTATCTTCCTCCGCTTGATCGAAGGCAGCGAAGGAGATTTGGGCAAAGATAAGACAAACTAATGGATAGATTGGCGAAAAGCGAAACATTTTTGAGCCGCTGATCAGCAGTGAGCAGAACGACGGCCGATGCAAGGCGCGACAGTGACGCTGAACTGCTGGCCGATGTGTTTATTCGGCCAAAGCGAGCCTCGGGGGGATCAGCGGACAGGCATCTGTGATTTGTGGATGTATTCTTTTGACGCCAACCTTGTTTGTTTTTAATTTACTTTATTACATAATTCTGACACCGTGGGAGCACATGAGACCTGGTTGACTAGCTCCCCACCGCCGTTATGAAGGTCGGGACCAGATGCTTTTTTTGTTGTTGTTGTTGTTAAATAATACTTGTCTTTGCGTTGAATGAAAGTTAACGGCAACATAATCAAGGTGCTGGTTTTTGTTTGTTTTTTGTTTTCTAATTCCGTTGATAATTTCATAAAATTATTGAAATTACAAGAATTAAAGTACGTACTAGTAACTTGTCAGAATATATCGTTTAAAGACTTGTGTAGAAGAAGACTTAGGGCGTGTTTTCGAGTTGAATAAACATGTGTTTCTTTTCCACAGAATCGCTTTTCTTTGCTGGTACCGGTGTTGTTTTACGTAAACATCGCGCACCGAGTGCCGAGCATTTCCCGTTGAAAACAGGAGCGTTTCCAGACCTGCTGGAGGCGTGGCTTAGTGGCCGCCCCGCGGACTGCGATTTGAAAAGCGGTAAGTGATCCTTTTCACAGGCGTTTCTTCTGAGCAATACAATATTATTTGCTGTTTTTGAGCTGTCAACCGACTCACCACACAATATACCGCTCCTTTGGTAAATTACCGTCAAGCGGGCCGTCAAGTATGACCAGGCGAATACCTACCTCAAGTCAAGAGTGAGTTAAAAATAGAGTACCCAAAGAAGGAATTTACTCTTGCGTTTAACACCCAGGAATTTAAAAGTTCCATAATACTGTCACGTGCGGAGACTAAAAAAGAACGCTGCATAATGACATCGTAACGGATTTTGACTGAAACTTTTAAAATAAGAACCCGCGATGCCCAGCCGCGATGTTAAACTCGTTGCACAGCGAGATTGAAAGTTTGCGCCTATCGGTACTTGAAATAGTTTTCAGCGCTTCCAAATTTATCCTCTTCAATAGAGGATCGAATTTCTGTGTTATCTTTAGACGACATTCTGCTCTCCTTTCGGTCGGTGGGGGATGGTTCTATTTACAGTTACGTAACGAACTGTTGTGCACTGCAATTGCATGCGAACAAAATCAAAGCGGTCACTGAAACCCACGCGCCATGTCTTCGTCGGCCGGACAGCAGTCTGAAGCAGACGATGACACCAAAACCTCAGGTGAGCGAGTATATAAATCTCTAATATTGTGGGGGCATTGTAACCGACTGCAGTGCTGGGACACACCCCCAAGCCTGTGCAGAACTTCTGTTGTGAGAATTGATAATCTGACCAGCAGCATTCTGCTGAACCAGCAGAACCTCCTAGACGACCACCTCGCGTATAAGGTGACCACTGGTCGCTTACGGAAGGTTCTCTGTACAGCTGACTGTGAAAGGATACAAAGATCTGACCTACTGACCAATCTGGCTTTCAATAATTCACTTTTTTTTCCTTTGGTCTTAGTTTTTTGTCTTTTGGGACATATTGATATCTTTCGTATGATCGATTTTCATTGCGACTGATTTATTCTTGGGAGAATCCTGGGAAAACCGCAAAAAGTGCATGAGAAATGAATGAAAACTTAGCAATATCGGCACTGCACACCTCGTTATTGTGTGATCGATATTGCTCTTTGTTGTGCAAATTTCAAATTGTGTCAAGCGATTATCAAGTTGTTTTGCAACGTAAAATGCTTGGATATCATTATTTGTTTTTCCATTTATCCTTTTTATTCCAAAGTTTGTGTTCAGATTCTGAAAGTATAAATCGCGAAAATGTATGAGATCAGTTGTGAAAGTATGAGTGATACAGTGAGCTTTATTATCGGCGAAGGTATATATGAGATAGCAGTTAATTATTTTGCGGGTCTTGCTTGGCGTGTGCAGTCGAGTGACAGTCCCGATAAGGGTGGAGTGAGGGGAAGGGGGGGGGGGGGGGGGGGTGGGCTGTATAATAATTCAGTCATGAGTATAAAATGGGTATTGAAAAACATTTTTTTAAATATTTGAAAGAGTCGATAAAAATGCTGGCCAAAATAGAGTACATTAACGTAGTAAAATTTAATAGGGGTTCTAAAATTCGTCCCTCAATTCAAACTTTCGGAAGGGTCGCTTTGCCGAGTCAGTCGCGTGCGGTTTTTCTAGGCGTCTTCCTGTTCAAAGGCATAAAAAGAGGGTACATTTTTACTAGAGGTATACAAGAGTGGTATTGGTATTAAGAAGTTGAAAGGCTGGGCGGAGCCTCCCCGTATAAAAGTTGTTCAAGTGCCGCGTTAAACGTAGTCTAGGGGAGGGGCACAAGGTGTTGCGACCACAAAAATGGCTGCTAGGAGACTACGTTAAACGAGCTGGCGACGGACGGAAAATATAATTATGTGCTCAGACTGACTTCTTTTGCTGGTGCTCAACCTTGTTTATAAAAACCGAGACAACGCGAATGAGAGTATATTTTGACTGACAACATCGATTCAGAATTGCAAGCACATTGGCAGGCTGCCACCCGGGATCTCTTCATAATTTTGGGCGGCAGTCGTGCCGTCCGGGTCTTATAACCCTTACTTTATTTCAGACTGAAATATACGACTTTTCTACCCTATTTCGGACCAACATTTGCAAGTTTTGACCCTATATCAAATCTGTAACCAAAATTTGCAACCTATTTCAGACTAAAATGCTGAAAACAATACCTTTTAGGGCGGCTCACACCTATATGGCTTATACATATGGGAGTACCTCCCCTCCCCCTATGCTTACGCAACAAGTTCTGTGTCAGAGTTTGTGGCTATCTGTGGCATGACTGATATCGCAATCAGATTTCTCTAAATTAGTCCATTAGTGATATTGTATTGAACTGAAATATAAACCCATAAAGCCCTAAATCTACCTTAAAAACCTATTAGACGATTGAAAGTTGTCTTGACTTGTCGTGTCCATAATTTAAATGCAACATAAACAACCCAAAAGCCGAGATGTCAACACTCAAGATTGCATTGAATATTCACATTATACTGTGAAACCGGGTGTGGCAGGATATCAGATCTCTTTGATATTGAGCAAATAAGGATAGTTATCTTTATGGAAAATACCAACGGAAACCATGGTCATCATTAACGTGGCTGTGAAAGGTAGAACTATATAATGAATATATTTTTGGTCTTTTCCTGCCGCCTCTCTGTATAGCCAGTGGGGTATTGACCGACGATTAAAATAGCTGCTGAACTGGGAATAGGGTACTCTAGCTGCGCGCCTGTCGGTACAAGTCCATTATGACCATGGTTGCACTACGTTTTCAAGGTCTCGCACTTGTAATTCCCACTCTGGTACTGCTTATCCTTGCCAAATTGTCCCTCGCTGCATTTGATCAAGCGGAGGAAGACAAGGCCCTTAAATTCCTTCAGAAATACAACAGCGACACACCTGCTTTGGCCTGGATCGTAACTCAGGCTCGTTGGGTTTACGCCACAAACCTCACTGACTACAACAGCCAGTTGAAGACGAACGCAAGTTTGGAATTTTCAAGTTATCTGAAGGCACGGCGAGAAGAGGCCAGGGAATGTGATGTGAAGAAACTCTCTCAAGACACAGCAAGGCAAATTCTATTTATAACAGCTACAGCCACTCCTAAAGACAAGGATGTCTTGAAGAGGGTCACCCAGCTTGGAGGTAAACTTCAAGCTCTTTACAGCTCCGCAACTGTCAGAGATGAGAGGACCGGCCAAGTCTTGTCTTTCTATCCGCAGCTCAACAAAATCATGCGCGAGTCTCGCGACTACGACGAACTGACGTTCGTGTGGAAAGGATGGCGCGATGCCACGGGACCCGAAATCCGTCCGCTCTACAAAGAGTTCGTTCAACTGAAAAACCAGGGGGCCAAAGACAACAACTGGGCGGATACTGGGGAATGGTGGCGTTCTCATTACGAGACAGACAGACTGGAGGACTTGGTAAGAGGTTTATACGAAAGTTTGAAACCTCTCTACCAAGAACTCCACGCTTACGTCCGATTCAAACTGCGGAAAACCTACCCTCAGATATCGGAAGACGGACCCATCCCCGCGCATTTGTTTGGCGACATGTGGGCACAGTCATGGACGAACATTTACGACTTGGTTGAGCCTTACCAGAACAAGTCGAGTCTGGATGTAACTAAAAACATGATCCACAAAAACATGACTGCCTATCAGATGGTGCGGCTGGCGGAAATGTTTTTCACGTCCATTGGATTGGAACCTTTACCAAAACAATTTTACAACAAGTCTCTGTTAGAGAAACCTGACGATGGGAGGAGATTAATTTGCCATCCATCAGCCTTGGATTTCATAATCGAGAAAGATGGCGAAAAAGATGTCAGGTCAGTGTTGTGTTGCGCCAGCTCACTTTATTTTTTTGTAAGGTCACAATGCCATCTTGAAGTAAATCTCTAAATATTATGATTGTGATTGGTTACTTTTGTGTTATGTCGCTGAGCCAGTGACTCTTTTTCATTCTGAACAAACCCTGCAGACTTTACATACAGTAGCTTTGGAGTTGAATCTTCGAGATGTTCAAGTGAACACTACTATTATAATGTACTCTTTGAGAGCTTTCATTTGAATGCTCACATTTTGGTTTCATTTGAGAGCTCAGGATTTGGAAGTGAAAACTACTAATACAAGGCACTCATAATAAACTGAGCTGTCATTTGAGTGGTCACACTTTTTGGTTTTCGTTTGACAGTTCAAGAGTTGGAAGTTAACACTACTATTGCGATGTACTCATTGAGAGCTTCCATTTGGGTGGTCACGTGCACTGTGCAGGTTTCATTTCACAGTTCATATTTTTGTGGGTCTTACACTTTGGTCCGTTTAAATCCAACTTTAGTGCCAGTCAGCATTCGTAATTAAACTCACTTAACAGTTTGGAATCTGGAATAGGTTATATTTTCAAAGCAAAGGAATTTGTATCATTTTTACCGGCTTTTTAAAAGAGGTTTCCGATTTGCGTTTGGCCTCTGTTTCAAAACGAAGTCTGGTACAGTACAAAACTTTTCATATGAATATTAGTTCGACTTCCGCCAAGGCCAAGGCTCTGTCCCAGGCAGTCGGTCTTTCGATGCCCGCGATCCTACCCGCCTTGTCGAGGTGAAACACGTACGGCTGGCTAACTCCCTAACCTCGCACTTGGTCTTCCCTGTAAACAAACACAGCAGGCCACAAGTCGGAAAATGGCTTATTTCCTAGATGTGTGCGTTGTATAGGCCTGAGGAAAGGATATCTTTTCCATCTATCAGATCTCTGTTGTAAGATTATTTTTATCATCATTTCCTCTTTCAGAGAGGTCCATGCATTTCACATATTCGTACTGTCTTTTGTCAGAATTAAACAGTGTACAGACATCACACACGATGACTTGGTAACCACCCACCATGAGCTTGGTCACATTCAATATTACCTACAGTACTGGAACCAGCCTTACGAGTACCGCGCAGGCGCCAACCCAGGCTTTCACGAGGCTGTTGGTGATACGATGTCTCTGTCAGTAAACACGCCCCAACACTTGCAAAAAATCGGGCTGCTGGAATCCTACGTTGATGACTATGGTAAGGTGCTTACTCGTAAATCAGAATAAAAACACGTTTCGTTATAGTAGTTGAACTTTTAGTATAATTTTAATACAATTTTAGTTTGTTCTTAATCAATCTTTTTTTGTTTGTTTGTACGATGATTTCTAATATTTGTTATTCAGTTTATAGAATATATGTTGTCTGCAAAGTCAAAGTCCAACACTTTCCCGGAACGCAAAATAACCCAGTAAAATTTATTCTCATTTGTCAGAAGCTGACATAAATGCCTTGATGAAGATGGCTCTCGATAAATTGGCATTCCTGCCGTTCGGTTTTCTCGTCGATCAGTGGAGATGGCGGGTGTTTAGCGGAAAAATAACAAGTGACAATTACAACGGAAAGTGGTGGGAGCTGCGAACCAAGTACCAAGGAATCGTGCCCCCAGTTGAACGTTCAGAGAAGGACTTTGACCCCGGCGCGAAGATCCACATTCCTGCAAATGTTCCATATGTCAGGTTTGTAAAGTGAGACAAAATCTGAGCTTACGGCGGCACCGCTGCTTTGAAATGTAGGAGTACCTATCTCCCTCGTCCCCTCCCCTCTCTCAGAACCTTCAATTGACGAACCTCGCTTTTTTTATTTTATTTTACGTCTCCAGTTTTTACTGTTATCAATAGCTTTGGGAATACATTTGCATAAAGCATTTGCCAAGTTAATTGTCTGTCTCTCTTAGATACTTCTTCAGTACAGTTCTACAGTTCCAGTTCCACAAGGCAGCGTGTGAAGCCGCAGATCACAAAGGTCCTCTTCACCACTGCTCCATTTATCAGTCCAAAGCTGCCGGAAAGAAGATTGGGTAGGTGTTGTTGTTGTTTGTTTTTTCAATGTTGTTTCAATTCGAAATTAGCCTCGAGGGTGAGAAAACTTTAGCCAGCAGCCATCATATACTCTGCAGAATATACTGTATTATGCGGAGTTTTCAATGTTAAGCCCTGGACAAACGGATGTAACATTTCGACGCTTGCAACACTTGGCCGAAAGCTTTAAGGCTAGGATACCAAAGAAACGTCTTTAGTTGTATGAAATGGAACCATTGACTTTGAATAAGTTTCGTTTTGTTACAGTGACATGCTCAAACTTGGCAAGAGCAAACCGTGGCCAGAAGCTCTAGAGAAACTCACTGGCTCCAAGAAGATGGACGTTGGTCCTCTGAAGAACTACTTTGATCCTCTGTACAAGTGGATGAAGGAACAGCGAAAGAAGAGCGGCTACCCTGTGGGTTGGAGTGAGAGTTCTGGTATAGGTATGGTTGTCCCAACAGTTTTGATTGTCACTGGAGCCTTTTTGCTCAATTTTGTGTTTTTGCCTTAGCTGTCAGTGACCCCGTGCAGACTTATGTTTTAAGATAATCAGTTTGGAAACTTTTTATACGGATTTTCACTGAAAACTGGGTAGCCAACGCTGATTATTAGTTTATCGTTCAGTGGCAAAGGCGGATTTGACAAGAAAACGTTTAACTTCTGAAATGTCAGATAAAACCTAAAAGTAACCACTCAAATAAAAAGCTATCGATGAACAAATCACGTAGCTAGTTCATGGCATGCTGTAAAACACTTTTTTTTCTTTTCCATACAAATACTAATAGTAACGTTATCTTTGTGCAGTTCAAAGCAGAAACAATGGTAGGTAATTTCAGATGTCAGATTGCTTGAGTTGTCAGAGTTTATCGCGCAAACCACTAATGTTAATATCTCGAGAAATTCCTTGTTGCTAGGTGTAACTGCGCACGCTTAATAACGCGAATATACCACGTGGTTAAATTAATATGTTGGTGTGGCAACAAATTACACGGGTTGTTAGTTGTTATGTCTAACTTTTATCTTAAATTAAAAGGACCCGCGTGTTTACTCTTATTATTTACTTTTCAAGAATGAGTTTAATTCCTTAAACACTAAGGCCACGGTCACTCTTAATGCGTTTTTATTTCAAAATATATGCTTTTATATTTGTTCTCAAAAACGGTTCACACAGTTCGAGTACGGTTCCCAAAGTGAGACTCTTAAAGTGCCTATAAGCCTTCAGACGTTACGTTTTTATATGAAAGTAGGAAGTGATCTAAGCAACTTATATTCAAAGAAACTCCGTTCCGAAGCGTTCTTATACTTTTTTCACGCGGTTGAACTCAGAATTCCGAAATCTTGACCGAGCGACATGGGAGACTGGGTCTGTGACGTCAGAGAAGGCACTGGCATCGCTTTGGCGTCTCTTTACCTTAGTTGTTTTTTTCCTTTGGGTACGTTTTTCTCGACAACACATCTATGAGCATAATTCTCACCTCGCCAACTGCAAAATCTGTGTGAAAGTTTTGTTTGACAAGAAACGAATCCCTCCTCTGACGTCATAACCCAGGCTCTCGATCGAAAAACTTTGCGCGGTCAGATTCAAAATGGCGGTCAAAATCGCATGTTTGCCGAGCGGAAAAATATATAAAAACGCTTCGGAGCGGAGTTTCTTTGGCCATAAGTTGTTTAGATTACTTCCTACTTTCATATAAAAACGTAACGTCTGAAGGCTTATAGGCACTTTAAAAGCGGACCAGCGTGGACGTAGCATAACTAAATTTCAAATGAAATCCAACTTACTCTTACTCATTGAGGGTATGAACTTTCTCAACTCTTAAATTCCACTTCCCATGAGTCAAATACAAGTGCATTAGCTGAAACAATAGCTTTTGCCTATTTGCATTGTACTAATTCGACGCATGTGAAGTTTGACGTTTAGAATAGGTATAGGGATACTGTAGAGTACCTCTAGCCAATTTAAATATCGATCGCAAGGACCTTGATATCTTCAGTTTTTCGTGCTATAAAATATCTCGTTGCCATACAGACATGGTTTCTAAGCAGTTAGCAGTTCTAGGCAGAGCATTTGTATGGATGAGAGATAATAGGTTTCAAATTAACGTCACAGACCTGTCAACAGTAGTAACATAAGCCGTAGTCAGGGCGAGCCAGGCACACGAAGCTCTTTCAAGATGGCCGCTGCATCGCGAAGTGCAGCTTTCGCACTTGTCCCTATTTTGGTACTGCATATTCTTGCGCACACCTCCTCAGCTGCATTCGATCAAGCGGAGGAAGACAAGGCCCTTAAATTCCTTGAAAAATACAACAACGAAACTCCAGCCCGAGATTGGGAGAGCACTCAAGCCAGCTGGGTTTACGCAACAAACCTGACCGATCACAACAACAATTTAAGGAAAAAATGCAAGCTTGGAATTTTCTGGTTATCTCAAGGCGAAACGAGAAGAAGCCGCGAAATTCGACGTCTCCAAACTCTCTAAAGACACAGCTCGACAAATCCGATTCGTGACAGCTACAGCCACTCCCAAAGACCAGGATATTTTGAGGAAAGCCACGAGTTTGGAAGGACAACTTCAGAAAATTTATAGCTCGGCAACAGTCAAAGATAATGACGGTAAAAAGCTGTCACTAGACCCCGATCTTTACAGGATTCTGCGAGAGTCTCGCGACTACGATCGGCTCAAGTTCGTGTGGAAAGGATGGCGCGATGCTACGGGACCCGAAATCCGTCCGCTCTACAAAGAGTTCGTTCAGCTGAAAAACCAGGGAGCCAAAGACAACAACTGGACGGATACCGGGGCGTGGTGGCGCTCTTGGTACGAGGTCGATAACCTCCCGGAAATCGTGGAAGCTTTGTACGAAAGTTTGAAACCTCTCTACCAAGAACTCCACGCTTATGTGCGATTCAAACTGCGGAAAACCTACCCTCAGATATCGGAAGACGGACCCATCCCCGCGCACTTGTTTGGTAACATGTGGGCACAGTCGTGGACGAACATTTACGACTTGGTTGAGCCTTACCAGAACAAGTCAAGTCTGGATGTAACCAAGACAATGATCAGTATGAACATGACTGCTATTAAGATGGTGGAACTTGCAGAGTCGTTTTTCAAGTCCATTGGATTGGAACCTTTGCCAAAGCAGTTTTACAAGAAATCTCTGTTAGAGAAACCCAACGATAGAAAGGTAGTTTGTCACGCGTCTGCCTGGGACTTCTCCATCGAGAAAGACGGCGACAAAGATGTTAGGTGAGTTTGGGGCAGAATTTGTCTATACTGAGAGTCGCAAAAAAGGCACCCAATATCTTCTATGCTGGACTGATTTCCCCATATATAAGCCATATATAGGTATGTTTTCAGCGTTTTAGTCTGACATAGGGTCCAAAATTGAAAACTTTGCAGGTGATCATCCAGTTCAGTTCAGAAAATTTAAAGGTTCTGATACTCAGGAAAGGAGTTGCGGCAAGGTCTAGTTTCAACAATGCACATCACATTCCAAGCCTGTTATCTGATTATCACCTTATCGAATTCATTTAATGCAAAGAATGTGTTATATGTTTCCACATGGCTACGATTTCGTCAGGTCAAGGGTACTGATCACGAAAAGACATTTGGGCGAGGGAAGTGTGTAACAGTTGTAGAAGTGACAGAAAAAAACTTGAATTAACTGCCGCACAGTCAGCGCGGCGTGGGGCAATCCGGACTTAAACACGGACCCTGACTATAAAAGGACCGTTGGACAGGCCAAGCTGTCACTCATTTCGCTCCAGACCTCGAGCCGTGAACATCACCACCAATGCGCTCTTACATTTCAGTGATAACAGCCGAAGAGAGAGAGAGAGAGATAACTAAAGCGTATAACTAAACACATTATACACAATACTTTCTGAAATTTTATTTTATTACTTTGAGCTCGAGACTATTTATTAAGAATGTCAATTGTACTACTATTTTAATTTAGGTTTAGGATAACACGTAAAGAAGTGAAATCGACAATATGAGCACGAGCGCAATGCGAATTTCCCGCCTAGACCAACGGGTCTTTGGCTCAACCAGAAATGCGCAGGATCAAAGGTCCTTGCTTGCACGGTTTTTGATTACAGCGATAGACACAACATTTACACAGAATAAAGAAAGTGTTTCTCGTTACCTGCCGCTAAGGAGGGCAAATCTCGGTTAGTGTGAACGCGGCATCAACTCTTCCGTTGGCCGAAGGAAGGAACACGACGAGTAGACAAATGTCCCCGCTCTTGCTGCTCAAAAGAATCTAAAAGCCGTTCCAACATCCTAACGTTTCCCAGTGGCGTTCGGCCAGTTATCGAAAGCACATTCTTCGCATGTTGAATACGCGTCTTCAATCCTTTGAGGCGATCCTCCATACGGGATTCCACTTCTAGTTAGATGGTAAAATCGCAGTCGAGGAGCTCGGGAGGTCGTTAATTTTGGCTTTTTGGTACACGAATGATCCATGATAACCAGCTACGCAAAAATTGGAAAGCTAAGCGATCGCGTGCGCGCGAGAAACCGCTCAATTGAAGGTGGAAGAGAACAACGACAATTGTTCAACTTCTGCCATCAATGGAGCAGTGTATAATAATAACCCCCACAGAGCATGCTAGGATGAGAAAGATCGCGTTCAGCTGCTCTGCAGGCTCAAAAGACAAGGAGAGGGGAGACTGTGGCAAAGTAATGGTGGGCCGAGGTTGACAGTGACGGTTTACGAGCGCGAAATTCAAACGTTCGTCAAAAAACAGCCAAAATCGTCCAAAAGCAAGTAAATAAACGCAACAGACTACTTTATTCACAAAAATTGTCCACAACTGAATATTATCTTAATTATTCTCTTGATAAAGGGAAAGTTTTACCGAAATATGTATATTTGGTTTGCTGCTCACTCATGTCCGCCATTTTATTTTTCAAAATTGTGCTGACGTCACGGGAAAGGGGGAGGAGCTATCCCTTTTTTAGCGAGGGTCCTTGTTTAAGCCGTTTTCTGTTTAGATAGGCGGAAATGATTGGCATACCAATGGCAATCACGGTTGTAGTCCTCACATGACACATGTTTGTGTCATCATCTGCCTGTATCAAGGGTTAATTTACCATACAACGCGACGGGTTGCACAGTATTAACTGCATACGATATCACAATGGAATGAACTTTCATTACGAGTCACGGCACACTGGCGTAGCGCGGCAACAGGGACACCGCAAATGTAGAACAAAGTCTACTTTAAACGCGATACTGCATCCCTGGAAGTGATATTTTCGCGCCTAATACAACCGAAATAAGTTGCCGCGTTGTGTTATAAAACGTGAAGCCAACAATTAAACGGTGTTCTGAATTGTTCAGGTTGTTTCCCCCCGCCTCAAAATTTCGGGTGGGAGTGTGCCGTTCGGGATTGAAAACCCTTACCTATTTCAGACCAAAATATGCGATTTTCGGCCGTTCAGACGGAGGGGGTGGGGGGGGGGGGGGGGGGGGATTGCTTCCTTTCTTTGTCCTATAATCTTCTAACTTTGTCCTTAGCGCCTCCTTTGCGCGAAAAAACGGTTTGCTGACAAGTGAAAACTGGGCAGAATTTTATGTGAAAGAAACACTAGGTTTGTTCGACGTCCCCGGAAGTTTGCTTTAAATTCGCCTGATCTTTGTCTTCCAGGATCAAACAGTGCACGGATATCAATCACGATGACTTGGTAACCACCCACCATGAGCTTGGTCACATTCAGTATTACCTCCAGTACTGGAATCAGCCTACCGAGTACCGCACAGGCGCCAACCCAGGCTTTCACGAGGCAATGGGTGACACGCTGTCTCTGTCAGTGAACACGCCCCAACACTTGCAGAAGATTGGTCTGCTGAAGGACTACGATGATGACGTAGGTGAGTGATTTTGAAAGCGTACATGGAACATATGTTGATGTGTGTTACCGTGACAACCGTAACTTATAGGAGTGACAGCTGATATCGTTCTTAGTTGGAGTTCACTTTCGTTAAACTTTTCAGTCCCGATTTGTTTTTCTTGGGGTCGCGTTCAATTTGAGACTGTTCCAGAATATTCAGAAATAGACAGATTATTATTTACTAAACGAACGGATGATTTTGCCGAAATTCTGCGTTCGACGCAAAAAAACCTGGGAAGAAAATATCGTGTGCGTATTATTCCGTCTATTTTTATTCCGGAATAGCCCCAGACGCGAGAGCGCCTATAATTTCGTATTTTGCCAGGCACAAAAATCTCGCTGTCAGCTGAGCCCCTTCTTTTGTGCGTTTCCGTCTTTCGATTTATTTCGTTTGACAGATGCCAGTACGTTGTTGTTAGGTTGTCTTTTGACAAGTGCCTTGCATTGTTGTATGAAATGAGACAAAAACAAAAAGTTGGACTGTTTCCAAGGGCAAACTAATGCTGTATTTTAGAATAATGTATTTTCAACTAAAATTTGCCTTTCTTTTCAGAGGCGGACATAAACGCCTTGATGAAGATGGCACTCAGGAATGTGGCGTTCCTGCCGTTTGGTTTCCTCATCGATCAGTGGAGATGGCGGGTGTTCAGCGGCGAAATCACGAGCAAAAACTACAACGCAAAGTGGTGGGAGCTGCGAACCAAGTACCAAGGAATCGTGCCCCCAGTTGAACGTTCAGAGAAGGACTTTGACCCCGGCGCGAAGATCCACATTCCTGCAAATGTTCCATATGTCAGGTTTGTAAAGTCAAGTGAGACAAAATCTGAGCTTACGGCGGCACCGCTGCTTTGAAATGTAGGAGTACCTATCTCCCTCGCCCCCTCCCCTCTCTCAGAACCTTCAATTGACGAACCTCGCTTTTTTTATTTTATTTTACGTTTCCAGTTTTTACTGTTATCAATAGCTTTGGGAATACATTTGCATAAAGCATTTGCGAAGTTAATTGTCTGTCTCTCTTAGATACTTCTTCAGTACAGTTCTTCAGTTCCAGTTCCACAAGGCGGCGTGTGAAGCCGCAGATCACAAAAGTCCTCTTTACCAGTGCTCCATTTATCAGTCCAAAGCTGCCGGAAAGAAGATTGGGTAGGTGTTGTTGTTGTTTGTTTTTTCAATGTTGTTTCAATTCGAAATTAGCCTCGAGGGTGAGAAAACTTTAGCCAGCAGCCATCATATACTCTGCAGAATATACTGTATTATGTGGAGTTTTCAATGTTAAGCCAAACGGATGTAACATTTCGACGCTTGCAACACTTGGCCGAAAGCTTTAAGGCTAGGATACCAAAGAAACGTCTTTAATTAGTTGTATGAAATGGAACCATTGACTTTGAATAAGTTTCGTTTTGTTACAGTGACATGCTCAAACTTGGCAAGAGCAAACCGTGGCCAGAAGCTCTAGAGAAACTCACTGGCTCCAAGAAGATGGACGTTGGTCCTCTGAAGAACTACTTTGATCCTCTGTACAAGTGGATGAAGGAACAACGAAAGAAGAGCGGCTACCCTGTGGGTTGGAGTGAGAATTCTGGTATAGGTATGGTTGTCCCAACAGTTTTGATTGTCACTGGAGCCTTTTTGCTCAATTTTGTGTTTTTGCCTTAGCTGCCAGTGACCCCGTGCAGACTTATGTTTTAAGACAATCCGTTTGTAAACTTTTTATACGGATTTTCACTGAAAACTGGGTAGCCAACGCTGATTATTAGTTTATCGTTCAGTACCAAAGGCGGATTTGACAAGAAAAAGGTTTAACTTCTGAAATGTCAGATAAAACCTAAAAGTGACCACTCAAATAAAAAGCTATCAATGAACAAATCACGTAGCTAGTTCATGGCATACTGTACAACACTTTTTTGTTCTTTTCCATACAAATACTTATAGTAACGTTATCTTTGTGCAGTTCAAAGCAGAAACAATGGTAGGTAATTTCAGATGTCAGATTGCTTGAGTTGTCAGAGTTTATCGCACAAACCACTAATGTTAATAGCTTATCATTTTCACTACTA
The DNA here is from genome assembly GCA_964036295.1 of Plumapathes pennacea. Classification (NCBI taxonomy): domain Eukaryota; kingdom Metazoa; phylum Cnidaria; class Anthozoa; order Antipatharia; family Myriopathidae; genus Plumapathes; species Plumapathes pennacea. The sequence goes on along the minus strand of OZ038466.1, from coordinate 7,676,906 downwards.
AATTTCTCCACTCATTGTCTCGGTGCGATTAAGTTATGGGAGAATGAGATTGGACCGAGGCCATGAGCGGAGCGCAAAGCGACGGACAGATGGTAGATAACGTAGTCGCCGAAGGGGAGGTGGGTGGGTCGGAAAAGGCTTATACGCGTCCTTGTAGAAGGTCTTGTAGAAAAGCCCCGAAATTGAATAATTTGGATCTTAAATACATGTTTAAGAGGCGTGGCGATGCGGGGTATTCTAAACAGACATTCCCTAGGGGGATAAAGCTAATAAATCGCACCCGCCGGTATTTCGTGTAGTATTTTAGCAATGAAAATATCTCAAGAAATTCCTTGTTGCTAGGTGTTGCTAGGTGTAGCTGCGCACGCTTGATAACACAATTATATCACGTGGTTAAAGTAATATGTTGGTGTGGCAACAAATTACACGGGTTGTTAGTTGTTATGCCTAACTTTTATCTTCAATTAAAAGGACCCGCGTGTTTACTCTTATTATTTACTTTTCAAGAATGAGTTTAATTCCTTAAACACCAAGGCCACGGTCACTCCTAATGCGTTTGTTCTCAAAAACGGTTCACACTTTCGAGTACGGTTCCCAAAGTGAGACTCTTAAAAGTGGATCAGCGTGGACGTAGCATAACTAAATTTCAAATGAAATCCAACTTACTGTTATTCATTGAGGGTATCAACTTTCTCGACTCTTAAATTCGACTTCCCATGAGTCAAATACAAGTGCATTAGCTGAAATGTGGGGAACACGAGGTAGAAAACCCACACGGTCACGATTATCACAATGATTGTATTTTTTCTCTCGGTCTCAAAAGCTTCTCCCGTGCTCTCGCTCAACTATCTCTAATCACCCTAGATTTAATTACAAAATCTCCCTTAAAAGGCCGCGCCTATGATTACTTATTTGTTCAAGACGATTAGTTGACACATTAGATAGACTACAAAGGTACACTCATTCTGACTCACAAATCAAAATATGGCAATTATTTCCGTCACATCACTCACTCACTCACTCACTCAGTTTCCGACAGAAACAATAGCTTTTGCCTATTTGCATTGTACTAATTCGACGCATGTGAAGTTTGACGTTTAGAATAGGTCTTTTATAGGGATACTGTAGAGTACCTCTAGCCAATTTAAATATCGATCGCAAGGACCTTTATATCTTCAGTTTTTCGTGCTATAAAATATCTCGTTGCCATACAGACATGGTTCCTAAGCAGTTAGTTTGTTAAGGCAGAGCATCTGTATGGATGAGAGATAATAGGTTTTAAATTAACGTCACAGACCCGTCAACAGTAGTAACATAAGCCGTAGTCAGGCCGAGCCAGGCACACGAAGCTCTTTCAAGATGGCCGCTGCATCGCGAAGTACAGCTTTCGCACTTGTCCCCATTTTGGTACTGCATATTCTTGCGCACACCTCCTCAGTTGCATCAGATCAAGCGGAGGAAGACAAGGCCCTTAAATTCCTTAAAAAATTCAACAACGAAACTCCAGCCCGAGATTGGGAGAAAAGTCAAGCCAGCTGGGTTTACGCAACAAACCTGACCGATCACAACAACAATTTAAAGACAAATGCAAGCTTGGAATTTTCTGGTTATCTCAAGGCGAAACGAGAAGAAGCCGCGAAATTCGACGTCTCCAAACTCTCTAAAGACACAGCTCGACAAATCCGATTCGTGACAGCTACAGCCACTCCCAAAGACCAGGATATTTTGAGGGAAGCCACGAGTTTGGAAGGACGACTTGAGAAAATTTATAGCTCGGCAACAGTCAAAGATAATGACGGTAAAAAGCTGTCACTAGACCCCGATCTTTACAGGATTCTGCGAGAGTCTCGCGACTACGATCGGCTCAAGTTCGTGTGGAAAGGATGGCGCGATGCCACGGGACCCCAAATCCGTCCGCTCTACAAAAAGTTCGTTGAGCTGAAAAACCAGGGAGCCAAAGACAACAACTGGGCGGATACCGGGGAGTGGTGGCGCTCTTGGTACGAGGTAGATAACCTCCCGGAAATCGTGGAAGCTTTGTACGAAAGTTTGAAACCTCTCTACCAAGAACTCCACGCTTATGTGCGATTCAAACTGCGGAAAACCTACCCTCAGATATCGGAAGACGGACCCATCCCCGCGCATTTGTTTGGTAACATGTGGGCACAGTCGTGGACGAACATTTACGACTTGATTGAGCCTTACCAGAACAAGTCAAGTCTGGATGTAACCAAGACAATGATCAGTATGAACATGACTGTTATTAAGATGGTGGAACTTGCAGAGTCGTTTTTCACGTCCATTGGATTGGAGCCTTTGCCAAAGCAGTTTTACAATAAATCTCTGTTAGAGAAACCCAACGATAGAAAGGTAATTTGTCACGCGTCTGCCTGGGACTTCTCCATCGAGAAAGACGGCGACAAAGATGTTAGGTGAGTTTGGGGCAGAATTTGTCTATACTGAGAGTCGCAAAAAAGGCACCCAATATTTTCTATGCTGGACTGATTTCCCCCATATATAAGCCATATATGTTTTCAGCATTTTAGTCTGACATAGGGTCCAAAATTGAAAACTTTGCAGGTAATTATCCAGTTCAGTTCAGAAAATTTAAAGGTTCTGATACTCAGGAAAGGAGTTGCGGCAAGGTCTGGTTTCAACAATGCGCATCACATTCCAGGACTGTTATCTGATTATCACCTTATCGAATTCATTTAATGCAAAGAATGTGTTATATGTTTCCACATGGCTACGATTTCGTCAGGTCAAGGGTACTGATCACGGAAAGACATTTGGGCGAGGGAAGTGTGTAACACTTGTAGAAGTGACAGAAAAAAAATTGATTTTTTCTCGGCTTATTATCCCACGGTTTTCTTCCTAAAACGGATTTCCTTGTATTGAACTTGAATTAACTGCCGCACAGTCAGCGCGGCGTGGGGCAATTCTGTTTAGATAGGCGGAAATGATTGGCAGACCAATGGCAATCACGGTTGTAGTCCTCACATGACACATGTTTGTGTCATCATCTGCCTGTATCAAGGGTTAATTTACCATACAACGCGACGGGTTGCACTGAGGCTGTGGTCACACTAGAAAGTTAAATCACGATTTAGCAGTGCTTAATCGCGATTTAGCCAAAATCTGTGTGTGACCGTAAAACTGCCCAGTGGGAGACCGCACTGATTAATGTTGTAAAATGATATCGAAAGCGGCTTAGTTGAAAGAAATAACTCTCGTTCTAAATTATCTCAAAAGTACGATTTAAAAGGTGATTTATCTAACTCTTGTTCCATGAACCAATCGTACGCTTCATTGAATTGCGCACGTCAGCCCCCGTATTGATTGTAACCACGCACCACAACTCACTTTTACCAGTTCCCGCAGTTTTTTCGCAACTTCTCTTAAGATGTCCGATCGACCTCCGTTTAACTTTAACGTTCTAAAAGATTCGGAAAGCACTACGTTGCTGTTGCTCTCCAAGATAGCGGTGCAAGCCAACAACGAGCCTTCTCCTCCGTTGCCTCTGGAGCATGAACATCCCGATTCTTTTCAGTCGTCTGGATCGGGCTTTCCGATGATAACGTTTGCAACGGCCATAGTTTTTACAACTCCAAAGTCCAGATGCTGCCCTTTTCAGAACGCGTTCTATTTCATTTATCGGATTATGAAGTTAGCTGTCATGTTTGATACATTCAAGAGAGCACGAATGCCGCCTCTTCTAAATCACGATTTTTCTTGCGGTTTCAAGATTTAGGGTGCGAAATCATGATTTAGCTTTCTAGTGTGACCACAGCCACTACATGCGATATCACAATGGAATGAACTTTCACTACGAGTCACGGCACACTGGCGTAGCGCGGCAACAGGGACACCGCAAATGTAGAACCAAGTCTACTTTAAACGCAATACTGCATCCCTGGAAGTGATATTTTTGCGCCTAATACAACCGAAATAAGTTGCCGCGTTGTGTTATAAAACGTGAAGCCAACAATTAAACGGTGTTCTGAATTGTTCAGGCTGTTTCCCCCCGCCTCAAAATTTTGGGTGGGAGTGTGCCGTTCGGGATTGAAAACCCTTACCTATTTCAGACCAAGATATGCGATTTTCGGCCGTTCAGACGGAGGGGGTGGGGGGGGGGGGGGTGGGATTGCTTCCTTTCTTTGTCCTATAATCTTCTAACTTTGTCCTTAGCGCCTCCTTTGCGCGAAAAAACGGTTTGCTGACAAGTGAAAACTGGGCAGAATTTTATGTGAAAGAAACACTAGGTTTTTTCGACGTCCCCGGAAGTTTGCTTTAAATTCGCCTGATCTTTGTCTTCCAGGATCAAACAGTGCACGGATATCAATCACGATGACTTGGTGACCACCCACCATGAGCTTGGTCACATTCAATATTACCTCCAGTACTGGAATCAGCCTTTCGAGTATCGCACAGGCGCCAACCCAGGCTTTCACGAGGCAATGGGTGACACGCTGTCTCTGTCAGTGAACACGCCCCAACACTTGCAGAAGATTGATCTGCTGAAGGACTACGATGATGACGAAGGTGAGTGATTTTGAAAGCGTACATGGAACATATGTTGATGTGTGTTACCGTGACAACCGTAACTTATAGGAGTGACAGCTGATATCGTTCTTAGTTGGAGTTCACTTTCGTTAAACTTTTCAGTCCCGATTTGTTTTTCTTGGGGTCGCGTTCAATTTGAGACTGTTCCAGAATATTCAGAAATAGACAGATTATTATTTACTAAACGAACGGATGATTTTGCCGAAATTCTGCGTTCGACGCAAAAAAAACCTGGGAAGAAAATATCGTCTGCGTATGATTCCGTCTATTTTTATTCCGGAATAGCCCCAGACGAGAGCGCCTATAATTTCGTATTTTGCCAGGCACAAAAATCTCGCTGTCAGCTGTGAGCCCCTTCTTTTGTGCGTTTCCGTCTTTCGATTTATTCGTTTGACAGATGCCACTGCGTTGTTGTTAGGTTGTCTTTTGACAAGTGCCTTGCATTGTTGTATGAAATGAGACAAAAACAAAAAGTTGGACTGTTTCCAAGCGCAAACTAATGTTGTATTTTAGAATAATATATTTTCAACTAAAATCTGCCTTTCTTTTCAGAGGCGGAAACAAACGCCTTGATGAAGATGGCACTCAGGAAAGTGGCGTTCCTGCCGTTTGGTTTCCTCATCGACCAGTGGAGATGGCGGGTGTTCAGCGGCGAAATCACGAGCGAAAACTACAACGCAAAATGGTGGGAGCTGCGAACAAAGTACCAAGGAATCGTGGCCCCGGTTGAACGTTCAGAGGAGGACTTTGACCCCGGCGCAAAGTACCATATTCCTGGAAATACCCCATATATAAGGTTCGGAGGTTTTCTGTTTTGTGTGTTCATGATCTTTGTCTTGCTGACTCACAAAGTCTGGTTTTCATCTTGTTCGCTATTTCGTTATAATCTAGCCTAATCACAGTTATCATAGTTTTCAACATCATACTCGTCATACTCGCTTTCATCACCATTGTCATTATCAATACCGCACCTATGACGTCATCTTTGTTATTTTTATCGCCTCATGCACATGGACGTACACTGTTGTTTGTAATCGGTGCTATAACTTTGTTTGGTTTGATTCTTACAGGGAATACTGCTCCATAGTTATGCATCGATCAGATATATTTTTTCTTTTCTTATCGTTTTATTGTGTGTTTCTCTCTCTTTCTTTTTGTCTAGATATTTCGTCAGCTTCGTTCTACAGTTCCAGTTCCACAAGGCGGCGTGTGAAGCAGCAAATCACGATGGTCTTCTTCACCAGTGCTCCATTTATCAGTCCAAAGATGCTGGGAAAAAGATTGGGTAGGTGGTTGGAGAAGCAAAGGGAAGCAGGCCTCATAAACACACTCGGGCAACACAACAGGGGTACACTAAAACTATCAGAGCTGTCAAACAATGATCCCAAAAGACACCCGACCAACTTGTTGGTCAAACCAACCCCTTTGAGAAGTTTATTAAAAGGTGCAGCGGTGCGCAGTTATTACAAAGTGCGACTAATTTTGCCGGACCACGAGTTAAGGAAACTCCTTTTAAATAACTGTTAGACAAGACAACCCAACAACTAGGAAATTCAGTCGCTTAGACGGCTCAATCCATTGTGGACTCATATGCAGAGGTACTCAAAGGAGTGAGAGACGGGAAGGGTGGGGGTGGGGGTGGGGGGGGGAGAGAGGGTAGAGTGAGGACGTTCTGTTTCTAGGGTAGTCTATACAGAACAAAGTACTAAGTCATGAGCCGAAAGACGTGGACAGTTAATACCAAAAGTAAAGAAAAAAAATCTATTGACATATAGTTTGTTTTTTTGCTTTTGTTTGTCCTGATGTATAACATGATGAATCTGAATTAATTTTTTGTCGCTTTAGTGACATGCTCAAACTCGGCAAGAGCAAACCGTGGCCAGACGCTCTAGAGAAACTCACTGGCTCCAGGGAGATGGACGTTGGTCCTCTGAAGAACTACTTTGATCCTCTGTACAAGTGGATGAAGGAACAGCGAGAGAAGCACGGCTACCCTGTGGGTTGGGACGAGGAAGCACCAACCTCTGGTGTTGGCATGTTTGTTCCAGCAATGTTGGGAGTTGTTGGGGCTATTTTTGTCAGTTTTGCTCATATTGTTCAGCTGTAGCATGGCTTCTGTCATTAAGTTGTCAGATTGTGTTGTTTTGTAGCAGCAAAAAAGTGATTTTTTAGAAGAATAAACAGTGTATTCGTCCGATAAAATTGTTTATGTATATTTCTACCAGCGCACACAGGCCGTATTGCTTGTAACAACTGAATTATAAATTGCTTAAATCGCAGCTTTTGTACAAACCCAACATCAGTTTTACTCTACTCTCGCTCTACAGCGCTCTACATTTTGATTGCAAAATCGCCCTCTGGACGGGACTTTACTTTTAGTATGTCGCAAACGGTATATAGTCAATGTAACTGAGCTATCTTCCCACCGAACTGGGTGTACAGTCAACTCCCTTTTAACGGACACCTCTCTATGGCGGACACCTGGTAGACACACCTGGTAGATACACTTCGTTTGCCAATTCGGCAAATTACTTTGTAATTACTTTGATTGGTCTAGGCAATTCAGAACGGGAGCAGCGCGGTTTCAATTCCGTCATCGAAGTGGCAACGAAGGAACTATGAATAGCTATTCATCGGTCCCACTCAAACTCCGTAACACCAAGTAACAGGAAAATGAGGAGCAAGTTAGTCCTGGACGAATTTGTGTCGGGACTTTGTATTGCCCTTCTGATTTAACATGCAAGGGAAATTGTCAATTGTTACGTATCACGAAGCTTGCTTGAAAAGACAGGCAAAGAATAGAAGCTATAATTAGAGTTTATTATTCATCTTCTTTTAAACTTTGCGGTCTTTCCCATGGGGCTTTTCAACACACAATTCAACTGAAAACTTCGGCGCAAAAACTCACAAAAAAGTTGAACCTGATTTACATGCGTGGGCGAATAATTCTGAATACTGGAGTAGAATAGTTTTTGGTTAGTCTTTACATGAAGTATTGTCTGCTTCACGACTGACTTACTGACTGGCTGACTGATTGACAACATTCAGCCGATGACATGGCGTCACGTTTAGAAACCCCTTGCAAAGTTCAGGGGACAATCCTTCGAAACTTAAAACAAAATTACTGCGTATGCGCGCATCCACTGTTTTCAAGAATACTGTAGTTATTCTGCATGTTGTACTGAACAGCGATCCGTTGCGTTTCAGTTGGGAGAGTTGGCGCCAATTTATCGGATCTTTGTGGTCAATGACACGCGAGAGAGGTAAAACTACTTCTGATCCAGGATAAGCTGTTTTCATTATCTTTGATCGCATGTTTTGTTGACTCTCGCCGCTTTGTAACTCGCTGACGGGAATAAAGGACGAGTCTTACAAGAGAACACAGCCGGAACAAGGGACTACAAGGAAGCAAAAGCGACAAGAGAACAAAGGGAACAAGGGAACACGGGATACAAGGAGCACAGGATGTTTTAACTGAGTTTTGATCGTTTTATGTGTTCCTTGGTTCTTGTGTTTCCTGTGCTCCCTTGTACTCCATGTTCACTTGTTCCCTGTGTCCCCATCCATTGACGAAAACCACCGGGACTTTGAAGTTGGTCTTACATGAAGTACTACCCGCATTTTCACGTGCACACCGTCAGATTTTTGTGAAGACCTGTAGTAATGTTCACTTACAGCTGTTAGTTGTTGTTGTTTTATGAAAATGGGCTTGGGGAATCTTTTAGTGCCTCGCAGAGGTTTTATTACATCCCTTCGAAAGGTTAGTCGCTGGCGGCTCGATTATTACATCATTTAGCTTGCTGGCTACGTGGTGAATGAGTGAGAAGCAAAATTGTACGTTGGTGTCTTGTTTTCCGCAGGCAAGGGTATTCAACGCTTATAGGTTCTTCTCGTCTGGAGGCCAGGTTAGTTTACTTGTCGATAATACATCAGCAATGTCTCGTTTTTATTTCCGAAACATCAATCAGTAATGACTCGATCGATCACTTGTGGCAATTATGTAATGCTCAGCAATTTCGACAATCATACAGCAAGTGACTTGCGGAGGGTCTCAAAAGTTCACCATCATTGGACTATTATTATTTGTCATACTGTACGGTATTTTAATGCATCAAATATTACTTCTTTTAGAAAAACCTTTTCAGTAGACAAAAATAGAGACTTTAAAAATGTAAATTTGATATCATTATCTCTGAAATAATTATTAAACAATATTTTCGTTGGAGATAAATATAGGGATATATGTACCATGTGCAAATGCGAATAGATAAATTTCCAGCTGTTAATACCTCCCCCCCTCCCCCCTCCACCTTCCCCAGAGTTGGCCTTGGGCAAGAATGGCCGTTGCAGCTCACTGCATACAGTTAACAATTATTCGCGAAAGTGTAAATATCCACCGCTATTCACCGACGCTGAGGTGAATAATTGTTTTAGTATATGCCACACAAGTTTAATAGCCAACTCCCAAATAGCTATTTTATTTCCAACGAAAGTGGGCAAAAATTGGGTTCACGCGCCATTTTGTTTTACTGGGAGCCGCTGGGAGGTGAATAGTACTTGATATTCAGAGATTGAGGAGCCAATCAGAGCGTGCGAAGAGCACTATTCCCTTGTGTGGTATATACTAATAGATTATAGTTTCCTTTCAATTTAGAATATTTTAACCCCACTTTTAGGATGATGTTTCCAGGCTGCGGAACATTGGAATATCAGCGCATATCGACTCTGGCAAAACCACTTTGACAGAAAGGCTCCTGTTCTACACAGGAAGAATCAGCCACATGCATGAGGTGAGACTGCCAGTTACAAGTGTGTAAACAAAGGGAATTTTAACCTGGCTTATTGGTGGTTTTTTAAACTGGTCTCATGTAACAGAAAGAAAGAAATTTGTATGGAGATCTGAATTTGTGCCAGTCTTATGTAATCAACCCCAGTATATGTACCACACATTTGCTTTGTTATGAACAGGGTAACATACAGTACCTACAGTAATATGATGCGAGTTCACTTACATCACTGTATTTACAGGTCAAGGGAAAAGATAATATTGGTGCTACAATGGACTCCATGGATTTGGAGCGACAAAGAGGAATTACTATTCAGGTCAGTTTACATGTATTTATAGTTCACACCATATGCAAGGACACAATAACATCACAGAGGTTGTTGGTAGGCTCGGTTCCATGGAGAGCATTTTCGGCCTCCCAAAACAGCAGGCGAAAAAACCGTCTGTTTTCGCAGGTTAACAGATATGTATATGGTTCAGGTACAAATGAATTTTAGAATTTACGGTTCTCTTTCTTTCATCTTTCTAGTCTGCAGCTACCTCCATTCAGTGGAAAGATAGTGACATAAACATTATCGACACACCAGGTAAAGATAGAGTGACCAACTTCAATTTTCTCCTTCAGTTTATCACTAGAAATATATCATACAGTAAGGAGAACTTTGCTTTTGATACCTTGCTCAATTTACAGCAGATTGAACTATCAATTCTCTCTACATCACTCATACAATTTCCTCTTAAAAGGTTGGGAGAATCTGCATTTTAATCTTGGGAGTACAAGGGTTAATTAGTTTTTCACGACTTTGTTTTAAAGGGACCCTTTCACTGTAGATGCTTTGCATGCCCAGTGATAGACGGCGGTCATTTTTGTATCATACGAAAATGGCAGATTCTCATGTTTTTCTACGTTTTATTGGGAAATAAATTGCACAAACTCAGAAAGTGTATTGAATACGGCAAACAGCGACAGTCAGATCTATCAGTCATAAAGAGGGTGCCCAAGGACAGTGCAAGCTCTAGATGTAAATATAAACATGGGCGTGCAAAGCATCTACGGTAAGAGGGTCTCTTTAAGTAAACAATAAGCAGAGTAAAATAATGTTCAAAATGTGTTTAATTTTATTAAATAACCAATGAAAACTGGCTAGTACAGTATATATAGTAATCAAGAATCTGGGCAAAACTCCATTATATGTACAGAACATGCATGTAGGCGTATGTAAAGTGACATGTAAACACATGTACATGTAGCGCCTGTACTGAATAGTATTTAAGACATGTGTTGATGATATCAATATTTGTCTTCAGGTCATGTTGACTTTACAGTGGAGGTGGAACGAGCTCTGAGAGTTTTGGACGGAGCAGTTCTTGTCCTTTGTGCAGTTGGGGGTGTACAGGTCTGTATATGATTTGTTCTTTATAAGATAAGGTACAGGATAGTATGTCCAATCTGATTGCTAAATGCCAAGTTGCATTATACTACTCCTCGTCAACCCCATGAAACTCCCATGAAATTTCCATAAAATAAATTCATGGGCTTTACCCCATGCAAATCTATGAAAAAGCCACTGATTAGGCTTCCAGTATGGCTATTTTAGTATTGTACAATTTATATTTAAAGTAATATGAGGCTAGTACACATGAAGGTTTGTAACATTCTCTTGAGTAACAAACATCCTTTCTTCAGAGTCAAACACTAACAGTGAACAGACAGATGAAAAGATACAATGTTCCATGCATTGCTTTCATTAACAAACTGGACAGGTAAGGCTGGTTTATAATGTTTTAGTATTTTGTTCATTGCGTGGTGTCACCATGTTAATTGGCTTCGAAGCAAGGCTTTACTGGTACAAAATTAATGCACGAGGCAGTAAAATTACTACAGGATAGGCTCCTGTCACTCTGAAACTGCCAAGAGAAGAGCAGGTGTATAAAATAATTTTGGGGAATTGATACAGTGAAGATACAATACTGGTAATTCCAGGAAATGTTATTCCAGGAAACCTCAGTTTGAAGCTTGTGCAACAGTGTTCTTGTGTGATGAGCCTAATGTCAGTCTTACCAAGTTGGACACAGGGAAGACATATGCTATATTTTCCACACTAAACTACATACTTACAGTATGTAAACTGTAGCCACGTATGTGCCTGTGATTCACTTTGACAAGCTCATTCTATCTGTGATTTCTAATTCTACAGGATGGGTGCTAATCCCAACAGAGTTTTGTCCCAGCTGAGGTAGAGAAGTTTTCTACTTATTGTGTGTGTTGTTACTTGGCTTTCTCATCCTAGTCTGCAAATACAGCCATTTCTTATCAGGGTGCAGGTGACCCCCCCTCCTCTCTCTCTCTCTCTCTCTCTCCCTCCCCTGGGGAGGTGTGAAACAGTTGTATTTGCAGGCTACCCTCGTCCGCTCTGTCTAAAGCTTTGTCTCTGTCTGTTGCCTCTTTCTTTCTACCTTTAGTCTGTCTCTGCCTCTCTTAACATGAACATGTACTGTATCTGTTTGTCTCTTTCCCTTGTTTTCTGTCTGTTGTAAAGTACAGTAGGTGGCTACAATGTACACTACAGTGTATCTTCTTGCACTGTGCATATTTATCTGTCTGAATTTAATGAGGTGCACTCATCTATTCTTTAGAGCTAAGCTACAGCACAATGCAGCATTGGTCCAGCTTCCAATTGGTCTGGAAGGTGAACATGAGGGAGTTGTGGATGTAATTCGAAGGAAGGCTTATTTCTTTGGAGGGCAATTTGGGTGAGTGTGTTGAGAGCACAATAATGCACATGCAAGAATAGACCCACTAAAAGTCACATAAAAAGAGGTTATTACACGGGAAGGAGAGCAATACGGCGGAGTATTTTTACGAGTCGGTTTTACTTTTTCGAGCCTGCTTCAGGCGAGAAAAAATAAAACTGACGAGTAAAAATACAGCCGTATTGCATGACTTTTCGTGTAATAAATTGTTTATTACACGACAAACGAAGCAGGGCAAACATTCTCGCCGTGCGCAAAATGGAACAAAAAATGACGCGTTCGTAAACTTTGCTTGCGAAAACTGATCACGTAAGCTAATAAACCAGTCGATCTGGTTCCTGACAAGTGCAATACGCTCCCATCTTTGCACTCGTTTTGGCCCGTATTTGCACTCGAAAATGTGAAGTCGTGTAATAAACCATCTGTATATACTACATGTTTGATGTGGATTTAAATTTTGTAAACTCTGCTAATTATTATAGTTGCACTTAATTGTACAACCTCCCAACCTGTCTTGAGCAATACTTTATGTGTACTACTGCTGAGAGCAGACCCATGAGGGAGTTCCGTTATACTTTGCTGCCAGTAAAACAAGTTGCTCATGGGTCGGCTGTCAGGAGTCTAGCTTAAACTTAACCACTAGAGATCACCTGCCACACTCTGTAGTGTACTGAACTGCTATTGCTGTCAGCTATGTACAGTATTGAAAAGAGAAGTTGTTTGTGATTGTTATAAGGTTTGATGTAGATCAATGTACAGCACAGATGCATAAACACATAGACATTTGTTTTTAGGAAGCTGACTTAGCTCAAGAGATATTTTCAAATATAGTTTCTCATACAGTACATTCAGTAAAATAGATTCAATTTTCTCTCTTCAGTATCTCTTCAAATATATCATACAGTAAGGAGAATTTGACAACTAATAGCTACAGCAGTACAGATGTTTGAGCAAACGTGTACAGTACTTGTATCAATTCTCACTACATCACTAATACAATTTTATCTGGAATAGTTGAGAGAATTTGTATTCTGAGTTCGGGAGTAAAAGGATTAAAAAGTACTGTATCATTACTAAAATACCAACTTCTGCTACTACTACCACTGCTTACTTAACTACTTCTACAGTATGAATTTCTGTAACTAGCTGTTGTTAATTTTCAGTGAGGTTGTGAAAGAAGATGTGATTCCTGAAGATATGGTCAGTGAGTGCAGTCGATGCAGACAAGAGCTCATAGGTTTGTCCAGCACAGCTTTCTTACAATGTTTGTATGCCACAAAGTTTCCCCACCCTACACCATATCAATGTGCTTTGTTGCATTTCAGAAACCGTGGCTGATATCGATGAAACTTTAGGAGAAATGTTCTTGGAGGAAATTCAGCCTACAGAGGAGCAGCTGATAGTGAGGATTTTATAAATGCTTTAGTAGTTATGAGTCAGTGTTTTAATAACAAATTTTATATGCTGAACAGTGAGCCCAACGGACCCTAAAAAGGTCGTGAATACCCTGCACCAAGCACAGCTGACACACTACAGTACATTCTTTTTACGCTTTGCTCAAGCAACTCACAAATAAGGTTGCGGCAGATCCTCCGCCGTTGTGGACGCCATCTTGGATTTAAAACTTAAAAACGTTGGGGGAATGTTTTCAAGATTCGACCAAACGCACGCGTGTGCCCATCTCAAAACTCTGCCTCTTTAAGTATCAATCCACGTCAAAAGAATATGACTGAGTAAGCCATATTCTTTTGTCCACATTTACTCTTTTGGCCTTACGCCCACTGTATCAACCTAAGCAGTGACAGCTGAAACTGCAGTAATGGCTTTTCATCTCCAGCTACTGTGAGTGAAGCCAAGTGCAATGAAACACGTAAAATAGTGAAATATGTAAAGTGGATAGAACTGTCTAATGTTGACTGTACATGTAGTACGAGGGTGAATGGTAGAACTGCCTTATTGTGTGTTACAGGCTGCAGTTCGTAGAGGGACCATCAAGAGGCTCTTTACTCCTGTATTTGTTGGATCAGCTTTGAAAAATAGGGGTGTCCAGGTTCGTCAACTGTGTCATGTATTCTCGTCTTTTCTAAGCAGGAGTTCCTCTTTTGGCATCTGGTTTGTCTCTTTCGTTTTTCCTGCTTTTTCGTGCTTGTCTAAATCCCTCTGACTTTGTCCGCTTTCCAATCTGTTTTGTTCTGTCTTCTCTTTCTTCTTCTTCTTCGTCATCTTTTTCGTCATTTTCTTCTCTCTCTTCACACAATTCCTACTTTTTTCTTTAGCCTTTATTAGATGGAGTCCTGGACTATTTACCAAATCCAACAGAGGTTCAAAATTACGCCTTAAACTCAGCGAGGTAAGTACAGTGCAATATCAAAAAACGTATGCATGCATGTATCACTTGGTATTACGTACGATAGAAAGTTTATAACTGCTTCTGGCGGTTTCTCTGTTACAATGCTTATTTTTTTAAAATGTTTTGTTGTTTTTTGTGTAGCGCGAATGAGAAAATCCTGATGGACAATCAGAGAGGTGGATCTAAGCCATTTGTTGGCCTGGCATTCAAGTTGGAGGTGAGTGGTAAAAGATTTCCGTCGTCCGTACGACAGTACGGTGCAAGTAGTCCCACTGAGTACACTTATGTTTACAGTCAACTCTCTCTATAAACGGACACCTCTCTAAGACGGACAGCATGCATATTTGATAAACACGATAACAAGGATGACGATGCGGTTATGACTGTTACGATGACGTCACTGTATAATTTGACGATGATGACGACAATATTGACGACGACGATGATGACGGCGATATTGACGATGATGATGGTGATGATGACGATGTTGACGGTGACGGTGACGGTGGCATTGGCGGTGGCCTGACGGTGATGGTGACGATCATGACGATGACATTTAATGATGATGATAACAAGGATGACGATGCGACGGTCACGTTACTGTACAGTTCCTACTGTTTCTGCTGCCGATGATGATGATGAGGCGTGGATTTTAGTGTGTATACAGTTCATATGGATGACCATAGTATTGATTGTTCTTATCTTGTTCATATTTTTGCCTTTTTCAAGGCTGGAAAATATGGGCAGCTCACTTACCTGAGAGTGTACCAAGGATCTCTGAAACGTGGAGGCTTTATTGTCAACACCAGGACAGGCCGGCGCATCAAAGTCCCAAGAATCGTTAAAATGCATGCAGATGTGATGGAGGTAGGTTGCTCTGAAGAAAGAGATATTTCAACAGGCAGAAGGCATCTTACTTACAATTTGTATGTTTTGAGAATTTTCGGATACCAGTGTAGCGTAAGCAATCAGTTGACTCGACTCTCAAAGGCATAGTAATACAGTATGAATGTGGTATTGTAGCCAATGTGTTGGATATAAAGATTTCCAGAACAAAATGTGCACTGTTGGAGGGCTTGATGTTGTTCCTTGTGTGACAGTATTAAGTTGTGATAGAGCCGTTTGTGAATGACTGTCCAAAGTAATCGTGTGATTGCTTTAGTTTTGTGTTTGACAAACTTTCCAATTGGTTCTAACAAGTTTAGCAACATTCTTGGCCAATCAAGATCAAAAGCAAAACCTAGTTGCGATATTCTCACGCAAGAAAGCAAGTCTCTATGGCGTGTTCTCGCGTTAGTAAAACCAATCGCAATTACTTGGTATTTAATTTTGGTTTTGCTCGTACGTCTAATTGGTCCGACGTGTTTTTGCTCGCCTCACTGATTGGCTCTGTGATTGGTTTGGCTTTAGTTTTCGACAGTCATCCGAAAAGCGCTCTATTGTAATAAGTGATGTGATTGTTTGTAGGATATTCAAGAAGCTCACGTGGGAGACATCTGTGCACTGTTCGGTGTGGAGTGTGCTTCAGGAGACACGTTTACTATAGACGGAGCCCCTCAGTTGTCTATGGTAAGCTCCACGTCTGATATGTTGAATTACTACAGCTTGAACTACAACTCTTTTTTAACTATATACAATAGAATCCAGCATGAAAAGAATATTGGAGGACCAAGAATAAAGTGTAATGTACGCGTGGACTGGGAAATGAAGCAAACTATGAAATAAACATTGGTTCTATGTTTTGATAGGAGCCAATTTTTGTTCCTGAACCTGTAATCTCTCTTGCTGTAGAGCCACAGAACAAGGTGAGTGGAAAGTGTGTCAGGGGCATTGCGCAAATACATTTTTCGACAGTGTGTATCCAGTTGTTTGCGCATTGAGATCATTTGTTTTATTTTTATTTATTTATTATTTTATTTTATTTCATTACATTTCCATTGAGATCATGTTAAACATTGGTACACCAAGGTTGTGTTTGATTAGGTCTGTCTAGTGCTTGCCCTGGGGGAATTTTTATTCAAGACTTTCCTGCTTACATTTTAAACATTTTATTCCAGAATGACTTGGATCAATTCTCCAAAGCAATCAACCGCTTCACCAGAGAGGATCCCACGTTCAGAGTGCGATACGACGATGAAAGCAAGGAGGTGAGGTCATTTGTTTGTTTTGTGTGTTTGTATATTTGTTTTACTATTCGTTTTGTTCACACCCCTCACTCATCCCCATACTGTTATATAACACGATCATCTTTCATATATTGTTGTCGGGTTTTTTTACTGGCGTTATCATTCTCACTAATTGTTGATGCAGTCAAATGCAATCTAACAAGTGAGTGCTGTTCTCAGTGTGACGGGTGTCTGGGCAGTCTGTGGGCCCTCGGTTGCCGACTCCTCGTCGTTGGCCTGAACTCCATAAAGCGACTTGTATAGTTGTTAACTGCTGTTACTGAAGCACTTCAGTATAATTATGTCATGTATTCGAGGATCTGTTAACTTTCCTTGTGGTTGTTCGTCTTTCTATTACAGACCGTAATTTCAGGCATGGGGGAGCTCCATCTGGATATCTACGCTGAGGTAATGCTTGTTGGTTGATGGAAAATTTCGTTGTAAAATTATAGTTTATCTGACACCGCACGCTTTTTTACTTTTACACGCACGCACACGCGCGCGCACAATCATGCACACGGTAATTGTGGACAAATTGCACTGGTCGGTACGTAGTTGGTACGTGGTCGGTACGTAGTTGGTATGTGGTCGGTACGCGGTCGGTTTGTGGTCGGTACGTAGTTGGTATGTGGTCGGTACGCGGTCGGTTTGTGGTCGGTACGTAGTTGGTATGTGGTCGGTACGTGGTCGGTTTGTGGTCGGTACGTAGTTGTCATGTGGTCGGTACGTGGTCGGTTTGTGGTCGGTACGTAGTTGTCATGTGGTCGGTTTGTGGTCGGTACGTAGTTGGTATGTGGTCGGTTTGTGGTCGGTTTGTGGTCGGTACGTAGTTGGCATGTGGTCGGTACGTGATTGGTTTGTGGTCAGTACGTGGTCGGTATGTGGTCGATAACGTGTTCGGTATGTGGACAGTAACGTGGTCTGGTTATTCGCCAAATTTTCTTTCTCAATTTTTTGGCCAATAACCCTCAGAAGTTTTTACTTCAGTTTATGACTGACCAACTGAAATACTTGTTCTAATCAAAACGTATAAAGGAATCATGCTGTGAGCCGAAACCTTTCGTTTTCAGGCTAAGCATTATCCTAATCCTGCATGGGACAAGTCAACTGGGTCATTCTTAGCGCCGGTCTTGCTGGTGGTCTGAATGTCTACTGATCTTTTGTGAATATCGTCATCTGCAGAGGATGCGCACTGAGTACAACTGTGCCGTGAGGACTGGGAAACCGAAAGTAGCGTTCAGAGAAACCGTAGGAAAAGAAGTCAGGTACAAAGACACTCGTTCCTTGATTAGAAATCAGACCGGATGGGGAACGCCTCCATATCCCCCACCCCCGACACACACACACACACACACACACACACACAATTCCATGCCTCTCTTCATCTCTCGTTGCTTCTCACTCCCTCCCCTGTTACGCTACCTTTGAGTTAGTGGATAACTTTGTCAACAAGTTTGTTGGTGGACAGTGTGGGGAAAAGATTTGACATGGCTTGACCATTTCTGATGACCCCATTTGACAATAATTCGTTTACATCGTAGCTTTGACTATTTGCACAAGAAACAGTCCGGTGGATCGGGGCAGTTTGGGCGAGTCATTGGAAAAGTGGAGGTAAGAGACCGCAGACTCGAACGTTTCTTGATACAGTTTCATGGATGCCTCTATCCTTTAAGAACGCGTTTTTGCCTTACGTAAAGCATTCTGATCCAGATGACTACGTGTATCTAATGATTGATACGTGTATCTAATGAATTTTCAATAGAGCTAAAACTAAAGTCATGTGAATAGTTTCTGTGTTAATTCCAGCCGATGCCTGCAGAATCGATAACTCAGAATGAATTTGTGGACGCCACCGTGGGAATGAACATCCCGAAAAGTTTCATCCCTGCAATAGAAAAGGTAAAGATATTTTGTGAACGGTATTGATGTTGAGTATGACGATTGTAATGGTGGTTCATGTTGACTCCCAGAGCTCCATTTGCTTTTATTTTGTATGGATCCCCCCTTTGCTTTTGCTTTTTTATAAGTGAGGTTCCCCCCTTTGCTTTTCTTTAAGGATCCCCGCTTTGCTTTTTTCGACTAAGGGTCCCCTTTGTTTTTGTTTGGTAAGGGTCCCCCCTTTGGTTTTTTTTCTAAGGGTCCCGCCTTTGGTTTCTTTTTGTAAGGGTCCCCCATTTGCTTTTTTTAGTAAGGGTCCTCCCTTTGGTTTTTTTTAGTAAGGGTCCCTCCTTTAGTTTTTTTTGTAAGGGTCCCCCCTTTGTTTTTTTTTTAGTAAGGGTCCCCCCTTTGGTTTTTTTTGGTAAGGGTCCCCCCTTTGGTTTTTTTTAGTAAGGGTCCCTCCTTTGGTTTTTTTTTTTAAGGGTCTCCCCCTTTGTTTTTTTTTTAGTAAGGGTCCCCCCTTTGCTTTTTTTTAGTAAGGGTCCCCCCTTTGCTTTTTTTTCTAAGGGTCCCCCTTTGCTTATTTTTTGTAAGGGTCCTTTCTTTGACTCTTTTTAGTAAGAGTTCTCCCTTTGCTTTTTTTAAATAATGGTCCCCCCTTTGCTTTTTTTTAAATAAGGGTCCCCCCTTTGGTATTGATGTCGATGTTTATGTTTCGTGGTGTAGTATTGTTGTTGGTGTTTCGTGGTGTAGTGTTGTTGTTGGTGTAGTGTTGTGTTGTAGTGTAGTGTTGTAGTGTTGTTGTTGGTGTTTGTATTGGGGAAGTTGATGTTGACATTGATATTGACGTTGTTTATGTCGATCTTTGACATTGAAGTTGGCGGTGATGCTAAGAAACGCTCTAGATTTGTGCACAAATTAAGGCTTTCTCACTTTTCTTAATCGTAGGGCTTTTTGGAGGCTTGTGAACGAGGTTTCATTACGGGCCACAAAGTTGCGGGAGTGAGATTCGTTCTTGAAGATGGTGAGTTGTGTATCGGGAGCCATTTTACTCGCTCATGCCACCCAGGCTTTTGCCTTCTTACATAGGATTTTGTATCTTGTTCTGCTGTGCTAGAGGCAATATTCTGCTGATTAGTTGGTTTGTCCGCCATCTTGTTTACCATCAGGTGCTGCTCATGCAGTGGATTCGAGTGAAATGGCCTTCAAAATGGCGGCCATAGGAGCCATCAGAGAAGGTAGGGGACTTAATATCGAGACTGTGTGTGACGTGTTCAGAAGAGGCTAAACGTGTTGCGAGACTTGAGTTCTTTAGTTATGGGACGTTAGTTTTGCTAGTGTACTCTTGACTTACACTTTAATCCCCCCCCCCCCCCCCCAACGTGTTGACAATGTGTGTGTACGTGTGCTGAAAATATGGGCTTTGATTCTTACTTAGTACTTTAGTTGATCGATCCTGCCGATATTTATCAGTCAGTCGTCTATCAACTTGTCAAATTTGTCATTCATATCAATGATTCACCTTTATATTGAGTTTTTTAGGCAGGCGTTCAGAGGCATGGTGAAGATAGGAACGTGTAGACCTAACAAACGTCCTTCCCATTCCCTCCGCAGTATTTAGCAAGAGTTCACCTTACATCCTGGAGCCCGTAATGTCTGTTGAAGTGAACATCCCTCAAGAATTCCAGGTGAAATCCTAACCTAAGAAAAACACTCCATTAAATCAGAGAGTAACAAGCAAAATAAAGCGAAAAACACTCCTTTTAGTCACATAACGTCTTGGTGCCGGAAGAGATCGCGGGCAGCTAAACTACACCACAGAAAAATGATAATAACACCAACAGCAAATAAAGCTTCATAGTCAATTAGGATTTGTACTCTTCACCTGTGGGAATAAGTCCTCATCATTTGTCCAAGGGTCCTTTGTTATTTACCCACCCCGATCAATGTCGCCCAGAGTTTGCCTCGAGTTACCAGTGAGTGCGTTTTGCAGAATCCATTATTGCTACATGAATACAGAAGGTTAGGTATTAACACAGGTTTGACTGTATCTACGATCAAATTCTCTAACCCTTGCCCGAACAAAATGTGTGCAGTGTAGGAATATTGCTAGTCTGGCCAGCTTGAACCCAAGCAAGACATTTCTTGCCACCTTCTCCAAACTCAACTACACAGAACTGACTATTTATATGAAAGAAAATGTTTGCTTCTCGTCACTCCTGCGTCGGGACATAAAAGAATAAAATAATATCAGGGTGTTCCAAGGACTTTTTACTATCATGATTGTAGCTGTTTCTATTCCATGGCTGTTTCCGGGACTTATCTCGTTCCTGTTTCGTTTGTCTTTGTTGTTGCTCATAGGGTTCTGTCATAGCCTCTCTAAACCGCAGACATGGTGTGATCACGGGCACAGATGCGGCTGAAGGCTACGTCACAGTCTATGCAGAGGTGGGCTGCTGGCAATCCTGTCTGTTGTCTGATTAAACCACCCATCCCCCTTCCCTTCCCCCACCCCGAGCTGTAGCTCAAATATGTCGTGTTTAAACACAGTATGTACTATCTCGTTGAGCCCCTTGTTCGTTTATGTGCCAGGTCCCGTTGAACGACATGTTTGGTTATGCCACGGATTTGCGGTCACAGACTCAGGTAGGTTTGGTGGTGACTGTTTAATTGCTCTTAACCTTTTCACTCCCAAGAGTGATCAACTTTAATTTTCTCCTTCAGTTTCTCACCAGAAATATATCATACAGTGAGGAGAACTTTGCTTTTGATACCTTGCTCAAATTACAGCAGATTAAATTATCAATTCTCACTACATTACTTATACATTTTCTTAAAAGATTCGGAAAAATCTGCATTTTGATCTTGGGAGTGAAATGGTTAAGGTTGCATTTGAGTTGACCTGAGTTGAACTCGTGTGGATTCGTTTCTTGATTCTGCTTAGTTTTCTGGGTCTGTTCGTCTTGTCGGATTTTGCTGGCTTTTTCAGTCAGTTCTGTTCTCTCCGTAACTGATTCAATTTAACTCGAAAAGTCATGCTTTGCGTTAAAAAAATGAAAACGAAGAATAGTCTTGAATGTGAAGAGTTTTTTTTTTTTTTTTTTTTTTTTTTTTTTTAATTTGTCACGTCCACTCAGATCACCACCAGCTCTTGCAGATATGATCTCGTTTCTCTATTTTGGGTGAAAATCAGTTCGTCAAAGTTTTGGACGAGCACAGTACGACCTGTATGAAAAACAACATTGTCTTTCATTAATTTTTTTTTTTTCTTTTTTAATGTTATTTCCGTGCAGGGTAAGGGAGAGTTTGCCATGGAGTACTGTAAATACCTGCCCGCGTCTCAGCAAGTGCAGGCAGAACTGATGGACCGGTTTAATGTGGACAAACTGAAGAAGGCGAAGTCAAGATAGCCGCTCCCCATTTTGGCGCAGTAAGATTACCAGTCACACATGAAGCAACTCCCACAGCAATTCGACAATAAAATGTCTTAATTAGTGTGTGGGCAGACATTTTAAGAACGTTCGATCGTTCAACTTGACATGACGCGACTGGTCAGCGTACTCTAGGTTGGTCAAAGACGGACAGCTCGATATTTGTCACGATTCGTTGCCCGGCTTGGCCCGAAACCGAGGCATCGCTCGTATTCACAAAATTATTTAACAGACGCTTATCATCAAATCCATTTCTACGAAAGTTTAATTCTCTGGTCTGGTCAGATTGGACACTTGGAAAAGCCTAGGTTCGAGAGACACCTCCCCCTACACTGCAGGTTCCAGTTTGCGTTGTAGCTACATTACCACACGTCTCCTGGATTCCGAAACTCCAAAGATAAACTTTCGAACATTGAGGATCAAATTTATTGTCAGGTTAATTTATTGGTAGGATGTAGCTTTTCATCGTGCAATTTTATTTGTCACAAAGCGTACCCGACTTGGTGACGCGCCAGTTTTCGCAAGTCGGCATATTGAAGAGCGAAGAATAAATGTTACGATATCAACCATATTACACCTTCTAACTCAGCGTAACAACGGTGGCTTGCATTGCGCCATAAGAATTACAAAACAGTAACTGTCGTATGATGACTGGTTGGAGGGCGGTGCCCACAACACGTGCCTCCACATGCCACTGTTTGACATGCTAGATGTCCAGTAATCGACAGTAAGCCACTAAATGTTTACTTATTTGAAGTATCATGCGCATTACGAAAGATAACCCTTTACCTCCTGCTTTAAACGGCTTTGTTTAACCCTTTCACTGCCAAGTTCAAAATGCAGATTCTCCCAACCTCTTTAGAGAACATTGTATGAGTGATGTAGTGAGAATCGATTGTTTAATCAGCTATCATCTGAGCAAGGTATCAAAAGCCAAGTTCTCTTTACTGTATGATATATATTTGTGCTGCCAAAACTGAAGGAGAATATTGCACTTGATCACTCTTGGGAGTGAAAGGGTTAAAAAGATACCCAGAAACGAATTTCTCCTTTTAGAACGTACTCTGTAAAAGGTAAAGGGCAGTCTTTGTTTTGACGGCTTTCACTAGCACATGATGCTTGTTGGTAACAAGTGGAAACTATTCACACAGCCTACAAACTGGCAAGCTGTCTATGTTATTGTTTTGTTGGGATGCCAGAGGTTTCTCGCTCTCGGAAGCTCCGAGCTGCGCGGCCGTGTGGAGCTGGGGGCGAAACTAAGGGCGGCCATGCAGCTCAGAGCTTCCGAGAGCGAGAAACGTCTGGCACCCAGGGTAGGTCTGCCGTGCATCGTGACTAAAACTTTGAAACACATTGAGTGGAACTTTCTCTTCACTCGCTGTGTTATTGAACAATAACTAAATGCCAAGCAAAAGCCTAAAAGCGTTACCACACCCATTTTTATCCATCAAGTAGCAATTTTCTGTCATTTGTTGGCTTTTCTACACAGAAGACTTGTTTTTGTACGTGTCTTGTCCATCGATTTGCGGTCGTGTCTTTAATAGTAAGTTCATTTGTCTCTTTTCATCTCGGAGCTCCAAGCCGCTTTTATTTATCACGTATAAGACTACTACCCTCGTAATTTCGTCTTTTCTCCAAGTCACATATCATCTGCACTGTTGTCCCCGCCACTACCTATAAGATCAAATTTTGTGTTAGTTTACTGGCACGTCATTTTTCGTCGCTTTGCTGTCTTGATTATGGCGTACCTTCTCCTCGCCCACAGTGAGATGGTTTGCTTTTGTTTCATAAGTTGGCTGGCCGTTCTAATGTGTTTGATTGACATCACTTGTATCAATCTTGACGTCATCATCTCCGTAACTATATCTTTAACGTGGTGACAGGTCCAGGCCTGCAATCCGGAAACTTTGACAAACAAATATTAGGGAGTAAAGCGGTGTTCTTTTCTTGTAAATTTATCTGGGACACCGAACTGCTATTCTGTCGTACTTCCGTTCCGTTTCACCTTTTTAATATCATGTCCTTTCCAGAGCTCGCTAATTCACTGGACTGTTAAATTTCCTGGGACGTGCATAACATAACTGCTATTGATCACCTGACATGCTTCAAATTTCAGTGTTGTTTCGAGGATTTCAGGCAACATTTTCAGAGGAGATTGAGGCTAAACAATCAATATTGATCACAAACAATAATTGTATTAGAGAATGGGGCTGTGTCAACAGTTTTCTTTACTAAGATTATAGATCGACTTTGCAATAAATAGCCCAGCAGAAATACTATCAAAGAAGCAAAAAATAATAATGGATTAAAAATAAGAATGTATCCGTTGCTCTGTAAGTTTTTGTAATCATTTGTATCTTCATGCAGTAAGCTAGTAGTTTCAGCCCGACTTTCAGTTTCCTTATACTGTACGTGCAGCTATGCTGAATTAGTCGTCAGCCGTATTTTATTTGCTCAGACGAAGGGCTAGCGCTCGAAACGTCAGCTTCAAATTCTTTTACAACGTCCAGCTTTTACACATCGATCCTTAGTCGATCCAAGTTATACGTTTGAAATACAGTTTGTTTTGGTCATATAAGTACGATCAGACAACCACAGCACTTATTCTTGTATAAAGTAAAGGACCTATAGCTACTAATCAGTGTAATCAAAGACTCTACTTGCCTGAATTGGGTGAATTCCGTGTCATGGTCAGGTCGCGTGATCTCCGTTCGTCCCGTCTCTTTTGGCTTCTTTGCCAGTTGTCGTGAGCGGTGAGAAAGGCACGAGACAGTGCTTCACACACCTCGTTCGCTTTCTCTTCCTTCTCGCAGTCAAACACGTGACACTGCATAAATCCGTCGCACTTCCCGATGAAACTGAACATCGTCGGCTTCCTCTGGTCTGTTGTACAGAACGCGATGTTGTGTAGCTTGAACGTGGCCTGCTCTCTCTTGCTCAACCAATCGGTGATTGTGAGTCCGCGCCCAATGTTGGTGGAAATTAGCAGGCTGACTTTTTTCACGACTCTGTCTGCCTCGAGTTCCGCGACGCACTCGCCGCAGAGCTGGATTCCCCCACTGAAATCGGAGTCTTTGCCGAAGTCTGAGCTGATCGTTCTCATTCCAAGATATCTCAGCACAAAGCAGGGCTCGGGCGCGTTCATTTCGTAACGCTTGCCATTGTCCCTCGAAAGCTTCCTTACGATCTTCTTCGCTAGAGCCATACTGTTCTGTAGACAACAGGCAAGTGTGGGTGAAGTGAACTTCGAACCCCACAGTGTTTATTGTTGAGCGTCAGACTGACAGATAAGGTTTCAGTTTTAAAAATATCAAGTGTCTCAACATATCGACACGTCGAATAACAGCTTGTCATACCTAAGTAGTCCAATGGGTGCAGGGCCCCCTACATTATTGAATAACTCTGTTACCGTGGGTTTTATGAAGGAGAAAGATGAAAAGGTGCTTGCATTCTGTGGATCATGTTGCAGGGACATCAAGCATGCGTTCCGTGAGGGTTTATAGTCAATATTTCTTCCTGCCAGAATCCTTGATGATTTATAGTCAAGTCTGTCGCTGCAAAACAGCTCTGAACTGTTGCTTGAAATCACGCAATGCCACATGTTTATTCAAGTACGCCATTTCCGATTTGTGGAGTAGTTCACCATTTTGTCTGGAACAGGGTCACAAAATTGCCTTTCTTTACTCTGGAACAGGGTCAGGGACTCAGCGGCACACCCCCATACTAAATTTAAGGGAGTGCCCCTTAAAATACGGTCAAATTCGGTTGGGCTTCACAGATACGAACAAAAAAAAAAAAAAAAAAAATTCCGTCGAAAGAATATTTACCGGATTCTAAAGCAAACTGGTTGAAAGTAACAATTCATCACCACTAACGCGTTGCGGTTCCGACTACAGTTTCGTTACCTCTGCAACCGCTGACCAATGTTTTGTCGAGCGGCGGTTGCCTGGGGGTGGGGAGGAGTGGGGAAAGAAGCGGAAGTATTACAGTTAAGATTTGACTCCGGCGTGCTTTTAGTGACGATACTCACGGTACACGCAAACACTTGAGGTTCTTTGTGTTTCACACTGGTGAAACAGCCTCACTGGACAAATGAAGAGCCAACCAAATATCCGGTGCAGTGACGTCGACCAATGAATTAAGTTGTATAACACGCAAATTGACTGACCACTTACCGATTTTCATTGAACGCAGCCTCGCTCAACGTGCTATTGGCTGACGAACAGTACAATATATTGAAGGCATATTTCCTTTGTTTTCCATTTTAAAAGCTAATACCTTCTCTATTGGCAGTGGTCGTCCTACAGCAGTCATGACCTTAAACCTTAGTGTTTCCTGTGCTGTGGCGATCCTTATAATCCTTCAAGTTGGATATCCGACCATTGTAGCGAGTAAAGTGAGAGATTTGAGTGTCGTGGAGTTCGAGGCACTGGAGAAATCCCAAGGGAAAACGATCGTGGCTGTGCATTTCGATCGCGCAGGTTATATTTATGTTTTGTCTTTGATCACTGTGATTGTTTTACTTTGCTCAGTTGTGTTTATCTATTCATAAACATCTACAGAAACCAGAAAAGCTGACCCGAAGTTTGTGAAGAAATATGCTGCAGCTTCTGATGTGTTGGATTCATTCAACATCGAACTAGCGAAGGTTCGTTCATCGTTTATATTTACATATTTTCTACAGATTCGTGGTGTTTTATTTATGCCGATGTACCACGATACAATAGAGCTTGTCTGTCGAAAATTTACCACTTCGGACCGCAAGGTTTTAACCATTTTAATACACGCGATATTATGCTTCCAGGTAAGTTAATTTCTAGTGTCTTGAGCGCGTGGGCCGAGAATGTTAGAAAATGCTTTACCCAGTCGGTATTAACCTATTTTCCTATCCTCCTTTGCGTCGGTTCATTTTAGGTTGATTGCGAATCTGTCGCGATTTCCCACTGTTCAAGTGCGTCGCCGGATTTATATATTGTTCTATATCGGTGGGTATAAAATATATTACGTCCATTTTGTTTAGGAATAAGTATGAGTTCACAATTAAAAGAAAACTATTGTGTATTGTCTTATAGTGATGGAGCTGAACAGAAGAAACTCCCACTCGATACTTTGTATGACAAGGACTCGATTACAGCGCATTTGCTCCAGTAAGTCAAATAAACGTTTAAAGTACACGTTCCATAAATGTTTAATATATAAGCGCACGACTACACGAACATACAAGTCAACCGTAAATTTATACTCGCACAAGGTTGCAAGCTTTTTCGATAAAGTATACGTGAATTTGTTATGAGGAAAATAATGCGCATTGGTTACCGTTTATAAATGAGTTATTGTGATCGTACAGAGGATCAATTAGCGCGGCCTTGTATTCACCTGGCTAAGTTTACACGTGCAGCAGATGTTCAGTTTTAATTGCTCCAGAAATAAAAAAAGACTCGATAGAAAAAGTCAAAGGCTAATGCGCTGTGGTTTGATACCGCAATGTACGGTTCTACAAGAGTAAAAAATGGTGGGGCGATTAAATTTTTATTTTATTTTAAATGTTGTATTTTTGTTTTGATAGCTGGCTACATCGATCTTCTTGGAAGCCCTAAAGGCCTAAAGGCAATGATATTCAATAGACTGTATTGTTATGGAAAGCAGTGGCCGGGTATTCTCTACTTTAGCGGCCCTAAATTATACCGAACTGTTGGGGGGGGGCAAAAAAAAAAAATATATATATATATATATATATATATATATATTTAGTATATACCACACAAGTGATTAGTGCTTTTCGCACGCTCTGATTGGCTCCTCAATCTCAGAATATCAAGTACTATTCACCTCCCAGCGGCTTCCGGTAAAACAAAATGGCGCGCGAACCCAGTTTTTGCCCACTTTTGTTGGAAATAAAATAACTATTTGGGAGTTGGCTATTAAACTTGTGTGGTATATACTAAAACAATTATTCGCCTCAGTGTCGGTGAATAGCGGTGGATATTTACCTCGCCGAAACGGCTCGGCAAATATCCACCGCTATTCACCTCCACTTCGGCGAATAATTGTTAAATATATATATATATATATATATATATATATATTTAGTATATACCACACAAGTGAATAGTGCTTTTCGCGCGCTCTGATTGGCTCCTCAATCTCGGAATATCAAGTACTATTCACCTCCCAGTGGCTTCCGGTAAAACAAAATGGTGCGCGAACCCAGTTTTTGCCCACTTTTGTCGGAAATAAAATAACTATTTGGGAGTTGGCTATTAAACTTGTGTGGTATATACTAAAACAATTATTCGCCTCAGTGTCGGTGAATAGCGGTGGATATTTACCTCGCCGAAACGGCTCGGCAAATATCCACCGCTATTCACCTCCACTTCGGCGAATAATTGTTAAATATATATATATATATATATATATATATATATATATACAGCCCTTTGCAAAAATTTGGCGCCCTCAATATGAACACTATATGCAAATATCAAGTGCATTGTGGGAAGGTAATGGTTCTAAAATTGCACACAAACCGCACAACTCAGAACAATATATTACCAGAAAGATATTTAAGTTCAAAATACAATGATTACTGTGTGTTCCTCCTCGTTATTCAGCTGGGGAAGAAAATTTTCCAGTTGAACTCTTCCCACAATGCACTCGATATTTGTATAAATAAAATCCATATCTTCAAGCCGCTGTGTAATTTTCTTTTTATTATATTAGACACGAGTGTTTTACGAGAAATTGCACAAACAACCGTGCAAAAGCGAGAAATGATGCCAACGATATCCTCACTAGTGAGGATATGGAAAATATGCCACTCGGGCCCCGGATGTAGTTTCGTATGGATTTTATGCACGGTATATTTTCCAGTAAAACACTCGTGTCTATATAATAAATATATATATATATATATATTTTTTATTATTATTATTATTATTATTATTATTATTATTATTATTATTATTATTTGGTGTAAATTCTACAAAAAGAACTTAGATATGCTAGTTAAATATTATATAAATATTAACACTGAAAATTTATATAAACCAGATGGCCAACTATTGCTGCTTTGTAATTATTATTTGCAAGTCTCTCTCACCTAGTGCTTTGGTTGAGGGGCAAGAAGTAGTGTGACTACAGTGGAAGTACCTCTACTTTGGAACACCTCTATTAAGGGGACACTTCTATGTCCTGAAAAATATAAATTAAAATGTTCATACAATCCTTTTATTGATTACCTCCATTCAAGGGACACCTCCATTTAAGGGACAATTTTCCTTGTCCCGAGGGTGTCCCTAAAATGGAGGTTCCACTATCTAATGACATACAGTACGTGCACCAAACCTTTTTTTTTTTTTTTTTTTTTTTTTTGTACTATTCTTTTAAGGGCCTCACTGGATCAAGAAGTTAGGTACATTGATGACACCTCAGTTTACAATGAACTGATCACTGAAGTTAGAGGGAAAAAAGACTTAGTCATCTGCTTTACATATGCATTTGGAACCAAAGGTTTGTTAATTTATTATTATTGTTATTGACAAGTAGACACAGTACAGTAATACAACTGTTGTATTTTGTTGGGTTAAATACTTGTTGCATAAATTAATAATTTATAGGAATCTTATGGTTTAATATGAATTGAAGGTTTGAGTGGAAGAAAGCCCTGTGTGACTTTATATACTTCGCTGTTTTCAATCCCAATTTTTACATGTGTGATCCCTGTCATTTTGATCAGAAACACATGGAGAAAGGAAATAAGTAAATAACTACAGAAAATAATAGCCAAAATAAAACATTTCCACTCTGAGTCAAACTCAAGCCGCTGTTGCTTCAGCTCAAACGTGACATGACATGTGTTGCCAACTGATAGATCCAAATAGAAATTCAGCAAACATCTGTAAAAGGCATGATAGATCAATGGCTTGTGGACGTGAATAACAATAAGGCATGAAACTCAGTTTTTTTGAAAACGAATTAAATAGTTGCATACAGTACATTTAATTATATATATCATATACTTTAAATCTAATTGGTTTCATCTGTCTGCACAGGGCACCGGTATTTCTTGGAAACTGCATTTGTGTATTCAGAGCAGTTTGTATTTGCACTGACAACAAATCAAAAAGTTGGAAAGACTTTAGGGTGTGTTTTACTATTATATATTATTATTATTATAAATTATTATTATTATTATTATTATTATTATTATTATTATTGTTATTATTATAACGCTTTTGGATGATCAAGAGATCATGGGATCAGAGGAGGGGACGTATTGGAAAAGCTAAAATTGGAATTTCTTCAAGTATTTTAGGTTCACATAGTGCATGGTCTTATTTTTGTAAGGTTGTCTGAAGAACCCCAAGATTTTGCTATGAGCTTGTTTCACTGTAAAGATCACCACACACAGAACCAGGACTGTCCTGCAACAAGTTACAAGGGAGAAGCAAAAAGTGTGCCTCTCACTAGGTTCCTCCAGACCCGAAAATTGCCTAGAATTGTAAGTAATAAGTGTACTTTATGTCGTTATATTAATTGCAACGTCAGTAGTTTAGCAATAACCTGTGTAGCAGCTCTCCCAGGGAGGAGGAGGGGAGGGGGTCCAATCTGAACCTGACCGTACTCACGTTTGCATCTTCCCTGGGGGAGCTGCTACACAGGCTATAACAACTGAAGCTTTTAATTGGAACAACTCTTTCTTGTCAATGTTCAAATTCTGTTGAGTAGGAATTTCTGGGAGAGATCAACACCATGTAACACACAGTAAAAGATACTGTACACATTTACATTATTTTATTTCCCAACCTTAACCCCCCTCCTCAATGAAGATCAAATTCTAGTAACTGACTTCTTTTATTTGGCAGGCGTTCTTAGGGAGTGATGAGAAGACAGAGTATGACAGTGCTTCTATTCCAGTGAATAAGATTTATGTTTTCACTGATGAAGATGAAAAGCTGGATGTTTCACAATTGGAACAATTCAGTGAAGAGATGCAAGGAGCCATTGGAATCATTATTGTGAATGTGTGAGTTGGAGCTGATAATATGGTAACTCCCTGGCACCAGTTGAGGATTTCCCATTGGCTGATCTGAGAGTTTTTGTGCCAACAGTGCAACTTTCTTGGGGTGGTACTCAGATGAATTTTGTACGGGGAGGCTCCGCCCAGACTTTCAACCCCCTAAACATAGTGGCCCTTTATATATGGTACATCTACAATAGCAATAACACATTGTCAGAAAAAGAACATGCAACAATTTGTAGTGCAGTATTTGCAAGAATCCCAATTGACGTACGATTATTAGTTCTATAAACCCCTGTTAAAATTCTGTAAAATTCCATTACGAGTTTCCTCAGTCATTTTTAAAAACCCTGATGGGCTGTCACCACTATACTTCCGTACAATATTTTTACCAATCTTTAATCTCCTCAGGCTCCAGCACAAGAATATTCTTTCAGAATTTGGATTTTCAGAGAAAACCAGTTTCCCAACAGCTGCACTTGTTCCTGCTGTTAACAAAGGCAATGAAGAGGTGAGTGTTATTTACCAAGCACTTATTATGCACACAGCAGTGTCTACATGCGACCGCAGTGTTCATCCCATGCACTCACTCCCCGATAAAGCTCTGGGCCTGGTTTTTCAAAGCACGATCAGGCTAATCCTGGATTAGGTGTAAACTTTCTTGTCATTTTTTAGCCTGAAAACGTGAAAGTTTTGTCCACAACGACTTTCTTGATAACGTTTAAAGCTGGAACAAGCTTTCTAATCCATCTTCGAACAAAACCCTGCAGTTTATTGGGAGAGAGGTCGAAAGAAAGAATTTCGTTAATCCTGGATTAGCTTATCGACTTTCGAAAAACCGGGCCCTGGATCAAACAGACTCCCAAATTGATCCGTAGTCAAGCCAAGTATGCAACTTGAGTATAAAGTTCAGGGCCGGATTTTAAATATTTTATGAGCGCCAAAAGTCGTATACCTTAATATAGCCGGAAATTAACGCTTCGTGAAATTAACGCGAATTTCAATTATTCGCGTTAATTAAAGTCTGGATAATTTCGTAGAGCGTTAATTTCAGTGTCCTTAAGTAAAGTAGCGTTAAGTAAAGTTAATTTGCGCGTCAGTAATTATGCGGGTTGGAGATCAGCCGGCATCACAGATGCAATCATGCCCGAGATGGTAGAATTCCTCCTGTCAATTGTGATGGCTACGTGTCAATAATCGAGCAATCTGACTGTTTGCTTCCATGTTTTGCTAGTAAAATCTTGTTCTCATCTGAAAACATTTTACATGCAAATCCGCGTTTATTTCCTTCGTGCGGAGATTTTAGTTCTCGTTTGCGTTAATTTCCCTTATTTTGTCCGATAATTTAACACAAAATTTAAACACAAGCATTAATTTCCTACAATAACCTGGCAGCTCCTAAGAGGCCCGGGAGCGTTAAAAATGTTCCAGACTAGTATTACAGTACATGAGCCAAACCGGGGAAGTCTGGCTATGAAACATACCAAATATAATCTGCGCGGTTAACCGGGCTGACATTTTTCCATGTCATACCGTCCAGCCCGGCTCATGGCCCTAGAACGCCGTTTTCTGACATTTCTAGATGCTTTGAGGTCTGACATGTTTCGGTAGAGCAGTCGAAAACCGATCTGGATCCTCCAACTTGAGGAAACGGACTTGCAAGTTCGCACAAGTTTCAAATTCCCTTTCACTTCCAAGAGTGATCAACTTCAATTTTCTCCTTCAGTTTCTTACCAGAAATATATCATTTAGTAAGGAGAACTTAGCTTTTGGTATCTATCTATCAGTTCTTTCTTCCATTACTCGTACGTTTTCTTTTTGAAATGATGGGAGAATTTGGAATGAAAGGGTTAAAAACTTAACACTACGTTATTGGGCTGAGTTGAGTTGATGGAGGGCCAAAATAATGAAAAACTTTTAACTTGGGAGCAAATTTGATTTTGACGAAATAATAACTTTCGCATTTCAACTCAAGTAAACTCATTTGCAAGTAGATCCAAATGGGTGGCCAAACGATACACGTTTGGGTTCAGGAATAAATGCAGGTTATCATTTTCTCAGAAACCTTAGGATAGTGTTTCCACTAATGACCGAAATATAAGACACATACATAATGTATAAGACACATACTTAATTCTTGAAAATACATTTGTTTTGAATCCTCCAGCGTTTTGTGGAGCAGTATCCAGAAGAAGTGTCACCGTTCTCTGTGGAAAACCTGAAGAAGTTCGTTCTTCCTTTTGTGACGGATCCTGACAATGAATACGAGAGGCTCGGTAATGTCCTTTAAAACTTGATAACGCTGGGTCAGCTCGATGGAAAAGAGTGGAATTTCCACATTTTGTTATTTGATTCTTCTATTACAAAATGTGAAAATATCGCTCTTTTCCATCTACCTGGCCCAGCCTTCTTAAGTTTTAAACTCAATAAGAACAACCATCTCTGTTTCCCAAGGCATACGGGTGTTTTAGCTGCACTGCCTATCTCTTCAGTCCTTTGTGGTTTATCCCTTTGTCCCCCGCAAAGAGCAGCATTCTGTTAAAGCTGGTGTTACACTGGTCGACTTGCAACGACGATTTGCAACGCCGATTTGCTTCAAATTCATGCAACGGTGTTGCAAGTTTTGAATCGCTTTCAAAAACTTGCAACGCATTACAGCACTGCAGACATCGCGAAAAATCGTTCGCAAGGGGGTATTACACCTGGACGATTTTTAGCGCAACATCATATCGTTGCAAATCGTCGTTGCAAATCGACCAGTGTAACATCACCTTAAAGTATCTCAAAGAATGGTTCAGGATTGATCAGGTTCATTTCAATGGTATTGCCCTTTTTAATTAATAGTCAGCCATGTGTACTTCAGCGTGGAGAAAGCATTGGCTTTTCTTGTACAGTACTTGTCCCACAGACTTTGAACTTTAATAACCACGCTAGGGTTGAAATAGTGTCTATTTATATAGCTGTCATAGAGTAAAAACCTGCCCCCTTCCCTTTGAACAGAAGAACTTCCAGAAAACCGCTAGCGACAACTCGACAACACCACCACATTTGCGAGTACCTCTAACAAGTTTCAGAACCCTATGAAATGCCAATACGGCTTATCTTAATCCAGCCATTCTCACCGACCGTTTAAAATACCAAACAGCATAGTTTTCTATACTCTTTCTTATACATGAGGCTTGAAAAGGGACCTCTTCCTGTCAGTGCCTCCCCGTATAGCACATCATAGCGAGTACCCCCCTCCCCCCTCCCCCCCCCCCCCCCCCCCCCTCCGCTCTCACGCGTTTGTTGGAGAACTACATAAAGGCGCTCTCGAATCACTGTCGAAAACCAAAACCAAAGCCGCAAGTACACCGCCAATCACAGAGGCTGTGAGGAGTTCTTTCAACCAAACAGAAACCAAAGTAATCCGCGCTAAGTTTTTCTTTGAAGAAGAAACCAATCACAATCAGAGGTGCGAGGAAACGCCATCGCCACTCGCTTTCCTGCCTAAGAATATCACAATCAGGTTTTGCTTTTGCCTTTGGCTATCCAAGAATTTTGCTAAACTTGTTTGGACCAATCGGAAAGCATAGCAGACGCAAAAGGAAAGCAATCATACTATTACTTTCGACAGTCATCCGAAACCAGCTCTAATAGTTAGATACGTAATCAGGTAACAAAGGTGTGATGCACAGATTGGGAAATTAGCCGCTAGATATTTTGGACTAAGTTTGATTTAACAAGGTCTATTTTTCTTGTGCATCTGTTCAGCTTTCTCGTCAGCCCTGCATACCCTTCAGTTCTCAGAATATGTGGACTCCATGAAGTCCGCACTGGAAAACAATTATGTTCTCTCGACATCGTTCAGCGTTGTGGCTTTTTGCAGACCAGGTGAGTCCTCTCTCTGAGACGGAAACCCTCCGGACCTTGGTGTCTGGATTTTAGAGATTTTAGATACAGACAAATAAGTAAAATTCGGCCGCCCTGAACCAGCAAACTA
Source organism: Plumapathes pennacea (assembly GCA_964036295.1). NCBI lineage: Eukaryota > Metazoa > Cnidaria > Anthozoa > Antipatharia > Myriopathidae > Plumapathes > Plumapathes pennacea. The sequence continues at coordinate 7,641,978 of OZ038466.1, read as the reverse complement.
TGTCTGGCCGTCCATTTTATACGTCTTGAGAGAGCTGACTATATAGTAAAAGCTTGAGGAGGTGGAGTGTTCATCATTGTGCTTGACCTTTTCACTGTGAAGTAAGGACCCTTCTGCTTGCACTGCGTCGAGTTTGTTTTCACTGTGAAATAAGAACTTGGTGTTTGCACTTGGATGCGTTGAGATTGTTTTCACTTTGAAATAAGAACTTTTGTGCTTGTACTGCGTCGAGTCTGTTTTCACTGTAAAATAAGAACTTTTGTGTTTGCACTGCGTCGAGTCTGTTTTCACTGTAAAATAAGGACTCTTGAAATAAGAACTTTTGTGCTTGCGCTGCTTGTGAAAACTAGCTTTAGGTAACACTAATAATTCAAAACCTGGCTCTTATTCAGATTATGAGCCGTGTAAGAAGTTCCATCCAATGTATCGCCGCTTGGTGCGCTCCTTGTCAAGGTCTGGACACGCGGCACAGAGCATCGGTGTGTTTTACGTGGACACAACTGTGCTCCCTGATGACAACAAACACCATGTGAGTAAACAAACAAACAAACATAACACAACACAACACAACACAACACAACACAACACAACGCAACGCAACACAACACAACACAACACAACGCAACGCAACACAACGCAACGCAACGCAACACAACACAACACAACGCAACGCAACGCAACACAACACAACACAACCCAACACAACAAATACTCAAAGTCGTTCCTGATACCCGATGCACGCTCTTCCATGCGTCATCCTGGGCGCGCTAACTGTTCACACATTTCTTTATAAATCGAAGCGAACCGTTTGCCGGAAACACCTCCACTACTTGTCGCGGAGGGAGAGGGTGGGGGCGACCTGACAAATTCAACCGAACGAACAATAGACGAACTGAGAGGACAACAGCAAGAGTGCAAACGGAAACTACTGCAAGCCGTCATTTTTTACCGCATTATTATGGAAATTAGCAAACAACGCGTGCATGTGATCAACATTTATTGTTAGTTTCATCACGTGCACGTAATCTCCTGCGCCTGTCTTTGATGTTTTCTTTTACTAAATGATTAGTGATTGGTTTGTTTGTTTGTTTGTTTGTTTTTGCTGTATTTAATAGTCTCTTGTTTTATTTTGCCAGAATCTTAAAGTCGAGCCCGTAATCCGCATCTTTAGTCGATCAATGAAATACAGAGCATATAGTGGAGAGGTGACTTACGAAGGACTTCTGGTCTTTGTCATGAACAGAACACAGTGAGTCATACTTGACATTGTTAGTGTAAAATTATATGCTATATGACGCATTGAACCTTTTCTGTGCTTAGCGTTTAGTGAATTAAACGCGTGCGTCACTGTAAAAAAAGGCCTGTGCTCGACCCCTCGGACCCTTTCCACCCGCAAACGCACGCGAAAATAAACGGTGTACTCATCGAAATTTGATCTTAGTTTCTCGTGAGGTTTGGTGTCTTAATATCCAAACCTTTCAAGAAGAACATGTATGTCATAATGTGGTGATGTTGTGTCAGTCCGAGCAATCTTCTCATATATTCTACGATGTTTCTAGTGTGAGAAGACTGTAGTTGATCACTCGTTACGTAAGAAGGTATACCAGTAAGCTCCATAAACCTTTATTTCCATTGCAGGATTGATGTCACTCCCCTGCCCCTCAGCGTGTCAGACCTCATACCCATAGAATTAAGAGCTCAGGAGGTTGAGGAGGGCGATTACAGTCCTGACATGGACCCTGGTCCAGTACCAAGTATGATTATCACTTAGCCTGCGAACGGGCTCTCTGGGTTCGGAATGGGACGCGCACAGGGAAGGAGGGAGAGAGAACCTGCACTTTCCCCGTCCTTCCCCTCCCAACAGTCCTTTCTCTCCCAACCCCCCCCCCCCCCCCCCCCCCCCCCCCCCCCCGGCGTCCCATTCCGAGCTGGAAGAGCCTTTTCGCAAGCTGAACTATCGTTCTTCAGTTCTGTTACACTTGTGGACTTTTGACACTTGTGGACATTTTACAGTGCTGCCACTCGATTTCTCCCCCCAAAATCGTATTATTATGTGCGAATGAAACTCCACCGCTCGGTTGAGTCGCATTCATTCATTTGCGCATACACAGGTGGAGAGAAAACGATTAGAGCATGCATATTACTTATTAGAGCATTTGCGGTATTCTCCATTCTCCGCAATTTAGATTTCAGTTAGAAGTTTTAGTTGGTTAAGTCAAATTCACCAACGGCAGTGGAAGACATCATGAATCTTTGGAGGTAGCATCAGTGATATTAGCAAGCAATCGAATGCCAAGTTTTTCTCGGTTAGACATCGAGTATGGCCGACAGTAGTCGTGATCAGTCGTCACGATTGACCAATCAAGTCTGCTCATCTCGGTGACGGAGAAAGGCGAACAAGAGGGAACTGAGAGTGAAGAAAAGAGGCGGAGTAAGCAAGAAGGCCGAGCCTTGATGGTATCTAAAATATTCTACTTCTTTTGTTTTCCTCAGAGGAAGAAATTGAAGATGATGAAGTGGCAGCCGGTGTGCTTCTTGAGGGGTTCCAACCGCCTCCCGCAGATGTTGTTCCCTCTCTGACAGACAAGACGTTTGACAGCACCAAGGAGGCTCATGATCTACTTGTTGTACATTTTCTTCAGCCGTGTAAGTACTCTGTAACCCCGTAACCCCGCCTTACGGCTACCTCGTTACTACGGCCACCCCGAATTAAAAAAAAGCATAAACTTAGCTCAACAGTAAACACTGCTGTAAGAATGGACTTATTGAGAGCTTTCATTTCAGTTGTCACACCTTTAGTTTTCATTTCAAAGCTCAGGAGCCGAAAGCGAATACTGCTTTTAGTGTACTCATTGAGAGCGTTCATTTGAGTGGTCACACTGTTCGACGTTTCTGAAAATGTTGATACCTTGAAGCTTACGTTTTAGTAATTTAATGTTTGATTCCCCTTACGCTTCTGTGCTGTTTTTCGTTTTCATTTAATCAGTGCTTTATCTTAACAATGTTACGTACTTTTCAGGGGACGTGAGATGCAGAGCCTTCACGAAACTTTATACAGATGCTGCTGTCAGTTTAGGTATGGTTCAGTGGCAAATGGTTTGAACTCTGTGGTTTGAACAGTGTGTTGGTTGTGATTGTTAACTCTGAAGATAACTTCCGCTCAGGTAGTCGAAACGTCAGTTTACCAACAACACCTTTCACCCGGACGATCACAACCAACATGTTATATTTCAGTGTTGTTAAAACAAAGAGTCGGGTGGAGCTCTGCTCTCTTTCGTGAACAATCGATTAAAGAAGTCAAACTCATTCTGATATGACATTACCTGTGTAAGCATCCATTAGTTTTCAGTTTCGAACAAGGTCGACAACAGAAAGCCAGCGCTATGCAGAGGTGTATTAGATACAGGGAGCGAGTTAGAGACCTTACTTAAGGTTGTTGTTGTTGTTGTTGTTGTTGTTGTTGTTGTTGTTGTTGTTGTTGTTGTTAGGATCTGTTGATGTTGGAGAGTTCAGTATCAAACTGGCCCAGGTGAACTGCTTTGATTGGACTGATGTCTGTACGAAAAAGAACATCACCCTCTACCCTACTATCAAGATGTACCGGTAAGTGAGAGTGTTTAAATGCGCTCTCTTCTTTTTAGTTCTCTCACAAATCAGAAGAATGTATCGATTCCACAAGGGCGTCCACTTGTGCAGTTCAGACTGAAAAGATGGTGTATCAAGCAACCTGTTTAAGGTAGTGCCAGGAGTGTGATATTCACCTTTTTTGTTTTTATTATTATTTCTACAGAGGCTCAAAGGAATTGAACTACCGAGGACCTCTCGACTCTGAGAATCTAGTGAAGGCCGTTCTCTTGTGAGTATTTTACCTGAGGTGGTAAGACCAGAAGGTCGGAACAATTGTTATAAATTGAAATGTTGATTTGTTGATAGGTTGATTGTGATTGATTGATTGATTGATTGATTGATTGATTGATTGATTGATTGATTGATTGATTGATTGATTGATTGATTGATGGATGGATGGATTTATAGTAGTTGATTGATTGATTGATCAATGGATTGATTATTCATTTGATTCATTCATTCATTCATTCATTCATTCATTCGTTCATAGTTGGTTGATTATAACTGGTCGGCACTGGTATCTGTTAGTATCGATCTTTTTCTCTGGCCACAGGACGATTAATATCAAATACATTAGTTGTAATTCAGCTGCCTTGGTGCCTTTGACAGGTTTAACTTGACAAATTTGATATATTTGGCCGACCGACGAACAGAGCGACTCACTCACTAATTTTTTCACTGGCGTGATGGTAGAAGTCTGGCCAGCTGAATGAACATTATGTTTTTGTTTGTTTGCTCTTGTTTTGTGTTTCCGTCAGGCTTCACGCATCAAGCCCTTTGTCGCTTAAATCTCAAGAAGAAGCTGAAATGTTCCTCAATGGCAAATTCCCAAAGACTTCAGTGGAGGCCACCGACTTGAGTGTTTTGGGAATGTTCTCACGGACCACCGGAAATGGTACGAAGTTTTCCAAGTCATTCCCCACACCAGGCTTTCCAGGAGAGTTGCCCCGCATAGATCGATCCGTTTCCTTGATCACAACAGAACTTTTATCTTATTTAATCTCTCGTCTAATATTCGTGAGAATTTTCCAATTTCTCTACTTAGTTTGCTTTGATAGAAGACAAGAGTACGCGGCAAGATAAAACGCCGTCTCTTTCTGTTGTATCTATCTCCGCTTCCTTCCTGCAGAGTTTGAAGTCTTCACCTCAACAGCAGCGACACTGGAGGGAAAATTTTTGCTGGGATACGTTTCTGGAGACACCGCACAAAAACTGTAAGGATCACAAGCTTTGAGTGCGAATCGACACGGTTAGGCAGGACATGGTTGGCCCGGCTTGTCTCTGTCAGGCATTTATGGTCTCCATGGTCTCCATGGTCTCCCATTTATGGTCTCCATGGGATGCTTAGTACAACCTTGCCTTTATTCTGCTCTTTACAATTTCTATTCTTCTGTTCGCGTTGTCTATCTCATATTCCCCTGTCTTGACATCAACACGAACAACATACGTTTATACTTTACTTTCTTGTTCGTTTTTTCTTGTTTGTTTAGACTTGTTAAGATTATTACCCCCATCCTACTCCTCCCTGATCTGCATCTGTATGTGAACTAATAACACACGTGAGAAAGTTGATGTGGGAAAGCTAAACACCTTTAAAGAAATTTAGGCTAACTTCTTTAACGGCGTTTAACCTTCCTATATGAACGTTATCTCAACGGCGACGCAGTCGAAATCTACTTCTCGCAAGTCCTAGCATACCACTGATTGTATCCTGAACTAGTAGCAGCCTTCAAACCGAGCTCACATGTACGGTCCATTAATCAACTCGAGTTTATGGTCGAACTTCCCACTCCATCACACAGTGCACAAGACTATGGTCTCAGCTTGCCCACTGTTTTGATTTCAAAGAGGAGGGATGCTCTGCGACCTCTTGCTGTGTTCAATAAGGGGTTTACTTCGCAGAACCTCGAGCAGTTTATTCAGCTGTCGAGTTTGCCTGTTTTTGTAAGTATACATCATATTAGACACTTGAAACGTGTAGTAAGGTTGTTTATTATATACATACTGAGACATACTCACGAAAAAGCCATATCGTAAAATTTCGTACGCAAATGAGTTCTAGCCAATGAGAGGCCGCGAACGACGCTTTTCACACGTGAAAAAAATCGTTCGTCCAATCACAAGCTGCGAACGACGATTTTTCACTACTTTTAAAGGTTTCCCGGTCCCATCATAAATGTCTCAGTATGTATATAATAAACAGAAAACATCATGGAAAGTGCTTTGTACAGTTTTTATTCACTCGTTGTTTCGTATCATAAAACTCACTCGCTCGCAAAGCCTCGCTCGTTCGTTTTATGATACTTCACAACTCGTGAATAAAAACCGTACGCGCGCACTTTCCATGAAGTAATCTCTATTTATTTTGCACGCGACTAAGGGAGTTGGATAAAAACACTGGATATTGTATGTCGGACCTTGTAATATATAGATCCAGGGGCTGACGATATGATTATTCACACATGTGGTTCTATTATCTCGCAGGGTGAACTGACAATCATGAACCTTCCACTGTATCACCAACATTCCAAGCCCTTGGTGATCGTATTCAGGCAAAGTGACGCAGAGACGGTCATTTCTCCTGTTATCGCGCAAATCGCCAAACAGAGCGGCGGGGCCTCGGTTTTCTTCTGTACCATGAAAGTGTGAGTAGGAGCAAACTTGTATCTGTTTGTTGTATTGAAAGTTGTGAAGCAAAACAATATTGCAAGGAAAGCCCAGACAAAAGGGATAATATCCCCCATTACACGAAACTGGTGTGACGCTCTGAGCGAGTCCCATTTCCCTCCAAAGATTCTGCGCGTTTTTATTATTATTATTATTATTATTATTATTATTATTATTATTATTATTATTATTATTATTATTATTATCATTATCATTATTATCATTAATATTATTATTATCATTATCATTATTATCATTAATATTATTATTATCGTTTTAAACGATATAACTTTTTGACACAGAGAAGAAGGTAGTGTAAACGCGGAGATACTGCAGTCATACATTGATGAAAGCAAAGTGCCAACACTGATTATGGTGGATCACAGCAAGGTGCGAAGCAACCGAACTTTCTCTGCACCTCACATGAGGGCCGGTGTTGCCTGATCAGACGCGTTGTTGTTGTTGTTTATTTGTTTGTTTTGTTTAATTTTTGTTTAATTTTGCTTGTTTGATTTTGTTGTTGTTGTTGTTGTTGTTTGATTTTTTTGCTTTGCTGTGCTGTGCTTTGATGTGCTACTGGGTTGGGTTGGCCTGCACTGTGCTGTGTTTTGCTGTACTGTTCTTTGCTTTGATCTGCCGGGTGGGCTGAGTTGGGCTGCAATGTGTTGTTTTTTTGCTGTACTGTACTGTACTGTACTGTGCTGTGCTTTGCTGTGCGTACTGTACTGTTCTTTGATGTGATCTCACTGTGGTATGATGTGTGGAGTATTTTCATTTGGTTCGAACTGTTTGCTCGAAGTGTTTTACTTCAATTTTCTTTGTTTTGACTTTTACTCGGATAAAGTCTATTTGGTTTTTGTTTGATCTGACACCACTTGTCGTAACAGCTATTGTAACAACTGACAACACCCACCGCTTATCGTCGTGTCGTATCTTTTTCTGTTCAGGGTGCTGTTTACCAGTTTCAAACTGAAGTCAGCAAATCTGCTGTGTCGAGCTGGATAACACGTTGCATTTCCAACGAGGAAAAGCCCACCAGTAAGTAAACAGAATGAAACATATTCTACTCAGATTCAGCTCAGATCGCGCGGCCTTGCAGAGGTCTGTGCGCAAGGCTGTTTCAATCGCGGCATGCGGTTCCATGCACGCGCGCGGTCAAATAGTGTTGCTATTAGAAAGCGATCCCTTGCGTTATCCAATACATTCGCTGTTTGCTAGTTGTTCAAGTTTCCGTAAAAACAGCTCGTAGTATCCTCTTCATACTCGGTACTCCCTCTTTTCATGTCCCTTTTCTTCCATTTCTATTTCTATATTTCTCTTTTGTGTATTTTTTTTCTTTTCTTTTCTATACCAACATACTCTTCCACTCCCTCGTTATACTGGAGTACTTAGAAATGTTCTTAACCATAGTTAAGGGTGTAGTTTCTACGATTTTGTCCAGTTTCATGCCAAGGAATTTTTTTCTGTAGAAATCTAATAGTTTTGATTTTAACAGAAGTTTTTATTTTCATACTATGTCATACCATGGAAGCCTTTTGTTTCTAGGGATGATCTTTCAGGACAGTCATTATTAAAAATCCTCCCATTTCGTTTCCTAGATGTTTTGAAAGAAGGGCGATGGAAGCCTCTTCTTGAGGGCTACAACTTCTTGGAAAGGATCGATCAGGAGGAAGCCGAAAAGAAGCGGAAGAAGAACGTGGATGAGGACGAGGACGGCTTCATCCAGGCTGCAGAGAGCGATAAAAATGAGGACCACGACGATTACGATCGGCGCGTGCAACAAGAGAACAAGAACAAACGGGGCCGGTTGGGCAAGCCAACGAGCCCATCACACGATGAGTTGTAGAGCCAGGCCAGAAATAGCAAAGCGTACAGGAGGGACCGTTTACATGGAAGGAGAGTCACCCTTCTCTATTGCAGTAGAACCCCACTATCTCGAACTCCCCGCTATTTCGAACAGAATCCGATTCCCTTGGAAATGAACTTTGGCAGAAATTTTCCATGGTAGAACACTGCTATCTCGAAGTATTTCTCGCTCCCATTGGGGGTTCGAGATAGCGTGCTTCTACCGTATTCCCGTTTCGTTTACATAATGGCTAGAGTTAGCCTATCTGCTTGCTAGGGTAATCCTCCAAGTAGGAACAAGCCATATAAACGCGGAATTGGGTTACAGGATTAGCTCACGGGATTAGGTTACAGTCAAATTCGCGATGGTTTAGTCAGTTGGACTTGGCGAGATAGCCCTCGGATAGCACTTGGCATTTTTAGGAGGGCTATATTTTTACTCTTCTAGGAGGTTCACCCGGCCTCCTTCCATGTAAACGGCCCCTTGTAACTGACGTACTGTGTGTGCGTGTGTGCGTGCGCTCGTGTGTTTTCGTGTACGCGTGTGGTTTTGCTTGTGTTTTCTTGCGTTACGTGTATTTTCAGATGTGTACCCAGTTAGTGTATTACCTCTTACTCTCTAAACTCCCCCACAGTCGTTTCTTTGTCATTCGTTGGAACGACAAAGGGGATGCTACTTAATCTTATTTTCCGTGAGGATTTTTCAGGTTTGTGCCTTTACTAGCAGTTGATTTTGCTGTCTCCAAACCAATTTGGATTATTTATTTCTGACGCATTTCGTTGGCTAGGAATACAGTTCATCCCAATTTGTCACCACTGCCTGAGTGAGATTCTCAAAGGTTCGGTTTTAAGGTCAAAGTTTTTCGATAAAACAACTTTCTTTTATTATACAAAAAACCTTATTTATATACGACAAGCAATTTAAGGGTATGTTTAGAGAACAGTGTAAAAATAGATATAACTTTATTTAAAGTTGAAGCATACGAAGTGGTTGCCCATTCTTTGGGGCCAGAGGTTGGTGTGGGTATGTTTTTTGTGTAGTACTTAATAAAGGGGCCAGTCTTGCGTGTACTGTCTCTTTACTGTGGAAAACCAGTTTACAACATATCAATCATGTCAAATTGCTCGGTCTTGCATCTGCATGTTGTTTCAGAAAATGACTACCGCCGTACCCGAGTACTCGATAGTGGTAATTAGTAGTGGTAATCGAGAGTGGTAATTGGGAGCGGTAATTTGGAGTACTAATCGGGAGTGGTAATAGAGAGTGGTAATTGGGCGCGGTAATTTGGAGTGGTAATCGCGGGAGTGGTAATCGAGAGTGGTAATCGGGAGTGTCAATCGGGAATGGTAACAAGAAGTTGTAATCGGGAGTGGTAATTATGAGTAATAAACGAGAGTGGTAATTGGGACTAGCAATCGGGACTGGTAATCGAGAGTGGTAATCGGGACTGGCAATCGGGACTGGCCATCGGGAGTGGTAATTATGAGTAATAAACGGGAGTGGTAATTAGGACTGGCAATCGGGAGTGGTAACAAAAAGTCGTAGTTTAAGCTGATATATGTCAACAACGGATGAAGATATATAAAGCAAATATATTACAAAAAGTCTTGTTATAGTCCAAGGAAGGTTTCCTGAAAGTTTCAAGAGTTTTCAATTTTTGACAAAAAACCCTGTGCTATAGCCTTAGTATTTTGTCAAAATTCCAAGATTTTTCGACCATCTCAGAATCGCATGAAACTTTCAGGAAACGTTCCTGGGACTATGCCGACAAAGTCTGCATAGTTTTTGTAAACTTTTAGCGCGCGCGTCGTGAGAAATTACAACAAATTACAGCAAATCATGCACTAATTAATTCATCACACCTATCGAGTTCAGCTCCTATATCTCGGCAACGGATGAAGATAGATAAAGCAAATGTATTGCAAAAAGTCTTGTTATAGTCCAAGGAAGGTTTCCTGAAAGTTTCAAGAGTTTTCAACTTTTGGCCAAAATCGGCAAAAAACCCTGTGCTATAGCCTTAGTATTTTGTCAAAATTCCAAGATTTTTCGACCATCTCAGAATCGCATGAAACTTTCAGGAAACGTTCCTGGGACTATGCCGACAAAGTTTACATAGTTTTTGTAAACTTTTAGCGCGCGTGTCGTGAGAAATTACAACAAATCATTCACTAATTAATTCATCACACCTTTCGAGTTAAGCTCCTATATCTCGGCAACGGATGAAGATAGATAGAGCAAATGTATTGCAAAAAGTCTTGTTATAGTCCAAGGAAGGTTTCCTGAAAGTTTCAAGAGTTTTCAACTTTTGGCCAAAATCGGCAAAAAACCCTGTGCTATAGCCTTAGTATTTTGTCAAAATTCCAAGATTTTTCGACCATCTCAGAATCGCATGAAACTTTCAGGAAACGTTCCTGGGACTATGCCGACAAAGTTTGCATAGTTTTTGTAAACTTCTAGCGCGCGCGTCGTGAGAAATTACAGCAAATTACAGCAAATCATGCATTAATTAATTCATCACACCTTTCGAGTTAAGCTCCTATATCTCGGCAACGGATGAAGATAGATAAAGCAAATGTATTGCAAAAAGTCTTGTTATAGTCCAAGGAAGGTTTCCTGAAAGTTTCAAGAGTTTTCAACTTTTGGCCAAAATCGGCAAAAAACCCTGTGCTATAGCCTTAGTATTTTGTCAAAATTCCAGGATTTTTTGACCATCTCAGAATCGCATGAAACTTTCAGGAAACGTTCCTGGGACTATGCCGACAAAGTTTGCATAGTTTTTGTAAACTTCTAGCGCGCGCGTCGTGAGAAATTACAGCAAATTACAGCAAATCATGCATTAATTAATTCATCACACCTTTCGAGTTAAGCTCCTATATCTCGGCAACGGATGAAGATAGATAAAGCAAATGTATTGCAAAAAGTCTTGTTATAGTCCAAGGAAGGTTTCCTGAAAGTTTCAAGAGTTTTCAACTTTTGGCCAAAATCGGCAAAAAACCCTGTGCTATAGCCTTAGTATTTTGTCAAAATTCCAAGATTTTTCGACCATCTCAGAATCGTATGAAACTTTCAGGAAACGTTCCTGGGACTATGCCGACAAAGTTTGCATAGTTTTTGTAAACTTTTAGCGCGCGCGTCGTGAGAAATTACAGCAAATTACAGCAAATCATGCACTAAATAATTCATCACACCTTTCGAGTTAAGCTCCTATATCTCGGCAACGGATGAAGATGGATAAAGCAAATGTATTGCAAAAAGTCTTGTTATAGTCCAAGGAAGGTTTCCTAAAAGTTTCAAGAGTTTTCAACTTTTGGCCAAAATCGGCAAAAAACCCTGTGCTATAGCCTTAGTATTTTGTCAAAATTCCAAGATTTTTCGACCATCTCAGAATCGCATGAAACTTTCAGGAAACGTTCCTGGGACTATGCCGACAGAGTTTACATAGTTTTTGTAAACTTTTAGCTTGCGCGTCGTGAGAAATTACAGCAAATTACAGCAAATCATGCACTAATTAATTCATCACACCTTTCGAGTTAAGCTCCTATATCTCGGCAACGGATGAAGATGGATAAAGCAAATGTATTGCAAAAAGTCTTGTTATAGTCCAAGGAAGGTTCCCTGAAAGTTTCAAGAGTTTTCAGCTTTTGGCCAAAATCGGCAAAAAACCCTGTGCTATAGCCTTAGTATTTTGTCAAAATTCCAGGATTTTTTGACCATCTCAGAATCGCATGAAACTTTCAGGAAACGTTCCTGGGACTATGCCGACAAAGTTTGCATAGTTTTTGTAAACTTCTAGCGCGCGCGTCGTGAGAAATTACAGCAAATTACAGCAAATCATGCATTAATTAATTCATCACACCTTTCGAGTTAAGCTCCTATATCTCGGCAACGGATGAAGATAGATAGAGCAAATGTATTGCAAAAAGTCTTGTTATAGTCCAAGGAAGGTTTCCTGAAAGTTTCAAGAGTTTTCAGCTTTTGGCCAAAATCGGCAAAAACCCCTGTGCTATAGCCTTAGTATTTTGTCAAAATTCCAAGATTTTTCGACCATCTCAGAATCGTATGAAACTTTCAGGAAACGTTCCTGGGACTATGCCGACAAAGTTTGCATAGTTTTTGTAAACTTTTAGCGCGCGCGTCGTGAGAAATTACAGCAAATTACAGCAAATCATGCACTAATTAATTCATCACACCTTTCGAGTTAAGCTCCTATATCTCGGCAACGGATGAAGATGGATAAAGCAAATGTATTGCAAAAAGTCTTGTTATAGTCCAAGGAAGGTTTCCTAAAAGTTTCAAGAGTTTTCAACTTTTGGCCAAAATCGGCAAAAAACCCTGTGCTATAGCCTTAGTATTTTGTCAAAATTCCAAGATTTTTCGACCATCTCAGAATCGCATGAAACTTTCAGGAAACGTTCCTGGGACTATGCCGACAAAGTTTACATAGTTTTTGTAAACTTTTAGCGCGCGCGTCGTGAGAAATTACAGCAAATTACAGCAAATCATGCACTAATTAATTCATCACACCTTTCGAGTTAAGCTCCTATATCTCGGCAACGGATGAAGATGGATAAAGCAAATGTATTGCAAAAAGTCTTGTTATAGTCCAAGGAAGGTTTCCTGAAAGTTTCAAGAGTTTTCAACTTTTGGCCAAAATCGGCAAAAAACCCTGTGCTATATCCTTAGTATTTTGTCAAAATTCCAAGATTTTTCGACCATCTCAGAATCGCATGAAACTTTCAGGAAACGTTCCTGGGACTATGCCGACAAAGTTTGCATAGTTTTTGTAAACTTTTAGCGCGCGCGTCGTGAGAAATTACAGCAAAATACAGCAAATCATGCACTAATTAATTCATCACACCTATCGAGTTCAGCTCCTATATCTCGGCAACGAATGAAGATCAATAAAGCAAATCTATAGCGAAAAGACTTGTTATATTCGAAGGAATGTTTCCTGAAAGTTTCATGCGATTCTGACATGGTCGAAAAATGGTGGAATTTTGACTAAATACTAGGGCTATAGCACAGGGTTTTTTGCCGATTTTGGCCAAAAGTTGAAAACTCTTGAAACTTTCAGAAAACCTTCCTTGGACTATAACAAGACTTTTTGCAATACATTTGCTTTATCTATCTTCATCCGTTGCCGACATATAGAAGCTTAACTCGAAAGGTGTGATGAATTAATTGTACAAGATTTGCTGTAATTTGCTGTAATTTCTCACGACGCGCGCGCTAAAAGTTTACAAAAACTATGCAAACTTTGTCGGCATAGTCCCAGGAACGTTTCCTGAAAGTTTCATGCGATTCTGAGATGGTCGAAAAATCTTGGAATTTTGACAAAATACTAAGGCTATAGCACAGGGTTTTTTGCCGATTTTGGCCAAAAGTTGAAAACTCTTGAAACTTTCAGGAAACCTTCCTTGGACTATAACAAGACTTTTTGCAATACAGTTGCTTTATCTATCTTCATCCGTTGCCGAGATATAGCAGCTTAACTCGAAAGGTGTGATGAATTAATTAGTGCATGATTTGCTGTAATTTGCTGTAATTTCTCACGACGCGCGCGCTAAAAGTTTACAAAAACTATGCAAACTTTGTCGGCATAGTCCCAGGAACGTTTCCTGAAAGTTTCATGCGATTCTGAGATGGTCGAAAAATTTTGGAATTTTGACAAAATACTAAGGCTATAGCACAGGGTTTTTTGCCGATTTTGGCCAAAAGTTGAAAACTCTTGAAACTTTCAGGAAACCTTCCTTGGACTATAACAAGACTTTTTGCAATACATTTGCTTTATCTATCTTCATCCGTTGCCGAGATATAGGAGCTTAACTCGAAAGGTGTGATGAATTAATTAGTACATGATTTGCTGTAATTTCTTACGACGCGCGCGCTAAAAGTTTACAAAAACTATGCAAACTTTGTCGGCATAGTCCCAGGAACGTTTCCTGAAAGTTTCATGCGATTCTGAGATGGTCGAAAAATCTTGGAATTTTGACAAAATACTAAGGCTATAGCACAGGGTTTTTTGCCGATTTTGGCCAAAAGTTGAAAACTCTTGAAACTTTCAGGAAACCTTCCTTGGCCTATAACAAGACTTTTTGCAATACATTTGCTTTATCTATCTTCATCCGTTGCCGAGATATAGGAGCTTAACTCGAAAGGTGTGATGAATTAATTAGTGCATGATTTGCTGTAATTTGCTGTATTTTCCAACGACGCGCGCGCTAAAAGTTTACAAAAACTATGCAAACTTTGTCGGCATAGTCCCAGGAACGTTTCCTGAAAGTTTCATGCGATTCTGAGATGGTCGAAAAATCTTGGAATTTTGACAAAATACTAAGGCTATAGCACAGGGTTTTCTGCCGATTTTGGCCAAAAGTTGAAAACTCTTGAAACTTTCAGGAAACCTTCCTTGGACTATAACAAGACTTTTTGCAATACATTTGCTTTATCTATCTTCATCCGTTGCCGAGATATAAGAGCTTAACTCGAAAGGTGTGATGAATTAATTAGTGCATGATTTGCTGTAATTTGCTGTAATTTCTCACGACGCGCGCGCTAAAAGTTTACAAAAACTATGCAAACTTTGTCGGCATAATCCAAGGAACGCTTCCTGAAAGTTTCATGTGATTCTGAGATGGTCGAAAAATCTTGGAATTTTGACAAAATACTAAGGCTATAGCACAGGGTTTTTTGCCGATTTTGGCCAAAAGTTGAAAACTCTTGAAACTTTCAGGAAACCTGCCTTGGACTATAACAAGACTTTTTGCAATACATTTGCTTTATCTATCTTCATCCGTTGCCGAGATATAGGAGCTTAACTCGAAAGGTGTGATGAATTAATTAGTGCATGATTTGCTGTAATTTGCTGTATTTTCCAACGACGCGCGCGCTAAAAGTTTACAAAAACTATGCAAACTTTGTCGGCATAGTCCCAGGAACGTTTCCTGAAAGTTTCATGCGATTCTGAGATGGTCGAAAAATCTTGGAATTTTGACAAAATACTAAGGCTATATAGCACAGGGTTTTCTGCCGATTTTGGCCAAAAGTTGAAAACTCTTGAAACTTTCAGGAAACCTTCCTTGGACTATAACAAGACTTTTTGCAATACATTTGCTTTATCTATCTTCATCCGTTGCCGAGATATAAGAGCTTAACTCGAAAGGTGTGATGAATTAATTAGTGCATGATTTGCTGTAATTTGCTGTAATTTCTCACGACGCGCAAGCTAAAAGTTTACAAAAACTATGCAAACTTTGTCGGCATAGTCCAAGGAACGCTTCCTGAAAGTTTCATGTGATTCTGAGATGGTCGAAAAATCTTGGAATTTTGACAAAATACTAAGGCTATAGCACAGGGTTTTTTGCCGATTTTGGCCAAAAGTTGAAAACTCTTGAAACTTTCAGGAAACCTTCCTTGGACTATAACAAGACTTTTTGCAATACATTTGCTTTATCTATCTTCATCCGTTGCCGAGATATAGGAGCTTAACTCGAAAAGTGTGATGAATTAATTAGTACATGATTTGCTGTAATTTCTCACGACGCGCGCGCTAAAAGTTTACAAAAACTATGCAAACTTTGTCGGCATAGTCCCAGGAACGTTTCCTGAAAGTTTCATGCGATTCTGAGATGGTCGAAAAATCTTGGAATTTTGACAAAATACTAAGGCTATAGCACAGGGTTTTTTGCCGATTTTGGCCAAAAGTTGAAAACTCTTGAAACTTTCAGGAAACCTTCCTTGGACTATAACAAGACTTTTTGCAATAAATTTGCTTTATCTATCTTCATCCGTTGCCGAGATATAGGAGCTTAACTCGAAAGGTGTGATGAATTAATTAGTGCATTATTTGCTGTAATTTGTTGTAATTTCTCACGACGCGAGCGCTAAAAGTTTACAAAAACTATGCAAACTTTGTCGGCATAGTCCCAGGAACGTTTCCTGAAAGTTTCATGCGATTCTGAGATGGTCGAAAAATCTTGGAATTTTGACAAAATACTAAGGCTATAGCACAGGGTTTTTTGCCGATTTTGGCCAAAAGTTGAAAACTCTTGAAACTTTCAGGAAACCTTCCTTGGACTATAACAAGACTTTTTGCAATACATTTGCTTTATCTATCTTCATCCGTTGCCGAGATATAGGAGCTTAACTCGAAAAGTGTGATGAATTAATTAGTACATGATTTGCTGTAATTTCTCACGACGCGCGCGCTAAAAGTTTACAAAAACTATGCAAACTTTGTCGGCATAGTCCCAGGAACGTTTCCTGAAAGTTTCATGCGATTCTGAGATGGTCGAAAAATCTTGGAATTTTGACAAAATACTAAGGCTATAGCACAGGGATTTTGCCGATTTTGGCCAAAAGTTGAAAACTCTTGAAACTTTCAGGAAACCTTCCTTGGACTATAACAAGACTTTTTGCAATACATTTGCTTTATCTATCTTCATCCGTTGCCGAGATATAGGAGCTTAACTCGAAAGGTGTGATGAATTAATTAGTACATGATTTGCTGTAATTTCTCACGACGCGCGCGCTAAAAGTTTACAAAAACTATGCAAACTTTGTCGGCATAGTCCCAGGAACGTTTCCTGAAAGTTTCATGCGATTCTGAGATGGTCGAAAAATCTTGGAATTTTGACAAAATACTAAGGCTATAGCACAGGGTTTTTTGCCGATTTTGGCCAAAAGTTGAAAACTCTTGAAACTTTCAGGAAACCTTCCTTGGCCTATAACAAGACTTTTTGCAATACATTTGCTTTATCTATCTTCATCCGTTGCCGAGATATAGGAGCTTAACTCGAAAGGTGTGATGAATTAATTAGTGCATGATTTGCTGTAATTTGCTGTATTTTCCAACGACGCGCGCGCTAAAAGTTTACAAAAACTATGCAAACTTTGTCGGCATAGTCCCAGGAACGTTTCCTGAAACTTTCATGCGATTCTGAGATGGTCGAAAAATCTTGGAATTTTGACAAAATACTAAGGCTATATAGCACAGGGTTTTCTGCCGATTTTGGCCAAAAGTTGAAAACTCTTGAAACTTTCAGGAAACCTTCCTTGGACTATAACAAGACTTTTTGCAATACATTTGCTTTATCTATCTTCATCCGTTGCCGAGATATAGGAGCTTAACTCGAAAGGTGTGATGAATTAATTAGTGCATGATTTGCTGTAATTTGCTGTAATTTCTCACGACGCGCGCGCTAAAAGTTTACAAAAACTATGCAAACTTTGTCGGCATAGTCCAAGGAACGCTTCCTGAAAGTTTCATGTGATTCTGAGATGGTCGAAAAATCTTGGAATTTTGACAAAATACTAAGGCTATAGCACAGAGTTTTTTGCCGATTTTGGCCAAAAGTTGAAAACTCTTGAAACTTTCAGGAAACCTTCCTTGGACTATAACAAGACTTTTTGCAATACATTTGCTCTATCTATCTTCATCCGTTGCCGAGATATAGGAGCTTAACTCGAAAAGTGTGATGAATTAATTAGTACATGATTTGCTGTAATTTCTCACGACGCGCGCGCTAAAAGTTTACAAAAACTATGCAAACTTTGTCGGCATAGTCCCAGGAACGTTTCCTGAAAGTTTCATGCGATTCTGAGATGGTCGAAAAATCTTGGAATTTTGACAAAATACTAAGGCTATAGCACAGGGTTTTTTGCCGATTTTGGCCAAAAGTTGAAAACTCTTGAAACTTTCAGGAAACCTTCCTTGGACTATAACAAGACTTTTTGCAATAAATTTGCTTTATCTATCTTCATCCGTTGCCGAGATATAGGAGCTTAACTCGAAAGGTGTGATGAATTAATTAGTGCATTATTTGCTGTAATTTGTTGTAATTTCTCACGACGCGAGCGCTAAAAGTTTACAAAAACTATGCAAACTTTGTCGGCATAGTCCCAGGAACGTTTCCTGAAAGTTTCATGCGATTCTGAGATGGTCGAAAAATCTTGGAATTTTGACAAAATACTAAGGCTATAGCACAGGGTTTTTTGCCGATTTTGGCCAAAAGTTGAAAACTCTTGAAACTTTCAGGAAACCTTCCTTGGACTATAACAAGACTTTTTGCAATACATTTGCTTTATCTATCTTCATCCGTTGCCGAGATATAGCAGCTTAACTCGAAAGGTGTGATGAATTAATTAGTGCATGATTTGCTGTAATTTGCTGTAATTTCTTACGACGCGCGCGCTAAAAGTTTACAAAAACTATGCAAACTTTGTCGGCATAGTCCCAGGAACGTTTCCTGAAAGTTTCATGCGATTCTGAGATGGTCGAAAAATCTTGGAATTTTGACAAAATACTAAGGCTATAGCACAGGGTTTTTTGCCGATTTTGGCCAAAAGTTGAAAACTCTTGAAACTTTCAGGAAACCTTCCTTGGACTATAACAAGACTTTTTGCAATACATTTGCTTTATCCATCTTCATCCGTTGCCGAGATATAGGAGCTTAACTCGAAAGGTGTGATGAATTAATTAATGCATGATTTGCTGTAATTTGCTGTAATTTCTCACGACGCGCGCGCTAAAAGTTTACAAAAACTATGCAAACTTTGTCGGCATAGTCCCAGGAACGTTTCCTGAAAGTTTCATGCGATTCTGAGATGGTCGAAAAATCTTGGAATTTTGACAAAATACTAAGGCTATAGCACAGGGTTTTTTGCCGATTTTGGCCAAAAGTTGAAAACTCTTGAAACTTTCAGGAAACCTTCCTTGGACTATAACAAGACTTTTTGCAATACATTTGCTTTATCTATCTTCATCCGTTGCCGAGATATAGGAGCTTAACTCGAAAGGTGTGATGAATTAATTAGTACATGATTTGCTGTAATTTCTCACGACGCGCGCGCTAAAAGTTTACAAAAACTATGCAAACTTTGTCGGCATAGTCCCAGGAACGTTTCCTGAAAGTTTCATGTGATTCTGAGATGGTCGAAAAATCTTGGAATTTTGACAAAATACTAAGACTATAGCACAGGGTTTTTTGCCGATTTTGGCCAAAAGTTGAAAACTCTTGAAACTTTCAGGAAACCTTCCTTGGCCTATAACAAGACTTTTTGCAATACATTTGCTTTATCTATCTTCATCCGTTGCCGAGATATAGGAGCTTAACTCGAAAGGTGTGATGAATTAATTAGTGCATGATTTGCTGTAATTTGCTGTATTTTCCAACGACGCGCGCGCTAAAAGTTTACAAAAACTATGCAAACTTTGTCGGCATAGTCCCAGGAACGTTTCCTGAAAGTTTCATGCGATTCTGAGATGGTCGAAAAATCTTGGAATTTTGACAAAATACTAAGGCTATAGCACAGGGTTTTCTGCCGATTTTGGCCAAAAGTTGAAAACTCTTGAAACTTTCAGGAAACCTTCCTTGGACTATAACAAGACTTTTTGCAATACATTTGCTTTATCTATCTTCATCCGTTGCCGAGATATAGGAGCTTAACTCGAAAGGTGTGATGAATTAATTAGTGCATGATTTGCTGTAATTTGCTGTAATTTCTCACGACGCGCGCGCTAAAAGTTTACAAAAACTATGCAAACTTTGTCGGCATAGTCCAAGGAACGCTTCCTGAAAGTTTCATGTGATTCTGAGATGGTCGAAAAATCTTGGAATTTTGACAAAATACTAAGGCTATAGCACAGGGTTTTTTGCCGATTTTGGCCAAAAGTTGAAAACTCTTGAAACTTTCAGGAAACCTTCCTTGGACTATAACAAGACTTTTTGCAATACATTTGCTTTATCTATCTTCATCCGTTGCCGAGATATAGGAGCTTAACTCGAAAAGTGTGATGAATTAATTAGTACATGATTTGCTGTAATTTCTCACGACGCGCGCGCTAAAAGTTTACAAAAACTATGCAAACTTTGTCGGCATAGTCCCAGGAACGTTTCCTGAAAGTTTCATGCGATTCTGAGATGGTCGAAAAATCTTGGAATTTTGACAAAATACTAAGGCTATAGCACAGGGTTTTTTGCCGATTTTGGCCAAAAGTTGAAAACTCTTGAAACTTTCAGGAAACCTTCCTTGGACTATAACAGGACTTTTTGCAAGAAATTTGCTTTATCTATCTTCATCCGTTGCCGAGATATAGGAGCTTAACTCGAAAGGTGTGATGAATTAATTAGTGCATTATTTGCTGTAATTTGTTGTAATTTCTCACGACGCGCGCGCTAAAAGTTTACAAAAACTATGCAAACTTTGTCGGCATAGTCCCAGGAACGTTTCCTGAAAGTTTCATGCGATTCTGAGATGGTCGAAAAATCTTGGAATTTTGACAAAATACTAAGGCTATAGCACAGGGTTTTTTGCCGATTTTGGCCAAAAGTTGAAAACTCTTGAAACTTTCAGGAAACCTTCCTTGGACTATAACAAGACTTTTTGCAATACATTTGCTTTATCTATCTTCATCCGTTGCCGAGATATAGGAGCTTAACTCGAAAGGTGTGATGAATTAATTAGTGCATTATTTGCTGTAATTTGTTGTAATTTCTCACGACGCGAGCGCTAAAAGTTTACAAAAACTATGCAAACTTTGTCGGCATAGTCCCAGGAACGTTTCCTGAAAGTTTCATGCGATTCTGAGATGGTCGAAAAATCTTGGAATTTTGACAAAATACTAAGGCTATAGCACAGGGTTTTTTGCCGATTTTGGCCAAAAGTTGAAAACTCTTGAAATTTTCAGGAAACCTTCCTTGGACTATAACAAGACTTTTTGCAATAAATTTGCTTTATCTATCTTCATCCGTTGCCGAGATATAGGAGCTTAACTCGAAAGGTGTGATGAATTAATTAGTGCATTATTTGCTGTAATTTGTTGTAATTTCTCACGACGCGAGCGCTAAAAGTTTACAAAAACTATGCAAACTTTGTCGGCATAGTCCCAGGAACGTTTCCTGAAAGTTTCATGCGATTCTGAGATGGTCGAAAAATGTTGGAATTTTGACAAAATACTAAGGCTATAGCACAGGGTTTTTTGCCGATTTTGGCCAAAAGTTGAAAACTCTTGAAACTTTCAGGAAACCTTCCTTGGACTATAACAAGACTTTTTGCAATACATTTGCTTTATCTATCTTCATCCGTTGCCGAGATATAGGAGCTTAACTCGAAAGGTGTGATGAATTAATTAGTACATGATTTGCTGTAATTTCTCACGACGCGCGCGCTAAAAGTTTACAAAAACTATGCAAACTTTGTCGGCATAGTCCCAGGAACGTTTCCTGAAAGTTTCATGCGATTCTGAGATGGTCGAAAAATGTTGGAATTTTGACAAAATACTAAGGCTATAGCACAGGGTTTTTTGCCGATTTTGGCCAAAAGTTGAAAACTCTTGAAACTTTCAGGAAACCTTCCTTGGACTATAACAAGACTTTTTGCAATAAATTTGCTTTATCTATCTTCATCCGTTGCCGAGATATAGGAGCTTAAAGCTGGTGTTACACTGGTCGATTTGCAACGACGATTTGCAACGCCGATTTGCTCCAAATCCACGCAACGGCGTTGCAAGTTTTTGAATCGCTTTTAAAAACTTGCAACGCGTTGCAGCACAGCAAACATCGCGAAAAATCGTTCGCTATGGGGTGTTACACCTCAAAGATTTTTAGCGCAGCATCGCATCGTTGCAAATCGTCGTTGCAAATCGATCAGTGTAACGCCACCTTAACTCGAAAGGTGTGATGAATTAATTAGTGCATTATTTGCTGTAATTTGTTGTAATTTCTCACGACGCGCGCGATAAAAGTTTACAAAAACTATGCAAACTTTGTCGGCATAGTCCCAGGAACGTTTCCTGAAAGTTTCATGCGATTCTGAGATGGTCGAAAAATCTTGGAATTTTGACAAAATACTAAGGCTATAGCACAGGGTTTTTTGCCGATTTTGGCCAAAAGTTGAAAACTTTTGAAACTTTCAGGAAACCTTCCTTGGACTATAACAAGACTTTTTGCAATACATTTGCTTTATCTATCTTCATCCGTTGCCGAGATATAGGAGCTTAACTCGAAAGGTGTGATGAATTAATTAGTGCATGATTTGCTGTAATTTGCTGTAATTTCTTACGACGTGCGCGCTAAAAGTTTACAAAAACTATGCAAACTTTGTCGGCATAGTCCCAGGAACGTTTCCTGAAAGTTTCATGCGATTCTGAGATGGTCGAAAAATCTTGGAATTTTGACAAAATACTAAGGCTATAGCACAGGGTTTTTTGCCAATTTTGGCCAAAAGTTGAAAACTCTTGAAACTTTCAGGAAACCTTCCTTGGACTATAACAAGACTTTTTGCAATACATTTGCTTTATCTATCTTCATCCGTTGCCGAGATATAGGAGCTTAACTCGAAAGGTGTGATTTATTTGCTGTAATTTGTTGTAATTTCTCACGACGCGCGCGATAAAAGTTTACAAAAACTATGCAAACTTTGTCGGCATAGTCCCAGGAACGTTTCCTGAAAGTTTCATGCGATTCTGAGATGGTCGAAAAATCTTGGAATTTTGACAAAATACTAAGGCTATAGCACAGGGTTTTCTGCCGATTTTGGCCAAAAGTTGAAAACTCTTGAAACTTTCAGGAAACCTTCCTTGGACTATAACAAGACTTTTTGCAATACATTTGCTTTATCTATCTTCATCCGTT
Source organism: Plumapathes pennacea (assembly GCA_964036295.1). Taxonomy (NCBI): domain Eukaryota; kingdom Metazoa; phylum Cnidaria; class Anthozoa; order Antipatharia; family Myriopathidae; genus Plumapathes; species Plumapathes pennacea. The sequence continues at coordinate 7,619,205 of OZ038466.1, read as the reverse complement.
GCCGAGATATAGGAGCTTAACTCGAAAGGTGTGATGAATTAATTAGTGCATGATTTGCTGTAATTTGCTGTATTTTCTCACGACGCGCGCGCTAAAAGTTTACAAAAACTATGCAAACTTTGTCGGCATAGTCCCAGGAACGTTTCCTGAAAGTTTCATGCGATTCTGAGATGGTCGAAAAATCTTGGAATTTTGACAAAATACTAAGGCTATAGCACAGGGTTTTTTGCCGATTTTGGCCAAAAGTTGAAAACTCTTGAAACTTTCAGGAAACCTTCCTTGGACTATAACAAGACTTTTTGCAATACATTTGCTTTATCTATCTTCATCCGTTGCCGAGATATAGGAGCTTAACTCGAAAGGTGTGATGAATTAATTAGTGCATGATTTGCTGTAATTTGCTGTATTTTCTCACGACGCGCGCGCTAAAAGTTTACAAAAACTATGCAAACTTTGTCGGCATAGTCCCAGGAACGTTTCCTGAAAGTTTCATGCGATTCTGAGATGGTCGAAAAATCTTGGAATTTTGACAAAATACTAAGGCTATAGCACAGGGTTTTTTGCCGATTTTGGCCAAAAGTTGAAAACTCTTGAAACTTTCAGGAAACCTTCCTTGGACTATAACAAGACTTTTTGCAATACATTTGCTTTATCTATCTTCATCCGTTGCCGAGATATAGCAGCTTAACTCGAAAGGTGTGATGAATTAATTAGTGCATTATTTGCTGTAATGACTATGCCGACAAAGTTTGCATAGTTTTTGCAAACTTTCAGCGCGCGCGTCGTGAGAAATTACAGCAAATTACAGCAAACATGCACTAATTAATTCATCACACCTTTCGAGTTAAGCTGCTATATTGGCTAAAATCGGCAAAAAACCCTGTGCTATAGCCTTAGTATTTTGTCAAAATTCCAACATTTTTCGACCATCTCAGAATCGCATGAAACTTTCAGGAAACGTTCCTGGGACTATGCCGACAAAGTTTGCATAGTTTTTGTAAACTTTTAGCGCGCGCGTCGTGAGAAATTACAGCAAATCATGTACTAATTAATTCATCACACCTTTCGAGTTAAGCTGCTATATCTCGGCAACGTATGAATATAGATAAAGCAAATGTATTGCAAGTTTTGTTATAGTCTAAGTAAGGTTTCCTGAAAGTTTCAAGAGTTTTCAATTTTTGACAAAAAACCCTGTGCTATAGCAAAATTCCAACATTTTTCGACCATCTCAGAATCGCATGAAACTTTCAGGAAACGTTCCTGGGACTATGCCGACAAAGTTTGCATAGTTTTTGTAAACTTTTAGCGCGCGCGTCGTGAGAAATTACAGCAAATCACAGCAAATCATGCACTAATTAATTCATCACACCTTTCGAGTTAAGCTCCTATATCTCGGCAATGGATGAAGATAGATAAAGCAAATGTATTTCAAAAAGTCTTGTTATAGTCCAAGGAAGGTTTCCTGAAAGTGTCAAGAGTTTTCAATTTTTGACAAAAAAGCCTGTGCTATAAAGCCTTAATATTTTGTCTAAATCTTTGTCTAAATCACTATATTTTTCTGGTAAAGCTGCAAGTTTTTCAGCTTGTTTTCAACATCAATGATTATAGACCAGTATACATTGATAAAAACAGTAAACAGTATACATGCATTGATAAAAAAATTGTAAACACAAAAACGGGCTTTAGCAGGAAATATTGTTGGTCACATAAAATAACATCCAGCGAGGTTCAATCTCGGTAATGATATGCACCATGCAGCAACTACAGGTATGAGAATGTTTATATTTTAAAATATAGGATGAATTAGAACTTTTCCAATATACAACTCCTTTTGAAACACTGAACCACAAAATGTTATACTGTATTTCAATTTTACGGACTACAAAACAGATTTGTGCCCTCAAATCAAAGTCTAATGCTTCGCAAATTCTGTACAGCTTTGTGAATGCTGTACAAAACTCGCATGAATTTCCCGTGCGTCGCCATCTTGGATCTTATGACGTCAAAACGACCACACAGATATGACATCACAAACTTTAAGGAAATTCAAATGAGTATTGAATAGGTCCATAAATGGCAGCAAGTGCGCAGTTTACAGGAAACTAATACAGCAATAGATTTAGGCAACAATACGGAGTACGGCGGATCCAGGGCACTAGATCTAAACTTAGTGCAGCAGTTGAGATACGTGCAAGGGAAACCTTGAAAGTTTTGAGAGATAACCTAAAATATACAACAGTTCCTTTTTTATGTGATGGATCCATCTTTGGAGCTTTTGACTGTTGGTGAGCTCATGCCTGGTACTATAGAGCTGGTTGTCATGGGAACACTGGTCTTTATTATTGGACTTGTAGGGGTAGGTGGCTTGGTAAGCGATGTCATAAATGGTGATGTCATTGGGCTGCTCACACCTGGTTTAGGTGCGACTGAGGTTGTGGGCGTGGTAGGCGTGGTCGCGCCCGGTTTCAAGGAAGGCGCGGGCTTCGTAGTAATTGGAGTTAACGTAAGGGTCTTCGGTTTCAGGCTTTGCCTCATTTGACTCACGCGGGTACACAGCAATCGGCCAATGCTTCCGAACTCGGCTTCGTATTTTTCTGGGATGTCCGGAGGGGCGCGAACACGGTGCAAAATCGTCGGACAGTGTTTCTGAGGAAAAAGGAATTATCACAGAAAAATTGAGAACAAGTTTACCCGAGTATAAATAGACAAGAGCCGCTGACCAACTGCTATGCTGGACATTACGACCATATTAGCATCTTCAAGCTCCTATGACTGGCAATCCCCGCGACCCAGTCATGAGCCCGCACACACTACATGCCTGGCCTCGCTAACATCACGCCGAGTATGCCTTGATTGGGCCCAGCGACATACCACTGACCGCTTACTGCACCACCTGCCCTTGGTAAGTGCATCAAACCACGAACAGAATATGATGCACAGCGTTCCAGCCATACAGGCCCAAACGAGAAAGTGCCCTAGCCTCTTGTTTTTCAATGGCGCCCTTTCATCTTCCAAATGATTCGAAGAACGCTTTTCTAAAGTTCAGCGATGTATCCAGAGTTCGTCCTAGTGACCTGGACACACGAAATGCAAACGAGTTTTGCGTCGTTTTGGACGCACAGAATCGACGATGAAAACATTATGGATACTCTCGGGAGACAATTTGGAAATATATTTGATGGCTTGGAATAATTTCAAAAAATACGAAAGATGTTTAGTCAATTCTCTCTAAGCGGACACCTCTCTAAGGCGGACAGCATGCAGATCTGGCTCCTTGCCGATTTTCAGTTGTTTCTCTGTAACTGAAGTCTCTGTAGGGCGAACAGCTCTCTAAGGCGCGGACACTAAATGCTAATCTGCCTTGGAGAGAGTTCACTGTACCATATTCCAGTGTACAACAACAAACAAACAAACAAACAACAACAACAACAACAACAACAACAACAACAACAAGATGAAGAATCCCGTACCAGCAGAAGACCCTGTAGATGCTCCGCAGCGTTTTTCTCAACGACATCTGAACTTTGAACAGCTCTATTGATGAGAGAACTTTCTAACTTCAGCCTTGGAAGGACCAACACCTTAACAACCTGCAAATGGTCAGCTCTGTGTTAAAACAGCGTTTACTCTCAGAGAGGAAGGAGAACAACCTGATAATAACTGTATTTTAATACACCTGTAAGTAGTGGGAAAGTATGAACACACAGAACAATCCTTGTGGTTTGCCTTCTGTTACAAGATATCAACTTCAAGTCGTTCGCTTTCTCTGTGCACATGGGGGAGGGGAGGGGATGGGAAGAGAACATTGTAGCGGTGGCTAACCTCTTGTCCTAGTTCTGCCAGTCCTGTTATAGCACCATAGTGTGTTGATAGCGGCGCCTTATCCTGCTGTAAAGCCTGAAAGGATCACATATCAGCGTGTGCGTGCGTATATCCGCAATGTTTTCATTAGCCATACACAAGGAGATACAGTAGTAAGTGAAGCGCCAAACATTTCATAGCCGTCGTCGATGTTTTTTTGTTTTTGTTTTTGTTGTTATTGTTGCGGTGATTGTTGTCTTTTTATCTACTCCGCCATCACGAAGTGCACTTTTGGCAAGAAAATCAACGCATGCGCATACGCGACATAATAGCCGATGCAACCGAGTGTTAAAAAATTTCAGCAGATCGCTAAAGAAGATTCCCCGTATTTTACAGGAGTCCCGCTAGTGTCCATTACATGCAGTCGAGCAATTACGGATCTTATCCCTAAGCCATTTTTGCAAGGAGACATCTGAGAATACCGTATTTCTAGAAGTAGGATTTGAACTTAACGTTAGTAGAAGCAGCAGTAGTAGTAGTGGTGGTGATATCCTCGTCGCTGCTGGCATTGTTGCAATTATCGTCATTTTTGTTGTTGTTGTTGTTGTTGTTGTTGTAATGCAGTTGTTGTTATGATAAAAGTAGTAGTTAGTGGTTTTGGTGGTGGGAAGTGTCTGCTGAATTTTACGCGGGTGACGGTTTCGTAATTAGTTGGGTGCATGTGGCCAAAAGAAAATACAAGAGGTAGAGAAAACAGAACCAAACATTTGACTTTACCTTGCAGTATGTCTTGGTGACTCTTGTTTGAACATTATTAGTCGTGGAATTAAATGATCTGCAGAAAAAAAAAAAAAAAAAAAAAAAAAACAATCAGGCGACAGGAATCATGGCTACACATGGAGGATAGTCATGTGTTGTAATCCGACTATAAAGTCCTTTTGGGAAACCCATGCTGACGGAGATTCCTACAAAGCCTGTAGTGGACACTCACCGACAGATCTGTGCTATGAGGCGCGCGCCAAAGTCTCGTAACGCCCAGTGGTTATCCGTCTCGGGCTTGAGGCATAGCTGTTTGCTAACAACACAAGTTGCTACAGCCGGGATTATTTCATGAAGCTGCAAATAAACAGTTGCCGCATTAGACAAGAGGAGGAACTTCACAAACACCATGTACGTAAAGTACACGTACGAAATATTGGGACATACATTTAATATCAATAAACATATATATTTTCATCTTTGTATTGATTCAATTTGTAAAGTAATAAATCCTTTCACTTACATATTTCTCCAAATATAGCGTAGGATTATCCAATAGAGCCTTGACCATGCGCATCAAGTAGATCAACAGAACAAGGTTGTTCTGAGCAACATTCACGCGAACCTGATAGAGAATGGCAGTTAAGAAAACAGAAATGAGGAGTGACCAGTGAATACACAAAAACTAAAATGACAATACGAGCGTCGGGTTAACGGACTTTTCGAACCCCAAATTACAAGATATAAATTTCCAGCGTAAAGATCTCCATAACTCTACTTTCACATGCGTCCCCTCACCCCTTCGGCAATGAAAGTACTAAACCGAGGTAGCATCTGGTAGAGACCCGGATCCGTAGCCAAACTCTGAAGAGCCTCCTGCGAGGAAACGGGAAAACAGTTGTTTGAGCATTCGGAAATATCCATTTACTGTTCTTTTTATCGTTTCTACGAATTATGTTTTATCGTGTCTAAATATACATCCTGTCACTCACTTTGAAATACAACTACTAATCCTGCATCCTAGTGAGGCACAAGTTGCTAATTTCATACTCAAAACCAAACTGAGTAGAGGATTTACTTCACAGCCACTCACTTATACAGGAAATGAAAAGTGCACTATTACTGTATTTAATGTGCATGAATGCCCAGATGGCTTATTACTAAGAAACAGGCATCGTGACATAACTGACACGTCTTTTTCATAGCAACGGGAAAAATTGCCATTTCATATGAGAGTAGTTTAGCAATTTGATCGGCGGTGACCAAGCTTTAACATCTACACAAATTTCAGCTGGATGTCCAAGCCCATAGTAAGCATCATTACTTGAGAGACAAAACAGCACTGGATAAAAAAAACGGGAACGTGAAGGGGGAGTAGAGTTAGCAGGAAGCTAAAGGGGTTAGAAAAAGCTTTTATGTTATAAAAGCTGTGTGTTCTTCAAGCTTCATAAATAAAAACAAGTTTTATGTGAAAGCATTGCAGAGTACTCACAGCTCTTCGTGATTCACTTGAACCAACACACGCCTCTGTGATTTCTTTGTAGTAAAGCTGCTGCTCCTGTGAAGAAATCGAGAATGTTCAGCCAAAAATGTCAGATCAACACCATGCTGTACATGTGAATGAAATGTATCAGTGATAGTAGTGACAGTAAGGTGAACGATGACGACAACAATTAGGAAAGCCAATGATGTTAATGACAATATCATGAGGATGAGGACAATATTATGATGGGGACAGGAACGAGGATATAGTGATATGACACTGATGATGATGATGATGATGATTATGGTGGTGATGATGATGACCACCATTTTGATCACGATTATGACTACGAAAATGATAACGCTGACTATGACAGCGGTTATCATGATGGTAATGACAAGGATGCAGATGACGATGACAATGACGATGACAATGGTAATGATCATGATCACAATGATGATCATGATCATGATCATGATGAAAATAACAATAATGATGATGATGATGATGATGATGATGACAATGGTGACGACAATTGTGATGATTGATGATGATGATGACAAAGAGGAGAATAGTAGGTGATACAGCTACTATATGGCAAATGGTTTGAACCCAGGAGTGTGATCAATATATCAACTGACATCAACTGACATATACATCAATATATATACCTCAACTGACCAATAACGAAACACAACCAAGCCGACTCGACCAACCATAGGCCGACATAACGGACCAATCACTTCTATAACCAGAGACATATATACTGCCATCTGATGAATACTTTTGACTTGACTCTGAAGATGACTTCCGCTCAGGTAGTCGAAACGTCAGTCACCAACAACAGTCTTTCTGGAGATTACTCTAACCTGGACAATCACAACCAACCTACAGCTACTATATACCATAGATTTCTTGAGCTTGTTACCCTGCAGGTCTACAGCCACACGAACATGCAAATGTCAGTATAGTGTGCTTACCACAGACAGCTCATGAGTGGCCAAAGCTTTGGTTTCTTCTCCTTTCGCTACAGCGCCAGCGCCAAGCCTGTGCGTGCCAGCAGAAGCAGCATGTTTCAATCCTTGCTTTGCAGCTGCTGCATTCCCTTGAGCTTTGGGTAGTTTTGGGGGAAATTTTTGAGCCATTGCTCCAGGTTGACTAGGCCGGCTATTTCCTACAAGTTCTTTAACATCTTTGGCTTGCTGCTGTGTTGAAACTAATATGACAAGGCAAATAAAGATTAGAAATTAGATAACTTATAAAAGTGCCAACTACATGTAAACAGGGTTGAGGTTGCAATCGAGACTTACTACCAGAAAATATAAACAAACCATCTCAAACTTCAAACAAACTTTGCAGACACTGTTTACCATGTCAAACACAATAATTCAGATGAAAGTTGTTAAATACAAATCCTTTGTCCCTGCTCCCACCCCACCCCACCCCCACAGGCCCAGGGCCTGACAAATCTCTGAAGTTGTCCCAGACATGATGTGTACCTGGAGGCGGATTTTCTGGAATTGCTGGTTGCAAACCTTCAATGCTCAGCCAGTGTGCTACAGAAACAATGAACAAAATAAAATAAATATTAATGACAACATAGAAGGAGAACTGACTCATTGCTGTGTTTTACTAGTGAAATGTTGTCTGCTTATAATGCATCAACATAAGACATATGAAATGATACATCTGCATGATTGTAGGTGTGTTTGTTGACTGTCCTTAACCCTTTTACTCTCAAGAGTGATCCACTTTGGTTTTCTCCTTCACCTCAGTTTCTCACCAGAAATATAAATATAATACTGTATATAGGAGAACTTGGCTTTTGATACCTTGCTCAGATGATAGCTGATTAAACTAGCAATTCTCACTACATCACTCATACATTTTCCTCTTAAAAGGTTGGGAGAATCTGCATTTGAAACTTGGGAATGAAAGGGTTAAAGAGCATACAGTAGGTTCTACAGTACAGGTGATTATTTTAAGAGCACACAAAGTGTGCATCTGGAAAGCTCACGTCAAACACCAATAACATCACTAAAGACATGTAGGGAATACAGATATTACATAATACAAAGTAAATATGCACTCCTATTCAAAAATTCAGAAAATTGTTTTCTGATAAAGAGAGGAATGTCCAACACTGCTCATACTGGGATGCATTTCATAGATGTACTGTGTTTTATTGCAGCTTACAAACAAGGTGAATAGAAGCACATCTGTTCTTTCCTAACATAGAAGCTTCCTTTCCTAACACATATCTGTTACCCCTTTAAAAATCTGATACCTTTGATGGAGACATCGACAGGAATACGAGGCAACTGTGAGCTGATGATTTCATTCAGATTCACCTCAGGGTCACCATAGTAATAGAGTTCTCGTCCACCTCCACTAGCAAACCGGAATGGAATGAAGTCTGATGAGCCAAACCCATACAGAGGCTAAAAAAAAAAGAAAGGATTTTGTTAGTCCAAATCTGTTAGAGCTCTGCTGTACAATGCATTTACTGTATTTGATCATTGGCTATTACATTTTACATGATCTGAGTAGTTTCTAATTATATGATAAAATTGATATGATATTTAGGTCTTAAAAGGCCCATTTTTACCCAAAAAAGTATAAATAAAATCTTACAAAATCATGTCACAATATTGCCAAAATATTGAATAGGGGAATGAGCACAGTGTGCTTCCTTCTTCCACTTTAAAACTGAATTCCAACAGTAAAGCTGACACTAGTCAATCCTGAGCATTTTTCTATCGCAGTTATTAAGCTCATCTGAATATAACAGCCCACTAAAACCCCCTTATAAAGTTGTACAGTACAAGCCCAGGACTGATATTGGTAACCAGGATTTTACTATCCATATAAATGCTTACCTCCACATTCTGTTGTCTCAAAGCATAGTCCATATCTCTACACAGAAGCTTCACTCTCTTAGAGTGCTGCATAAACTTTGCTGATTCCTGGAAACAAAGCAATTTAGATTCATATCCAATCATTTTTGCCATCACAGGATCCAGTACCATGCATTGTCAAAGATTACAGTACCACTGTAAAAAGTTTGAAAGGTTTCCAGGGCTTAAACATTTTCTTCTATCTCGTCTAGCCATGTACTAGTAGGTAAGTAACATGAGTGTGGTACTCTCACTCAGATTCAGTGAACACAATCTTGACCTAAACTCAACATTCTTCTCAAGTTCAAGTTATTTAGGAGGCAGTGTGGCCAAGTGGTTAGGGCGCCAGACTTGAAATCTGGAGGTCCCAGGTTAATTCAAGTCCCGTTCTGACCACTAGCTGAATTTGTAGCACGGTAGCCCTGAGTTCAAATCCTCAGCCACACTATGTAAATAGCCAACTGGTTAGCCTCCGATCAGTTGGGATTCTTAACAAATTTGTGTTCAGTTTATGATATTTCGTTTCTGCATTTTCAAGTCTCCCCAATTAGCACGGCAGTCCTAAATACATTGAGACTTAAATAAAGTGATTTATCTATTTATTTATTTTATTTTTATTAAGGGTAAATTACAGTGTTAGCAAATCAAAGAGAAACGGCATTTGGCTTGAGTTATAGGAAGGTTCGAGTCATCAAGCGGGTTTGAGTGCTTCATAGCTTGTCTAAGCATGTGTACAGTAGTTTAGAATTTTCATGTAAATGAATCTATGTATCATTATTTGTGACGTCTAGTGTCCGCTTTATACGTGTACACAAACATGCAACAATCAAGAATATAAAAGAACTAGCTAGATCCCCGCATCAGTTCAAAAATTAGTGGCAATATTGTTATTCCACTGTTATCTGACTGTTATCCTACCTGGGCAAGATCTTTGAGTCTGTATGTTCCATCGTCGATCAGTAGACTGATCGCTTCGTCTGTCAAAGTAGCGCCCGGAATACCAACAGATTCAGCAATCAGCTTGACACTTTCGTGAGTTAACTGAGCCTCCACATCAGTGATATCAGTCGATTCTTCTTCGTCCGCCATAACAAAGATGTTTCTCTGCTTGCTTTGATAATTACACCATGTAACCCTAAATATAGCAGAGTCAAGTGGTGTCCAGCCTTTCCGCGTCCTCTGTCATGGCCTGGTTGATGTCGAAATTTGCATATCTGAACAAGTTGGTGTTTCTTTACTGTATGATATATTTCTGCTGAAAAAAATGAAAGGAAAACTGAAGATAATCCGCTCCTTGGAGTACAATGGTAATAACTGGCGGGATGCCAATCAGTGTATTAATTTTTTTTTTTCTGTCTTGTTTATACATACACTAATAGTTCTTTTCATTTCAGTACATTTTTCACAAGCTAGGAAAAGAAAGGAGGAAAAGAGATAAAAGATCCTGAAAACCAAACACAGGGCTATCGAGCCAGGATGACTTTGGCGAAAGGACATAAGCATATATCAGTTTTGGCTGGGAGTCCATTGTTGGCTAAATAAGTGCAAACGCAAGCAAAGGAGTCTTTATTTCACAGTGAAAAAAAGGCTCAACGCTAACGCAAGCACAGGAGGCCTCAGGTTCGACGCAAGTGCAAGCACAAGAGGCCTTGTTTCACAGTGAAAACAGTTCTTTAGTTTGAACAAGTTATAAAATTTAACCGTAGACAGTATTTATAGGATAGTTGGACAGTACACTTAAACGATTAGGCTCAACTAGAAGGTGGGCTTTCGAGAACTAACGCACACAGCTAGTTTCCCATCCTATAAATACTAGTCATTGCATGTACTGAGTAAAATCTGTCTCGTTCAGTTGCGAAAATATGGTGGTCCATAAAGATATATCCTGTATATCCTATAAATATTAGTCAATAAAATTGCATGTACTGAGTAAAATCTGCCTCGTTCAGTTGCAAAAATATATAGAGGATATTACACGGCGGCGCGAAGATATGAATTTTATTTTCGAGTGGTAAAATATTGTTTTTACCACGAGAAAATAAAATCCATATCTTCAAGCCGCCGTGTAATTTTCTTTTTATTATATTAGACACGAACGTTTTACGAGAAATTGCACAAACAACCGTGCAAAAGCGGGAAATGATGCCAACAATATCCTCACTAGTGAGGATATGGAAAATACGCCACTCGGGCCCCGGATGTAGTTTCGTATGGATTTTACGCACGGTATATTTTCCAGTAAAACACTCGTGTCTATATAATAAGTGATTTTATCATATTCATTACTGGGTCCATAAAGATATATCTCTAAGAATCACCCAACTGTCGTGATCTTTAGTTATCACCATTTGCAAACACTTGACGGGGAAGGACAACTTCCTATTGAGTTCTCCAGCATCTACAGCAGTGTCCTTCACCTCCCCTATATCGACACAATGTGCATCTTCACAACGACTTGATATTCCAGACCCATCACACGCTTTCAAGACACCGTGTTGCAGGATATCGATATAAAACGGCGTTCCACTGCTAATGAGCACGCGGGAGAGTTGAACAAGTTTCTCAAACACCATGACGAAGTATTGCCCCGCCGTTGGCCGGACAGCCCAGTAATAGCTATCCGCTGTGGAGTATGCATCTTGAAGTTTAAATTCTGGTGCTGCCGCACTTAAGTTAGTGTAGAATTCGGCGTTGGGCTTCTCGCCTTGTTGTATTTTCAGAAACCAAAACAAATCTGTGGAGGGGATACGCATAATGCCGGAACTACGGAAAAGAAAGTAACGGTCCAAAAGAACCGAGGGAGGGCCTGTGTTGGGAAACATAGCTCCAAGCTCCGCCAGCTCTCGCACCATGCTTTGGGTAAACAATCCCCCAAGCAACGACGTCGCGCGTTGATATAAAACTCTGTACCCGTACAATCTGTTTCCAAATGCGGCCGCAGTTTCTTTAATAACGGGGAGGAAAGGCTTTGAAACTCTGGAGAAACTGCTCAGTTGTAGGTAAAACTCAGACACGTGTCTACAGTGCTCCATCAGATAAACCCAGCGCATGTTAAATTCCGTTGTAGACTTTTTGAAATCATCGGAAAATCGTTTCCACTCAATGTCTCCCCAGGACGTCACGACTCCGTAAAACTTCTCCGTAGGCGAAATCACTTGCAGCGCGCCCATCCTCAAAAATTCATCAAACTCGCCCTGTATATATTTTAAAAATTCTAATTGGTCAGAATTGCTAAGGACGACAACCACAGTGATATCATTGTACTCTTCGAGCGTCACATGATCAAAGATTGAGGCGAGCGCGGCCTGCACGGCAGTCTCCTGACCAGCGGTATAAATGAGTCCCACAGAGAGAAACACTGTAACAAAATAATCACATACAAGCTGGAGTTAGTGACTGACGCGTTTACATAGCTTTTTGTGCTTCATCGATATGGAGAAGGACGTATAATGAATCAACTAAACTAAGGCAGATGTGTAAAAGCTGTACGTCGTCAAAATGTTTGAGATGAAGTTTCGAGCGTCAGCCCTTCGTCAGAGCAAGTCTGGTGCTTTAGAGTAGTTTCTGGATAACTGTCAGAAGTAATCGTATGGCTGCTTTTCGTTTTCTACGCTTTCGGAATGGTCCCTAACAAGTTAGGATGCGTTCTTCGCCAAACAGGAACAAAAACAAAACCCAATTGCGATATACTAACGCAAGCAAGCAAGTAGCGATTGCAAATTAGTCTGTTGTTTAAAATAAAAGCAATCGTAAATTACTTTAGCTTCTGATCGGTTGAAAAAACGTGTATTTTCTCGCAGCCTTTTTGTCTGGCACTGTAATTACTGTGGTTTTGGTAATCGACAGTCATGCGAAATCCGCTCTACATGCAGCACAGAGGACATGGAGGGGAAAGTAAGAAATTTATATTATAAGGCTGGATAGGAGGAGGAAGAAGGAACTACACACCTTTCCTGTTTCGTAGTTTTCCAAGAACCAGGCCCTTGGTCAGTTCAATCCCATGTAACGTCTGCTGACATTTAGCGTGGAGTACTGTGGGCTGCGGGCGACACTCGACCCCAGGTTTCATTGGTGAGCAACTTAGATTGCCCTTGGATGAACTTAGGTCGGTTTGCCCTGAAAGAAACTAAAGTCAGCCTCCGTTCACACAACACCCGAAACCGTTTTAGAAACGGTTCTGAAGCAATCTCGGAACGGTTCGGCGTCCGGGTACAAAACAGCGCAAGTGTTCTCCAAAACCGTTTCAATTTAGGATGGTTAAACTTTGTGATCTCGGAACTGTTCTGAGCTTGGATCCGTTCCTGGGTCACTACCTTCTCTTGCGCGTGAACGCAACTCAGGCCTGAAACCGTTCCAATGAACTGGTGTTCTTGGGGACTCATCTTCACTTCCACAAACCGTCGGCCATGTTTACGGCGTTCCTGGAACCTCAGAACGATTTCGGGTGTCGTGTGAACGGGGGTTCAAACTCATCCGTAAATTCGGTAAAGATGAGTTTTAATTACAAAGGTTCAAAACTGTGACTGACTGGAGGCAAAAAAATTGGACACGTAGTAAGCTGCTTCGCTGCTACGGCTTTATCCAAATTATCATAATTATTATAGTATCTGATCACATTCAATTTCAAAAACAACTAGTAATGTTATCACTGACCCTAGTCCCCGGCAGAACTAGTTTTAGTCTAGGTCGCCATAGAAATAAAACGTAAATTGTATGTATCAAGCAAGCTTCGACGAGCCCGGTTTGTGCTCAAAACGTCAGCTAAACATGTCCACACAAACCTTACTGAAGGCTATAAACACCACATATATACAGTATCCAAGTGTGAGGCCTTCCAAAGGGAAAGAAACCATTGAAACGTCTGCGATTACATCCGAAAGGCGCCTGAATTTTTAATTTTTCCTAGAGCTGCTCGTTATACTCCATGTAACTTGCTGCGATTCACATGGGCGAATACTCACAACCAAATCGGGGAGTCCACGTTGTCATCAGCCCGCACAGGAAGTATCGAATAAAAAACAATCAAGTATAAAAAGATATAGTTTACGTACAGTTTACCATTTTCCTCGCATTCATCACGAAAAGGACAGCCATTAAGAGAACCAAGACGATCTTGAACAATTTTAGTCGCATCATGATGTCGGGTTTCTTCGGATGTTCGCCGATACACACAGTATCGGCCGAGACAGGCGAATGCGTGCTTCTGGGGACAACCTGGTTACTAAGGAAACGTCGTGAAGTATAGATGGGCAATGGCGGGCTTCATGAGTAATGAAAATTGAACGTGGCAAAATTCAATAAGCGCATTGTAAAAGGGTTTCTTATTTGGCTGATTCTAATTATATATGAACTTTATTTTGTGTGATTTTTTTTTTTTTTTTTCAATCATGCAATAACCCAAATCTCAAGTAATTCGCATGAAGAAATGGATGAAGGGCGCCATGCTAGCTGCTTTTAGTATCATCACGAAAAGAGTAGAAATTATAAATAACCGAACTAAATAGTCAAAACAACTGACGCTTTTGTTCATATTTGTCTTCTTGGAAATATATTTGGCGGGTTCGGCCATTGCATTTCATGCACGTCTTGCACTAATAGGCGAGTTGAAAGCAGGACGCATTTCTATGATTTTTACGGATGGCTCACTTTTAGGGGACGCGCACAAATGAAAAACTATTCAGCAGTCATCAGCTTCCACCGCACAAAGAAAGTCACCCAATACAACTAAAAGCGTAATAAGCCAAAACATCGAGTCAAAACTAACCAATATAAGACGTTTTTCACGTTCGCGAGAGGAAACGCCAGAGTGTTTATACCAGAAACAAACTTTTTTCTAAGATCGAACTGACTAATTTTGTTGTGAAAAACCAAAGAGATTGGCCCTGACTAAGATGGAATTGTCGTACACTTTGTGTGAACTCACAAATAGAAATGTCACAAAAACCGACACTCAACAACTCTCACGAAAATGCCACTTACTGTATCAGCTCATGAAAAAAAAACTGCACGAATAATGAAGTGAGAACTGACACTTCAAGCAGATGTTATCTCTGTGAGCAATCAAATGCCAAGTTCTCCATAGTGTACGATATCTCTCTGGAAAGAGATTATAGGAAAACATTTAAGTTAATAAGTTAAAAAGGGTTAATGCGCCAAAAGCACACAAAAATATCCTACAATGCGGACCAGTACAATTATATCCTGTACAAAAACAAGGTGATATTGCACTTATAGTTTACTGGCCCTGATTCCTATCTCGAAACGTTTGCTTTGATGTCATCAACCAACACCAAAGTGCTTTAAATGTTGGTCAGAGTTTGAAAAGTGAAATCTTAAAACGTAAAGTGCGGGATTAACATGTTTCCCTGGCAACATCGCGACGTGCCCACAGCTTCATTCAACTGAACACAAATCGGTGACGTCTTGTTTGAACAGTGCGCGCAGTGTCACGCGGGAGCGATTATCCACACGCAAAATGGACAAGTTGCATTTGAGGCTTCATTATGTGTTTGCATCCGAACAATGACTTAATAAGCTCACCTTTCATGTTTCCTCTTCGAATGTAATATCACCGTTAGCGGAAACCACGGCAGTTGCCGGCGAAAAAGCCCCTGTAATTATCATGGAATGGAATATGAACGATGTCTCGCAATGGCTAAAGGACATCGGGCTGTCAAAATACACCGCAAGATTTCAAAGTGAGTATTACAGTAGACAGCCCAAAAACAAACACTGTAGTCAGTATGGATTCCTCAGCTCCTAAAGACCTATACAGAAATGATTAGAATTAGCGCTTAAACTGCCTGAGAAATTTGAAGAAGAAAAGGGTGTGGTAAAACTGATGCAGCTGCTTTTATTTTTTAATTTGGTTACTTAGCAAGTAAAAGATTGTACTTTAAAATACATACTCGACGTCGGTATTTCACAACTTCACGTCAATCTCTTAATAGGTGCCTTTCACTTCTTCTTCTGCAGGCCACTTGATCAGCGGCCCTGTCATCCTTGGTCTGGACGAATCTCTACTCGGTAAGCTTTGTTAGTTTTAACCTTTATTATCTCAGCCGAACAGAACAACCGTCTCTAAAAATTAAACAGCACTCACGGTCCACTGTTGGCCTGTTTACTTTAGCAGTTGCCCGGAACGTGCACTCTCGGTTCGCTAAGTTTTATGTACCTCACACTACGAGACGAGCATTAACCCCAAGCACACACCATGAGATATCGCCTACAGTATCATACTAATAACAAGATGTGATTTGACTCTCAGTTACGTCAATATGATTTGCCACAATTATCCTGTTTGAATTTATTCCATAACAGATGCAATTCTAAGTGTATACTGCCTGCGTTTTTCTTCGATGTTCAAAGTCAGCCCCTGGTTAGTGGATAAAAACCATCGGGTAAAGAACTTGCAAGTTATCTTATCTCGTATCTTATCTCGTCATATTCCCAACGAACTTACGTCATCCGTGTGTTTGTACGAAGATTAGCTATGAAACAGCTCCAGAAGTGTTTGTACATTTATGATGTTTGACTCTAGACATAGACAACATCATGGTTTGTCATTTCATAATTCCCCATCGGCATGACCTCGAAAATGTTTCCTACTCAACCAAAAGCGTCAAAGGCTGATCATGATTTTGCCAATTTTCCCTCTTGGAGCAGTTTATTCCAAAACGCGGCACTGGACGTGATAATTATAGTCCACACAATTATAATCCATTCACGACAAACATTCATGAGTTAGGGCACGTAGCAAGGCTTAACTCTCGTTGAGGCATCAACCACAAGGACAAGGGAGAAGCCGACTGGGGCACTAATTTTAGATTCAAAAAGCTTCCTAGTCGTAAATATTACATTTACTTAAAAACTGTAATAGTCTTGACATACATCTGCTAAAACATTTATCAAAAGAAACTCTAAAACACTCCTTAAAATAACCATTCTACTAATCGTTCTTTTTTTTTTTTTTTTCGTAATGAATTCTGATGGCCCCATGCCTCGAATCCTATACAATACTTTTGTATCTGAAAATCCTTTGTTTCAGCACTATAATCACAAAATTTCCGTTCTCAATAGAAATACAGCATTGCTAAAAATACCGCAAATACAAAAACGACATTCGACGCATTTTGTCTCGGTGTTGTTTCTGATCGTTAGAACCTGGCCGGCGTACAAGCGTTCATTTTCGACGGCGCACGAACGAGAAAAGCGATGGCGCTGATACAATGAAACTCAGTTTAACTCGTTCTACCAGGCCATGATAACACCAACTCTCGCAGGGACTAGCATTTTACTGTACACGAACTTTAGCCAGCCTCAGTTTGCGCTATCTATGTGTGGCGTTTGACCAAAGGTTGAACTGTTTGCTTAGAGAACGTACTAGACTTCTTAAGGACCGAATTGATATATTAGTCCTTGCCCCGTTATTCTGAGGATATGATCAACGCTGTGGGTAATGGTGCAGCTATAAGTTTGTAGGCGGATATCCACATTAAAAAAACGTACATACAGTTGCTGATACAATCTAAAATCATCACGTAGCCCCACCTGGGTACGACGAATTCAAAAATCCCCTTTAATCTTTCCACTTCTTGTGAAGAACGAACGTCGAAGAGAAATGATGAACTTGCAGGATAAATAGTTTATGGCAAGCAAGCTGTAGCCTCAGCGATTTCCGTTTAGGCTAAATAATGGTTTTCGTGATGACTGCACTACTTGAAGGCATTATTCCTTTTAGACTATTGCCAAATGACATTGCTGGTGATATTATCTATAAAAGCTGATTTTGAACATTTTTAGTGACACAGGTGCTTTATCAGTAGGGAAAGCACTGTTTGTTGTCAAAACAACTTAAAACTGTCGATATGTGCCCCACTCACTAGGAAAAGATGACTGATAAGGCAAGGCACGTCCCTCGCTCATATACAATGAATCGGATCAGCAGAACCAACGAAAATGTTTTCATGGATCGAAATATAATCCGACGCACAACTTATATTTCAAGTGACCGGCTATTTTCAAACAAAATGTAAGGTCAGTCCCGGTCATCATGTTAAATGATGCTCAATATTCAAGTACCCGAATGTGTTCACTGAAGTCTCAATATACACGGGTGAAAAGTCTTGATGACAACAAAGTCACGGCCAAGACATATTTGCTACCACATTAATCATATGAGAAACTAAACGAGTTTCAACCAAACAAAATGGCCTTTTAAAATCTTTGTCGAGTGGCTCAGATGAAAGATTTTGATATTTCACTGCCAGAGGCAAACTCTGGCTAACCTGGAAAACGTTCAACTGTCAAATGAAACTACAACTGAAGGTGTTACCACTCAAATAAAAGCCTTCAGTGAGTATTTTATTGTAATAACAGTGTTCACTTCCAGCTCCTGAACTGTCAAATGAAACCTAAAGGTGCGACCTCTAAAATGAAAGCTCTCAATAAGTTCATTCTAATAGCAGCGTTGTTGTCATTGTTAAAAGTAGGGCTTGTTTCTGGTACTTCAAATCAAATTCATAATCATAAAAGAGAGGCCCCCTCGGCAAATGGCCTATTTTGGCCTAAGTTACGTCATTGATACGTCACTGATTACGTCATTGTTACGTCGTGTGTGCTATGTTCACTTTATACAGATGACTTGAATATCATGGAGCCCTGTGACCGAGAGATCTTTCTACTACAATCTGCTAAGCTCCGCATACAAGATACAACGAACGTCTCCAGTAGATCGGTCGGCAAAAGATCAGAAAAAAGAACTTTAGAGACTCCTACTATTACAGTTAGCTGTATAGACGATGAAGGTGAATGTCACGAGCACGTTCCAGTTATGTACGAAGACGACGAGACAACAGGGAGTACGTGCAGCAGTGATGACGAACAAGAAGAACTTGAAGACTTAAACTCTACTGATGACGATCACGAGGAGAAGGAACAACAGCAACAACAACAACAACAACAACAACACAATCATCACAAAAAACTACAGCAGCAGTCTACAGGAGACGTGAAAAATAAGAGAAACGCGCGGACCATGCGAGATACCAAGTTGAACACGAATGTAACGAAATCAAGTCCAGGTGAGGAACTATCTGCTACGATCGACGAAAGAGGATGAAGGACAAATAACAGCATGGGTTTCAGTAAATCCACCACGTTGTTCTAGAAATAAAAATTATAAAGTTGTTCGAGGGAGCAACTATAGATACCCCGCACCTATTATCACAGATTTCAGAGCGCTTTGTAGAACAGGGAAAAAGATAAAATTAAAATAAGATGCAGGCAGAGTATACGGTAGTTTAGCCGATTCGGAGTTCAGGAATTTACGATTTCGCTTTCTTCCCCCATAGTTCTGCATCAGAGTCTAAATGAACGAAAGGGGAAGGTTTCAGTGGTATTAACCCATCGTAAAACGGGGGATTTCACTGATTTCACTTTCCTCTAATTCTAGTTGTACAGCGGCATCTGAATGAACGAGGCGAGGAGGCTTCAATAGTGGCGACACGTGCGACGCAAATGGTCCGAATTCTCTCCCAAGAAAACTTGTCACTCCGAGACGAGCTGGATTCTTGTTACCACAAAATAGAGGACAACAAAATGGTGAGGTGTTAAGGACACGTCACTTTAGTCCGGTGCAGGAATATCTCAATCAAACGGGTACATTGAGGTGTCGCCAGTCGTGATCTCAGTCATGTAATCCATTTCACTTCTGAGGCCCTGTTGTTATATGGGAAAAGTTTGTCCTTGCCCCCAGGGTCACCTTACCCCCTGAGTCACTCTGGGCAAGCCAATTATTAAGGCCTGAAATCGCAAAATTGGGCTCGGGGGTAAAGTGACCCCGCGGGCAGGGACGCTCGGTAGACAAGGTAGGGTTGACCCTGGGAGGCGGGACAACTTTTGTTCCATATAAACGCTCGGTAAAATTCGCTCACGGGGAAGAGAGTGAACCTTTTCTCTATATAAAGGGGGCCTAAGTCTCACGATAGGAATTTTCTCTACCATTTATGAAGAGGGTGTATCAATTTGTTAAGCTGCTGTGCGAGTCATCAGGTACTTAGTTCTCCCTTTCGCGATCCATATCACTGCTCGTAAGTAGTACGGACAACATAGTATATTTTATGATATAATGTATATATGTGATAAACTCATATATATGAACTGCGGATAGGAATGAATCACGTGAATTTTTGATCATCGCAGTGAGTGAAGCAACCATACGGCTTCATAGCTCAGTGGTAGAGCATCACACCGGTATCGTGAAGGTCATGGGTTCGATTCCCGTTGAAGCTCGGATTTTTTTCCGGGCTCATTGCAACTGCTTAAGTTGCTTCACTCACTGCGATGATCAAAAACTCACGTGATTCATAGTATATTTTAATCGTTACAGTACGACTCGAGCCCCGCTGTTTGTCGTCATTTTGGTTCTGACGACAGCATTGCAGGACAAGTTGTGAAGTACTACATTTCACACGGTGAAACAAGTCCACGCAACGTTGCAAAAAAAGGAGGCTGTTCAAGTTGTCCTGCAACTTGTCTCACAATTTTTGTTGCGTTGCAAATTGCAGAGAAGGGGTGCCACACGCGCAATTTCTTGTGAAACTTGTCTCGCAACGACGTTGCTTGCAAGTTGCAAGAAAAATTGGCTAGTGTGGTATGGCCTGCAGTTGAGTAACGTATTCTAAAGTAGCTTTCGCCTTGTCTAGTTGCTCAGTGTAGATGCACTCACCTTTTGTGCTGCAGGTGCAGGAAGAACTCGGCAAACATCGCACGGCCTTTGAAGAACTACAGCTTACCTCCAAGAAACGAGAGAGCCTGGAAAGCAACATGAGAGCGAGGATGGAGTCCGAAATAGGTCAGCTACACGAAAGCAACAAAGAGCTACGAGGTACAGGGCTCAGTCATTCAAAGCACAGTTAAGTTAGCCTGAGAAAACGGGGCGGCTCTCATTGCGCGCTCCAAACTGAACCCGCGAAAGAACGTATGGGATTCGAGCCAAAAAACTCCATGTCGTAGCATTACACAGTTTGGGTAATTTCTCTAATTGGCTGCTACTTTGTCTACCATTGAGAATGGGAGTTTCTCTCGCGGTTTCAGTCTGGAACGTGGGATGAGAGACGTCTATTTTCTCAGGTTAACCTTGGGTTAGGTCTAAATTTTTATGTAAATTTCAAGCCTAAAAAGGGAAAGCCTTCGCTCACAAAGTAACTTTCTTGCTATACTTTGAGCCACAGACTTCTGCAGTTTGTTGCGGGCCAAAAGGACGAGAGAAAGAATTTAGTTAATTGTCAGCTTTGAGCAAGCGGGTCCAGCGCAACGAAGTATCGTAACGTGTGAGCTCTGGGGACGAGTTATACGCTAGCTGATTTACATAATTACCTGTTGTAGCTTTCTTGCGACACGCTTACGACACGTAAGAATCACACTTGGAACACACTGGAAAATCTTACGACAATCTTGGCCTACAGTGTGTCACAAGAAGGTCGTGTGCGGCTGACACACTTAAACACAGGCTTGGCGGGGCATGGAAATAGACCAATGTTTCATTCGGTTTGTTTTTGTGCTTAACCAGATCAATTGCAAAGTTGCGCTAAAGAGCTTGCCGATCTGAAAAAAGACTCCCTTGATGAGGTAGGTGTATCATTTGAACTTTCATTTCTGCTTGGAACATCGTGAAATTTTACTCATGAATTGTCATTCCTCGCGCAGAAATGTCGCAAGAAACTAGAAAGACTGGAACTCGAAGTTAAAACAAAAAATATGGTTTTAGTGCAACTCATAGCTCAGAGTAAGTGATTTTAAAATGTTATATATATATATACCGGCGTACAAGTTGAAAATGCATGATAGCAATCATGGTATGAGGGGTTCTATGAATCGGCTTCTTTTCATAAATTTCAACAAAGACTACAGTGTCGATGTCGTGTAAAAGGTTTTAAATTAACTACCAGAGTACATTATAACACATTAAAGTGACCAGACCTTCATTTGTTTTTCTTTCAGACCAACAAGGTGCGATGTTACGTGACCAGCTGGAGAAATCTCTGAAAAAGGAGCAAAAACAAGTTGAAGAGTTGAGAACAGAAAACGGAAAACTGAAAAGTGTCAACCAAAACGATAGCAGGAAACCTGAAGAGGTATGGAGGAGACTCAAGTTCACAATGCAGATTCTCCTAACCATTCAATAAGAAAATATATATGGGTGACGTAGTGAGAATAGATAGTTTAATCAGATTTCACCTAAGCAAGAAGAAAGCTATCAAATGCCAAATTCTCTCAACTGTGTGATATATCTCTGGTGAGAGAATTAAAGAGAAAATTGAAGTTGATCACAATTGGGAGGGAAGGGTTAATCCCCTGCGTTTCCCTGTCACACATAGAAAACAGAAGACGTTAGGCTGTTACCTCCAGTTATCTTCTAGTTTCCCGAGCTACATGTACCAATTACATCAAAACTCGCTAGACACGTTTGGTAATAGACAAGGAATAGCTAAAACATTTCCATCTCTTCCCAACATTACTGAGTATATCATCTAACGTTAACTCCCCCAAATTTCATTTGCCCTAAGATTTTGAAGAGCATATCCTACCCATATCGCATCAACGAGCTCCAACATTGGACCCTAAATCACAAGCGACGAACCTCTTCTAAAAGTAACGGCAGTTCAACTGAAGACGATTCAGCGAATACAGAGTTCTCCAACTCAGCAGACGAGGGAGTAGCCGAACTGGACGGACCCAGCAGCATTCCCGTCCTTTTACAGATACTACGGGAAAAGGAACAAAGAATACAAACACTTGAACGAGAGTTAGTAAAGGTAAGCCAACACCATCAGCATCGTAGTCATCGTCATCGTCTACACATGCCGTTATCTAATTACCACAACCATCACCGTGATCACCAATATCATTATAGTCATCATCTCACTGTCTCATCATCATCATCATCATCATCATCATCATCATCATCATCATCACTAACATCGCCATGATCGCTGTCTTCACCTACAAAACTGTCGTCGCCATCGTCATTTTAGGCTCCTATTGATAACAGCATAAAGGCAACTCTCTCATCATCTTCAAATCGTTATTGTCATGACTTTCGTCATGACATGACGAACCTCTTCTAAAAGTAACGGCAGTTCAACTGAAGACGATTCAGCGTCATCATCATCATCATCATCATCATCATCATCATCATCATCATCATCATCATCATCATCATCATCATCATCATCATCATCATCATCATCATCATCATCATCATCATCATCATCATCATCATCATCATCATCATCATCATCATCATCATCATCATCATCATCATCATCATCATCATCGTCGTCGTCGTCGTCGTCGTCACCATCATCATCATCATCATCATCATTATTATCATCAGTCAAAATCTTCAGTGAACCTATATCCAGTGCATGTTTTCCATGGCCACTTCTTGTTTTCGCCTTGTTTCAGCTCGAGCAACGCGTCCTTCAGGAACACACCTCCAGACAACTTGCGGTCAACGCTGCATCCGCACCAAAGTTAGTTCAACTTCTTTCTCTTTTCATATTTACGTACTGAATTTGATCATCTACTCTTCTACAGAATGCATGAAAAACATTCTTTCAATCTGCCCGCCAAGTTTTATCATCACGCGACCCGTCAAAATATATCACCATTGCGAACTGTGCATTACGGTGTAACTGGTTTATACTGATTAAGGTCTCAACTTTGCCTAGAAATAGGAAGGTTTCGCTGAGGCACTGAATGTGTACTTTCAGGGCAGCTCGCGTCGCAGCTCTCGAGCGCACTGTGCAAGAAAGTGAGAAAATCATAACAGATTATCGCGCTCAAAACCTGAAGTACATAGAGGAATTGTACGTAACAAACAGACGATGTGCAGACCTTGAGGCTGTGTAAGTTTCTGAATAAATCATCACTAGCTATTATGTTATGAACACGCCGGGTGCCCCCTTATGAACGTGCCACTAGACAGAGTGTGGTATGCAAGGTACGTATAACCGGGAGAAATGTTCTGTTAGCAGACAAGTGGGCCCATCTGGAGCGGGGGCTAGGTCAACTTTCCCTTTTTTCATACAATGAAATGCGTGCTAGTCCCTGTAAGAATTGGTGTTGGCTGCTTCGTCCTATTTTGTTTTTGTTTTTTTTTTTATGCCTCTGTTTATCTTCTGTCTTTTGTTGTTTTTGTTTACTTTTCAGCATCAATTCACTGCACTCTCAGCTGGCTGAGAGAAACGCCCATCTGCGAGCTCCTCGATTGAACGAAGGCAATAACGAGGAACCAAGGGACCCAGAGTGGCCCTCGGTTCCTGTATTTTCACGGACAGACCTCAGCCAGGCCAAGCAGTTGGCAAGAGACTTGACAGGTAATATCGCTCAAGAACAGATTGAAACAACACCCCACGCGGGCAACAAAGGTCAATCCCGTGTAACGTTCAGAGAAACAACTAAAATCTAGCATAGTGCATAATGCTAGGACTTCTAAGAAAACACTTTCAACCACCCAGAAGCCAAAGTGTAATTTGACATTGGTTTTGCTGCCATCGGTCTTGCAAGAAGGGACCAATCAGCTGCACGAGGAAACAATATATCGCCACTGCTTATATGTGTAAGCAAAACGCAATCGAGTTTTCTTTTGCTTCTGATTGGTTAAGATTACTGTCAAACTTGTTTGAACCAATCCGAAAGCGTAACAAATGCAAAACCAAAGCAATCACATGATTATTTTCAACAGCCATCCAAAAACCCTCTATACTCTAAGGGATGTTCGTCGTACCTTTTAGGGGGGCAAAATCACGGGTTTTGGTACCGCAAACAAGGACGTTTTGCTGTCTCTAACTTGATTTTGCACTGATTTGCGCCATCAGAAGTTGAATCCTTAGACTCTGGTATGTCGGTTTCAAACATGTGCGGCACTGGAGGCAACACGAGGACTATGTTGGCTCACAACAAGGTAGGAACAGCAAACTTCTTCCGTTCAACCTAAACTTTAGAAATGATGCTATAATCATTAACTCCACTTTACAACGTGTTTTTGAACACTGCTATATTAGAATGTATTCTTTGAAAGCTTTCAATTGAGTGGTCACACCCTTGGGTTACATTTGACGATTCAGAAGTTGGAAGATTTCTATAGGCTAAGTCAACTTCGCCTTTGGCAGAAGAAGCGTTAAAGGCTTCAAGCTCTTCTATTTAGAACACGTTAACTGTTGCTCGATGATCTGCTCGTACGGTTGGTTGTCTAAAATGTCGAAGATTGCACACAGACATTTTGGTCATAGCATTAGAGAGCCTTCTTGAATGTTTCATGCGAGTCTGACATTAGGCCAAAACATAATGGGCAATTTCCGACAAATGAAAAACCCTATAGCTTTCATCTCCTAAATGGATGTTGTTGACAAATCATTTTACCACCACGTACAAAGATATCTCTGCCAATATTCATCAGTTATGGATTGGATTATAAACTTATGACATATGTCACAAAAGAAACAGTGAAACTTTAAAAAGAAAAAAAAAAGAAAGAAAAATTAAAAAACCGAGTATTTAACCCGGCCCGATGACAACACACCGGTGGGTCGGGGGAGAGCTGCCCGGCCCCCAAGCCAGATCGAGGAGCAACTCGCCAACACCCGCGAAACTTCCAGACCGAACGGGGAGAGATAATCCGGCCCCCAAGCCGCGGTGAATTATCCCTTGCCCAGAAGAGTGCGATAGTGGTGTCAGCCTAACTTGTTAGTAATATGTATCCAATCAGCTATATAGCCTCCGAGACAACAGGCCCTTCATCCATATGGGATGCACCTTTGTATCGTCGCTTCTTCTATTACGAATAATTGCAACGGCGGCTCATAATAACCATGCTTTAGCTCCCTTCACATCCCATAATCATTTAATATCTGAGTTTTGCGCTCAGAGTTTATATTTAATGCCGCGTCAATAGCGGCTTGCAAGCTGTGATGTCAGCGCATGCGCTTCTGGGTTTTTGGGCTGATGGGCTGAACTTGTGTTTACTGCTATATAAACGTTTCATGCGAGTCTATTTTTGTGCCCAAAAGGAGTATTTTTCGAAAAAAAATGCACAGGCTGCCATAGCTCTTTTTTATTTTCTTTTTTTTTAAATGGCCGATGTTGACGATTCTTTTTACCACAGCGCAGCAAGAATTTCTCTGCTAATATTAATCCGTTTGGCCTGAAATTCACTAAGAAGAATTGACAAGCATAGATCTGTGCATTGAGTTATGGATTTGATTAGAAAGTAAGGATTTATGGAGATATAGCAAGAAAACAACGCAATTGGCTTGAAGCTCTTCTATTTAGAACACGTTAACTGTTACTCGATTATTTGCTCGTACGGTTGGTTGTCTAAAATGTCGAAGATTGCACACAGACATTTTGGTCATAGCATTAGAGAGCCTTCTTGAATGTTTCATGCGAGTCTGACATTAGGCCAAAACATAATGGGCAATTTCCGACAAATGAAAAACCCTATAGCTTTCATCTCCTAAATGGCTGTTGTTGACAAATCATTTTACCACCACGTACAAAGATATCTCTGCCAATATTCATCAGTTATGGATTGGATTATAAACTTATGATTTATGTCGCAAAAGAAACAGTGAAACTTTAAAAAGAAAAAAAAAAAAGAAAAATTAAAAAACCGAGTATTTAACCCGGCCCGATGACAACACACCGGTGGGTCGGGGGAGAGCTGCCCGGCCCCCAAGCCAGATCGAGCAGCAACTCGCCAACACCCGCGAAACTTCCAGACCGAACGGGGAGAGATAATCCGGCCCCCAAGCCGCGGTGAATTATCCCTTGCCCAGAAGAGTGCGATAGTGGTGTCAGCCTAACTTGTTAGTGATATGTATCCAATCAGCTATATAGCCTCCGAGACACCAGGCCCTTCATCCATATGGGATGTACCTTTGCATCGTCGCTTCTTCTATTGCGAATAATTGCAACGGCGGCTCATAATAACCATGCTTTAGCTCCTTTCACATCCCATAATCATTTGATATGCGAGTTTTGCGCTCAGAGATTATATTTAATGCCGCGTCAATAGCGGCTTGCAAGCTGTGATGTCAGCGCATGCGCTTCTGAGTTTTTGGGCTGATGGGCTGAACTTGTGTTTACTGCTATATAAACGTTTCATGCGAGTCTATTTTTTTGCCCAAAAGGAGTATTTTTCGAAAAAAACAAATACACAGGCTGCCATAGCTCTTTTATTTTATTTTTAGTTTTTAAATGGCCGATGTTGACGATTCTTTTACCACAGCGCAGCAAGAATTTCTCTGCTAATATTAATCGGTTTGGCCTGAAATTCACTAAGAAGAATTGACAAGCATAGATCTGTGCATTGAGTTATGGATTTGATTAGAAATTAAGGATTTATGGAGAATAATATAGCAAGAAAACAACGCAATTGGGCATTATACGCATGTCGATGGATAGAAACTATATTTATTCAACAAATGTGTGACCACTTGCTCCCACGAAGGGTTAACG
Source organism: Plumapathes pennacea (assembly GCA_964036295.1). Classification (NCBI taxonomy): domain Eukaryota; kingdom Metazoa; phylum Cnidaria; class Anthozoa; order Antipatharia; family Myriopathidae; genus Plumapathes; species Plumapathes pennacea. The sequence goes on along the minus strand of OZ038466.1, from coordinate 7,591,740 downwards.
CTCGGGACGTCAAATCACTATTACGACAATTTATATCCACATGACATCATACGTTTTACCTCTACGCTGGCACAAATTATCCCTTTCACTTCTGACGCGGCTACCAGATATATATGGCACAGTATGGAGAATTGATACTTGATAGTTTGCTCAGATTAAACCCAATTGACCTATCAATTCTTGTGTCGGTTCATGCCAAAAGACATTGTAAAGATCCGAAGAGTGGAGACACAAGGTAGTTAAACAGAAGCCATTTAATAATACCTGGGTTCCGAGCCCGCATGAAGATTACAACTCGTGGCTGACTAGTTACGTCACTATCACGTGCTTAGCTAATTACCATATAACAGTGCGCGTGATATAACAGACATGTCACTGTGTTTCTTGCTCACGTAATGTTGCTCTGTTGCTGCAGGAATTCTATGAACCTGACCAGGTGTCCGTCCACTTCTGGTGTGTCTAAGTCTTATGCTTCCATTGATTAATCGATTGACAGTTAAAGGTGTAAAACTTCCGCCACGTCCACGCAACCGAAATCAGACATCGAAACTGAGAAGGAGAAGCTAAGGGATTCAGTGATCCTTCAGAACACTGTCAACAAGAAACAGACTCAGAAAGCCAGAACCAGAGCACTTCAAGTGCCTTATCCTCTTTTTATTTAAACATAAAATATAAAGTTATACAGTGCTCCAAGAGCCCTTGTCTCGTCGAAGGAACTCACACATCCATACAATTATCCACACAAATATGATAAAAACAACAAATTACAAAAATAGATATAATGTCTATCATATACAGTATTATTACTGTGGTGACAACAATGTAATGCATGGCACGTGATCAATTGCTACTGGCATTACCTGAAGAGTGTAATATATAGGAGCTTTAAAAAATAATATACGTTCATTGATGAGTACTTATTAGATTACCAAATGATATCAAAGAAAGTTAGGCATATTTTGCTGTTAGTAGTCAATGTTTATATTCTCTAGATGACAAATAGTTTGAATAAATAAATTTATTCCAAGCAGCAGAATAATATGCATCACCCATTCCCAAATTCACTGCGCAGTCTCGCATTGCATTGCATTACTTTAATTTTATTGATTTATTTAGTCAAATTTCAATTTTACATTATTACTTACTCAGCTGAAAGATGAAACAATTCTCAAAAATTCGCAATATTGCGCGCAAAGCCGAATTACACCGTCTGTCCACCAATGAAACCGTTGCGCACAATGTTACACGCAACAATTGCAGCGCGTGTCCACTACATACAACATTGCACTCAACGTTGCGTCGTGTGTTCAGACATTTTACAACTATTCCGGACAACCACAATACCCAAACTCAGCAAAAACACAAATTGTGCATTAAGTGCTCCCTTTACTGATCACATATTTATGAACATACAATTGCACATATTTAGAGTGATACTGACCACAAAAAGGTTTACTTTATAGTCATCTCCATTGTGTGCACGAGATCTTAACCTGAGTTGGAGATGTTGTCGAAAGATAAGACATCCTTCAGGGGGCCTGGATACTCATAACCAAACATCTCAAAATTTGAACGCATTCGATCAGCAATTTTCAGAATTCTACTCTTAGGAATCTCGGAGTAGTACTTTATCAGATGAGATGATGTATTTGAAGGCTTGAAGTTCCCAGAAACCAAGTGATCAACACCAGCCTTCTTCAAAACGTACGGACCTTCTTGCTCCATGTCCTCAAAGTGTCCAATGAAGTCGTAGTTTATCTTACAAGGTCGGCAGATGTCATCGTACAGACCCCAGTGGTGGTCCCAGCCACCTGCACCCCTATCAGCGATATATCTTGTGAACTCCTCAAACGTAAGGCCCAGCCCACTGCTAATGGCTTCCTTCGTCGCACCGGGTCGCACTTTCCTGATAATGCCGCTCGCTCTTCTTCGATAAAACGCTCCTGGCCAATAGGTTTGGTTAAACTTATCTCTATAAGCTGACAGCAAGCGTTCAAATGGCTCCCTCACAAAGAAGAATGTTGTATACTCTTCCAGCATTCTGTGGGCTTCTTCAATAGGATAGCTACCCAGGAACCTAAACAGTCGCCGACCATGAATTTTGTCGTGCTGTGGAGTGTCGCGCCTCAGGTTTGGGTCAGGGTTGATGATTTTATCCGGCAGGCCTTTCAATTTGCCCATAATTTTTAACCACTGTGTGCAGCCAACCTTTGGTGTGTAGCAATAGATGATTTTGTGCTTCTCGTCAACCATCAAATGGTAATAGTCTCCTTTAGTTGAAATGCCAACTTTGTTGTGTTTTTTACAATAATCGTTTAGATGTTGGTGCCGCAATTCTTGAGTTTTTTCTATGGGATTTACTGTGGTTACCATACCAGGACCTGTAAAGAAAAGACAACATTAGGAGGTTAAAACGAAGTTTACACACCGTTTACTCCATAGCTTACAAAAACTAAACTTTGCCTGTGTTAGCTACTGTATAAACAGTGTTAATCTGCATTAAAACTTAGATTATATCAACCAAAGGTAACGCGAATTTATTAGGAGTGGAAAATACACCCAGTTAGCACTTTTAGCGCAGCCATTTACAGTAGTTTATCAGAGTTGTCAGTTCATTACTGCTTCATTAGAAGAGGTAAAACCTACAAAAATGCAGGTAAAGGATTCTCCGAGGCTCTGCTCTGGGTAATATACCTGGTCGTGCAGTGAAGTTGGGCACATTTCCTCCTCGAGTTTTAATTCAGTATAGCGAACCTCCTCAAGGAGAACACCACCAAACGGCAGAATCTCATTGTTTTCTGTCCTCCTTAAAGCGGACGCCTTTCTTAGGCGGACAGTGGACACTTCATCAGACAGACAGATAAAAGAAAAATCTTGCAGAGACTGTACAGTAAAGCGAATTAAACGACTGCTCTGGATGAAATGAGGGCTGTCGCAACTGTAAATATATAATCTTATGTTCTTGTTCAGTTGTGAAGTTATGGATTTCTGGTGTCAGATTACATCACCTATCTACTACAAGATGGACACCTCTTTAAACCTTTCACTCCTGCGCTTAGAATACAAATTCTCCTAAGTATCCAAGAAAAAATGTACGAGTGATATAGTGAGAACTGATAAGCCAATCAGCTTTCCTCTGAGTGAACTATCAAGTGGCAAATTCTCCACATCTCTGGAGAGAAACTGAAGGAGAAAAATGAAGTTGATAACTCTCTCGGGTGATGGCTTTTTCACTACTTTCTTCACAAGGGTGTCACAGACCGTGGCCCTTATGTTATCATGGTATAGTGCAGCTTTACTGCTTGAAGTGTCTCCATTTTCTACTTTGTATCTCTGCTCTTTGCGATCTCTTTACTTTAATGTACAATTTCTGGAGCATCGCTGGTGCTTTTGGCGTTTTGGTGGGACGACTGTTTTAGTCATCTTGTCTGACGCAGAAAAGTCGACCCCAGATTAGACAGAAAAGCCAACTCTGACAGACAGCTGTCTCACTTTCGGCAAAAGACGGTTATAACTAAAGCTGTACCAGCACTGCCACTAGGGTGGCTGTTTGTGTCAGATCAGCTGTTTTATTTAGATGTTTAAACCATATTGTAGAAAACTGAAGAGGTACACTGAAAACAGCTCCAAAGTCTACACTTAAAAAGAGATAGTTCAATGCAGCCACAGAGTGAGACAAACAAGTCATAGTGTACATACTGGTGCAGGTGAGGAAGTGTTTAGATTTCTATAGTGGCAGGAGATCTTAACAAGCCCTACTAGGACTTTCAAAGCAACAATAAGCCTCATGATAATGGTTTTTAATGTTATTGTATTATCATTTTATAAGCACAAGGACAAAACGGTTAACTTTTAATTGACTTCTTTTGTGGTAATACAAACTTCATTTATAACATTTAATGGCCGAGTTTAGTCCCTCCACATCAGTTTTTAGTTGACATCATAGTTTATTGTGATACAATCTAATGTTACAATATCATTCATTGCACCAACATTCTAACAAAATTAGGAAGTTTACTGTGGATCAACAGACACTCCCAGACAGTCATGACTGGAACAAACCTGTACAGTAACTGGATAATAGGCATACTGAATAATTGAATAACTGAATAACTGAATAATTGAATAACTGAATAACTGAATAATTGAATAACTGAATAATTCTAGCTATACACTGTACTTATCACATCAACACTGTAACAATATAATATTACTTTAAACTTTCTCCATTCATGAGGCAGCATGAAGCACAAATGTAAGCACAGGTTTAATGTAACAATAATAAAATGTGATTGTGACATTGCAAACATTACTGTGGGTAGTTCACTGCAATCATGTAATATCAAACTGCTGCATGACTATTGCAAACATACCTAACAATATTAATAACTTTAAAATTGCCATAACGATTCTAATAAGCGTCCTGGATTCCAATAAGTGCCCTAGATTGAGTGTCTTTAATAAGCGTTCGAGGTTGAGTGTCACTAATTAGCACCCCAGGTTCAACGCCCCCACCCTTTCCCACGCACACAATTTTCAATATTGCCAGCTATGGCTGCCATCTTAAATTGCTACCTACGCTAGAATGAACTCACTGATAGCAATTTACAACAAAGATTGCTTCATCAGTGCAAAATGCCAAAAGGTAAAATAATGATGATAAAAAATTGTGCTGTGCAGCACAGTGAACACATCAGATCTTGTCACTAATTTGTGTACTCTTTAGTAAAACACCAACAAGCCATGTCAATCACAGATTTACTGTATATGAATACTGATACAAACACTGTTACACGCACTGCTCAGAATAATGCTCGCCATCTCCAACCCAACGATGAGACTTTGCCCTCAGTTGGAGACAAGATCCTTCAGAGGACCAGGATATTCGTAGCCAAACATCTCAAAATTTGAACGCATTCGATCATGAAGTTGTGAAATTCTACTCTTAGGAATCTCGGAGTAGTACTTTATCAGACGAGATGATGTCTTTGAAGGCTTGAAGTTTCCAGAAACCAAGTGATCAACACCAGCCTTCTTCAAAACGTATGGACCTTCTTGCTCCATGTCCTCAAAGTGTCCAATGAAGTCATAGTTTATCTTACAAGGTCGGCAGATGTCATCATACAGACCCCAGTGGTGGTCCCAGCTACTTGCACTCCTATCAGCGATATATCTTGTGAACTCCTCAAATGTAAGGCCCAGCCCACTTCTAAGGGCTTCCCTTGTAGCACCAGGTCTCACTTTCCTCATAATGCCACTCGCTATTCCTCGATAAAAAGCTCCTGGCCACCACGTTAAATTAAACTTGTCTCTATAAGCTGACAGCAAGCGTTCAAATGGCTCTCGTATGAAGAAGAAAGTTGTATACTCTTCCAGCATTCTGTGTGCATCTTCAATAGGATAGCTACCCAGAAACCTGAACAGCCCTCGATCATGGATTTTATCGTGTTCAGGAGAGTCACGCCCCAGTTTTGGGTCAGGGTTGATTATTTTATCTGGCAGCCCTTTCAATTTGCCCATAATTTTAAACCACTGTGTGCAGCCAACCTTTGGTGTGTAGCAATAGATGATTTTGTGCTTCTCGTCAACTATCAAATGGTAATAGTCTCCTTTGTTTGAAATGCCAACTTTGTTGTGCTTTTTGCAGTAATCTTGGAGTCGTTGCTTCCGCAATTTCTGAGTTTCTTCTATGGGATTTACTGTGGTTTCTCTAACAGGAACTAAAAAGTAAACACACAATAAGATGGCATGCAGTGCTGTGCCTTTTTAAATAGATCATGAAATATGTTTACTTTTTTACTCTCATGCTTATAATGCAGAAATCAGCTTTATCTGGGGAAGCTATCAAAGTCCAAGTTCTCCATACCATACAATATATGGTATCCCTGTGCGAGACTGAAGAAGAAAATTGAAGTTGGTCGCTCTTAGGAGTGAAATGGTTAAGCCAAACATAAGACTGCCACTCCCTGTTATAAATTAGTTTTGGTGTCTGTCAGCACAGCAGTATTTAAACATTAAAATGCATCAGTGTAAGGTTGACAAGGATATGCTGAATAGCATAAAAAATGTTACAATTTAGCATTACCATAGTTTGTTATTGTGATATTGTCATACATAATTATCATTTATGATCTTGACAGAGGATATTAAAGCATCCAAGGAGGAAGCTCAATGAGCAGCTGACCAGCTGGTATTATGGATTATGTGCTTATAGTAGACCCAATCAGTCATCAAACAGGATTTAACACTCCATAAAACCTTGCATTAGATAATTAATGGTATCATATTAGCTTATATAAAAACAATGTTAATCTGCATCAGTATGATATAGTATAAACTTTACAACTAGTTTTGCAAACTTTACCTATGATCTGTTGAATCTGTGACCCGTTTGGGCGAAACTCCGACTGTGTTTGTATCAAAGCATTCTCACTCACTCTCAAGGTAACTGGAATGTCATGGAAAATTACAGTCAAGTTTTTAGCTTCAAAAAGCCAGTAGCTCCAGTGTGTACTCAGTTGCTTTTGAGCGAACTGACCCAATGTGGTCTCAAACAAAGCCTTGCATAACTGGGTTCTACCGATTTAGAGTGTGTGAAAAATGGACAAAATATGGAACAGCAACAAGGCTAGATGCTGCGTCAATGCGTGCAGACAGGCAGAATTTCATTTTGATTATGGAACTCCTAGTTTAGTTTAGATAAATATTATATCACTGGTATATGCTGACTTCTCAATTGGTCAAAGAGATATTCAAATAACTTGAAACTTAGTTTACTGCACTCAGATCCTGACCTTAGTTTATTGTAGATCAATTATTCTAAACCTACAGTATATGGTAACTGATTCCCCAAGGCTTTGCTTTGATACCTGGTACTGCAGTGGTGCTTGGTAAATTTCCTCCTGCTGCTTCGTTCACTTGTACACCTGGAGCATCACTGGTTCTTTCAGCGGCAAGATCTTCCTGTTTATCTTGGGGTGGCGGAACTGTGATGGTGTCTGATGCAGAATAATCAACATCAGGTCGGACAGATGCTTCTGCTTGCCTCAACTCATCCCTCCTCAAGGTGGTCAGTGGACCACCACCATTAGAGAACCCAACTTATTTTCAGCAAAAAATGTAATAATTCAATCAGTACATTACAGTAATTCAGGTAAACAAGAAAGTTAAAGTTAGTTCCACCAACATGGCCACTATAAATTCATTCATAACCAAGAATACATGCCAATTATTGAAAACTGAAGAGGTACATTTGTACACTGTACAGTATATGGATTTAGAATAAAAGGCTACAGGTTATAAAAGGGATTAGTCAATGCAGATGGTAGGGACAAACAATATATTGTTTAAACTTTTTTTAGTTTCCATGCAGATGCAGATGGTAACACCCATATGCTCCATCTTGATAATACTGTTATAATAGATCGCTATAATTTATTTTCAATTTGACCTGGTTCAGAATTACGTAAACTTTAGTTATCAGTACTAAGCAGTAACAAACTATACAATTTTCTATTTATTTTTGGTTAAGTTTAGTCTATCCACACCAGTGTTTATATTACACCAACATTCTCACAAGAGTGAGAGGAATATATTGATTGTACATGGACATGGACAGGTAGTTATGTACTAAAACACACCTATACACTACACAGAAAAGTAATCAGTGCATATCCATTAACAAGGCAGCATCTATGATACATTTTATGGGGTACCAGTATGTTTGTTTGTGTGTTTGTTTCTTTGTTTGTCAATGTAAAACATCACAACTGCTGATCTAATGTAAATCAGACTTTCTGTGGTGATCAGGTTATCCCAGTAAGAAATTTTATTTATTTTGTTTTAGCTGGGATAGAAAAATTTTACTGCCAGCCAAAACGAAGCAAAGAAAGAAGACATCCAGTCACTGTTTGTAATTTGAGTTTGAATGTTGCTCAAATTCGGTAATTTGCATTTGGAAACATACAGTTTCTATGGACCAACTTTTAGTTGAATTTGTTTTTATTCCCAGGGGATTTATAAATGTTTAAAAATTGTAAAGTGTTTAACTTAACACCACAGAAAGTCTAATTTACAAGCTGCAAATGGACCCATGTCCAAAATCTTGGCTAGTTCTTGCAAGATCCCCCAAGGCCCTGCAAGATCCCTACAAGACCTTGTGAAATCTTGCAATGAAATCTTGCCACGATTTTGCTTGCTACAAGATTTTTCAAGATCTTGGCAAGATTCTGCACAAAATATTGTTAAGATCTTTATCAGTAACAGGGGCAAGAAATGGTGACCCAAAGAAGAGCAAGGAAAATTCACGCTTCACTTAAGTCTAAAAATGGAAATGATATCACATCGGCTTGCAAACACACCTTAAACATATTTTCTGGACAAGCTTTCCGCTTTAAAATGAAAGATAAACACTACTTTGTCTCACCATTCTCATCAATACACGTATTGTTGTAAGAGTGCACTAAACAGTAAAAGATTCACACTACACATCACACATCGACACGTTGTCGAAGATACACGCAGTCCATCAACTTTGTCGCTGTGCCGCATCGAAAGTTGTTACTCTTCACAAAACATGCCGTTAGTTTGAATTATCAAGAGCATCCTATGTAATTAGAACATTCATTTACTTTGTTTTTATCAAGTTCCTCGTGTTAAAATGCATGGCCGTATCGATCGACGCACCTCGTGACATGAATAGTTTGAAAAACAACCCGGACAGTTTCAGACGACCTTTTTTAAATGGTAGTCTGCTGCAAATCCAGTCATTACAAGCTTAAATTAAAGACTTTGTATATGGACAATAAACTCACCTCGTTCGTCTGCAGTCTCCCTCTCAGTGAGCATGACGAACAGCAAAACAAGAAGGACGACGATGGAGAGAATGTACAGAACCCAGCGAATTCGAGTAATTCTCATTGTGGCTTCAACCCTTTATAAGTGCTCTATTGCACCTCAACCAAGCTCAGATCGTCCGATGCAATCACAACTTGGATGTCTTGGATCCTACTCTGTCGCTATATTGAGTCACCACGTACGCATTTTGAAACGCCTTTGCAAGAAGATTACAGGCTGCTTCCCTCCGCATGGAACGTGTGCTCCGATTCTTATCAGTTTGTTTGGATGTTGTTTTCAAGTCTTGTTTCAGAGAAAGGAAAAGATTAAATACTAAAACGATTTCACTTCAGACCATTATTCCTCAATCACTCTTCCGCCATATTGCCATGCAGCAACTCACGAGCATCTCCACCAATCAGACGACCGTTATTTGTGGATTGTCCTTCAGCCAATGCGGGAGGGTTGTGACTAAACTGGATACTCCAAAATCAGGTTTCCGAGAGGAAACTGGGACCGAATCAAAAATTAAATTTTCGTCAGCTCGGACCGTGTTCCGAAAACAGTACGACAGTGACGTTGATGTTTTGAAAGTTTGTTTGGCGCGCATTAGCAAGTCCGCTCGGCTGGCCGCGTCGCGCCGCCTGTGTTCCTTTTTACGCGGACGTGGAGGTCAATTCCAAATAAAACTGAAGCGGCTCAAGACATGAGTAGAAACTGTAACCAGTCAACACCAGATACACACAAGAAGCATTGTAGTCGTGAACGTGAAAAGGACAATATTACTGTTTATTTGTAAAATTTCGGGTCAGCCGGCCATTTGCTCGAGAACACAGTGGTTTTGGATGAAAATAACTTATCTATATAAGCATCCTAATACAGTAAATACGGATAAATATCTACATATTTTTAGAATACGTTGGGAATCTGATCCGTCTATAACTGTTGGCTTCTATGGCCTTCATTATTATTCCTATTTACTTATCATTCCTGTGGTGATTTTTGACAGTTCGCACCTTCACGCGGAATGCTTAAATCTTGATTGCATGTCTTATCGTGAATGCGTTCGTCTTTTGGAGTTAAGACTGTAAGTATTTTCTCCCCAAGCTAATTTTTTCCTTCTAAAACCTTTCCAGTGCCGAATTTTATTTGACTGTCTTCCGGTGTTAGATGCTTCAGACGAACCGAGGTCGTTTTTTTGTCAACAATGTTCGTAAACGGCTCCGGACGACTAACACAGAAGCATCTAACACCGGAAGACAGTCAAATAAAATTCGGCACTGGAAAGGTTTTAGAAGGAAAAAATTAGCTTGGGGAGAAAATACTAAAGAAGAAAGGCTTGTTCTGGCTGATCTGGCACAGATGAATATTGACACCGAAGATAAAAAAATCCCACCGCGTGAACTGTTCCGGAGAGCGATTGAAACGGCTTGTGTACGATCCTGTGTTTCTTGATCAGTCTTAACTCCAAAAGACGAACGCATTCACGATAAGACATGCAATCAAGATTAAGCATTCCGCGTGAAGGTGCGAACTGTCAAAAATCACCACAGGAATGGTAAGTAAATAGGAATAATAATGAAGGCCATAGAAGCCAACAGTTATAGACGGATCAGATTTCCAACGTATTCTAAAAATATGTAGATATTTATCCGTATTTACTGTATTAGGATGCTTATATAGATAAGTTATTTTCATCCAAAACCACTGTGTTCTCGAGCAAATGGCCGGCTGACCCGAAATTTTACAAATAAACAGTAATATTGTCCTTTTCACGTTCACGACTACAATGCTTCTTGTGTGTATCTGGTGTTGACTGGTTACAGTTTCTACTCATGTCTTGAGCCGCTTCAGTTTTATTTGGAATTGACCTCCACGTCCGCGTAAAAAGGAACACAGGCGGCGCGACGCGGCCAGCCGAGCGGACTTGCTAATGCGCGCCAAACAAACTTTCAAAACATCAACGTCACTGTCGTACTGTTTTCGGAACACGGTCCGAGCTGACGAGAATTTAATTTTTGATTCGGTCCCAGTTTCCTCTCGGAAACCTGATTTTGGAGTATCCAGTTTAGTCACAACCAATGCGGGAGTGGTAAAACGTATGCATGGGGGAGGGTACTCCCAATATACCATATTTCCTCGATTAAGCGCCCACCCACCCACCCCCCTCCCCCCTCCCCCTCAAATAAGCGCCAAGGGCGTTTATTCGACAAGATACGAGTCTGAATAGGGTAGATAGATAAAATCAGTGACAAAAGTTCTTGGGACCCTTTCAAAAAAGACAAAATTAAGACACAAAAGTCATTGTATAAATCTACTGAAAGGCGCGAAACCCATATTCTCTCCCCCCCCCTCCCCTCTGTACAATGTTGCCGTGTGCAACAGGTGTTCAGGCCACTCCTAAACTGAAACTCGGCCCTCAACCCAAGCCCCGGACGACAGAGACGCAGGTGTTCTTTCGCCCGGGGCTTGGGTTGAGGGCCAAGGAGACGACTGACATTTCAGGCTAGGCCACTCCATTTCAACATTGAACGGGGGGAAGGGGGGGGGGGGGGGTGATGTCTTTCAACTGAAACAGTACAGGATTTACTAAGTATCCCAAGACTTTTGTCACTGATTAGAGTTTCAACCGTTTGGAGTGTGTGCTTAACGAAGCCCTAGTATGTCGTGTTTGCACGTGACTATACGATATTCGCACGTTACTGAAGGACTTGGACAATAACACGCCGAAGAACACCACAAAAGACATAAAGCTCTCTGTTGCGAAGGGTTTCTTTCAGTCCATGTCAAAGACATACAGTCTTCATTCAAAGGTCACTCTATTTCTAAATTGATCTGAAATCATATTGTAAGTAGAGTCAGATAACATGTACCCCAAATTTTGTATCAATATGTGTTGTATTTTAAAGCATTTTGTTTTATATGTAGTACAAAAAAGAGACATGCTGGTAAATATTAGCACTTAAAAGCAATTAGCAATTAAAAATTACACTTAAAACAGCATCAAGGTTGTGCGGCCAAGTCGATTAAATAAAGATATACAGCCATAGAACTAGTATGAACTTGAGTTTGGATAACATTGAGATATCACTATTCTCATTTCACCATTCATGACATTTTCTTATTTTATGACTTTTATGGTTGGGACTGAAATTTGGGAAAAGGGTTAATCTACTCACAGCAATGTAAGTCAGTTTTACAAGAACCCCCTCCAGGCTCCTGACTCGTTTGAGAACGAGGACATTTAATCCAAATATCAATGCCATTTACACTCCTACCACAGCGATATATTGTTTCTTCGTGATGGGAACTAAATACAGTTTTCTCTTAATTCTCCCACAATGGGTTTGGTTTGGATCGAGCGCGCGATGAGAGACGTCTGTTTTCTCACATTCCCGAATTTGCACAGATCATCGAATTGGCTAAGAGGGGCCCCTAAGAGCTGGTAAAAGTAGTAAAACGGTCTTTCAGTGTCCCAGGAAATGGATAACCAAACATCTCAAAATTTGAACGAGACTTCTCGGCAATCTTCGCTATTCTCTGCTTCGGAATTTGGGAGTAGTACTTTATCAAATGAGAAGATGTCGTTGAAGGGGAAAAGTTCGCAGAAACCAAGTGATCAACACCAGCCTTCTTCAAAACGTATGGACCTTCTTGCTCCATGTCCTCAAAGTGTCCAATGAAGTCGTAGTTTATCTTACAAGGTCGGCAGATGTCATTGTACAGACCCCAGTGGTGGTCCCAGCTACTTGCACTCCTATCAGAGATATATCTTGTGAACTCCTCAAACGTAAGGCCTAGTCCACTGCTAAGGGCTTCTTTTGTAGCATTAGGTCTAGTTTCTTTAATGATACCGCTTGCTACACCTCGATAAAAAGCTCCTGGCCAATAAGTTTGGTTAAACTTGTCTCTATAAGCTGACAGCAAGCGCTCAAACGGTTCCCTCACGAAGAAGAATGTCGTGTACTCTTCCAGCATTTTGCGAGCTTCTTTAATAGGATAGCTTTCCAGGTATTTGAACAGTTCTCTCTCGTGGATCTTGTCATGTTCAATAGAGTCGCGACCCAATCGCGGGTCAGGGTTGAGGATTTTGTCCGGCAAACCTTTCAATTTGCCCATAATTTTTAACCATTGTGTGCAGCCTACTTTGGGAATGAAGCAATATATTATTTTATGCTCCTGGTCCACGAGCAAGTGATAAAAGTCTGCCGAAGTTGGGCGACCCATGGGTAGATTCATTTTTTCACAGTAGTTTTTTAGTTGCTTTTTCCGCAGTTGTTGTATTTGTTCAAGGTGATCATCTCTTCCTGCGCTGTCTACGGCAGTGAAGGAAACCGCTAAGTAAATGAAAAGAAAATATTGCAAGTAAGACAATAAATACATAAAGGAAGTGCCAACTTTAGAGCCATGAACTGTTACTACTCAATATCTTTAGTCTGGTTCTACGAGCTACGCTCAATATTCAAGTTGGACATTCGTTATTCAAGTTCAACTGTTTCTTTATACTGCCCGTGATATTGTAAACCTGGCTATCAATAAACGAGATGCCCATTCCGACAATATAGGCGATAGCTAGTCTAGCTATCAATAACGATATGCCCATTCCTGATTGTTGTGTGTGTGAAGTGATATTAGTGTCAAAATTATTTGTTCTCGCTTCGCTGCAGAGTGATAAGAGAATAACAATATTTTCCTTTCTTTGTGATTGCGCATGCGTCGAGTGACCAAGTCAAAGCCGTGAAATGTGATCGGCCACAAAAACACTTGCAACACATAGAAAACTATCGAATATATAAAAGTTGTGCCTATCTCTTGTGATATACGACATAAGCAAAACGCATGGTTCGACTGAGCACGGGGCGCCGCACCATGTGCCTCCCGTACAGGTGTCCACATGTCGAGATAAATGATGCATTGTTTTGTTTCGGGAAACACGCCGGTTTAGTTTCTGTTCATAAAGAAACGGAAATATTCCATATTCTCTTTGACAAGGCGCTAAGAATTGTTTACTTAGCTAAAAAGGCAGAAGTCTTGAGAAAACACGCCACAGAAGTAAGTGTTTGCTGATAATGTTACTGTTAAAACAATATCGCTTATAAGCATAGACTGTTCACTTACTTGAAACGACCGTCTTCTTTTCCATAGTTCTGACAGTGTAGTAGGTCAGACCAAGGGCAATAATAATAGTCAGGCAGTACAAGAAGACTAAGCGAAAATTCACCCGCATGCTATTTGTCTTTTTGGAAGTCGCCTTTGGTTAGGCAGGTGTCGGTGCGCTCTGACCGAATGAAGTGCTAAACAGCTCCAATCGATAGTTGTCGGGCTTCAGCTGTCCGTTCCGAGTAATATTGAACTGATCACGGTGGTGATGCTTTAGCTCGTCTGTTCATCGAGTCGGGTATGGAAGAATTGGTGGATCATTCGCCTCTCGGTCTTTTCACAGATCTGACAGTCACGTTCTTATCAAACCACGCGTTGTCTCAATAATAGGTGGGAGGGATCTAAACCTGACAACATAGCAGCCACCAGAAGCTAGACAAGAGACCCTGCAAGGTAAGATTTGCAAAGCAGTAGTGACTATAATAATTCTATATAATTATTCGCTTCCTCAAAAACCGTCTACTCAAAAGAATTCAGATTGCTTTGTTAATTTTTCGCGTATTTTTTTATATAGACAGTATGCGAAGTTGTTGAAGAAACTGATGCAAATAGGACGGCTGTGCCGGTGAGTGCATGAATGGAGGGTCGGAATTACATCTCCTAAAACTGACTTTCAAAGCAATGCACGCCGAAAAATGCCGGGACCGACTTCCGCCGACTAGTCCAACGAGACGGTGCATCTAGCACGAGAGTGCTGCGGTCCAGCAGTCAGACAAATTCAGAAATTCTCCTGCTAAACTTTTCAATAATTTATCCTCTGAAATTACAAACTACTATGGATTTTTAATATCTTCTTTGCCCCACTTTTAATTTATATAATAAATGTTTTTAATTTCTATTTTCTAAATTTGTGTAATAATATTGATACACATATATGCGTCAGTGTGTGTATGTATGTATATCGTTATTTAGCATGCAGTTATTTATGTGATTTTAACAGTATAATATAAACCCGGCCCTTTGCAAGCATAAGTTCTGTAGTTCGGAACCAAGTCATCGTTATGTTTTCAAGGAGTCAAAGGACGGGTACCCAGCATTCTCTTTCTTCCCCTTTAGATTACTTGTTTAATAATTTAACAATTGGTATTTTTCGCTGTAAATCACTAAATCAGACTAAAATATAGAAAGTCGGATCACAAAGTAAATTAAACAAAAACAAACAAACAAAACAACCCTCCGGCACGCGAAAGTAGTGGCGACGAACCGCAGAAACCAGTGACCCAAGATAGGCGTACTGAAGCTAAAGTTAAAAGCGATTTCAGTTTCCCCAAGAGTCGCCACCATTTTGAAAAATCTATGACGCCATGATGGACCCGCGCACTCTTCGAAACTCGAGTCAGCTGTATAGCCGCGAGTCTGCAATATTGGTCGGCGGACACAATTTAGTAACTCGCTACGAGAATAATAAGCCATTTGCTTCCTGAGAATAACCACTTTTATTATCACAAACCAGTTTTTGTCGCGCTTCTTTTGCGAACTTTGACCGGAGGAGTGCTGCTTCGTGTTAGACTGCGTAGCGTGTTTTTTCTGAAACTCCTCGTTCTTTCCATTCGAGGGTTCACAGTTCTCTTGTTCAGTGTCGTTCCAGTCGAGCTAGTCTCAGTGCACAGATTCGCTGTAAACAAAAACAACTGCACATTAATCGTTCCATTTTAGGTCATTTCAAGTCTGCAGGTATAGTTATTAGCGAGCAGAATAGAACAAAGAGATATTAGATATTAGATACTGACTTGGTGGCCGAGCGGTTTGGGGGTGGTGGACCTGAATCCGTAATGAAGCTCCAAGCCAGGAGGTCGTGGGTTCAATCCCCACGGCCGGCAGTAGTAAGAAGGTTTTTCATCCGAGGAGGCAACTCCAACGGTTTTTCCCTTCTGAACCTGTCTTCTTTCTACAGGTATTCCACCGGTCGGACATTTGAAACATGAGCCTCTGGCTCGGGAGAATGGGCAACCACTCCCTAATGCTTCGACTTTAAATAAACGGTATTTATTTTTTTTATTTTCGTCCAGTCGGGAACAAAGCAAAACCCGATTGCGATCTACTGACGCAAGCAAGTAGCATTGGTGTTTTCTCGTACTTCTTATTAGTTTCTTCTTCTACCAAGAATTATTTTGGCTTCCGGTTGGTTGAACATTTTTTGACACAGACAAATATAAAGGATTTAATACTACCTTTAAGCATGTACTAGAAGTCGAACCGTTCATACGTCTAACTTAACATAACAGCATAGCTGGCGGGGCGTATTGGTGAAAGACCTGTAGAAGAAGATGGGTTCGAAAGGGAAAAACCGTTGGAGTTGCCTCCCCAGATGAAAAACCTTTCTACTACCGTCGGCCCTGGGAATTTAAGCCACGACCTCCTGGCTTGGAGATTCATTGCGGATTCAGGTCCACCACACCCAGAACGCTCGGCCACTGAGTCAATTAACTTGAATAAGAGAAATGCGTAACACTGTCCAAAACCAAAACCAAAGCACTCACAGACTGAGCCAATCAATGAAGCGAACAAAAATACGTTCGACCAATTAGAAGTACGGGCAAAACCAAGCCCAAACCAAAAACCAAGTAATTGCGATTGGTTTTACTAACCAATCAGCAAGCAGGAACACGCCATCGCCACTTGCTTTCTTGCGTGAGAATACCGCAATCAGATTTTGCTTTTGCTCTTGATTTGCCACAAACGTTCCTAAACTTGTTAGGACCAATCGGAAAGCGTAGCAAACGCAAAACCAAAGCAATCACACGATTACTTTCGACAGTCATGCAAAAACGGCTCCAAAATAAATGTTACAACAACAACAACAACAACAACAACAACAATAACAAAAGAAATTACAAAAAAGCCTTTCAGCCTTTGTAATTGGCGTTCAGTTATTTTGGTTTTGGTTTACAAAAGTCGTCCAAAAACCGCTCCGTGCATTGGTTTGAATAGTCGGTCAGCAGTTATTCTACAAACAGCCTTTCTTACAGGTTAAACTGGCTACTTACCCAGAAATTCTTTTGTCACAATCCTTTTATCTCTCAACAGTGGTTTACATTCAACCTTGTCGCTGGTCCCTTCGATAAATGAAAGGAATTATAAGATTCAGTGGCTCAGTACTTTAACGTACTCACAATCATGAGCTCCTAGTTATATGTATGGAAAAAACTTACGTTCAATCCTGATCAGAACATACGCTTCCCTGTTATTGAGACATTTACTGGCGTAAGACTCTGGTGGCTGTTTTAGCAAGTGCTTGAGCTCTCCCTGTGTATTGGAAAGGTCCACTTGCGCTATGTACAGTCAAAAGAACATGCTAATTATTAGCGTGCTATCCTGGCAATGTAACCTACCTGCCACGTTACAACATACCTCTACCCACATGCCTATACCCTTTATACTCAACACAAACATTAAGATGTATACACAGGATGTCGGCTTCGTAACATGTAACCAACGATCCTAACCAACGACCCAGTCTTTTTCACATTCTTATATCGGTTTGGTTGGTTTACGTGTCTCATATACATACTACATACACACTGCATACATACTACATACATACTATATACGTCAGTACGTTTATTACATAATGCATATACATAAATACCTTGCGGTTCGCAGTTGCATCGAAGCTTGATGCTGTTTAACAAAAGTCTGACTTGACATTCAGGGTTAAACAGATCTTCCTTGTGGTCTGGAGAAACGTAAGTTAAGCATACAGTTATTACCGCCACTCAACAGTAAAATGCAACTATGGCTTCTAAATTTCTCTAACTCTGTCGTCAAACCGTAGGCTTGCAAAGGGTGAAACTCAAGGTAAGGTGCTAAGCAAGTTCGACGTTAGTAAGGATATGCCTTTCAACCAAAGTTTACCTGTAATACGCCAGTTAGAGCCGTTTTCGGATGACTGTCGAAAACCAAAACCAAAGTAATCACACAGGCCAATCACAGAGACTGAGAGAAAACAGTTCAGCCAATTGGAAGCCAAAGTAATTCACGTTTGGTCTTGCGTTTGGTTTTACTTTCCAATCAGCAGTACGAGTACACGCCATCGCTTGCGTGAGAAGTGTTTGGTTTTGGTTTTGGTTTTGTCTCTGATTGGTTGGGCATGCTGGCAAACTCGTGTGGACCAATCCGAAAGCGAAGCAAACGCAAAACCAAAGCAATCACACAATTACTTTCGACAGTCATCCGAAAACCGCTCTATCCTGATGAAGTGACCTAAACGACAATTATACTGCGCTCCCATGCGCGTTGGCTCAGCTGTGCCTTCCGTTTATAATTTCGGGAAATAATATAACAATAAAGATTAATTGCCCTTCACCTGCCAAAAACTACTCTAAAAAATACAACATGCATGAAGTAAAAGTGAAAGTGAAATTATATGCAAAGGTAAAGCTTGGACAAATTGTCTGCACATTTTGTTGTTGTTGTTGTTGTTGTTGTTTTAACTTTTAAAGTTTCAAATGGATCGAACCGCCTGATTGTTATAACTAGGCTTTTAACACTTGAAATGGACAACACGTTCTAAGACGTTTGAACGCTTCGCTGTCGAGTATGTGTGTGTGTGTGTGTGTGTGTGTGTGTGTGTGTGTGTGTGTGGGAGTGGGGGGGGGGGAGGGGGGGGGGACAAATCCGCTAGCGGACTATATCAGGGGAAATAGAATCCGCCACGACACCGGCGTGTTAAAGGATCAGTTCACACCGAAAGGTGGCACCTAATGGCCCGTGTTCCTGTACGTTGTCAAAAAGTTAAAGGGACATAGGGTTAGATCAATCTGAGTTTGAGCTAAGACAACATCGACTGATTCACATCGATCTAACTGCCTTATGTAAACGCTGACTGGGATTATAGAACTCGCAGCTCATGTGTTTGTTAGATTACCGATTACCTCCATGCAAGACTGTGATAAACATGTGTTCTTCAGTTCAGTTTCACGGACGAAGGACAGATTTTGTTCTGTAAAATCAAGCAAAGCGTCGGAATAATTTGCCAGCTTTGCTTTTAATGGGAAAACTAGACACACTGGTCCCGAGAATCAACAATTAGGAAACAATATATTTCTGTCCTCCTAATTGCAGCGATTGTTTCGCACCAATTAGTGAGGCCTCAAAAACAATGCCTAAATATTGGATTCTGAATGTAAATAAAAAGCTTTCAAATTCAGTGATTTGCACGTTGGGGCTGCAAGGGGAAATAAAACAAGATTAAACGGCGAGGCTTTACTTCAAGGACTTGGATTTTCCATTCTTATCAAATCACTAAGAACAAATAAAAGTCACTTGCCACCACACATTACATGTCTTCTATACAGATTGCATACAGCAGTGTTTGTTCATACTCACAATAGGCAACGGGTAAGTAGTTAGGCTACACGTCAACAATATATTTGCTCCGAGGGCCCTTGGCTTATCGAGGGAACTCTCTCTATATTTAAGAAATATATAACGCGTCACCGTGTAATATAGCCTCATCTAAACACGCGGGAAGTTGGGAGAACACGAGAGTAGCGTAGGGAAACCACGAGGCCGCCGAGTGGTTTCCGGCGCTACTCGAGTGTTCTCCCAACTTCCCAAGTGTTTAGATGAGGCTATATTACACGGGAACACGTTATATATTTCTTTTATAAAATAATTAGTCAAGTAAAAAACATCGCGTATCGCGTCAGCGTGTAATATACTCTCATCTAACACGGTTATTTAGCCAATCAGGGCGCGCGTAGTATCATAGTTATTTTATAAATATATTTATATATTTACTTACACTTTTTACTTATTTATTTATTTATTTATTTATTTATTTATTTAATTACTTATTTGATTGCACAAACACACGTACCACAACATTCACTGTGATGGGCTTGACCCTTTGTGGATCCAATAATTAGATTAGATTTAAACTAAGAGAGGATGGCCAAGCCCTTGATTTCAATATATACAACATCGCCAAAACACGGCCGATAAAGAGCCTCTGTTTAGCTTTTAACTGCGCTCAATTGACACTGGTGGGGGGCGCAATGGCCGTAGCTGCCTTAAAGCACCGGCAAAACATCTTCATGAAAGCTCGACGGTAGTTCCTGTTGGTCATTGAATAAATCAACGGGTTACACGCAGAGTTCAACATGGCGAGATTGGTCGTGACCGCAAAATATCGTGGGGACCACGGACAGGAGCCTTGTGTAAGTACTAAGCAAAATATGCCCACGATGTGTGGAAGCCAGCAGAAGAGAAAGGCACCGGTAACCAGGAGCACCATCAGCCCGACCTTCAATTCTTTTCTAGGAAATGCAAACAACGATGACGTCATCAGTGCACTTTCCAAGAAGAACCTGAAAACCACCCCAACTATTTCGGTCGAGTTTGAGAGCTATAAAGCTGTCATTCATAAAATCTGATAAAGTCACAATTTCTGCGCAAAAGATTAACAATTAAAGCAATGACTTCTCAATCAAGGTTTCCTCGAAATGCATGTTACATCACAGTTTTTACTCATGACGGATGTTATTTTAGACAGCGGACCGTTACTGAACGTAGTCAGAGTTCAGTTGCTTTAGAGAATGGATTGCACCATTCCCAATCAATCATTCCGTTCGGCCAAGACTAGAAATGGATGACCAGCTTTGTTCAAAACTTCATAATAAAGCCCTTCGTCTAATAGAACAAAACGCAGATGCTGGTGCTGGTAGCAATTATGGCAATGTAGATGAAGAGAAGTAGCGTGGTGCGATCAGAGATGAGAATTTCACGAAACAAAAATTAAAAGCTAAAAAATATATATGTACTCCTCCAAAAATCAAGTTTAAACGTACTTTATTCTTCTTTAATTCAGTATTAAGACTTTATTATTATGTCTTTTTAATCTCGTATTTTAAGACTTTCGCCCTTAAAGAATTTATTGTTATTTATAATACTTTTTTATTATTTACTATTATACAATGTACTGAATATAAAACATGTATTTACAACTTACCTTCGTTTGATTTGCGCATTCTGTGTCTGTCTTGATGTATCTACCCCTACTGTCTGTCCAGCCACCCATTCACAGACCTTAGGATGAGGAACAAGTTCCATGCCGCCTTGCCCGTCTGTTCCGGTCGGCGCAGATTCATCCGGGTTACTGGGCACATCGCGGAGTTCCCCCAGAGTTACGGCGGCATGGATACGAGCCTGCAGGCAACCAGCGGACAGGATTCTACAGTGACACACAGTCGTCAGAACAGCCGGCACACCGAAACAGAAGCCAACAACCGTAAAAGTGTACGGGAGGTTATACTCCCACTGAACCGTGCAAATGAACTCGTAAGGAAGGTACGCGTACCTGAGGAAAACAAAAGTACAAGAAAATAATCTATATGATAATACGCTAAGCCACTTCCGTCCGTTCGTCTGTAACGCTCTTTCTCAGGCCTCCTTATTCTTTACATGGAGTCAAGCTATTGTTTGAGAAACCTTATAAAGAGGCAGGCATTGTTTTGGTAGGAAAGTATTATGGGACAGAGGGTAATTTCATCGATTCAATTTTAGAACTTTCACTGCAAAAGTATAATAATTATTATCCTACCCTCCTCCACTAACTGCCCCCGCCTCCACTCCATTGTCAAAATATCTCCTAAACTGTAACTCTACTTCCCATTCCTTAGCTCAACCCTTTCAAACCCAAGAGTGATCAACTTCAATTTTATGTTTCAGGTTTTTCACCTAAGATATATTATATAGAGAACTTGGCAAATTGATCAATTCTTACTACTCACTCGTACATTTTCTTCTTGAACGGTTGGGAGAATTTGTATTCTGAACTTGAGAGTGATCAACTTCAATTTTCTCCTTCAGTCTCTCACCAGAGATATATTGCACAGTATGGAGAATTTGCTACTTGATAGTTTGCTTAGATGAAAGCTGATTGGCCTATCAATTCTCACTACATTGTTCGTAGATTTTCTTCTTGAACGGTTGGGAGAATTTGTGTTCTGAGCTTGGAAGTGAATCAAAAACTAATAAAGGCCAGAAAAACAAAGCGACCAGTAAAGTGAAAAAAGGTTTAGAAAGCACTTACCTCGACCAACCGAACACCGGTAGCAGAGCAAACAGCAAAGACTGACCCCAGATAAACAGGATTCCTAGACGTACTCTTTCATCTCTCAGGATATCTCGGTAGCGCAGTGGGTGGACGATGGCCAGATATCTGTCAAAACTGATTGCCGCGAGAGTGAGCATAGACGTTACACAGAACAGAGAGTTGGTCGTGCCCGTGATGACGCACAACTCGTGGCCGACAATCCACTCGTTCTGAAGCGTGGCGACGATGATGAACGGTATTCCGAAAACGCACTGGAGAACATCGGCCACCGCGAGATTTGCCATAAAAGCGCCCGTAGCGTTTTGTAAAGGACGATGAAACGCAATGGCGAGCAATGTTATGGTGTTGCCCACAGACCCCGCTAGCGAAACTGCTGCCATGAAGACCGCGTGAGCGACGCGTTCTGATGACATGGAGAAAGAACCTCTTGTGTGCTGCGCTGGATGGAAACGTCTTCACTGAACTCGACGGCAATAATATTGTACTTAATGCTAATACGAAGTTCCGTTTTATAATCGTACACTAATGAACGCAATTCTTCGAAATACGCCGATTTCCTTCTGACGTCAATCGCTTTTAATTCTCAAACACCCTTTATTGACAAACTCGGGACCCGCATGCGCATTGTATGTTCGCGGCAAGTTCCGTCCTACACCTATACATAGGAAATATAGTGCGCTTGTACTGCTCGTTTAAAATACTATTGATTTCCACACACGGAAAAAAAGCCGGATTTGTTCTAAGCCGCAGGTGCATCCTTTCTTTCTTTCTTTTACTGGTAAGGTGACTTCGCGAACAACTTGAGATGTAGTCGATTGAATTGTACGTTTTAACGTACAGAAATGCTTGTGTATAAAGTTATCTGTATCCCATCCAAACTCAACACCGTTTGGCTTTGTGGAACATGCACGGATAAGGAAGATTTGGCTTGCGTTCTTAAGTTCACCGTCATAGCCGCAGAAAAATGTTCGATTGATTCGATTATGTTGGCTGCCGCTACAGGATCGCAAATAACTTTGTCGCCGCTAATTATTTAGTCTCGACGAACTTTCTGTGGCGACACGAAATACTTCTGGGAAGATATCAGGCTGAAAACGGAACACTAAAGCCATGACGAACTTTAGCCGTAAACAATGATGATTTATGCTTTACACTGTAAATGACATCTGTTGCCTCCTACATACTGCAGCTGTTTTGTAAAGTTTTTCGCGCCGAAAGTATATCCGTTTTTGAGACGAAAATATTCATTCTCAGGGCTTAAGACTCGACTAATGCGTCTCTGTGAATATATTACATGTGTTATCAGGGATCCATATTCATAGTCGTATGGTCGTCCGAGATGACAAAAAAGCCGTGCGGACGAGTAAAATAACTCAAAAAGTAGTCCGTTTGACGAGTTAACTCAAATACAATTATTCTGCTGCAACAACTATTGTTGTCATGAGGTAGTGTACCTGTGTTATGAAAATTCCTCGTCTATTTGTAACTTCCACGAAAACGGCTAAAAATTTGCCAACTATCTTCCTTTCGCTATAAAATCATAATTTTCGGGCGCCATCTTGAATGATGCGGTATTTTCCATTGAAATGATTGCGGGCTCAATTTTCATGTCGTCAACCGCTGGTATATTTCCCTGACGTTGCACGTGTGACCTTCGGCTTACATATCAACAAGATGTGGAGATACGTTGAAGGTGTGTTGCCCCCCCCCCCCCCCCGGGGGGGTACTCAAAGGACTTTTGTACGGGGAGGCTCCGCCCGGACTGTCAACCCCTTACCCTTTAAAATACCATCCTGGGGGCAAAATCGGGACCCTTTCATATACCTCCAGTACAAATGCACCCCTTTTTTATACCTTTGATGCGTCCGGCAGACGATTCCACGGCGGGGTGCTTCCCTCTTTTAACAAGGCGGAGTTTCCGGTCTTCCGCCGTTTTTTTTCCCCCGGTTTTTCCTGGGGTTTTTCGTACCCCTTTAAAATACCAAAATTATTTCCTCACTCCACCCTTTTTATTGACCCTTTAAAATACCTAAAAAACGTCATTTTCCTATACCCTTTTTTATACCTCGATCGTAAAAATACACCCCTTTCGGGCGGGGCCTCCCCGTATAGCCGATCATAGGGAGTACCCCCCCCCCCCCGGGTGTTGCCGCCTCCATCTAAGAAGAAACAAGACAGGCCCGTGGCCAGTGCGCTTGTGACGTCATTAGTACAATGAATAGAGACACGCGGGGTCCCGGGAGAGGAACTTTTGTCGTGCGTTTATATGCAAAAGACATTATAGCCGAGTCAGTTTTTGCAAATGACGGACCAAGAGCTCCCTTTATTTTTCTTGCCCTCTTTTCTTCTAATTTCGGTCAAACAGATATTCACGAAAAAGTGTATTATAATAATTGAGAGAAAACAATTATCGAAGGCCCCGTAGGAATATTCTTCGTTTGCAACAACCCAGTTTTCATTGCTTTCCGATGCACGTGACAGTACTTGTGTGACGCTTTCTATACAACCTGGCAACCTTGTTGAGTGAATTTTCAAGCTGACATGTTTTGTGGAGGAACTGTGTTGTCATTTTGTAATGGGATTGACTGGGGAATACCCGACATCTTAAGTAGC
Source organism: Plumapathes pennacea (assembly GCA_964036295.1). Taxonomy (NCBI): domain Eukaryota; kingdom Metazoa; phylum Cnidaria; class Anthozoa; order Antipatharia; family Myriopathidae; genus Plumapathes; species Plumapathes pennacea. The sequence continues at coordinate 7,567,073 of OZ038466.1, read as the reverse complement.
TGTAAGACAGCGTAATAGCCTTATCTCATCTTCCCAGCGTGTGCATCATGTTCAAGTAGCTGTAGCACATTAAGGCCCCGTCCACACTACGCCGGATAAATGTGAAAACGCAACTTTCACTCTGAAAACGCAAGAAATGTTTTCCGTCCACACTGGAAAACGGATAAAATGTTTCCGGGCCCAAATGTATTGTTATTGCTCTACAAACGTCCCTGACAATCTTTGAAACCACTTGACGTGACCACGTGAGTAAGGGTTTTCGAAAAGTTCCGTTTTCAAAATGTTTTTCGTCCACACCAAAACGCAAAGCCGTCGTTTTCAAATTTATCCACTTTGAAGAGCGTTTTCCTAACCGTAAGAATAAAGTTGCGTTTTCAAATTTATCCGGCGTAGTGTGGACGGGGCCTAAAACATGACACTTCCCATGATGAAATTACTTCGTATGAAAAAGCCATCTCAGACGTTACGCATCCTACATGTACAAGTCTGATCACTAATATGTTCAAGACTGCTATGCATTAAGCTTTAACGCAAAATTCTGGGTCGATACGAAATTAATCTCTATCGGAAGCTGCAGACGTTTGAATACCGTGACAACAAAGGCGTGCATCACGGGCTTGTGGAGCGAACAATTACGGCTCGGATAGTTGGATATCAACCTTGAAGACTTCGAGGTATTCAGTGACAAATATTCTCGATGTAATCGCCTGCCGGTCTTTCCTGCTTTTGTTAAAGCGGCGTGAGTGAAAGCTAAGTAGCTGATGATTCGTGATTCCCCGTTCTATGATATTATGCTCGTGACATTTCATTGACAGATCTTGTATCTTAATCTCGCGTGATATTTGCCTCAATCCTATTAGTAATTCAATATCCTCAGACAATAAACAAAGAACCTTTACTGCACGCAAAACGAAGTTAAACGCCGACTGTTCGTATACGCCGCGCGTTACACAAAGCCGCAGAGTTTCCGACAAAGGGAGACGCTCTGCCCGCAGGAAAAAGTTCAAGTTCTATCAAGTTTCGACACGTCTTCTACTACTTATTCGATGTTCTTTCACACAAATATTGCTCAGAACACAGATACATTGGTTGAAGCGGTATCTTTAATCGAGCATTTGCAAAACACAACCCTTCGTACTTTACGGGGGTCCCGCTGGTAACACATCAAGCATTTGTGTACGGCTATTTTCAAGTCTTCCGACGCTTAAAAACAATGCAAGCCAAAATCGCTCTTAAAGTATGGCTTCCGCGATGATCGTTTTGTTTGGATCAACAACTGAAGGACCGGAATTTTTTTCTATATCCCTTGACAGAGAAAACCCATTGTACTTGGTTCTGTGATTTTGATCTCTGAATACGTCTGATCTTGCAATGCCTGTGTTTTAACACATTTTAAAATACAAACGTATCTTAGCACCTCGGTTACTTTTGGCAATCTTCTTTTTGAGCTTCTAGCTTTCTCGCAGCGATGGTTTAGTGATCCTAATTTTCTCTTTCCATTTCCATCTGTGGCTTTTTTATTGTTTCCATGTTGTTTACATGCACGTTCACGGAACGCATTAGCATTGTGAAGTGCGTAAGCTCGGGTATAATCATGAACTTTTGACGACTTTGGGACATTCTTTGAAATGTATTCTTGTATTAGTCGCCTGCTTTTCTACTCTTGTTCAAAATGCGTGAAAGGTAATTCAATGGTACGTGGCTTGGCTCACGACTTCGTCTTGGAGGACTTCGGTTTTCTTTCACATAAACATTTGTGGGAATACAATAAAACTGAGCGAAGCAAGATCTACCAACGGTCACTTTTTCCTCAGCCATTTCCTAATTTTCAAATAATAACGCCATCTGTTCCACTGATTGTTTGACCTTCATGGCACCGAGCCAAAATGTCGCAACAACAACATAAATGCACGCAGAGTGAAATTTTGATTCCAAACAAAAGTCAGATTTTCTGACGCTTTACTTGTATCAGCAAGAATAATACAAAGTAAAAGAATACAAAGTACCTTCAAGTTCACCCTCATACTAAACAGTTCCATATAATCCGCTATCAAGCGCTTGTCAAGAATCGCCGTCTTTACACAGGTTCTCGTCTTTGTATCTCGAGCGCCTTCGTTCAGCTTGTTCCTTCAAGTTCTCCAGGTTCTGGATATCAGATTCTTCGTACATTTCTGTACAGTTGTGCATAGTTATGCAGTTCATTGATAAGTTCATTGCATTTGCTTTCATGGCTTTCAATATGGCTTTTGAGGCTGAACGGACCGACCCAAGCCAAAACCGCTCAATGAAATTTAGTATGGGTCTACCGCAGCTGGCGTATGCGTTTGTAAGTAAGATGAGCGGTCCATAAAATAATCCACAGAGCCAACTAAGGCAAGCAACACACAAGTCCACCTCCCACATCTTGCTGTCTTCAAAATGGCGAAACTGCTTGCTCGACAAGTCACGTGATCGCAACGTCATCACAAATCACATGATAATATCAACCAATCATCGCATGCAGATCTCTAACCCAGAAAAATAAAAAATAAAAAAATCGCTGCATTTTATAGCTTGTGACGTCACAAGCAAAAAGCCGACGAAGCTTCCGAGAAACAACTGAAGTACCAGGAAGAACGAAAGCGTTCCTTCCTGCCTTCGTGGCGGACAAACAGGCCGTGGCTGAAGTTTGTAAATACAGCATCGGCCGCCGCGTCGGAACCGGAAACCTCTGCAACTAGGGGCGCTATGGTTTGCGAAATTTGCCAGTCGGCGTCGAAATTAAGGAAAGCTATTGCCCAGAAGAATGTGTTTGTGGACGGTTGCCGTTCATTTCGTTTTGAATCCATCAAAATTCATGAAACTTCGGGAAACCACATAAAGGCAACTGCGATTCTGACAGCCAAATCAGAGCCAGAGAAAACTCCCGCCTGTGGAGCCAGTTAGCAGATTTGATAGCCCCGAGGATGTAGAACTGATTGACAGTGCTGGGAAGAATGTGGACAACCACACAAATGCAGCTGTAGACATAGGTGTGGTTGATTCAGCTTGTGATTTATCAGATGACTTGGACTATGACAGTGGAGTGGAATATGCTAGTGATTTAGACAGTGACATGGAAGAAAGACAAGTTGAAAGAATAATTAACAAATTTTTGTAAATGAAAGTTGACTCTTTTGCTTGTGCACTGTTGTTATATGCACTTTTTTGATTCTGGAAATTAAACAACAAACGTTCCATTTAATTATACTGCCATTTGTTTTTGTTATAATTCTGCACTTTTGAATGGGCAAGTAAAATTTTGCCAGGGCAAGTATCTTATCCGGCATACTTGCCCGCCTGACGACCATGAGAAAAAAGGAATGTGGGTCCCTGTGTTATGCTCCGCACGAGTGTGACAGTTGTCAAAATGCTTCGGCTTATCGTACAGTGCATGTTGAAATATTTCTTCCATTCGATCAAGTAGCCTTTGTTTCGCAGTGGTATTGTATACTAGAAATGAAAAATACACCGAAATAATCTTGAACATTGAGTTTGTTAGTCACAAATGACTGAACACGCTGTGAAGAATAATAGTGTAAACAAGTCTAGTGTTACATTCCTCGCTTTCAATTTATATTTGTTACAGAGCGCGAATACTCGAAAGCCTCACAGAAGAAAAGCATTCAGTAAAAAAACATAAGTATTGAAGCGAAGGCTAGGTATCGTGGCCTCTGATTAAAGTGTTCAAAGTCAAACTGTCAAAATCGACTGTGCATGAAAAGATAAGTCACGCATTACTCTTTTCTCGCTGGCTAACCTTTCCACCCCTAAGCTCAAAATGCAGAGTCGCTCAACCTTTAAGAAGCAAGTGTATGAGTGTTGTAATGACAATTTATAGTAATAGGTTTCATTTGAGTAAGGTGTCAAAAATAAAGCTCTCTAACTGTGTGATATTTTTCTGGTGAGTGTCAAGAGTTTCGCTCTTGTCCCTACTTCTTTCCATTTTAGTTTCATCTGGTCTCGACCCCACCCAACGAGCTCACTGGCAATTCCAGTCTTGTTGGTTCAAATACATATGGCTAACCTTATCATGGCTTCCGCAAAGTTTTCCTCTTATACCCACTTGTACATCAATTGTTGTTAAAAACTCTTTTCCTTTCTTTCGTTCGTGTCCCAGTTTTTTCACGTGTCGTGTGGTTTCGCTCTGCCTTTTCCATACGTTACATCGTATTCATATTTTCGTCAAACTGAAACTGCCGGCTACGCTCCTTCACGTAATTTGTGCCATTTTTTAACAAGCCAAGCTCTCTTGTCCCACGTGTACTGATGCCCATACTTCAGATACCAACTGAAGAAAGAAAACACATGGACAACATAACAACAATAAGAGCGAGGACGGGTAAAGTAACAATATTAATAATAAAAAAGAACATACAAAGTGGATAAACTAAGAAGGTCCACACAACAAGACAACACATGACAAAATAAGACAGAAGAGCACAACACACACAACACGAAACGACTCGACAAGACACAACACGACACAACACGACACAACACAAAACGACACGACACAGAACAACACAAGAGAGCACAACACAGATAATGCGGGATCAATACAAGACTGGTACTCACGCTCCGAACAACACTCCACCCAGATGAGCTGCGTGATCAAACATTCGCCACCGGAGCACCAGTCCTGCTACATCGAGCGCCACCACACCCAACAGAGCCTTCAAAACGAAGAAATACTCATAGTTTAACAATACTTTACGGCACATACCGTAAATGCTCTAATAAGCCCCCCTCTCTAATAAGCCCAGGTGTGCATTCGAGGAAATACAGTATTGCCACTACCAAGATCACGCACCCAAAATTGGTAAAGGACGCCAAACAATCCCTTGTAGCGTGAAGTTCTTATGAATTCCGAGACTAAGGCCCGGTTCACATGCCGCTCTTCACATGCGCCAAACCTAATTCAATTATGAGCAAAAACCCTTGTTTGAGCTAACTTGCATTAGGTTCGGTGCATATGAGGAGTGGCGTCTGAACAGGGTATGAGAGATTCCATATAACTTCTGAACACATAAAACCATGTGCCTGGTGATGGATACATTCGCACGGTACTGTCCATTTTATAAATACTTTAATTTTACACCTACAGAGGGCTGTTAAAGGAAGTTAGAGCATCTTGAACGAAGCTGCGGCCCACCACTGCTGTTTTTCGATTACCAACGTTCCTTTTGATTTTCCAAAATTTTGAGTTTACATATAGTAAGGAAAAAGCTATAAACTCCCACTCACGTATCCTGCACTGAACGTGTACCAAGGAAAGAAGACGAGGGCCAGCTGAGCATCAGGAATATGGATACACACCAGCGACAACACGGCGAACAGCGCCCCCGACTACAGAAAAAAACAGAAGAGAGGTATCATGCATACAAAGAGACAGAAGCAGAAAGAAACGGGTCAGTGCAAACACAACAAATGTTTCTGAAGTTCTTCAGAAACAAATTTTGTGGCCGCAACAAATGTTTCGTGCGCGGCAAAACTGGCCATGCCGCCACAATGTGTCCACCTCATTTTGCCAGGCCTATAAACCCTTTAACTCCCAAGATCAAAATGCAGATTCTCCTAACCTTTAATGAGAAAATGTATGAGTGATGTAGTGAGAATTGATAGTTCAGTCAGCTATCATCTAAGCAAGGTATCAAAAGCCAAGTTCTCCTTACTGTATGATATATTCGTGCTGCCGAAACTTAAGGAGAAATTTGAACTTGATCACTCTTGGAAGTGAAAGGGTTAAGACTGCAGATACTTACAGCTCCTAAAGATGGTTGAAGTGCAGTAGCAGAGAGTATTCTAAATGCTTGGCTAGCAAAAGATGCACAGACTCCTACAGCAAAAACAAAAGAGTTGTCACATTAAAAAAAAGCACAGAGCTTTAATTACTGCTTTATGGATACATACAAGCACATTGTACGATTCTCACAAATCCTTGTAAGATCTGGTGTTGGTATTCATTGCCACATGAAGGAGATAAAGAGGCGCATCAATTAAAACTTGGTCTGAATATAATGCGAAATTTGAAGACTGAATTTAGTTCATGTTTCCACCATTTGCCTGTTGTCAGAGCAATACAAATTAGATATAATTTTGCATTCTTTGCTGCTGTTGTTTCTATTTTTGGCATCCCATCCCATCTGTTGTTTTCTCTTCAATGTCTTCTTTCTTTTCTATTTGCTTTTATTGGACACTAAAGGTGATTAATTGATAATTTGCTATTGTTGTACTATTTTTTGTTAGTTGGCTTGCATTGCTTTCCAACATAATATGCTGTAATGCCCAAAAAAATTATTGGTTTTAGGCTTCCATGCTCGCATACAGCAAACAGACAGAAGCTAAATATATAAAAACTAAAAGGACCACCTGCATGTAACAAAATGCAAATATTCTTTGTAGCATAAATTTTAGTTGGAAACTCAAGTTTTGCTATTACTCTGTTCTTTCAGTTCAGTATTCACAAACTGCACCATATACGTACCTCCAGTTATGTAAAAAGCAATGAACTGCTCTCTGCCCAGAATTGCTGACAGGAGAATTAATAACAGAATTAGCAAAAGAAGGGGAAGTGATGGGTGGATGTCCCTCATTTTCCAACCTACCAGAGAATAACTAAATATTGTCCAGCCAGGAACTTATATACATTACCCCCTTATTCATTTACTTAGTAACTCACTTACTCACTTATTCACTCACTCGCCCACTTACTCAGTCTCTAGCCAGCTCGTTCTCTCACTTTCTAACTGAGCAATATTTTGATATCTTTATTTATAATCCAGTTAAATTAGTTAGGTGTTTTACCTTACCTTGTATTGCTGGAGCAAAGCTCCAAAGTACATACATGTTGATAGCAAAATGCCAAAAGTCTATGTGACTGAAACAGCTGGTAAGTAGAGTCACTGACGAACCTGAAACAATCATTTGTGTGCTTCTATTTAAAAACAAAAACATATAAAGTATATTTTACCCAACATACATAGCAACATCTCATAGTTATGGTGTCATAAGACTTCACACAATAAAAAATATAAATTTTTATACGGTCAGGATACAGTAGATGACATTATTTTTATAGTGTAATGGAAACTAAGTAAATATCTGGCAAACTAGATGATCAAAAATTAGTTACACTGTAATTTTAGCTATTATAGTTAATATAATCCTGGAAAGCCCAGAAAGCCCACCAACCTGTAAGAGGGTTTGACATGAACCAACGGTACATTGAAGCACGGAAACTTGCCGAAGGAACTTTCCACATCAGGAACACTACAGCATTCACAAATATGACAGCTGCAATATAATAATAATAAATAAATTTTATTGAGTTCTAAAATCTTAGTCTGTGAAACTGGATAAACGTCTCTATTAGGGAAAGTTCATTTATTTTGACAAGGGGGGGGGGGGCTCTGAACATTTTTAGACACCTGCAGGGGAGGGGGGGCTCTAAAAACTGTTGGAAAAGGTTGACACTGACAGAGCCACCCACCAACAGCTGTCTTTGACCCATCTGAAAGAGAATTCCACCACTGATTGATCTAAAGTGGAAATAAAATGACATGAAAATGGTATTAATAACAATCATATAATTACAGATTATTCAAACACTTGATTTTTCATAGTTTGTGATGGTACATGTGATATAAAGGACTGGACCCTAAAGATGATGCAATTAGGCGCATGCGCGAGAGAGCGAGAGAGCGAGAGCACGAGTCGTGTTGTGAAGTTCAAGAAACGAAATAAAACCGCTTCTGTACCGGTTATCACATTGGTGGCAGCCGTGGGATGGCAACTAATAGTGAAGGAGAACCGGGAGCATCGGCAGCTACCACCGATTCGCCACGAAGACCTGTCGTACAGCCGAGTTCTTTCAAAGGCGAGGGAGACTTCAAAGCGTGGTTGGACAAATTTAACCGAGTCGCTAAAGTGAACGATTGGAACGAACAGAAAAAGCTTGATTTCTTGTCCGTGTACCTTGATGGGACAGCAGACGAAGTCTACCGGGACCTGGATGACGACGAGAAAGCAGATTGGGAAACTCTTACGTCAAATCTCGAGCAACGATTTGATCCAGCGCCGTGCCCGGACGCGTTTGAAACCGAGTTATGCACCAAGAAACGGGCCGAAGGAGAGACACTGTCAGACCTAGGACATGTCATCAGGACTTTGACTCGGAAAGCTTATCCTACGGAGAAAGCTGAGACGAGGGACCGGCTGGCCAGAACTCAGTTCATAAGGGCGCTAAACGAGCCGGAGATGCAGCTGAAAATAAGGTTGGCAGAACCTAAAACCCTCAACCAGGCCATCGAAATGGCCATCAAGTACGAGAAAACGCTGGAGGACATACAGGCAACCACAAGAAAACGGGAACAAAAACCCCAGAATGTGGCACGGATTGAGGAAGAAAACCAGACCCAAGAAATGAAGGCAGCATTACAGAGGAACAACGCCTTAATGGAACAGATGGTCAACCTCATGAAGGATATGAGAGACACTCCACGACAGCAGAATAGTGGACAGCGGCGATACACCAGCAACAACAATGGCTGCTGGGAATGTGGTGGGGAACATTTCCGCAGAGACTGCCCAAGATACCAACCAGGCAAACCCAAGAGGGCGGGAAACGGGTACTGACTGGTACTGAGGGTCAAGCGTCAGTCAGGAATGAAGCCCGTAAAGAGACCCAAACTGTAAGTAAAGGTGAACATGCAGCTTCACTCAATCAGTCACTGTATGCCAATGGCATGGTAGCTGGGATAAATATCCCCATGTTAATTGACTCGGGAGCCACAATCTCCCTCCTACATGTTGATGTGTGGAAGGAAATCCAAACAAAGTGTTCAAAGCAACTGGAACACCTGAACACACATATAAGATCTGTGAGTGGGAATGGCCTAAAGGCACTGGGTCATGTGTGCCTCCCAATTTGTGTGGGAAAGTTTACCACCGAACACAAATTTGTGGTTGTCGAAACAATGACAACATCATGTCTCATTGGGATGGATTTTCTCCTGCGAAACAAGTGTGTTGTTAACTGTGTGGATGCCACACTGGACATACAAGGCCCAGGTGGAGTGACAGTGCCACTCAGTGTGGACCAGAGCATCCTGAGAGTGTGCAGAGTGAGCCTGACACAACAGGTGACAGTGCCAGGTTGCCATGAAATGATCCTTTCAACGAAACTGGTGCAATCCAAACATCAGCAAGGACATGTCAGTTCTACAGTTCAGGAGATCCCAGTGGGAATCATTGAACCCCTGGGAAGCTTTGTCGAGAAACAAGGCGTTGCTGTTGCCAGGTCTGTGACACAGCCTGCTACGGGGTGTATGCTTGTGCGAGTCTTGAATCCCTTCTCTTCCCCTGTGACACTGAACAAGGACACACACATAGGAACCTTCTCAACCCTAGGAAGTGATTGGGAAATCACTCATGATTGTGACCAAGAGGAGGACACAGTGAATGCTACAGTATCCAGTGGGGAAACAAGTAACACAAATGCCAGTAAACTGTTTAACCTAGACGGGATTGAACAGACACAGAAACAACAACTGGTGGAACTACTGGAGGAGTTTGATGATGTCATTAGTAAAGGAGCCCATGACCTGGGTCGAACCAATGTCGTCCACCACCGGATCCACACAGGAGATGCACCACCAATCCATCAAGGCCCACGGCGGTTACCCTTCCACAAGAGGGAAATTGAGGAGCAGGAAGTCCAAAAGATGTTGGACCAGGAGCTGATTTCCCCATCTACCAGCCCATGGGCAGCCCCAGTTGTCCTTGTGAAGAAGCGGGATGGTACACCCCGCTTCTGTATTGACTTCAGGCAGTTAAATGAGGTGACTACCAAAGACAGCTTCCCCCTGCCCCGTATCGACGATGCTCTTGATGCCCTCCAAGGAGCCCGCTACTTCTCAACCCTAGACCTGGCCTCGGGGTACTTCCAAGTCCCCTTAGACCCACGAGACAGGGAGAAATCAGCCTTTATCACGGGGAATGGCCTCTTTGAATTTAACGTCATGCCCTTTGGATTGTGTAATGGCCCAGCCACATTCCAGAGACTCATGACCAATGTTTTGGCTGGACTCCAGTGGAAGACCTGTGTAGTCTACTTGGACGATATTGTAATAGTTGGACAGACTGCAGCGGAACACCTACAGAGGTTGAGAGAGGTTCTTACAAGGCTACGGCAGGCAGGCTTGAAGATTAAGCCAACAAAATGTCAACTCATGCAGCCATGTGTTTCCTTCCTGGGCTACACAGTCTCAGAGAATGGTGTAGCCACAGACCCCTGCAAGACCAAGGCAATTGACGAATGGCCAACCCCAACATCAGTCACAGATCTGAAAGCATTCCTCGGGCTAGCATCATATTACCGACGATTTGTTGCCAACTTTGCTGATATTGCTGCCCCCCTCCATGACCTCACCAAGAAGGCAACAAGTTTCCAGTGGACAGCAAAGTGCCAAGAATCATTCTCAACCCTAAAACAGAAACTCCAAGAGCCACCTGTTTTGACATTCCCAGACTTTTCCAAGGAGTTTATCTTGGACACCGATGCCAGTGATGTTGGACTTGGTGGAGTCCTATCACAGATACAAGATGGCGTGGAAAAAGTAGTTGCATATGGCAGCCGGTGCCTTTCGAAATCAGAAAGGAACTATTGTGTTACACGAAAGGAACTGCTAGCAGTTGTCCATTGGACAAACCACTTCAGGCACTACCTGCTGGGTGCGCCCTTCCGACTGCGAACAGACCACAATGCCCTCATTTGGCTGCACTCATTTAAGCAACCAGAAGGTCAAGTTGCTCGGTGGCTTGAAAAGCTGTCCGAATTCCAATATCGCATTGAGCACCGCCCAGGAAAACTTCATGGCAACGCAGATGGTCTCTCAAGGAAATCATGCAAGCAATGTGGCTGGGAGCCACAGCTACAATCCAGTCCAGAAGATGACCACTGCTCCGCCCTGACTGTGGACAGGCCATGGACAATGGATCAGCTCCACCAGGCTCAAATGGATGACCCTACCCTGAGGACAGTCCATGACTGGCTAGAGAACGGCACCCGGCCCCCGAAGGATGATATCCAAGGATGCCCCCGGAAGATGCGATCATATTGGAGCCAGTTTGATCGCTTGCTATGCAAAGATGGGGTAGTCTGCAGGAAGTGGATTGATGAAGCCACTGGACAGGTGGCGTATGTCCAGAAATGCCTCCCACCCAAGTACATTCCTCTGGTACTAGCTGAACTGCATGACGCCCCTACGGCAGGTCACCTTGGGGTAAACAAGACCATTAAGGCAATCCGAAGTCGCTTCTACTGGCAAGGCCTGAGCGAGGATGTAGAGACCTACATACGACAGTGCCCTCAATGTAACCAGGCCAAGAATCCCCCCAAACCACGGAAGGCACCCCTTCACAGTATTTCCGTAGGCTACCCATTAGAAAAGGTGTGCCTGGACCTAGTTGGACCACTCCCCAAGTCAAACAATGGATTTGAATACATTGTGGTGGTCACAGACCTCTTCACAAAATGGCCCGAAGCATACCCACTAAGGAACACCGACGCACCTTCTGTAGCCAGAAGAATAATGGACGACTTTGTATGTAGATTTGGCTGCCCCGAGGGCTTGCACAGTGACCAAGGCCCCAATCTGGAAGGTTCCGTTTTCCATGGCCTGTGCGACTTGATTAACACAGCCAAAAGCCGCACCACACCCTACCATCCTCAGTCGGACCCTGCTGAACGGATGATACAGAGCCTCACATCCATCCTGCGAACTCTTGTGTCGGAAAACCAAAAGGATTGGGATGAACTCCTTCCAAAAGCCTTGATGTCATACCGAACAAGAGAGCACAAATCAACTGGCTATACACCCTACAGGCTCATGTTCGGTAGGGAAGCAAGGTTACCAGTCGATGCTATGCTGGCAGACCCACCAGAAGGACCACAAGACTACCCCACCTACGTAGCCAAGCTGAAGCAACAGATGGTGGAAACAGAAACAGTTGTCCGGAACAACTTGAAGACTGCACAGAAGAGACAGAAAGACCATTATGATGTCCATAGCCATGGGGAACCATTCAAGGAAGGAGACCGTGTGTGGTACTACCAGAAAGCTATTCCACGAGGAAAAACAAAGAAGTTCTGGAGACCCTGGCAGGGACCTTGGAGAATTGTGAAAGCACTATCTGATGTGACCTATCGCATCCAGGCTGAAGCCCCTGGGGGTGGCAGAAGGAGAAATCGCAAGGTAGTCCACTTCAACTTGCTGAAACCCTGCACTGTACCAGTGGAACGTCTGATCCCCCAACAGCAGCCAGGCAGGAACCGACCACGAAGAACCAGGCGAGTGTGTCCACCTGCCCCGGCACGAGTGGGGAATGCTGCACCCCTGTTTCCTGCCCGGTTTTGTGACGACAGCGATGACGAGGAGTATGCGAGGAGGCCAGAGACCCAGGTCGATGACGTGATGCCAATGCAACATGACCGGGGAGAGATTGTTGTGCCGTTGGCCCCAAGGCCTCACAGGGCAGCCAGACCACCTCGGTGGCTGCAGGACTATGAACACTAGAACAGTCGTTAATGTTTTTTGTTATCAGTTCATTTCCAGTATGTTCGTTTTTAGTTGTATGTGACTCACACTAGGAGGAGAGTGATGTGATATAAAGGACTGGACCCTAAAGATGATGCAATTAGGCGCATGCGCGAGAGAGCGAGAGAGCGAGAGCACGAGTCGTGTTGTGAAGTTCAAGAAACGAAATAAAACCGCTTCTGTACCGGTTATCACAGTACATATGGTATTATTTATATTCCTGAACATCACTGTTTCCACTACTAGGGAAGAAAACAAAACTATATTAAATAAGAAATGCATTCACCTTATCTCTAACACCCAGAGCCTTTGGCAGTCTATTCCATGGTATATGATGCATATAACTGCTGCGCAGCCTCTCATATTGAAGAATACTACAGCCTGCTAAAGCCACACCACCTGTCTGGAAAGAAAAACATTTCACAATTTCAATTTTTAAACATATCCATTTAAATATACTCTTCTAATATCTTCGTCAAACTTCTTTGTCCAATACACTCAAATACAACTAAATTTTGAATTGGATTTTAAAGCAAAAACAAAAGCTTAGCAAAGATGCTTTAGATTCAACTTGATTGACTGCGGCTTGCTTATCTTATTAAGTTTGAACTTATTGTGTTATGTCTTAAACAAAAAATAAAGGATGCACATTCACAGGATCAAGACACTGTTTCTTTTAGTATTATAACCCACACAGGTCATATTTTATACACAGCAGTGTTTGAACTATTCTTTCTTTCTATACCATTCTTTCCATTTCAACTTCTTTTTTAATACAAATAACTCCAGTTCTATTTTTCCCATTTACTCACAGTGCCCCACTCACCACAAGTGTAAAAACTAAAGGCCCAGTAATGAGTTGTAGTCTTCCTCTGAAGGTAGTTTCAATAATTCCTTCCTCTACATAGTCTTTGCTCCACTTGCTGCGATTGAATGAACACCTCTGACAATGGAAGCCTCTCAGCCTGAATTGGAAAACCAAAGCTTGTATTGATCGTCTGTGCAATTTATGCATTTATTGTAAAATCTATGGAATGTTTGTGGATACAAACTTGTCATGATTGAGATATATAGTAATCCTTACAAATATAACGCCAAACTGTGTAGAGGAGTGGTAATTATTTATAAAAGGAGGGTCGGCAAATTGGAGATGTTCTCCCTGTCACACTGCAGATTCGCAATGCAGTACACACATGATGATTGTGAGTTATGCAATCATACAATAGGCTATTTCCAAGATGCTTGTTGCCTCTGCTTCAAACCAAGGCCTAGTGCGAAACCTTTTTTATGCAAATTCGTTTGATTTGCATGAAAATGAAAACTAATTTCCATAAGGACTCGCACTAGACCTCGTTTTGAAACAGAGGCAACAGGCATCTCGGAAATGGCCCATTATACCTTGTTCTTAGAGTGATAATTATTCACTGCGTACTACGTAGCCATTTAGCAATACAGCTTCGTAGCTAGCCTTTTTCCATGTTTTTCCAACTCACTATTCCAACCGGAACAGGACCAAACAAGGTTGGAATCTTTCATCTTCCAATATTCTTTCAAGTTATACAATGAATCTCATATTGAGAAGAGCAAAAGTTGTGTACATGTTCTCACCGGCCAATTGATGCGTTGGAGAAGACGACTTTTTCACCAAAACTCCGTGATCGCGACATGAACAACGCAGCCGCCATCTTAGTTTTTGGTCCCAGGCTTCTTCTCGTTTCTGGACCCAGGCTTCTCTAGGCCCAGCGGTCAGGAATTTTTTGACCTTGAGGACCTTTATCTATGAAATTGATATTTATAAAAACTTAACACTCAGAGTTTTTTGGTTCAGTTGACATTATGTACAAGATCGGTAAGTATCCAGAAAGCATCCACAAAGCGTGTTTTGTTAACATTTGTGCCGCGTGTGCTGACCTTGCATTGGAGTGATTATTCTAAATTGTTCGCGCGAACGTTCTTAAAAAGCCGGCTGTGAAATATACTCAGCGAAGAAATAATAAAAAGCGAGGAAATGAACAGACACCAAAGTGAGAAAAAGAACGAATGATAAAAAGGGAGGGAAGAACATATAAAAAGGAGGAAAAGAACAGATAACACAAAGGGAGGAAAAGAAGAGATAATTCTATGGGAGTAAAAGAAGGGATAATTATTTAGGAGCAAAAGGGTATACATCTTGTTCTATGATTTATAGCTTAATACGGTCTGATTTTCAAGTTGCTTTTATTTTGTCGAGCCCGCATTCAGTTATCTCCTATACCCGACAGGGCTTTAGTAAAACGACCCGGCGGTACAGGTCTCGTAAACTGACGATTTAGTAAAACATATCGGTAAAGTTCTGACCAAGTTCTTGGCGTTAAAATCAACATTCAGTGCTGTATTCATCATGCAGTTTCTTTAAAATTATAGGGGAAACGTGGAAAAAGTACAAATAACGTTATGGGCTATATGGTTAAATATCTCAGCGCCCCCTCAACTGAGGAAGGCAAAAATTGTAGAATGAATTGTTCACAAAGGCATCTTGGTAATATTTCCACTGAATCCATCCATCTCTTTGTAGAACTTTTATGTCCTCTGTACCAACATAATGTGGATCCTGGCCGGAAAAAGAAAACAAAGTTGGTTTCGGTACGAAAGAAGAAAGAAGCATAGAGCACTATGAAGCAGATATTCTTAAAAAGAAAATGCAATGCAATGCAACGTAGAACACTAGAACAGCAAAGCAAAGCAGAGCAGAGAAAAAAGAAGCAGAGCTGCACATGCGTGTGCCATGAAATTTTCGCGGGAGTTTAATTTCACGGATTGCCAATTTTTTTTGCGTTTCGCGGGAAATTTGGATTTCAGACCTTAATGTTGGGAACCCATTTTTTTTACGGATCTCGGTCAAGTTCCTGTCGAAGAAGGTCGTAAAAAATATTGTATAAAGAAGAAAGAAAATTTTTTTCGCAGGAGTTTATTTTTATGGGATCCAATTTTCGCGGATCGCTGAAAAATCCTTGAAATTCACAAAAATTGGATCCCGCGAAAATTTCATACCGTACCTGTAGTTCAGAGCAGAGAAGTAGAAAGAAATGAAGCGAAGACAAGAGCAGACTTGAGTAGATAAAAACAGAGCATAGAAACACAAGCTGGCAAGGAAACAAGCAGAACAGTCGTGGAGGACGGACAGGAGCAGAGCAGCAAATAACAATAAAGCAGAGACGAGACGAGAATGCAGCGGAGAAGAACAAATCAGAGAAGAACAGATCAAAGCAGTGCAGTGCAAATAAGAACAACAGATCATAGCAGAGTAGAGCAGACGCGAAAAGCAAAGCAGAAAAAAGGAGCAGAGCAAGATAAGAGACGAAGGCAAGACCATACGAAGGAGATGCTCAACAAAGCAAAATAAACATCTTACTGCAATAAGGAAGTAAAATTGATCTGGAGACGTCCTACACACACCCAGCAGAGTCTTAGATGATGCATCGTTATCTCCGCCTACCACACAGAAAAGAAAACAACATAAAGTCACAGTAAGTATACAGTCAACTCCTTTTAGACACCATTCCAACTGTCCGTTATAGCGGTGTCCGTCTTAAAGAGAGTTCAGTTAGAGTAAACAGACTGAAGAAATGACAGGAGTGTCCATAAGAGTGGTTGACTGTACTAGCATGCGTGCTGTGTTCAATCTAAGCTTAAGCCACATTTATGGGAAAAAGAGGAAAAACCACATGCGGCCCAAGCTCGGTGACGAAATGTTGCGCAACTCAAGATTATAAGGAAATGTATGGGGATTTTACCGATCCACGGAAAATCAGAGAATTTGATAATGAAACTCAAACTAAACGTTCGCTACCCGTTAGTAGTTGTCTCCTGTGTCCCTTGTATTAATTTAGAGCTGCCGCGGCCAGTATTAGTGGTTGAAATTCCCGCCGATGTTTCCTCCCCCAAAAGAAGTGTTATCTTCTAGTATTTGCACCAACGTTTTTACTGCAATACAAGCTATTTATTATTTGATGATTTTTTTATTTGAGGTATGGGTCTAACAGACTTTCCCAGGTCTTCTAAACATTATTAACAAATTATAATTTTATAGCCATTAGTAATTATTGATTACAGAAACAGCAGCAGTAAACGTGTATACTACAGTACAATGATACACAGAAAGTGAACTAATCTAATGATATGATTATAAATTATTGTTCTGTAATTAAATAGCAACATAAATGAGAGGAAGTCATAACACCCAGTAACTTAAGATCCAGATCAAATTTGCACTGATCTGCAAATTTTGGTACTTTTAGGTTACAAAATATCTTTACATGCAGAGGAGAAATCGTGCACCTATTATGTACCTATCATCGCAGGAGAGCCCAATGTTTGAAAATGCTCAAGGATCTCTGGAGCCTTCTCTTTGACTTGGCTGCCACTGGAAACATGGATGATCTTGCTTTGAACCTAATGTAACAAGAAACAATAACCCAAAGTCCTCAGAATTCTATTAGCTGAAAAAAAAAAAAAAAAAAAAAAAAAAACACTCATAATGACATATAATGCAAATATTGCCTGCCACCGACACAGCTGTGTTCAATATTTATACCACTTACAGGTAAGGAATTGAATATCTGGGAAGATCAGCTTCCATCATCCTATTCCAGACCAAAGAGACAAAATTTATACCCTCTTTGAATGATGTGACATATCAAGAAAGTGTTTGTAATTTAAATATTGTCTTGCTGCTTCTAAAAATGTTTAAAGCTTAAGAAAGTGTACCCTGCGAGCAGAACCACATGAATTTTCACAAAAAAAGTATAATATATTAAAAAATTGTGGCAAACTTTCAAAATTCTGAGAGATCCTTTTGCAGACCCCCAAGTGGTGTTTAAAACAAACAATTTGATATGTCACATGGCCATGTTTCAAGTATGGCATATTTAGGGAGATGATCTCTTCCACGAGTTCAAGCTGGTGAGACTATCAATTCACCTAACCCTACTCATATAAGATTGGTGAGAAAAGTGAGGTTGGTACTAGAGTGTGTGTGTGTGTGTGTGTGTGTGTGTTGGAGTGGGGGGAGGGGTGGGATGGTGCTATATTTTTGACTGTAAAACTATGACTGGAAAAGGAGTTAATGCTATCATGTTATTAGTCTATATAATTACAATATGGGGTATGTCTGAATTCATGATGGGAAACATACATCATACATATGCTCCAAGCAAAGACAAGCCTCAAATGATCCAATCCATTCACGTGAATCAACAAAGGACTCCGGCTTATCTCCAATCTGTACCAAGGCCTTCTGGATGTCTTTCAGGTTGGGCTTGTGAGGTGAAACATTTCTTTGTAAAGTATGCTCTGTCCAGGAACACAGGGTTTGCAGAGTTCGATAGCCGCATCCCCAGCCCTGACAAAATGTTTGATCAGTAAGTAAACTCAGTTGCTTATTGTTGCATGTTTTAACACATTAATATAATCCATCATATGAACGAAAAATAAGAACTGTACTGTCAAAAGAGACTTAATTCTATATTTTTTTCGCGTAGCTCATATTCCTGTAGAGTAACCGCCACAATATTATCAGTTTTGATGTTTCTAGAGAGAGACATAGCCAGTTTATAAAACAGTACATGGAGCAATCAATTGAATTCCCCGATTTTGTACTGATTTTAACAAAAATTTAGCAGTTTCCTCACTTGAACCTGCAGATGTAGATTCCAACAAACAAGCTACAATCACAATGACGCACTACAGAACATATATATTGAAAACTAGGAGTATGATATTTGCAAACTGTCCGACCAGCTGGTCGAGGTGATCTACACTACAAGATTGCTGTAAAAGAACGCACTCTATCATCGAATCCGTCCACTTGATAATGGTAAAATTCGTACTTCCCCCTCACAGTGGCGCAGTCTGAGCAATGAGGCGGCAACGGCAAGCCAACATGAATCTCCGAAAAAACTTTCATGTGTCCACCATGTTGGCGCCCGCAACTTCTTGGCCAGCGAATGTGCCACAGCAAGTACTTGTGATGTCATATGAGTGCTACAGCTCAGGGTTAGCTTTCGATAGAACTGGGAAAATGTCGTAAAAAACGAAAAAGTCACCACGTTACATATCAAACAAACCATAGCAGGCTAGCCCTGCATGCCGAAGAGCTAAAATAATTTAAACGGCAGAGTTGGTTGCTCGCTTTATGTTTTGTCTAAGTTTCTCCTGGACCGGCTCTGACGAACAAGGATTGATAAATAAAACGCCAAGAATATTGTGTTAATCCACACAATTTTACTCATTGGTAATTACGATAAAGCTTTATTCTATCAGTTCAATTTTGTGATCTTGCGCCGCAACTGGGCTTGTCACAATCGAAAGCGAAAAACCAGACTGCGCATGCGCTACCATCATAGCTTGCAAGCTTATTGACGCATTAGATGTAAACTCTGAGCGCAGAAGTCGGATATTAAATGATTCTGGGATGTGAAAGGAGCTAAAGCAGGGTTATTACGATATGAGGCCGTTGCAATTATTCGTAATGGAAGGACCGGCAGTACAAAGGTACATCCCATATGGATGAAGGGCCTGGTTTCTCGAAGACTATATAGCTGACTGGATACATATGACTCATAAGTCGGCTGACACCACTATCGCACTCTTCCGGGCAAGGGATAATTCACTATGGCTTGGGGGCCGAATTATCTCTCCCCGTTCGGTCTGGAAGTTTCGCGGGTGTTGGCGGGTTGCTCCTCGATCTGGCTTGGGGGCCGGGCAACTCTCCCCCGACCCACCATGGGTAGTCATGGGGCCGGGTTAAATACCCGGTTTTTCTTTTTAAACTTTCACTGTTTCGTTTGCGACCAAACCTTCTTTCCTTTTCCTTTTTGGAAATGCAAATTCACAAGAGCATATTGGACATACTGCACAGTCAAGTAAAGTCAAGTGTGCCATCTTCGACATAAAATTGCGTCACCCCTGTCACCACACGATTGCACAGCTTGGCGATGAGTCGACATCAAAATCTCGTCTTTTTTTGTTTTGTTTTTGTTTTTGTTTTTGCTTTTGTTTCTGCTTTTGCTTTTGTTTTTGTTTTTGTTTCTGTTTTGTTTTTGTTTTTGTTTTTGTTTTTGTTTTTGTTTTTGTTTTTGTTTTTGTTTTTGTTTTTGTTTTTGTTTTTGTTTTTGTTTTTGTTTTTGTTTTTGTTTTTGTTTTTGTTTTTGTTTTTGTTTTTGTTTTTGTTTTTGTTTTTGTTTTTGTTTTTGTTTTTTGTAACATCCGGCCATAGTAGCTAATGTGAACACACCATTTTTTCAAGTAGCAACACCAAAATTTGGGCGCCTTGAGTACAATGTCTAGACCTAGCCAAGACTTTACTCGGACACTAAGTCGATTTACGTCATCACATGGTCAAAATGCTGTGGACTCACAAGGCGCTTTGCTTGCGCTTCCAGGAACTGTATAACATACGTTCTGTATATTCAGTTTTTAACATTTCATACAGCCATGCTCGAGAAATAGAAGCAAATGATCAAGCAACACTTCACGGCTTTTCAAACAAAGGAGGTTCGATCTATGCGCTGTTTTCTTGCTATATCTCCATTCTCCATAAATAGACATATATATATATATATATATATATATATATAAATGTATATATAGAACAGAACTATGCAAGTTAGTCTACACAGTGGATTTGCAGGTTATACCTATGAATATTTGCAGAGAAATCATTGTAGTGAGAAAGTTGCTGTGTACTAGAGTCTAAATCGATGAAAAGTTAGCACTTGAAACTTTCCAGAAATTTCCTGAAACTATAACGAAGCTTTGCATACGCAATTTTTGATGTCGTACAACTGAGTGTAAGTGTTACAAATCAGAAAAAGTTTTTATTGGTAGTACTAAATATATTACATACTTGTGTATTATTCTTGTAATATATACTATATTTGTGAAGTTTACTATGACGTTTTTGTTAGCCAGCTTTACCAATACTTCATGTTGAAAGGTCATGCCACGCAATAACGTTTTTATCTAGACTACTATTAAGTAACTACTGGGTTGGCTTTAAATGCAATACTGTTCACCATTTACTATTAATGGTTTGTAGCGCGCATAGCGTTGTTTTATTTATTTGTTATTTGTTATTTGTTATTTTTTTATATTTATATTTTTACTTTTATTTTTGACCGCGGAAATGCGGCTTAGTGGCTGCACACGCGTGCATTCCAAAGCCCACAAACTTCGATATCCGGAGATTGTGCGAGAGCCGTGTTCAAAAGAGTACATCGAATTCTTGTTATCATATGTTTTGATAAAGATTCAAACCTTCATCCTTTTACCATGTTATTCATCAGATCAGGGTTCATACCTGGGGTTTTATAATGCCAATTCTACCTTAGTAACATAACTCCAATACTGCATGCTACAATCATGGTCAAAAGTCGTTGGGACGCTCCACTTACGCACATCCGGAGCACAATGTAAATCCGTACAACCTATGGGCGTCTCATATTTCTTGTTTTCAAGTCCCTCCCCCTCCCCTCCATTCAATGTTGGTCCGTGGTGCAGCTATAAGCCGAACCATGCTCAACTACCCAACATTAAATGGGGGGCAGGGGGTAAACTTGAAATCGTCCCAACCGAATTTTGACCATGATTGTAGTTTTAGAAACTCTGGCGTGACTTGTCTTCGTGGGCTTGCGTGTGGTATTATAAGATTGAGAAGATAAAGAACCCACAGAGCCGTATGAGCACGACTTGCGAGCTATATAAACGTAGTGTGTAAAGTTGCCGATAGCCTCATAGGAGGAGGCTGTATGAAATAAATAGCTAGCAGTAAGTGCACGGTTGTTGTAACTTAGCATTGGATTCGAGCACTGTCTCAGTTATGTCAGCATCCATTCTGATTGATATCGATACTGTAGAGATGATACCGCTTCGAATTAGTCAGTTGATGGATAATCCCCCGCCATTTCGCAGCCAGGGTTTAAATTTGACACGGGAAGTTTGCTGTACAGGAAAGGGTAGAAAACACAGCTTGTGATCAACGTCCCCTCACGTCCATCGCGTTTTTAACTGAAAGATCCGAACTGATTAGCTAAGAAAAAACTGCAAGAATAGATACCTGAATTTTTAGCCTGAGGCAACAAGCCTGAAACTGATCTGCAAAATGTAACACTTCCGCATCAAGCTTATGGGTCAGTTGCTTGAAAACGAAAACAACGACTGCAAACAATATCCCTTTTGTTTATGAGAGGACGAGTCGAGTGGATGAAAGAATGTCCTGTTTGATCAGGAAGTTGGGGGTAGCCACAAAGTAATGCAAATAAATGACTTGGACATATAGGTTATAGGTCGCAACTGGAAAGTCTGAGGTAAGCACGTCGCAAAGTGAAAAAAGAAAGCCCGCATATGTAGCAATTGTAGCAAAGTCGTAACTGAGCCCCGGGAACTGGGCTAGCCCAGTTTACGAATTACGCGACGCGGCCGCAACTACGAACTAAAAAGCTTGTAAACCAATCTATATATCAGCTACGTAACTCTTTGTTCGTCCAAAATTAATATTTGTTGCATGCGTTACATTTATCGAGAGTGACCTGAACTCATGACAAAACATTATGGTGACTTCCCACGCAAGCCCAATGTGCAGAGCTATTAAAACGCTTTATTACTCATTTGGCAACTGTAGTTTATTTATTTATTTTAATTTTAGTTTTTGTGAATACTGCCCCGGGCTCGGAAACGACTGACCGGTTGGCGGTTCAGCCTCGCCCACATAGCCGCACGGGCATTTGCACTGGGGGACATTCCGACGGTAGACAGGCCGAGCCCGACCACCACCGAAGTCAAATTTGATAGTTCTGATATTTTGCGGCTATGACTAGTGGAGTGGAAGAGTCCAGGAGGGCTGAGGAGAATACGCGAATCTTATGGGCGTCTTTTTCGTGACACACAAAAATGTAGACAACTAAACTAGTCAATCTATTTCTAAGTAAAAATTTCAATATTTAAAGAACAAAAAGATAAAACAAATTTATCTAGTTTATTCTTAATTTCCCTCTCCTTTTAGACTCATTAGAACTGTCAATACAAAGTACAGTAAAGCAGCGGCGAGGTAACGAATGACGGAAGACAGGAGTGAGTTAATTCTTGATTTGCATGCAGACTCTGGCAATTTTTTTTTTTAATCTGGCAATTTGATTCTCTGCTTTTCCCCCACTCTGTCTCCGTCTCTGTCAAGCTTTTCATTC
Source organism: Plumapathes pennacea (assembly GCA_964036295.1). Classification (NCBI taxonomy): domain Eukaryota; kingdom Metazoa; phylum Cnidaria; class Anthozoa; order Antipatharia; family Myriopathidae; genus Plumapathes; species Plumapathes pennacea. The sequence goes on along the minus strand of OZ038466.1, from coordinate 7,544,236 downwards.
TTTGTGGAATTGCATTTCTTCTGTTCTTTTTGCCAGATTCTCTCTCTCTCTATCTCGCGTCATCATGGTGTGCTGCCCCACTACAAGAGAGTAGACTGCAGCTTAATTTTAATTTTTTAGCCCAATTTACGCACTCAGACTCGCAAAGGTGTTATAAGCTGAAGTGAAAGATTTTAACCAGCTAGCCCGGGGGCATACTAGACTGATCTGGGCTGCAGCCTGTGAATTTGACTCCATGCCACATGGGAAAAATAGGATATTGGTCATGTTCGGGCGGCACTTTGTGAAATATTGGCATGATCTGCTCACGTCAAAACCGACACAAGGTTTGAGTCAATAAGGGCCCAGGTGTTGGGGATCAAAATTCTGCATAACTTACACTAAAAAGCGCGCGTTGTTAGTTAAAACGCGTGACATTCTTGCCGAAAAAGTGTCAGTGGAATGCAGAGATTACTAGAATGTTGCGATTTTATGCCGGAAGTGGACGGAGTAGGTCGTACCCAACTCAGCTCAGGTACTTCCTCACAGTTACCAACCAAATCTACTACCAAGACACCGGTCATTTGGTAGTGTGCTCCTGTATATTATAAATAAGTGGAAACTGGATATTTGACATTGACTAATCGCCCTTAATAGGATGGGCGTTTCAGTGAGAAATTCTTTCATAACTCGGCGATGTTTATCTCGCAGTGCACACAAACAGTGTCATATTTTTTCTGATAATCTATCTGAAATCTTAACACTTTTCAATTTTAAATTAAATGCCTTTCTTGCTCCGCCTAACTATTGAAAACACATTAGTTTTTGAGTTGAGCTTTGATATTCGAATCGACACCTCTGCGCGCCCTTTTGCCACTGACCTGTTTTTTGTCCGAACTTCATTTATAGCTTGCTAGCGACGTTATTGATTTGTTTGTTGATATACGATAAAGTTATCAGAAGAGGGCTAAATTTCTCGCAATGTGATTTATCATACCATCCATCTGCGGGGTAATATATTTCCTGCCGGTCTGTTTTGTATTACTATTCATTCATTAGTCATCTCAAGAGGCACACTTTTATCACTGAATAGCACTGCTGATTTTGAAATCTAAAAGAAAAAAAAAAAAAAAAAAAAAAAAAATACAGGAAGGAGATAGAAGGATGTCGCAAATTTTTCGAGCTTTAAAAAAGGCTTCTTTTACACATACTCTCAGATCCGGCCACCGTGCTGTGAAGGGGCAAGCCGTTCGTGGTCATTGTCGCGCGCTCTCACGCGACTATCGGCTGGACAGCCTAAAATAATCCACTTTCGCGGGGATAGCACCAATATAAAGATTGAGGTCATATCTACGTCTTACTGAAATCAGTTAGTCAAGCACTCTAAAATCGTTGGTCGTGACTATAAAGTGACTAAAATAAGAGTGAGTTGATAAACGGACAAAACTCGATGTTGAAGTTGAATAATTCAAGACTTTTTTTTACACATTTTTACACTGTTTCCACAGCCCACACTGATTAAATGGAATCGGGTAATGTCCAATGCTGCTATATATCTATAGGATATTTTTATAAGTACGTTTATATAAATAGGCTTTCAGAAGGTGCCAGAAATGACACAGCCGACTGATCGAGATTTTTTTTTTTTTCAATATTGCTAATTGCTTTCAACTGCTGAAGAACTTGAGAACTCGACGGATCAGTCGACTCCTTCCAGTACATTATGGTCAAATATAAAATACAACCAAATGCTCCATTGTTGGATAAGCAGTAATCATAATGGTCTCGGCTAAGACTCAAATGTTGATTTTCCATGGAAGAGAAGGTTCGGTTTAACGGTTTAAAGAGCGACAGTGGCGACATGGAGCGGACACAAGCTGATAAACAATGACTTGGATCAAACACGTCCGTTCTTTATGCTTATGTCACTCTCTAGTGCTATGCTTATGCTTACGTTTTACACCAGCCTTTACTGTGTCCATGTTGGGATTAGCAACTAATCTGAATGCAGCGGCACGGGTGTCAAGAACAAAACAACCGCCGGGGTCATGGGTGTAAAAGGATTGCTGATAGCTGAGCGTTTATCGACTGGAGAACAGAAATCGGCACGAAGGGACAGAAAAGAGCCAGACACATAGGCTGAACACTAAGGGGAGGAGGAAGGAGGGAAGAAGAGTGGGATCGCGAGGGGGAGAGGGAGAGGGAGAGGGCGCCGAGTGACGGGGAGAAACAGAAATTGCTCACACACAGAAGACACAGTTGTCAGACAGAAAAAGAGGGAGTATGATAGTGAAAAGAGATGCCCAGACGGACGTTTATATGAAGAGAAACAATTCCTCGATGTTTATGTTTGGTTTCTAGTGATATCAGCCACTTGAATGGGCCCGAAAGGTGTTGATGCATCAGATACGCTGCAACATTGTTTACTCTGCTGGCCGGTAGTGTAAGAGTGGCACACTGCTTCTATAGTTTCCGAGAGACGACAGTTATAAACCACTCTGACAAATGGTCACAATATACGAACTTTGCTCAGTTGCGTGTCGGCGCGAGTGGAATCTAATCGCCAAATCTATTTGTAGATATACTCAATTAAAGCTGCAACTTCTCGAATCGGTAGATAAAACAAAATTACAGGCCAAACTTTAGACAGATGGTACCAGCACTGCAATTGGGACATCAAATTGGCAGTCTCTTACTGGCGGAACGAAACATTTTTTTTTTCAATACTTTAAGTCAGGAGTAATCTCCAACCGCAAAAATAATTTAGGTGACGTATAGCACCACCCTGAAGCGGAAGCTGCCACCGGAATCAAACAAACACAAAAAGGGGAGTATAACTGGAAAGTTGCAACGCATGTCTGCAGACCACTTTTAAAACAAACAAAAGAAATCGTCTGTAATGAAGGAAACGTTCTGAACCACGTGTTCAACACGCTGAAAAGGAACAGGTGGGAGGTTTTCTCGACAAAAGGCCTAATTTTTCATCTCATAAAATGTGTCTTTCCACGACCTTCCACCCATACAAAGAATTCACAAACATAGGATGAACTCTACGCCGGCAGATGTTCGTAGTTTTGATATTTTGGCTACAATCACCAATCCCGCTGATGAGAAATGGGTGTATTCCGGCGGAGTTGTGTCTATTTAACCACAAAAAAAGTCGACAAGAAGTAAGGTTTTTCCGTTTCTGACTCCCTGAAGACTTAAAGTCTTTAAAATAAACAAAAAATGGACACGTTTTGGCACGAGAGCGCGAAATCGATTTGCAGCAAGCGGAGTTCCATTCAACTCACCAAAACCATGAGTTTATGATGACTCATCCGCCCCCGTCCCATTTGAAGATAGCGCGCGCAACCAATAGAGGCAGATCGCGAGAGAGGCAAAATAATCATAAAACAACGTGACGAGAGAGAGAGAGAGAGAGAGAAACTTTCTCGCTGATTTCGGTATATGATTTGAAGGGATAAGAGCGGATAATACAGGAATCTTTGGGATTCCTTTTTGTCAATAGCTTCCTGCCTGATCTGGGAGCGGTTGGTCACACAAAGAAATGGCGGCATCGAAAAGAGAATATAACTAATATATGACACCGAGAAAAATTCATTCTCTGCGAAACAGTTATTCCTTTATGACAAGGAAGTCTAGCAGACGCGTCGTAATAAATTGTACTTGTGCGAGGCAGACATAAGATTAGCGATTTACACTTGCTTGACGAGTTTTCAAGCGAAGCGAAGAGACAAACGATATTTATTGACAGATGACGCACATGCATTAGCACCTTCATTGGATATTGCGTTTGCGAGTCTCAAATCCCTCTGGAATGCCCTTCAAAACGATTCTATCCGTCACAAAAGCGTTGCATTCTCTTTTGTCGGAGCTTGTGTTACTCCGATGACAAAAGTTATTATCGAGGACATTAGCATCGTTTGTTTAAGATGGAGATTTAAAACTTGGGAGGGAAAGACAACTGAGTTGAGAAAGCGATCTCTCTCTCTTCACTGGTTGCTAAATCGCATCCCGATCCGAGTAATTTCGCTTACAACGTGTGTTCGCCACAAGGTAAAATTGTGTAATAAAGGGGCTTTGATGTATGGCATTTTCGCCTCGCTCGCTCATTGGCCCGTCACATGTCTGTTTTCCACGCCCAAACTTCCCAATGTCATTGTACAAACGTTGTCAGCAACAAGGGTCGGGTAATTAGCGCATTTCGTTTCGCCAGCGCAGCAGGATAGTTAGTTTCTCTGAGTGAAAAATCAGTTTCACGTTAAGTGAATATTGTGATCAACTCTGAAAGGAAGCCTACACTGGACACGGTCAGGGTCGTCAGTCAAGTCAGCAGTCTACGACAACAACAACAGCTTCACCTTCACCATGACTCCTCTCCGGTGCCTTGTTTTTCTGGGATGTATGTCGCTTGGATTGACTGGGAATCCCTCTTGCTCGCCGGTCAAAAAGCCTTACAAAGCAAAAGGTTATTCCACGGACGATGTGCCGTCCAGCGCAGTTGACGGTAAGTTGAGCACACGGGCTTCACGCTGGGAAAGTTTACAGTAAATTGCGGTCTTTATCCATGAAATATCATCCCTTTTCTTTGCCGTCTTTCAAATGTTTCCCTCAGGCGATCGCAAGCTTATATTAACTTACATCTTACGCTTTACTTCAGGCGCAGAGCTCAAAGTTTGTGCTAGTGGTAGCGGCGTAAAGTATTGTTGCTCGAAGCAGATGGAACGAAACTTCGAGGCGCTATCAAGAGGAGACTTCGAGACGGCTGTATGGAGCAAGACGGACAAATTACTTCTCAAGGGACTCTTCTCCAAAAAGCACAAGGAGTTTGACGGTAATAGAGAGTTTAAGGTCTTGTTCGGCAATTAATGAGCAGTTTAGACATTTCTTCTTAACAGCAAGGCGCTCGATCTCTTTGTCGAGTTAATGAAGAACGGATCGCACGTGCACTTGAAGTCGACGTGATGAAGAAGGTCGATTTCTAAGCGACTCCATGGGGATATGTAGTCTTTACGGAATGAAGATGAAGTCGGCATATTCGTGATTTTTGTCGATCCACATGAATGCTACAGGAAATTGAGCGAAACCCTTATGTAAACAGAAATGTACTCCCTGCAAAGCCAGACGTGGTATACACTCGGATTGAAAGTTTGCACTGTTTACTTGCTATTAAAGTAGCTGATTGGTGAAGAGAAACTGCCAGCAGTGATATTACAGCAGCAAGTTTATTACTATATTCTCCTTGCACCACAGATTGAGCATTTTACGGCAAATTTGGAAATTAGCAAAAACAAATATAGCGAAGATTTTGTGTAACCCAATCTTTTACGTGTTGGAGATAGCCAAGCAAGTTGAGGTATTCTAAAACAAACTTTTTTCATTCTTTGTGGCTATAGCCCCAGGGGTGACAAGATAGCGAAATGAAGTCCAGTTTGCCGTATTTTTCTCGTAAATGGAGAAAGAATATTACGCGATTGCAAAAGTTCTGACATTATTTAGTCAAGCTGTGTTGTCAAAGATGGCTGGCCTAAACTTTCGGCATTTTTTGATCTTTGCGTTGATTGAATTCCTCTGTTCAAGTCCTTTTAATTTAAACGCTTCTTGAAAGACGCCGTTTACAGAGTGGAAAACCTTGCTTCAAACCAAAAATCAGTGCCGTCTAGAGGTTATGACAAAGGGCACTGGACTGAGTTCAACGAAACAGTGGGAAACTTTTTATACATACAAAAATTTGCATTGAGATTCATTGAATAACAAAGCCGTTCGGCGATTGCACTTAGGGATCTTTAGGAAACAAGTTTTAATGCACAGAAGCTCAAAAATCTTTATCAGAACCGCGCGCAAACGTCCCGAACATTTAGAGTTATCGATGACGCTTCAGTTCTATAGTGATATTACAAATTAGCGAGTTTTGTTATGCTAAACTTGATGTGCAAAGAGCGTTACGTTTTGACCAAATTAGGAAGGAACCAACGATTCATTTTTTTAAATTTTCTGGTTATACATCTGCCATCAAATTTTGTGAGGAGTTACGTCGTCAAGTCGCTGGATGCCTGGTTAATGCCTAATAACTCAATATAATAGGTTTATTTGATATCTGCCAAGGATTCTGTAGTTTATGTGGTTTGTCAAAACTTAATCTTCCTATGTTTCTGTTTACCTTCTATTGGTTAACGTGGTGTAATCCTGTGTAGCAGCTTAATAATAATTACACGAATTGTACATGTTTTTTTTTTTATGTTTTGGCCCCGAGGGTCCTCATGACTAACGATTGCCATCATAAATTGTCGATCTCTTTAGGTTTTTTAAGTACCGTACACTTTTTGTGCACAGTAGCATGCATGGGGCTGTTTAATTATTCCTGATGGCTTTTTGTGGTCTTTAAACAGGCTGCTTCTTTTGGAGCTGAGCCAGACATGTTTTCCTATTTTTGCCTACTGACTTAAATTTACTTTCACTTTTTCCTTGTCACTCTCTATATCTGTTAGTTATCTTCCAGTAATCTCTTTCTCTCTAATTCTTATCTTTTTGAACTTGTTTTAACCTTGGTGGATCGAAGGTTCTTCTTGAATAAATATTTTTGAGTTGTTGCCCAACATTTTATTAACCCTGTGTCCGTGTTTGGGTTTTTTATGGTAATGCAACTTCATAATAAATATGTTGCCAACCATGACTTAATACCTTGTGATAAATATCTTTTATTCCCAGAATATTTCCAAAGCCTGATTGAAAAGGCTAAAAAGGCTCTGGACACCATGTTCAAGACCACGTACAGATCCCACTACAGCCAAAACAAGGTAGTATTCATGGATTTTTTTGTTGAACTGGAGACTTATTACACTGGGAAGAACACTGACCTGGAGCAAGTTGTACAGAGCTTCTTTGAGAAAGTGATGACCAGGATGTTTGAACTCTTTACTGGCCAAACTTATTCAGTAAGCTTCAAGGGATGTGTGACCAAGCATATGGAGGAACTGAAACCATTTGGGGACATACCAGCACAGCTAAAAACCCAAATAAAGAAGGCATTTGTTATTGCAAGAACTTTCACCCAAGCCTTGGAAGTTGGCAGAGATGTGGCTACTGAATTTGGCAGGATTGCGGCAACATCAGAGTGCCAGAAACACCTTGTGCAGATGTCATATTGTTCCTGGTGCAGGCCCCAATACATCGATTTGAAACCATGCAATGGATTGTGCGTGGATGTTTACAAACATTGTCTATTTGACTTGACACAAGTAAACCCTCACTGGGATGCTTACCTGAAAGCACTAATGGAGATATCTGCGAAGTTTGTGGGTCCAATGAGTATTGAGAATGTTCTTGGAGAGCTGCACATGAAGATCTCCACTGGCATCATGAATTGCCAGGGGCTCTTAATGAAGGACAAAGTTACAGTATGTACATACATGTATATATCATAACTTGGCAAACTTTGAAAATGAAATTAGGGATGTTAATTTGCTCAGAACTCAGCTTCCTTGATAAGTTTTGAGCTAAAACAAGCTCTCAAGTTTTAAAATTGAAAAATAAGTTTAGTATTAGTATAGTACTCAGGTTCATGTAAGCTTCAAACATAATTTTACTTAGAGGTGAGATTTTTCAGAACATCAATAATTATCACCCACTTTGACTCCAAGACCACATGACTCTAATGCAAAGCTCCTTTTCAGATTTCAGAAAACTGCAAGAAGTATAGTGGGAAAAGCCGGCGGTCACTGGAATCAAACAATGACTTTTTCTTGGATGACACTAGAGAACGCAGAGAGGCAGTTGGTGATCGAAAAACTCGAGATGAGCGGGGTGCTGCGAGCCCACTAGAGAGGTAATTAAGGAATTCCTTATGCTGCAGTGAAAATGCTATCACACTATTCCCACATGTACATCATTGATTTATTTTATCTTTTCACACATCCACCCCTCCTTGACTGAAAGTAAACTTAAGGGGCACGAGTCATAATAGTGGTGTGTGAGACATATGTCCAAGTTTAACTCTGTCTACAGAGGAGTGCATAAACCAGTTGTTAAAAGTTTAGTAATGCAAAACCAATCATTTAATGATTGTATTTTCAAACCAAGTAGTAGAGTAGTTGCCAAAGAGAACTTTTAGTTGACTATAGACAACCACTAAATTTCAAGCACCAGTAAAGAGTATTCTGAGTAAAAAAAAAAACAGACAATATGGGGATGTTAGCACAAGATAGGTTCTGGCCTGGATCAGATCTTGAACTGATATATAATATATTTTACAAAATAATAATAAATTGGAAAATACTAGTCACAACAAACCTAGGGTTGTTAGCTCTAAAATTTACCCAATTACATCCTGCATGTTTAGTAACCTCTGGAAACATGTATTGTGGGACTAGCAATATTGTTTTTTGGAGAATTCGTTATTTATTAATGGCTGTAATACCATAACCTGAAGAATAGTGCTCTGTTGGATTGCATTGTGGTAGACATTTATAATTTATTTGTAAAAATAATATTCTATTTTCTGTTGTTCAGCTGCCAAGCAATATTACACAAACTGGTTTAATTATCTGTCTTGTGGGAAAGCTAAAAACATGCACTGTTGCTTTCTTTTTAGGATGTCTTTAGACTTTAAGCGGGAGGTAAAACTGGCAACCAATTTTTGGAATCTGTTACCAGATGCCATTTGTAAAATGCCTGATATTGCTGCTGGAGTCCAATCAAATGACTGTTGGAATGGAACTGCCAAAGGAAGGTTAGTGTTGTCAACTCCAACTGTCGGTAACAATATTCTGTATTACCACAGGCGGCCCAAGCTAGCTTGGGGGGGGGGGGGGGGGGTCTGGTGGTTGTGCGAAGGGCCAAGATTATAAGGAAATGTATGGGGATTTTGACGATGGCGATAAATCATAGGATTTGCTAATAAAACATGAAATAAACGCACTCTACCTGTTAGTTGTTGTCTCCTGTGTCCCTTGTGTAAATTTAGAGCCGACACCGCAGGGAATTTCGACCACTAATACTGGCCGTAGCGGCTCTAAATTTACACAAGAGACACAGGAGACAACAACTAACAGGTAGAGTGCGTTTATTTCGTGTTTTATTAGCAAATCCTATGATTTATCGCCATCGTCAAAATCCCCATACATTTCCTTATAATCTTGGCCCTTCACACAACCACCGGACCCCCCCAAGCTAGCTTGGGCCGCCTGTGGTATTGCATGTCCATGCCAATCAATTGGACCCAATATTGGTGAAAGGTTAAAGGTTGTTATCTGATTTTCTCACAGATGAACTGCATTTACCTACCCAATACATAAGCTTGACACTGGGAAGCATAATCTGGGGAAGCTATACAATTATATATAAACTTATCGATCACCATTAAGTTTAATATAAATCTAAAAGTGAACAGGCCAGATCAAAGGTAAAAAAAAAAAAGGGTGGATGTAAAGTTATTCTATTTAACATTGGTAGCTCTGTCAGCTCTGAAGGATCAGCCAATATTGGAAAGTTACAAATATATGATGATGGATTATAACAAAATTTCATGCCATAGTTTTGGTCCATGTTAGAATGCTCATTTAGTTTAGTGTTGAAGAATGTTTCTATAGATTTGGTTATCGATCATATTTATGATTGTTGTTTCAGATACTCTGGAAGTGGTAAGCCAAATCAAATTGGAAGCACTATGTCAAAGCAGATAACAGAACTAAAGGCGATCACACAGCAGTTAAAATCAGCCCTTCTAGGTGAAGAGGTAAATGTAATTGATGTGGAAGAATCGGGTGATGGCTCTGCAAGTGGTAGTGGCAGTGGAAGTGGAGATAACAACATACCTGATTTCTCTACACCAAGACCAACAGAGAATGAAAATGGAATTGATGATCAGGCAGAGTTTGATGAATCCAATGGGATTGATGACAATAGTAATAACCCAGATTTGGAAGCAAGAAATGCGAGAAACAGTGGCATGGCTGTCCTCCCAAGCATGTGGTTATTCGTTAATATTGTTATTTTAATCAGTAGGTACACATAATGTACTTTTTTGTTCTGTAATCAATCTGGTGCTTCTAAATGCTTTAGAGATGCAACCCCCTCCCAGTTGTTGTGCATCATGAAGGACGCTGTAAATACAAGTTGAAGGTCGGCTTAGCAGGTGACCAGCATAGTTTGATGCCAGTTTGTGTAAGGAGGCCCGGACAATTCAAGTACCTGCCAAAGTTGACAGAATTTTCAGAATGGTATAGAAAGACCATTAACTTTGCAGAGAACACTGGTCATTGATTAAACTCTCTTAATACTTTTTACATTTTAATTAGAATGGGTTTATTTTTTATGCCTGCTGCTGCTGCTGCTGAATCTGTACTCCTGGCCCTGGTTGTTCAAAGCTCAATTAAGCTAATCCGGTATTAACTAATTTCTTTCTCTCATAGCTTAGGCCAACAAACTAACTAGGAAGATCATCCTCACTCAAAACAATGCAAGGAATTCCTTTTTTTTTTTGGGGGGGGGGGGGGGGGGCAGCTTTTAATTTCAAGGCTTAAATGACAAAGTTAGGACCTAACCTAGGATTAGCCTAATCTTGCGTTGAACAACTGGACTTGGCTAGCAAAGGGACATCAATTTTTTTGGATAGTGGATACTCTGTAAGATTTTTGTTGATTCACTTATCCTTTGCAAAAAAACTTTTTATTGAAAATATTGTTATCTCAACCATCTATTTTTAGTTTTTTTACCTAAAGTATGTATCATGAAAGATTGGCATTATTATTGATGGTTTGTCAGATGAAACCTGACTACTGGTAATAATGTTCTCTCTCTACATCGCACATTGTATATTTTTTTGAATAACCGGGCAGATGTGTATTATGAGCTAAGGGTTAAAATTTATGTCTGAAGATCTGAAAATTAATCTTGGATGCATGGAATGTTGAGGGAATATTGCTTGACAAACATTCTTCCAGAAACAGATCAGCCATTTTCTCTTTTGCACTGTAAAATCCGGTCTTTATTAACTCACGGCTGTTATTCTAAGGTATATATACTACAGCACAATATTTTCAGTTTCATATGATTTGAAGGGAGGACATTAGCTTTATAACAAATGCAATTTTACATGTGTCACATGAATGGCCACATAAAATTGGTCAATGTTCTGCTTTAATGAGCAGCAATCTGAGGGCCTGTTTAAATATTTCCTTCAAATTTTCTTTGATGTAAGAAATTCAGATGTGCTGTACATGCATTATTGACTCCCAGCTAATTATTGGTTTTGCAAAACTGAACTTTGAACCGACCACATTTTCAAGTTTAAGAGCTTTACGACCATGCTTCTAGGCTCATGACCATGCCCTTATAAAAAGTTAAAGAACATCATTTTAAAATTAAATTTTTCTAAAATAACTTGAGCAGAAACTTGATTGCAAGTTAGTCAAGGTGTACCTGTAACTCTCCAAGTGGAGACATTGCCTTTTGTTCTTATTAGAAAAAAAAAAGTAAAGATCATAATTTAAGTAATCTCCAACCTAAGTAAAGTCCTTGCAAGAGGAGTGAGGTACAGGTAGTTTACTGAACGGAATAATCAGTGATGATTCTGGGATATTCATTTTACATGATCATGTTCTGGAACTGAAAATAAAAATGTACAAATTATTACACTTTCAATGGCAGTGATACAATAATAGTAATATAAGTACTCTAATTAGTTTATCTCTGCTTTTCAAAAGAATGATACCGTTTTGTTTTGGATGGGAGTACAGTTGCTATTGTTACATATTTAGCTCACAATTTCCCATTTGTCATTCTTCAGTGAGGATATGGGAAAGAACATTGTTTTAAGATAGTATTGTTGCATTGTATTTGAACCCGTTTTCCAGTCAAACAAAAATGTTCTACTAATCCAGGGTGTACAGCCATGTAATATAGCACACATATGCTAAACTGTTTTTGTAGCACAGAAAAGCCAATGTCTAATAGTTACTCATCCCTCAAAAGGAAAATTACGTATGCACTTTGCATAATATTATTTTGTAATTTCTGAGTGACTTGGAATATTTTAAAATTTCTGTGCAATTTTGTGTTGGAAATAAAACTTAGTTTTGTGAATTGTGCCTTGACTGTAGATTAATGAGATCCATGTGCAAATGGTATAAGGGCCAATAAAACTAGCAGAGACAGACACTTAACACATTTTAACTGTGTGCAACACAGGGACTTGTATTTCCTCCCTGCACAGTAGCTATACAGTCAAAGTTATGGCGGTTTTTGGGTGAGTATTGAAAACAAAAACCAAAGCAATTTTACACCATCACTCACAGAGGTTGTAAGAAACACTTTCAACCAATCAGAAGCCAAAATAATTATAAGTCAGATTATTACTTGCATTTGAAGAAACCAATCAGCAGTGTGAGGAATGTCATCACTTGCAATATTTGGATTGGAATCAAACTTGAAAGTCTTGGACAGCACCAGTTGGCAAGGTTTTAATATTCCAACATTGAGAACATAGCAAGCAGATGTAGTTTTCAAATTAGAAATACCACACATGCTTATTTCAGATGTTCAACATCTATAAGCACTGGTGTTGTTGGTGATTTAAACACCATGTATCCTTTCCTATGTGCACCATCAAAAGTTCACATAATAATTATAATAATTATTATAGCCTGCAAAACACATTTTCAACCTGTTGCTTTGCACACAGAAAATTGGAAAATCTGCTTCTGCTGGCTGTGTATGTTGATATTCACAGTCATTTCAGGGTAATACTGGTATTGCAACATAATAATCTGCCTTTTACTTTCAAAAGTCATCTAAAGGTATGTTTGCCATTTCATTTGTCCATGCATTCACTGCTACATAGAATAAACTGTATAAGAATCTCCTATTGCACTATTTCTCCAGGGCCCAGATGAATAAAGCAACAATATGCTGGGACTAGCTGTAAATAACAATAGGAATAACTAAATTTCCATTGTTATTAACTCCATCCCAGGCATTAGCATTTTATACAACTCGGCCCAGGAAATTGAAGCAATGAAACTATTTTCTATAAACTCTATTTACAGTAACAGGAAAACCTCAAAGAAAATGCCAGCTTATGGTGAGGATGACTCATTCATTCTTGGGTAAAATTTTGTGTTTACAGTCAGAGCATTGTTTTTGTGAAACTGTTTCACATTGCTCCTCCCTGTTACTGCTCTGATCTGAGGAAATGGCATTTTGTACACCCAAATTTCCTTGAAGGTCTGAGATTATGCAGTCTACAAAGCTAGCCTTTGCCACAGGAAAGAAGTATATACACTACAGAATCCTTTGTACAATCAAAATAATGTCCACTTCATAGTAATAGTAATATTACCAAGACTACACAGATTTTTTTTTGGTGAAAACAAAACACACAAAGCAAAATATTGTTTACTCTGCTGGATGGGCTGATGAACTTAGAACATTGCAGGGTTCCCTGTTAGGTAATGGGTTACAGGAATAAAATTGAGTGAAGTTGTGGAGATGTAATATTTTTCTCCAGATCTGTGAACTGATACAACCAGTAACTGATCCCTGAATCATTCAGTTACATCAAGAATCCAGCTTTTCTTCTTTTCTCCAAGACAGGTTCTATCGCTTATTCTTTGAATAAACCTCTAGAACCACTCTCCTCTAGATTTTGCCATATATTCACTTCAAAAGCAGTATTATGACGAGAGATGCAGCAATGATGCTTTGCCACACCGTGCATCTTGAAGATAGACTTAGACCTGACTCATTGGCATCTGGGTTCCCTTTTGGCTTTTCACTTGCAATCTCAACCCCACTCACATCATTTTCTTCAGTAGGCTCAGGTGAAGGTTGTGAATCATAGATTATATCATTGTCAGAGTCTGAAAAAACATACAAACAAAAAAACATACTGTAGGAATCAACAGGATAGTAATAGACAAGTGGCATGCCATGAAAAAAAAAAAAAGAAAGGAAAGAAAATGATAGGTTCTTGATAACACAATACTTTATCACATGCTCAGAGTTAACGAGTTATGTATGTGCTTCTCAATAAGATTATTGGAGTACCTAGCATGGTCAGGCCCATACTAGGTACTCCAATACCAGTAACAATGCAGTGACAATAGCTATAACAATAACAATAACAACAACAACAACAACATCAATAATAATAGCAACAGTGAACAACAACAACATTTAACTACTGGTATTTGAGAAGATTAAACTTATAAAGTATCGATCTTACTGTCACTATCATCAATGTTGTTGCCTCCTCCACTGGCACTGGCACTGCCACAATCCTCATTGTCACCTCTACATTCCCCACTCCCAGAAATTTCATTTCCACCTGAAACAACACAAAATAATATTATACAACCCAAGGCTGATGAAGTTAACACTATAAAGTAGTGTAAGCTGATGTTTTGAGTCCATGGAATGCATGCATCTCCTACAAGTGGCTAGGGCATTAACCCTTTCAACATCAAGTCACAGATATCAGATACAGCAGGGAAAATCAGACGTCTTCAAATCTTTCCATTTAAACCAAGAGAACAGATGTAAAATCTAGTGCTACTGAAAATACAGATAGGGAAGTTTGAAGTTCCACTGGCAGCCCCATCTACAGTAAAAGCTCTCTCAGTTTGCATTATTCTGATCCACAACCAAATGCTAAGACAATAAAAAAATAAAAGAGTTCAGTATAAAGCAACCTGAACTTCAAGAGGTCGAATCTGACAGCTGTTAATGCAACAATGTTTTTTTATGTGAATAGACCAGTTTCTCATGGTGCCAGCACAACCATGATTGGCAGGCTATTAATAGGCTAAATCATATGCAACTTTCAATGCTCTTTCATGGTGAACTGTATTCAGCTTTGATCTACATATGCTTCATGTTGACTCTTCTTTGAATTTGGATGGCTATGTTGATTGTGGCCTGTCAAGCTTGGATGCATGTTCAACCTTGAAAAACTGGTGTAATATTGTATTCAGTTACATGGGGAGAAAAAACGTTTTTGTGATGCAATCACTTTAACCATTCTAGACTTGTATATTGATTAAGTACCTCCACTGCCACTGCCATCTTCATCTTCAGTACCCTGGAGGATTAGGACCGATGTTTTTACCAATTCAGCAGCTTCCCTAATTTTTGTGACCAGACTTTTCAACTTCTCTATATCTCCAACTGACGCTTGGAAAGCTCCAGGGTTTTTCAGTGCAACAAATCTGAAAATAAACAACGTTTACAGGTGTGGGCTCCAAACAGCAAGATATTGAAATCGTCAAACAGCAAAAGAGTTAAGTATCCAAACAACTGCAGCATAGTTCAAAATCCAGTAGATTTGACTTATAAAATGGACATGACAATCACTAGTCCTTTACTGGGGAATCACACCCACACACACCTTGCCTTGGCATCGCCATTCCAACATGTATCCAACTCTGAACGGGAGGCAGCCATCTGGTCGTCTTCACATATTCCTTTGGGAAGGTCTAAAAACAAGTCAGCAAAGAAATCCACTTTTGGCTTCACTTCTTCCATCTTCATAGGGAGGATGGCCATTGTGTGAGTCGGAAGGGTTGGTTCCTGGTTTGTGGGTCTCTGACCTGAGGATGGTGTCTTTTTGTATGATGGCTTGCCACATTCTTTCAAAACCTAACAAAACAAAACCAAGCATAACATCAAGGCTTCTGTGAGCCAACTTGTGAATGAGAAACGCTATAGATCTATCCTCTGTATATAGCATTGGAAAATATAGCATTGAATCCATACAAGTACAGTTCAAAGGTGCTAAAAAGCTTTCAATCGATCGAACTGTAAAATCCAGGTGAAGTCCACAGTTCAGTCTTAATTTTTCAGGAACATGTGCCTTGCAAATCAAAGGACTCCAAATGTGAAAGATCAGTTCATCACTTTTGCGACTCTCAACCTCTGTTTCGAACATCGAGTATTCTTGGTCACAAACTGGCCGCTATTTTGTTTGCAAGGCCTGCGCCAGTGTTATGCACTAGTCAGCAGAACCCGCTTCCACTGGAAGTTTACACCCATGGAACAAGCGAGTGAGCGATTTCCCACCACTCACAATAACTTGTTCATTGCTTTGCATTCACGAGTTAAAAATGAAGGCCTGTGCAGAATAAAGGCCTTCATGACTTTTTTGGGTCAAAGTTTGGTTTTCTAATTTTCAGCTCAAGATATCACAGAATCACCTAATTTAGTGTCTACATGTCAAAATTCTTTTTTCGGAAAAAATAACCCTGGAACAAAGAAAAAAAAGTTTTTTACAATATTTGACAAAAGACAAAATTAAAAAAACCAACAACAAAAACAACAAAAAAGATGATGATAAACAACAACAACGACAAAACAAAAACCAAAGTAACCCTGGAACTGCTCTGAATAATAATCTAAAAATAATCACACACACTGGAACAGCATGGTTGTAGTTGCACACCTTTTCTCAAAGAAAATAATTTTCTGCCATTTTGCATTTGGGGCTATAATACCTCTCTCCTTGGATACTTAAATATTTTAAGTATATAAATGATCTGTACCTTGGGTAGTAAGGTCTCCTTGGAGGTTAGGACACTTGAAGCTGCATTTAGTAAATATTTGTACATTTCCGATGTAAAATCTGGAAGGGCTGATTTTGATAAGGCATCAGCCAGTAACACCAATGATTTGATGTACTCGCTCCAGTCATTTCGCAACTGCATTTCAGAAGCCATACAGCTTTCCATCAAATCCATGCAATAGCGATGACAAGGTTTTACGTCATTGATCCCTTGACACAAGGAACAGTACTTCATCTTCAGCATTGAAACATCACACCCAGAGGCAAAATCAAACTCTTTTGCTGAGGTAATAATTTTTGCACCTACAAGAAGACCCCTAAGAAAAATCTGAACAGGAGAAAGTGTTTCAGTCAAGGATTTTACAAGTTCTTCAGGCTTGTCCCCAAATGGTCGGATAGAAGCAACATGCTTCATGAGACATGTTTTGTATAGGTCACTGAGAGTCTCTTCTGATGGATCTAACATGGGATAAAGGAGAGGAAATGAGCCTTGAAAGAACTGGTCAACTGAGTGATGCAAGTCTTCTTTGAAGTCAGCAACAAAAGATGCCATGTCCTTGAAGAGTTCTTTGAGTAAGGGTTTAGTGGAGGATGTCAGGTTCTTGTGTGATTTGCTCAGCCAAAACACAGTCTTGTGGAAACTTTGGTTTATCATTTGAAGAAAATATCCTGCAATATAGAAAAAATGACATTTCTCTTGAAGGTTGTCCTGTCAAAATATAGATATAGGCTATTGCATCTATAAGAAATACTATATATCAGCATGCTTATACAATTTTATGGTTACCAGTCACTAATTGATAAAACTAAAGGCACTTGATCACATAGAACTATAGTTTTATTGAGCTAGAAATATGGCAAACTATTTAACTGTCTGGTATTTAAGTGACTGTTAACAGTTACTGTAAAATTAATATCATTTATAAAATAACTATGATACTATGCGCACCCTGATTGGCTAAATAACTGTGTAATATGAGAGTATATTACACGCTGACACAATATGTGATGTATTTCAATTGACTAATTATTTTATAAAAGAAATATATAACACGTTCCTGTGTAATAAAGCCTGATCTAAACACTTTGGAAGTTGGGAGAACACTCGAGTAGTGTCAAAAACCACTCGGCGGCTTCATGGTTTCCCTACGCTACTCTCTTGTTCTCCCAACTTCCCGCGTGATTAGATGAAGCTATATTACACGGTTATGCATTACATATTTCTTAAATATAAACATCCCAAGTGTGTGTGTGTATATAATATATATATACAAACTGTGTTTATATACATTTACAGATTAAATGGTAAATCCAAGAGCATTTTGAGTGCATATAGATATATACACAGTTTATGCATACATACATACATACATACATACATACATACATACATACATACATACATAAAAACAATATATCATACACATAGTAGACCCAAGTAAATCCTTAAAGTCACATATAGGAGATTACAATCTTCTAGAATGTTCTATGCCCACTACAATAACACATAATACTGTCTTATATAGATAAACATGTAACCACTAAGCTTAGATTACTTTGTAATATTTGTGATGTAGTAAATTGTACACTTTAGAAAACATTTGAAGTGCCTGCTTTCAACACATGCTTGATTGTAAAAACATTCCAGCAAAACATTTCAGGAATTTGAAGGCTTGGATTCACAAATCTAATTAGCGAAAACCACATGTTGCATCTTGTTCTTTTATTGGCAGGTTTACACACAAATCAATCATAAGCGATTGCTTGCGATTGTATGGATCTTATTGTATATTCAGGGAGTCTGTGTTCCAGGAGTAATTCTTGAGCTGGCAACCGATGTTTGTAAATAAATTTATTCATGCCATTGACCAAGCCTAACTAATGAAAATGGGAACACATTTTGCTGACACTTATGATCTATTCAATTTACTAAATGCAAATGTTTTGTCATGTTGCTTCATTTCGGTAGTTCTTGACTAGAATTCAACCTCTATTTCTAATCGAGAGCGAGAATGAGCACAATCTGGGAAGAGTAGAGTCCCTGCTAAACGCTAAACCAGTCACTTAGACTGAACTTAATTAAACTCATCTTACCCGAGAAGTTTACAGATTTCATAAAAACTGTCCAAATAAAAAGAAAGAATTCGCCGACTGGTAAATATCATTTCTATCAAGAATTTGCACCATGAGAGGTAGTTATGATGAAATACTTCTGTACACGCCAACGCTTAAATAATAAGAGCCATGTTTCCCGAACCATGCAAATTGATATCGTGAAAGATATACGCGAACAATAATCCAACCGGAAATTGAAACTCCCGGCTTTCGTCTCAGTTGAAATCTCGATAGCTATCAGTTAAAGTTATATTCAATATGTAGCTTTTGACCGTGATTTCAACAGCCGGATCAATTTTACTTGGGAAGTGTGGATGTTAGAACTTCCTAAGACAAATAAAAGATCAAGTACATATGTTCGTTTTCGAAGCAGATGTATATATGGCTCGCTAAACGAATCGACCCTCAGGCAACTTGACGCAAAACACTTCTGCCTCATGATTTAGATTTCTTACTTCTATCGGTTTATTAGGATAAAGGAATTAAGACTAGTCAATGTATAAACCCACGACACTGACAATTCGAACGCCAGGAACACACGAAAAGCAAGACGATACGTAAACATGCCGATGTGGTCACTAAGCCTCACACGCTCTCAAAAATACAATGGCTACTTAGTGTTCTAAGAGAGAGGGCATCTGTGTAAGTATCTGGGTACAACTAACGCGAACAAGAACCTTTAATATGTTGTTTTAATTTCGTTTAAACCGCACCAACAAAAGTAAGGACCATCCATACAAAGTCCCCCTACCTTTCAATTCGTCGTGAACTATCATAACAGATACTTGGACTTCGTCGTACTTCGTTGTCATCCCTCTTCTTATTTCTTGTACGACCCGCTTCCGTAGAGAATCTTCCAACTGCCGGGAGCAGCATGTCTTATTGCTGACACATACGACTGGTTCACGTCCTATCAAGAAGAAATCGGCGGCAAATTATTAGGTCGAGCTAGAATATTTTCACGCGCTCGAAAGCGCCATTCGAAATCAAAACTATACACAGGATAATACGTACCTTTCTCAGGAGGTTTCGGATGGTGAACCGTAATTCCCAGTTGTTTGGAACACGATGTCCTTGTCTTTAGGCCACCATCCACACACCACGAAAACATTAAACTGATTAACAGCAGGAGAAACCCAATAAACTTCATCTCTCAAGTAACCAGTTATTATACCACCAAATCTTATTTCACGGTGAATACAGCTTCAACGCGAGTGACTGTCCGGAAACGCTTCAAGAAACTGAATTACTGTCAGGCCGCCGTCTATTGACAGTCTCTAGAAGACCCTCCCCACATTGGGCACGAAATAATTAATTGAACAATCTGAACATGAATGGTCGATGAAAACACAGCTGCCGACACACCGGGGGGTGGACCTGGGGGCACCATGCCCAGCAATCCAAATACACTGTGCGACAGAAAGGTATTTGAGATAAGAATAGCTTTCTTTTACAGGACTTTTTGGTAGTCATGAGTCGAAATATATATTTACAAAGAAAATATACTGCCGTAATTAGTTTAGGGCATCATATCTAAAATTAAAATTAAAATTTAGCTCTTTTTGCTGTTGGTCACTTAAGACTGAGTGGAATCAGTGGAATGAAGTTTAGACAAGAGAAAAGAAACCCTTTTTCTAAAGAGAAAAAAGTTGTAGGCTTCAAAGTTTAGGTAAGTTAATATTAGAAAATCACACGGCGATTGGCTATGCGAAAACTTAATAAATAATTTGC
This sequence comes from Plumapathes pennacea, assembly GCA_964036295.1. Lineage (NCBI taxonomy): Eukaryota > Metazoa > Cnidaria > Anthozoa > Antipatharia > Myriopathidae > Plumapathes > Plumapathes pennacea. The sequence continues at coordinate 7,523,856 of OZ038466.1, read as the reverse complement.
CGCCGCAAGTCATACACCAGGAGTCTCTTGTGTTAAAAAAAGATCTTGCTAGATACGTGGAAAAATTTTCAGGCATGCAGTCTTTACCATCCAGCTCCCGATGGGCGATTTTCAAGGCTATCCTTAGGGACTGATGAATGACTCATCAGTTTCAAGTTTCTCAAACAATTTTGAAATGAAATCAAGACGGATAGGGTGAAGCGCAAAGCACGCAATATAAAATCATTTTTTACTGTACAAGTTCGATAATTATGTTTCGAACACTTCAATGTGGCCAATTTTGTGCATTTACAGGCTCTGTTTGGATTCGTCAGAAACACACCAAAATGGAGAATTGTTGGAGAACTCCAACTGGGTTCTTTATTCAATTCAACATACCAAGTGACAATTTCGGCTTTGAATAACTGAACGACTTCTAAACAAGAATAGTGCAGTGTTCTCCCCTTAAATAATGAAAAAGTTACCAGGGTTATTGTACATACCCCGACAAGGCGGTTTTCGTTCGTCGACTCGAAAAACGAGGTTAGTCAGTCTATGTCGACTTCCTTTTCCTGGGAGGGCTGTCTTTGCTCTGAGGTTCGGCATCGTTAGACTTCCTTTTTGGGCTTTTTTTCTTTGATTGTTTCTTCTCCCCTTCGACTTTGCTTACGTCTTCGGCTTTAGTGTTCTCCTGTTGCTCTGGATTGGGGGAAGGAACGTCTTCGTCCACTGACTTTGCCTCATTCTCTTCATTTTTCTGTTCGCTTTCAGGCAGGTTTTCTTTTTCCATCTTTTCTGACTCTGCTTTGCTTTCTTGAACTTCTTTTTCTATGTCAACGGGCTTTCCGATGACGAGGCTTTCCTTTTCCTCCTTGGAAGATTCATTTGGCGTGGTTTCGGTCTCTTTCTCGACGACTTCGAGAGGCTGAATGGTGTCTACTTCTGCGGCAGGCATTTTGAAAAAGGATGCAGATTTTATGACTTCGTTACTTGGTTTTTAAGAGTAGCAGCTCTTGACCTCGAGATACAACGAAGCAAACTGACGAAAATATAAGAGCTTCCCGCTCTTTTGTGCGCGAAGGGGACACCGCGCTCCCGTTTTCCCGCTAAAACGACCCTTTTTTCCCGCCGAAGAAAGAGTGAATTTTAAACAATCAGTAAAAAGAATACAAAACATAAATATTGCACATATATTTGATAGAGAATTAAAACATAGATAAAGGTGGCCTTTGATACTTCCTTAAATGAAAGCTGGTTGAACATTCTCAATGTTTTTGTTCTGGAATGAAATGTGCTGCGCGGAGTGCGCGCTCGGCCGCCGCCAAAAGCAATGGCGCCAAATTCCTCAACCCAGGCTTCCCTCGACTGGTAGAATTTTCAAGATGGCGGACGTGGAGAGCCTGAGCGACGTCTGTGTTTCATCGATAACTTCTGGTCGACTGGAACAGCAAAAGAAGGACGTTTTCACAGAGAACAACAACGAAGAATCGTACACAGACTACCTCTGCCCTATTTGTCTGCAGATTCTCATAGAACCCGTTGTGATGCCATGCAAACACGAACTCTGCAAGCCATGCTTCAAGCAAAACGTGGAAGAAGCGAACTTACAGTGCCCTCTTTGTAGAATAAGAATTTCGAGTTGGGCTAGAATGCAAACTCGCAATGGCACACTTGTTAACCGAAAACGATGGGAAGAAATCCAGAGACTTTTCCCAGACCGATGTGCAAAAAGATTGCGAGGAGAAGACGACGACGACTTTGGTAAGGTTTGCATAATATTGGACTAACGGCTGTTACAAATCTGCAGGTCAATTTTATCAGATAAGCTGTTCGTATTATGAGCTCAAGAGTCAAAGTGGTGGAAAGTGTTATTATCTGAAATCGATTATATATGTGCGGAACAATAACAGGAAGCCCCAAAGGAGCTGTGCACTCATATTGTATACATTTATTTAGACAGCCAGACTAGAGTTATGCACCAGTCAATTCTAACCTCCATCCCCCCCCCCACCTTGGGGAATGGTGGGGACATGGATTTTCTTTGTTGCAATAATTGACTATTCCCCCACCCTAAAGTGCTGACAAATCCCCCACATTGTGGGGCCAAAAATTTGGCAAAATTTTACAAAAGAGGCTTTGCACAGAAAACTTCTCTCACGAACGAACTGCGTGGTCGAACTGGATGAGGCCACAGTGCATCATATTTTTGGTCAAATCTCCCACCTTGAGCCCCACCTCTGTAAGTCGGGAATCATGAAGAGAAAATCCCCCACCCCTTCGGGCTTAAACACCTTTCAAATAGGAAAAAATGCCCCACATTGCCCCACCATTCCCCGAGGTGGGGGGGGGGGGGGGGGGTGGAGGTTACAATTATTGACTGGTGCATTACATATCATTCATTTGTTCCTGTAATACAGGTATTCCCCCAGCAAAAAGAGTGTTATCTAGTTCTGGTGAAGTCTACAGAGAATATGAGTTTGAAATGAATAAGGTAAGAGGTGAGACTGACATCAACAACATTATAATATATTCTACTGACATAGTTGTTGTCTTTTTATGAAACTAACTGGTAGTGACAATGATCACTACCAACTGTTAAGGGTACTGCTGTGTGGGCTTCTTAAAAATGTAACCAGAAAGCTAAATGAGATTAGAAGTACGAAAGTGAAAAGCTAGGACATCTTTGGACTTTTGCAGTATCAACAAAAGTTGTTGATGATGATGATGCTTGATTTCAGATCCGTCAAGCAAGGGAAGAAGAAATGAAAGCAAGCGAAGAGGTCATACGCAAGCTTGAAGAGGAAGAGCAGATGTTGAAACAGAAGGCAGAGCAACAGGCTAGACAGGACGAGGATCTTGCAAAAAGGATACAACAAGAGGAAAGGCAGCAGGTCAGAACTGTTCCATCCTACTGCAGTGCTCAAAATTAGCAGTCATCCAGTCGTTGAGATGACCATAAGTTTGCTAGGACGACTGATTTTCTGCCAAATTGATAGCCTGGTCGTCCAGGAGAAAACCCACCTGGCAAACTAATTCCGGACAACCCGGACTTTTTTTAATTTTGAGCACTGCTACCATCATAAAATGAACTGCCATGCTTGTAGGAGGTGGCATGGCCAAGTGGTTAGGGCACCAGACTTGAAATCCGGAGGTCCCAGATTCAAGTCCTGCTCTGAACACTAACTGAATTTGTAACACAGCAGCCCCGTGTTCAAATCCTTGGCCACGTTATGTAAATAGCCAACTGGTTAGCCTCCGACCAGTTGGGATTTTTAACAGATTTACATTGAGTTTAAAGCACGGCCCCACCAGCTCTGCTGAATGACTTACCGTGTATAAATAAAGATACTTTAATTACTGTTACTTTACTTTGCAAACTCTGCCATGGTGTCAGATAAATGTAACAGGAACAGGGATTCAACAATAATTCTGGCAAAATCTAGCCTACAAACTGCAAAAAGTTGTTTGTTTTCAATAATGCAAATTTCCTTCCTGCAGCATGTCATTAGTTCCCAAGAACAACGAAAGTCTTCCCAAGAGCATGCAACAGGTAATAGTACTGCAAAGGGAAAGACTCTAAAGTCAAAAAAGACTACTGGAAAACAAGGACCTTCTAACACAAGAACGTTGGACAGATGGTTCTCTCCAACAAGCAAGTCATCCAACTCAACCAGTAGGTTTACACTTTCTCATTAACCCTTTCACTTCTTCAGCTCTCTTCTTCAGTCTCTAACCAGAGATATAGGATACAGAATGGAGAATTTGCCACTTGATAGTTTGCTCAGGTGATGGCTGATTGGACTATGAATATTCTCACTACATCACTCACACACTTTGTTCTTGAATGGTTGGGAGAATTTGTATTACGAGGTTGGGAGTGAAAGTGTGTGTCCATAAACAACCACCAATTGGGAGTGAAAGTGTGTGTCCATAAACAACCACCAGTTTTCCTCGCACTACTTCAAAACAAGATTCAATCAGAAAAAGAAATCGCCGTCAGAAATAATGCCTACGAAACTTACAAAAATAATGGACCACGCTTTCAAATTGCGACCTTTAGACTGTTCCCAGCTTTTCTACCTGCACACTAGATTTAGTTTGTGCCTGCTGTACTTTTGTGATACTATGTACCTATCTCAAGAGGAATTTATCCTCTGAGTGATTGAGCGTCAATGTCTGTCACTGTAGTTTCAATCAATGTGAAATGTTTTGTGTGAAGTCCTTGTTTTGCAAGTATTATTATACATAGATTGTTATAAGAGCCTTTTCACTTCTTAGAAGCTTGTTAGAAACATTGTAATATTCTTAGCTGTATTTTAAAGAACAAACTTAAATATAAAAAATGTATAGTAACTATGTAGGTATGTAGTAAATCTATACATATGTAAATATGTATGTATGTTAGTAAAAAAAAAACAAAAAAACACCAATTTACTGGTTCTTGTCTCATTTTCACGTATGTAGGGAATGACACTGTAAGTGTGGAATCAGCTGAAGGGAGTCGCAACAACACTACACTGTCTCCAGAAGATTTGTACAGCACCAGGGTTGAAGAATTCAGACAAAAGCAGAGTCAAGAGAGGAGTGATCGTGAACTTGCCATGGAGTTGCAAAGACAGTTTGATATTGAAGCTAGGAAACAAAATGAAGTGGAACGAAAGAGGGGAACAGAAGATGCTTACAAACTGAGAAGTGAACTTTTTAATCAAAGTGACTGTAAGGACAGTTAAGACCATGCACACATGACAATAATTTCACTGTTTTATGTTAAGGAGAATTTTGGATAAAAGGAGATAGAAGGTTTTGGATAAAACGAAAAGAGGAGGTCATGGCTCCACATAACATAACATGGTCAACAGAACATAGAGAAGGCCTGTAGCACAGACTACAGAAAGAAAATGAACTCTTATCAGGGGCCTCCAAAGTATCTGGTATCATAATTCAAGGTTTACCATTAGTTTTTAAGAATTCTGCACCTTTTACCTCATATAAAATGAAATGAAATAAGATTCATTTTTAAAGTTTTCTAATCTAGTAAGACATTTTCATAAATAATACTGAGTCTAGCTACTTGGACACAACATAAAATTTAAACAAAAATTCAAAATATTTGTACAGAGTTATAGTTTCGACTATTGTTGTTTGTTAACTATGGTTGTTACTGTAAGAAGGTAATATAGAACAGTTAGGTAATGAACCTGGTTCACAGTTAAGGAACTTTCAAACTATTTAGTTACTTTTTCATGAAGTACCGGTAAGGAATTTTCAAAAGTAGAATATTAGTGTTTGAGGATTCCCCAATTTAAAAAATAATTATATCGATGGATATACATAAATTAAACATTCTTACTCTTTTTACAGTTGAATGTCAAATAAACTGAATCCAGACTGGATTATCTACTTTGGGGAATTTTGCACACCCACAGTCCTCTGCATTTGAACTTGTTTCAATCCGATTTCTGCCAACACAGAATTTGTCTTCATTACTATGCATGTCTTTTTGCCATCAGGTTACATATCAGTTGAAAAACCTGAAGATATAGGCTGTGATGTATAATAGTGCTAGAATTGTGTGGCGTCATTGGTTGATATGATTTCATTAATTATATTTTTGTTTGTGGTCTGGTCTGATGTGAGGGTTACAACTACTTAACATTCAGACATGTTGAAAAAGACTCATTACCATTTTTTATTTATAGACATTGAAAGAAATCCAAACAAACTCCTTTTGCCTTCCTTGGACATCTACTCTGGTATCTATTACAGCTACAGGCTTATTCTGAGTCAGGATTTGAATCTACAAAACACTGGAGTATTTTTTCAACTTCATTGGATTCATCATGGTCAGGCAACACCTGCAGCAAATAAACAAAATATTAATGTAACTGAAACACACACGCACAATGAAAAGGTTCAGTGAATCTTCTAAGTAAGATTTTTATGTGGTGTAGTTTTGACAAACTGAAAAACTGAATTTATTTACTTGGAAAAGCCTACAAACAATCTTCAAAACTCCATTTTTGAACTATGTAGCTTGGCCCTCTGGGGAGAATTGGGCACCCTCCCCTTTCCTCAGAGGCCAAGCTACCATGTGCAGGCTAAATAATGTTTCACTATCTTATTGGCTACACCACAGTGAATTTCTCACAAACCTCTGTCTCCATGACAACAGCAGGCACTTCATCTTCAGGGGAAGCATGTCCAGAAATTAATTCCAATGGGCAGGCAGAATCCTGAACCACATCCTGGTCCTTTGTGCTGGGCAGTTCTTTGCAAACATTTGCAGGTGTATTCTCAAGCAAATTCAAAACCTGATCTGGGAAATTTTCTTGTTCATTTCCCTTTAGAGAGATGGCTTGTGTCTCAAGTGGCTGGTTGCCATTCATTTCTACAAGTTTTTCCGTAGAACTACTGATCTCTTTTGTGACGTATGACTCTGCAACATGTGTTGATGTAGACGGAACTACTAAAGGAGCTGTACTGCTCACAGCTTCTTCACTAGTTTCTTGTTCAAATTCTGCATTTGCTTCATTTCGAATGACTTGGTCATCATGCACAAACCCAACATTCTGATCAACTGTATCACGAGAGTTGGTCCCTGACTTTCCACTAACTGTGTGTTGATTTAGTGTACCCCACTCATCCAGTGATGCTGGTCTAGATGATGGGTCATTATTTGATACCTGTGCTAAGTTGTTCACTGATAATGCCCCTGCTGGTGAGCTTACTTGAGGAGGGACTCGGGGGTGGATTAAGGCCATGCTGATAGTCAATGCCTCTCTACAGAAGCTGGAAACCTGAAAAGGCAAGGATATTATAATTTTAGCTTCTTTGGCATTTCCATCACACCAACAGCCCAACACACTATCTGACCAGCAACAAATTTACAAACAAAACATGAACAGACATGTAAAGCACAAATTCTCACAATCATTTTATTTTGAGAAGAACATGCAGCCAAGTGATGTATTGATAATTTATAGAAACTTTGATCAAACAGATTTGATACATCAAATGCCAAGTTATAAAGTCAACTTTCTCAGGATGGACACCTCTATAAGCTGGACAGGGTGTGTTGGCCCTGGCAGGGCAACTTCCACACATGTGTCTGTATCTAAACTGTCTCAAACTTCAAAACCAGGTCTCTAGGGTGTCCGTCTTAGAGGGGTGTCTAGAAAACTAAGACCTGTTAAAGCAATTACAAGAAGGAACGATCGAATCATTTAGCGTATTTTTGGGGGCTCTTAGTTTTCTAGGTCTTTGTTTTCTTAGTTTTCGAGGTCTTAGGTCTTAGTTTTATAGACACCCCGTCTTAGAGAGAGTTCACTGTATTTCTGGCTCATCACTTTGGAGGAGGATACTATTGTTACCTTTAGGTCACCATCCTGCAGTCCTAGACTGAACAATTGGACGGCATGTTGAACTACCGAGAGGACCTGAGGGGGATGTGTCAGGAGACAGGACAGCAGAGCATGATAAAGGGCTTGGCGACAATCTCCACTGGAGTATGGAATGGGGAATGAGTTGTGTGGTGACTGTTGGCACTGCATCACCAGTTTCAGGACAAATACCTGAAGTTGCTGCATCAGGGAAGACATTTAGAGTGGTCAAAACAAAAATTAACGTGCCACTTACTGTGTTTCTTTTCACAGAAGGGTATAAACAGCTTGCAACTAATTAAGGCCATATTTTAAAACCTAGACCAAACAGGGAACATCCAAAATAGCTCACAGGGTTTACTACAGTCAAACCCATATTAAGAGGACACCCTTGGGGAATTGTGAAGTGTTCGCTTAAACAGGGTGTCGGGGAGTAGATTTTTGGGACTTTGACAACTGTCTGCTTAATACAGTTAACACATCTATTGCAAACTCTTTGTCATTAATTATTCTTTGTTACAGGGACATGATTTTTCATGTTTTTACAAGAAGTTTTGTGTACCTTATAAATATCAACTGGTACATCAGCTCCTGCTCCAATCAGAATTGATGACAAAGCTAAGAAAAAAGGAAAATATTAATACCAGTACTTCAATCGCCAAACAATACAATTAATTAATCAATCAATCAATCAATCAATCAATCAATCAGTAAACTACTTAATTGATTGGTTAATAATACTCAACCATTACTCAGTTAATCCAGTAATTAATTTTATCAATCAGTCAATCATTCAGTCCATCCACGCATCAATCCTCTCATGAATCTGTCAATCAATAATATTTTAGTAACTCCTGAATTTGATGACTAAATTTACGAATATGAAGAAAATAAGCCATGTTGGCCTGCTAATGGCAATTAATCAGTCGGTGAGAGCAATGCTAGCAAAATCAACGCAGTATGATCTGTAAATGACTCACCTCTCAGAGCTCTGCATGTTACAGCTTCATTTGCCTGCTTATTGACCTTCTGCTGACCTATGTATAGCAGGTTGCATGAATATGAAAAAGAAAAAGAGAAAAGGAAACAAACTGTAATTCAGAAGGGAAAGGAAAAGTACAGTAAGATGAAAAAAATCATATGTGGGAGAGGGGAGAATACTTGGGGGGAAGGGAGAATACTTTGGGTCTGGATCTGCCCCCGATTAATAGTAGTTGTAGCAGGGTGGGAAAGACACAAAGAAAAGGGCTGAACAATGTCACCAACTTGACTTTTTAACATTAAATATCCAATAATTATTAACTATTACTAGATTGAGCACCCTCATATTCAAACAGGGTGGGTGAATAAGTGCATACCTGTGAGTAACTGCCCAATATCCTCTTGGAGTTTTCTTTTCTTTGCCTATTATAAAGTTTAGCAAGGGGGGATAACATTGCTATAACATGATACTGGTAGTTTACAGCCAAATGAAAATGTGCAAGTCAAACTTCTTTTAGCCTTCTGCATCTCCCCCTTCTCTGCCTCTCATCTTTCAACTATTCTGTCTCTTTTAGTCTAATCATTCCAATTTCCTTTTATCACTTGATCTTCCTTCACTGCTTGTATAAATATTTAATTGTGCAGCCGAAAGTGATCCAACTAGACCTACTACCTATACTACAAGGTTGTTACCTGCCCCCCCCCCCCCCCCCCCACCTCCCTATTACGCCAGTCTGTCTCTCATCAGTTACAATGTACAACTCATAACTTCCCAATATATGAGCACCTTCCTTTCTTCCTTTGCATGCAGCTATATCTTGACCTGCTTCCTTTTCCCTTCCTTCCTTCTGAGCTTCACTTACCCTCTTTGACTTTTGATGTTCATTATCTGATGCAGGTAAAAGCTGATCAACAGAGAAGACATAATTAGAGACTTAAAAAGCACACATACCAACATAAAAATAATATTATGGCAAACTGAGCTAGACTGAAAGTCAATCGAGCTGACAAAATAATATTACAATATTTCATTGTCAAGATTCTTTAGCATTATAACACAAATCAGCACCACTTATGAGCACCAACCTTTGTTTGTGACACCTGAGGCCTGGTGTCTTCCATGATTTGCTCAAAGAGCTTAACGATGGTGTTAGCTTCAAGAGGAAGACATCCTGTCATTTGCACCCAGTTTTCCAAACAGGTGTATACAGAGCATCTCAGTTGCCTGAATGAATGGATGAATAAAAAATGAGCAAAGGAACCAACTTCAATTTTCTCTTTTCAGTCTCCCACCAGAGATATATCATACAGTATGGATAATTTGGCATTTGATAACTTGCTCAAATGGCAGCTGATTAAAACACAGATTCTCCTTTCAGCTCTCATACATTTTCTTATTTTATGGTTGGGAGAATTTGTATTTTAAACTAACTGTCAGTCAGCTGTTAGCCCTTAGTTGTCTGACCAAATTAGCTGTCTATCTAAATTCTAATCCTTCCATCAAATCTACCATATTATTATTCCTCACCCAAAAGGTCTCTGTTGTCCGTATCTTGAGTCTTTGCAGCTGGTCCAAGTTAGTTCCTGAACTAGTAGCTTAACGAAGATATTGCTATGAGGAAGGAGGTTGGCTCCGCATCTGAAACAAGGAAGGAGTAAAAAAAATCAAGTGATCATAACAACGCCAACCTGACTGAACGAAGAACAAATTTATAGAAGAGTGATACACATACTACACTGATTGATCAAAAAACAAAAACACAAGGGAATCAGGCAGCAGTGTGGATGTAAAAAAAATGGTCATTGACTCCAAATTCAGGGCTCCAAATGCTAAACCATGTTTTGTTGGTCAATATTGAAAAATGAGATACTAAGACACCTTGCTTAGGGAGACCAAAAACTGTACAGAGTTAAAGGCAATGCACAGTACCTGCATACTAGAGCAGTTAGTAACTCTACAGCACTTTTGTGAAGAACTGGTAAACTTGATTTGAGCAATACTAACTCCACTGCCACCACATTAATCTGAAAGAATATTTTAAAAATAGCATGATTGCATTAGTTCTACATGTACAACATGTAACATTAATAACTAGCCTTAGCATGGATGGCTTTGTCACAGATTCTCTCACCAAAGAACGATCCGTAACTGACAATATCAGATTGAGCATGTGGACTGTATCTTGAAGAGGAACTGTGACAGCCTTCAGCAATTCATCCCTACAGAAACAATGGGGCAAAGTCAAGCATAAGCAACAAATAAAAAAACCTTTAAAGTTAGTGCTAGAGTAGAGCCAAAGAAATAAGAAGATTTACAGCAATATCAGAGCATATTTATTGTTGTATGTGGCACAGATACAGACGTGCTCTGAGTGGTCAATTTTAATACCAGTTCATAAGTCAGTACCAGACATCTAGAAATGTGACAACTTGGACAAGAAATTTAGAACCAAAAAGTCAATATGATTGTCTTCAATTTTTCTATACCCTTTCTTATACTGAGGTAGGAACCCCATTTAGGAGAGAGACTTAATAAAATAGCCCAACAAAAATAACATGTGCCTCCTAGCCTCCACCTTCCATGTATGCATGGTCTGTTTTCAGTAGGTTTAATTACCAAATCCCACCTTATCATGAAAGCCAAACAATCAAACAAGGCAGAACATCGAGTAACCAATGTATGTGTTCTTGCTGGCTCCAAATTAGGAATAACTGTGCAAGGTAGGGGCTCTGATGAGCCAGGGGAGACAGATGGAGCTGTAACATTAAGACAAAAAAAATCAATTTTCCATTGAGGACTGAGGAGAGGGGAGGGATGAGAAGAAGAGGGATGGTGGAGAGTAAGAGATGGGAGTAAGGAAGGAGGTAGAGGAGAGGGAAGAGAGGGAGGGTAGGAGGGAGGAAGGGAGGGAGGGAGGAGGAGGGGGGTAGTAGACAGAGGAGGTGGAGGAGAGAGGAGGAGAGGAAGGAGGAAGGAAAAGGGAGAAGGGAGGGGGGAGAGGGGGAGGAGTGGGATGAGGGCCAGAAGAGGACTAGGTTGGGAAGAGGGGGGGGGGGGGGGGGGGAGGGGGGGAGGGTGGGGGGGCAGGGGGTGGGATGGAGTGGGGAAGATCACAGCATACATGTATTGTGTATTGTATTACAGGCATAGAAGAAATGACTCACCACTTGGCACATTTTCATACGCTGCATCCAGCAAGATGTGAATGGTGCTCAGGATTTGCTGCCACTGCATCTCCCAGTTGACCACGCGCTTGTTGCCTCCACCTCCCTCTCCACCACACCTGGGTAAAATGGCAAAGCAATAGCAAGCATCCTGTGGAAAAAGTGATGACATGAATCTTTCACTTAGCCCCCGTGAGATATATACATATTACAGTAGATACATATGCTTGCTGGTGTCATGCAAATGTGTGTCTGTGAGATCTATCCAACAGTCATACACTGGAGTTCATGTGCAGGTCAGGCTTGATGGAAAAAACAACTGAATCCAAGTGATCAACCATTTTTACCTGGCCATCTAAATTTGTAAAGTCATCTTACCTTCTTTAGGTCATCAAAAGGAAAGTCAAACAAAGGCAACAAAAATTTCTCTATGCGATTCTGGAAAAAAACACAATCATTAAGCTTAGATGTTGGTAAACTATAAAATCGTAAGACTTGTGGGATGTGGCTTAATTACATATAAATCAGAATACTGCACAATGTGCTGGTAAGCTGAAGCCACAGATTAGGGCACAAAGGCCACAGTGGTAGCGGGCATTACCCCTTGATCTACCAAAAAAAAAAACATAAAAAATTGTGAATAAAAAAAAAAAAAAAAAAAAAAATAATAATAATAATAATAATAATAATAATAAATACCTGAATGTGGGAACCCAAGCCCAAGTAGCTATGCCATGCTGACAAGGCCCAAAAAGGCCTAAACAGCTGTCCATGGCTGCTATTACTTGGGCTCACAATTTTTTATGTTTTTTTTTTTTTTTTTTGGTAGATCAAGGGGTAATGCCCGCTACCACTGTGGCCTTTGTGCCCTAATCTGTGGCTTCAGCTTACCAGCACATTGTGCAGTATTCTGTTGGTAAACTAAATGTCAGAACAACACCAAAAGCTGACCAGTTCAAATGCACACTAAACCAGAGTTGGAGATGTTCTCTAAAAAGTCAGTAACAACATTGTTTTGTTTTTTCCTAATAAGCTCATAGTGGTGTGGCAGGGTTCGTACTCTTTTGGGCTTTTGAAATTCCATGACTTTCCATGACCTTTTAAAGTTTTCCATGACCTAAAGTCGACCAGTTGTTTTTGAAAATTAACAACTACTGTCCATTTCCCGACTCATTTTCACTTTTTTCATTCACAAAAAAATACATTTCGTACAATGAACGTCATTTTCCATGACTTTCCATGATCCACACTTAAATTCCATGACTTTCCAGGCCTGGAAAATGAAATTGAAAATTCCATGACTTTCCAGGTTTTCCATGACCCGTACGAACCCTGTGTGGTCTCTTCCAAAGAATGAGTGTCTAAAGTATATTAATCTATAATCCAGTTTACAAAGTATGGTTATCAGTGCCTTACTCTGAATGGGCCAACAGGTCCAGGAAAATGGAGGATACAAGATGAAAGTGCTGACAAGACTGATGTGACATCCTGTTGGGTGAAAGAAGACATCAGAAATAAACTCATTCAATAGAGTGTGATAAAAGTTGTGTCTAGTAGCCCTGGGCCCAGTTTTTCAAAGCACAATTAGGCTAATCCTGGATTAGGTCTAAACTATCTTGTCATTTATAGGCCTGAAAACGTGAAAGTTTTGTCCACAATGACTTTCTTGATAACATTTTAAGCTGGAACAAGCTTATACTAATCCATCTTTGAACAAAACTCTGCAGTTTATTGGGAGATAGGTCGAGAGAAAGAATTTCGTTAATCCTGGATTAGCTTAATCGACTTTCAAAAAACCGGGCCCAGGGCTACCAGACTTTTTCACTGGGCTGGTACATTTTCCTAACAACTTGCTCTGTTTGAACCACATTTTGTATAGATCTGGTGGTTTGTGCTTATTAAAAAAAAAAATTCATCACACCTTGTAAAAAATGACTATTAAAGGGGCCAAAGTAGGTCTGCATACATCACCATTACTGTACCATAGCATTTGTTAACCATGCAAAACAATCATTCCAGAGTATTTTAAGTCTTTTACAAGGCGGTTAAAACCCTGGATACGTGCAAATGTAGAATCAGATAAGAGGGTTACAACTTATTGGTGTATAATTAACCTTCACTAAAATAAGTTATTTTACTAGTTACTATATAATAATAATAACAGGAACAGCAATTAAAAGTAACAATAATAAACACTAATAAAAAACACAAAATAGTATATATACCAGTACCTGCACTTTGGTTGTCAGTAGAGTAGAGATAGCTGATGCAATAGTAGATCCTGATAACTCCCGTGAGAGTTCTGGGAACTAATCAAAACAAAGATGAATGAACGGTCAAATCACAAAGGGTTGATTGCAAGGAGGTATGCATGTTATTTGTATAGTTTTTGCCAAAAACACCTTGCAAATTAGAGAAGAAGCAAGACAATTAAATTGCAATATTTTAGCAGCCAAAACGTGGGGAAGAAGACATGTGCTTAAACAACTCCATCATCCAAGAATTAGTTCAGTTCCACAGCAGTCCTGAACGCATCTGGGTTACACTCATTTTTGGGCTGGGCATGCATGGAGAGAGAAAACCTGAATTTTCTGAGACACTAGAATATGAGGTATATAAATAGTTTGTGTTGCAAAAACTCAACACTTACCCCTCCTGCATATTTCAATATTTCATCAAGGATGTGGACACAGTATTTTACTACACTTGCATGTTCCCCTGGGGACTGAAACAGAAGGAAACAGTATTTGTAAAGTTAGCTTTGGCAACATTATTACTCTCATCTTACTGTTTGATCATTTTTATCATGGATCAACAGGACAGCATTGTAAGCAATGCAAACAGTAATATTTTGTAAACACCTAACAATACCACAGTACAGTCCATACTCCTCAACCATGAAGGGAAAAAGGTGTTTGAAGGAAGGAGGGCTGATATTGTAGCTCATAACCCTGAGAGGGGGGGGGGGGGGGACCCCATAATTATTGGCTATACAGGGAGTAGTCCTTTTCTAGGCTCAGGTACATAAGAATGGGTGTACAAAACTAAATATTATGCTTTTTGGTATTAGGGTCAGCTAGTAAGAAAGGCTGGACTAAAGAGCACCATATTGGCTTTTTATACGGGTTCTAAAACTCACTTGCAAGACCTGCAAGACTGCCTTGATCCAGGACCCACAGTTATTGGTGAATGTATCAGTGTCACATTGTTGTAATGTAGCTCCAAGAAGCGATACACCCAGCCACCTATTTATACAGCAAACACCTTACTTAGAACACTGTAAACCTTCTAAGTTTCCAGGGAAATATAACTTACTGTAATTGTATGCATTTTAAACGATTAATATTATGTTCAAGGAGGAGGTCTGTGCAAGGAAGGGTGGGGGGGATTATTTCCTTCTTCCCTCTTAATTATTGCTGTTTGACGTGTATTTTGTGCGCACGTGTGTTGATAATGAATACTGTTGCTATGTCTTATTATAACTACCTTTCATCTTTCGAGCTTATTAAGGCATTAACTCTTCCAACGAAATCTTCGCTCCAGCTCTGCAAAACAATAGACACATGACGCGACTTGAATCTTCAGTGTTATCACGGTCCACGGTCCGTGTCATCAATGTATTATTTTATAATTTATATTTAACATTTATGTAGCCACAAAAGGATATTTACAGTGCAACAATTGACCGTCTCTCACCTGGGTGCGAAGCAACTGCCTTGAGTCCAGACATTTAAGAAGAAAGGCTCCGTATGTCTCAGGATTTTGATCTAAATATGAGCTAACCAACGTCGACAACTCAGCCGCCATTTTGCTACGGTAAGTACTTCATGTAATACCTACCATTGACAGACACCGCTGTCTCCTAATACTGACAGTTCAGGCCAAACCGATTAATATAATTAGCAGAGAAATTCTTGCTGCGCTGAGGTAAAAAGAATCCTCAACATCGGCCATTTAAAAAAAAAAAAAGAAAATAAAAAAGAGCTATGGCAGCCTGTGCATTTTTGTTTGCGGAAAATACTCCTTTTGGGCACAAAAATAGATTCGCATGAAACGTTTATATAGCACTAAACACAAGTCCAGCCCATCAGCCCAAAATCCCAGAAGCGCATGCGCTGACATCACAGCTTGCAAGCCGCTATTGACGCGGCATTAAATATAAACTCTGAGTGCAAAACTCGGATATTAAATGATTATGGGATGTGAAGGGAGCTAAAGCATGGCTATTACGAGCCGCCGTTGCAATTATTCGTAATATAGAAAAAGCGACGATACAAAGGTACATCCCATATGGATGAAGGGCCTGGTGTCTCGGAGGCTATATAGCTGATTGGATACATATTACTAACAAGTTAGGCTGACACCACCATCGCACTCTTCTGGGCAAGGGATAATTCACCACGGCTTGGGGGCCGGATTATCTCTCCCCGTTCGGTCTGGAAGTTTCGCGGGTGTTGGCGAGTTGCTCCTCGATCTGGCTTGGGGGCCGGGCAGCTCTCCCCCGACCCACCGGTGTGTTGTCATCGGGCCGGGTTAAATACTCGGTTTTTTAGTTTTTCTTTTTTTTTTTTTTTTTTTTCTTTTTAAAGTTTCACTGTTTTTTTTGCGACATATCTCATAAGTTTATAATCCAATCCATAACTGATGAATATTGGCAGAGAAATCTTTGTACGTGGTGGTAAAATGATTTGTCAACAACAGCCATTTAGGAGAAGAAAGCTATAGGCTTTTTCATTTGTCGGAAATTGCCCATTATGTTTTGGCCTAATGTCAGACTCGCATGAAACATTCAAGAAGGCTCTCTAATGCTATGACAAAAATGTCTGTGTGCAATCTTCGACATTTTAGACAACCGACCGTACGAGCAGATCGTCGAGCAACAGTTAACGTGTTCTAAATAGAAGAGCTTCAAGCCAATTGCATTGTTTTCTTGCTATATCTCCATAAATCCTTACTTTCTAATCAAATCCATAACTCAATGCACAGATCTATGCTTGTCAATTCTTCTTAGTGAATTTCAGGCCAAACTGATTAATACTAGCAGAGAAATTCTTGCTGCGCTGTGGTAAAAAGAATCGTCAACATCGGCCATCGCCATTCTTTGCCTCTTACTCAAAAGGTCGTTTTGGTACATCCCTTGTAGTGACTAGAAAGGATCCATCAAACTCACCGTACTCTGAGAAAAGGTCGTTTTGGTGCATCCCCTGTAGTGAGTAGAAGGGATGCATCAAAGTGACCGTACTCTGAGAAAAGGTCGTTTTGGTGCATCCCCTGTAGTGAGTAGAAGGGATGCATCAAAGTGACCGTTCTCTGAGAAAAGGTCGTTTTGGTGCATCCCCTGTAGAGACTAGAAGGGATGCACCAAAACGACCTTATCTGTACTCTGGTCATTTTGGTGCATCTCTTGTGATTTTTCTGGTAAACTAAATATGCTTCCTGTACTCTGAAAAAAAGGTCGTTTTGGTGCATCCCTTGAAGTGACTAGAAGGGATGCATCAAAGTGACCGTACTCTGAGAAAAGGTCGTTTTGGTGCATCCCCTGTAGTGAGTAGAAGGGATGCATCAAAGTGACCGTTCTCTGAGAAAAGGTCGTTTTGGTGCATCCCCTGTAGAGACTAGAAGGGATGCACCAAAACGACCTTATCTGTACTCTGGTCATTTTGGTGCATCTCTTGTGATTTTTCTAGTAAACTAAATATGCTTCCTGTACTCTGAAAAAAAGGTCGTTTTGGTGCATCCCTTGAAGTGACTAGAAGGGATGCATCAAAGTGACCGTTCTCTGAGATAATGTCGTTTTGGTGCATCCCTTGTAGTGACTAGAAGGGATGCACCAAAACGACCTTATCTGTACTCTGGTCATTTTTAAATGATCAGCCCAGATGGGGCATCGTTTTCAGTTAAAAATTAAGATTTAAAAATCGCATGAAACTTTCCGAGAATGTTTCTGAATGACTCACAAATGTGCTGATGCAAACTTTATGTATATATTTAAAACGATCCGCGAGTAATAAGACTTTAAACTTTGCATAACAAACCGTCATTTTCGGTTAAATTTACAGATAAATAAATGCTTAGTTGTAAAGCTATATCTCGTCAACAGTGACAAAAAAAACAAGCCAATTAAACTACCTGAAGTCTCCTTATAGTTCTAGTAAAATATCCTGAAAGTTTGGAAGAATTTAAAGTTTTAGTCAAAATGGGCCAATTTTCAACAAAAAGTTAAGTCTAACCCCTTAACTTTTTGTCGAAAGTCGGCCAATTTTTGCCTCTTACTGAAAACGATGTTCCGTCTCGGCCGATCATTTAAATTGCACGAAACTTGCAGGAAATGCTTCTGAATAATTTACAAATGTGTTAATGCAAACTTTATGTATATATTTAAAACGATCCGCGAGTAATAAGACCTCAAACTTTGGTTAACAAACCGTGTCATTTTTGGTCAAAATTACCAATAAATAAATGAGTAGTTTTAAAGCGATGTCTCGTCAACAGTGACGAAAAATAAGCCAATTAATCTGCCTGAAGTCTCGTTATAGTCCTAGTAAGGTTTCCTGAAAGTTTGGAAGGATTTAAAGTTTTGGTCAAAATGGGTCGATTTTCAATAAAAAGTTAAGCTTAACCCCTTAACTTTTTTTCGAAAATCGGCCATTTTTTTGCGTCTCACTGAAAACGATGTCCCGTCTCGGCCAATCATTCAAATTGCATGAAACTTTCAGCGAACAAGCGCCCCACAGTAGTATAAGGGATTCGTTAACTTTTTGACAAATCTAAAGTTGTAAAAATTTAGTCTATTCAGCCCCTTTCCTTCCACTTCACACTAAAAAATAGTAATTTATTGTTTCGGGGTAAGTCCTATAATTCCTATTTCACCGTTTCTTTGTGCAACCAAAACTCCTCTTTCCTTTTCCTTTTTAGAACGGCGCAACTTCGAAGAGCAATCTGGATAAAGTTTAGGGACATGTGTGCCAACATATGGTGCTTTCATACTTGGTGCCCGAGCATGATTCTCGCTGGGCACTAAAGTTAACTCACCATTACTCGAGCGGAGTTTCGGCACATCTTTTTCGTCGTGCAAACGAAGAAACTTTTAAAGAGCTTTTTGGTGACTGACCAGCCGAGGCGCTGCGCATGCGCGCAGGGGTGTTCAGTAAAGGCCGCAAAATGAGAAAAATGTTTTTTATCAAACATGTTTTCCTCCACGCTTCTTCAAATTCTGCATCCAACCTTGTTTTAAAACCACAATAACTGGTACATTATTCAGGAACTTTATTATGTATATTTCTTATCACACATTGTCAAGTCCTACATTGTGTGTATATCTACATAGAGAGAATAATACAGGGCGCGCGGAGATATGAAATTTATCTTCGAGTGTTCATCTTGAAGATAAATTTCATATCTCCAAGCGTCCGTGTATTATTCTGTTTATTTCATAATCTCTTGTGTGATACAGAGATTTCCGCCACTAAGAAATGCAAAAACATGCAAGATCACTGCTTGGCTGATATTAACACACGTAAAAATACGATATTTTTACGTGTGTTCAGATACGACATTTCTCAGTGGCGGAAATCTCTATATCACACCAGAGTTTATGTAATAAAAACTAATATTTGAATTACCCCTCTTACCTAGGTTGCAGTATGTGTCACCGCAATAAATACGAAATTTTAGTGTACTTGCAATTCAAAAAATATTGAGTTGCTTTGAATAAGGTGTCTTATCTATAAACGTTTTCTTTAAAACGTCCATCCAAAACGATATGAATTGTATGATAAAACACAAACGATGATTCCACGACAATTCATAATACACAGTAGAAAGTCTTACTTTCCCTTCTGCAAGTGACAATGCATAAATATCTCCATTGAATATTGTGACCTTTCATCAGTATAAATTATTGTTAGTGTTTTGATCTTACAGCTATTACTCGAGTATCCATTTACGACAGTATGCGCCATGCAATCCAGACAATTGGGGTCCACATTAAGTAACTATACCTTTCTAGCAATGTTTGAACCCAGGAATGTGAACAGTAGGTTGGTTATGATCATCCGGGTCAGAGTAATCTCCAGGAAGACTGTTGTTGGTGACTGACGTTTCGACTCCCTAAGCAGAAGTTATCTGATCTACCGGACATCGTCCGTACAAACCGACAATCGACTCTGAAGATGACTTCCGTTCAGGGAGTCAAAACGTCAGTCACCAACAACAGTATTCCTGGAGACTACTCTAACCCGGACGATCATAACCAACATACTGTATACCTTTCTGACCATATAACCTAAATTCAAGTCTGAAATATTATGTCATAAAGTAATATTTCCTGGGATGTGTTCTGAAAATCTGTGTTGTATGCAGTAGTTCTTGCTTTTTTCGTGTTCTTGGTTTTGATTGAGTTGGTATCCCCTTCAGTATAATCTTCAAAGTACTAAGACACAGCCAGCACTAATGAAACCTGGAACGAAAAGGAGATATTGGTTGAACAAACCACTGG
This sequence comes from Plumapathes pennacea, assembly GCA_964036295.1. Lineage (NCBI taxonomy): Eukaryota > Metazoa > Cnidaria > Anthozoa > Antipatharia > Myriopathidae > Plumapathes > Plumapathes pennacea. The sequence continues at coordinate 7,503,855 of OZ038466.1, read as the reverse complement.
ATGTACAAAAAATACGAATACAGTTAAAGCTCCCGTAAGCGGACACCCTTGGGAAGCAGAGAAAGTGTTTGAACTGGAACTGTCCGCTTACGAGAATGTGGAAATACAGAGTTTGACTGAGCTAGAGTTTAAACGGAGTTTCGTAGAGGCGTCCGTAAGTAGAACTGTCCGCTTACTAGAATGTGTAAATACAGAGTTTGACTGAGCTATAGTTTAAACGGAGTTTCGTAGAGGCGTCCGTAAATAGAGCTGTCCGCTTACGAGAATGTGTAAATACAGAGTTTGACTGAGCTACAGTTTAAATGGAGTTTCGTAGAGGCGTCCGTAAGTAGAACTGTCCGCTTACGAGAATGTGTAAATACAGAGTTTGACTGAGCTACAGTTTAAACGGAGTTTCGTAGAGGCGTCCGTAAGTAGAACTGTCCGCTTACGAGAGTGTCCGCCCAGAGAGCTTCGATTGTATATACTTCATATCTCAGAAACTACAATCTATTCTCTTTATTTTGGAAATCTTACCAAGGACACTGTAATCAAGGAGACAGTCTTGCACCCAAAACCTGATCAGCTATACATCGCAAACAACAGTTTTAAACAACTGATATTCCTTGCTAGTTCCTTGTTTTCCAACTTACCTGTTGAATTGATGGACATCCAATAATATGTCGATCTTCTTCTGAGTAGGTTTCGTTCACTAATTCGTTCATTTCTTTGTAATAGTCTTGGACTTTTGCCTGTTGTGACAAAATTAGACAATGAGAATGTGACTAAATCATCTATGAAACCATGCTGTTATTACATACTTTGCATCAACTTCGGTCGTTGGTAAAGTTTCTAACGGTGTCAGAATGTGGTTGGTAGACAAACCAACTTGTTCCCAATATAAAACTCATACCTTGACAGGCTTGAATAGGATATATTCTGTGTCCTTGTTGGCAAGAAACAAGGACATGCTCTGTAGTGTACTTGGCAGTCTGGACTTCAACAACATGTATGTTTCGCTGACAACTTTACGAACATTTTCTGGAGGATAAAAGTAAAACATAGTGAGACAAGATCATCAGTGGCGCTAACATCTTTAGCTCTATAAACAAAGCATTTAATAATATCAACAGGCTTAGCGAATGGCACCTTTGGCTAAAGTACACGTAAAACATTCAACAACCTCACCAGGTTTAGCAAATGGCTGCTGCCTGAGAAATGCTTTGGGGTTTTTGCCTTCATCTTCTGCAAGTTTTGTGATGACATTCACCTGAAATAATAAGAAAGAGGCCAAATAGCAACAGTGAATACATTACAGTGAACTACTGTATAGACCCAAGAGCCTAATGAACACGGCAAGGAAAAGGGCTGGAAGAATGGGCCCAGGATTCTTTCAAATTCACTGTACAGTCAACTATCTCTAAAGCGGACACCTCTCTAAGGCGGACAGCATGCAGATTTGGTCCTTGCCGATTTTCACTCGTTTCTCTGTAACTGAACTCTCTCTAAGGCGGACACCTCTCTAAGGCGGACAGCATGCAGATTTGGTCCTTGCCGATTTTCACTTGTTTCTCTGTAACTGAACTCTCTCCAAGGCGGACAGCATGCAGATTTGGTCCTTGCCGATTTTCACTTGTTTCTCTGTAACTGAACTCTCTCCAAGGCGGACAGCATGCAGATTTGGTCCTTGCCGATTTTCACTTGTTTCTCTGTAACTGAACTCTCTCCAAGGCGGACAGCATGCAGATTTGGTCCTTGCCGATTTTCACTTGTTTCTCTGTAACTGAACTCTCTCCAAGGCGGACAGCATGCAGATTTGGTCCTTGCCGATTTTCACTTGTTTCTCTGTAACTGAACTCTCTCCAAGGCGGACAGCATGCAGATTTGGTCCTTGCCGATTTTCACTTGTTTCTCTGTAACTGAACTCTCTCCAAGGCGGACAGCATGCAGATTTGGCCCTTGCCGATTTTCACTTGTTTCTCTGTCCTGAACTCTCTTTGAGGCGGACACCTATCTAAAGTGGACACTAAGTTTAGTCCACCTTAGAGAGAGTTGACTGTATTCTAAGAATCTGATATTTCTTGGGTGATCATACTAACCTTTGACAAGAAAGCAGCCAGGGGAGAAATAAATGACTCAGAAACGGCAGCAATGAATTGTTCACAAACATTCCGCAGCTCACTGTCCACATCCTAAAATGACAGCACAGCACCAAGTTAGGTCTTGACAACATGAGACTATTTTATAAGTAGAACCACTACCAAGCTTAAAATGCAGATTCTCCCAACATGAATGATGCAGTAAGAACCGATGGTTTATTCAGCTTATCCATGCTGTATATAGAGGATATTACACGGTGGCGCGAAGATATGAATTTTTTTTTCGAGTGGTAAAAACAATATTTTACGAACGAGCACTTCGCGAGAAAATAAAGTCCATATCTTCAAGCCGCCGTGTAATTTTCTTTTTATTATATTAGACACGAGTGTTTTACGAGAAATTGCACAAACAACCGTGCAAAAGTGGGAAATGATGCCAACGATATCCTCACTAGTGAGGATATGGAAAATACGCCACTCGGGTCCCGGATGTAGTTTCGTATGGATTTTACGCACGGTATATTTTCCAGTAAAACACTCGTGTCTATATAATAAATATCTCTATGGTGAGAGGCTGAAGGAGACGATTGCAGTTGATCACTGCTGATAAGGCAAAACAAATCAAAACAAAAACAAGAGCTACTTTGCTAGAGTGAGGGCAACACTTGATAATGTATAACAGTCAGAGGACACACCTTTTTCGAGTCATGGTAGCTTTCTGTTAGCTGTGGTGCACCCTGGAATGAATGTATAAATAAGACAAATTACCTTTAATATAAAAGAAAACACTTAGGGACAGCCTTCTCCACTTCCCCCTGAGGTGCTTATTATGGTATCATATAATAAGTTATCATCTGGCAGTGATGGTAGAGTGAAGTTTTTCAAAAAAATATCCCGCATTAGAGGACTGCAATAATTCTTTAGAAATCAAACTTTTTCTTTGGCACCACCTTATCAGCCTCAAAGTTGCATTACTCAGAGGGTGTATACCACAGTATTCTGATCTCTAAGAAAACCCAAAGCTTCTTTAGCCTGCAGAAACATTCACCTCTCATCAAGCAGTTGTTTCCGCAGGCTGTAATTTCTCTATCTTACAAGTCAATGATACTACAGACAACTTACGTCCAACAAGAACTCCAAGAAGGCATTACTGGTACTGAGTGAAAACAGCTTGTTACTGTGATTCCACAGGCCATATGCTGCAGACTTCATTTTACTAAAATCCAGTGACATCTCCTTCACGGCAAAGTCAACATCAAATGGAGCAATCTGCTCCCTGAGAATCAGCAAGTGCTTTATCAGAAACAAGTTGCCATTCATTGCATCCTTCCGCTGTACAATCAGAGCAGTTGCTGCCTTCAGGGATGTGATGCATACTGACAGAGCTTCTTGGGAAAGGCCCTCAAAGGTCTCTTTCTGTAAGACAAGTGTAAATGCAATGTGAGCATTACTTACCAACTGCATTGCTCTACTAAGAAAATGATAGGAAGAGAAACGGTACAAAAAAACACACTCTGGCCATGCTGAAGTATGTCACTCAAGCATGTGACTGACACCACTGACCATGTTATGCCACTACTGGTTTTATTTAACTTAGTTAAACTGCATTTAACCACATTTTATTGAAAACAAAACATATCATTATCATAAACTACACCTTACCGAGATGCATCTGTAGAGCTTAGACAAACAAACCAGAGTGCGTCTGACAGTGGGGTACCACATGCCCTGCAGATCTGCGGGTGCAGCTGGTAAATCTGTAAACAGTCAAACTGACTCAATCAAAGGATCCAAGCAGACACACCAAATGAACGACTGATCACCAGCACAAATTTAAGGACAAGGAAGCACAGAATGTGCAGTACAGTAAAATTAATGTCTCACCAGCTGATATTTTCCTCTTCTCCTCTGCAGGGTTCTGTATCTCCTCATCATTGTTACAGTCAGTGATCTTTGCAGAACAGACAGAATAAAAAGAACACCACATTTTACAGTGTTGAACAATAGTTGGTTAAAGGTTTATCTGTATACTGTAAACAATGCATTGGTTGACATTGAGCTCTTCATCATGTAAAAGACCAAAAATTGAATACAGGATCACCACATTCTTGGTCAATAGGAACAGCTGAAACCCCGTACAACACCTACCAACAATTTTGATCAGGATAATGCACATAAGTCTGCAATATTCCAATAAAATATGATGTTGAAGTGGGCAAGCTTTTATGTACCTCTATCATCAACTTTTCAGGGTAAGCCAGGTCCCCAGGAGCCGGTTTGTAATGCAAGATGTCCACCTCAATGTACGCCTAGCAAATTCAGATCAAAGAGAAAAAACAATTATCACTTACCTCTCACAAAAACTTCAACTTCAACCAGAGAATTTAACTGCTGGTTTAGTTCTATCACATGCTTACTTGAGCTCTATAAACCAGTCTCTGTTGCACATCCTCTAGCATCTGGCAAGCAACTACTTCAAATGCCGCTAACTCCTCCCCTAAAACAACAACAACAACAGAAACACCAATGGTCAACAAGAACAGTAACCATACTGGTGTTATGGTCGTATTATCTGTCTTCACTATGAGCCTACAAGCTGACCATGTAGCCACATTGTAGTCTTGTATAATTATTATATAAGCCTCCTACACTAATAAGTGCAAAATAAAATGAATGAATGAATGAATGAATGATTATAGTCTTGCTCCCTCTCTCACAAGGGAGAGTAAAAGCAGCTGCATACAGTGGGAGGCCAGTGCCTATCAATCTTGCAGAATTCTTTGAAGGACTTCACTCTCGCCAATCAAGTACTGGATCTTACATGCCTGATAGCTCTGTTATTGATGTACTATGAAAAAGTTGCAGAGGTCAAAAGTTCAGGTCAGAGTTTGTCAACAATAACAATGATGCAATTTGTGTTGGGCTATTCTGCAGGTGCATAAATTCTTCATTGTTCCTAGTTGTTCCTCACCTCTTTGTTGTACATGCTCCTCTATCATTTCAACCTGGGAAAAACACAAGAATATAAAATATGACCTGAACTTTAATGTGAGTCAAATAGTGAATTATGCAGAACCCAGCTCAAAGTTTTGACATAACTTTATCCCATGACACAGACAAACATTAAAAATGAGATTTTGTCACAATATTAATACCCCAGCAGGGCTTGGAGATTATAGTAGAGGAGGATATTATTTCCAATATTATTATTTTATGGTTTTTCTATTCATATGATAATAGTTGTTAAGAATTTCCCAATTTGTATTTTCTCTGTAATGTAGACAAGTTATTGTTCTGCTACACTGATGGAAGGAGGAAATGCTTGGTTGCTACAGATTTTCTAGACTGCATTTACACTGATTTTCTTTGATACAAATGTCAGACAGAGGAAAAAGAATTCCTTTCTCACTTCCCCCAGCCCCGGCCCCATCTCCTTTGTCCGACTTTTGACCTAGAACACGGTCTGCAGACTATAGACCCCTACCATGATCTAGATACAGTTTACCTTGAGTATAGTGCACAGCTCCGTCAGGGTCTCCATGTGATTCATGTGAATAACGACAGGTCTCAGGGAGTCATACAGCACATTGCACAACATTTCCAATAACTGACTATAAGACAGGCAAATATTACAAAATATTAATTGGTGATGCAATGAAACAATCTTTCATGATTCTTGGTGTTACCCTAGCTGTACACATGAAGTACACAAATCATACATGGTATGTCACTTACTCCAGTTCTGTGCTTGACTTGGTAAAAAAATGATAATATAACTGATATTCATCTTGGCACACATGCATAAGGACAGAGCAGCCAGAGCGCACCTGTGTACAAATAAGTTAAAAAAAGTTAAATAAATACCTTCTGTAGAACTATTCAGCACTAAACATCACTTCCGAAACTGTAAGTTATTGCAACACTGCAACTCACCAGTGAGCAAGGGTTCCTGCTGTACTGTTTTGTCAGCTTATCGATTGCATCCGTGACACAGGGAGTCAAGAGTTGGGAACGCTGAGACACGTAGCACTGCTGACAGTCCTTCAGAAGCTGACCATATCTGGGATGAAAACATATCATTATGTTGAGAGAAGTCCAGAGTCCACACACAAATTAGATTTACTGTCATATATATCATCATAGGTAAAACTGTGCTAAGAAATGGACTTACTCTGAGCTCATGTGCAGTCTCTGCTCAATTTGTTCCATCAGGCTCTGAAATTAACAAAATACATAAATACATGAGCTACATAAAACATACAAATATCTTTCCACCATTACATGTGCACTTCAAATTTAGGAAATTTATCACTCTCTCCAGAAAGGTGGAGGCAAGGTGAAGGAAAGAGGGGTGGGGTGTATATTAGGGAGTTTACAAAAACTAGGACAGCGACGGCAATGCGAGGAACCAAAGGAAGGGAGGGTGGGTGGAGGAGGATGAAAGGGGAAGGCATCGGCATGCTTCCTTTGGACTAAAGCAATATTTGGTCGATGAAAGTTGAGTAGTCTGAATTACGTCACTAATAGTAATACATAGAGTAGTCAACACTGTACTGCATATTAGTAGATCGGTACAGAAATTTAAGCTAACCTTGACCCTTGGAGCACAGGTCCTAAATTTCCCATAAAACAAAGCAAAAGAATTGTCTGACGTTGGGGTATCCTGCAAATCAACAATAATATTATTTTAAACTATTGCATAACATTTTTCTTCACCTTGCTTTCAGTGTAGCGGAAAAAAAAAAAACAAAACAAAAAACAAAACAAAATGCCGAAGCTTACCTTGCTAGAGAGAACCTGCCCTGTTGCATTTCTCAGCAAAGTGATGACATGAGACTTGACAAGATTCAAGGCTTGGTTTAGACACTGCTTGAACTTCACTAAATACACTGCAGACTCTTTGAAATGAGGCTAAAACGGAAAAGAGGGCAAAGTTAATCTTTATGCTGTTTTTCAGTTTTTATCAGAAATAGGAGATGTCAGTGTCATGACAGTTCTGTAATAAACAGGACACAAGTAAGGGGTCCCTTACATTGCTGACGACATACGAAATGCATTCATCTAGCCTTGCTAGCATCGGAACAAATGATTCACTGGTCACTGACAAAGTGGGCGAGTTGAGTTTCTGCAACAAGAAAAATGGACCAATGTAAGGTGTTGGTACTTCAGAGGTAGGTAGAGAAAAAAAAAACAACAAAGGGGGTAGAGGACAGGGGAAAGTGACAGAAAAAAGTGGGGAGGGGTGGGAAAGGAGGAGAATATCAGGAGCTAAGCTGGTTGCCAAAAACTTTAAAAGGTTGTAAAAATTTTAAACATTTGCATACATGTCGGAGATGATCCAGTGCATTGAAGTAAGAGAGTTTATTGCTAATACTCTCTGCCATGTTTGTCAGCTTTGTCTGGAACGAGAAACATATTAGTTACATGTATGTCAATTAACTTGAAATGAAATGCACTTTTTAACATACTACACTGAGTTATAAATTGAAGCACTTGAGAATTTAGAAGAAGTCATGATAGAAGTGTGGAGAAGCATTCTGCCGTGGCATGCTCTCTTTTAAAACAGTATACATGTACTGTCTAACACATGCTTTATTTTTTCATCTTTATTTCAGAGATCATCACAGTGATATGCCAAATTTTCCTTTGCTGTACAATATACATCTCTGGCAAGGGAAAGAAATTTGAAGTTGACAGAGTGTTCTTAGGAGTGAATGGTTTGACGGAGTAGTATCAGGTTGCTCCTACTTTACCTGATCCTGTAACAACTGCTCACATGCCCCATGAAGAGCACCAGTCTTGGTGGACACCAGTAGATGCTGATGCTGCAGATTCTTCAGGAATGTCAGAGATGACTCTACCTCTTGCAAAATGCTATCACAGTGGTCCCTGTACATCTTAAGCTGCTCAGCATATGACCTGTGGTGAATAAATAGGTTCACAGTCTGTCTGTCTGTCCATCTGATGTCTGTCTGTCTGTCTGTCTGTCTGTCTGCCTATCTGACAGTAAAAAATAGTACTTAATAAACCAATCCTATTTATTACACGGTTTACACTATTTTCAGCAAAGCCAGTGGGGTACCTGCAGACAGCAGACAGGTTCAGAAGGGTTGGAATTGCCTTCCTGGGTGAGACACCTTCATATGCTACTGCTGGCTGCAGGGATCAAACCCATGAACTCCTGGTTCAGAGCTTTATTACAGATTCCAATCCACCACCCCTGACCACTTGATCAATGAATCAGTTAACATTGCACAATGCACATAGTTTGCACTCACCGATAAGATGACTCCTGCTCTTCCTCCATCTGAGCCTCAACTTTTGCAAACCATGTGAAAAACTAACATCAGGAAACAAACAACACAATGTCAGTACAAGATTGAACAGCACGCCACACTTTTCATGTTATGAATACAGAAAAGGCTTCTGTTGTGAATTTTACAGGACAAGTCACTACCTGTTGAGAATTCTCTATCTTCTCCTTGCCCAAGTCAATACTGGAAATGTCAATAGTACTTTCAGAGCTATTGTCACCAAGACTTCTCTTGGGAGGCATACTGGTCACCACATCTTCAGGAAGCTGGAAAGTCAAACAAACTCTTCACTTTGTGTGAAAGGTGATGATATCTATATATATCTATCTATTATGTTTAACATATTGTACATATTGTACATATCTATCATCACCTTGGGACGTTTATGAAGCTATGTTATCATTTCTTAAATTCGGATGGATTTAATACATCTATCATCGTCAAAATCAACAACAATAACAACAACAACAACGACGACGACCTAATGTGGTACATTGATTTTTTTCCAAACAAGCACAAATTAGAAGAATTAAAAACTAAAATTAGTCCAACACTGACACATTCCCTCTGCGTGGCATCACTGCACTAAAACGCGATCTTCGTCTAGAGCACAGAGCTTCAGACCAATGATACAATTTTACACACTTGATTATTCCTACCTCCTCGGGAAGAGGCCGATTTGATGCAACTGTCGTCAGCTCCAAAACGCTGTTCTTTTGCTTTTCTGTAAGGGGGGCAAGAGGGAAGTCTTTTGAGTCCCAGTGAAGCAGTGTCTCCCTAACTTCTTTCGAGAACGTTGAACCAACAGCCGCCATGTTGGCACTTTTTGGCTGCGATGCATCATGGTTAAACCAGTTCAACGAGAGAACCTGGAATCTAGTTTTACGAACTACGGTTTCTGTTGGAAAACTTTCCGAATGTTCGCGACGTGAAATTGTGGGATTTATATTTATATAATTGATAACAGTCGAGTAGAGTGAGTGAAAGTGAACAGTGAAACTTTGAAAAGAAAAAAAAAAAGAAAGAAAGAAAAAGAAAAACTAAAAAACCGAGTATTTAACCCGGCCCGATGACAACACACCGGTGGGTCGGGGGAGAGCTGCCCGGCCCCCAAGCCAGATCGAGGAGCAACTCGCCAACACCCGCGAAACTTCCAGACCGAACGGGGAGAGATAATCCGGCCCCCAAGCCGTGGTGAATTATCCCTTACCCAGAAGAGTGCGATAGTGGTGTCAGCCTAACTTGTTAGTAATATGTATCCAATCAGCTATATAGCCTCCCAGACACCAGGCCCTTCATCCATATGGGATGTACCTTTGTATCGTCGCTTCTTCTATTGCGAATAATTGCAACGGCGGCTCATAATAACCATGCTTTAGCTCCCTTCACATCCCATAATCATTTAATATCCGAGTTTTGCGCTCAGAGTTTATATTTAATGCCGCGTCAATAGCGGCTTGCAAGCTGTGATGTCAGCGCATGCGCTTCTGGGATTTTGGGCTGATGGGCTGGACTTGTGTTTACTGCTATATAAACGTTTCATGCGAGTCTATTTTTGTGCCCAAAAGGAGTATTTTCCGCAAAAAAAAAAAAAAAAAAAAAATACGCAGGCTGCCATAGCTCTTTTTTATTTCATTTTTTTTTTTTAATGGCCGATGTTGAGGATTCTTTTTACCACAGCGCAGCAAGAATTTCTCTGCTAATATTAATCCGTTTAGCCTGAAATTCACTAAGAAGAATGGACAAGCATAGATCTGTGCATTGCGTTATGGATTTGATTGAAAGTACGGATTTTTGGAGATATAGCAAGAAAACAACGCAATTGGCTTGAAGCTCTTCTATTTAGAACACGTTAACTGTTGCTCGATGATCTTCTAGTACTTTCGGTTGTCTAAAATGTCGAAGATTGCACACAGACATTTTTTTCATAGCATTAGAGAGCCTTCTTGAATGTTTCATGCGAGTCTGACATTAGGCCAAAACATAAAAGGCAATTTCCGACAAATGAAAAAGCCTATAGCTTTCTTCTCCTAAATGGCTGTTGTTGACAAATCATTTTACCACCACGTACAAAGATTTCTCTGCCAATATTCATCAGTTATGGATTGGATTATAAACTTATGATATATGTCGCAAAAGAAAAAGTGAAACTTTAAAAAGAAAAACTAAAAAACCGAGTATTTAACCCGGCCCGATGACAACACACCGGTGGGTCGGGGGAGAGCTGCCCGGCCCCCAAGCCAGATCGAGAAGCAACTCGCCAACACCCGCGAAACTTCCTTCTACTCACTACAAGGGATGCACTAAAACGACCTTTTCTCAGAGTATATACGGTCAGTTAGTGATGCATCCCTTCTGATCACTTCAAGAGATGCACCAAAATGACCAGAGTACAGATAAGGTCGTTTTGGTGCATTCCTTCTAGTCATTACAGGGGATGCACCAAAACGACCTTTTCTCAGAGTACGGTCAGTTTGATGCATCCCTTGTAGTCACTCCAAGGGATGCACCAAAATGACCTTTTTTCAGAGTACCAGGAAGCATATTTAGTTTACCAGAAAAATTACAAGAGATGCACCAAAATGACCAGAGTACAGATAAGGTCGTTTTGGTGCATCCCTTCCAGTCACTACAGGGGATGTACCAAAACGACCTTTTCTCAGGGTCTAGTCACTTCAAGGGATGCAACAAAACGACCTTTTCTCAGAGTACGGTGAGTTTGATGGATCCTTTCTAGTCACTGCAAGGGATGTACCAAAACAACCTTTTGAGTAAGAGGCAAAGAATGGCCGGTTTTCCACAAAAAGTTAAGGGTTAAGGGTTAGTTAGGCTTAACTTTTTGTCGAAAATCGGCCCTTTTTGACCAAAAGTTTAAATCGCTCGAAACTTTCAGAAACCTTACTTAAATTATACCGAGACTTCAGGCAGCTTAATTGGTTTATTTTTTTGTCACTATTCACGAGGTATAGCTTTAAATTAACTACGCATTTATTTATCTTTAATTTTGACCGAAAATGACGGTTTGTTATGCGAAGTTTGAAGTCTTTATACTCGCGGATCGTTTCAAACATAAACATAACATTTGCATCAGTACATTTGTGAGTCATTCAGAAACATTCCCTGAAAGTTTCATGCGATAGGCCGAGATGGGACACCGTTTTCAGTAAAAAGCAAAGAATGACCGTTTTTCGACAAAAAGTTAAGGGGTTAGGCTTAACTTTTTGTCGAAAATCGGCCCATTTTGACCAAAAATTTAAACCCCCTTCCTAACTTTCAGGAAACCTTACTGGAACTATAACGAGACTTCAGTCAGTTAAATTGGCTCATTTTTCGTCACCGTTGACAAAATATATCTCAAAAACTACGCATTTATTTATCTGTAATTTTGACCGAAAATGGCGGTTTGTCACAACTTTGGAACCTTGAGAAAGAGCGCTTATTGAAGACAGGGCGTTTAGAGGCAGGCTTAGCTTTCGTTGAAAACTCGGAAAATGTCAATAAAATCGAAAAAGTCGCTAAGTTACAAATCAAACGAGCCATAGCAGGCTAACCCTGCATGCCGAAGAGCTAAAGTAGTTTAAACGGCAGATTTGGTTGCTTGCTTTATGCTTTGGTTAAAATTCCGCTTTACCGGCTCTGCCACACTGAAGCGAGAATCGGAAACGAACAACACTTAGGGTGATAAACAACAAGAAGATTGTGATCATCCACGCAGTTCTACTCATTAATAAGTACGACAAAGCTTTATGCACCAGTCAATTGTAACCACCACCCCCCCCCCCCACCTCGGGGAATGGTGGGGACATGGATTTTCTTTGTTCGACTATTCCCCCACCCCATGGGACATAATGTGCTGACAAATCCCCCACATTGTGGGGCCAAAAATTGGCAAAATTTTACAAAAGAGGCTTTTCACAGAAAACTTCCCTCACGAACGAACCACGTGGTCGAACTGGACGAGGCCGCATTGCATCATATTTTTGGTCAAATCTCACACCTTGAGCCCCACCTCCGTAGGTCGGGAATCATGAAGAGAAAATCCCTCACCCCTTCGGGCTTAAACACCTTTCAAATACGAAAAAATGCCCCACATTGCCCCACCATTCCCCGAGGTGGGGGGGGGGGGGGGGGGGGGGGAATGGGGGTTACAATTATTGACTGGTGCATTATCCTATCAGTTAAAATAGTGATCTTGCAAACAACCGATACTTGCCGAATACATCGGCTTGTCACAATCCAAAGCGAAAACGCGCATGCGCTGCCATCGTGGCTTGCAAGCCTATTGACGCAGTAAATGTAAACTTTGAGCGCAGAAGTCGAATATTAAATGATTCTGGGAGGTGAAAGGAGCTAAAGCATGGTTATTATGAGAGGCTGTTGCAATTATTCGTAATGGGAGGAGCGACAATAAAAAGCTACATCCCACATGGATGAAGGGCCTGGTGTCTCGAAGAATATATAGCTGATTGGATACATATAATTAATAAGTCGGCTGACATCTACTTCGCTCTTTCGGGCAAGGAATAATTCACTTTTTACCACAACACGCTAGTTTCTCGCTCTCTGATTGTTCGATTTACCGTGGTAAATAAGAGTCCAGACAACGATGCTGACGCCAGCTGACGCCAGCATGTCACGTTTTGCAGCGAAATACAACAAAAGTTTCCTGTATATTTCTAAATGTTGTGGTAAAAAACAAATTTCCACTGGTTTGCCGTGGTGTGGACTCTTATTTACCACGATTTACGTCATCACATGGTCAAAATTAGTTGCGGACTCACTCGGCGAAGCGCCTCGTGAGTCCACAACATTTTGGTTATGTGATGACGTAAATCGTGGTAAATAAGAGTCCACACCACGGCAAACCAGTGGAAATTTATTAAATGACTTGGGGGCCAAATTATCTCTCCCCGTTCGGTCTGGTTAGGCGTAGACGGGTGTTAGCGGGTTGCTCCTCGATCTGGCTTGGGGGCTGGGCAACTCTCCCCCGACCCACCATGGGTAGTCATGGGGCCGGGTTAAACCCGGTTTTTCTTCTTAAACTTTACTGTTTCTTTTCCTACCAGACCTCTTTCCTTTTCCTTTTTGGAAATGCAAATTCACATCCAATAGCATATTGGACATACTGCACAATCAAGTAAAGTCAAGTGTGCCATCTTCGACATTGCGTTACCCTATGATTGCACAACTCGGCGATGACTCGTCATCAAAATCTCGTGTTTTTCTTTTGTAACATCTGGCCATAGTGGACCAACATACAGAAATCTGACGGCTCATCTTCTCTTTCAAAATTTATTTACGATTTCGAAAAGAACTGTGCTCAGCATAAAAGTCAAGCAAGCCGCCATTTCAAATTTCATTCTGTATGACGTCATAGAGGGTATAGCGTAATACAGGCGAATAGACGGAACGCGTATTATTATAAAGATTTTGAGCTACGAAGACAACCAAAAACATGCACATCTTCCCTTACGCTTCTTGACTACTTTCGGTGTTACTCGTAGTTGATCATCTTTCATAGTCATTGGAAATCCAGATAAATCACAGAAATATAATGCTTCTTTTTCTGGTAGAGTTTTTGCGTGCATTTCTTGAATTTACAGATGAAAACCTGCTAATATGCACCATGTGGCACTGGGTGCTGAAGGCACCGAGCTGACGTTTGAATAGTCTGCTCGTAGCCATTTTTGTGGTCGCAACACCTTGTGTCCCTTGTTAAGAGACTGACAACATTGGTTACAACATTTTTCTTTATTGTAGTTAAAGAGCACCTAGCTACGGACTAATAATATTCTAGTTTCAAGGACAGTTTCATTCAAAGCTTACATCAATTCGAAATTTTGATCATACTGGCTATTTACACGCAATGTAAATCGTAACAAAATGCGCACAATATATTAATAAACGACATCACTCTTTGATATTCACTTTGATATAATACTACCGATATATACCCCCTAAAATCCCATGGATGGTTTCATTTTTATACAACGCCTCCAAAAACCGACTTTAATCATCAACCGTACATTCGTTTATTTGCATTTTATTGTAAACCCAACCCTCCAGTCCCACCTTACACACTAGATAGTCCCTGGGGGGTATCCACGGGATTTATGGCAAATGACGTTTACCTGGGGAACAAACTCCCTTCAGCATTTTCTTATGTACAAAGCAAAAAAATATACGGATCTGAATTTATGCAAAAAAGATCAACAAGGCACGCTCAGATTCCCAAGATAGACTTCTCGCCTTTCTCTCAAATAATTTCGGCGCTATCAAGATATATCAGCCTCCTGCTGCAGCGTGTAACTAGGAAGACTGCATGTTGGCAAAACAGGTCTGTCAAATGGCGTCATAGATAATGGTTCTTTCCTCCAATAACTCCCATCTGCAGCAGCAGGAGCACCACGAACAAAATCAATGCCAACAAGCCCCAGACGTAAGAAGGCTTGACAGGAATAAAAAACAGTTTGACCTGAAAAGCAATCAAAACCGAATCAGTTACTCAAACGCCGTGGGTAAGTTCGAAGCCACAGCTTTGAGAGGAGTTCTTTCGACAGAAAATACAAATTTGCAATGTTACCTTGAGGTCAGCACAGTGCGAGAAGAGTACCAAAGAATCTAGATCGAGCTGACTGGCAGAGGAATAACCAAACATTCGTGTCTGTAGACTCTTCTGCTTGAGTTTTGTCCCTACGGCTGTGAGAGAAGCGGCCTACAAAAAATATTGACATTATGACATGCTTAAGACACACTTACGACACGTTTATGACACGCTTCACATGATTGTGACACGCTTAATACACACGACATGCTTAAATGACACGCTTCACATCACATGACACGACGCACTTACGACATGCCTACGACATGCTTATGACAAGATTAAGACATGCTTACAACGTGCAAATCAAGTTCCCTGAGGCGTAAGTTTACAGTGCTGCATGTGATTTGCTGTGTACTTACCATAGCAATGGGGACAGAAAGAATCAAGAAACAAAGAACAGGTACAACTATCCTATACACCATCTGGCTTTCAACAATCGGATTACCGTGCATGTGCAAGCCAAGGATGCATAAGCCTGAAAAGTTCCAAAACAAAAAATTATATATATTACCAACAAAGTAAAATACCAGTCTACCTATACCAAAAACACCTACAAAACTGAACACACAAAAAAAAAATAAAGCATAACACTCCCACCTAAAGCAAGTATTTCACAATGGTTAAATATTATCAGAGTTGTTATCCATGAAATGAGACCATTGATGCGATCAATATTCTTTTTCACATCCAGCATATCCTGCAATAATTAAAAGATAGTGTTATAATCTCACTACGACTGTCGAAAGTAATCGCGTGATTGCTTTGGTTTTACGTTTTCTACTCGCTCTCTGATTGGTCCAAACAAGTTTATCAGCATTCTTGGCCAATCAAGAACAAAGCGATAGTCTCAATGGCGTATCCTCACACCGCTGATTGGTTTCTTCTTCAAAGTAAAATCAAGTACGCGAATTACTTTGGCTTCTGATTGGTTTAAAGTGTTTCTTAAGGAAACACTCCGTGATGGGTGGTGTACTTTCTTTGATTTTGGTTTTCAACAGTCTTGCGAAAAGAGCTCTAAAACCACCATATTTACCTTCATGGCATGGTTGAGTTCTGTTGTCTTCTCTTCCATGCGCAAGTTGATCTCATTCAGGTAATAAATCAACAACTGGCACTGGGCACAGAAGTTCATGATGATCACCAATGTGACGAAGCTTTGGACTAACTTGCCAAGAACCATAAGACATACAGCTAGAACTTGTAGTCTGGGGATCAGAAGGACACATGCAGCCAATGATGCTTATTTAAAATTTAAGTGTGTTGAGTGTGTGTGTGTGTGTGTGTGGGGGGGGGGGGGGGGGGGGGGGGGTTAGCTTATTATAGAAGATGCCTGCATGAAGCATATTGTGGTATCATTACCATAAGCAAAAAAACTTGGGGAATAGGAAGTGATACCCCCATATAAAGGAAAATGAACTTGGTGTTTTAGCACAAAGTGATCCAGTACGTTGCTTGTGATCATCCAGGTTAGAGTAGTCTCCAGGAAGATTCAATTCTCTCTTTGATTTTCTCCTCTAGGCTCCCACCAGAGATTACAGTAGGAGAACCGACACAAAAATTGAGAAATAGCAGAGAAATAAAAGCTGACTGAACTATGAATTCTCATTACATCTCTTTTTCATTCTCTTCCTGGATGTTTGGGAGAATTTGCAAATCTTCACTCAAAACTGAAAGCATTCAGTAAGGGCAAGGGACACAGAAGAAATGCCCACACTCATGCCATCACCCAAAGGTACAATACTATTACACCCAAACATTTATATGACCAATGTTTATCATAATATTACCGCTGGGAATGGTGGATTCCTGTTACAGAGGAAAGACTGAAGGCATTACAGAACAAGACATAGTTCCCCACGTCCAGCGAAACCCAAGCAACGCCTCCAATTACAAGTCCTCTGAGGATAAACAAGACAAAAATAAAAATATGAAATATATTTACCGCCCTCCACCAGTTCAATGTTGGGTAGTTGAGCACTGTTCAGCTGATGCATGCACAAGGAGCCAGTATTGAATAAACAAGAGGGACAGGAAGCTGAACTGAAGGATAGAGCCCCTTATATGTCAAATGGATGACAAAAAAAGGTGTTCTGCTGTGTGTGCTGATGCTCTGCACAACAAGTCATAATAACTCTAACTGAAAACCCTTACCCTATTTCAGACTAAAATGTGCAATTTTCAACCCAATTTCAGACCAAATATCAAAATCTCCGACCCTATTTCAGACAAATACTAAAATCGATACCCTATTTCAGACTAAAATGCGCTGAAAATGATACCCTTCGAGGCTGCACATACCTATATGGCTCATGTATGGGAATGATCCCCCGGGCCCCATCCCCACCCCCCTGAGAGTTGTGCCCCTTGAACAAATGGGGCCCAGGCCCTCAGCCTACCTGAGCCTTTTTACTATCTTGCTGGGTACTGAACAGTATAGGAATACCTGTGGAGAAACACCACATTTGGATAATGGTGCAGTGAAAAAATATCATGTAGTGATAAACAATACAAGATCACAAGTACTTGCTGTGGTAATGCTCTGATACATATTTCCTGATTATTGCCCAACCTAACGTAAGTCCTTATCATTATATCTAACCTTTTCAATAAGAGCATGAAGTCCCTCACTTTCTTGAATCCTGAAGTGATAGAACCCCACGAGGAATGCCAGGAAATGGAAAAAATCAGGTACAACATATGCACTGAAAATGTGTGTGCACTCCCCCACTGCTGGGGTCCACATGTCGGTCACTGCAGTTCCCATAGTTAAAAATGCCAGTGCTGTATACTTTGATGAATTAGTGATCGGAGGAACATGTGTAGAGGCATTTGTTGGTGCTGTGGTGGTGTGATTGTGGATCAGAGATGCATTCTTTGTTGGCTGTGGAGTGTAGACAGTATACCAAGGGACAGTAGGTGGCTCTGTTGACTAAGACATCAGATTGAAAAAATGAGATCAGAAGGTTCAGTAATCTCTGGATTGAGTTACTTCATTGCATAGTATCATTAAATATAGGCCCCCTCCCCTCCCCCCTCCTTCTCCAGGTTTGGAAGAATCGGGCTTTAAGGGGATTAAAGTAATTCTCACTAACCAGTGGTTCAATCTCCAGTCTTGCCTGGCAGGCTAGTATGCTAGCCACATAACTGAATATGAGCAGTACAAAGATGAAAGAAGTGTAGATGACATTCAACACTCGCCACATCGGTTGGTATCTCAAGGTCTCTCGACGAAATGGTCGCCAGGTAATCTGACAGAATAAAAGAAAATAGTTGCTACACTACGTCAGGTACCCTCATAAAGGGTTTCATGCATACATTTAGGAAAAGTGAGTCTTTTCAGTCCTGGGTGACATTAGCAAGTTGATTCATATCTTATTTCAAACATCAAGAAATTTTTCCTCCCAGTCTGCAAAAATCCTTTAAACATTCTTCAAATTTGATGCATCCAATAATGCTAAGTCCTTGAAATAAAATACTGGACTATAAGAACAACTTCACTATTAATTGAAGGCCTTCAGCTAGCAATTTTCATTTTGGTCAAAACACACTGTGACTTTGCATACTGACTTATTCTGAGACTGAGACGATCAGCGCTGCAGCTGTTTTTTCTAAATTCGGGATTGTTCTCAATTTTTTTTTTTTTTTTTTTTTTTTTGCATACCTGGTAAATATTATCTTTATGGTAAATGTAGCATTTGTATCCAACCACACACAAAAACCAGTTCAGCTGTGCTCCAGTAAAGATACTTTAACCGGATTATGGATATTTAATTATTGCCACTGGCATTGTCTTTGCTGTTTTGCTTCCCAGATGCTGTATGATACAGATCTTTTTTGGAATGTATGCACTTAACTTTGTCCTTTACACAAAAATACATTAAACCTTTTGTGCTTACCAATGAGAGCATGCAGAAGTATGGAAACACAACCTGTCTCTTGCAGGTCAGCAGTAGTGTTGTAGTTGTGAGGTTATACCCTTCTCTCTGATAAGACCCATCTCTGATCTAGAGAATTTTGGAAAGGTCATATTATAGCCTGGAAATGTTACACCTCTAAATAAAACCCAAATGATTATGCCATTATGATATGCTTGATGTAAATTTGTATTTTTATTTTTGGTGCCAAGAGAATGGGGGGTGTTTGAAATTGACTATGTTTAGAGGAGGTGTTAGAGCATTTACGGTATGGGGTGGGGTGAGGACTATAAGTGGCAAAAAAGATGCCAGCACCATTTGGCTAAAGACCAGAGACCGGATTCACAAAACTTGTGTATGAACAAATTATGTTCATAAGTATGACTAATTTGCATCATAATACGACTTATGCATACTATCTTGTGCAAGATAAAATGCATAAGTTTACTTATGAACATTTTCGTTGGTATGCAAATTTTGTAAATCTGACCCCAGAGCTCTCAACAGGTGTGGGTGGGGGAGGGGGTAGATTGCATGCTGAGCAGAAGACAACTTCTGCAAAAAATGAGTCAAAAAGAATAGCTTTTTAAAGTGGGAGACATGCAAATATGCCAGATAGGTGGGGAATTGATGTGAGTTCACACAAAAATAAAGGGAGTATCCTGTGGAACCAGGAGAGTTGTCATCAGTCACAATAAAAATTGTCAAAGAGCTGCTTGCTCAGATGACATGTGATATACCCGATGTGATACAACTATCACCATAATAATTATTGACAAATATAAACTAAAAGAACTATTCAGTCCGTGGAGGGTGGGAAATTTGCAAAACAGAGACTTCCTTTGTTTGAAGAATCTGAGTTACCGAAATTTACAGTGACCTTGATTCATGCATGATGTTTTAGTTTAAAATTAATCAAGATGCTACTTGAGTTCTGTGATGAATTACATAACAAAAGTCCTACACAAAGCAAAACAGGAGACTTCCTTAAGTGTTTGCTGGTGGCGTGATAGCGCACATGCATTATTTTGACAGTCAGAAAAGTGTGTACTGTTTCACTTGTCATGTACGCGGCTGGGCCGACAGTCGACAAGAGATTTACTGTTCAGTTGTCATGGAACCTCACCTCAACTGCAATGCTGTTATCGAAAAGGTCAGCGAATGAGGACCTTGAGCTCGCTGTTTCCTCGAGCTCTCTTTTGTCTCTGTTTATGCTGTAGTCATTGCACTCATTATTCATTCTCCCAGGTAAAAACTTGCGCCACGAAGTTCTCTAGAAATTTACAGAGAAAGTTGGGCAAAAATCAGCTTTCTTAGACCCCCAAAACCAACGTCCGGGTACGTCATGTCATTTGTCAGGTCGCATACTTCTTACCAGTGCACTGTTACCGACAGTTGGGTTGTTTCTAGACCAGTAACCACTTCCGACCTCGTAGATCTCATGAGACATGCCTTTTGTTGTCCTTTTGAACTGATGTGTGACGTCACAACATGGCCGCTGCAACGCCAGCACTTGATGATCAAATTACATGAACAGCAGCGCGAAGAAATGTAACTTGCTTGCTTTTCCTAGCTACCAACTACCTAAAGTAGCTCCTGTTTGTTTTGTCAAGAGTCCACAGCTGTTCTTGGTAGAATTCGGTAACGCCGCTCCCGCTCCCGCCCCCAACCCCCCCTTCCCCCACTTTGGAGGGGTTTACCGCTGATCGCCCTCTCAGGGACAAAACTGTAAATCACCCTGTCTAAGACAAATTTGTGATCATGTTTAAGACTGGACCCAGAGTCACAAACTCAGGATTTCCGGCTAATGCCCCATGTTTTATTAAAAATACCGCAAGTCCTTCGCCACTCCCGTCAAGGATTCCAGAACTGGGGACGATCCTTTTTCGCCATTTCCTTGAAGATCTTGATGCCAGACATCTTTTACTGTAACACCGAAAAATAATTCACGAAACTCTCCAAGAAACAGGAGGACGAATATTCCTATCAAACTCTTATTTTTCAATGATGGACGGGGTATTCATTATGAGGGCCACGGGTTAGCTTTCGATGAAAATTTGGAAAATGTCGAAAAAACCGAAAAAGTCGCCAAGTTACAGATCAAACGAACCATAGCAGGCTAACCCTGCATGCCGAAGAGCTAAAATAATTTAAACTGCAGATTCGGCTGCTTGCTTTGTTTTGGTTAGTATCCCCGAGACCGGCAACACTTGGGGCGATAAACGCCAAGAATATTGTGTTAATCCATACAATTTCACTCATTGGAAAGTACGATAAAGCTTTATTCTATCAGTCCAAATGGTGATCTTGCGAACAACTGACATTTTGAATACATCGGCTTGTCACAATCAAAAACGAAAAACCAGAAGCGCATGCGCTGCCATCATAGCTTGCAAGCCTATGACGCATTAGATGTGAACTCTGAGCGCAGAAGTCGGATATTAAACAATTCTGGGATGTGAAAGGAGTTAAAGCAGGGTTACTATGTAGGCCGTTGCAATTATTCGTAATGGGAGGAGCGACGATACGAAGGTACATCCCATACGGATGAAGGGCCTGGTGTCTCGGGAGCTATATAGCTGATTGGATACATATGACTAATAAGTCGGCTGACATCTACTGCGCTCTTCCGGGCAAGGGATAATTCACTATGGCTTGGGGGCCGAATTATCTCTCCCCGTTCGGTCTGGTTAGGCGCAGACGGGTGTCAGCGGGTTGCTCCTCGATCTGGCTTGGGGGCCGGGCAACTCTCCCCCGACCCACCATGTGTTGTCATGGGGCCGGGTTAAATACCCGGTTTTTCCTTTGATTTTCACTGTTTCTTTTGCGACAAAAGCTTCTTTCCTTTTCCTTTTTTTGGAAAGGCAAATCCACATCCAGGAGCATATTGGACATACTGCACAGTCAAGTTAAGTGTGCCACCTTCGACATAACTTATGTTATGTAAATTGCGTCATCCCGTCACCGCACCATTACACAACTCGGCGACATACGTGTAAGCATGAATGACGTCCGTTCTTTAGCTATGCTTGTCACCACTGTCGTTCTCTTGCACTATGCTTATGCGTGTGTCGTACGTGTAAACCAGCCTTATCTTGTTCGCGGTTCATGTTACACTTGACAGCGCGGCAAAGCAAGTTTCAATTGACAACGGCCGCGTGCGAGCACATTCCTGAAGTCCTGGATGGTAAAAGACACGGCATTCGGTAAAAACTCAAAGATAGGGAGACTAAAAAAGGGACCGGACCAAGACACTAAGACTGAAATCATTATCGTATAGTGATGTCGTAAACCGAGGCGTCCCTTACAGAAGAATCCCTTCCCGGTCTGTCAGAACAAATTACAAAACTCGACAAGTCGGAAAGCGCAGCAAATGCAAAACCAGAACAATGACAGCATTACACTCGACAGTCAATAGAAGACCACTCCACCGACTAAAAGTATTTTTATATAACCGTCAATTCAAACAGTATAACTGATCCTTTTGCTAGCGCCCTTGTTGAGCCCGCTGTTTTCAATGTGAAATAGTGGTTGGTCTTGCGTCGCAGCATTAAAACTATCTGCTTGTTTTTCAATTTAAAATTTACATTTTATTATTTTAAAGGTCAAAACCAACTAAAAGTGTAAAATTGTCTTGCTTTGGCTATTCCTGCTACGCAATGTAAGATACTAGAAAGCTTACTGAACATCAAGGATGCGGAGAGATGTCTAAGGCACTTGAATTCTAAAATGCTAGTGAGCGTTGAAAGAAGTGCGGGGAGCATCCGGTTATCTTTAACCTATTAACCCTTTCACTCCCAAGAATGATCAAGTTTAATTTTCTCCTTCAGTTTTGGTAGCACAAATGTATCATACAGTAAGGAGAACTTGGCTTTTGATACTCTGCTCAAATGATAGCTGATTAATCTACCAATTTTCAATACATCACTCATAATTTCCTCTTAAAAGGTTGGGAGAATCTGAATCTTGAACTTGGTAGTGAAAGGGTTAGCACTACCACTGTTTCACTACAAAATACACTTATCAGGAGTGGCCGCAGACTTGCACGTTTGCTGATTTGAGCAAGAGAGACTTGAACACGTCGCAGCGCACTCGACGCCGCGCCAAACACACCACCACTACTGGCTGCGTAACTTGAAACGTCCTGACTTTTGGTCGATCTGTCCGCATCACCACTGTACGAATCAATGTTTCTCTGTTACTCCTAGTTTTTGGTTTCACCGTGGCCAGAGCAGTTTGTCAGTAGACGAAGTTCTTAAAAGTCTTGCTCAGGGTCATGAAGTAAACCTGACGGCTGGTGGGTGAACGTGAAGCGAAGAAAACCTGCAAGAGATATAAAAGAAGTTCAATGCAAGCTTCCTGCAATACGATTGACCAACTCAGTGCCGCACTGTGTTGAGGGTTTACACTGGTACTGATTGCGATAAAAAGAAACAAATCTTGCACCAAGAAACTTATAACTGTGGAAGGTCTTCATGCCAGTCATCTATCATTAGAACATCGAAATATAACTCACAAAACTCTCCGAGAAACAGGAGGACAAGCTTCAAAACAGACTAAAGCTTCTTAACATGGACATTTGTGCAATCACCTTTTTATTACTCTCGCACAGAAAACTGAACGCCTGTGCTCTCCAGCAGCCCTGTCTCCAGCCCATGACCTGTCCGCTACCCACGTGGGCTGCAACACATACATCACGTGTTCGTACGCATGATAACACGTGCGTTGAAGAGTAATCGTGTGGTTGTTATGGTTTTTGCGTTTGTTATGCTTTCTGATTGGTTCAAACAAGTTTGGCAGTATTCTTGGCCAATAAGAAACCAAAGAAAAACCGATTGGGATCTGCGAGAGCCACAAGGAAATGGCGATTACAGCACCTTTAGCTATTTATTTTAACTTTAGCTATTTATTTACTAAGCCCGAAAACAACCTTTTTAACGTATTTCGCGTTCTATTTATCATCTTGTAAAAAAAAAAAAAAAAAAAAAAATCCAATAATATCTACATAAACTCTAAATCTAACCAAAGAGTAGCCTCCTGACAGCAGACCCACGAGCGACTCCCGTTTTACTTTGCCGCCTGTAGGGTCTGCTCAGAACAGCGGTTATCCCAGACACTATTGTATTTGATCAACCAATCAAAATCGCCGTATGATAATGCGTAATTTGATGCTGTCAAATTTCGCGCTAAACGAAGTATACATTGCTGATCTGGTAACCCAAAATATCGCTAACTGCTTTTAGACACTCGTCGACCTCCATCGCTAGCAATAATTTATATATTTCGCGTGAGTCGCGCAAACAACAAACATCACGTGCAACGTGGCAAGGTCAACCCCAAGGTCGCACCCCCACGAAAATAGGTGGTTCGCTCTGATTGGCTCCTGGGATAACCGCTGTTCTGAGCAGACCCTACGGGCGGCAAAGTAAAACGGGAGTCGCTCGTGGGTCTGCTGTCAGGAGGCTAACCAAAGAGCGAAGGGAAAAAAATGAAAATTTTGATCAATGAAGGTTTACAGTAACCTTAAACGAAATAATATTGTTTTAATCTCGTGCTAATTTCCTATATAATTATATGAATAACCCTGTTAGTCCTGTTACATCTAATGCATCCATGCCAAAGCCGAGACACGTTATCTTTTTAGAGACTGTTTGACAATGTATTTATGACGTTATTGCACTACACCTCTATTACAATCATAAGTCCCACTCTACAAACGAAATCGGTTTATAGTTAATAGCTGAACCTGCAATTTAACTGTCTGTAACTGCTTCAAATACTTGGCTGTACGTTCAGGCTGTCAGTATCTCCAATGATGCTGCTCTGGAAGAAATATTCTTCATCGTACTGCTCCATTCCGAATACAAACTGCCACACCACAACCGTCTTCCCTGCTTTTACTTCGATGGTTGCAGTCTCCTTAAGTTCTGATGACCACGTATTCTTACTTGTTTTTTCAACAAAGTCAGAATATTCTGTACTGGCCGAGAAAACATCATAGGCAACCTTCGCCGAGACACTCCAAGCATGATGTTTTGTTGACGATCGTTCCAGCACCTTTCCAACTTTGTAGGTATATGTGAAGGAGCGTGAAGCCATTGGATTGATGAAAGCCTGTACCACATGCCAGGTCCCACTGAGATTTGGTTTTGGATATGGGGAAATTTTAGTGCCATCCAAACTGCCAAAGTAAAATTTTGCAGCATCGTGGATGTCAGAATGGAGAACGCATGGTGTAGCGTTGCCAGGATTGAGCGAGCTGTCATCAGGATGCCATATCTTGCTATCTCGGTGCATAATATATTCACCTTCTTCATCAAATGCAAAGAGTGCACCAGCATGACGATCGGAATGGTAGACCAGCCAAGTGTCATTTGCGGGATCTAACTCCCCATGATAAGGATGCACAATCTTACCACTGGACACATGCTCAATGTATCCAAAGTGCCCGAACCCTTCAGCTGGTACAAATCTGACTTGGAGCCATTCAGGAATGGATTTGTCGCTATGCAGGACTAATTTGGTGTCATTGCCAGGATTGGAGGAGCCTCCGCGAGGATGAACAAGTTTACGCGACGATCGATGGAATATATATCCGATAGGTCCTGCTTGTGCCATCTTAAATAGCTTCTTGTGGTTCTCTTTCGAAGTTTGGCAACCGCTGCATTTATAGATTAGCATTAAATGTCAGCTTCCTGTGTATGGTACCATATATGGTAAGTTATGTGGTGAAACGAAATTGAATTGACGCATGAGAGTGCAAAGGTTAAGGTATCACAATGCGTTCAAATCCGTTTTTAAGCTCGCCTCACGAAGTGAAGGCGAGCTTGAAGTTGTCACGGTGTCCTTCCAGGCTTCTGTGTTAACAATGGACTTCCAAATAGGGAATTTCCAAAGAAGGAACTTGTCAGTTTCCAAATTTGGGCATGGTCGTGTTACGCAGTTCGTTCAAACAGAAGACGTCGAAGCTTCATGTGGAATTTCTTGTTTGTCATGGTTGTCAAGCATTCGAAGTTTGTTTGGCCATTAGGCCTGGGTGTTTCTACGAATGTAGGGATTGTGCTGTGATTACGAAAATATACCGCGATTGAGCGACACTGAAATTAATGAAATGCTGTGATCATGAAACGTAGACATTGTGCTGTTTTGTAAACAAAGACCAGGCGTTAAACGAGGGTGCTTCTACAGCTGTGATTGACACAAGCTATCACGTCGCCAGATCGAATGGCAAGGATTGTGTTGCGGTAGAAACATCTGAACGTGAAATGCTTGACGGACGGTCGCGTTACAATTTTACGTGGAAGGGTAAGACTAATCGGAAGCGAGCGAGAGAACCGTCGCGTATTCCATTACGCAAAGTTCGAAGACTTTTGCGAAAGAGCAAACACGTGCGGCGTAAGGTACGTCGCTACATAAGTAAATTTGTTCCCAAGTCGTCTGCTCTTGCCGAATGTTGTAAAAAGCACTATGAAACCCGTGCCAATCACTGTCTAACGAGGCACGTAAAGCTTGTAAATAAGAGCAAGATTAAGGTTCGCAAATATGTTCATCTGTGTAAGCAGCGGCCAAATACGAAACATAAAAATTAAGGCTTTATGTGGCTTATGTGGGAATGTCATTTTATTGGCCTTTGCACAACTTGGCATCTTACCAGCTTTGATGTTTTGATGACAAGTTCTACAAATCCATTCAGAATTGTTCACACTTTCTTCCCCAGTGATACAAAGTTTGACTGATGCATTAAGATCTGAGTTGAATGAATGTTCATGACATCTAATCACACCAGCTTTGTACCAAAGTTGATCACAGCAAGTACACATAACTCAGGTCCACATTTAATATTTTCATGAAGTTGCTTAATAAGACCCTCAATGGTTTTTAATTTGTTTACTCTTTGTTTTTGCTTCGTCTGTTTTTCTTTTAGTCTCACTAATTGTGGATTTTTTTGCCTTTGTATTTTTTTTGGCTTGTCTCTTTTTCTTTAACAAAATCTGGGTCCTTTCCCCCCCTTTTTTTTTGGCCTGTCTCTCTTTTTCTTTCACATAATCTGGGTTTGCTTCTCTGTATATTTTCTTAGCTTTATCTTCTTTTTGTTTTATTTTGGGATTACTTTTTCTGTTTCATGTGCATTCTCATTAGCTTATCTTTAGCAAGATATTGTTGATCCATTCTTTGCTTTCTTTTATAATCTCTCAAATAAGCTTTTCATTCCTCAACAGCTGAAGAATCACAATCTTTGTTGTTTGAGCAACTAACTGCACAAACAGTATTATCATTTTGATTTATATTATTTTGTACTGCACTATTTACAGCATCATGACTGCAATCCTGGCTTTGAACACAATTATTTGTCACCAATGGAACAGTTGAAACATAGTGAACCTAATCTAGGTGTCCAATGTACAAAAAGATTCTTCTTTGGAAGTTTCTGGGTTCAACTAAAGAGTGCTTTCTGCACAATTTTGAGCAGATTCTGTTATATGAATAATGTCTCACTAACTATAAAAGCAAAATAAAATTTTAAACAAAAACCATGTGAACCCTATCGACCAACAAGAATGGGCGAGCTTAGAGTGGCAACGCTGCTTTGATTCGCGCTGGCATTACATTTAACTACCATTAAAGTATAGCTTTTCTGAAAGCTCAGCAATCATAGATTAAGGTTAAAACTTTATATTTTTTGAATTTGCTAGAGAAAGAAAGTTATCGGCTTCCGAGTGAAATTTGACTGTGCCTCATTCAAAAAGCCTAATGTCACTCGGATTTTACCCGATTTGATTATTCATTGCTTCAGCCTAATGTTGACACAATGAAGAAAAAGAAAAGGTGTCTCCGAATTTTGATATCTTGTCCATATGCAAAGTTTTTGACTTCTAAAGTTGGCCGATCATATTTCTAGCTGCGCGCATCACAAACGCCGAGATATCTTTCGAAGGAAAAAAAATCGGACACTTTTTTTTAGCTTTCATATTGATTCACATGTTTGCCAAGTTTCAAGCCAATCGATTAAAATCCACTGAAATTCAGGCCTCCGAAAGAAACACTTTCCCGCGTTTTAAAAACGCCGAGAAAAACACATTTGAAGATTCTGACCAGGGAGCCGGAAGCTTGTTTACATAATCGCCAAAGCTGTCAGCGATCTGTCAAAACCGCTGCGAATCCAGCCGCTTGAAACTTTCCAGGTATTTGGAGGTCAAACCAAAATCGTCCGACTTTTCCTCTGCGAAGGTTCAGTAACTCTGGCTGCCCAAGTAGCGTAATCTTTGATTTTCAGCTCACTGGACACGCATGCTGGCTCTACGGTGGCTCATAAGGGACACATCCATTTTGTCGATTGCGATCGCAACTTTATAGTATCTTGCGATCGCAACTTGTTATCTTGCGATCGCAACTTAGTATCTTGCGATCGCAACTTAGTGCCTGGTTTGCGCATACTCGCCTTAGACGTAACGCATGCGTGAAGTATCGCATTGAATAGATGGTGGACTACAGTACGTTTTTTCGTTATTTTTTACCTTCGTCTGATTGTTTGCCAAATGTTGTGGACTTAATCACACGCTCGTAACGTGTTATAGACAGGACACAAGTGGAAAAAGTGAACATTAATTTTTAGTTGATCAGTGACTCGGGTAGTCATCATCAATTCTAGTGAAATCAATGTAAAGCCCCACTGGTTGCAGAACCATGGGAATGATACTAAGTTGCGATCGCAAGATACTAAGTTGCGATCGCAAGTTACTAAGTTGCAATCGCAAGTTACTAAGTTGCGATTGCAATATACTAAGTCTTGCGATCGCAAGATACTAAGTTGCGATCGACAAAATGGATGTGTCCCTTATGAGCCACCGTATGGCTCGGGTTCCATTAACTACATTTTACTGTGCCCGTGGGGAAAGTAAAATTGACATTAAAGGTAATCTCTGAGCGCAGAAGTCGGATATTAAATGATTCTGGGATGTGAAAGGAGCTAAAGCAGGGTTATTATGAGAGGCCGTTGCAATTTATTCGGTAATGGAAGGAGCGACGATACAAAGGTACATCCCATATGGATAAAGGGCCTGGTGTCTCTGGAGCTATATAGCTGATTGGATACATATGACTAATAAATCGGCTGACATCTACTGCGCTCTTCTGGGCAAGGGATAATTCACTATGGCTTGGGGGCCGAATTACCTCTCCCCATTCGGTCTGGTTAGGCGTAGACGGGTGTCAGCGGGTTGCTCCTCGATCTGGCTTGGGGGCCGGGCAACTCTCCCCCGACGCACCATGTGTTGTCATGGGACCGGGTTAAATACCCGGTTTTTCCTTTTTAAACTTTCACTGTTTTTTTTTTTTGCAACCAAACCTTTCCTTTTCCTTTTTTGGAAATGCACATGCACATCCAAGAGCATATTGGACATACTGCACAGTCAAGTTCGACATAAAATTGCGTCATCCCGTCACCACACCATTGCACAACTCGGCGTCAATGACGTCCTGTCTTTAGTTATGCTTGTCACCACTGTCGTTCTCTTGCACTATGCTTATGCGTGTGTCGTACGTGTAAACCAACCTTATCTTGTTCGCGGTTCATGTTACACGTGACAGAAAGGTCACGTGACAACGCACAAAGCAGGTTTCAATTGACAACGGCCGCGTGCGCGCACATTCCTGAAGTCCCGGATGGTAAAAGACAAGGCATTCGGTAAAGAACTCAAAGATAGGGAGACTAAAAAAGGGACAGACCAAGACACTAAGACTGAAATCATTATCGTATAGTGATGTCGTAAACCGAGGCATTCCTTACAGGAGTATATCCATTTCCGGTCTGCCCGGTCAGTACAAGTTACAAAACTTTGCTTCGACAAGTCGGAAAGCGCAGCAAACGCAAATCCAGAACAACGCCAGCATTACACTCGACAGTCAATAGAAGACCAGTCCACCGACTAAAAGTATTTTATATAACCGTCAATTCAAACAGTATAACTGATCCTTGAATGTGCTTGCGCCCTTGTTGAGCCCGCTGTTTTCAATGTGAAATAGTCGTGGTTGGCCTTGCGTCGCAACATTAAAACTATCTGCTTGTTTTTCAATTTTAAAATTTACATTTTATTACTTTAAAGGTCGAAACCAACTAAAAGTGTAAAATTGTCTTGCTTTGGCTATTCCTACTACGCAATGTAAGATACTAGAAAGCTTATTGAAGATCAAGGACGCGGAGATATGTCTGAGGCACTCGAGTTCTAAAATGCTAGTGGGCGTTAAAAGAAGTGCGAGGAACATCCGGGCATCTTGAGTCTTGGCCTATTAAGCACGATCACTGTCTCACTACAAAATACACTTATCAGGAGTGGCCGCAGACTTGCGCGTTCGGTGATTTGAGCAGGAGACTTTAACACGTCGCAGCACTGTACGCCGCGCCAATCTTAACACACCAGCACTACTGGCTGCGTAACTTGAAACGTCCTGTCAAAAACTTTTGCACGATCTATCCGCATCACCACTGTACGAATCAGTGTTTCTCGGTTAGTCTTTTTTGGTTTCATCGTGTCCAGAGCAGTTTGTCAGTAGACGAAGTTCTTAAAAGTCTTGCTGAGGGTCATGAAGTAAACCTGACCGCTGGTGGGTGAACGGGATGCGAAGAAAACCTGCAAGAGATAAAGAAGTTCAGTGCAAGCTTCCTGCAATACGATTGACCAACTCAGTGCGGCACATGTGTTGAGGATTTCCACTGCTACTTTGAGTATAAATTACGATAAAACGAAACAAATATTGCACCAAGATAATTTACACATAATTATGGATTTTTAGTTACTACGTTTTTTTTTTGGGGGGGGGGGGGGGGGGGCATTGAAATATAACTCACAAAACTCCCCGAGAAACAAGAGGACGAATGGTCCAATCAAAATATTATTATTCAGTGATTCTGCACACATTATTGGACATTTTGTACCAACAAAGCAAACAAAAACCTTCAAATCTTCTCTTACAAGTCACACTTGGTAAAGATAAGTTTTTGAACTAAACAGCTAATCATTATAAAAGAAAAAAAAGAGACAAGTTCTAAACACGGACATTTGCGCAATCACCTTTTCATTCCTTTCGCACAGAAAACTGAACGCCTGTGCTCTCTTGTGCATGAAGACGCCGTCCAGCAGCCCTGTCTCCACAGAGCGCACCTCTATCGCCTTCTCTCCCCAACCCATGACCTGCCCGCTGCCCACGTGAGCTGCAACACATACATCACGTGTTAGTACCCATGATAACACGTGCGTTGAAGCGGGTTTTGGACGACTGTCGGTAGTAATCGTTTAGTTGCTATGGTTTTTGCGTTTGTTGCGCTATCTGATTGGTTCAAACAAGTTTGGCAGTATTCTTGGCCAATCAGGAACCAAAGCAAAACCGATTGGGATTTGCTGAAGCCACAAGAAAATGGCGATGGCGTTCCCTCGCACTGCTAATTGGTCTGCTTTTCAAAACAAAACCAATCGAAAACTGGCCGATAAAAAGTGTTTTCTTACAGCCTTTCTGTTTGGCGCTGTAGTTACTTTGGTTTTCAAAAGTCACTCGAAAACTCGAGCACAAGGTGCACGACGGGAGAAGCTCGCAGGGGAAACTCAGGTGGGACGGTCAAGTAAGCTGAGAGAAACAGCAGAGAACACGTGAATACAAGTGAATAAAGTGGCGAGAGATGAATTATAGAAGAAAGACCAGGGAGGAAAGGGAGAGGAGGGAGGACGAGGCGGGGTGAGGAGTTAAATAGAGTAAATTTTACCACAACACACTAGTTTCTCGCTCTCTGATTGGTCGATTAACCGTGGTAAATAAGAGTCCAGAACACGATATGACGCCAGCGTGTCACGCTTTGCAACGCAATTCAACGAAACTTTCCTCTATATTTCTAAATATTGTGGTAAAAAACAAATTTTCCACTGGTTTGCCGTGGTGTGGACTCTTATTTACCACGATTTACGTCATCACATGGTCAAAATTAGTTGTGGACTCACTCGGCGAAGCGCCTCGTGAGTCCACACAACATTTTGACCATGTGATGACGTAAATTGTGGTAAATAAGAGTCCACATCACGGCAAACCAGTGGAAATTTATTAAATAGAGTAAAAAATAAACCATTACAACAGTACGGGCGATGCTCATACCGATAGAGTACGGAGTCTCTCCCCACTGCAACATCGCATGTCTGACCAGATCACCGTTGGTGTTCACATACACACCCTCATCTGAAGAAAAAAAAAGACAGAAACCACGAGTCAAACGTTTGACATGCAAACGTTTTTAAATAATGCGGCACCTTTACAGCGTAGTGCAACTCATCAGATCATAAAAAAATAACAACGGCGGACCGCGTGAGAAATTTACTTACTGTTAAAACAAAGGAGTAAGTCTTTTCCATTTGATACTGCAAACAAAAAAGGTCACCAGTTATACCAAATTTCCTGGGAATGGCATTACTTCTAAGAATCTAATGATTTGCATAAAATCATGTAAAATTGTTGGGACTGTCATTCTGCGCGCTCAAAATCGTAAGTTGTGCAATAACGTACTTTAGGCGTGTACTCGTCTGTGCTGGAGTCTTTGCTTTCTACTTACTACTTTAGCTTAGTTTGACTATGTTGGGTTAGTTTGACTATACTAGGTTAGTTTGACTATATTAGGTTTGTCCATATGAGGTTAGTTTGATCTGTAGTAGAGCGAGTTCCTAAAGACAGATACTGAGGGAAGAAGCAATAACTGAAAAAATGAATGAATGAAGGGGAAAACTATAACGACAACAAAAGCAAACATTTACGGAAAGGTTGCGTAGCACGAGTCAAGGGAAACCACAAGACTACAGTGACAAACACATTGATGTATACATGGATATCAACTACAGTAAATAAAGTGCGTCAGCATCTAAGCTGGATAAATGAAGGTCGTTTTACAGTCAAAAAGATAAAAGGTCTGCGTACCTGATAGGGGAATGATGGCGTGTGGCTGGAATCTCTCCTGAAGCTGATAAAGGCAAAATCGTTATTAGCAGAGTTGCTTAAAAACTGTTAACAAGAACCCGAACGCGACGATCAGTTGGCCTCCCTCACCTGAGTGGGAATATACAGGTCGTTAACCGTGGCCGAGTCCAGATCCACAGCATGGAAACCTGAAACGCGGAGACAACAGACTTGAAGCAACGGGTACCTTAATCGAAATTTTAAGGCCTAGGAACGACATCACTAAGAAAGGACGACCCCGTTCAAGATGCTGTATTGTAAACTGTATACCCTGTTTAAAACAGAGAACCCTGAAAACACACTCTGTTCAACGGAACGCCCCTATATATCGGTAGTAAATATTAAGGTACCCCCCTCTCCCCCCCCCCCCCCCCCCCTCCCCCAGGCGCACTTCCTACCTGTTTCAGAAGCGTAACAAACTTT
Source organism: Plumapathes pennacea (assembly GCA_964036295.1). Classification (NCBI taxonomy): domain Eukaryota; kingdom Metazoa; phylum Cnidaria; class Anthozoa; order Antipatharia; family Myriopathidae; genus Plumapathes; species Plumapathes pennacea. The sequence goes on along the minus strand of OZ038466.1, from coordinate 7,470,533 downwards.
GAGCCGACTGTTTTCTGTTTCTATCGTCATGCTTAACATCAGCGGTTTGTTGGTAAGGTTGGGGAAGGACTGTAAGGAGACATCAGAGCGAGGCTTTAATAAAACACAGACCACTTTCATACTGACACTCATAAGTGCTCGTCTTGAAGAGGGTCAGTCACAGGGAACCCACACCGGATATATACTCTCGAGAAAATGGTCCAAAATGGCTAACAAGAGATGTGTTTGAAGCTTCTCACCTTGAATGCCATGAACTTATGGTAGGGCTTGGGTGCCCATGCATACACTTCGATTCTATGTCCCGTAGCAATGGCCAAGAACTTGATCCGGTGGAAGTTCACTGAAAAGCAAGAATTATTTCAACGCCAAGGATTTCAAGCTCGAACAAGCGGCAGGCTGTACAGCAAGACGCTGACTGCTGTTTGGGAGAATTTTGGGCGTAAAGGTGCGTTGACGTGCGATGTATTACCGTTTATTATATAGACACGAGTGTTTTACTGGAAAATATACCGTGCGTAAAATCCATACGAAACTACATCCGGGACCCGAGTGGCGTATTTTTCATATCCTCACTAGTGAGGATATCCGCGTTGGCATCATTTCCCGCTTTTGCCCGGTTGTTTGTGCAATTTCTCGTAAAACATTCGTGTCTAATATAATAAAAAGAAAATTACACGGCGGCTTAAAGATATGGATTTTATTTTCTCGTGGTAAAAACAATATTTTACCACTCGAAAATAAAATTCATATCTTCGCGCCGCCATGTAATATCCTCTATGTAAAGCGTTACCGTGCGGTGTGCTAACGTGCAGTGTGCTACAATGTGATGCACTGCACTTCTCTGTGCTTACCAACTTTGTAGTGGACACAGTTCTCCAAGTCACCAACAATTGTATAACTGCGCTGCTTCTTGTGATCGGACTGGTGAAAGAAACGAAAACTCAAAACACTAAACCACACCCTCACACCCATCCTTATCAAGTCTCACCATCTCCTCGTCATAGTAATAGGGACTTTAAGATACAGGACGCGAGAGGACGACGGCGACGTCGGTGAAACAATAAAACTAATCACAGAAGACAAAAGAAGCACGTGAATATCTGAAATTGACATGTTCTCGGGGTCGCCGTGCTCTCGCGTGCGACTTCAAATGCTTCTTTTTTACGTCGTTGTCAGGACGTGGACGACAGTTCGATAAAATAACGGCAGTCGTTCTTCTTAGTAGGAAACGATGAAATCAATAGAACCTCGGCAAAAACGGAAAAAATTGAGCAACCTAAGAATAGGCAAAGTTATAAAAACATAGGGAAAACAGAGACACTATTTTTTGGTTCCTCGCGTTGCCGTCGCGGTCACCATGATCATCAAGTTTTACCGTTGTTGTCATTTTATTTGCGAGTTGCAACATAGGTTGCTTACTTTCTGAAGTTTTTGTTCTGTCTGCGAATTTTCACAGATTCAATAAGAAGTACCAATACTGATCCTAGACCACAAAACAAGTCACAAGAAATATAACACGGGTTTTCTTTCTACCTCTCCTCTACCGTCTCCTTTCATGATCTTCGTCTTCAGCCAGGACAAGTAGTACACGCGAAGTTTGTTTCGTTTCCCTGAAGAAAATCAAAAAGTGTTTAGAAAGCAGTGATGGTGGCGAGGGTATACAGCGCACATTTGTCTCTTGTGTTTAGTTTAAAATGCTGTTGTCCTAACCGCGATTTTTTTTTTTCTTTTTCCTTGGTAACGTGCAATACGGCTGTACAATTTTTACGTTATTAAAGGGTTATTTGCACATTTTTACTAAGGAAGTTGGATAATAAAACATTATATGCGTTTCTCTGTTGCTTCTGATTGGCTGAAAATGGTGCAAATTAAAGTATCTTTAACCAATGACTTCGACAGCCAACCAAACTTGACGGCCAACAGCCGGGTGGTTGTGAGAGCATTTAAATACTAAACTCACCGCTTATGGATATGAGGACATTTACTCCCTCTAAGACATCAATCTGCTGGAACCGTCTTCTTGATATCAACGGGAAAACTAAACGTCGGAAAATTAGTAAGTGAAAGAATCTCAAGAGAAACAAACAAACAAAAAAAAAGAAACCTAACACAAAATGGCACAATGGATCAGGAAGTTGCTGTTCACTTTTTAATGATAACCTATAGAACAAGTTAATGAAGAAGACAGACACAACCCTAGAGATCTCCATACCTTTCCCATTGCCACTTCTGTCCAGAAGGTACAGCCCCGTCTCGGTCCCTATCAGCAAATTGACCCCTGAAAGAACACAATATAACACTTAATAAACGCAAAGGCTTAGCAAACGCAAAACCAAAGCAAGGCAATCACACGATTACTTCCGAGAGTCCCCCGAGAACTGCTCCATATAAAACATCCAATGATTACTAACAATATACCAAGTGTAAAATTCTCCACACCATAGCACCCGAAACTACTCAAAGATTAAAACGAGAAGACAGTCTTCAATCCTGATGAGTCGAGCCGTCACAGATACTTACCCCACAAAGCACCACAGAGAATTTCTGTTCGGAACTTATACTTGTATTTTCGGATCTGCGGCATCTGCAGTAAACACGCATATAGAAATCAGCAGTGAACTACAATATCGAACGATCACAAACTACGGAAGCACACTCATGCTTCTAAACCCTCTTGTGATAGTTCTCCCAGTCACTAGAGAAGAAAACGCTCGAGTGATGTAGTGAGAATATATCGCTCAGTCAGCTTTCCTCTGAAAGAGCTGTGAAATTACACAATTTAAATATATTGTTAATTATTTGCTAAGATCGTTTGCAGGCTGTAACGCTTCTATAGAGATGCTGAGATACCCATTGTGACTAACGAAAATAACCACGCCATCTACAACATTTTAACCCTTTCACTCCCAAGTTCAAAATGCAGATTCTCCCAACCTTTTAAGAGTACAATATATGAGTGATGTAGTGAGAATTGATGGTTTAATCAGCTATCATCTGGGCAAAGTATCAAAAGTCAAGTTCTCCTTACTATATGATATATTTCTGGTGAGAAACTGAAGGAGTAAATTGAACTTGATCACTCTTGGGGGTGAAAGGGTTAAGTGCAAATGGCCCTTTGTTGCCGATGAATATGTCAGTGAGTTGCTACCAAACTTCCCAGTTATTAAATTAACTGTACAGTCTAGTTCGACTAAAAGTTGAGTTAGTTCTAGGTTCTCCGTACAGTATTCCTACATCTGAAGTGAGAGCTAAAGTGAGAAAACAGGAGTTGATCAGTACGAACAGTGGAGTCGTCCCTGGCGTAAGACGAGCGCTCTGGAGTCAGGTTGACGGACACTTCTGAGGGCGCATAGGACTGGCGCTGAAATCCAAAACTGCGCTGTTTCACCATTTTCTTTTCTTTTCGCGGTTCTTGCACTACAAATGATGAAGCGATGGACTCGTCCGAAGATTTGTGACGCCCAGGGGACTGAAGGAACATACAACCACGCAGGTTATGATAAATTTGTGCACAATACACACACACACACACACTCACATTCAAACATATATAGAGGATATTACACGGCGGCGCGAAGATATGAATTTTATTTTCGAGTGGTAAAATATTGTTTTACCACAAGAAAATAAAATCCATATTTTCAAGCCGCCGTGTAATTTTCTTTTTATTATATTAGGCACGAGTGTTTTACGAGAAATTGCACAAACAACCGTGCAAAAGCGGGAAATGATGCCAACGATATCGTCACTAGTGAGGATGTGGAAAATACGCCACTCGGGTCCCGGATGTAGTTTCGTATGGATTTTACGCACGGTATATTTTCCAGCCGTAAAACACTCGTGTCTATATAATAAAATAGAGCAAATACAACACACGCAAATATACAACGTAGAAACTAAAGTACACATACAAAGACACATGCACATACAATCACAGACACAAAATAAAGAAAATACAAGAGTGAAGACAGGCAAAAATACAACGTGGAAACTACAGTACACATACAAACACACATGCACATACAATTACAGACACATGTAACAGAGAAAATACAAGACACGCAAAAAACAACGCGGAAACTACATTACACATACAAACAAAGACACGTATCACACAATACAGAAAAAGCAACACATCTAACGAAAACATACAATATTACAAACAAACACACAGAAATGCGAAATGCTAGTTATAGTAAAGTTTGAATACCGTTCTCACACTCCAAACTTCTACTGGGACCCTTTCCCCTCCCCTCCCCTCCCCTCCCCTGTGAGGAAACAAACCTTGACCTGCTGCTGGGTCGGTAGTACATCCGGGAGATTAGTGCCTCCCCGACTTGTGTCCGCTGTCGACTCCCCGATACTGGCCGTGGATGCATCTGACTGTAAGTAAACGTACCAACATTTGTTACAACGACTGACAAAAGCCAGCTTTATATTTAACACTGTACATTCTTCCCACAGCTCTCAGGTTCAGGGTGGTACTGGAGGCTGAAGCGACTCTCTCGGATTTAAACGATTTTTACACCTTCGAAAATTCTTACAATGAGGAGCTTGTGTGCCAAGTTTTATGTCCATGCGCCAAGCCACGTTGAAGATATAAGTATCCAAAGTTCGTTTTTGGGTCCGGGTTTCGCGGCGAAAATAACAGAGGTCCCTAGAGGTTGTAGTTTCACCGACGCGCGGCCGGGTTTGAATTTTGACAGTTTTAGCAATACAGTAACAATAAGTTCAGCTACTTATTTCACTGCTACTGTGATGACTGACACAAGTTATGACTACTTCTACTACAAGTCATACCAGGGAGTCCGCATCATCCTTTACCACCATCGTGTCGTAGCTGTCATCTTCATCATTTCGTGAAGCTGAATAACACAAAGTGAAGTTAACTTTCCTGCTTCTATAGTCTTTAAATTAGTACAAAAATATTTTGTAAGGAGAATCAGTTACACGGTGAGATTTTTGCTGTATTGTTGCATGCATTGCGACCTTCTAACTACACGCTTACGACACGAATCGTATCGTAAATCGACCCTAAGAAATGTCATTTATGTCATAAAGTGTGCCATATGAAGGTCGCATGCGACGATCGAAGCAAAAATCGCGGCTACAGAACCGAATTAGAGTCCATATATTGGCTCTAGCCAGTTCACATGTAGTCACAAAACATTGGTTTACCGATATTGTTTCTTGTTAAAGTGCGTTCATCGAGAGTATCGTACGATGTAGACCTGGAACAAATCAGAAGATACAACGAAAGTCCATCAAAAGTACTTTCTGATTTCTTTTAGTGTTAGCAAATAGCTACCCTGCGAGCAGAACCTCCTTCACTCTCTCTACGCTGGAAACGAAGGAAGAAGAAGACGTTTACTCGGAGGCTTTGCCAGCAGGGTAGCAAATAGTTAAGAAATATAAAACGTTGCTGCTGTGCCGATTGAAGTGATGCAAGTGATCGAGATGAACTGCACTAAATGTAAGCACAACGTTTGGGAAGCTACTTTGCTATGATTAATTCTCGTAAATTCAGATCAAATGAAAAATTAGGAACTTCATTAAATTCGAGTAGTCCAAAAATTTGTCCCACTGTGCAACCTAAGACCAATATAACAAACTTTCCATGTTACATAGCCTTGTGCAAACACTGTTGGGAACCAATCAGAGCGCGCGTTATATAACTTTTATTTTATATCTTTATCTTTTATATATTTTATATAAACCTACGGTCTGTGATGATTTGACGCAGAGATCGTGTCATCTGAATGGACGATGAAACTGTCCTCACTGGTGTCCAGGAACACGTCATTCTCAGAGCCTCCTACTGCTCCAGAGTACTGAGAACTGTGCTGTCCATATTGCATTTCCTGACAGAGAAACAATACAAAGATTACAACCCTGGTTCTGACACAACGCCAAATGCTCGAAACGTCAGTCAACACATTCTTTGCGGTTTCAGCAAATCCACATCAACCTCGTGTTACAGTAAAACTCCGCTAACTCGAACTCGGTTATGTCGACCTCCCCGCTATCTCGAACAGAATCCGATTTCCCTTGGAAATGAACTTGGTAAAAATTTCCCTTGGTTCCCCCGCTATCTCGAACAGAATCCGATTTCCCTTGGAAATGAACTTGGTAAAAATTTCCCTTGGTTCCCCCGCTATCTCGAACTATTTCTCACTTTCCTTGAGAGTTCGAGATAGCGGGGTTCTACTGTAGTACAGTTAAAACCCCGCCTTACGGCCACCTCGTTATTACACGGCCACTTTTTGTCCCGCGGAACAAACGCCCAGTTAATACGGCCAGATTTTTATGTCCTGATGGTGGCCGTATGTACATTCTGTCTGCGAGAACTATATACAGGCTATTTTCTCCGACCAAGGGCTAACTCTCGAATCAGTTTGTTTATCTGCTTACTCAGTCTACTAATGTTAGAAGTAATTTTTAAACACTTACAGGGCTGCTGCTACTGCTTTTCCGCTTTTCTTGATTTCCTGTTGCGGAAAAAAATCAATATTATTCTTCCTTGGGTACCAATATTATTGACTTTCCTATATTAGTTTGCCGTAAGTTGCTACAAGGGTGAACTGCTAACCTGCTCTCTGTTCGTTTCACATGTTACTTCCTTCTCTTGTCCCTCTTACTCTCTTCAATCTCGTCTTGTCTCTTCTCCCTTTCCTTTATGCCCCTTTCCCCTTTTTATCTCTTCCCTCTCCTTCTGTCCCTTTCTTCTCCTGTTTCTTTTCACCTCGTTTAATCTCTCTACTTGAACATTTCAACTCGACAGGAAGACGGATATTTCTAAAGAAACTTTGTGAGTGAGCTGGTAAGGAGTACATAATAATAAATATACAGTAGCTGCCGTACCAGCAGGAAATCCGATGTCAAGTCCTCTTACATCAGATTATACAAGAAGAGACGGAGTTAATTTGTTAGCTCACCTGCCATATAAGTGCCACCCTGCATAAGAGTGAGGTTCCTCCTGAGGGTGGACTGAGCCCCAAGACTGAAAGACCAGAAAAAGTCAGAAAAATTAAGTGCAGGTAATATGGGAAATTTGACTTGTCAGGGAAGAAACACTACTGGATAAGAACCTGTGAAACAAGATTGACTGAAAATTAAAGTTCAAATGTCTCGCATCTGTCTCCCCCCCCCCCCCCCCCCCCTTTCCTGGAAAGAGCCAACACAAGGGGACCACACCCTTACCCCATCTCCTCAGCTATCAGTCCTGCCAACAACTTCTCATCCTCCTCATCACTGCCAGAGAATTGATACTCCTCCTGATCGTGATCTGAACCTAAAGATAAGCATTAGATTAAGAAACTGATGCAAAGAAGCTGTCAGTTTAGTTGTGAATTCTTCTCTTTACCAACCTCTTTTCTTTTTCATCCTGTCAATGAAGTCCTTGAGCTCTATTCTAATTTTCCGTTCATGGGATCTGGCATCTCTGATATATTCATGCTGCAGGAAAATTGGAAAAAGATGCTCATAAATTTACAGTTAGATTCTACATTACTTGTAATGAAAATACAACTTCCAATGGACCAGAACTCGTTCAAATAAGTTGATCACAATGGCCTCCCACCCTATACTTCTCTCTTGCATATCTTCTTGTTTTTCTTTCTTTAAGCGTCTTTAGCAAGTGCTCTCCACCACTTTTAATTTTGCATCACTTTTAGTCCATTCATTTCCTCCTATTCTCTATATAGTAATTCATTAATTGTCTGTTCTTCCTTTCCTTCAAACTTCTCTGTATTCTCTCTTCCAGCCTTTCTTTCCATCCTTTCTTCTTCATTTCATCCCTCCTCCATAATACACTCTATTCACCCTTTCCTCCCTCATTCCTCAATCCTTTGTTCTTTTCCTTTCACCTCCCCACTTTACAGTTTCATCCTTCAATTCTTCCTATCCGCTCTTCCACTCAAAGACAAATACTGTAAGCACCCCAAGACTTTTGTACGCACTGCACCTGTAACAGTTGGTCCGCACTGGGTCGCTGCTGATAGTCCTTCATCAGACAAGTATTCACAAAGTTGTGGAACTTCTTAGACCAGGATTTCTTGGATTTGAGTTTTGGGGGGTCACTTCTTGGGATGAGAAATAATGCTCTCATGGGATGCATGTCACATAGTGCTGGCAAACAAAAATGATTTCTGTGTTAATTTTATCTTTTCTATTTATTGCTGTTCACTGAGTTTTGTTTCTTTCAAGACAAATACTGTAAATCCACACGCCCCCTCCTCTCAGCCAAAAATTAAAATAAATGTCCCCCTCCCCTCTGTAAAATTTGTTGTTTTTGCACAAACAGAAAACTAAAACCATCAAAAATTGAAATTGACAGTTACATGACTTAATGTGTCCCTATTAGAACTACATGTATACAAAGGGCTTTGTACAGTAAGCCTAAAATCATGTTGTTGTTTACAGGCAAAAGTTACACATTGCAAAAATAATGACCAGGGAAAAATTATGGTACATACTATAACCCATTTACCATCATATTCAAAATACAGCTGCAGGAAGTTGACTACTTACGTGGCTGTGACTCTGCCATCTCAATTGCAGTGATGCCTATGGACCACATGTCACACTACGACGTAACACAAACCAAAGAAATTAAGATCAAAATGTTACGCAACTGCATTCCGTTCCTTTTCAAGTCTTGCTTCATTCTCAACCTCAGTGTTCATTTAGGCAAGGAAGAACTGATAGGAACTGGGAAGGGAAATAAGGAGGGGAAAACATGGAAAGGGAGGCAGGAAGGGGGGGGGGGGAGGTAATAAATATTGTGAGAACAAGAGGGAGGAAGAAAGAGCAAAAGAAAGCAAGAACGGGAAAAAAAAAGACAGAAAACCAGAAAAAGGTAGAGAAACATGATAAAATATGCCATGAAAAAAAAAAACAAACAAACAAACAAACAAACTAAATGTTATGAACAAGTAAAGCAGGTACACAGGATGGAAATAATCTGCATGGTTCAATACCCTGTTATCATAAGTAGCATCAGGTTGCTCGTCACATGCTATCACTTCAGGTGCCATCCTGTTGATGGAAAGACAAAAATCTACACTGAGCTCCTTCATTATTTATATTATTCCTATGGTAATACCAAGACAGGTTAATACAAAATATTATTACAAATTACTGCAACTAAACTCATTACCACTAGATGAGGTTGAAGGTTGGGAAGGGGGGGGGGGGGGGGGGGGGGGGTACTGAAGCACAGCTGGTTAGAACATAAACCTATTTCAGAGAGACTGGCAATTTTTTTCCTTATTTAATGGAAACAGTAGCTCATCAGCTCTCTTACCAGTAAGGAGTACCAATAAACGTGTTCCTTCTGCCAATTGTCCGGTCCAGCTGAGCACTCACCCCAAAGTCAACTGTAAGTACAAAAAAAGAAAAAAAAAAAAAAAGAAAGAAAGTCAGTCACTTTCTGACATGGGACCAAGGTATTGAAGGTTTCTCCCTCCAAGGTCTGACCACAGATGCATAATAATATTACAGTAGGAAAGACCTGGCATTTAAAACAATTTTTGTCCAAGTAGAGCCAGGTTTTTAACTGTTCCTGCAACTTGGCAGTATCGTTTAGCCACCTGCATGCAAGTTTTCATTTGTAACTTGGCTTGACTTGGTTCGAGTTGGGAGTATCATTTGGCCAGGCCGGGCTTAAGACAAAATACTGTATACTCACCCAACTTTACTTCAGCACTTTCTGTCAAAAGTACATTCTGCCCTTTGATATCTCTGTGGATAACATGGTTCTGATGCAAATGGCTGACTCCCTGGATGTAAACAAAAAATAAATATATAGTCCTTTTATGAGTGAAAGCCTGTGAAGTGTGCATTGGAGGAGGGGGTCCTTTGCATGCACAAGTAAGTAAATGCACACCAATAAATTTTTGTTTATTGCAAAACACAAACACAAACTTACATTCAATACTTCATGGCAAATGTACGAGATCCACTCTTCCTTCAGAGGTTTGTTTCTTGAAGCTACAGCAGCCAAGAGGAGATACTTAGTAACAAGTCAATGGTTATTGTTCACATGTTATGTACCAGTAACTAATTTTCAGCAAACAAGATACTCTGCTCAATTTCAAATAAACAGTGCCCCTCATGTAAACTAATACTGAAAAATAAAACAATGTGCGATCCAGTCAGAGAGAGGGGGCAGAAGTAGCCTGCAAAATACACATAGCCTGTAAATTGAATCACTCATTAGACTGGGCATTTTTACATGATTGTGCTTTTGAATTTCTTGGGGAACCCAGAAGGTGCCTGATATACTGTGAGGTGGCTGTATTTATAGGCCAGGACAATTTCACGAGATAGGAAGGGGAACAACAGACCACTTCCGAGACGCTTGTTACTTCTGTTTCAAACTAAGGCCTAGTGCAAAAACTTTCTTATGAAAATAAAATTGATTTGTGTGAGAATGAAAACTAATTTTCATAAGAAAGGATTTGCACTACTGTAGACCTCGTTTTGAAACTGAGGTAACATGCATCTCAGAAGGCCACCTAATGGCAAGTAAGAGAGAGCGGAGTACCTTTGACAAGATCAGTGATGGATCCAGCCCCACACAACTCCATGACCAGCTGAAAAATTATTGTTGACAGACAGATATTAAAATATAATTATGCAGTGGTGGGTAATCCCCCATTTGGGGTCAGCTCGTCAAGTCTCTTATTGTAACGCTGCATAGTCATACAATATACCGTACAAATTTTTCTGATTGTCTAACTCTCCTGGGCCCAGTATGAGTTACATAAAACACTAATGCCTGCAGGGACTAGGTGTTAATAACAATGGAGTATTCTTGCTTATGCCCAGTCCCAGGTGTTGGTGTTTTATGCAACCAGGGCTAAGCGACTTTGACAGTACACACCCAAAGCTGGTCTTCATTTCCAGGTAGCTGTTTCCTGACAAAAGCTCCATAGTAAGTGGCAATGTTGCGATGGTGAGAAAACTGTTAGAGAAAGCATACATGTTATCAATATGCACACATAATACAAGTAACAGTATATAGTGATTATGTGATGATTACAAACTTGTGGTTGTATCTGGTAAAAACATAGTCACCTTTCTGAGAACATTTATTTCCAGCTTGATTTCTTCTTCCTCATCCTGTTGAGCAATGCAAGGCAGTCACACAAGCGTACTTGCCTAGGGTGACCCACAAACAATAGAATACCACAGATACAATGACAGCAATAATGCGGTTATACTACACTTTCCCATCCAGCTAGTAGTAGATTTTCCAAACAACTTGCCCAGCAGACAGAGCTGTTTGAACTGAGTTAGGCCAGGGTCAAATGCCATACTTCACATGAGCTGAACTCAATGCAAATGAGCAAAATCCATAGTTTGAGCAAATTTGCATTGAGTTTGGCTCATGTAAAGTATGGCGTTTGACCCGGGCCTTAGTGAGCCATGGCCACAGCTTGCCACTCTGACTAAAAAGTGATCAAAAGTGATGTAAATTATGCTTTTAGGGGCCACACTGAAATCCTCAACAGCAATAACAACAAGCAACTTTATTTATGCATATGATAATTCTATTTCTTCAGTACCAACCTCTGTAACATCCATGATCTTGATGGCAGCAAGCTGTCCAGTTCTCTTGTGTCGTCCCTGGGCAAAGGAAAAATTCCTGTTATCACTTTGTCCATTACTCAGTCTTGCTGCCAGCTCTTACACTATGCAAGTAATTCTCTCTGATTTACTATTACAGCCTTTTGAATATTGCTATGTGACAATATTGTTGGATAATTTTAGTTTTAAAGGGAATACTATAATATTCATGTCAGTCACTTCAGCAACTTGATATGGGCCCCAATGATAAAAATTTACTGGTACTTGTCATCTTTCCAAAACTCACAGTCTGCCTCAAACTTGGCCATCAACACGTATTTTATGTTCTATTTCCAGCTATGATGTTGGAGTATGACACACAATTCACTAAGAAACAATATTATTCAGAAAAATTAAAATTCTGTCCAAAATCGTGACTACTGACAAATGTCCACGACTATACTAATGTGGAACGTCTTCTTTGGCTAGCTATGCAACAATGATTCCACTTATCATAAGAATATGTTCTACGCGTAATCATGTAATAACCGTGACTGACGACACGCTATGAAAACTGAAAATCAATAAGAATATTAGGTTTCACAAAGAGATGCGAAGGCGTACATGACGATGTTTTTTTTTATCGACAATACACAGACTATTGGCGACAAGAGATGGGTACTTGTAAAAATAACGTAGGCCACTTTGCGGGAAAGTAATTAGTCTTGCAAACAATAATTCAAAGTCGCACTTTCATGGCAATTTCATTGTACATAAACGGCGACAACATTGAGCAATGAGACAAGAAAGACATCGATTCTTCGCACCTCCAGAAGCGCGAGTCGTTAAACATTTTGCTTTCTCAATATCGCAAGGAAAGAGGTTTAAAAATTTGCATTCTGTGGAAATTTCCCACGTTCACAACTCAAAAAGACATACTTACTTTATGTACTTGGCCGTACGTTCCATTTCCAACGACTTCGATTAGGTCGAAAATGCCGGCAGGGTCCTTCGAGTGAAGAGAAAACTCAATATTGATCAATCAGTAGTAATGAACAGTACCAGAGCCTTTCTAAAAGATGCTGAATAGATAAAAGCCAAAGGGTTTTAGTGAGCTACAATTATCAGAAAATATTGGAATAGTATGTTGTCTAGACGCACAGCTTCATAAGACTGCATATAATCGATCAATCACTGCGAATACACAGCAAAAAACGATAAAAACCTCCAGGCTAAGTGCAATTGAGATGCAGGATCAACAAATTGTTAAACACAGCTTGTGGTCCTTTAGTGCAAGTAAGTAAAAACCCGTTTCAAAAGGGCCCAGGCTGCTAATGAACACACATTAGAACAGTACTTCGGGTGTCAAATTTTCGCACTTGGGCATTACAATTTTTTCGCTAAGGTACGACTCGTGTCTTCATACCTTCAAAGCAGCCAAGTCAATATCATCCAAGCCGTAATCCATTTGAAAGGATCGCCGTAGCTTTGTGCGGTCGTATAAAATGTCACGCGTCTGTGACGATGACTTTCATCGGAAGAAGGAACCTTTCAGTTCCCGACGGCCGGCCTTTGCAGAACTTCGACAACTTTATCTTGCCGTTACCTTACTCTAACGTGTCTGTGATGAATGTTGGAATCCAAATGCCATCTACGATTCCTGTAAAACAACTGCCCCCACTGTGTACCTCCTCCTGAAACGGGGAAGAAGCCAAACTGGTCACATGACCAGCTGGACTACCGCTGACCATCCAAACAACCGCATGGCGGTCACCCGGGTAGGAAAGGTTCCGTGGCAAATGTGAAATTCAAATATTCTATAAACTAACGTACTGTACCAGGATTCGATTAAATGGTGCCACTGAAATCCAACTGATCGCTGTTCAGTGCAACATGTTTAAATAGAAAATAAACCCAAAGAAACAGGGTCCCGATTTGAATCAAATCCCTTTAATCCTTCTTGGATTTTTTCAAAGGCAGAAAATCCGTTGCAGGATTCAGAATCATTTGTTCACACATGTAAATCAGGTTCGACTTTCTTTGTTTAAAAAATCGGCTCATGAGGTATTTGTTCAGAATTTTCAGTTCAATTATGTCTTGAAAAACTCCATGGGAAGGACCACAAATCTCAAAAGAAGATGAATAATGAACTTTAGCTTCTATTCAAGGCCTGCCTTTTGACCTAAAAAACTTTGGGGTTTATAAAATGTGACCCCTTATAAAATCTAAAAGAAAGCTGCCCTGCAGACCTTACTTGGCCTAGCTAACTTGGCTTCAAATTGCCTCCATTTTTCACTAGCACATACAGTCTTTGGCCAGAAAAAGGACTGTTCATACAAATAGTCCACATAAACAGTAACAAACATAACATCTTTTGACAGAATTTAGGAAGTCTTTTATTGCACAACTGAGGAGGTTTACATAGATTCTTTGTCTCCCTTCAAATTCTTCTTTCCTCCTCTGATACGGCCAGTACGGCGAGCAGCAATGAGACCGACCTTGCGACCAGCTGGTGTGTCTCTGCGGACAGTTGAAGGGGTACCAATATGTTGATGGTTTCCACCACCATGAGGATGCTCCACAGGCTAGAGAATAAGAAACAAGGGAAATAATGCATAAAACTTTTGCATGAAACAAGCATTTATCAGTTATCAATACTTCAACCATAGCCTATTTCAATACTTTGGGAAGAAAAAAGACTTGTGCAGGCTACAAGAAACATAAACAACTTGGGGTGCATTCGATTGACCGTATTCCGGAATAGGAATAGCTAAAATGATCCAAAGTTTTGCTTGATCTGGGGAAATTTTATTCGGGTTTGTTTTCAAAACCTTCACACCGACATTTCAAACAGCTCCTGATACATCTCGACATTATTCAGTTTCAAAGCAAAATATTTTATCAATCAGTATCGCTATTCCTATTCCGGAATAGATCCAACTGAACGCACCCTTGGTATTGTGTGCATTATTATGGATTTTTATGCTTTGTCCACACAATGGCACTCTTGCACCCTTATCTCTTTCACTATCTGTGTACTGTCTCTACAGTACATGCCTAGCTCACAAGTTTTCCGATAATACATGCAGGCTTGAAAAATGCAGATTTCAAATGTGACAGAAAACCTCATTTGGTAATCACCCAGCATTTTCTTTTTTACCCAAGACTTTTGAGGAACTGTCCTCTTGTCTACTTACGTTCATAGCAACACCACGGACACGAGGCCAGCAGTTCCTCTTGGCTTTGTACTTGTGATAAGCACGGCCTGCTTTCAACATTGGCTTGTCAATACGCCCACCTCCAGCAACAATGCCAACCATAGCACGGTTAGCAGAGGGGAGGACCTTCTTGATACCAGAGGGCAGCTTGACACGGGTTCTCTTTGTATCAGGGTTGTGTGATACAACAGTGGCGTAGTTGCCAGAGGTGCGAGCCAGCTTGCCTCTGTCTCCTGTTTTTTCCTCGACATTGCAGACAATGGTACCTTCAGGCATTGTGCCAATGGGAAGACAGTTGCCAACCTGGAGGGTAGCTACAAAAATAACAAGAAACGTTTCTAAATGATCATGTTCTGGGTAGCATATATTTCATCACTGAAAACCATGCTATATTCTGTTGAAAAGTAACTTCAAGATTTCAGGGATTAAGGATGTCTAAACTTAATTTTCTGCCACATTATAACAATGCTAAGACAAGTAAAATTATATGCTTTTTCTGTCCTTTTGCAAGTTTTAGGTAAATGGGCCATTTTCGAGATACCTGTTGCCTCATGTTTCAAAACAAGGAACAGTGCAAATAATTTCTCGTGAACATTTAGTTTTCATTTTCATGCAAATCAAACTCTTCTTGGTAAGAAAAGTTTTGCACTAGACCTCATTTTGAAACAGAGGTAACAGGCATCTTAGAAATGGCCTATTGAACTACTAACTGCAAGGCAATTGCTGTGCAATACCCTGTCTTCCAGTCAACCAGGTCTGAGAAATCCACAGGTATATGGGTGAATGGAGGGAAGACGGGGGTTGTTCAGTGGGGAGGAGAGGAGGTTAACGGTTGTTAGTATATACCACACAAGTGAATAGTGCTTTTCACATGCTCTGATTGGCTCCTCAATCTCGGAATATCAAGTACTATTCACCTCCCGGCAGTTTCCGGTAAAACAAAATGGCGCGCGAACCCAATTTTTGCCCATGTTTGTTGGAAATAAAATAGCTATTTGGGAGTTGGCTATTAAACTTGTGTGGTATATACTAAAACAATTATTCTCCTCAGTGTCAGTGAATAGCAGTGGATATTTACCTTGCCGAAACGGCTCGGTAAATATCTACAGCTATTCACCTCCACTTCGGCGAATAATATTGTTAATTATAGTACACCAGCCAGTACACCAAGCCATACCTTTCTTTCCACAGTAAACAAACTGCCCAGTGTACATTCCTTCTATGGCAATGAACATTTCTTTCCTGAGCTTGTACTTGTAGGGGTCACGGAATGCAACAACAGCTAGGGGAGCACCTCGTCCAGAATCATGAATGAGGTCCTTCACAACACCCTTGAGGTAACCATTTCGCTCAGAATAGTCCAGAGATCGAAGTTTGGCAGCCCCCTTCCTGTGTTTGGTGTGAGAGCGGAAAATGCTCCCAGGTCCCTTACGTTGACCTCTGATAACACGACCCATATTTACTAGAATAAAATACATACATGCACACATAAGAACATATCGTTCACAAACATCACTCAATTTTCAATTATAATCTTTCACCGATCTACACTTTGTGTCAACAGCTACATTATATAACGTTTAAACACAGAACGACTGTAGTGTGTCTACTCTTTTCCAAAAGTTAAAAAGAACTGCAACTCAATTCGTGCAAAGCACAACAAAAAGTCTACAGACAGTGCAAACGAATTCGAACGCAGATAGATCGCCTTTACAATAAACGCTTGTCTACATGTTTCTAATCACCATAAATTCAGATTCAGTTTATTCTTAAGTACACTTGGCAGGACGTAATAACAAGGTTCGATGAAAAAAATACAATGTGATGTATTTCGGAGGGGATTCCTGGTTTGCCAGTGACCCAGACAAAAAAAGACTCCTGTACATCAATGAATGAATGAATGGAGTATCTAAAAACAGACTCGAGGTTCGTCGATGATACTTTCTCGAACCGTATCAACCAAGATTGAAACTAGACTTTCTCAACTTCCTTACCAATATGGCCTCAGTTTGGCAAAGAGAACGAAGCAGGACTTCAAAACGAGGTTATGCTTGGTGCTCAGTCTTCCTCTTCAGTGACACGTGCGCGTGTGTCGCAAAGAGCCTTGAGACGATTTAGGCGCAAATCACATCTCAAGTTATACGCGGAGGGATCTAATGTATTTCGGGTAAGAGAGATTTTGTTCGTGCACACAAAGAGTTTACCTTACGTACTTATCGGAAAAGCAAAGGAAAAGAAGTGGTTTAAAATTTTCAGCTGAGGCTAGGAAAAATGACGTCAGGAGTTCCATATATGGTAGTCCCGCCAGAAAGAAGGACTGTTCAGTGGTGGTCACGTGACCCTTCGCGCTCAAACAAACATGGCGGACTGAGTGAAAGAGTTTTTCGAGCGCCGTTTACACCGCAATTTTAGTCGAATTGTCCCCATTAAGAACACTTTCTTTGGGGAGTGTGTCTCATAGTTTTCGGGCGAGGCTGCAAAAGATGTGCTGCTCGTGTTTCAATCAGTGATTAATCTGCTCACCGCAAGATTGTTATCCTGAGTGAACAAAGCACGGGAGCAGCAGAAAGGACTATTATGAAGAGATATCATGTCTATGAGTAGCGATGAAGTCAATTTTCTGGTCTACAGATATCTCCAGGAATCAGGTGAGTGGAAGAATTTATACACACCATAATCCATGCTGCACGGAGTCGAACATTCATTCATAAATCAATAAATTTTGCAACTCACGCCGGGCTATATTTTTAATCAATAATTTTCTGGTTGATTTGATATCAACTCTTTTCTTTTAATTTTATTTTACAACTCAAGCGTTTTATATAGTATAGTGACAGTGGATATGTTTATTTTGGTGTCGATGTTCTGTCATATTTTTGAGGTTACTAAGTGTCATTTTTCTTTGTAAATAAGTGCTGTGAAGGTCAAATTTCCAGATTATTAGTTTAACAGGTGTCTCCTTGTGAGTTTTAGCATGATTCTGTTATAAACATTTATGGGGTGCTAGCAATAACGATGAGCGTTTTTATTTATATATTTTTGAGAATTTAACAGTTCAAAATCCCAACCATTCCCTGGGATATCAAACGGATTGCTGAAACAATAAATTGGGTGTTTTGTTTTTCGAAGGGATTTACTACTGTAGACAAGTTTTTATGCTGATGCACTTCCATTCCATTATATTACAGTTGACAACTTCATTTACCAAATATGATTATAAAATAACTGTGACACTACATGCATTTTGATTGGCTAAATAATGTTGTAAGATGAAGTATATTGCACGCTGACATGATACTGTACGTGATGTATTTTATTGACTGATTATTTTATAAAAGAAATATATAATGCATTTCCATGTAATATAGCCTCATCTAAACACTTCAGGAAGTTGGGAGAACACAAGAGTAGAGAAGGGAAACCATGAGGCCACCTTGGCTTCCCTATGCTACCCTTGTGTTCTCTTAACTTCCTGCATGTTTAGATGAGGCTATATTACACGGGAATGCGATATATACATTGATCAAACTTTCTGACAGGTTTTCAGCATTCTGCATTTACGTTTGGGGCAGAAAGCCACGTGGACCAGTCTAACATCAATGGATCAGACATCCCACCAGGAGCACTGGTGTCCATTGTGCAGAAAGGAGTACAGTATGTGGAAGCAGAAGCTGATATGACTGAAGTAAGTTCAGCTTGCAAGGATTTTTGTTGACTGGAATGCAAGAACTTTGATTGACAATCAAAAAATATACATGTTTTATTCAAGATGCAGAACAAAATGTTTACAAAATATATATATACTGTATATAAATATAATAGACATCTTGATTGGGATTTGTGAGGTTAGCCCTATACATACTGTATGTCAAGTGTTTTCAAATGAATATCATCATTATATAATCGGTGCCAGAAATACATTATTTCACAAATGTCCCGAGGGAACATGATAATTCATTTATTTTTATTTTGATGGGCTTCTCCTGATTGTCAAAATTTGGTAGAGATTACCAAACATAAATGGACACTTCAATTATACCATTATTATCAGTCAATAAACTGTCATTTTCATGGGCAAGCAACCACAATCAAAGTTGAATGAACGAGTGAGGTGTTCTTCCTAACATTGGCATATTCAGTTTAGAAAATAACTACTGTACATAATATATGATAATGTCGAAAGAGTATTGTAACTGCCAGTATGTGCTCTCTCTGATTTCCCACACCAACCAATTCACTGTTAACACAGGATGGAACTATACTGAGTGAGAATGGAGGAGTGGACCAGTTGTCCCTCATGGGTGCTGTTATGCCAGACATTGTAGCAAGCAGACATGCACTTATTACCAGCAAAATAGTGAAGCAGGAGGACATAGCAAGACAGGACGAAAATGCTGAGGAGAATTACACCCGTACCAACTCTCTGGGTAATGCTGACATCATGGATGTGGATGGAACAGCCAATGATATTGGAGGTCAGAAGGCTACCATGTTAAAAGGACATGAATCAGAGGTGGGAGAAACTGTTTCTTAAATTCTTATAGTCCCCTTGTAGTTGCCTGTAAATTCTTATAGTCCCCTTGTAGTTGCCTGTAAATTCTTATAGTCTCCTTGTAGTTGCCTGTAAATTCTTATAGTCCCCTTGTAGTTGCCTGTAAATTCTTATAGTCCCCTTGTAGTTGCCTGTAAATTCTTATAGTCCCCTTGTAGTTGCCTGTAAATTCTTATAGTCTCCTTGTAGTTGCCTGTAAATTCTTATAGTCCCCTTGTAGTTGCCTGTAAATTCTTATAGTCCCCTTGTAGTTGCCTGTAAATTCTTATAGTCCCCTTGTAGTTGCCTGTAAATTCTTATAGTCCCCTTGTAGTTGCCTGTAAATTCTTATAGTCTCCTTGTAGTTGCCTGTAAATTCTTATAGTTCCCTGTTGTAGTGCCTTACAGTAGCACTACAGCTCTGTACATATATGTTGAGAGTTTAGTTGTACCTATTTTGCACCGGGGCCCAATTCAATAAACATTTACAAGTATATTTTACAAGATGGACCATTATTCAAGCACCACTAAATGGACTCCAATCGGACAAAAGTTAGGAAAACATTACAGATACAGGTCTCAACTGTATAACTGGAACTGATTTCATCAAGGTATTGGATTAATTGTGTTTTAACATGTAGGGAAATTGACCCAACTTGTAAGATACACTTGTAAATGTTTTATTGAATTGGCCCTAGGTTAAGTTTTGAAAGAGAACTTCTCATACTACAAAGAGGCAAACTTATCTTTTCAGTACTCAGTCATCTGTAAAATAAAAAATAAAAATAAATCACTTTATTTAAGTCTCAATGTATTTAGCACTTGCCATGCTAATTGGGGAGACTTGAAATGCAGAAACCAAATGTCGTAAGCTGAACGCAAATGTAGCTAGTAGCTAGTTTAATGCGAAGGAAACAATAGGTGATCTCTTGCTTGGGTTTAAGCTTGTCAATGTCAGGTTATCAGCTCTTTAATATAAATGCTACAGTACTGTTGCCAGATGTTTTGTGTTAGGCAGTCTAGGGGAATAATTTGGAATGGTACTGTAACTGAAATTTCATGTCCCAGTACTTCTTCTCTTTGTAGGTATTTGTCTGTGCATGGAACCCATCACAGGATATTCTGGCATCTGGGTAAGCTTAATGGATACTGTAATAAGTTGATTTCCATAGCAATATTGAACAGTCCCTGCTTTTAAGGTAAAAGTTTTTAGTGATGAAAATGATACAAACATTTATAGCCAACAAAAATATTATGTTGGCTGTCTTTGTTGTTGTAGTCCCACTTTATAACTGTCCTAAAGGATTAAAATACTGCATGATATCTTGCATTTGTATATGTAAAGATGGATATACAGTACTCAATGAAGGCTACTTCTAAACTTTACCACATTTATATGTACATGTTTTGTAGATGTTTCTCTCCTTCCCTCTCTTTCTTCTTTTCTCTGTCTTGCTCCATCTCTCTGTTTTGTTGTTGTTGTTGTTGTTGTTTTTGTTTTTGTGTGTGTCTCTCTCCAAGAGATCTTGAGAGTTACTCCAAGTCTAAATTTGTAATGCTGTTTCTGTATAAAGGTCTGGAGATGGGACAGCCAGGCTTTGGTCATTAATGGAGGGAGGATCCTCATCACCTCTAGTTTTAGTTCATCACTGTAAAGATGTAGAAAACCATAAAAATGGACACAAGGATGTCACCTCACTACAGTGGAATGTAAGTGATACAGTGCTGCAAGTATTCAGTCTATTGCTGGACCTAGAACCCATTCAGTGCTTAGAATGCCTTTTGAATAACTATCACAAAAAAGTGTGATCAGATTCTCATTGACTATCGTGATTGTGCATAGTTGTTCCTGTTCCATAGCGCAAAAGTTTGAACTCACATAAACTATCATATCACTGTTTGATGGGTGATTAAATCACAATACAGTATGCAGGACATAAATATGAATCTGTCAGCTAGCTAAGCTATGATTCACTAGCTATATTCCACCCTGCAGCTAACACTTACAGTACTTCAGAGCCATTCAGATTTCCCATCGCCCTTGGGTTGATTCATCATACGTTTTTCACTTCACTGATGCAGTCCCAATCTGCAGTAGTTCTTAG
Organism: Plumapathes pennacea; assembly: GCA_964036295.1. Classification (NCBI taxonomy): domain Eukaryota; kingdom Metazoa; phylum Cnidaria; class Anthozoa; order Antipatharia; family Myriopathidae; genus Plumapathes; species Plumapathes pennacea. Next base: position 7,449,108 of record OZ038466.1, on the reverse strand, counting down.
TGCTGGCATTCCACATTATGATTCACTAGCCCACATAGTTCAAACAGAACAAACTGTTGGGAAAACCTACCATCCCCACGGCTCTGTGCATAGTAAGAAAACTGGTACTGTAGCCTGATAGCTTACTCAGTCAAAGTAGGTTAATTCAACTTTTATCAGTTCTTGTCATAACACTCATACATTTGCCATGGGAGAGTCTGCAATGCGATCTTAGGAGTTAGAGAGTTAATACAATATTTTGTTTATGCTTTTCAGAGTGATGGCAGCCTTTTAGCAACAGGCTCATATGATGGGCAGGCCAGAATATGGAGTACAGAAGGTCAGCATGAAATCCAACAAACATCAAGTTCATTCTGAAGATTGGGAGGGTCAGCATGCAAACTTTATTGGGAGAATTTTAAGAAATGTAAACACAAATTACAGCAATTACTATCAGGGTGCATAATGGCCATGAGAATATGCTGTTTAGTTCAATGCACTGTATCACCAATTTTTACAACTGCTGACATATGGTACCTAAACAGAAGATAATATTTTGTTTTCAGGTCAGCTCATAACTACGCTAAAAGAACACAAAGCACCTATATTTTCTATCAAGTGGAACAAGAAGGGAAATTATTTATTAAGTGCAGGTGTAGACAAGGCAAGTCTTAACCATTTTTTGTTGGGCATTTTCTAGAGAATGTCATATTTCTTCTAAAGAGATTTAATAAATTAACTGTTTTGATCAGTGAAGGGAAACAGCAGGTGATTTCTTGCTTGAGTTCAAGCTGATCAGACTATCAATATTCTCCTAAAACTACTAATACAGTTTGTTCAGGGCAGAATAAGTACAGTGTCAGACTTACAGTAGAATGTAGAGCTGAATGGTTAATATAAATAAAGCCTCGTAGTACTCACGCAGTTCTCAAACCATAACTTTCTGGACTGTTTCAAGTTTTAGCTACTGTATTTGCTAATAATATCAATTGTCAACATGTATATGTTATCTTTTAGACATCCATTATCTGGGATGCAAGTTGCTGGGAAGTTAAGCAGAGCTTTGCTTTTCATCAAGGTACAGTATACCTGACTATGCAGCTGGTTCCCACATCAAACAAGCCTTGTAATGGAACCATGCATCAGCACATAACGCTGTTTGTGCCATGTTGATGTGTCTGTTGTACTATACTAAAGGCTGTTTGTTGTTTATCTACAGCTCCCACTTTAGACATTGACTGGCAGAACAACACAAGCTTTGCGTCATGTTCAACTGATAAGTACATCCACATATGTAGACTAGGGATGGACAAGCCAGTCAAATCATTCATAGGACATACTGTGAGCATTTATCTACAGTAACTGAAAGTCTTCCCCTCCTCCTTTGTAGTCTCCTCTGTAGCCTTGCTCTGCTTCTGCCATGACTCTCGATCTCTGTGCCCTGCCCTTCTGATTTGCATATGAATTTGCTCATTCCCTCACTCATTTCTTCCACACCCGTACTTGCTCTTTTACATGCTCTCTGCCACTCACTCAGTCTTACTCGACCAACCTAACTCTTTCAATCATTCATTCACATTCACCTTCTTAGTCACTCAAATTCTCTTCCTCTTTCTCTCTCATTCACCAACTCACTCACCTGTGCATTGTAAGAATTAATTTTCTATTTGCATGTTATGTTTGTTATGCAGAGGGAGGTAAACGCCATCAGGTGGGATCCTTCAGGAACATTACTTGCCTCTTGTTCAGATGATCTGTCAGTAAAGGTACTCACTCTGATGTTTTCTATCCTATTTTCCATGCAATTCATTTCTGTGACTGACACTGCATACTCTTAAGTCTGCTGAGAAATTTATGATTGGTGCTTCCCAGATTTGGAGTACGAAACACGACAGCTGTCTCCATGACTTGCAAGGTCACAAAAAAGAGATACACACCATAAGCTGGAGTCCTGTAGCTCCCAATTCAACCAACCCTAATGTTTCTTCGTACTTAGCAAGGTAAGCTGTGCTGGTAGAATCAATAGAGCTCTTACTGTACATGTATAAGTATAATGTTTGTTAAGGAATATCAGTTCAGTTATACAAATGCTCCATTATACCTAGGTAGGTAAATTGTGCTAACTGTGTACTGAACTTGATGCATATGTCTTATTAGACGGCTGTATATCTTTACAAGTCATGCAATACTTTGGTGAGCTGCTTTGGCAAGCCAAAATGCAAATGACAAGAAAAAATATACTAACAGCACCATGTCATTATTCAACTCCCTTGGTAATGTGCAAATACCATAATTTTTTACCTGGACATATGCTTCCTTGCTAATGTTGGTTTTTCTTGTCCAGTGCTTCCCTTGATGCAACGATACGGCTGTGGGAAGTTGAAAGAGGGAGTTGTCTGCTCACGCTAAACAAACACCAAGATCCTGTCTATTCACTATCATTCAGCCCAGATGGGAAATACCTAGCTTCAGGGTCACTTGACCGACTTGTAAATATCTGGTCAACACAGGTATGAGGCAGCTTTCCAAGACCTTGAAAAGTTCATTTGTATGGTTCATTTGTATACTTTTGTGTCATTGTGTGATCTCTATTCTTATGTAGTTACAGCATTGTGTATGGTGATTGTTTGCAATTATTGGCAATACAGTTGTTTAACAAATGCAAAGTCAGGGTTCACCCTTAATGTTATCTCATGTCACAGATTCCTCCAACCATTTGAGGAGAAAACATAAGGGTGACATGGAACTGAAAGAGAAAATTGAACTTGATTTTTCCTGGGAGGGATTCTAACTAATTGGACATCCTACAAGTAACTTCTGTAGTGTTGAGCCCTGTTTTTGCTGATTTCATCACAACACTGCTAGTTGTATGGTTATGGTTTAAATAAACATCACTTTCTTGTCTTTCTTCTGCAGACTGGTTCTTTAGTTCACACATTTCAAGGAAAGGGTGGAGTATTTGAAGTACAGTGGAGCCCACGTGGAGACAAGTTAGCTGCTTGTTTCAGTGATAACACGGTAAATATTGGTCTTGTTAGTGATAAGAATGGGAGGGGGAAGGAGACGTGGACAGAAAGTGGAGGAAGGGGGTGGGGGTTGGAGTGCAGGAAGGGTGGGAGGGATAGAGGAGGGGAAGGAAAAACATAGAGAGGAGTAAAGGAGAGAAGGGTGTGAGTATAACACTATATTACTAACTACACTGTTTTCATGATTGCTATCATTATAAATTAACTTTTAAGCCTTTTCCATTCTATTTTGTTGGAAGAATTTCTTGATGTCCTGTTTTTGGTGTGCTGTTTTTGATGTACTGTATTCTCATTAAGTCTTGCCTAATATGTGGTTTTGTTCCTTCTCAGCTCTCTGTCCTGGATGTTCGGACTTTATAGTAAAGTTTTTCTCCGTCTCATTGTTGGCCACGGCACTAATTCACTCTCCATCCGTTCTTGTGCCCTCAAATGGAATGACCTGGACCATGGTTTCCTCAGGTCTGAATTGGTGAAAATACACCTTCTGACAGCAGGCTGGGAAGGTCCATCTGGAACTCTCTTTCACTTGAGTGCAACTCCTTTCCTGCCCGACTGTAACCTTTTGATTTTCTTTCCCAATTTTGTGCTCTTTCTCACTAGAAACATATAATATTTTTTTAATGGTTTTGTACTGTTTGAAAACACTGGGCTTTGATACCATTCTCAGATGAAAGCTGATTAAACTATCAATTTTTCTTTTCACTGCATCACTCATACAGTTTCTTCTTGAGTGGTTTAGAGAAATATCTGCATTATGAGTGAAAGGGTTAAAGTGAAAAACTTTGCTCAACAACAACACAAAGAAAATTTTGTACGCTCCTATGAATGTGATATGACTTGCCCCATGTTTTTATTCTGGCTTTGTTTAGTAAGATCAGTTTCACTAACAACATTGTGAATTTGAAAGTTTCTGTTTTTGAGTGTTCACATCTTTTGATGACAGTTCAGGAGTTTGATAGTTTTCCCTCTGGCAGTGAAGGGGTTAACCCTTTCACTCCCAAGCTCAAAATGCAGGTTCTCCCAACCTTTTAAGAAGAGAATATATCAGCAATGTAGTAAGAATTCATAGTTTAATCAGCTACCATCTGAGTAAGCTGTCAAAGCCAAGTTCTCCTTACTGTATGATATATTTCTAGTGAGAAAATGAAAGAGAAAATTGAAGTTAATCCATGTCCATATCACCACAGGATTGCATTTCTTTGGTCAACTCTAAATGAGACGTAAAACCTAAAAGTGGAGTTAAATATAATCACCGATCTCCCTAGAACATTGGATGACATGCTTCAATATTAGGCAACCAATCTGCCTGGAGCCAGGTGACCTAAAGTGTTTCAAAATCTGGTTGGTTAGTTCAAAAAAGTATTAAGAACCTCTGGGCACACGAGGTAGCAACCTCACTTTCATGCCAGTTCTTCCCGCTCACAATCACCACTGTGTTTGTCAAACATTAACCATACAGCAACGAAGTTCAGCTGAACTCATGGAAGTGAGGTTGCTACCTCGAGCACCCAGAAGTCCCTTCCGCTCTCTTCACTGCTGCTGTTCTCATCAGAAAACACTTGAAGGAGTAATATAAGGACCTCTGGAACCAGGGCAGGGTTAGCCCAGTTCTTCAACTCATTTATCAAATGGCAATTCCTGTGTACCTTGTCACTACGCAATGCACCATCATGCTCTCTGGATCATGCATGTAGAACAAGACACGCATACCTTGTGGTGTTTTAGGACAGTAATATGTAAATATGTAAGTAACTTTTAGAACACTGGTTGCACGAAGAATCATTTGGAAAATGACTCTCCCTTCCTCTTCAGTTCTCTACCCTCTTATTACTTCCTGATTCTAATAGTATTTACTTTCGTGAAGATTCCTATGCCACATACCACACTGTAACACCTGAGAGTGATCAATTTCCATTTTCTCTCTCGCTCTCTCACCTGAGCTATGCCATACATTGAGAAGAATTTGGCATTTGATACCTTGCTCAGATGAATGCTTGACGACTTAGTAATAATTATTTTCCACTGCATCACACATACGTTTTCTGTTTTAAACGACTGGAAAAATATACTAGGACAAGATGCAGGTCCATTTTAGTAACAATGATATACATTACCACAATCTTCTTATTCACTGACTCAGTCCCTCAGTACGTGAACTTTTAGCCTTGCTGTTCTTTTGTTGGGAGAGCTGAATTATTTTATTGTCAATAAAACGTTTCACAAGTAAGGCGCAGTCAGCGTGTTTTCTCTACTCCTATAGAGGTTTTCAGTTCAAGTGAAGTGTCAACCAACTGTTTTTCTCACCAAACATAGTTGTTTATGTTGCTCTTATGCATCAATCAGTTCCAGCTGTAGAATTGGTCAGACCTAGTGTTGTTGGGGGTGGGTAATTTGCACGGCAACCGTAGAAATTCAATACAAAAAGACCTTGGGGGGTCAGCACGGGGAAAGGAAATAGAGGTAGCATATTTTGCGGCCATTTCCCAGTGATCCGCAAAAGACGAAATTGGCCGAATGTGCCGTGGAAATTTTTTTGAAAACTGTTACCCTTTTGATGTTTACTTCAAACAAGTATTACTAAGCCAACTTCTAAATTTGCTATAAATATTCATAAGAAACCTTACAATTATTTATAGCAAAAAGACATTCCGAAGGCACACAAAAGATATGACGGCCATGACGTCACGTTCCTGTGAGCCTCGTTTTCACATAGTACGCGAGGACTCCATGGAATTCTGGGTGTTGCTGCAGGATGGAAATTTTGCTGAAACAGAGGGAAGGTTGAGTCGATGTGATTTGGAATTAATAGCACACTGGAAGTACGGCGAGAGGAACACACAGGTATCTAAAGTGTTTTATTTCCTAAATGACAGTTTATTAAAGAGGGACTTGTCTTTAGCGGGGGGAGGACTGCTTATAAATTAGCATTGTAACCATCGCTGCATGTTTCAAAAGTAAGAGTTTACGTATGTTTTATACCATGAAGCAGAGTTCTTACTTGAACGTTGTAATACACTCTTACGGAGTACTTACAGTCATTCCAGATACGAACATAAATATTGCGTTTGCTCTTACGGTCCTGCTTGCTTATTTACACGGTGCCGCCATCTTGGATTCAAAGCGAGGCTAACCTGACACGAAATTTGCCAGACATGAAACATGATAGTTTCCGATCACTCTAACACCAAGGCGTCTAAAGAGAAGATACCCATGTTTTTTTATTGGGTAGTTACATGCACAAATTTCCAAGGTTCCTACTCAGTTAGGCCAGGACAGCCTCGCTTTGAAGTTTGTATCCATTACTGTGCAAGGAGCCCATATGCCGTATTTTCTTTGTTGTTTTCAAGTTTCTTGAGCGTCTGTGAACTGAAGATGCTTCAACCAGACATCAAAGTTTTCTAACAAACTCATGTAAACCTCAATAAGCTGTCATCCTGTAGGATGGACGATAAGAGGCTGTCCTGAAAGTCTAATTCTGAAACTTCCAAGTCTATGATAGTTTATTTGTAATCACATAGTTTCGTAACAAATGAACAAGGAACTTTCTGTAAATCACTCACATGAGCCTTTTCCTGGTTGTCAATATTATTACTGTTATTATTATAAATGAAATTTTCAGGTAACTGAAATTGCATCAGCTTAAAAGGCAAAATCCAAAGCATTTATCAGCTGTATCACAACTGTGTCCGCTTCGAGTTCATCTCCGGCTCTTCTATGCATGTATATAAAACGTCGGCAAAAAGACTGCTGAACATCTGTCTTTTCTGGTTCCTCAAAATTGTTGTACTGACAGCGGGTTAGTCAGTGATATTTCATTTTGTGTTTTCATTCTGATTTTAGTTTCTAACGTTCGGCCAACTGAAGAGATATCCACCAGTATCAAATGCCAAAGAGTTTCAAAACAAATCTCGGCTGGCAGCAGGAGCGTGCAGTGTCGCTTTCCTGCACTGAATTTAGATTCTCTATCATTGGTCAATTTTATGTATCTATTGTTTAATTATCCAATTAGGCTTTGCTTTCAAAATGCACACAATGTGAAGTTTTCAATAAAATAATTTTGTACAGTATATTATTGCATAGTAGGCTGACATGACCTAGACCATCACCATGTGACTAAAAATTCGTTACCAAAAAGTGAGTGCCAAAAAAATGGAAAGAGCATAAAAATAATGTACAGGCATTATGCAAAAAATCATTGGTATTTTAAAATTCAGGGCCCAGTTTTTCAAAGCACGATAAGGCTAATCCTGAGTTAGATCTAAACTTTCTTGTCATTTATAAGCCTGAAAACGTGAAGGTTTCGTCCACAACGGCTTTCTTGATAACGTTTTAAGCTGGAACAAGCTTTCTAATCCATCTTCGAACAAAACCTTGCTGTTTAGGAGAGAGGTCGAGAGAAAGAATTTCGTTAATACTGGATTAGCTTAATCGACTTTCGAAAAACCGGGCCCAGAACTTTATTTATAACAGCGGCTATCCAGCAACTTTTACCATACAAATCCTCTGAATGACCACTGAACTGATCTGACAATCATCCGGCGTTTAGGAACTGACTGTCTGGGGTTAGAATTTAATTGTGGCTTTTCTGCTAAGGCACCGCCCTTTCCTCTGTCACCAGCTGAGTTTGGTTAGATATTGTCATACATTTAGATATACATTTAGATTTTTAAGCGTATATATATATATATATATATTTTTTTTTTCTTTCTTTCTTTCTTCCTTTGTTTCAGTGTGCCACTACACGCTGAACGGGCTTAAAATAGAAAAAAATTTTAATATCGTAGCTACAACCTTAGCAGTCATGAACTGGTGTGAAATTTGTCATTTTATTCGGCAGGACCAATCTTACTATTATATTCCACACTTTAAATACCTTTATATCAGAACACCACACCCCATCTTGTGCTGACAACCACTTCACTCGAGAAGTTTCTCTACGTCATAGAACATAGAAACATGTCAAACTGTCACATGCAATATACTATCTATTCAGTGAAACACACGACATTTACAGATGATCTCACCCACAAAGAATCTATAAAAATATCAATTAAAAGTGCTAAAACTCTATAAACTATTTGACATCATAAACGCCAATCACTCTTGAATATTTAACAATTATTCGCCGAAGTGGAGGTGAATAGCGGTGGATATTTACCGAGCCGTTTCGGCGACACCGAGGAGAATAATATTGTTTTAGTATATACCACACAAGTTTAATAGCCAACTCCCAAATAGCTATTTTATTTCCGACAAAAGTGGGCAAAAATTGGGTTCGCGCGCCATTTTGTTTTACCGGAAACCGCCGGGAGGTGAATAGTACTTGATATTCCGAGAATGAGGAGCCAATCAGAGCGCGCGAAAAGCACTGTTCACTTGTGTGGTATATACTAATATTGTAGATGTTCTTTCCTTGAGTGGAAAGCTAAACACATTTCTCGATGGCTAGAAAAATAATTAAAAATACGCTACTAAATGCTAAAAGAAAAAACGAAGAGGTTACATGTCGATATATAGCTAGTAGAAAAATGCATCAGCGTAACTTTATTGATGTGGATATCCTGAACGGCGGCTGTAAGAAGGTGTTGAATGACTGACTTTTCAAGCGTTAGCCGTCTACATAAAGAGCCCTGGACAAGGGCTAATGCTCGAAAAACATCAATTTTACGCGGTGTTTAACATAATAATCAACATTAATCCACATTGACAAGCTTATACGTCGATGCAATCAACCTAGACCGGGCCCAGACTAAAACGAGTTCTCACTTCGGTGATTCTAATAACAGTAAATCGACTTCTCTTACTCGTGTAGGAATACAACACAGCCGACGATTCTCGACACGTTACGTGCCGGCTTGAGTCCCAATGTACGTGCTTTTGCGAACAAAAAGTACAATATATCTGCGAGGGAGTTACTTAAATTTAGGCTAATTCTAGAGCCTTCTATATATAGATATTTTTACACAACTGATCAGGTAGTCTTCCGGTCCAGAACTGAGAATTTGCGCAGAAATTCAGTAGTTCAGTATTCAGCTGTCTGAGCGTCTTCGTGTGGACTGAAGTAAAGTCATACTGGCAATTTGATAAAAGAACTCGAGCTCTTTCTCGTGGCAGGGCCGGACTCGTCTTCAGTGATCTGGATCCACTTCACTGATCTCAGGGGATCAATAAGCACAGCATTGTTCTAAGGCTGACTTTTACTTGACTAAAAGACGGCTTCAGTGAGTCATCAGATTAGTTTACTGAGCATTAAAAGGGCGATACACCCAAGTGTTTCAATCGCAGAGCGTTTTTCAGCCGAGATTTCTGAAGTAATCAGCCTTGACTCCGTTCTTTTGTTTCTTGAACGCCCTTTCCGCCACAAAGACCTGTGCCTGAAACAAAGCCAAGTGAGGGTTCATAACAGTAAATCCTACGCTTTGATATAGTGGTCCTTCGGTTCTGCAGCACGCCCTCTTTCAGTTGAATTTGCTTCCGGTGCAAGAGAGTTCTATTTCTTCGCCATCAGTTTGGGCCGCACGTCCCCGAGACTGTGTCTGATTAGGGGCGTGCGAAAGAATGCTGCAGGTTTTGTTGTGGGCAGATTATCTACACACAATGGTTTCGTCTTCGGGAACAGTCTGCTAATAAACTCACTGTAGTAACAAGATTTCATTAGCATTCCTTTGTCGATCTTTGTATGATCCTCCCTTGACGCATCGGCTTCTCTGCTCTTTTCTTTCTTCTCTGCGCTCCTGTGCTAGGTCTGAATGTCGGACATACATTTTGTGAGGGAATCGAAAATTGCGCCAATCTTTCGCGGTATTGATCTTCCCTCGGTCTCCGTTCCGACATTGTTGTTGGAGTCACCGATGATTTTGGTATGATAATCACTTTGCTTTATGCGGTGGCCTGCTTTGAATTCGTTCCTGAACGCAGCCGTTACTGCACGTACAACGTCTTGAGTCTCCTCAAGAGAGCGACACAGAACTGCGTGACATTCCATCCGCCTTGGGCCAGTAGTGGAAGTCAGATAGTTGAAGGCGACAACTTTCGGAATCTTCTTGTAACTTGCGCAGAACGAAATTCTATCCAACTTGAATTCTGTCTGGTTTTCCTTTCCGTGCAGAATTATACCATGGCGACTCACACAAAGTTGGGAGTGCTCTGTGTCTCGGCCGAGAAAACCGCAAGCTTTCTGATACAGACGAGCTGCGTTCTCTAAGGTTCCAATCTTCGGATAAATAGCGTTGAGCTTTCCGAGATATGTCACTGTGCATTCAAAATCCGTCGAACAATTTTTGTCGGACTGTGCGGATTTGGTCGCTGGATCCATCGCATTCGAGACGGAACAGACGTCTACAGAGTAGCCGGTAGTTCCACCTGACCGACTGCCTCTTGTTGTTCAGCTGTAAACTATTTACTTATCTTGCGATTAAAAACGATTCAGTACTCCAGTGTAGCGCTAATCAAAAGAAGATTGTATGAACTCCCTATGGGTTCATCTGGACACTGAATGGCCCTCTCTCTCTCTCATGGGAGTTTGTCCAATAACGCGGTATCCTGTCAGGAGCGTAACTTGTTATTCATGCGTCATGATCTTTTCATAACAAGCACATGTAACACTTGACTGAATACTGCTTCTTAATCTTTGCCTTATAAATAACAATAGGGCGGCGGGTATCGGACCAGGGAGATGCTCACTCCCAGGCGATTTTTTCGCAGGCAGCAATACTGATCCGTCACCCCTTAGGTTGTCATACCCAGCTGCAACTGATCAGCACAGCGATACCCTTATTTTACAAGTGCTACCCGTCTCTGTCTTTCACCCTGCCATTTTCTCAATGTTGAATAATACGAATTGAAAGAAGAAGGTTGCTTCCGATTACTTGCTTGAACACTATAGCAGCTCACAGAGCTCACAGCCACGAGTTTACTCAGTGGCCGATGATATTGGAATCTGATTTCAATGCGCAACATAATAAGCAAGTCATGACTACGCAGCAAAATCTGTGTTTTTAAGGTTGACCGAACCCTGGATTCTGCCGGTTGTTTGCCGCATTGAGTCTTCTATTTTCTCATTTCCCAAACGATTATTTTAACGAGCTTGCGAGAAAGGGCCTTGTGTTCTTTAAACTTCGCAATTAGGAATAGAGTATCGTCTTCATGGATGCGAGAATCTGCATTTTGAGACTAGGAGAGAAGATAAGCTTAGTTATGTTCTCTTGGCTCAACTGTCAATTGAAATATAGAGCTGTGACCACTCAAATGAAGAGAGAAGACAACATAAGCTTAGTTATGAAAATAGAAATAGAAATATAGAACTATAACCATTCAAATGAAGAGAGAAGACAACATAAGCTTAGTTATGAAAATAGAAATAGAAATATAGAACTATGACCACTCAAATGAAGAGAGAAGACAGCATAAGCTTAGTTATGAAAATAGAAATAGAAATATAGAACTATGACCACTCAAATGAAGAGAGAAGACAGCATAAGCTTAGTTATGAAAATAGAAATAGAAATATAGAACTTTTATGACCACTAAAATGAAGAGAGAAGACAACATAAGCTTAGTTATGAAAATAGAAATAGAAATATAGAACTATGACCACTCAAATGAAGAGAGAAGACAACATAAGCTTAGTTATGAAAATAGAAATAGAAATATAGAACTATGACCACCCAAATGAAGGCTCTAAGTGAGTTCATAACTGTAGTGTTCCGTTACCATTGAGTATAAAAGTCCACTACATTTGATAGTGAAAGGATTAAAACTGACACATACTCCCACTGAGAGCTGGTTAGGTTGATCCATACTATAATCAATATGGCGGGTACAGATTGGAGAAGTTCTATCGATATTCATAAAATATTGGAGTATTATATCCCTTTTGCGTGTTCCGCGCTTTAACCAACCGCGACATTTTATATAAAAACACTTTATTGACACCAGGCGTTGATGGTCCATAAAATAAAATGACAGCGTATGCCCCAATTCTAACATAATTATAAAAAAAATAATAACCGCCATTGCGGTGCCTGCTCATTTGCCACATTGACATCAGGGGCCAGTTCAATAAACATTTACACGTGTATTTTACGAGTTGGACCATTATTCAAACACCACTAAACGGACTCTACTCCAGCAAATTCTGTACAATATTACAGATACAGGTCCCCAGTGCACAAACACAACAGTATTTGGCCATTGTACTGCATTAAAGTGTGTTTTAATGTGTGGAGAAATTAGTTCGAGTTGTAAAATACACTTGTAAATGCTTTATTGAATTGCCACCAGGTCATACAATCCCACCTTCAATTAATATCCAACTGTACTTTAGTTTTCGTGTATGAAATGTTCATGTATGAATTTGGTTTAGGTACGATCGTGCCGTACATACAGACCCAACCCAACTAAACCGTCTCATAGATCGAAAAACTAATACCTATAAATACCAAGCATTTAACCTTTAAATATGTTCCGCTTGCTAGCTTGAGTGAGAACCCAGAACTTGGCAGATGCTGAACGCCCTTTTGCATAATTTCACTACCAAAAGCAAATTATTGAGTCGACCTACTGAACACTGTAAATCCTGAACTGTGAGAAGAAACCTGGCGGTGCGAGCACTCACATAAAAGTTCTCTGTGAGTACAAGAGCAATATCGGTATCAAACCACGTTGTGGTTGAGAAGAATTAATATTTTGGTTTGATTTGGTCCGGGAAGCCATGACAGTGTAACTTACAGTTAAAGTTAATTTATACACATCTGCTCTTACACCACTATTAACCAAATAGGCAATTGAAATAGAAGTCTTGGCAAAATTCTGACTGCCCTCCTGAAGGGTGATTGTACATAAATTATACATCAAAGATCCCAGTGATTAATGATTCACCCAGATTTCTCTGACGAATTTTAGTTGGTTCGGGCATAACTGTTGCACTACCAGACCAATGAGTGAATAGCACTTTTTTTTTGGTCTACTTACAGAGATACTAGAAACATCCTGCACTACCATTGGCTAGAAAGACAAAATAGACGACATAAATGTGTACAGTTTGTGCGGTTGGCTATATACGTATTGATATATTTTTTCTTTGTATTATTGTGTGGTGAGGGAGCTCAAAAAAGAAGCCGGAGGCTTATATCATTTGAGCTTCCTCTACCAAAACAGTCGGCGAACAGTGGTGAACAGTTATTACCCTTACGATCCAAGACAACTTTGAATTTTCCATTAGAACGGATAAGTTGAATGTAAACTTCTGCGAACCGTTTACCGTGAAATGTTTTGGTTTGCTAACCTGCGGCTGATGCATAACGCCAAATTTACTGCTGTATGATAAGAAATGCCTGTCGGTTCAGTCCGAACGAGGCCAGATAGTTACTTGTTGATAGGTTTACATGCATGCCAAGAAAAAAAATGTATTTGGGTTTTTTCTTTACATTACTTTTGCCTATACTTGAACAACCAAACATGAACAAGAGTTAAAACAAAAGTGGTTCGCTTCAGTGGAACCCGTTCAGATTCATCCTCAGCGTGTCTGAGCTCATCTGGTAAGGCACAGCGTTGTCATGCAGCTGGTTAATCGAGTCGAGTTCCTCCCTGGAGTCGACAATTGTGACATCAAAAGGACTGCCAGGGATGTGTTGATCGGCCCACTTAATATTCACAATGTACCGGCCCACCTCGACAGGGTTGTACCTCACACCGATCGTGCGCTCTTTAGTGGTGTCACGGTACATCTCCACCTTGAACGCTCCCCGCGGTCCGTGGATGCGGATTTTAAGGGTGCCCGGACCCGCGCCTTTAGTGTCAACCATGAAGTTCCCTTTGAAGTGTCTCAGGATTCCATTCTCTAGACCAGGGCCGTACACGCGGACTTTAGTCGGATCGGGCGCCTGTCCGACTCGCACCAAGAACGGACTCCCGTGAACGGGTCTGCCGCCCCATTCCACGTACACCAAATGGTTGCCGATCTCCGCGGGATGAATCTGTATTTGGTACGTTCCGTCCTTGTTGTCGAACACGTTCACGTCGCAGTCTCTACTCGGTCCTTGGCAGCGCACGTACAGCTGACCCGGGCCGGCGTCTTTGCTGTTGATCGCGAACCCCATGGGCTGTCCCACAAACGCGCCCGACCCCTCTCTGAGTGCGTGTCCCTCCACTACCAGCCTGCTGAGGGGCGACGCTTCGGCGTAGCGCACGGTGACCTTATACGGGCTGCCATCGATGTGTTGGCCGTTCCATTTCACGGCCAGCACGTAGGCGCCCGGCACGGGTACGAGATAGTGACAGTCGTACGTTCCGTCGCCGCGGTCTCGCACCTCCACGTCCGTGTTGTACTTCACGCCCGACAGGTGAGAGGTGAGCCTACCCCGACCTGCACTGCGCGCGTCCACACTGAATTCTGTCTTCTCATTCACTATCCCTGTTTTCAGAAAAACAAACAAATGACACTCACTCAAGCGTTTGCTATTACATCTCTCGTGAGTGAAATCGGAGCTGTGTACTGAAATGTTAGTCTTAGTTGGATGTAAGTGTTAATATGCACTGACGTTCCTTCGTCGAGCACGCGAAAAGAAGTAATGCGCAAAAAAATTTTGATTTTCTTTCTAATTTTCTTACAAGAGGTACATCCGTTCAGAATGAAGAGCTTCGCCGATAGACAAAAAACCAATCCAACAATTAATTCAGAATGGTCTGGACTGTGCGAATTATTCAGAAGTCCAATAACTAAAAAAAAAAAAGACGCGATCAGGGCCGGAGAAAGCAATCATAGTGATCACATACATAGCCTCACCTTCATGCAATCCATCTCCTGTGGCGATACATTGGCTGTGTCCGTCCACCTGGTCTGTATCCTCCACATTCACAATGAACGGCGAGTTATCCAGAGCAACTCCTGCGTACTTCACATCCACAGTGTGCGGTCCCCCCCGGATGGGCACGAAACGCACGTGGAACAAATTGGTACCCTCCTGCACTATCACCGTGCGGAGAGTCTCGTTACCGGGGTCGGTAACAGAAGCCGTTAACTGCCCCGGAGTGGAGCCTACAGGGAGTTCTACCGGGATATCCGCCTCACTGGTTGTGTTAAAGTTTTGTTCCTGATCCAACTTGACGGCGGGGCGGCCCTTCCCGACCACGTTCACAGTGAAGGGTGAGCCCTCCACAGGGTTGTCCTCGTATCGCACGTCCACTAAGTGTGGGCCGGGTTGGTGCGGCGTGAATTTCACGTGGAAGTGGCCGTCAGATCCGTGAGATACGTTCGAAGGCACCACCTCGTTCTCAGGCCCCACCACGCTCGCGCTTAACTTTTCTACACTCATTCCTTCGGGGCCGTCCAGCGCCAAGTCCACCTCGTTTTTTGTGACGCGTTCGGAGTGCGGTTCCTCACTGCGGACGTGAGCTACGCGTACTTCACTCGGCTCCTGAGCCGTGATCACGAGCGGGCTGTTCGGCACTGGTTGCCCGTCATTAAACAGGTGGACCTTACGAGACACAAAGTATAGTCTTCTTTTATATGACTTCTCTTTCATTGGCGTTCAATTTACCTATTTTTGCTTGGACATACTCTAAGATTACTGTAAGTACGTTAGCAGAAAACGGAGACAAAGAGTTAAGAGAAAAAGATAGTTTGAATTACGTATTTTCTCCAAAACTTTGAAAGCTTCCTGCTTATTGGTGGACCAGAACAAAAGACCAGTCACGTGCGCAGCCTTCGGGTAAGCAAGATCGCGGGTGCACCGGAATATCTTGAACCTATAAAGCTCTTATTCCCCGCCTTTCTTTTTTCTGGGAGGGGAAAAAGAAACTCGGCAAGCAAAGATCTACCTTGTACGTTCCAGCCTTGTAGGGCACAAACTTGGCGTGGTAGTAGCCATCGTTACCCTTCTCGAGAGTAGACCGAACTTCGTCCCCATCGGGTCCATCAACGGAACAAGACATATTCCTGGAGCCGTCGGGGGCGTCGAAAGCGATATCAAGCTCGCGGCGGACTAAGTACTTGGTCTCAGTTTCCTCGGGTTTTTGCAGCGTGACCGCAGTGCTCTTGGGCTCGACGACGTTTATGATAAACGGACTTCCGGCGACAGAAGTGTCTCGGCACCGGATGTCCACCTCGAATCGGCCCGCCTTAGTGGGGACGAAGCGCAGATGCTTGAGTCCGTCCGCCTCGTCGCGGAACGTGGAGGGAACTCGCTCTCCGTCTGGTCCCGCCACGGACGCGGAGACGTCCTCCACTTCCTTGGGGATCTCCATGGGAACGTCAACCTGGTTCCCCTTGTGGTACTGCACGTTGCCCTGGAAACGAGAACGACGTATATAGTTGGACTACGTTTCATAAGAATGTTCGTACGGATAAAAAGTAAGTTACGAAGGTTTGACTGAAGACAGCCGGTCTGTAACTGCTACTCACGTTGCTTGCGTAAAAGACTACCATCAAAATTTTATTGCATCAAGACTTGGCTTCTCATACGAACGCGAAAAATAGCCGGGCGAAACTGTTTAGTTTAGTTTAGTTTAATGAATTCGCCACCTTTACAAATTACAAGTAGAATAACGTATAAAAGCGCACAATTTACAAGCACATGGAACAAAGAAATTAAGGGTGTGACTGGGGAAAAGAACAGAACTTGCGTCCCAATTGCAACTTAACCCCTATATACTAAAATAGAATAAGAAAAACTATAATGGTATTATACACTAATAATTAAGTAGAAAGGAGCGGATTTACACTAGCCTGGAGGAGAAAGAAACTGTAATGGCATCTCTCGCAAAGACACCGTCAAACAAAGTTTACGAACATATCTTTTGGTAAATACGAACTGACGTGAGTGTGCGCAAGTCAAACTTGCGAACATTTATGTTTGTACGCGGCCAATGGGCTCTGCAGTTTGATTCGGACTACAGTTCTCCTATAGAGCGTCCATACACGATATGATGAAGGACTAAAGCTCGAAACGTCAGCTACTGTTACTCTTACGACGTTCCAGTACCTCGATAAACTTTCAGTTAATACACCAGCGTTTTCATAAACAATACGCTGAACTGAATGAGGAGTTGGGTTTAACTACTTGAGCCTTACCTGCTGTTCAAACTGTTTGAGTTGCACTTGGACGTTCTCCGGTTCGGCTATTTTCATCACAAACGGACTGTTCTCGACCGGCTCGCCAGCACAGCGCACGTCCACAGTGTACTTGCCCGCTTTGGACGGCACGAATCTCACGTGGTATAGACCGTCGGCCTCGCGCGCCAGCCTGGACGGCACATAACCGTTATCCGGCCCTTTCACCGAAGCCGAGATCTCATCAATCTCCTCTGGTACGTCAATAGGGACGTCCACCTGCAAGTACAGTCTCGTATTATACTGAAGAACCGACCAAGAACCTCGCCGGACCAGTTTTTCAAGGTTTATTCAGGGTTCAAATTCTTTCTTTCAACCCGTCTTGCAAGGAAAGTGAATGGTTTGAACGAAAACTCCAACTGAATAGCTTGTTCTTGCTCAAAAGATAATTTATATTTATATTAAAAAGATAACTTTTTAATTTGACAAAAAAACGTTCAGACTTAACCTAGGATCATCCTAATTAATCTTTGAACAACTGGACCTAGTTATTCAAAACTCGATTAACTAAATTCGTTCTCTCAATCTCTTGGTGACTATCCGGCCCTGGAACTTCAGTTTAGCTTTTATTTTTTTTAAACACTGCTTTCATGGAAATCAGTCTGTATGAATAAAGTTACTCGCTCACTCACTCTCTGTAAGCTCTGTCTGTCTATCTATCTCTGTTGTTGTTAGACGGATTGTAAACTGCTGTGGCAACAGACTAACAGTATCTCTCGCTTTCTTGGTCTGTCTCCACCTCACTCCAACCACGCCATCTCCATCACTCTCTCTATCTCTCATTCATTCATTCTGTCTCTCACCTCCCGTTTAGCGCGGTATCCAGTTGTGGTCCGTTCCATCTCCTTAACCTTGGCAGTAGTCATCTCGTGCACTTGTATCATATAAGGACTGCTGCTGACTTCTTGTCCACCGTACAGAACACGAACTTTGTGCTCGCCCGCTGTCTTGGGCACGAACCGAATGTGATGATAACCGTCATCCTCCTCGCTCACATTAGTGGGGACGCTCTGGAGGTCAGGATCCAAGACGCTCGCCTCAAGAATACCATCCCCTGCAGACTTCGGCACGTCCACGGGAATATCAATTTCGTTGTGCGGTGCATGCCGCTTGGGTTGTTCCTTGAGGTGATGGGCGCTGAACCTGACTTGTCTTGGATCGGCCACCTTCACGGTGAAAGGGCTGCCTGGGACGGGCACGCTAGCGTGCGAAACGTAGATCTTGTGTTCTCCAACAGCCTGTGGAATGTAGAGGACATTGCAAGTGTCGTGGTCTTCAGAAGACTCTTCCACTGTCACAGGCAGCCGGCCGTCCGGTCCTTCGCCGTGAATCTCGAGGGTTTTTTTGTCCGCTCCGTGAAGAGTGACGGAAAATTTGGCTGGTGAGGTGGTGACCGCCTGGTTAAGGCCTTCGCCGTAAGCCTCGATTCGACTCGCGTCTGAGGCGAACAGTGCAGGACTCTCACTGTGAAGAAGTGGTGAGACCTGAAGCGAACAAGTTGTATTAAGTTGAAGTGGTCATGAACATGAAATTCTCGCAGTTTGTCTAGTTTTGCTCTCTCGAAGAGCCAGGGGTCGAGAGAGGACCTGTGAATGAGGTCGATCTCTTCTCTCTATCCCCCTTATCTCTGGGCATATTCACACTTGGATCGCTAAAATGGGTTCGATCTGAGATCGGTACCGAGATTGCAGGGGGTCGAGAAATCACTTAGATCGATCTCAGATCGATGTAAGACTCTTCACACTTGATTTCAGAGCGATCTAACTTCTATGTGTGAACAGCCTTTGTCTGTCTTTGTATGTCAATCTCTGTCCAACTCTACTACTTCTCCTTACTCTTATCTTACCTCTTGCACTGCATGGAGGGGTTCCTCTTCCTTCACTTTGGCATAAACTGCTTCATGTACCTGGATCTTGTAGGGACTGCTGCTGACTTCACGGCCGGCGAACAAAGCACGAACTCTGTGCTCGCCCGCTACGCGCGGCACAAAGCGAATATGGTGATAGTCGTCTTTCCCTCTGACCACATTGACCGGCACGCTCTTTAAATCAGGTCCCAAAACGCTGGCCTCAATGTCGCCATCACCTGCAGAACTGGGCACCTGAAGTGGGATTTCGATTTCATTTCCCGGCGCATATTGCTTGGGTTTGGCGCCCTGTATCTGCGTGGCGAACTTCACCTGATTAGGATCGGCCACCCTGACGGTGAACGGGCTGCCTCGCATGGGAATACTGGCGTGTGACACGTAAATCTTGTGTTCTCCGACACGTTGCGGTGTGTAGTGGACATTAACAGTATCTGAAGAATCGGCCGACGCTTCCACTTCCACAGGAAAGCGGCCATCAGGACCTTCACCGTATACGTCGAGGTCGCTTTTCTTGGCGTCTCCGTATAACGTGATGAAGAACTCGCCCCTGGAGTCTGTCACCGCTTGGCTTAGTCCAGCACCCTGAGCCACGATCTGAAATGGGTCTGTCACAAAAGTTGTGTAAGGACTGCCCATGATGTCCTGTCCGTTGAAGTTGAAGCGGATGTTGTACTCGCCTTTTTGGTCCGGAATGTACGACACGTTGTATTTGCCTGGTGTGGTTGGCCTCACGTCCACGGGCACGTTTCCCTTGGGGCCCCGGCACTGGATGGCCAGCTCTCCGAGCCCCGCGCCAGAAGTGTCCACTTCGAACGCCACCGGGCGCCCGATGGATGGAAAACGGGCCCCATCTAGTGCGAAACAGGCTGAATTAGACACTGGAGGAAGCGGTTCATGTGGTAATACAAGTACAACAGTTGTCAATAAATGTTCAGCATTAAAAAAAATGTTATTGGTGTGCTTCGTTACTTACGATTGTGAATTTCTAAAGTGTAATTTTGTTTGAATTATTGTGTTATTTTGTAATCACTAACTTTGAGAATAACCGAAGAAATCTCAAACAAACTTTCTGAGGTTAAGATTGGCTTATCCAGGAAAGGTGATGTCTATTCTTGCCCTGCTTGGGCAGCACGTTAGTGGACCTCCTGTCTGTCTCTAATCAGCTAAACTGTGCAGAACATATCATAACGCTTTCTTGTTAGAAAAAGAGCTAAATCGTTCTTGGAAAACTGTTGAAGTGGCACGTACCTTTCACTCCAAGAATGCATTTCGAAGGATCTCCCACTTTTGTCTTGAAAGGGCTTCCCGGAATCGGCGTATTGCCCATTTCCAAGTTGATCTTGTACTCGCCTACTTCGCGCGGCGTGAAGACACCCTTCAGTGCTCCCTCCGGCGTTCTTTCTATGGTAACAGGCACACTAGCACTGGGTCCTTCAGCTACGGCCGTCATAGGGGCATAAATGGGTGCGTTGGTTTGAACCACAAACTCTGCGGGCTTCGTCACAACGGCGTGCTTGAGCCCTGATCCGGTCACCAAAAGCTCACCGACGTTCTCCAGGACCTTGACCTGGAACGGACTGTTGGGCAGTTGCTTGCCCATGTGTTTGAGGACGATCGTGTGCTCGCCGCTTTCTTGAGGTGTAAACTGGCAGCGCAGCGATCCGTCCGGCATGATCCGCTTAGTAACCTCGACAACGCTGCCGGACGTGGGGCTTTTGACTTCCGTGTGGACGTTTTCCACGCCGATATCCCTCCTACCGAACACGTAGAACTCGGACGCTTTACCTTTAGTGCCTCGCTTGATGCCAGACCCCTCCACGTTGAACGTGTGCGCGTAGCTCTTCGTCTTCTCGCAACTACGGAACTGTAAAACGTACGCCATGATGTTCAGGTCGTCTACACCAGGGTTGGCCATTTCTTCAGCGGTGATCACTTTGCGGATTCCCAGTTGATCGTGGGCCGCCTCGATAGCCATAGACGCGTTCTCCACCGGGCTGTTCGAGTCTATGCGCTCGTACCCGGGAAGCGTTCCAGGACATAGCGACTCCATGAACGTGCACAACGCTTTGCCGTCGTTCCAGTCTGTGCTGAAGTTCTTCGCATTCAGCTGCGGCGCCACCTCGTTCACGTACTCCAGCGAGCGCTTCTCACCAATGGACCCGGGCTGTGTGAAGTATGACAAATACGTCATCATACTCAACTCGTCCACGTACGAGCTCACGAAGAAGTCGGGAGAGATCACCTTTGGGATTTTAAACTCCTTCTCGGCCGTGTCCATGGCGTTGGTGACGTTTTGTAAGCTGTCCTCGGGCTTGAGCTGCTTGTAGTTTGGGCAGAAGCCTGGTTTGCAGAATTCTAACAAGGCGTTCAGGGCGATGCCGTCGTTCCAGTCCGTAGTGACGTTCTTGATGTCGAGGTCCGGTATCACGCTGCGGAGCCACGTGATAAGCAGCTGTTTTCCTGAGGCGCTGCCGCTGGAGCTGATTTGGTAATGGAGGATCAAACGCCATACCAGACCCAGAATCAACTTCAGGTTGCCGTTTAGGATGTCTTCATTTCCTATAACGAACGTGCATTAGGTTTTAGTCCAGTATATACTTTCACTTTCCCGAGCTCTTAATAGAATTTAAGGTAGCTAAACATTAGGGGTCAAATCAGTACCATGCAGACCTGTTTCAGTCCCTCTTGTACAAAACGGCCCTACTGTGGGCCATATTGGCCCAAATGACTTTGGGGCCAAATCAGCACTTTTGATTTTACAGTGTAGACGATACTCCAAACCAGGCAAGAAGAAAAAATGTATGAGTGACATAAAGAGAATTGTTAGTTCAGTTTGAGCCAATCCTGTCCTGTCCGGAGTTGTGGGGTTGAATAAATTCCGTCCGTATGTCGACGCAAGGTTTTTCACCATTTGGGCCACTCATCACAAGTCTGTACACAAGTTTTTCAAACTTTACGTCAGCTTGTCGATACCTTTGCATGGATAGGACTTTAGCGTTTTGCGGCGCAGGTCTAAAGACTCTTAGAACTTGCGAAGAAGTTACTAAGGGCGTTTTGAAAAGCACGCAAACCCTTTGGAGGTTTTAGAAAGTGACTTGAAAGTCCCCGTAAGCTCTAGCGCTTCAGAATACAGTCTCCATTAATGAATTGAGCCTATAGCTGTATATGTGACAGGCCCCTAACACCTTTTCAAAATCGAAAAGTAAATGTCGTGTATAGGAACACAACTTTGCGTGACGGTCTGTAAAGTCATTCAGGCTGTCAGCATGTAAATGATTACAAATGACGCATTTTGTCCAGTGGGACTCACGTGTGCGCATCGCAGTCAATATATTTCGCAGTGTCATGACAACTCGTGCTTGTTTCATTTTGTTGCTTCTTGTTCGTATGTTAAGTGCCACCTGATCTCAAATAAACCAAGCTATAACTTTGCCAGGTAAAAGATAAATAAATTAAAAAAATAAAATAAAAAAATCAGGTGAACAGGTCGATCTGGACGATCATGCTCGAGCAACTTCGGCGCTACATAATAAATGGGCAAACTTCACACACCTTGAACGCGTTGTTCGACTAAATTCTAGAATGAATGAATAGAATTCTATACTTACTAATAGTTAGTATTCTCTGAACGTTTTACTTGATTCTTTCGCCATCTTCTCTGTGCGTGCACGCAAAAAGTATGAACTTCGCTGAACAACAACTGGGCGTGAACACTAACAAGAGTATACGGCTCCTTAAGAACAGTTTCGTTTGAGTGGTCGCACCTCTTCGTTTCATTTGATAATGGCGGCTTAGGAGTTGGAACTTTCCTAGATAGTGCCAGATTCGCCTTTGGCAGGGAAAAATTTAAAAAAGAAAGTGAAATATTTGAAACCATTGGCATAACTGAATTCAGAGTAAACAAAGTTAACATTTTGATGATGTGGTAATTCCAAATATCGTGCTCGCCCAGGCATCAAGTATTTGCAGAAGTATATTTACCCAGCCTTTATCATGAGCTGAATAAAATCTGTACCCTCGACTCCTCCAACGCCCAAAATGATTCGTAAAAACACGCCACAGAGCCAGAGAACTAATTGCATTTTACATTAAATGCATTGACGAGTAGTTGTAAATCGTGATGTGTAAATAGTTGTTTAAGGGCTAAGTACACAAGCGGGTTGATCAATGAAAGTGCTTTGCAAACACGGAAAGACCCAACAGTGTTGTAACCTGACATTCACCTCATAATTCTAATCGAATGTGCAACAAACACTTCAGTAGGACCGGTATCACAGTGAATCAGTTTCGCCTTGGCAAATGTAAAATTATCGTTCTTTATCCCGTTCACTGTAAAATGTTGTCCTTTTAAACACAACATACTATCGTACATCACACCTGTCTGCCTGTTCCAGTCGTACGGGCGAGGTACCCAAAAATAAAGCTCAAAATGGCGAGAGGCAATATCAGCCACAGGGAAGATAAAGTGTTATTCTCCTTGGAAAAGCAGAGCGCGCACACGATACTTGACAATCGAATTGTAGCAGCCGATAATGCAGAATAATCTAATTATCCGATAATCCGGATTCTACTGACCGAACACTAGCACCTACGCACAAAATATCCACGCTTTTCGTTTGGTAGTGACACCTACGAGATGCCAATCTGTCACGGCCTTTTGTTGTTCTGCTGCTTGTTCAGTCTCAGACCAGTACGATCAATTTTTAATTCAAAACATTCACTTGTTAGGCCATTTAGTAACTCCAATCGTCAACCAATCAATTCGCAATTAGAGCCTTTGTGAGAAATTGTGTGAACCATTTTCCTCCAAAAGTTTGACCAATATATCCTCGAACCCCGACAAAGAGCAAACTGACAAATTAAATCGGGAAATGCGAAGACTGGATACCCAAGAGACAGCTGTCTTTTGTAAACATCTATAAAAGATTAGCATTCGCAGCAGCGATCGTCATAACAGTCCTTGACAAGGCAGGGAGTCGAATTGATTTCCGTACGTTATTATTTACATCATATTCAATTAAACGATGGTCGTGATAATAATAATAATTTTTCGGAGATTTTTATTGTCCCTTTAATCTAGCTGCCACGTAATTTCGTTTTCGTGATTTTTTTTAAAACCTCAGAAATTCGAAACCAAGTTTACCTATCGCGAGATTTACTTACCTATACTCAGTAGATTGATGCCATCGCTCGACAGCACTTTCATTGCTGCCGTGATATTGTCCAATTTTTGGGCGTACATCCTCGGCTTTTTGTTGAACTCGCGAGCGCCGATTTTCTTGGTGGACACAGCTTCGACCAAGTGAACCAAAGTCACACCATCCTCAAACGCAGACGCTAGATCCTCGATTTCGATTCCAACGTGCCGCAAATGAGCATTACACCAATTTGTAAAGGTAGTCTTCTGGATTTCAATCCAGTTCTTTTCTTGATGCGCTATGTAGAGCGAACCCTTGAAGCTGAAATTCCCAGGTCCATTCGGACTCCTCGGGCTTCGCGAAAGCGATTTTGACATATCCGGCTAACTCTCTTTTTCCCTAGAAATAAAACGCGAGGCGAGACGGTGAGCCAGCGGTGAAGGGTGGATACACACCCCGTCACATATCTGACAAGATAAAGGGCTTGTGTGTGTGCATTCTGCAGTCCGCGAAGGTATGTATATTAAGAGGGTAAGGCGATTCAAAGCACTACAATGGAAATTTACATAAATTGCCCTTAAGTGACGCTTCCTTATATGGAACGCTATTTTTAAAATCCGTCATGATATTGCGTGTCATGTCAGCCGGACTGAATAACTTGCAAAAACACGTCTTCACTTCACTGTCAGTGTAGTAACCCAACCATAACCATCGCATCAACAGCTAGGTTTTGGGCTTGGTTTTTAGTGCTTGGTTTGTGGTACATACTGTAAAGTGTGGGAGATAGTTTGGGTATACGTTAGAGCCTTCTGTTGGTACAGTAAAGCAATATGGGTTTGAACAGGGAGATTGGACCGTTAACCGCGAAATGTTTTCACGCACAAAGGCTCTAATAAACTTTGTTTTTATTCCCCTTTGGTAACATATTGAATATTTTGAAACAGTTTGAGTATACGCGCCTCCCTTTATCAAAGTTCGGCCCCGCAGGTGCAGTGTGGGTATGCACTAAAACTTGTTACAAATAAAAGTTATCAGACCGGAAGATCCTACCGGGATTGACATTTTTGATCCCCCGCCAGATATCCCGTGCTAAATTAAGCTAAATTGCCGTGATTGGCTCATAACTTGAGAGGAGACCTTTGCCCCGGCTTATGAAAAAAGGACTGTCCAAAAAATGCTCTCCAAAGGACATGAACGCTACACCTCTCGACGAATACCAACAATGTTTACGCCCCAGATCAGAATTTACACTGATTTGATCTCATTAATTTAGACCGGTAACAAATCTTCCTAAGAAGCACTTCTGAAGAGTCCTTTGGCGACGATTATACAACTTAATCTAATTATAAAAGTCAAGTTTCAGAAACAAATTGAAGGAATGCTGTAAGATGGATGGATAGGTAAATACCAAGAGACCATAAGTAATAGTAATAGTAATTAGTGATAGTGATAGTAATCGTAATAATGAGAATAAGTACATTTTTTTAGTAATAATAAGAATATTTAGAGGGTCCTGCAACTGAATGAATGAATCGATACAAAATATTGACTTAATAAACGAGGAATTTATCAATTAAATTGGCGCCTTGCAAATTAATGAATAAATAAACACATAAATGAATTATAGTTATTACACTTAAGAATATAAATCTGGTATTTAGAATTCCACGTGCAGTAATAGTAAACACGCACGTTCCTGAAACTAAACGTTAACTTTGTTTCACGTTACATGACACAGAGCATACACGACGATTTATTTAGGTTTGTGATATCGGACTGCGATGAAAATGTATCCATAAACAAATCTAAAGTTCTTGTTTTCTACTATAGTTTTCCAAGGACTACGCTACAGTCGGATACCAAGCATGTGTCAGTGTTATGCATACTCTCCCACTTCATAGAGGTTGAGAAAAATATGTTTTACTGCTGGAACGTGATCGACCCCCGAGAAGTGACAGTTTAAAACCAAGATCAGTTTTAGCTGTTGTAACTGGAATCAAACCACGATATTATATTGTAACGTGGGTCATCTAAGAACCTCGGTAAAGGTTGTGCAAGTACGCCAAAGTTTGCTTCTCGGCTTCTTAATTTAATTTACTTCGCATGGCTAATTTAGCTTATTGCTCATTCATTCAATTAATTCTTAGTTATTAACTAATTTATGTGTGGTAATAATTTAATCCATTTATTTATATAAATTTTATTTACTGGCCCCTAATCTGAGTTAGTGAGCGGCAATGTCCATACTAAATTTAATTCCTATACAGACAGCAGATGTCTGGCTACATCATAGTTCGGTCGTTGTCATGGCATTTTGTCAGAAAGAACATGTTTGTGCAGTTTTGGTGACAAATTATGCAAGTACGACTCCCCCCCCCCCCCCCCCCCCCCCCCCCCTTCCACCGAACAAAAAAACAATAAGATGCAAATAAAATAATAAAGATAGAGATGACGTTTGTTACAATGCCCAACACATACCTGAACCGTCTTGAAAGTCATAAAAATATTAGGATTGACGTTGACGCGAGACTTGTATACCCAATAGTCACTCTATAGTTTAGGCCAGAGAAGCCTACCGGCATAAGCTTCCGCCTGACCCAAGGCTGTGGCTTATGGTTTTTGTATCTAGTTAGAGTAGTCTATCCGATCTACTACTGATTGCCGTGTTTAACGATTTTTCAAAGCAAGGAATACGATCGTATGAGTTTGTTGCATCACATGGATGTGACACTGAAACACACTGTATATTACCAACCTGCCTGTCCCGAGTTTTACGAAACGCGGCAAATCAGTGGGAGCCTTGAGACAGAGCTGTTTCCACTTTCGAAACCTCGTCGTTACTAACGAGATGATCGCTTTTCCACAGTCTAGAACAATCTTGTTTAGTCGGTTTAATGACGCGTATCTGCTCCCCGCGTCACAAAACGCAGCAAGTGCACCGTGACGGCCAAATCGCTGTGAATGCAAATGAACGCCGATATCTGCCGTGCTCCGTAATCCTTGTGTAAGACGCATTCTTTGAAGGCTGTTACTTTTCACTTCCGATATTGAGCTCCCTCGACGTATTGGCCAGTCTGACGTGGTTTTTTATACTTTCCCACGGGAAACTTCAAGCACACATTAAAACACGTTCTGTTGATCCGATTTTATTTTTTATTTTTTTGCTTTTCTTTCTCACAAAAGTAAAGCTTCTTCTTCATCTAAAGTATCAAAAGCGCTCACTGATAATGCCAGAAGATTTCCCCCATGCAGTGAAGCTCCTTAGTGAACATGTGAAACAATGTCCAGACAGATTGGTTTGTTTTATAAGTCTTGATAAATCAAATTTAGGGCCTTTGCAACAACTTGCCCAAACAAACACATACATACATCACTTCACTGCAGAAAAGCATACATACACGTATATACATAGACACATACTAACGTACAAAACACATACAGAAATACTACAAGTATAGTTACATCACACATATTGTGCATGTAGATCAATCAATCAAGTGACCGATTTTGACGAAAAAGATCACCTGGTAAACAAGGGTTTCTCAGGAAACATTCATTGGTTTGGCCCGAAAATCACTGTGGAGAGTTGATATGCATAGTTCTGAGCAATGGATTATGGATTTGATTTTTAAATTATGATTTGCGGAGATATAGCTAGAAAACTCCGCATCATTTTTGAACCTTTTTGTTTAAAAGCGTAAAGTGATGGTCGAAGTTTGGCTTCTATATCTCGCGCCCAGCTGTCTAAAATATCAAAAATTGCATACGGACAGCTTTGTTTGATTTCCAAGTTTGACTATGTAAGATGATTATCTATGAGTAACACCGAAAATAGTCAAGAAGCGTAAAGGAAGATGTGCGTGTTTTTGGTTGCCTTCCTAGCTTAAAACCACTAAAATTATACGCGTTCCGTCTATCAGCCTGTATTACGCTCAGCCCTCATCTATGACGTCATACAGAATGAAATTTGAAATGATGGCTTGCTTGATTGACATTATGACTTTTATGCCGAGCACAGTTCTTTTCGAAGTCGTAAATGAGGTTGGAAAGAGAAGATGAGCTGTCATATTTCTGTATATTGGTCTACTATGGACGGATGTTACAAAAGAAAAACACGAGATTTTAATTTTTACCACAACACACTAGTTTCTCGCTCTCTGATTGGTCGATTTACCGTGGTTAATAAGAGTCCAGACAACGATGCTGACGCCAGCTGACGCCAGCATGTCACGTTTTGCAGCGAAATACAACGAAAGTTTCCTGTATATTTCTAAATGTTATGGTAAAAAACAAATTTCCACTGGTTTGCCGTGGTGTGGACTCTTATTTACCACGATTTACGTCATCACATGGTCAAAATTAGTTGCGGACTCATTCGGCGAAGCGCCTCGTGAGTCCACAACATTTTGACCATGTGATGACGTAAATCGTGGTAAATAAGAGTCCACACCACGGCAAACCAGTGGAAATTTATTAAGTCGACTCATTGCCGAGCTGTGCAATCGTGTGGTGACGGGATGACGCAATTTTATGTCGAAGACGCACACTTGACTTTACTTGACTGTACAATATGTCCAATATGCTCTTGGATGTGGATTTACATTTCCGAAAAGGAAAAGGAAAGAAGGTTTGGTCGCAAAGAAACAGTGAAAGAGACACCAGGCCCTTCATCCATATGGGATGTACCTTTGTATCGTCGCTTCTTCCATTACGAATAATTGCAACGACCTCTCATAATAACCCTGCTTTAGCTCCTTTCACATCCCAGAATCATTTAATATCCGACTTCTGCGCTCAGAGCTCACATCTAATGCGTCAATAGGCTTGCTGTGATGGCAGCGCATGCGCATGCGCTTCTGGTTTTTCGGTTTTTGATTGTGACAAGCCGATGTATTCAAAATGTCAGTTGTTCACAAGATCACTATTTGAACTGATAGAATAAAGCTTTATCGGAATTACCAGTGAGTGAAATAGTGTGGATTAACACAATATTTTTGGCGTTTATCACCCCAAGTGTTGTTCGTTTCCGATTCTCGTCAATGTTGTACTGTTGTTTCCCTGTGGCTATTCTGCATGTTTTACCTTTTCCTATCTGATACAAATTGGTATTCTGCTATTCAACAACGTTATTTCCGTTTTTTGGCCAAACGAACTGATGCGCATGCGCACTAAAGGTCTTTATTTTTAGGCAATTGTATTAAATTCACCAATCGAATATGTATCCACATTCGTGAAAAGTACGCTTCTGTTCGATAAAAGTGCTTTTCACATCAACCTTAGCTTAAGCATGTGGTAAATGTTGTAAACTAACATCCCATAATGGGTACGGTCTGTAATACGTTTGATTCCCTAAATCATCCTATTGCTACTTTGCCTTAAACTAATGAGTAAGGAAAATAACGATCTGGGTGACGCCAGGTCTGTGACTAGTGTCACTTTAAATTTTTGACGGGTGGACAGGCTGCCCTTGGGTGACCCGCTTACTTTTGCGGGATGCCCTTGTTGCAGCGGCCTCCGCCGACACCCCCAAATCAAATGAAAAAATAAAAGTAAAAAACACCAGTGAAACAAATGAAAGCTCCGAGGACACAAATGCTCAGCTGCTCCGAGGAAACTTGTCAAGCAACTTTCGTTTTACCTCCAATACAGTTCACCATGACTTGCCAGACCTATGTAAATACATACTGGTAGTTTGTTTAGTTCTGAGAACTCTATGACCATTTCTTCTTGCCGAGATACGCTAGTTTCACGCGTTAAAGAGCACTTTTGTTGCTGTCTGAACTGTGGAAACTCTCATCTTAGACTGAGTTTGCTATCAAGTAAACATCGCCTGAGAATCGTCATGTTTACCTATCTGCTTTCATCATTAAAAGTGCGGCCATTTTTCTCTCAACTCGGGTTTTCGGCCTTCTCAGTTCTGGACATCTTCCGGGTGGACCCGCTATACATCGCTCCGAAAGCCCCCTGCAGAGCGGACGCTATCGTGTTTGAGCTCTCAGTGTCGCTGCAAATGAACACATGACATTCAATCTTCCTCGGCTTTTGCGAGACGAAGTCGTTGAAGGCAAACAATTGGTTTTTCTTGTCAGCTACGACAAAAGAAATCCTACTGATAGGAATTAACGCTTCGTTATCATCACTACTTGCGGCGCTGATTTTCCTGATGAGCACTTCTCGAGGCGTAATAGTTAGGCACACTCGTGGTAGATCCTTTTGTCTCTTGCGAACTTTACGGTACACGTCCCGTAGACAGACATCCATCCCTTCGTCTCCAGGACGTTTTCTTTCTGTCTTTCCAGCATATCGTACGATGTATGAGTTGGTGCTTTCGACGTTGTACTCCTGTTTTTCACTCTTCAGGCTCAAACGTTTGTACAAGCTGAATTTCTGTCGCTTTTCTTTCTGTGTCTCGTCAGTGCACGTTTTTTTCGACTTCACGGACCCCATTCGTCGGGAGACACCTTTAGACTCACCTCGGCCAAAATCAACGAGCTGCACGGGGCTGTGCAAGTTTGTTAGACTACGAATGTGTGACCGCGACTGTCGCAAACTGTCTTCTACTCCTGAAAAATGTAAACAAATGCTCGGCGGTTAATGAATTTGCATTCTTTTCTATACACGATGCGCCGGCGAACCACAATGCACTGACAGCTGTTGCTTTGTACGTCAGTGATGACACATTGTGTTACTGCGAAGACAAAGTGGCAATTATACAAACTTGCTGCTTCACACTTAGCTGACTGTTCAAGAACCGGGATGTTTTCCTTAGGATTTTCTTGGAAGTTCACTGCAAGATCCGTGTAAACAGAACTAAAGTCGGTCACGGGTCTTTTTTGTCGGGCGTGACGTATTTGACAAGTTCTCAGGCCCCGTGCCGTGAGGCTGTGGCGTGACTCATTATTATACGTTATGTCACTAATATATGCACATTCGTTGCACGCCAATTCCGGCAAAATCTATTCCCGCAGAAATACTTCAACAATCAAACTTCGACATTCGTTGAGTTCAGGAAATAAACACGTTAAAACACTTTGTGCTGTTGTCATCAACCGACAGAAACACGTCTTCTCTGTATATTTGAGGCAAACAAATACCACCAGCGCGTCAGACGAGCGCATTTGGCCTCATTTGATAGGCAACACGGCCTAAAACGTCACGACTGAAATAATGCAATTCTGTGTATATGTGGTTTCCTTAGTGTTGTTTTTTATTCAAAAGCAGGGCCCGATTGTTCGAAGCAAGGTTAAGCTAACCCCGGGTCAAGTCTAAACGTTGTTGTCATTTTTTAAGCCTAAAAACAAAAGCGTTTGATCACAAAAGGATCCGTCTCTATGTTTTGAGCAAGAACAAACTTTTAGCTAGTATATGATCAGAACTCTGCAGTTTGTTAGCCACAAACAAGAGAGAACGAATTTGGCCCCTGGGTTAGCTTAACCGGGCTTTATCTCTTTCAACTGCCAAAAGACTCTAGGTCACACTACTGCATACGTCGAATTGACCACACAAAATATTATTTATTGCTTGAGCTAAAATTAGAAGTTGTCCTACTCAATTAAGCCTCATTTAAGTCTTCAATGCGTGAGTGCAGTTATTCCTATCTTGGGGTTATGTACGTCAGTTCTGTTAGAATATTGGAATTGCACTAAGTAGAGTGTGATAAACTGAGATGGTGACGGAGTTGACCCAATGGCTTTCGAAGGAACTCATCCCGGAATACAAATCTTTTTGAAAATTAAAGAGGAAACAAACTGTATAACTAAAAAAGAACTTTGTAGATAAGGTCCTGAAATATTTCATATTGGAAATATAACGACTTTGTTCTCTCCTGCTGATTAACAGATGAGTTTCAGGCTATTTTCTGCCTTGCGGTTTACCACCTGTTTCGCTAGAATTAAAATCTTAAACCGTATACCGAAATCAGCGCCGGCTGAGGGACCGTCCGAAGCATAGCAGAGCCCTGCACCAAGAGAACACCAAGTGACAGAACACACGGCGCGCTTGCATTATTTTCGTGTGTCAGACCGAGCTATATGGTGCTGGGGCTGTATGTCCGCTGTTCTAATATTTTAACGTTGCAGCTGGTGTGGAGTGACGCACTCTCGCGGGATACTCTGTGTGAAACACCTCAGGTTTCAGCTTCCGTCGACTTAACTTTGAGTTGTGGTTTACCTTTCACGTGCACCTTTTCGCGTCTCTCAGTTTGCCGTGTTACACAATCATTCTTCATATCTGGATTCATAGTAACTTGAAGATACTTTTCCTATATGACGCTTCTGACGTACCCCTAACCCCCGCCCCTCAACACACACACACCTTTGACATGCACTGAAGTAAAACCAGTCGGCTAAATGTTTTCATTTTTGAAGCTATTTGCAATATGCAAATAGCTTCTATGTCGGCGTTTGGGCGATAGTTGAATCGCCGTTCGGCCCATCTCATTAGGTCATTAAAATGCTCCCCCTCTAGGGGGCAAAAACTACTGAGTGGGGAGGAGCATGAAGTGTTATCCATATAAAAGCCGCCGTGGTACAGGTCCTGTGAGAAAGTTTGTCTTTTATTATCTACTTAACACAAAGAATGCACAGAGAGATTTCCAGTGAAGGGTTTCCGTGCTAATGTTATAACTTTGCGACAGAATGTCAGAAGCTAAATTACCTCTCCGGGGAGGGGTTTTCTAAATATAATTGGCTCTCTCGCACGTGGAAGTCATTATTTAATGGCGGCTGTGAGCGTTGCCGATTCTTTGGTTGCATGTGGAAATCTGCTCCCCCTTCAGGCCCCGGCTGACATATCCGTAGTATCTGGCAAACAGGCGACACAGATTGCAAAGGTAAAAGCTTATTCCGAGTTTTTTTGCGTTCGCTGATATGTTTGTTGACACATGATTTCATGCCATAATTGCAAATGCAGATCGACTGTGGTATGTCTGAGTTGTTTGTTTATAAAATTGTCTCGAGCGGATTCTGTCACTAATGAAAAATTGACAGGAAATTTTACTGTGAATCCTTTTCACCACCGTTCGAATAGCACGAGAAACAGGTTTGTTCGGCTGGAGTGTGCTACGTTACGAAACTACTATAACGAGTCAAAATCTGGTTTACCTCGCATGATATGTTTGTTGATACATGATTTCATGACCAGATCGACTGTGGTTTGTCTGAGTTGTTTGCTTACAAAAATTGTGTCTAGCGGGTTTTGTCGCTAATGAAAAATCGACTGAAAAGTCGACAGGAAATTTTACTGTGAATCTATTTCACCACCGTTCGAAGAGCACGAGAAACAGGTTTGTTTGGCTGGAGTGTGTTACATTAATACGAAACTACTAGAACGAGTCAAAGTCTGGCTTACCTCGCAGAAATTTACAGAACGACTTGAAATATTTTGGCAAGCTATACTTTCCTCCTTTTATGTCGATCAGCTCAAAATAATCATATAATAAACTGTCATGTTTGTGCATTTGTGTTTGGTCATGCATAGTACGTAGCTGGCATAGTAGAACATAGTGTAAAACCCCGATCAAACGGTGATAATATTCGATGATAGTTCTTGCCCCGTTGTAACACGAACTACCTATCATAGACTATCATCAACTAGCAAATAGCTTCACGTACGCTTTGCGGACCTATGTTTTATAAAGCAATAGTATTCAAGGTACATGTAACGAGTAAATGAAGGGAATTGTATAAACGGCTTGGTGTGAATATGCTAACGTTGGATGTTCCGAGCTACAACTTACTCAAGGAACGAGAACTGCATCCTCGTATCAGTTTCTCCGTCCGTGCTGACTGAATGTCAATCGAGTGGCCGTTGTTCATCCACTCAGACTCTAAAAGATATTGACAACCACCAGCCGTCAAAAGCTGTTGTGTTTAGGCCGTGGTGCAGCAACATACCCTCACAGAACTGCAAGTACTTTGTATTAAAACCAGAACGAGTCATGAAAATCCAGGTACTCCAGAGGATATACCACAGCATGTGAATATTATCCGAAATACATATGGAAATGTGAGTTGAAAGCACTGTGTCGATTCACACTTGAAATCGCGCGGCCTGTCTTATTTGCTTATAGTCGGCTTCTTTTTATTTTCCATGTGCAAATTTTTCTTCAGCCAACTGTCACCCATGTACCGCAGAAGTTCTATCCTGTGTGTACGGGAAACTCTGCTGTACGAGTCTAAAGACAGGTGATTACGACTTCATGTTTTACTTGTTCCTAGTGTCCGTGTTTAGCTCAAGTCTATCACAGCCATCTGCATGTCGTTCTCTCTCCCATCTGTATTATCTTCCACTACACAGGCCGCATTGTTTTCCTCGCGTATCTTCTCTCGCTCCTTTCTCAGTGCCGCAAAATGCGCACCGCGGAACGCTGAATACATCGCTATATTCACCTGCTGAGCTTTCTGCTCGCTTTCACAGGCAAACGAATGGCACTCCACGTGCTTTTCCGAAATGTGGTAGTTAAAAGCGAATAAGTGCGAGTCTTTTCGGTAGATCAAGCCGTAAGAGATTTTGTGTAGAGGTATAAACGTCAGTAGCACATCGTAATCCCTGCTTCTGTCCACAAGGCTCACTCCTCTCTCGCTGATTTTAAGACAGTTCATTTGAGATATTTCCCTGTAGTCGTGCCGTCCTCCCGTTCTGATGACCTCCGCGACTGAATCTTGAATCCCCGTGACTCCTACTTTCTTGTTCAACACATAACCCAAATACCGGACTCTAAAACCAGTTTCGAACTCAAATGTCTTGGAGTTACATTCCAGACCCAGCCATCGTTTGACGGTTTCCATGGAAAATGCCGTCTGTCGGAGTACTGATGTCCCTTAAACGATCAGCTCTGGCGACAGTATCACTCTCGTGTCGTTTAGTAATACACGAAACCAATGGCAAGAGACACCAATGTATCAGCAGAGTTTGTGTCTTACGTTGAAAACTTGTGACGCCGCAGTTCTGGGGTCAGGTTGCTGCTATATATTGGCGTTTCCTTGAGCGGGTGAAACGGTTTACTCTGTCCGTGTCGCTTTTTGTCGCGTTCTGTTTCGTTGCCGTAGCTGTTGGCAGAATATGTAGAGCCGAACAGCAGCAGTTTGTATCTGTGTTGAAACCTTAGTGACGATGTGTTGTGGCGTGCGATTGGCCAGTTTCTGAAGTTGTCCCACACCACCAGTCCTGTTAAGTCAACAAAGTAAACTAGAAAAAGCAATCCGTCCAGGTATTAATATTTGACGAAAATATGTTTATTGACGCAAATCAACCACAAAAAGCTGTTACCAACTCCTTTTCAAAGAGTATGCCATAGAAAATTGACCCAAAGTCTCAAAGCATTCTGTTGTGTCAGTTTATTTCCCGCTCAATGTGCCCTTAGCAGCTGAGTAAGGTCAGTTGACGAATAGAGCCGCTTAATACTTTATAGTTTGTTTAGTGCTTTAGTACGGTTCAGACGAACATCTGAGTTGCTTAGCAACTGACAGTTTACAAGAGTTCGACCGACGTTTCTATGCGACACAAGCACTGCCAGTAGTTGAATCTGCACGTGCGTATTTGAGGGCCGGCTATATTTTGTGCACCTGGATCTAAGAAAACGCAGCTTTGATTTGATAACCGTATCTCAGATACCCCAATTGAGCAGATTTCATTTACCAAGCTTGCTTTTACTCATCATCAATGTGCGAAAAGATTTAGAGCTTTGCCCTAAATCTCTAACACACGACTGCAAACTCTTGTATGCGTTCATTGAAGTTGAAACCGCACGTACTGTCCTAAGCAATGAATCCTAAAAATGAGCCACACCAAAATGAGCCTTCTAGAAACAGTCGAAATATTGCATAATTAAACTTACTATAGTTTAGTCAGATTGGCCGTGTGAAGGAATTGTTCCGTGTGGCCTTTAAAAGTAGTTACATCATGAAGAACTCGAGTGCTTCTGACTAACAGTCCATGTTATCTCGGCAAACTGTTTGTCAAAAGCTCAACAAAATTCCCAACGCACCAAATGACTCAACAATCGTGCGTCAGTGCATGGTCACGTGACTGATCTTGAGCATGCGTCTCAAAAACTTTGCCATCGATTACCGTGGAAACGTGTCCCCTTCGTCTTGCAGGTGTAGGCCGTGGGAAAGTGCGCCGCACTCGAAAATCCTGGATTAAGTTGAATCACTTGCCAGCCAGTAGTTGTTCGACTTCATAAAGGTCGGAGAGGGCTTGGGTTGAGTTTCCCTTGGCGTCACCTCGATCCAAGCCCCTTCCAACCTTTCACGCGCTCGAAAAGCCCGGCTGTCCATCTTTACCCAATCAATATATTTTACCAATGATATTGTGCTAATTTTGTGATTGTCAGTCAGTATATTACACCGTAAAGTGGATAGCTTTCCAACTGCAGCCGTTTCCAACAGCGATTCCGAGTCCAGGATTTTTAAGAGATCATGCAGCTTCAGTATTTTATCATAGTGATTAACTTGGTATTTGATAGCTGGATCGCTGGATGAGATCTTATTGGAGTTATCAACGAATTCGTCGAATTGCACAGTGAACTCAGGAGCTGACGTCATAAGGAACTGTCTCAGCCCCCCTTTGCCGGAGGGAGGGAGGGTAGTGTCGCACAGTTCTCAACCGGCTGGCCCCATGTTTCAGACCTTCGTTCAGACAAAAAAGTCTGATTTTCCATACCTTTTTCAGACTTGTTCCCCAAAATTTGTAGACTTAATTTGTCGTCTCATATCACTGACACCCTGTCCCTGATCCAAAGAGAATATCAATATCCTATTCCAGACCAGAACGCTCACAATGATACCTATTACATGCACGCACCGCATAGGGCTTTTTATGTTAGGAGAACACTCCGGTCTCAGGGTTGGGGGTAGCCTACGAGGCCCTCTTTCCGGTTTTCCCCCTCCCCCCTCCCCTGCGTCCCATTTCAGGCTACTAGCTGTTCGCAGGCTAGGTTGGCGGTTGTGCTGAAACGGAACTATGTTAAACTTTGTTTTCTTTTCTAGACTCCTACCTGACTCCTCCAGGTCCTCCAGCATGGCAAATAGTGATGATCTTGTAAAGTTTTATATCTGGAGCCGCATTAGTCAGAGACTCTGTAGTACCTATGCATGGACGATATGTTTATAGCCGCTGTGGTTTCGCAGCTATTTGGAGTCCATTCCGGACCGCCAATATCAACAATGACGCTTTTACCCGACTCGATGGCTGGCACTATTAAAATTCGTGACATATTTCGAGGCAATCGTCATCGACCCGACTGGATGTAACTATCTGTTGCCCGGAGGCCTTTGCTCTTGACTCAGATAATACAACTGATACAGGTAATATTGGTTGTCCATGACACTGGTTTGTCAAAGATCAACAAAGAGGCCACTACTTCCTTATAGTAGCGGCTCGAGGTTTCATTCAATAAACTTCTGACATTCCGTGTCCTGAGGCGTCGTTCCCGTGTTAAGCATAATGATAATAATAAGAAACAAAAACAAAAACAAAAACAAAAACAAAAACAAAAACAAAAAAAACAAAAAAAAAAACAATGAGACACTCACTAGGGCTGTAAGTACAGTCTTTCTGCCACTAACAAAGAGAAAAAAAAATGGATTTTTAAACTTGAAAATGGGCACAGAAAGAAACGTGTGTGTTGAGCACCCCCTCCCAACCATCAATAGTCCGATGAGTGAGCTCTTTATTCGGCTTTCCTTTGTCACACGATGCGTACTCATGCCACTCGAGTTTTGTGGCGACACGTCGTTATCATGGCACTCCAGGCTGTAAAAATACTAATCACGAAGCATCACCCATTTTAGTCGATCACTCTTTGTGTGGCATCATGCCGAGACACTCTCACACTCGTTTTCAGCAAAACTGATTATTCGATGTGCAAGAGAGAGTCACTCGAGTAAAATGACATAATCCTACTGTGACGCTGTTCCGGAGTAAAGAATGACAGAAATGAACACGGCATTCGGGCACGCCATGACCACAACATCCTCCTGAGTGAGACGAGAAAACGCAGTGTACATCTTGCGTCCTTCGTTTTATTAGTATGTTGTCTTTGGAAACTCCTCCTATCTAAAAATCCAGTATAAAAGCAGATGTATTACATTCACAAATATCAGCCACTTTGCGTGTTTATGTATATAATGAATAAACATGAAATGTCATTGAAGTGGTGGCAGAAGCTCAGTCAAAACTAATGCCTCTTTACTCTTGGTGAGCAGTGAACCGAGGAGAAGACAAAAGAAGGTCGCGTGCCCTTATGACAAAATAGTTTCAAAGTGAGCAAGTTCTAAAAATGATGTTTCTACAGCCAAGCCAGCATATACTGATCATATTCATATCGGGTTAACTTCAATTCTATGATACGTCTCCCCCGCATCTTGTCAATACTGGTGTGGTTCGGGAGCTCTAGCCATTTCCTTGTTCTAGCTTTGCTGCCTCTTTCTCTACTGTTCTTAACAAGTCTCTGATAATGTTATCAAGCTCTTTTTCGTCATGACCGATATCCAAAGCAGACATGTAGTTCTCCGTATCGGCTGGTTTGTTGTTCTTGAGAGAGCACTCGGGCTTTTCTGATGGCATATTCTTTTTACAAACATCTTGCTCTGTATGGGGATCCGGGCTGCTTGATTTGTCTAATATCATCAACGATTCTCTAAGATCGTTTGACTTCTTCCTCTCGCGACGAAGGTTCCTAAAATGCCCTTCCCTAAAAGCGGAATACAAAGCGAGTCCAATGGCCCTAGACGCCTCCGACGACTCACACAAAACTGCGTGACATTCGACCACCGGAGGACTCTTGGAGATGTGATGATTGAACGCAAACACGTTGGTTAGCTCAGCCGCGCAGTCCGTGGACGGAGTGCCGAAAGAGATCGTATCAAGAGGAATGAAGCGCAACCTTTTGTCCTTCTTCACTTCCTTAAAGCTTATACCATCACTCGCAACTTCTAAAGCAACCTTCGGGCACATTTTCGCCGGCTGTTTTACCTCGCGCTTGATCTTCTCCACGGCTTTCTGGATCGCTGCTACACCTGGCTCGAGTGTTCGCGTGCTTCCTAAGTACTTTACACGGAATAATGTTACTGGGGTAATGTCTACACGGCCGTGTTTCCCTTTCATCATGTTTTTCCCCGTAGTCCCTTTGGTGATGAAACTGGCATACAGTATTCCTTGCCGCAAATTTCTCCGCACGCGCGCAGCGTTAACCAGGTGACTCGCTCGTTTCCTGTCGGGCTAATGCTAGCTGGCGCAAGACCGCAAGACCGCAAGTTACGAAACTACACTTCTATTATGAAATAGCAATTAGCGGAACGGGCGTTTATTGGTGTGCTTTGTTTGCTGACAGTCCCCATTGGCTGCCGTCTTTTGCTAATTTGCAATTCTAATTCGGTGTCCGGATGGATATTTGTACTTTTGTCATTTTATATGCTTTGTATGTTGTTTAAGTCACTAGCAGCTGGCTCTGTGAAACCATCACCCCTGTTCCCTACGCCGTTCACAGTACTTTTTTTTTTCCTATTTATTTCAATGGTATGGAAAGTGAATGTTGCCGGCGGGGCCTCGACACACGCTGAGTCTTTTTCTGATGTAACAGGCTACAAATAGAATCATCAGCTAACCTTTTTACTGTTCATCGGTTGCCTCGACTACGAATTCTAACCCAGCAGTGCCACTTAACTTACCTTCTTATCGTTCACGACAGCAGGGTGCTGATCAAGTGACAAATTCTCTTCTTGTTCACTGTTAGTATCTTCATGAATGGTTGGGAGAATTTGTATCACTCTCACGTGAGAACCTACACGTGTAAGTTTTATACGGAGTGATCTGGAAGGAGAACTAAGAACCTCCTTCCTGAACTTGCGTTCTGCGTAGCTGCGCAAAAGAACCACCCCTCGTAATTTTGGAAGCAATGCGCATTCTACGCAAAAGACATTCTCCTCCCAGAATTCAAACAACAACAAGGCGACGACAACAACAACAAACATACAGAAGACAAACAAACTGAAAAAGTAACTCTTGACTAACGAAATAAGCGCACCGTGGAGTCTCCTTTCGCTTCCCCGCGATTAAAAAAGAACAGACGAACCTGCAAGAAACTTGTTCAAGTGGTTCATGTCATTTTGGGTAAGTTCTTTGGGCATTTCGTCAAACCGAGGCTCAGGCTGTGGTACAACACCACCCCTACCCTTGCTAAAGTGATTTTGATTTTAATGAAATGCTAGCACTTGTGAGGACTAGTTTAAAGGCCGGGATACACGGTGCAACACCGTTGGATGGAAACACGCTGCAGCATTTCGTGCCGCATAACGGACATCGGCGAAATTTGATCAGCTTATTTTAGTTTGGTCACGCAATTGCACGCAATGTTGCAGGAGGTAGACACACGGTGCAATTGTTGCGTCAAATGTTGCTGAAGTAGAACTGACCTCCACTTCAGCAACACTGCACTATGCAATTGTGCACCGTGTGTCTGCACCTTTGGGCTGCGTCGACGTGGAGATAAGCCGTATGATAAATCAACTAAAAGTTGGTGGCCGGAAAGCTATGAACGCCGTCAAAGAAGTTTAAGCTTACGTTTCGAGCGTTTGAGACCCGCTTTCATAAAAGCATGTCCCCAGTCTGTTTTATAGTCAGTTGCTGCAGAGTGAAAGAAAGTACGAGTATCAATTGGACTGAGCATTGTGACCTAGAAATCTGCCAAGTTGCAGCTATAAAATTTGTACGGACCTTTCGCACTTGCATGTTTTACAATTCCGCTCCTCGAGTGAATAAAAAAGAATGCGAACACCAAAAAACAGTACATACCAAATAAAAGTACAGTGGAACCCCGTTAATACGGCCACCCCGTCAGTTACGGCCACCTCGTTACTACGGACGCTCTTTTTTGTCCCGCGGAACAAACGCCCAGTCATTTTCCTATCTGAAAACCCCGTTAATACAGCCACCTCGTAAATACATTGGATCCCCGTTATTATGGCCAGATTCTTATGTCCCATGGTGGCCGTAAGGCGGGGTTCCACTGTACATACCATATTTAGTGTTCCTGAGAAATTTCAGCGCCGTCAGACTGAAAATCTGCGAAATACAGCTGTTTCAATACAATCGAGCTTTTCTGGCCTCGCTTTTATGTCATTCCTGCTACACTGTTGGCATCCTTGGTTTTACACACGAATAACTTCGCTTCATTAGATGTACCCTTGAACTTGCAAAAGGTTACTATTTCAAACATGGCCTTTCTTGAAAGTTCTTTTTATGTTAGTATGTAAATTTGGTGCCGCCAGTTTCAGTGTCAACCGTGAGCTTAAACTTTTTAACGGCGTTTAGCCTTCCCACTTCGGCTGCAGTTGATTTATTACTATTTATCATTTTCGTAACTAGGTTTTTGAAGTTACCGAAAACACAGGGGCGGAAGGAAGTGTGTGCTTCCCTTCCCCTCCCCCACCCCCCACATTTTTCATTAGCGTCGCAAAGCCACGTGCTTTGTGAATGACGTCAAATGTGTGCGGTTCCTCAGCTGTCAGCGAGGTTTGAGAAAAATCGCTGTTAGTCAAGCAAATATTTCGGCTAAATTCTTCTTCTAGCCTCTATCTTAAGTGTCTTATCGCGACAGAAACTTTCTGTGTCTTTCAGTTATGAGTCATGTGGCCCCAACAAACATTCAGGGTCTAGACCAGCGGGTAAGTTTGATTCCTTTAGCGTCGGCTGATGAAGATTTGCACATGGCGACCCTTTGTCGCCATTTGTCGCTCCAACTCCTTCAAGGCTTTTAGTCCGTCAATGTTTTTCGATTGTTTTTGGTCCTACGTACTCATTTGTGGTCTGGTTTGTCTTATCGAGTGGTGTCTTTTGTTCCTTCAGTTCGCTGGACTAGACTTAAATTCGGCTGCCGAAGTTCCCGTCCGCGGCATCCATCAACAACCACGTAAGTCAAAAAGAGCGACCATAAAAACTGAATATCTCTCACTGCTTCATCTTCCTAGATATTAGTCTCCCTTAGTTCAGTCCAAGGCCATATGCAACAAGAGTTTTCTGTTTTGCAAAGCTGGAATTAACAGTAATCTGATCTGAATGTCGTCCACCTCTCTGACAAAGGCTTTCTATCAAAAAACGTATTTTACGCCATTGCTTCTCGAACCTTCCATTATCTGTATTTCATTGAAGCAAACAAAAGTCTTACAACATCAGTAGTGTCGCTTCTGTTTTTCCTGCACTGTATTTGTAATAAGACAAATCGGACAGTTTTCGCGTTTCCGTCGAAGATATTTTGGTTGCGAATCAATCGAATTTTCTTCGTTTTATTTTTTCGGCCTTTGTCCTCAGCCAAGGACCGTAAATTTTTCTTGATTGCACGGTCTAACTGGTTTTCGGTCGATGTGAACAGGTACTTGTAGGCTTCAAAGAGCCGAATTTCCTGGCATGGCGACTGTCTTCTCGCGGTACTTCAATTACTCAATCACATTTTTTTTTTCGATACCTTGACTTTTTTTTGGTGCATTTATTTGTTAAGTGGCACTGTGGCACCTTAGTTTTCATTTTCCGATGGGAATTGGCATGAAAAAAAAATCAAAACAAAAAAAAACACATTAATGCACGTCTCTTTATACCCTTTTCCTCTTCTTCATTTTTTACTTTCTGACTTTTCGCAAGCGCCGTTGTTGAAACGGCCCATTGTTTCTCTGCTTGCAGGATACCTGTACAAAGGGCTCTGATATGCTGCTATTATTTTATCATAACTCTTCTGGCAGTCTCTTTCCATATGTGTACTTTGCAAAATAATGTTTTATAATATCCTAGTCTGATTTATTCATTATTTTTCTTGATACATGTACCTCTACTGTACTTCAAATAGGATTACTGTTCTTTCATTTTGTGATAAAGAGCTTCCAAGTCTGTCAGCTTTATCTCCTGAGATTCTCCCTTCACTAAAGGAGGATTTGCACTTGATAGCTTGCCCAAGTTAAATCTGATCGAATGATCAAATTCTTACTTTGTCATTTTTCTTTACATCGTCACAAAGAAAATTGTAGGATTAACCAAAATATTTGCCCTTAATTTTTCAGAACGCTACATTCCCCCTCATCTGCGGAACAAGCAAGGCGCTTATCAAGGAGGTGGATATCCCAATGCAGGAGACCATTTTTTTCAAGGTCCCCCTCCACAGAGTTATGGAGGCAGGGATGGTTACAGAGGTATGTAGCAGTGCAATTTTCTCTGTGTGAGGTGTCATGTATCTTGTAGTGCAGTGTTGCTGTTTGTTCTTTGTATGGTTGTTTGACTGTTTCAAGTAATGGGTCACTGAATGTTGTCAGAAAGGGTCTTGGGATTTGGCTTTCTTGAGTTGATTGCACATACACTGGAAATTACTCTTCTTGATGAAGGTTTTCCCCATCTCTGCAATTTAACTGACCTCATGACAAAATAATGCTAGATCTTGTTGGGCTATTCCAGGGTTTTCTGTTTTGGACTAGACCCAAATGCATACAACTTACTGTAAATCATCACTGTGCTTTGTGACAGACATGCGAGGTGATTATGGTTATGGTATGAGACAAGACAGATATGGTGGTTATGGAGGACACAGTCCATACTACAACAGACGTGGTAGTGGGAACTCGGGGTGGCGAGACCGTGGTGACAGCAGAGGTACACCAAGGAGGGATGACAGAGGTAAAGTTTTGATAGATTTTCGTTTGTTACAAATGCAGTTAAATGCTAACAGCCAAGAGCGGTGTAGTCAACAGTATATCATATGTGTATGGTGTATCAGTCGCATGCACAAGTGATGTTGCTGAACATGGCAAGGCTGCAGAGCATGGGATTCTACTGTTCTCAATGT
This sequence comes from Plumapathes pennacea, assembly GCA_964036295.1. Taxonomy (NCBI): domain Eukaryota; kingdom Metazoa; phylum Cnidaria; class Anthozoa; order Antipatharia; family Myriopathidae; genus Plumapathes; species Plumapathes pennacea. The sequence continues at coordinate 7,405,163 of OZ038466.1, read as the reverse complement.
GACTATTCCATTATTATATTTCCACTACTCATTCAATGTGGTGGGCTCATGGCTGGTTTGATCTGAGATTTTCAGCCATTGGAGTGGTGTTTCTTGCATATATCATGAGCCAGGTTTTCACTTTGTAAAAGGTTTATTTTCTTTCCCTGCAGACTACAGCTGGAATGCTCAACCAGCCTCTGAAGACTGGTCCAAACTACTGCCAAGGAATGACAGATTAGAGAGGTATGTTAACTTTCATTAGAATCTACTCCTGGGCCCGTTTTTTTAGAGCATGATTAGGCTAATCCTGGATTAGGTCTAAACCTTTTTAGCCTGAAAACATGAAAGTTTCGTCCACAACGACTTTCTTGATAACGTTTTACTTTGGAACAAGCTTTCTAATCCATCTTCAAACAAAAGCCAGCAGTTTATTGGGAGAGAGGTCAAGAGAAAGAATTTCGTTAATCCTGGATTAGGTTAATCGACTTTCGTAAAACCTGGCCCAGGCTACTTCCTGTTGTGGCTTTCTTAACCTTTTACTCCCATACCCAAAATACACATTCTGCCAACTTTTTAAGAAGAAAATGTGAGTGAATTGATACTTTAATCAGTTGTCATCTGAGTAAGCAATTTCTCCATACTCTATTATATATCTCTGATGAGAAACTGAAAGAGAAAATTGAAGTTGATCACTCTTGGGAGTGAAAGGGTTAAAGCTCTCAAAGTTCTGATAAATTTCTAAATGTAAGTACTGTATTTGAGGAAACCTGTGAGACACATGTGTTGTTCTCTTTATAGAGAGCTGTTTACTGGGCATAATTCTGGAATCAACTTTGACAAGTATGAAGACATCCCAGTTGAAGCATCTGGGAAGGATTGTCCACAACACATCAACGAGGTAAGTCTCTGGGCCCTATATGTAATATGTAAATTATGACCTGAACAAAAGTGTGAGTAATACAGTGTTAGGAGAAGTGATAGTCTCACAGTCACTGCAGCATAATCCAAGTAAGAGATCATCTGATATTTTCTCAACACTTGACTGCATAGAGTGGTTTTTGGATGACTTTTACACCACCAATCACATCACTTTATTGAGCCTAAAGGTTGACTCTTGTAAATAAAATATTTTGGTGCACATTGGATATTGAGATGTAAAACTAACAGCTGACAATCTTTTATCTTTAAGTTTGAAGACATTGACCTTGGTGAGATTCTACGCAACAATATTGAGGTAATTTTTGTCTTCAAGGAATCACTACTATATATGCATGTTCCTTGTAAAACTTGAGAGCAGCCACCAAAATAAATACATCACCAATCACAGAGGCCACAATAAAACACTTTTAGGCAACCCTGAAGGCAAAGACTGAAGAAGAGTCCAAAATTATTAGCAGTGCAAGAAAATGTCATTGCTGCTTGCTCGCATGGAAAGATTGTAGTTGCTTTCACTTTTGCTTCTTGATTGGCTGAGATGAGTCAAAAAGGGCAGCAACAAATTTTACTGACTTATCAACTGGAACAATAAAGTTCTTCAAGTTGCCATAACCAAGAAAGTAAGCAGCAAGGAGACCATGTGCTCTGTTAGCATGAGCCACAACCCCCGCTGCATCATGGGAAAACTGCTGACCAGCATTGTCTGGAGTCTCACTTTGCCTAAATTGCATTTAGCCTCAATATATCAGTTTGTCTGAAAAAATATACAGACTGGAATAACAACCATGATGCAGCACAGTTTTTAAAATACTCCTAAGTCTTCTTAATGTGTTAATTTCTCTAGGTGTCTAATTTCATACGTGAGAAAAGTTGGCTTCATTGGCTCAACTTACTGCTGTTGTCATTTGCAATGGATTTATCAGTCTTTACATGAAGGAGGTTGCCTGGAACAAACAGGCAAATCTAAATTCTAGATTGTGGTCTTAGTAACCCCAACAGGGCTTGGGATAACATACATACATCAGTACAAAGTTGTGATATGAATATCCATATTGCTGTTCCCAGCTGTGCCATTATGCCAAGCCAACTCCAGTGCAGAAGTATGCCATTACGATTGTCAAGAACAAACGTGACTTGATGGCCTGTGCTCAGACGGGTAAGTGATTTGCAGTGTCTGAGAAGAGAGAAGGTGGTGTAGGATGGAATGAGAAGTATGCAATTAATACACCTTTGTGCAATTTTTTTTTTCTTTTTTTTTTTTTTTTTTAATATATATATATAAGTCCTTATTTCTGTGTTGTCTATAGGTTCTGGAAAGACTGCAGCCTTCTTAATTCCAATCCTGAGCAGGATCTTTGAGGAAGGCCCTCCACCCCCTCCAGATGTGAGTACCTACTGTAGGACTATAATTCCTGGTGATGTCAAACTACTCAAGAAATGTTAGGCTTAGGCTATTGTACCAACGGATAAGCTGACAAACAATTCCAGTTCAGAAGAGTGATAAACATCCGACATAGCCGCCCTGAACAAACAGCACAGACAACAGAATTCAGCATAAAACTTTCAAAGTAAACTGGATTTGTTCAGACAAGTTTATATTAATAAGCAAGCATGAGTGAATGGCGAGAATTCAGCTTAAGTCATCATTATCATCACACACAAGTGTGCTACACTATAGAAATGCTCCTTTACAAATCTCTTATTCATCATTTGATACAATGTGATTGGATCCAGTAAGTGAGAGACTTTCTCAAATACCACACACCAAGCACTGATGCACAAGGTTGTGGTGCAAAGCTTAGCCCATTTTATTATTTGCACACTCCTGTAGACTAAGCTCATAACAGAGAAAGCTGTTAATGTATCCACTCGAGTATGAAGGCCACAATGTCTCTCTTTTGGGTAGCCTTCTTCGCATCTTATGTTCTGCACATCCCTACATATTTGCACACTTCTAACACCTCACACTAATTACAGTACCCACTAGCAGACCCCCCCATAAGACACAGGGAAGTTTGTTTAACAATTTAAAAAAATTGCAAGTTAGTGTGCCCTCCTTCTTTGGTGCTATCTACTGTTCATACAAGACATTGGCAAATTTGTGGGGAAAAAGTTAAGCCTAGTCGGGTAGGGTTAATATTGACATCTATTTTTATGGCTTTGAGTCTGATGCAACTTGATTCCTTTGCATGTAATATACATGTTTGTTTATAGCCCAAGCACTCAGGAAGACGCAAGCAGTTTCCTATTGCCCTGGTTCTTGCTCCAACTCGTGAGCTGGCCCTGCAGATTTATGCTGAGGGCAAGAAGGTTAGATTCACACATTTTGTAATTCTTCGTTCCATGACAGTTAACGTAGTGCACTACTGTACCAAAAGTGTGTTGCTGAAAAGCAGTGTGTTCTCCCTTATGCAGAATCAAAAATTAGCAGGTGTGTGCACTAGCAAATGGTTAGCATAAACTCTTGTCAAGTTGGACCACATCAAATAAGAGATTTGTTGTTGCAGAACAAACTGTTTATCTATTGCTAAGCCTGAAATTGCAGATTTTTTTATGTGAATAACTGGAGGTACTTTATCCCTTTCACTCGCAAAGTGATCAGCTGCAGTTGATTGAGCTATCAAGAATATTCTCACTACCCTTTCATTCCTAGGTTCATAATGCATATTCTCCCAACCATTTAAGAGGAAAATTTATGAGTGATGTTGTGAGAATTGATAGTTCAATCAGCTGTCATCTGAGCAAGCTTTCAAAAGTCAAGTTCTCCTTACTCTATGATTTATCTCTGGTGTGAAACTGGAAGAGAGAATTGAAGTTAAATGGAAGTGAAGAGTATTTTGCTCATGGAGTGATTAGCACTTCTTGTACATGGTACTTACTGTATTTCCTTTGCTTTCTGTTGCAGTTTGCCTACAGGTCATACTGTCGCACCTGTGTGGTGTATGGTGGTGCTGATATTGGTGGACAGTTGAGGGATCTGGACAGGGGATGCCATTTGTTGGTTGCCACACCTGGACGACTGGTGGATATGCTGGACCGAGGCCGTGTGGGGTTGGATAACTGCAGGTGGGTTGTGCTGTTATACCCTTTTCTTTTTTCCTGTTTTAAGATTATTTTCATTAAGTACTCTTCTTTACAATTCTTGTTACACTTGCTGTCAGACTCCTCTTGTCCTTACTGAGCAAGGTATTCTTTTTACCTTCATCAGATGCAAAATTTATAATCCACCAAAATCCACGCACCTAAGCCTGTGTGCATTTGTCGTTTCTGGGCCCCTTGCTTTTCCATTTCAAAAAGTCTAAATATAACCTCAAAACAATCATGTCTTGCATCCACCTTCTTTTTGCTATCTCTGTAGCTGCTGCATGTACAGTGTACTCCTTTCACTGAATTTAGCATGACCTGAATTTCTACAGTGGGGTAATTTATCTTGATATTAATAACAGGTTCCTTGTGCTGGATGAAGCTGATCGTATGCTGGACATGGGTTTTGAGCCTCAGATCCGCCGTATTGTTGACCAAGACACCATGCCAAAGTCTGGCGTCAGGCAAACATTGATGTTCAGTGCTACCTTTCCAAAGGAGATCCAGGTACAGACCCATGTGTCTCAGCCTTTCTAGCACATGTAGAATTTTAGCTTTAAAGTTATTTTGGCCAAAATAAGATTTTGAAACATTTTTAACACATTTTTTTGAAACACTGGTAGTTGGGTTTTAACAGTAATATTGTTGTGTACACTATTTACAAACTGGATTATACAAATTACCAGTACATACATGTACCATACTACAGTAGTTTTTGAGACTACCATTACTAAAATACTACTAAGAAACACCCTGCCTTCTTTCTTTGTTCACAGATGAGTTATAGGGCATATTTCTTACTTTTTGTTGCTTGGGTGTCACCAAAATCTGCAACACACAGACCAGACTTGTGTGTGTGTAGTTTGATTTAAGTCCACAGCACGATGTTTACTGATTGCTTCTTCTTAAATTCAATACATTAGATGCTTGCCAGAGACTTTTTGGACAACTACATTTTCCTGGCTGTTGGCCGTGTGGGCTCCACAAGCGAGAACATTACTCAGAAGGTTGTGTGGGTGGATGAGTATGATAAGAGATCCTTTTTATTGGACCTGCTAACTGCATCAGGTTTGTGTTGTTTCTTTTATTTATTACATAAACTCTGGTGTGATATAGAGACTTCGTGTAATATCCTCTATATATACAGTTGAACCTCGCTATTTCGAACTCTGTTAATTTGAAGTTCCTGTTATTTCAAAGTCAAGCCAAATCCCCTTGGATTAGTTTGTCTAGCTTGGTTATTTCAAAACTCCGCTATTTCAAACTTTTCTTTCATATCCTGTGGGACTTTGAAATAGCGGGGTTGGACTATATATCCCTTCTTTTTTGTAGTTTTTTATCCTCTGCCAATAATTGAGACAGTTTCAAGGATTGCACCGTCAGTGTCCAACGTCTCTCAGAAGCACTGGAGCAGCACTCCCCACTCCCTCTCCCAACCACCAGATAGGGAATATTCTCCCTATCCCTTCCCTCCCACTGTAAATACTTAACAGCTGAGTGAGTCTGCTTGTGGCCTGACAGGTCCTGAATCCCTCACTCTGGTATTCGTTGAAACCAAGAAGGGAGCTGATACTTTAGTAGAGTACCTGCGCCATCCTCAACAGCAGTTCCCTGCAACCTCCATCCATGGTGATCGCTCACAGAGGGAGAGGGAAGACGCCCTGTGGTCATTCCGTAGTGGACGCACACCTATTTTGGTGGCAACTGCTGTATGTTCTTGTTTACTGAACTAGTTTGAGTGTTGTCTTTCTGCTAACACAGCTGCCATTTAATGAGCCATTCGAGTTTCTTTGATTGCGTAGGCATGTCTTTGTGATTGTATAACACTGTGATTTAACTGGTATTGTCGAACAGAGTGAGAGGTTTTGCTGTTGTTGTTGTTGCTGCTTCTGCCTTCATCATGTACTTACAAACTCCTTAGGTTGCTGCTCGTGGCCTTGACATCCCAAATGTACGCCATGTCATCAACTTTGATATGCCTACTGACATTGAAGAATATGTCCATCGCATTGGACGTACAGGCAGAGTGGGGCACACAGGTACAGAAGTTGTGAGATCTCGTGTTTGAAAGGCATTCGGGACTGACAGAGTAAATTTAAAAGCTTGTATGTGCAAAATAAATACCACATTTTCTGGTGCATGTAGTAGGTCGACTCAGGACAAAACTGAATTTTTTCCTATACTTGGTTTATAAGTTGCCTCTAAAGTTTACAAAGTCTAAACCAAACAGTTGTTGGTATTTAGTTTGAGGTTCAGTAGATTTGATGGAAAATGATGAAAATGTTAAAATCAGCTATGTTTGGTTGACTGAGTGGTCGAGAATGGTATGTTGCCAGATTCCCAAGCAAAGTATCATGCAACATGCTTTTGAAGAGAGATCTTTGTGGAAAATTGGAGCATATTTCATTTTAGTGTTCTGTTTCATGTGCAAATAAATGACCAGTGTATAAAACCTATACCCAGTGCATAAATTACTTGACCTGTCTGCTTTTGTCTCACTACAGGCCTGGCAACATCTTTCTTCAATGACAAGAACCGTAATGTTGCCAAGGAACTTGTGGCAATTTTGACAGAGACTCACCAGGAAGTCCCCTCATGGATTGAGTCCATGGCCTATGAGCAGCAGAGCTCTGGTCGTAGTCGTGGGTCCAAGAGGTGAGGTTCATTGCTCTTGACATTCTTTATACCACTGCTAAAGCTTTCATACACTGTTTAATATTAAGGTCCTGATATCCCCAGGAAGCTATTCCAGTGGATGAGAAATTGACAGTGAAAAGCTAATAAGGATGTGGAATGCTTGGTTTTTATTCTTAACATCAGTAGAAGGAAAAGATGAAGAGAACAAAGAAAAACTCCACTTTGCCATTTTTATGCAGATCTGTTCATCAAATTTATTCTTTCTCACAACAGTATGCTGACAACATTTTGTTGTATCTCACCATAACAGGTATGGAGGTTCTGGATTTGCATCCCGTGACTACAGGCAGCAGCAGCATTACCGTGGAAGTGGTGGTGGCACACCCAACTATGGATATGGCGGCAGCTATGGTGGTCGCAACCATTATGGTGGCAACATGGGAGGTGGCCGTTCCCAGGACTGGTGGGGAAACTAAAAGTGCTTGAAGAAACCCAGCGTTGATTGAGGTCCTTTTCATGAATCTTTTGTTTGTGTGTGTTGGGTTGTTTTGGTTCATTCCACAGTTAAGAATTGAGAAACTTTGGATTTTATTTCCAAACCGTAGCTGAAAGTTAGAACAAATTGGCAGTGTCTGGCATCAAATAAGAGTTTTCAATCATGCTCAAGGGAAAAATGAACTGATTGAAATTGTTGGAAAATTTATCATAGTACATGATGGTCTGATGTTGACAGGATGAATGATGTTAACATTTACATTGGATCTATTGTAAGTCAGTTTGAATTCTGCAAGAGGTCCATGTTTCAGGGGCTACTTTTCGGACCTTTGGTAGTGGAAGGGTAGTTGTGACAAAAAGCAGTGTGTATTTGCCCGATAAAAGTACAGAAACAAAATCCGAAAAGAGAGTAGAGAAATCTAAAGAATATTGAAGTGTTCTGACATGAATAACCAGAGAAATCTCATGCAGAATAAATGCTGGGTATTCTCCATGTCAGAAATTAGCTGTTTTGTCTTACTGTGGGGCATTATTTTGTCTGCTCCATGTTATCAAGATAAAGAGTAAAGAATACCAGAAGAGAAACAAGTATGATCAAAATGAGACTGCTAACTAAGAAGTTGACCTCTCACCCACCAGAATTCTGAATGACCAGTGTGAGCACAGCACTGGTGTTACAGTTTAGTGCAGTTTTTTGTGCTGACCCAAATGCACAGTGTGTTCAGAAGTGTTGGTCAAATGTACTGCTTATAATGTATACACAGTAAAAGGTATTGAGAAGTGTTAGTAAGTTGTTGGTGATAGTAGTCTGTTGGTTACTATCTCCTAAGCAATCAGACTTGGCACATTCAGGAAAGATTTTCTTTTCTTGTATAACAAAAGCCAAGAGTTTATATCTTTGTAAATCACAACTTCCTATAAGTGCAGTAAGGGTCGAGTATACAGATCATGCAAAGTATTTATGTCCCTGAACTGACCGGATGAGCATAGAATACAGCAAGACTTAAGGGGAGGGGTGTTCCTGTAGCTAAAGTTATTTGAATATTTGCACTACAAGAGTCAGAATTTCAGTTCCCACTGAAAGTGTCAAAATCACCTTGCCTATTTTAATATTAATTTGTATAGAACAATTTTCTTTCAGAGCCTTTTTAGAATTTCACACCCAGACCCTGCAGACTGGTACTGCAAAATTGCTTTGGGTTCAGCTCGAACCTTTAGAGTGTGAAATCAATCACTAATTAATAATAATAATAGTAATAGTAATAATAATAATAATAATAATAATAATAATAATAATAATAATAAATTGTTACTATTATTATTATTAATATTATTATAAAACCTGGAGGCTCTGGGAGATTGTGTGAAACTGAAGTTTTATTATTTCACTGAAGTTTATTTATTTTTCTTTTCATGGAATTCTGCATTTACTTATTTAATTAATGTTAATGCAACACTTAAAAATAGCATTTAAATTTGGGCAATCTTTATTCCAGTTAATTTATTTTAGTCAGGCTTACCAAACAACATGAAATGGTAAGAATGACTGTCAGCCTTGGTGAGATTTTGACCAGAAAAGCAAATTATTTTATTCTGTGCTGATGAAGTAACTTGGTTGGGTGGCAAACATTTTTGTAGTCAAATTGATAATAGTATGATGTGAAAATTCTCATTGGTCATTATTATGGTACTTTGCAGGGCTTTGAAATTCAACAGTTGATGAGGACAGAATTAGCTATTGTGCAAAGATCTGAAACAATATTACTAAGTTAGTTAGCTATTCAAATCTGAATACTTGGTGTTGTGACGTGCAGGTCAACTAGGGTTTGTCTTTTTTTGCAAATGTTTGTCAAGCCACAGGGCCTGACCCTGCAAAGTCACACCTGTACCTGTGCTAATATCACTTTCTTCCATTCAAGTACTGATAAACAGATAACTATGTCTATGGTAATAACAAAAATAATATTATTTTGCAACATACATGCTCAATAACAACGTGGAAACTAATATTATGGTATCCTTTGCCATCTAAAACAGGGCCAAATTTTTGATATAGCGATATTAGTAACATACTAAAGTCAGTGTTGGAGTTTATTTTAATTCACAGGCATTTCCCTACTCACTAACTAAAGGGGTTCTTCGTCAGCTAAGTCAGCATTTGTTAAGGTGCTACCTGAGCTGGTCTTAGCTGGTATTCTGCATCATTTGCTGTTCATGTAGCTTGAAGTGAGCTCAGTCTTACCATGTAATCCTTGGGGACATTCTTTTTATATATCTATATAATTTATATATACCTACTGTACAGTGGTACAGTACAAAGTAGTACAGTACAAACAGAGTCAATATTGGAGCAGGTACTGCAGGTGAATATCTGAATATCCCAATCAAATTGCAGATTTTCCCAACCTAAGAGACAACCTACATACTGCAGTGCATATAGTTGAATATGTATTGAAATAAGAAGTTTGCCTCTGGTGACTCTTGGGTAAAGGGTAGCCACCTGTGCCTGCTTATTTCAGACTTGTGTATGTCAGACACAATTTTCCATTTCAACTTTTCCGTAGCAACTCTTCATGAAGCTCTCTTCAAGTATTGAAGTTTTATTACCTGTTCTGCTAACATAGGTGCTGTGCTGGTCACTGCAACTTGAATCCATTCAGCATGAGTGCATTTAGTGATACCTATGAAATGTTTTGTTTATTGAAACAATCCTTTTATATCTTGGGGTACTTTCCACTTGATAGAAATGGATGAAAATTGCTTTCTTTATACCACGCTATTCAAAGAAGCGCATATACTTGAATACTTCAACACAGAATTATAGGTAGCTACTCCATTGCTACGACTGGTCTAGCTTTATGACTTGAGATAGCTTCATGAACTGGAGTCATGCCATGTAACATTTTCTATAGTTTGGGTTAGGTATTTGTTGTATTTATGGAGGTTAAATGCACCATCACTGGTGTCTAAGTTGTTACTATTTCCAAGAAACTGCTTAGTGAGAACTGCTATGAAGGGAGGGTTCTATTTGATGTCAGAAGCCAATAAACAATGTTCAGTGTTACATTATTACATTATTACGACATTCAACCCTGAACTCTTTCACTTCTCTTCTTTTAAACGTTCTTTTAAGGTTTCAGAAGAAAATATCCGAGTGATGAACTAATATATCAAGTTTGGCAGCACCTTAAATATCTGCAAGGCCTTGCGTCCCAGCAAATGTTCCCATACAATATTCTTCTGAACTTCAAAATGCTGCCAAATTTTGTATATCAATATTTTTGCATTTCTACATATTTTTCATGCTCTTTCCATTTCTGGCAACTTAAAAGCCTGAAGTGATGAATTTTTAGTGATATGGGTCACCAACTACAGAAAGCCTGTTGGCTACCGTAAGTCTGTTCCTGTCTGTCTCTCTTGCTGTCTCGTTCTCTGAACAGAATGACCAAACTCTAACAAGAAGTACATGGATCTCGCTCTTGATCTCTCTTTCTTGAAATGTAAGACAAAGTCTGCCAATTAAAAAGAAAGCCAAGCTAACAGCGGCGTCGCTGCTTTTGATCATATCCGGCATTCACCACTTTAATTAGCATACAGCATATCTCCGATTCTCAGAGGGCTCTTTGGCTGTATACCAAAATAACTTATTGGCTCCTGAGCATGATCAAGAACAGATTAAGTTAAAAAATGAGCATTTTCTGGGACCACTTAGTCACATTATATTGCTTTACTTATTCCCTTGTTCTGTTGTACAGTAATCAGAGTTAGAATCAGTTGATAGGTTCTTTGCCTAAAGATACTGTATTATTAAAGGACCTTGTATGCAACTGTTGTTACGTTAAAGTCAAACGCTAAGTTCTCTTAACACTTATCTACCTTAATATTTAGTAGCTAGAACGAATGCGATAGAAACTTTAATGATCACATGTTGGTCTACGCCCATAGACTTGTCAAGTTTCTGGATTCCTTTCTCGATCTCCTCATCGGAGAGGTTCTCCAGGGAACTTACGTAACGCCTACGTAGCATATGGTACCACTTTGCCTTGGGCACCTCATATGTCAAGACACGAGATTCTGCATCAACAGAGAAGCCAGTGTCTCGCAATAAAGACACTAGGGAGTCGGCAGTGATGGAAGACTGACAGGGGTATTTATCATGAATCACAACCAGACAGGAGCCGCCTGGAGGTATGTTCTTGGCCATCTCCTTGACAACCACTTCAAGATTAGTATAGTGATGAATGCAACCGACCATCAGGACTTTATTGAAAGCGATCTCTGGTGGTTTGGAAAAGAATTCTTCTGCACTGGCTTGTATTGGAGTCAAACCCTCTCCATTGATCAATATATCTGCATGCAGTATCGATAAAATCAGTATATCCATCAATCGATCAATAATCCGTCGCGTTGGCCGCAGCGCAACGGAAACATCCTACTTCTACGATCTGACTTCTAAAACTTGATGCCGTTTTTCTTCAATAATGTAGGGGTGGGCGGGGGAGGGGTAGGGATGGCAAGCTTGGGACCACTTAGTCAATCTATATTGTTTTATTTTATCACCTTATTCTGTTGTCAGACTAAGGACTGATGTGTCCTGGCTGGAGCGAAGCTCTTGTTTTACTCTTTAATAGTAGCTAAAATGAATGTGACTGAAACCTTACAGACCACAGGCTGGTCTTCACCTACAGACTTGTCAAGTTTCTGGATTCCTTCCTCGATCTCTTCATCGGATAAATTCTCAAGGGGACTTATGAAACGCTTACGTAGCATGTCGTACCACTTTGCCTTGGGCACCTCATTTGTAAGGACGTGAGTTTCTGCATCAACAGAGAAGCCAGTATCTCGGAATAAAGACATAGCGGACTCGGCAGTGATGGAAAACTCGAAGTCTTCAAACGGAGGACAGGGGCATTTGCTACATATCCGTACCAGACAGGAGCCGCCAGGAGATATGTACTTGGCCATCCCCTTGACAACCGCTTCAGCATCAGTAAAGTGATGAATGCAACCGGCCATCAGAACTTTATTGAAAACGATCTCTGGTGGTTTGGAAAAGAACTCTTCTGCACTGGCTTGTATTGGAGTCACACCCTCTCGCTTTTTTGCTTCCTCCAGCATGTGTTCACTGGGGTCCACACACAAGACAGGCTTCTTTAGACCAGCAGATTTCCAAAGCATATTTGCATGCCAGCCTGTTCCTCCACCAATGTCTGCTAAGACATCCTCGGGTTGAAGGTTCAATTTTTGTTGTATGAGAGGGATTTCCTTTAGGCGAGCATGGTTATACATAGAGTCGTAGTCATTTGCAACTTTACGATAGTGTTCTGTGAATGTACAAGAGAAATAATTCAATCGCATTATCATTTTCGTGCTCCTGCTTTACATGGAATCGCATAGTCTGTCAGAGAACTGAGCAGTTAGAAGATAATCAGCAATTTCCTATGAGTAGTCAATAAAGTAGTGGCAGGACATGTCAATCAACATAAGAAAATAAAAGTCTACATTATATAATTAAATGGGTAATTTAGGCCACATGTTCCTTGAAAAGATCTACACTTTGATCTACATTGAAAAGATCTACATGTAGTGACATGTACACAAGTGCATTACTGTAATAGTAGTAGTAATATTACGCAGTATGTAGTAGTCGTCGTAATAGTAGTAGAAGTAGTAGCAGTGGTAGTAGTAGTACGTGGTAGTGGTATTTGTGTAGCATGAAGCGTATGTGTTGTAGTACTAGCAATAAAAGAGTGGGTATGGGCTATAATTGAAAAATATCTATTACAGTCACTGGCCTACCTGTAATGTCCCTTTCCATGACTTTATCCTTTTTGAAAGTGTAAAAGAAACTGATTTCATTAAATACACATCACTCAACCATACGAAAGTATTGATACGATATGCAAGTTAAGAACTGAGTAAATGATCTGTCGAAGAATAACACCATTTTGTGCGGCGGTCTGGAAAAGCCAATATCTGGAATCTGGAATCCAGAATCTACTGATATATTTATCATTAATTTTCATTAACTTATTATTATCTTATTTACCATTAAATTAATTATTTACTTTTGCTTTGTATTTCATCTTTTTCCCCCAACCCCCTCAACCCCCTCAACTCAGGTCTGCTGCCACACTATCACTATCACTATCACTACTTGGCAGGCCATCTCACCTTTCTAGTTGAGATTTTCATTTCCTTTATACACGGATTAATATAATCAATATCTTTTTGATACTTTATATTTCTTTCTTTTGTATGTTTGCATTCTCATTCCCAGGTTTTTTTTCTCTTCAGTTTTCAGGCTTATTCCCAGGCTCTCTCTCTCTCTCTTCTTATGTGAAGTGATCAACATTTTTTGATAATAATAACGTTTAATCTGTTGGATAATACCATTTTAAAAACTTTGCCAAAAATTATGTGATGGCTAACTTCAGTGCACGCTATTCTATGTTGTTACTGAAGCGTTGTATGAGCAGGTTTTTCAGCTCTTGAGTCACATTTAGCCCTCCTTCAGTTCTCTTTAACAGTCCTCGTAGATGGACAATGCTAAACCATGGGTGACGTTTCTGCAAGCAAGATATATGCAGGTGATAGTACCTCCATTGCTCCCTGCCCAGCTCCCAGCACTTGCTCCCGTCTAGGTATAGATGTGGAAACCAATCCACCTCCTGCCTTCCAATTACGGCCATGCATTCTGGAGAATGATGGTTTTTGTCAAAAGTGCCCCCACAACCGTTGCATTTTGAGATATTGCCTTTCAGCTTCATTAAAAAGAATTGTTCTGATGACTCAGGAATGTTTAGTTTTGGTTGTAATGGCAGACCGTTCCACAGGAAAAGATATCCGTGTGCAAAGGAAATGATAATCTCGGTTGGTTAAAAACCAGAACAGAACACTTCACTTTTGCAGACTACTGGGTGGGGATTATGTCCCACAGGAAATAGACCTGAGTGGAGCCGTTGAGGAAAAAAACATCATATAGGTAGAATACAGAATGATTAAACTTATCAGCATAGTGGAGAAACAACCTTTTAAAATGGTATTATCCAACAAATAGAACATTATTTTAAAGTATCAAAAATGTTGATCACTTCACATAAGAAGAGAGAGAGAGCCTGGGAATAAGCCTGAAAACTGAAGAGAAAAAAAACCTGGGAATGAGGATGCAAACATACAAAAGAAAGAAATATAAAGTATCAAAGAGATATTGATTATATTAATTATTATTATATTAAACCATGTATAAAGGAAATGAAAATCTCTACTAGAAAGGTGAGATGGCCTGCCAAGTAGTGATAGTGATAGTGATAGTGTGGCAGCAGACCTGAGTTGAGGGGATTGGGGGAAAAAGATGAAATACAAAGCAAAAGTAAAAAATTAATTTAATGGTAAATAAGATAATAATAAGTTAATAAAAATTAATGATAACTATATCAGTAGATTCTGTATTCCGGATTCCGGATTCCGGATTCCGGATTCCAGATTCCGGATTCCAGATTCCGGATTCCAGATTCCGGATTCCGGATTCCGGATTCCGGATATCGGCTTTTCCAGACCGCCATTTTGTGCTGCTATCATGAACTAACGTACATGCACTCTTTACTCGACTTCACATTAAATCAATTACAATACATTTTACTTAAGATTGATCAGTTTTCGAAACAGAAATTCAGGTTTGGCAGACGGCTTTTAAGAAAGCAATCAATGATTTTTGGTAAACGTAGTATTGATGCTTGCAAGTTTTAACTCTTCGAGCGTGGGAGTTGGTCATCCTCGGTGTCGTGAGTTTGATAAAATAATAAACAGACAAGATTTAATGCACAGAGAGACGCGGCACTCAGACTTTGACGCCGTTCCGACCAACTGCACATACTACATATTTGAACGCCAAGTGCCATCTGGTGGATTAGTAGTGTTATTTCAGAGCAAAAAAGGTTAACGTTAACGATGTAATATAATGACATGAACTGCGTAATACCCCGCCGCATCAGAATTTTACTGCATAAGCTATTCACACAGTGAATATAAAGCCCAAGTCCAGAAGCTGTTACAGCATATATAGAACACCGCATAAAGAACGAGGTATATATATATGAATATATAAATTATATGCATAATGCAAGCTACTGCGTACACTAAAGTTCAATGCCCGCCTTCATACTACAGGCGATGACTTATTCATCTTGATGTATCACTGAGTCATGCGACTGATAAAGATTCCCTCGCATCACTCTGCAAGTCTAAATGATGCCATAGAACGCAACTCGAGGCGCCGATCGGTAACGGCGACAAACACAAGATGATATCTCAAAAGTGAAAGAAAGTCCAGAATAGGAGTTATGAAAGCAAAAAAAGATGAAATTTTGTCTATGGATGGCCGCGAAGTATAGCGGATCGCAAGTTGCTTTGTCGATATGTGCCGACGCAATGAGGGCCTGCCTAATTTATGAACTTCCCTTGAGCATGATACGATGGGGTGATCGCTGTCCAAAGGTGACTGTGTTGGATAAGTAACTTGTGTTACTATTTATAGCCTCACGAGGGAAAATGTTGCAATAAAGACTACCTGCACGTGCCCTCCACGTTCGCCCTCATGCACAAGAATAACATCACGTCACATGACTTGATGTTCTCTTTAGCGCTTCGTTTCATGTGCGGATTTACAGCGGCTAATACGTAAAATGAAGTATAAACACTGTTCTTTCAGGTCAAGCTTTCGTCAATTGATAAATCAGTTACATCTTGCATATTAGCTTTCGTTGTGTGAAGAGAGTTTACACTATATGTAACTGGGGGGTAGATTTTCTGGGACTTGGAAAACGGTCCGCTCAATACAGGGCCGTATAATTCAGGTTTGACTTTAGCTCGTTTGCATGTTGCTGCTCATCATGTAGTCCGGGAAAATAGACTATACATCAGCTAGAATTAGAAAAAGAAAAAAAAAAAAAAACCCATCAGATTAGCAAAGCAAAGAAAGTGATGTGCTTACCGGGTCGCTTGCTCGACTTCAGTCACAAACTGACTCTTCTGTACTCGCGGTCAGACTCTTCCGCTGTCTTACGGCGCATGCTCGACGAAAACGAAAGACTCTGGAACAGATCAATTTTTAGGCGATCCTGATTGGTTATTTCAAACAATGCAAATACGACCGGATATCTACCAGCGGGCAAACATGGCGGAGTTTTTCACCGGGAACGATGAAGTTTGCAGGCACCCAGCTGATTGCATCTGCATCAAGAAGCGAATATAACCAGATACAGCAGTTAACTAGAGTGCAACTTGACCCAGTGATGGCTTTGCAACCAAATTCTGGCCTTGTTGTACTTATTAAACGTCACATTCGCGATCGAGCGCTGTTTGACAGCAATCGCTTCTCTGATTTTTAAACGAAGGAAGGATCCTTCCTGTCGGTACATTATGTCTTCAGGTAGCTTTGAAGCACAGTTCTGTCAGCTACAGAACCAGCTGAGAGCGACGAAGCCTTTAGATATTTCTACATGTGCCACGCTGTCGGGTCGGTTAATTGTGTTATGGTCCCGGTAGTTGTGGTACTGAATTGTTTTCTGTGCTTTGTATTTATGCCATGTGTGCAAATTGTGTGTAACATTCTTCGCGGGTACAAATTGAACATGTAAACATGACCAGGCTGTATATATATCTGTATGCAGTATCGATAAAATCAGTATATCCATCAATCGATCAATAATCCGTCGCGTTGGCCGCAGCGCAACGAAAACATCCTACTTCTACGATCTGACTTCTAAAACTTGATGCCGTTTTTCTTGAATAATGTAAGGGTCTTTTTATTCACTTTCAAGCCCTTTTCACAACAATAGCAGTTGCGTAAAACCAAAATGAATTTTGCCCGTGGGCATGCGCAGTTTAACCGGAAGTTTGCTATTTACGGACTGAAAATCTGGTCTGTTCCAGAGTCTTTCGTTTTCGTCGAGCATGCGCCGTAAGACAGCGAAAGGGTCTGGGTATGAGGGGGGGCGGTGGAGGGGTAGGGGTGGGAAGCTGGGGACCTCTTAGTCAATCTATATTGTTTTATTTTATTACCTTATTCTGTTGTCAGACTAAGGACTGATGTGTCCTGGCTGGAGCGAAGCTCTTGTTTTACTCTTTAATAGTAGCTAAAATGAATGTGACTGAAACCTTGCAGACCACAGGCTGGTCTACACCTACAGACTTGTCAAGTTTCTGGATTCCTTTCTCGATCTCTTCATCGGAGAAATTCTCAAGGGAACTTATGAAACGCTTACGTAGCATGCCGTACCACTTTGCCTTGGGTACCTCATTTGTAAGGACGTGAGTTTCTGCATCAACAGAGAAGCCAGTATCTCGGAATAAAGACATAGCGGACTCGGCAATGATGGAAAACTCGAAGTCTTCAAACGGAGGACAGGGACATTTCGAACATATCCGTACCAGACAGGAGCCACCTGGAGATATGTACTTGGCCATCCCCTTGACAACCGCTTCAGCATCAGTAAAGTGATGAAAGGAACCGGCCATTAGAACTTTATTGAAAACGATCTCTGGTGGTTTGGAAAAGAACTCTTCTGCACTGGCTTGTATTGGAGTCACACCCTCTCGCTTTTTTGCTTCCTCCAGCATGTGTTTGCTGGGGTCCACACACAAGACAGGCTTCTTTAGACCAGCAGATTCCCACAGCATATTTGCATGCCAGCCTGTTCCCCCACCAATGTCCGCTAAGACATCCTCGGGTTGAAGGTTCAATCTTTGTTGTATTAGAGGGATTTCCTTCAGGTGAGCATGGGTATGCAAGGAGTCATAGTCATTTGCAACTTTACCGTAGTGTTCTGAGAATTAAAAAGAGAAATTCAAATCCACTATTATTTTTGTGCTTCTTACATGGAACCGCAGTGAGAAGATAATCAACAATTTCCAATTAGCAGTTAATAAAGTGGTGGCAGGACATGTCAATCAAATGTGTTCCTTGGAAAGAACTACGCTTTGACACTTAGTAGTCGTCATAGTAATTAGTAGACTCGTTAGTAGTAGAGTAATTTCAATAAACCCGTCAAACAGTTTTTTATTAGTGAGGGTATTAGTATCTAGTAGAGAGTATTTGTCTATATCTTTGATTCGAAACAAAATGTCGCGATATTGGAAATTGAATATCCGAAGTGGCCGCGATCCGACAGCTAGCAAGCGTTAATGTCCCGTCGATACAAATATATTGAAGGCATATCTACGAAACCGTCACTAAAAACATGCGAGTCGACGTCAACTCAAGGCAATTTCTTGTCCTTTCACCGACCAAATGCCAGTAGTGCATGCAGGCTCATTAGTTTTGTAAATTACATGGAAAATGGCAATTCTAGGCTCCTCTTGCACAGCTCAACACGCCAATCAAGTGCCAACATTGTTTCCTAACATTAGAATCTACTTTATTGTGAGTTTTGTGTAGGGGTTTTTGAGAAGAATTTTCGGTGGCAAATAAACATAGTCCATTGCCGTATAGTCGGACATCTACTTAGAGTGTGTACGTGTCTCTGATAGTCTAGTATCTGTTTCACGGGTTTATTGAAATCATTCTAGTACGTCAGTAGCCCCACCCCCCTCCCCAGTAGTAGTAGTAGTAGTAGTAGTAGTAGTAGTACGTAGTTAGTAATAGTAGTAGTAGTAGAATTTATGTAGTACATGAAGTATGTGTTGTAGTACTAGTAGTAAAAGAGTGGGTATGGTCATAGTTGAAAAATATTTATTACCGTCACTGGCCTACCTGCAATAGCCTTTTCCATGACTTTATCCTTTTTGAGAGTGTAAAAAGAAACAGATTTCATTGATTAAATACACATCACTTGTATAATACGATACGCAAGTTGAGAACTGAGTAAATGGTCTAGCTGTCGAGTAATCTGTACCAAAGAGTCACCATTTTGCCGCCGCTATCACGCTCTTTATTCGTGCTTCACATTGAATCAATATTTAACATTATAATTTACTTGATTACTATATTTCTAATGCGTTGAATATCAGATCTATAAGTGCTCCCCTATACCAGGCAACCATGGTAAGAAATAGGTATATGATGGCTTAATACACCTGAATTAAAGTATTAATATCAACAAAATTTCTTAGTTTACATAGGATGCCTGCATTTTTTGAGGCATAAAAGACATGCTCTTTCCAGTTTAAATAGTGATTATCCATTAAATCGTTTTGGTTAGAAGTGCATGGGCGAAGCAAAAGCCACGACCGGTAGCCAAGGTTCGCGCGTCCCTCAAAAATATTCTCGAAAAAAGAATCATTGTAGCGTTTCTATTTAAGGTATATACACGTGCTAATGTATCGTTGTAAAGGTCTGAAACTGACGAATGCAGATCTACTATTAAATTTATCATACACGTTAAAGGTAGAGTGCGATCTAGATCAGAGCGATGAAAGATTTTCGCGAAAATTTAGGCCTTTCGGGAACTAAAACTTTTGAACGGTTAGGTCCGATATCGCTGAAACTTTCGTTAGGTGGAAGACGAACTTTTCTCAAATACTGTGTCAGCGATTTTTTATCCTTTTTTCGTTCTTGTTTTATTGAACAGTTTAATAAACGGGTTCCCGAAACGCTCCCTCCACTTTAACAGAGAATAAAAACCTTAAAACAAAACGGATCAAAATTCGCTGACACGGTATTTTAGTCAACTTCATTGAGTATCGGAAAAAAGTTGTTTTAGTTTCGAATCAAACCGACAAAAGTTTTGATTCCCGTTTCCGTTTTCAAATTAACTTATACCGTACTCCAAATTTAATGTGCATGAAAACGATAATATCATATCTATATTCTACAGTCCAAGACCTTTCCAACGATAAATAATACGTGTATGTACGTTAAATTTTAACGCTACAATGATTTTTTTCCAAGAGGGACTCGCGAACCTTTATCGAGACCTTAACATTGATTAGTTTTCGAAATAAAAGTTCATGTTTGGCAGACGTTTTTTGGGAAAGCAATCAATCATTCATTAGTAAACTTCTTGGGATTCACGAGTTTTCACTCTTCAATCGTGGCATCGGTCATGTTTGGTGTCGAGTTTGATAAAACAATAAACAGACGAGAATTAATGCACAGAGAGACGCGGCACTCACACTTTAACGCCCTTCTGGCCACTACTGAACAGTTATATGCCAAGTGTAATTTCGTGGATAAGTAGCGTTATTTAATGATGTTAAGAGTCATAATACCCCACCATACAATTACTGCATAAGCTGGTCACGCAGTGTGTATAAAGCCCAAGTCCAGAAGCTGTTAATAATGAAAATGAAAATTGGATTTTTCTTTTGTTTACGCTCTCTCGTAAGCGGACACCCCATGTATAATAATTGACTCTTGGTAATGAAATTTGTCTTTAATTTGTAATAAATCAACAAAAATATGACCCTTGACAGAGCAACAGAACAGTGCGGATCGGTTTTGTCAAATCTCCATTTGTCCGCGGGAAAGCAAGCTGTCCGTTTGTTTGACATTAACAAGAGTCCGATGTAATATTTGTAGTGTCACGTTATGGCCACGTTCGTCATGGTCTACTTTCCTTCTTGATTCTGTTTTCAATCACTGACTGTAGCAAACACTGTATCCCAGATAATCAAGCTTGGACTTGAGCCACGGTAAAGATGTTTTAACATCACCATAAAAAATAGGCACCTGTGAGGTGCATGTGTCTACTGCATTTCTTCTATTTTTTTGCATGAAGAAATGGCATTTGCCACAGGCATCCCTCTTGTATCAGGTTCTAAAAGCGTTCCAACATGTGCTGCAGAGATAAGGCTACTGAGCTGTCAACAAGATATTGTAAAATGCCGATGTGTCGATGGCAAGCTATGGCTAATGCTAATAATATGTGGGAAAGCAAGTAACGCAAGCTCAAGTTGTTAACCCAAGTTTACACTGAAGTGTAAACTTCCACTTGAACCAGCTGGCCCGCTGCCAAAATGTCGCGTCGCATCTGTGTTTACGCTAAAACTGTGCTATAAGAAACGATTCTTTTCTGGGAAACTGGGAAAATTTAAGAATTGGGAAAACGCACACACTTTATGCAGGAACAGAGAGAAGGATACCCAGACACTGAAAGCATTTCACAGATCAAAACTCGGATCAGCACAAAGAAGCACTTGCGTTACCTTAACTCCGAGAGCGTTGCGAGGCGAAACTGAACTACTGGAGAAATGTAGGTTCCCTGAGATAAAGGTGCTTGAAGATGCAGTAACCATTGCTAGGAAGCCTATTCAGTTGCCACTGACGGTTTTAAAAACATTTCACTTCAATAATCCCCTTCATAAGGGGTTCATTTGTTCTCACAAGGGGCTTTCCTTTCCCCAAACGGGACTCATTTTTTCCCACAAGGGGCTTTAGTTTCCCCAAAAGGGGCTCGATGTTGTTTTGCGTATCCGCGTCAAGCGTCCGCAGCTTTCCCTCGGCGAGAAAACTCGTAGCTCTAATTCCGTATCGGTTCATAACATTGAAGTAACGGATCCAGGGTAGTTTCCTTAGTTTCCGGAAACTACCTGAATTTTGGGGGAAAAAATTAAAAATTAAAAAAGATTGACAAACGGCTGAGTCGTTTCTTGTTTCCACTGAGTACCGAAATCCAATTCACGCCATTTTCCAGTACCTTGCGTCCCGCGCTCCGCGTATATTCGTGTCATTGGACGGCAAAAATGCGCTTTTCTTCGGTTTCTATGCGTGGAGAACCGCGGGGAGGGGACCCACGGGAAGAAACCACTAAATCGATATTCGGAAACACCCCAAGCTTGCCTCTCATTGGCCGGAAACTACCTTGGAAACTACCTGACAAAGTATAAAAGGGGCAGGCTACCCCAGTGAGGTCCTCTGTTCCGTTTGAGTGATTTTGAACTAGTGAACAGTATTATACAGTGCGGTTTATCGAACATGGCTTTGAATCAAGACAACAGGCCGCGTGGAGAACCTACTTCAGATTTGTTCTCGCTTTGATAATGGTGTGGTATTTAGCGGTGTTAGTTCTTTTTCCGATCCCCAGAAGTTAGAGTTCATCGGGAGCTTTTGGAGCCCACGCGGTGATCCCCTCTTTCAATTCCCTTCGTCGATTGAGAGTGGCGGAAAATATCGTAAGTTCCAACTAGTCTGGCTGCAACAGTATCCTTGGCTGGCTTATTCTAAGTACCTGGATGGCGCATTTTGTTTACACTGTGTTCTATTTGGCCGAAATGCGAACAATGTGGGAGAGCCGGTTGGTGAAATCGCCGCTAACGTTTTGGACAAGTGCCACCGGCCGATTCAAGAAATACTGTCATTACGAGAACCACAATTACGCAGTCCTTGCCATGGATAACTTCGTGAAATTTATGAAACGCCGGGCTGTCCCAGTCGATCAGCAGCTCGACAACTTGATGCAGGACTAGCAAATTTACAAGAATCGCAAGATCCTATCGTCGCTGTTCAAGACTATGATTTTCTGACTGTTATGACGCTCTCAACTCAATGGAGTCTTGCAAATCTCTCGGTCCGGATGGTTTGTGTGCTGAGTTTTATTTAAGATTCTGGGGTCACCTCGGGTCTGACCTTGTCAACACGCTCAATTATAGCTATGACCGGGGCTATGACAAAGGCGAGCTGTCTGTAACACAGCGCCGAGCGGTTCTCCGACTTTTGTTTAAGACGGACAATTCGGATTTGCTGAAAAATTGGCGGCCAATCTCTTTGCTGAATGTGGACTAGATAGCCACAAAGAGTTTAGCAAACAGATTGCGCTCGGTTATCCAGCATGTGGTCTCGGAAGATCAAACATGCGGGATACCTGACCGCAGCATTTATGGATCACCTTCATTCAATTTTGTTTCTCGCCCCTTCGTCAAAAATTGCAGGAAATGGCGTTTCTGGCCTCCTAGATTTCAAAATTTTCCCGGGGGCATGCTCCCCCGGACCCCCCTAGCATACTCGCGCCTTCGGCGCTCACTTTTGGAAACTACCCACTAAAAATGCTGGAGTTTCGTTTGACTGGTTTGACACATACTTCGAAAGCTGTGGCAAGTTATCCTGGTAAGCCTGAAACAATTCATCATGAAATATTCACTAACCTGATCGCCTCGCTGAAAACGCTGTGACCTCATGGGTTTCTCGTGATCACGAACTTGTCACGAACCAGCTTTCGCCGCCCTGTCATTGTTTCTCGACGATTTGTTAAGTTCGTGTACAATCGGTATTCCAGTGCTTCCTTTCATTGGTCCCGAATATCAACGCGCGATCATTTAAGGCCGATTTTCACTAGTGAAGTAAGCGGAGACGGAGAAGGAGACGGAGACGTAAGACACTTGCGCGTGTGAAAATTAGCGAACGGAGATGAACGTAACCGAAGTAAGCGGAGACGGAAACGCAAGAAAAAGAAAACCTTCCGTTCTGCTTCCTTCACCGCTTCCTTCTCCGCTTCCGTCTCCGTTCGCTAATTTTCACACGCGCGCAAGTGTCTTACGTCTCCGTCTCCTTCTCCGTCTCCGCTTACTTCACTTAGTGAAAATCGGCCTTTATCAATTCTTACATTACATTCATTACTTACACGATGGAGGAGATGATGAAGGAGTAATGTAAGGACCTCTGGAACCAGGGTAAAGCGTGGACAACGGCAACAGGTATTATACAGTGGAAAAAAAATACTATATTCAGAACAATATTATAACTACAAAGTATAGGCTGGTTCACACGGTAAAGCAAGCGCAAACGCAAGCGCAAACGCAAGCGCAAACGCAAGCGCAAACGCAAGCGCAAGAGAATGAAAACTTTTCCATTGTCTTGCGCTTGCGTTTTCGCTTGCTTCACAAATTTTATCGTGTAAACCGGTCGCTTGCGCTTGCGTTTGCGCTTGCTTTACTCGTGTGAACCAGGCTTATGGGTTTGCAGTCATATGTGCATTCGACTTTTATTATGATTAGTTTCGCAGTATTGACCCAGGAATAACTAACAGTCAACTCTCTCATAACGGATACCCCTCTAAAACGGACACGCCTCTCTTTGACGGACACCTGGTAGGAGCGGTCCCTACCATTCCTTCAGTCATTTACTCTTACTGAACACTCTTAAGACGGACACCTCTCGGCAAAGCAGTGGAAATTTATTAATCATAAGGAATCTATCCCATTTTGAGGCTTAACATGACACTAAACGCTTGTGGACCTAATCAGGATTAGACTAATAGTGCTTTGAAAAAGCAAGTTCCACACTCGTGGAGTCGAACTTGAAAACGTGGGCCTCAAGACCGTGCCCCCTTTAAATAACTAACGCGAGGGACGGGGGGTACACACTCATTGTAAACATCTTATACACATAAACAATACACATATTGTCATGCATGACCCTGATGCGAAGGTAAAGGCACCACTGACATTAGGAAATTTACAGTGGTCGTTGACTGGTAATCATCTGAGATCCACTACTAGTTTATTTATATTGATTGGTGAGGGGTATTAAGACCTGTCAGTCTCAGGACTGCTTTGTGCCAGTTGAGCTTAACCCTTTCACTTCCAAGAGTGATCAACTACAATCTTCTCCTTCAGTCTCTCACCAGAGATATGTATCATTCAGTAAGGAGAACTTAGCTTTTGGTACCTTGCTCAGATGAAAGCTGATAAACTATCAATTGTCACTACATCACAAATACATTTTCTTCTGAAAAAGTTGGGAGGATCTGCATTTTGAACTTGGAAGTGAAAAGGTTCAAACTGAATCAAAGTGAGAACTGCAGCAAAACAAAAATAGCCCAACTGGTGCATACAGTCAGCAAGGTCACAAAACAAGCACGTTCTCCCCTTCTAGCCCTTGCTGGCCACCAGGGGCTCCTCCTCCAGATCGCATATCCTGCGTCTGTTTTTGTAAGCACTTTTTCTTACACTCCAGTAATTTGGCCAAATCCTGTGACGAAAAAAAAAAAAAAAAAAAAAAAGTTCTGGTCAGTCGAAGAACAGGCGGAATGTAAGAACGACTGAAAACGGCTCATGTCCATACGTACACTCCACATCTTCATCTGCTTCATGTTGGGTCCGTGGCTCTCCCTCACTGCCTTCTGCTTTTCACGAAGATTCTGTGCAGAACGAAAATATGTTCACCAGGGTACAGTTGTTTAAATCACGATACGAAGGTTTCGCTCACAAGCACGATTTGCTCGATATTGTCGAGTTAGAACAATTTTTAGTTGGTCTTTTGTCAAACCTTGGTACTTTATTCCCCAACTGATTAAAGGGAAAAATTTGTTAATTTGGCTTAATCCAGAATATGTTTGCTGATACAGTGGAACTACCAATAGTTCGTCTTCATAGTTGTCTATCATTTATTTTATTCGTCTTTCCAGATAACAGATATACGGCTCGCTTCCCCGGCAAACGGTTCTGTGAACTCCTGCTTGGCAAACACTGCATAACAACTACCTTAAATAAATTCGCATTTCACAGTACTGTCGTGTGACCTGCCATATCGTAACTAACCATAGTCCCTTGAATACAGGAATAAACAGGAGATTAAAAGTAGTTTACTACGTAAACAGGAGATTAAAAGTAGCCTCACCTTGCCCAGATTCTCTTGTTCTTGGATTTTCTTTGCATACTGGTCCCTGGTTAGAAAAAGTGGAACGATTGTACAATGAGGAAAATCAACAGCTGGAAGAAGACACACTCATTCCCTACACATATAATCGACAAACCCATGGGAATTACAAAGACCTCTTTCCATTTCCCCTCCATCCTCTCTCTCTCTCCCCTCCCTGCTCCTTTCTTCACCACACACATTCTCTGACTTTTTCACCTGTAGGATTTCTTTCGTTCCGCAGTGTCTGATGACGTGTAAGATTTCATTTCGTCATTGATTCGTTTTTGCTGCACCTCCAAAACCTGAAGATAACCAGAACAAGGATTGGATGAGTTTTCAGGTTAGTTAAACTCGAGATTAGTACGTACTTACTGGCAAGCACAAGTGACACTAACGTACCGCATACCGACCACACAGAGAGATTAACCAACCACACGCCCACCCTTACCAGACTTTATAAACAACATACCGACTATGTATCGACCACATACCAACCGACCGCATAGATAGATTTACCATACACCGACCGATACCGACCCGCATATACGAACAGCATACCAAACACACAGAAAAATTAACTGATCAATCGCCGGCCACGTTCCCGACCACATATCAACCACATTAATATTAGTGTGACAGGTTTATCTCTCTAAATGACCTCCAAGTTACATACCTTCAACATACACTGTAAGTAATGATAGCGACTTTCTTCATGAGCCAGCTCCTCCCTAAAAGCACGTACCTCCTGTTGAAAGCGAAGTAGTCAGGAATTTAGCAAAGACATTCGAGACGATACATGTATGCGCACATGAAGTACCTGTTCTAGCTTAGACATGTTGCTCTCCAGGCCGGCAGCCAGGTTTTCGTAAGCTGCTTTCTTCTCTTCATACTCTCCTGTCATCTCCTGTAAACACCACAAGCATACACAACAACAACAACAACAACAACAACAACTCCGTTATTTACCCCATAAATTGAAGAAGTTAATTACACACATATAATAATATATAAATATATTACACATCATGATCATACAACCTTGGAACACCTTACATTGTTGGGCCTTTGAAGAATATTAGAAATAAAAGATAACTAATCGACTGCCCACACTAAAGGCACGCCCTTTTGGGACTATTCCGTCTTTTACTATTCCGATATAAGAATAGAACAGATTAATTCACTGCATGTAATCAACAGGGTAAAAATACAAGACTGTTCCTGTTCTTAAAACAAATTACTGTACTGCAGTACGTACTCATGCGTCACATGTGTCAAAATACAAACAGCAGAGGAAGATAGGAACAGATGTCTGTCTCGGGTTCTAACCTCACCTGACACCTCTGCCTCATCGGCCTCAGCTCCTTGATTATCGGAGCCAGAGCATTCTTCTTTTCGGCAATAGTTGAAATTAGGGTGTGCACCTGCAGGCAACAATTTACATAAAAATATAGTCAAGGTATAGTAAGTAACATTGAATGTAGAAGTCTACACTGGTCCTTTATGCATGAAGATGCTAAAATATAAAACTAATAAAGGATTTGTATATCTTCGACAAAAGTTTGCAAAACTGTTGGTTGACAGTCAACTCTCTCTAAGCGGACAGCATGCAGATTTGGTCCCGTGTCGATTTTCACTTTTTTCTCTGTAACTGAACTCTCCCTAAAGCCAGTCATGCATGTTAGAGTGTTTCCAGGTTGTTTTTAATATATTTCAGATTATACTGGCGATGTCGCACCAGTTCTGAGATGTCTTCCAGGGTCTTGCCCTTCTGTTCATCCAGGTCACTTTTTATGGCAGAAACTTTCTCAAGCTCTTCTTGGGTGTCATGGTAACCTGAGACACCCTTCATGGCTTCAACATTGGCCTGAAAGGCGGAGCGAGAAAAAACTGGTAAGTGTTTCTACCAAGTTTTATATTACACTAAGAAGGTCTTATGCATAAAGTGCCCATGTGGAAACATATCCCGTTGTATGTGATCCTACATAGGAAAACGTACCTAACAAACGGTAAATTTAAACGGTTACTAAACGGTTTTTGGATCGTTTAAACGATTTGTCAGATCGTTTAAGCGATTTTTCAAACCGTTTAAACGAATTTTGAAATCGTTTAAAGGGGTTTTCCAAAAATTCAAACGATTTTCTCAACCGTTTAAATGGCCTACCAGAAAATGGATGGGATTACTTAGAGGAAGCTGGTTAAGGGAGCAGCTACTGACCAGATGCTGCTGTAGACTATCGTCTTTAGATTTCAAAATCTCTTCCGTCCTGGCCAAAACTCCATACTCTGCCCGCAGCTCAGCAAGCTACAAATAAGAACAACAACGACAAGATAAGCAACATTAAACAAGAACTTTTACCCAGGTGTATGATACAAATTATCCCAACCACTTAAGAAGAACATGAATGAATGAATGAATGAATGAATGAATGAATGAATGAGTGAATGAATGAATGAATGAATGAGTGAATGAATGAATGAATGAATGAATGAGTGAATGAATGAATGAATGAATGAGTGAATGAATGAATGAATGAATGAATGAATGAATGAGTGAATGAATGAATGAATGAATGAATGAATGAACGAATGAACGAATGAATGAATGATGTATTGACAATTTAAAAAAATAAACTTTTGGGGAAAGCCATAATGAGATAAATTCAAGGTTACCAAGGAAAGGAATAACAAAAAGTGGAAAACTGTGGTGGCCAATTTCATCTGCTCTTTATTTTACCACGGATCCTCCACTGACAATCTCTAAACACCAATGTGTTTTATGCTCTGTATACTTCTGAAAACCTGATGGCTATGTAGCGGATTTGGACTCTTGCATTCTGAGAAACACTAAAAGACATCTGACACCATCTCAGCTGTGAGTAGTTCTTTTAATTTCTTTTAATTTTTTTGTTTTGATCATAATGTACACCTTCAAGACATTGATAGTGGGGGCTCACCTCTTGTCTTTTTTTCTTGTAAACTGTGCTCTTGCCCCGGAGTTTGTTCACATACCTCTTGAACTGTTCATAATAAAACAATAGAGCACAAAATTGAGAACTGTTGTCAGCAACAACTTGTCTAATATTGTTTAATTGTTATAATGTGGAAAAGATCATGAGTTATAAGGTAACTGTAACATACACACCAGAGACACAAACATGAGACTGAAATATTATTCTTTTGTGTTTTAAGCTATCTGATGAATACACTAAATTAATATTGTGATTTAATATTCTTTCGTACAAAATTGCAAAACCTCTGGAATTATGCAAGAGAAATTTCCATATAGTGTGCTAGATAGTTCTTGAATCAAAGAGGATATCCTTTACGTTTTATCACACAGCAAGTCCCAATCTTCTCTAGGATTACTGTAAGTCTTAGGGTGCTTTATGACAAACCTCGTCTCCCTTGAGCACTTCAGAACCACCGCTTTCTTGGAGAAGCTCCTTTTTCTTCTTCAGATCTTCTTCTGCATTAGAGAGCTTTCAAAACAGAAATATCATCATTTTGTGTGATGTTCAGGCAAGCCAACATGACAAAACTTTTAGTTTAGTGGTAAAGTTTGCAAACATAGGGAAATAATTCAATCATACAGTGTTCTGTAGGCAAACTTGATTGGTTAAGATACCCTTCTTTAAAATAACAATAGATGGGTCATTTAGTTACTATAAAAGCAATAATATAACATGCTTTCCATTTCTATGTAGTTTAATATTATATTAAATACTTGGGATGTTAGGAGCATACTCAAAAAAGTAAAAAATCACTTGCCTTAAGCTCATAAATTTTTACTGTTTCTCACATTCTCCCAACAACCCAAGTGTTTACATAAAGGACATGGACATAGAAATTAGTGTGTAATATTCCTTAACTAAAGACCACTTTAGTCTGACACATATTCATGATAATCCTGACCTCATCCATGGTCTCCTGCAACTTCTCTGCTGCAGCTTCTTTCTTGCGAGTGATGATGGATGCCTGCACAAGGAAAAATGACCAAAAAGGTTAGAATCTCAAAGAGTAAATACTGCATGCCGCATTGCCCTGAAGAGTATGCCACAAGTTAAATTGGAGAATGTATCAACATAATATTGATGTGGATATGATTAACACTAATGAAGAATGTGTTGGCTGTAGGTTGGTTGCCCCCTGGACTGTAGATTAACTCCAAACAGTTGGGGGGTTCATAATTCTGGTTGCCTGGCCCTGAACTTACAGTACCTGCCCGACCAAATTTGTTGGTTGTCCAGGACATATATAGTGGGCAACCGTTAATGTCGAGCGCTGGTTCACCTGCTTAAAGTTGTCAAACCCCATATCTCACCTGCTGCCTGAAGAGAGAAAGTTTGTCATCAATCGGATCATTCCTCACCATCCTCTTCTCGATCAATGTGTTGATTTCACTTGACAGTTGCTTAATCTGGAGGAGTGAACACACAATCCAACAACTTATTGAATTATTCATATTAAAGACAGCTCACTAAATTGACAAGGTAATTAAGTAAAATAGCTATTAGATTTCCCATCCAAGGACTAAGGCAGAAACTCCAGCTCAAAGGTTTAGCTTAACAATTTGCCCTGCCCCCCTCCCACCCAGAGACCCCCACCCTTCAGCCAGGCGGGGCTCATAACCCTAGCTTGGATCTTTGGCATACTTAACATTCATAGCACTTTGTCCCTCCCGCTGCAACATTTATCACAGTCACATTCTATTATTAACAAGTGATGTCCAGCTACCTTACCTGTCTGTTCAGTTCATCCAGATCTGACTGCCCCATGGCTGGTTCATTTGCCACCTTCTGCAGGTCTCTCACATGTTTCTGTTTGCTGTCAATTTCCTGTTGCCAACAAAATCAAATGAAATGACACGTCAGAGGAAATGTAAGGAAAACTCGAAACAAGAAATGTATCATATGAAGGGTAGAACAGTTTCCTAAAGGCCAACTTACACAGTGCCATTTTTGCTTACAACTGTCGCATGTGACTACCTTGCTAGCAGAGCCTCTAAGTAAACATTGGACTCTGCCAACGACCTCGACTTTCTTCAGTGAGAATGCGTGAGCCGCTCTTCCAAATATTTGGAAGAGCTAAATGGTCATGCAGTTTGGTAAACTAATTACCAACTTTGCATCATGGTAATTTTAGGAAATTGTGAATAGGATTTCAGTTCTATAAAAAGGTTTTCATACCTTGGGAAGTTTCTCTTGGCAGAGATACATGTTGACTTTATTTTCTTCATCCAGCCTTTTGATCAGATCTGAACAACAAAATAATATGGATTAGACTTATCATGTGTATTTTGATCAATAATTATTGAGTTGATAATTTTACTTAAAAGTTAGATATTGATTGTTATCTGCTTTGATCATTTATTCAGGACCAATACTGGGAGACGTTGAGCCTCAATCTTGGGCTGATATACTGAAGGGTTCATTGTTTACCTGCTCCAGTAGTTCCAACACCCTGAGCTCGCATATCTTTCAACTGCTGAGACATTCGCTGATGGCGCTGATCTACATGCAACAACTGCGATGAAACAGCAATACTCAGTAAATTATTCTCCAACTCCCTTAGCTACTTATGTGTGAATATTGCATAGTAATATGCAAATAACCCCTTAGTAACATGTTCAAAAATATATATATATATATATATGTATTTCATTATGTACTGTGAAGATTTACCCTACATGACTACTCTGTGACACAGCTACAAAGATTCAATCAGGACTTGCCTGATTTTTCTGATCCAGCTTTTGTTGTCCCAAAGCATGCTCCTTCTCCTTTTCCACTCTGAGGTTCCGAGCAGCTTGGAGCATCTGTTCATAATTTCTCACTGTCTCAACCTGAATGTAAAAAACTATTTGTGAGATTTCAAGAAGAAGAATTTCAGAGTTAAAGCAGCCAGAAGTACTGAGTCTCACTACTGAGTCAACAGTCTGCATGCAGGTATTGTCAGTATTAATATTACAATATTTACCATACCTTCTTCTGCATCCTCTCAGTACGCTTTCTAAGTTGTTCTCGTTCCTCTTCCATGTTAACTATGTCCTAAACAGAAGTAGAAACAAATTAAACAAATGGTGAATGTGTTATTAACAAAAGTTTAAAAAATACATATTTCTTGTAATGAATTTCAAAGCAGTGGTCAAAGCACACAATACTGTACACTATAAA
The DNA here is from genome assembly GCA_964036295.1 of Plumapathes pennacea. NCBI lineage: Eukaryota > Metazoa > Cnidaria > Anthozoa > Antipatharia > Myriopathidae > Plumapathes > Plumapathes pennacea. The sequence continues at coordinate 7,373,282 of OZ038466.1, read as the reverse complement.
TTAAAACTAAAATCTTTCTTTGCCAACCTTCTTTATATCCCCAGTTGAGAACCCAGATGTTTTCAGCTCCTCCAGTTCTTTGTGACATTCCTTGAACTGCTGTATCAACTGCAAATACTAAAATAAGACCAGAAACATTGGTATGAACACAAATTTGACAGTACACACTATTACACTAGAATGCATAGTCAATTAAACTATATGGCTCTTATAGCCTGTTAGTTGATAAAGGTTATTTTATAGCAAACAGCACAGATCTCTTTCCCAAATTGTGGGAATGCAGTCAAATTAACAGGACAACAATGCTACTTTTATATCAGAACGGACCTCAATTCCCATACTGTTTAAGAGATTGTTCTGTCCTCCAAATTGGCTGTTTTAATGGCAATTCAGGTGAAGGGGCTAGATTATTGACAGCTAGTCTGGGTGATTTAAGCTTACATTCTCATTCAGATCATACAGCTCTTGGTCTGCCAGCTGTTCTGGGGGAATCGCCAGTTGCACCATGAATCTGGCCAAGTAAGCTCGCTTCTTCAGCTCCTCTAGCCGTTCCAGGAGCCACTGAAGGATGGGGTAAACTATCGGTTTGCTGCCCTGAACAAGTCCATTCCGAAAAGCATTCCTACCAAAAGTATGATCTAAATTAGCATTCTTGTTTATACAGTCAACCTCTGTTAAGTGGACACGTTTGGGGAATTGTGAAGTGTCCACTTAATACAGGGTGTAAACTGTCACTACCAGACTTGCAAAGAAATCGCTCCACTTACAAATTTCCAGATTCAGTCTTTGGCTTGTATTTGAGAATTCGCAAGAAAGTAAACATCCGTTTTGCAGTCTGTTCCGGATCCTCCTCCCGCAAATCAATCTTATGCTATGAAGGGAAAACAACAATTTGGATTAAACAACCTAATGAAAACTAACAAACTTGTGTGCACGTGAGGAGAATCTTACCTGGGGATTGACTTCAGCAAATACATCATTGAGAACCTGTAACAGCTGTAGAGGCTGCAGTGAGTCAAAGCTGTGGAAAAGATAACAAAGCAGAACTTGAAGTGATCTGCTACTGACAAAGATCATTGTCAGAGATGTGTATGGGGTTGGGGGTAAGTGCCCACTGAGAGAGTTGCTGAAGCACATTATCTGAGGGCCAAAGGAGATATCCATGGCAACCCTGCCACAGCCCAAATCCCACACTTACAATCAGAGATTTATGTACCTACTAACTAATAACATGGGGTAGAGGCACAGGAGGCAGAAAAATCAATCTGCGACGATCAAGCAAAAGCCAAGCAATGCAGTTACAAAAACTTGTCTCAGAAGCCCTCGGGGCGTGCCTGGCTGAAAGGGGGGGTTGACCGCTGACCGGCCACACTTAATTGTATGTTTAGATAATGTACAGCATGATGTACACATGTGTATATCTGTACGTTAATAATGTGATTGGTATGCATGTTTATTATTGTATGCTTGTATGTAACGTACATGTATGTGTTTATGTTGGATACACAGACATGTAGTCTACGAATGCAGTCGCCTCACATCAGGCAGCTTTTGAAAAGCATCCAAAGTCAGGTGGCTGTATTCACAGGCTAACAAACATGTTGTTTGCATGTTTTTAACCTGGTAAATGTAAATTACATGTGAATGACATTTAACCTACATCTACGTATGTAAACAAAGAGATATATACTGTATATGTATATGTATCTTGTCGCTTGTGTGTTCCTATTCATTATTTGCCATTTCTGGGCTGAACTACTTTTTTTTTTTCAGACTTTTCAAGAAATTATAAAATCGCTTGAAACTGAGAATAATACCATAAAACTAAATGGTCAAAAATCAAATATCTGACCAGAATAAGCTACAAATGGAGCACCCTAGGTCCTTCAAGGACTTCATTTAGCAACATCGGTTTGCACGAGCACAGCATAGCATTTTCTGCAGATTTTTATACACTGAAATGTAGTTGCTTGTATGATTTAATTGATCTGAACAACTGTATGATTTTCAACGATTGTCAGTACATTACACGGTGTTTAAATATAGACTTTACCTGATCAGATTGTATCCTCGTTTGAACGGCTCCTTGTTTAGTTCTTCCACGATATACTTCAGTTGCTCACTCATAATGGCGGCAAAAATCGAACGAACCGAAACGCAATGAAACCTCAAACAAACCGGCCAAGTTCGGCAGTTACACTTACGTCGAAGCCACTATCATCCCTGTTCTTTCGCGCCCTTTTTAAAGGCAGAAAGTCCGACCGATCGGAGTAAAATCTCAGTGCAAATTTTGTCAAATCGCAATGTATACAACACCATGGAGACTGGGAAGAAAGGCGCTAATTTATGGGGGCTTTGACAGGGAAGGCAATTATGGACCGTGGAAGATCCGCTGACCAAACGGTTCACTGGCCCCTCTTGTTCGGAAGTTTCCTGATCTGAATGGAGTTATAAATGCGTCGATATCTAAACTAAGGTGAGCTTTACTGTACACCGTGTGTGCCTTTCAGATAGCCTGCATGCAGGGTTACAGGACGTCTGCACGCAGGCTACTTTCAGAGGACTGAAAGATGCAAATTGTATAGTCATGCCAATTTTGTTTATGACCTGGCATCTATGAAGACATGAATTATTATCGATCAACCAGGTATAAACTCCTGGAGCGGCAGAGTAACCTTTCTTTTTTATTGTAACCTATAAAGCATATATATTGGTTGGCACCATTTAGATTTAGTTTAACAGGCTGAAAGAAACGGAACAGTTCACTCAGTTTCCTAGACCGGAAGTGGCCGCTGTGCTGTAGTTTCAGAGAAAATTGGTTGAAGTTTCTCGGAACAGCTTGATGGGGGGCATTTTATGAAGAGCTAGATATGTTGTTTATTACAACAATGCTGCATTAGGGCAAACACAAGTGTTCAATATGTAGTCTCTTACTTGGCGAAATAATGACCGACATAACCAACAAAATTCTGCCTTTCTAAAACACAACAGAGACATAGCAGACATGGCGATCAACAGCCAGTGTCGGTATATTATGATGTCTAACGCAGTTATGTCAATTAAATAGCTTTCGATAGTCCGACAATAATGCTTGACTCTGAAAGTGAAAGATTCCGATTTTGCAGTTTTTGTCTCGTCGCTTCCGGTTCTGCGCAAAAGTCATCCTGCCGAGTGGAAAAGGCGAAGAGACTTGTGGCACGTGACTTCAGATCCGGGCTTGGGAGCTTTGCGAATACTGTTTTTAATTAAAACGCGGACTAAGAGTTGTATAGAAGATAGCAAGCCCGTTATTGCCACGGGAAACTCATAAAGAAGAACGGAAAGAAAAGAATAGTTCTGATTGTTTGAAGTCGTTTTTGTGGCATATCTCACTGAATATCCGTGACGATAAATTTTTCATAACCAATCTACTATGTATACTAAGCTCGTTTTACAATTATACTTGGTAGGAAAACTCGTCTCTTTCTGTCCGCAGCTTTCTGAATTCGGTACGGCACAAGCACCCCCCCCCCCCTCCCCCCCCATAAGCCAACTACGAATACGAAATTAACAGGTTTCGTTGCTGACTTTGCCCTTCAGATGGCGGTGGATGGCCGATCATCGCTCTCATGGGATTACCTCAACAGAGTTATGCGAGTGAACTTTTCACATGCTCTGATGTCTACGTCCGCGCCAAAAGATGCTCAGTCATTTCTGGACGTTGTGGCGCTATTATCAGATGCTTTTATGAGTCATGGGATCAAGGTTCTCCTGAGCGGTAGCTTGGCAGATGGAAGCATCGTCAATCCAATTCTAAGAAGCAACATGCAGGAGATTGACCTCATGTGCATCCCTAAAAGCCTGCGAATCAGTGAATCAGATCAGCGCAGCATGTTTTACGACGTTCCATCGACCCCAGGATTCATCTGGTTACACGTTCCTGAGCCAGAGAGAGTGAAGAAGGTGGTGCGCAAAAGTAAACGATCAAATCTGACATTAGCGTCTTTGAAGAAAGTGCGTAACACACGTGGCAAAGTCGAGCATTTCCTTGTCGGCAAGTGCAAGGTATTTGCACATACGGAGCCCATTAGCCATAAGAACAGGACCAACCTGCTTGACGAGTTCAGGACAAATTCCCCCTTTGGTGGTCTGGTCTCGGCTATGTTTGGTTCCCAGGGTTTGTTCTTTGGAAGCGCGGGCAAGGAGAAAGGTTCGGCTGCTTTTAACGCAACTGTAGAAGCCCGTATTCGTCCACCGCAGACAGGAGACAATCTAAAGACGTTTTTTCTCACAAACGTCATTCCTAAGTTCATTGAAGGTATTACGATTGTTGGTTTGTTTAATTATATATGTATGTATGGATTAATAATCAGAATTTCTTTTTGTTCTAAGAACTGACAGTGATATTTATTGCGCACAGCGATTATATCGATAGTGTGCTCCACTTTACAACTAAACTCCCGTTTCTACTGAATGACGTCGGTACATATTTTTGTTGAAGGTTTTATCGAAGGACGGAAAGATGATTCGAGCTCTGACTCGTCGGAGTCTGAAGAGGAAGAGAACGAGGCTTCTGTCGTGGCGCCCTACGAGGTCCGAGAGGAATGGGGATCTGATTGGCGTGATCAGTTTCCGAGGCCTCCGAGAAGCTTTGACAATCACGAGCACAACATCCCCAGTCCACACCTCACAGATCGCGAAGGCGAAGGTGAAGCACGCGGAGTTGACGAAGAAAGTTCCCGCGGCTACGTAAACTTCGGTGGATCGTTTGACCTTGTCCCTGCTATTGAATGTGAAGGGTGGCCCCTGGTTGCCAGAGGGTTCATTGGTCGAAACCGCCAGTGGCCCTCCCCCAGGCTCCTCAGAGAAATCACCCAGGGAGGCTTTCACCTCGTGTCCAAATGCTCGCCAAAGGGAAACAAAGACATGGAGTGGAGAATTTCTTTCTCGGTAGCAGAGAAAACGCTCTTTGAACACATGAGCGCCTTCCAGAGAGAATGCTACCAAGTATTCAAGTCGATCTTCTATAGCGAGCTTACAGGACCCAAAGTCCTCAGCTCCTATCACATGAAGACCATCTTCCTGTGGGCATGCGAGCGTTTGCCAGAGGAGTACTGGGCTGAGGATAGGCTCGCGCAAATCATTGTGGGTTTGCTGGACGACTTGCTGCATTGCCTCGTTACCAGGTCTTGCCCGCATTACTTCATTCCAGAAAATGACCAATTCGCGCATATACCTGAAGAGTTCCTGTTGCAACACGCGAGAACTGTCTGTAAAATCAGATCTCGACCCGACAGGTAATTGAACAGATTGGCGTTTCTTTGGTTTTAAAACTCTTTCGTCCATTAGTCCTTTAGTCCCTTTTTACTTCCATCATCCGATCTCTGTCTCTGCCCGTCGCGCTATCTCTCTTGTTTATTACTTACAACCCGAAACACAATGTTCGGACAAGATCAATATTGCACCCCCATTCCCCTTCCCCCATTCAGCATTGGGAAGCAAGCAACCGAGGTATACTGCGTGCCTTCTCTAAATTATATATCGACATTTTGGAGGGGAGAGGAATGGTTATTCATAAGCGTGCGGAAGTTGAGAGTTAAATAGGCGCCACAGAACCTATCTATTCAGGTCATTAATATACAGCTACTTTATACTCCCAGGAAGTTTTCCTGAAATTTTCACGCGATTTTGACATTAGGTCAAAAATGAGCATTTTCTGAAATAAATACAAAGACTAGATATAGCTTTCTCTTAAAAAAATGGCCGATTTTGACGAAAAAGATTTCCACAAGGATTTCTCTGCAAACATTCATTGGTTTGGCCCGAAAATCACTGTGGAGAGTTGATATGCATAGTTCTGTGCAATGAATTGTGGATTTGATTTAAAAATTATGATTTGTGGAGATATAGCAGAAAACTCCGCATCATCTTTGAACCTTTTTGTTTAAAAGCGTAAAGTGATAGTCGAAGTTTGGCTTCTATATCTCGCGCCCAGCTGTCTAAAATATCAAAAATTGCATACGGACAGCTTAGTTTGATTTCCAAGTTTGACTATGTAAGATGATCATCTGTGAGTAACATCGAAAATAGTCAAGAAGCGTAAAGAAAGATGTGCGTGTTTTTGGTTGCCTTCCTAGCTCAAAACCATTAAAACTATACGCGTTCCGTCTATCCGCCTGTATTACCCTCAGCCCTCACCTATGACGTCATACAGAATGAAATTTGAAATGGCGGCTTGCTTGATTGACATTATGACTTTTATGCCGAGCATAGTTCTTTTCGAAGTCGTAAATAAGTTTGGAAAGAAAAGATGAGCGGTCATAACTCTGTATATTGGTCTACTATGGCCGGATGTTACAAAAGAAAAACACGAGATTTTGATGTCGACTCATCGCCGAGTTGTGCAGTCATGTGGTGACGGGATGACGCAATTTTATGTCGAAGATGGCACACGTGACCGTGCAGTATGTCCAATATGCTTCTTGGATGTGGATTTGCATTTCCAAAAAAATAAAAAGGAAAGAAAGTTTGGTCGCAAAAGAAACAGTGAAAGTTTAAAAAGAAAAACCGGCTTTTAACCGGCCCCATGACACCACATGGTGGTCGGGGGAGAGTTGCCCGGCCCCCAAGCCAGATCGAGGAGCAACCCGCCAACACCCGTCTACGCCTAACCAGACCGAACGGGGAGAGATAATTCGGCCCCCAAGCCATAGTGAATTATCCCTTGCCCGGAAGAGCGCATTAGATGTCAGCCGACTTATTAATCATATGTATCCAATCAGCTATATAGCTACCGAGACACCAGGCCCTTAATCCATATGGGATGTACCTTTGTATCGTCGCTCCTTTAATTACGAATACTTGCAACGGCCTCTCATAATAACCATGCTTTAGCTCCTTTTACATCCCAGAATCATTTAATATCCGATTTCTGCGATCAGAGTTTACATTTAATGCGTCAATAGGCTTGCAAGCTATGATGGCAGCGCATGCGCTTCTGGTTCTTTGTTCTTGAGTGTGACAAACCGATGAACTCAAAACGTCAGTTGTTCGCAAGATCACTATTTGAACTGATAGGATAAAGCTTTAGTCGTACTTACCAATGACTAAAATTGTGTGGATTGACACGATACTCTTGGCGTTCATCGCCCCAAGTGTTGTTCGTTTCCGATTCTCGCTAATGTGGCAGAGCCGGTCTAGCGGAAACTTAGCCAAAACTTAAAGCAAGCAGCCGAATCTGCCGTTTAAATTATTTTAGCTCTTCGGCATGCAGGGTTAGCCTGCTATAGTTCGTTTGATCTGTATAACTTGGTGACTTTTTCGGTTTTTTCGACATTTTCCGATTCTTTATCGAAAGACTCCTTGGCTCTAGTATTGACGTCATATTGAATGCCATTGGCGCGTTTCAGACTCGGGTGCCCGAGTACTAGTGCCCGGGTACCGGCACAAAATAAAACGCGTTCACACTGCGAAGCGGGTCCCACTTTAGTGCCCGAGTACAAGGTCTTGGCTAGGTCTAAACCTTGTACTCAAGGTGCCCCGGCAAATTCTAGCGTGGGTCTTGAAAACATGGTGTGTTCACATTAGTGCCCAGCGAGAATCGTGCTCCGGCAGCAAGTGTGGGCGCACAATATGTCGAAGTTAGCACACGTGACTGTAAATTATATACAGGATGCTCTTCGAAATTGATTTGCACTTCCAATACGGGAAAGGAAAGAGGAGTTTTGGTTGCACAAAGAAATATTGAAAAAGGAATTATTTTATACCGGGTATTCCATCGGTCACGGACGGTCACCCATCCAAGTACTAACCCCGCCCGACCGGGCTTAACTTTTGTTTACTGCTATATTATCACTCAGAATAAGAGTTTGATAGGAATATTCGTCCTCCTGTTCCTTGGAGAGTTTTGTGAATTATCTTCCGGTGTTACAGTAAAAGATGCATGGCATCAAGATCTCCAAGGAAATGGTGAAAAATCACCAATTACAAATAGATTGTGTTGGCACTAGATTTGTGTCGTTTGACCATGAAAATTACTCGAGCTTACAGCGGAAACTACGCATAGTTTGAACCTCCTTTATTTAAAAAGCCTAAAGGTTTGGTCAATGATTTGCTTTTATTTTTCGCGCTCGGCTGTCTAAAATATCACGGTAGCACTGATCAAAATCGTTGCCACTTCACACTTTACAGATATCCATCCAAGGAAACGCAGAGACGCTTGTGTCGTGGAATCAGGCCCGAGGAAGACTGTGAAGCCGTTACCCTCAATGAATATCCAGAAACGGTTTCTTCCAACGTACAAACCATAGACACATCCCAGGACGAAATTGATCTGGATTAGTATGATAAAGGCCGAGTGGTGGAGTAAATATAAATGATATATATTAAAATTGGGATGATTTAATATAATAATACTAATGGTAATAATTAAATTTTATAGTGCGCAAACTTTTCACCCTAAGTTCCTTTTTACAGACAAGAAATAAACAGACGATAACTATTTTGAAAGTTCTTTTAATTTCTTGACAACAACAGACATAGTTACGTAAAAGGAACGATGCTTGGAGCAGGTAAGACAAATAACTCACATAGTGATTTAATGTGTTATTCGGCATGAAAATCTATTTGGGAACAGCGAGGAATAATGCGCAACTGTGTCATTGGATATTTTCATGCCAGGAATTTTTGGTGATTTTTTTAGTTTTTGTCAGCATAAAAACTGCCTTATATAGCGGGTTGATTAGTGAACTAGAGTCCATCAGAACTGTGTTACAATAGCTTCGCGCGCAATTCAAAAATTATTTCACAGCTTCTGAAGCATCACTCTTTTTATGTCGTGGTCAGTTTCACTTCAAAGATTTGCTGCATTGCTCGAGGTGTACTTGGCTGCAATGTTCTCGTGTCCAAATTGATATGCGCATGCGCAGGTCCAAAGTAACAATCGACGTAGCAACATCCTGGGACTTTGAGCTCGCGCAAATGAGCCAGCGAACTGGTTGCTGCTGAAAATGGCGGTTCGATGATGATGAATTTGCGGCTCTAAAAACATAAATTTTTTGCAGCAAATGACAAAATCTCGCGTATAGAAGATTATAGAAGACGATCAGGGGAACTGAGACCTTCAGATATGAGGCATTTAAGCTCTGCTGCTGTTAAGAGAAGTCCGCAGAAGGGTTCGTCATCTGTCAAGTGATCTAGCTCGAGTGTAGCCCGAAGATCACAGGCGAGTAGAACACTTACAAGCGACTGTAAAGCTTGATGTGGTAGAAATGCAGAACACTAATGTTTCATTCCCATAGATCTGCGTGAGCCTGAGATTTTCCTGATGAGTTTGGCTAGAAATTTATTGAAGCTCATTCATTTTCGGCACGTCTAAAGAACGTAAATTAACAGTAACTCGTGTAAATCAACCCTACGACTTGCTTACGTCTCTCGCATACGACTCAAAAACAGTCGTAGGATTTTAAAACATGTTTTAAAACCCTGCGACAATCCTGAATCGTAAGAAAATCGCATGCGACATTCGTAAAGCAAAAATCGTACCGTGTAAATCGGCCTTGACTGGAACTGGCCGCTTACGAGCTAGAATATGTAAATACAGAGTTTGACTTTTTGTTTTGCTGTTCTACCAGTCACATTTCTTTTTTTTTTCTTCTGCTGTATTTTTCTGTTATTTTCCCACTTCCGTAGAAGTTTAAACTCCTTGGAAAAAAACAACAACAACAAACAAACAAACAATTGTGCGATTATTATTGTAGCGAAATGGAGTTCAATTTTGTGATACAGTATATTTCCTTTTTTTTTCTCAGTGCTTGACATTAAGTATTTAGTTTGGTTGCCCAAGTACAGTACCATAGAATGGATGCATGCCAAAGAGAGGCTTGTGCTATACAGAAATGTTTACAAGGTGATAAACCCAGAGATACTGTGTTGATGACCTGGTATTTATGTCCCTGCACTGTGCACAGTGTACTAACAGTTTTCAAAATTCTTTAATTTCCCACATCCTTTTCGTGAAGAACATCGCTATAAAGAAGCACAATGCAGGAACGTGATAGAAGCCATGAAGAAGTGCTGCCAGAAAAAGTCTGCATGGAAATCTGTGTGTTGCTCTGGGTTCAAGAAAGAACAGGAACACAGAGAATCTGTCAGTAGTGATGGTAAAAGCTGATTGATGAATGACATGTTGAAGCAGTTGCTGGGAGAGCTGCTATGTCACTCCATGTACTGATAAAGGTTTAAAAAAGGTGCAAGAAAATATTGGTAATGGCACCATCTGAAGATGTTCTGTGAAGAGCTCTTGGTGCAGTCCACCTTCTACTGACCCTGGTCAATATGTTAACGTGCTAATCTTCCTTCTTGCAATGGAGACTTAATTTTTTTGAAAATATAATTATTTTGAATTTTGAATAGTCAGTGGTACTTTGTTATAGCTCATCCAAAAATAAAACAACAAAACCCAAACAGCAATTTGAAAAAATACTGTAATATTATATATTGATTACAATATTATATAAATTATTTATTACTAATAGTTACAAATTTCGTTCCAAGCTCTCATGGAACAAGGAGCAGTAAAGAGAATTAATATGATCATGATTTTATTTAATTTATGATCGACATCCTTTTAAATACAGATATGATTGATGGGTGGGGTTCCATCTTCAGAAATTCAGAAAACATTTGGCAAACTTTAACACATACTTGGCAATCTTAAATACCAGAGGGACTCCCCATAAAATACCAGTGACACTGGCTTTTATTTTATTTTTAAAGTCCATTTCTAGCATCTTGGATACAGTTTACAAAAACTATATGTAACTTAGTGTACAGGACAATGTGATCTTTTACTTCAGTTTAGATCATAGACCATCAGTTCTCCAAAACTACTGAAAAATCCATGTATAATGGATTGTAATCCTGTTGGGTACTATTTGGAAGAATCAGGGCTTAGATCCTGGCGCTGAAAGAGTTAACAAGGAGAACCCCTGCTAATTAACCCTTTCATTTCCAAGAATGACCAACTTGAATTTTCTCCTGCAGTTTCTCACCAGAGACATAAGTATGGAGAACTCAGCTTTTGATTTCTTGCTCAGATGATAGTTAATTAAATTGTCAGTTCTCTGTATATCACTCATAGTTTTTCTTCTTAAAAAGGTTGGAGAATCTGCATTTTGAACACAGGAGTGAAAGGGTTAATGTGCTTCTAACTGTGTTTTATAACCACACCAAAAACTCATGTAACTATAGTTTGAAGGACACAATTTTGCAAGAGACCAGTCATATTTTGTTGTGTTGATGCAGTGTGTCTTTGAGGAAAATTATTCACAATGCAAATCCAATAAGGAAGCCACTAGCAAAACCTGAAGCAGTTGCCACATTCCTTTTCACATAAGCAACACCCTGCAAAGAAATATATTTTTGTTTCAGCATATCTTCTGTTGGTGTGACATAAATAATAATATAACATAACAGCTAATATTAGAATGAATTAAAGGTGATATACAGTGAACTAAGGCTTTCACAATATTACATTTCTACAGTATAAAGAGGTTATTACACGGGAAGGAGTGCAATACGGCGGAGTATTTTTACGAGTCGGTTTTATTTTTTCGAGCCTGCTTCAGGCGAGAAAAAATAAAACTTATTAGTAAAAATACAGCCGTATTGCACGACTTTTCGTGTAATAAATTGTTTATTACATGACAAACGAAGCAGGGCAAACATTCTCGCCGCTCGCAAAATGGAACAAAAAAATGACGCGTTCGTAAACTTTGCTTGCGAAAACTGATCACGTAAGCTAATAAACCAGTTGATCTGGTTCCTGACGAGTGCAATATGCTCCCATCTTTGCACTCGTTTTGGCCCGTATTTGCACTCGAAAATGTGAAGTCGTGTAATATTAAACAATATTCATTGCTGTGGTTGTTAACAGAGAATTTCTTGGAAACACACATACTCTCTTTGTCCAAGCTGTGATGCCTTTCTCGTCAGTAGGCAATCCAACCTTCTTCACCTTCTTCATACTCTTCTTTAATTTATCTGTATCCTTCTCAACTTTGTTCCAATTGATGTTTATATAACCCCGGCGATGAGCTATCTGTGTAGAAATATACACTTCATGATACAGGCCAACATTAAGAGGAGCTGATAGTCTACCGGTATGTCCACATTCAACTATAAAAGGGCACGTTTGATTGGGTCTATTATGGAATAGGAATAGTGATGCTGATTGGTGAAATTCTTTGGTTTGGAGCTGACTTGGGTAACAAGCAACGCTTTTAGACATTTTGGCTATTCCTATTCCAGAATAGACACAATTGAATGCACCCTAAAAGTCATGCTGCATTCCCCATAATTCCTTGTTCCATTTTATTTCATTGTGATCAATATCTGTTTCTGTCATAGTCACACATGTGGACCACCTGGGGCAGATCCATACCAATCTCCATTTTACCTCGTTTATGGAAACTGGTCAGATTTTTTGGAATCCGGAAATAGAAGGAAATGGCACTTTAGAGAGCTAAGTTTCAACCCCCACCCCTCTCTTCAAGCTAATGTAATTATGATTCAGAAAACTAGATCCATCACCCCTGCCATGTCTGTAATGATCAATGTTGTTGTGACAAGGTAACTATGTCATTCCTGTCTTTTATTGGTAAATGAGAAGAATACAGTCTCAAATGCTTGTTCAGTGAGTGTTTCATGAGTTGGGTGTGACACATACTGTACATGTTTCCAAAATGAAAACATAGTTTTACAAACCTGTAAAAGTAAAATTCCTCCAGCAATGGTAGATAACGTCATCTTTCCAATTTTCTTGCAGACATAACCTGCAAACCTGGGTGTCAAAGAAGACTCAGGTAGGTAGGTAGAATAGGGGGGAGGGGGGAGGCTGGTGGTAATACAAGAGGTACATAGTGGGGGATGTGGGACAGGAATTTGTCTGACTTGATATGCATGTAAATTCTCCCAACTAAAACCAAGCATTTCTTGTGTGAAGTTGGGAGATTTTAGCTCCAAAGACTGGTTAATATGAACTCACCAACCAGAAGCTCCTCCTATACAAAGCTGTTGCACATTCGTTCTGTTGGCCAAGTCCATGCTGATCAGTTCCTCTACTATGCTGCTGGCAGCTCCATACGTTTCGATTATTTCATAACCCTCTCCTTCACTCGCTGACGAACTTTCTGTGTACATGAGATATGGCCCCAAAACACATTCTCATGAGAACTATTCACAAAATGTTTTGTTATGGAAGGCAGCGGCCGGATATTCGCTACTTTATCCAAATATTCCATAGTTGAGTCGTGCTTGTCGACAGCAAACCGTATCAGTTATGAATAGGAAAGTTAGTATACGATTGCCTGATGATTTGCTGTTTGCGTGTTCATACAAGTTAATTAAAATGATCGACACTTATGGCGAATCTGAGTGATTTCACACCACGACAGATCATCCCATAAGTAGCACATAACGGGGAAAGCCACACAAACAGCAAAAAATGTCATTATTCTATATTAAAAATGTCCACTGATCTCATAATATCAGGACTGGGGGCACCGTGGCACAAAAACATTGCATTTTCATTCCAAGTTCTCCATAAATAAAAACATAAAAGATTAAGACAGCAACATGGACATATGAGGAAGTTCGAACCATCTTCTCATACCTTGAGACATGTCCAAACAGTGCGATCTACGAGAATTTTCTCCAAAAGGAAAAAATGTTTTGGAGTGTCACGTTCGTTTTTTATTACTAGTTACCAGTCTCCTAAAACTAACGGAAGTGCGTCATACGGAAGTGAAATGCACAAGTCGCTGTCTTGTACATTTTTAAAAAAAAATGTGGTTTGTGAATGGCTCTTCAGAGCCACCGTAGTCTTGAGTATTTGATATATTTTCACAAAAGTCGTGAATCGTCGCGAGTAGCCAGGAACCTGGAGATTGAGAGAGCGACAGGAAATAGTAAACCATAACATGGCTTCTCTATTTGCTCTTTATATGGCCAGGTCCGAGAGTGACAAGAAAGCAAAACAAACTGGCACATCAAGAATTTTCTTAGCAAGTTAGAGGCGAAAGAAAATGAGAAGAAAAGTTTGAGGTCCTTGACTCTTCCCGGATTTTGTAGTACCGGGGACAGGCAATAACTTTGAGGGCACCCCCTCCCGGGTCCCCCTCCTCCCACAAGTGCACTTTAAACTTTTGGTGCCTCCTCTTCCTTAGCCCTATTATTTTTTAGAACAGCTGTGCGAACCGGCTCTCAGAAAGGAGATTCTCTATGCCCAGCCACACTTGAGCATTTGGTGAGCAATTAATTAACTGTGACTGTCAACCCCCTCATTACACGTATTCATTTGTCCAAAAGGCTGGGACCGACGTGTGGACCAATCAGAGGCAACCACGCTAACGTTGCGCCGACGTTAAATTTGCACTGCGGTTGACAGCAACATAACATCAGACGCGAAAACAGAAAATTGTGCGGAGTTACCGGCAAAAAAATGACCTGTACAGCGAGGAAAATAATTTCCTCTTTATCCCTAATATTTCTTAGTTTAGATATTAGATATAGAGGTGAGTGTAGTGGCTAGTGATCATGGAGGATGCACGAAAACTCTTTGAATTGTTCGAGTTAATTGTGTGTTGTCATTTGTGCAGGGGTTTGGAGTAAACTCTCTGCAGCCGAAGTAGAAAGCCATTTAAACCAGGGAAAAGTGTTGCTTGCAGCTGGACAGTTAAACGACGCTCTTTCACATTACCATGCTGCTGTTGGTAAGTTATCGTTTGTAGTCTGAATTGTGTAATATGTTAAACTAAACCTCTTGCCAGAAAATATGATGGCATCGAAGTCGATCATAGTCCACGCCTGCAGACGGGCAATTTTTGACGGCATCGCTTGTCAAATATTTGATTTCTTTGCTATCTGTTCTGGCATCAGAAGTTTTACTTATTTCGTGTGCTTATTATACGCGTAAACTCAAGGCGAAAATTAAATTTAGTATGAAAGTACATGTAGTTTACATTTCAAAACAACAGGTTTAATTCGGACAATTTTTAATTTGAACCACTTGTATATCTTCTTGTAAAACTGCAAGTTACTATATAAATCTCTGTTAGCTTATGTTATGTAACTTCTCCTGGGAGAACGTTAATTGTCAGCTATATGATAAATAGTATGATTGAGCTTGTGTTTCAACTGGTCAGGCTATTGATTGATCCTCTACTCATGCATTTCTTTTGGGCAGATTATACTAGGGAATGAAGGCCAAGATATTTAGGGCTGAAATATTTCAGGACCCTTAGCTTTATTGTTCACAAAACATCACATATTTTAATTATAGCTTTAAAAAATGTAAAGATGATTATAACAACCTGAATTCTAATTTAGAAAAATTCAATATTTTGATATGGATCTATCACTAAATATGAGTACAGGGTAAATTTAACTGCTTATTCTTAAATCCTTTTGTTTGTTTGTTTGTTTGTTGTTTGTTGTACTTTTATAGATGGAGATCCAGATAATTTCTTGACTGTTTTCAAGAGAGCCACAGTTCTTTTAGCAATGGGCCGTTCCAGGTCTGCTCTTCCTGATTTAGACAGAGTTATCCAACTCAAGCCAGACTTCTTTCAGGTTTGTATGATTTTGTTATTTGTTTAGGGATGACCTTATATCTCAGTCAGTTTTTATTTGCGCACATTGCCATGCTAAAAAGAGAAATTGAAGTTGATCACTGCTGGAAGTGAAGTAGACTCCTTAGTGGGGTGGGCAGGGAGTTGGGAACACAGGAGTAGAGGGGGTGAGAAGTGTATGGGAAGCATAAGAGGAGAAGTCGGGAAACGGGATTTATTAGTGGTGGGATGCAGGCTGTCCGTGCCAAAAAAAACATAACTTCCAGTAAGATAGCATGGTCACTTTTGGTGAATGTAAGGGTCAGGAAGCAGGAGTTAGGGCAAGAGCAAGGGTTACTAGAAGTGGGAACATTATTAGACCCCTCTCTGGATATGTAGTTAAAGTTTTCAAAGTGTGCTTGTTTTTCTTAGGCAAGATTACAACGTGGGAATCTTTTATTAAAACAAGGAAGGCTAGATGAAGCTCACATAGACTATGAAGGAGTGGTAAGTAGAGATGGAAAATAAATTGTTGCTCTGGGTATCTCCTTTTTGATTCAGAATATAAATGAAGTAAAGAAATATGTAAATTTTTTGTTGATGATATTATTTTGCTTTATGTCTTTTCAGTTACGGCAGAGTCCAGACAATCCTGATGCAATGCAACAGGTATTGCAGTATATTATTATTAATAATTATGTTATAATAAGTTGGAGCCCTGTAGTCTCAGAATTAACTTGTGTCAGAAAAAAAAAAAAAATTGGGGGGGGGGGGAGGGGGGGGGGTGTCTCAGTTAGGTCTTTTGCAGCCCATTCACCTGTAGAAAACAATATTTGGGTGGCAAGCTTGAGTATACCAAGTTGAAAAAGTCAATGGGGTTGATCAAAGCACTAAAAAAAAACATATTGTAATATTGTAATATTGTTATTGCTACCTCTGTTCTACAGCTTAGCATCATAGAACCTGTAAAGAGAGACCTAAACCAGGGCACAGGAGCTTTTGAACGAGGAGACTACCACTCTGCTATAGACTTCTTAGGGCGAGCAATAGAGGTGTGTTACTACCTATGTACCTCCTTAATCTAGACAGCATTTTAAATCATTATAGTCTGCACTAGTAGATGTGGGTGAAAATTATCCATTTAAGCAGAGGAGAGACTGAGGAAGAGTGAAAAAGTGACAAAAATCCCCACCCCAGCCCACATCCTTTGCCACTTTGACATTCTTCCCCAGTCTCTCCTCTGCCAAAATAATACAAAGGGCAGATGACTGATACCACCAGCTGTGTGCAAACATGGTTGTTGGCTGAAGCTTTCAAGACAACTTGTGCTAGGAATGAGAATTATATAATTTATATATACAGGTACAGGCAGTACCATACATGTGACTGTGTACACAAGAAGCGATAATTCACTGAAAACTATAAGCTTGGAAACTTTTTTGGCCAAAGTCTACATCAAAATAGATATTCACTGTGACACGTCTTTGAACCGTAGATAGCCCCAGCCCCCTCTCCTACCCCTCATCCCCCCCCCCCCACCTTCCCCTTCCTTGATCTCCAGAAATTGAGTCTTGAGATAGCACTACTCAATCAAGCTTTATAATCGTCGTGAGAGGTGTATGCAGGACTTCCTCTTATGTAGAGTGAAAGGAATACATAACATTATGCTTCTCTAGAAATGGAGTCAGATGGTTTTAAGAGTGCTATTGTTCTTACAGGTGTCACCATGGGATGCGGAACTCCGTATTATGAGAGCAGACTGCTTCCAAGCGATGGGAGATTATATAAAAGCTATTTCAGATATCAAGTATGTTCTTATAATTTTGTTCTTGAGTAATCAAAAGAGTAAGTCAGTGCAGAAAATCACTGCGGCTGAAAATTGAATTTTGGTTTCATTTTGATACATTCTCAGCTTTGGAAATATAGGATGAAATACTTCTACCATATTCTAATATTATTATACTGTGGTTTCAAGTCACACTATATTTATTTTCTACATATACTGCACTTGACTGGCTGTCCTAACTAATCGCATTTTTGTTGGTTATAGACCCACCACCAAGCTAATACCTGATAACACAAAGGCTTACCTGCGGCTGAGTGAACTGCATTACCAAATGGGAGAAGTGGAAGATGCACTAAGGTATCAGTTAGTAATCATTGCACACCAAGAGTGATGAGAGGCAAACTTTGAAATTATAGTTGGCTAGTATATAAGTTCAGTGAGGAGAAAAAAAAAATTAGGATATTATTAGGATCTTGATCTTGGGTTTCCAAAGTTTTAAAAATGTGGCTTGCTGGTTTTTTGAGGAACAATTATATACAATAGATATCATAATTTTAGTAATTATTTTAATTAGGAGAAAATTATTTCTGGTGGTCATTGTCTTGGGTTTAATGTCTCATAATTAATCTTTTCTCAACAGAGAAATCAGGGAGTGTCTAAAACTAGATCCAGATCACAAGGAATGCTTCCCATTTTACAAAGTGAGTGTACAAGAAAATACACTTTCAGTGCTTTACTGTGGAATTTCTCATTTATTATTGAATAAAAATATAATGTAATAATAGTAATAATAATTATTATAATTATATTGTCCTTTTTCAGAAAGTCAAAAAGATTAATAAGCAGATGAATGCTGCACAGGAAATGATCAACAATGGAGAGTAAGTCATGCTGTGTGGTATGCATGGGTCAAGCTGTTCAAATAACAAGAAAATTAAAATACAAACATAATTTTTCTGTATTTATATTTTATATTTTATAACATTTTAATCACATTTGATGAAAAAGAATAACGTATGTGAAAAGGGCCAAAGGAACAAAAACACTTCGTAATATAGATTTTAACGCCTTATCTGCCCAGTCCATCCCAGATTTTAATGAACATTTTAGATATTATTAATTATACACTATACTAGCACGCTATTGTTATTGCTGTTATTATTATTAGTATTTTTAGATATTTATTATAGGAATGTTAGTTTTTACTAGTTATTAATAATTTAAATATAGGTTACTGATTAGCTTATTACTATATGTTTTTATACACGACCCCACAAGCTGATGCTTAAACTCTTATCGTGTTTAAATAAAGATTATCGTATCGTATCGTATGGGAAGCAGATTAAAATGAACACAAGTAAATTAATAATTTATATAATATGAATACAAGTAAAATAATAATTTATATGATATACATAATAAGAACATACAGTAATAACATACAAACTAAGACAGTATCAAAGACAATCTTGTGGCTGTGGCTGTAGAATGAAGGGGGTTTAAGCCAACAGAGTTACCTAATATTGCTTGTTTTTCTTTTGAATGACAGACATCAAGATGCCATAAGCAAGTTGAAACAGGTCCTAAAAGTAGAATCTAAGGTGGCACCTTTGGTAATTAAGACACAGAGGCTGTTGTGTCACTGTAATGTCCAGGTTTGTGGAGTTCCCATTTTGTATGGTCTGGATGGACTTATTTGTGCACTGCAATACATTAGAGCCACTTTGGATGACTCTCTACTTACTAAAACTAAAACCAAAGTTCACTACTTATGCCACTTGCGTATCACAGAGGCCAAAGTATTTTGTGCTTTGTTTTACGTTTGAAGAACATGAACCAATCAGCAGTGCGAGGAAATGCCATCACCACTTGCAAGACCACAATCATGTTTTGTTTTTGTTGCTGATTGACCAATTTAGACCAATCTGAAAGACATGGCAAATACAAAAACCAAGCCAATAATTACTGCAAAGGTAAAAGCAAAACCAAAGCAATCACATGATACTTTCATTAGTCATCTGAAGATGGCTCTAAGAGACACCAGTGTTTGCCCCAATGGCAAAATCATAATATTTTTTATTGTTATTTTCCCTGCTTGTATCTGGAAGACTTAAGTTCACAACTCTGTTGTTTACAAATCTTTGTAAAGATGCATTTTCTAATTTCATTCTTTAGCTGGGAGACAGTAGTGAAGCTATCAAACACTGCAATGAAGCTCTTAAATTGGATGAGAATAATGTGGATGCCTTGTGTGACCGAGGAGAGGCCTATATTCTATCTGAAATGTATGATGAAGGTATGATCTTTACATTATACAAGCTCCCAACTTGATTACTGCAATGATTGGAGAAAACAGGAAGGACAAAGTCTAACTTGGGAGAATAGAGGGAATGTGGGAGAAGGCCTGACAGAACTAGTGAAGAGAGAGAAAAAGAGTGGAGGGAAAAAAGGAAAATGCCACTTTATAGGGATAGTGCAAGATGGAGGGAGGTGGAAAGATGGATGAATGGATAGGAGAGAGAGAGGGAAGGGACAAGGTCCAAGTTGGAAGAAAGGAGAAGGACAGAGGAAGTGAAGGCGAGAGAGAAAGGGATGAAGTGTGAGATCAAAGGAGAAAGAAAAAATGCCCAAGACAAGAATGTGTGAATAGCTGAGTGATAGATAAGGAATGAAGAAGAGAGAGGAGAAAAACTGGATGTAGGGATGAGCGAAAAGATAACAAAACTGAGGTTTGTGCTGAAATATAGAAAGGGGGAGACGAACGGGAGTGAACGAGGGAAGAAAAGATGACTTCATAGATGAGCACGGAAATGCTGAGGTGCAGAGTGGAGATCAGTGGTAAAGGTGCTGGATGCTGAACATTGTTCTTAACTGACAAAATAACCTGAATCACTTCCAGCTGTAAATGACTACCAGAAGGCAAAGAACATAAATGGTGACCTGCACAAGGTGAGAATTTCAAGAAGGTTTATGGGGAAGCTCTGCCCAGGCTTTCAACCCTTAACCCTTTCAACTACCATTCTGGGGTTGAAATGGCAACCCTTTCAATACCTCTAGTACCTTTTTACGGCTTTGAACAGGAGAACATCTAGAAAAACCACACGAAACTCGTTAGGGTACGCGACTTTTGCGAACTTCTCAATCGAGGGATGAGATTTTGAACCTCTGTGAAATGCCAATGCAATTTTCTTTTTGCCAGCTTTTTTTTTTTTTTTTTACTTGAATACGTTATGTGGAACACTGCGCTTATTAGAGCGGTGTTGCATGCCAGTGTTGTGGCTATTTTAGGACTGACATTTAGTGGCATATGCCTTGTTCAGCTTCACCTGCCTAACAGTACTTTTATTTCCTGGAATAGGTGCAAGAAGGACTTGACAGAGCTCAGAAGTTATTGAAGCAATCCAAGAAACGAGATTATTACAAGATTTTAGGACTTAAAAGGTATGTCTGTGTTAGCCAAACCCAGATCATTTGTTCAAGGCTTTTGGGGTATGGGGCTTGTTGGCAAGAGTGCAGTCATGATTACTGTAGGCTGATCCTGTTTCAACTGAACAAGCTTTTTAATTGCCTTTTTTGTTTGCCTTTTTGTTTGTTTGTTTGTTTGTTTTTTGTTGGTATGAGCAGCTTTCGGATGACTTTCCAAAAACCAAGATCAAACTGATTACCTAGACATTACCGACCACGATTGCTGCACTATTTGACTTACCTAAAGGAATGTAATCTGATGTTGAAAACATAACAGAAATACGGAAGACTTCTTATGGTTTGAGGTTTAAGGTTTGTGGGATGCGGGTTGTGGAAAACAGCAAACTTAAACCCTCTATTATACCAACCACGCCTTAACGCCCACATACCGACAAGGTTTACCAACCACATTACCAACCATGTTACCGACCACGTTACTGACCACACACCGACCAATATAACTTTTCTCCATTACCATTAAAGCGGGCGATCAACGTGAGTTCGCAGGAAACGGAATGTTTATGCGGGAGGATTGGCAGGTCTGATGCCAGAGAGACTAATTTATCAATTATTGACTTTTGTACAGGTCGGCGAGGAAGAAAGAAATTCTCAAGGCATACCGAAAGTTAGCAGTGCAATGGCATCCTGACCACTATGAAGGGGACGACAAGAAGAAGGCCGAGAAAATGTTTATAGATATTGCTGCTGCAAAGGAAGTTCTAACTGATCCTGGTAAGTGTCGTTTGTTCAGCTGTGGCTCTATGGGACTGGTCCTAAACATGGTAACTGTGTATGTGTCAATCTCACTATGATGAAGATATGCAGTTTGGAGTGGGTTTTGGATGATTGCCAAAAGTAAAGGCCTGGCAAAACGAGGACACATTGTGGCGGCAACATTGTGTTCTTTGATGTTTCCAGAGTGGCAAAACGTGTGGCAAGATTGTTGCACTCCACGCGGATACAACTAATGTTTCTGAAGTTGTTCGATAAAACACTTTATTATATAGACACGAGTGTTTTACTGGAAAATATACTGTGCGTAAAATCCATACGAAACTACATCCGGGACCCTAGTGGCGTATTTTCCATATCCTCACTATTGAGGATATCGTTGGCATCATTTCCCGCTTTTGCACGGTTGTTTGTGCAATTTCTCGTAAAACACTTGTGTCTAATATAATAAAAAGAAAATTACACGGGGGCTTGAAGATATGGATTTTATTTTCGAGTGGTAAAAACAATATTTTACTCACTCGCGAAGCGCTCGTTCGTAAAATATTGTTTGTACCACTCGAAAATAAAATTCATATCTTCGCGCTGCCGTGTAATATCCTCTATTTATTTGTAATAGTATTTACCTCTTCCTCTGTTTCTCTTTGTTTTGCAGAAAAACGAGCCAAGTACGATAACGGTGATGACCCACTGGACCCGGAGAGCCAGCAGGGCCGCGAGTGGTACCAAGGCAGCGGCTTTCCTTTTGGAGATGGCTTCAATTTCAAGTTTCACTTCAATTGAGTTCAAGATTTCTGCGGCTTTACTTGGCTGGACATACATGTTGCAACGCCTTCGACTTTCACCTCAACACTAGTTGACTTTGACAGCACATTTTTCGTTATTGTTAGTTCTCTGGTCTACACATCTAATTTGAAAGTGAGAAAATCGAATGTCTGTGCAGACACTGAGGGTGGTACATTCAACATGCAGGCAGTTGTATTATAGTTCACATTATCAGAATACTGACATTGGTCTGTCACTTCTTGGGTTATGATGAATATAACTGCACTTTTGAGATTGGGTCAAAAATATCTTAATAATCTTAGTAATTTTATTACCTAGTCAAATGGTCATTTGGCCAAATGCTCAGCTTTAACCCTTTCGCTCCCAAACTTAAAATGCAGATTCTTCTAACCTTTTAAGAAGAACTTGTATGATTGATGTAATGAGAATTGACAGTTCAATCAGCTTTCATCTGAGAAAGTTATCAAAAGCCAAGTTCTCTTGTCTGTTATGATAGTTATATTTCTGGTGAGAATCTGAGGGGAAAATTGAAGTAAAACCAAACGTGAATTACCTTGGCAATACTGATTGGCTGAAAGTTTCTTACAGCCTCAGTGATTGGCGGTGTACTTCCTTAATCGAGCTTTGAACAGCTTCAGTCACGTGTTATGCTATTCTTGTGACCAATCTCGTGCGAGGTAAAATATTTGATAGATCATAAACTAATTATTTAGATTTGATCAATACGCCATTTACAGAGCCCTAGATAGAGACTCACACCTTGTACCATACTTCTGTAACATGAAAATATTTGTCACTAAACTATTACACTGCTTTCAGTCAGCGAGCAGCCTCTCCAAAAGGGAATGGGGCGAGGAGAACTGACTCTGCCTTTTCTCCTAGTTCCATGCCCTTTAAAAGAGCTTGCTGTTTCATGGGAAGGAACTTGGGACCAGAGTAGCAAGCTGTGCAGTGCGATTGCAGTGCAGCATATGCAAATTAAAAATTGGTCAATTTGGGTTATGTGTTGCGATGTTTTACATTCTGTGATTAATAATTAATAGGTTCTGTTGCGTGAGGGAATTTTTGTTACAACTTGCAGAGTAAATGCAACGCTCCTGCGATGCGTGAATTTTAGAAAAAAAAAACACCTGTGTAAACTGGTGAAGTATAGGGGCAACGTTTTTCTCGTAACTTGTCCTGCGATACAATGTTGCGTTGCAAGTTGCACCGTAATGTCGCGTGTATTACCACCATGCTGCAAGTTGTCTCGCAAAGATTCTTTGTGACAAAAAAACGGAATGTTTGCAGAGCAATCCCTATTACCTGGTAGTAAACCAAATGAGTTCGGGAATAGAAGATAAGCTGTCAGTTTATTGTATATGTGAACGAACCAGTGTACGCCATGTTTTTTTGTTTTCTCTTTCTTTACCCTTTGCCGATCTTCAGCAAATCCTGCTAAGGAAGGTAGAGATCCTGCTAAGGATGGTCGGGATCCTGCTAAGGAAGGTAGGGATCCTGCTAAGGATGGTCGGGATCCAGCTAAGGTCGGGATCCTGCTAAGGATGGTCGGGATCCTGCTAAGGAAGGTCGGGATCCTGCTAAGGATGGTGGGGATCCTGCTAAGGATGGTGGGGATCCTGCTAAGGAAGGTCGGGATCCTGCTAAGTGATTTCAGTGCAGGTCGTTTTACTTGAGTAAATTAACCTGGGTTAACCATGATTATCGTTCTCCATCAATCAAGGCCGAAAATTATATAACCACAGAAGAGTCTATTTCTAGATAATGTTTTAATTAAAGAACACTATACATTAGCTTTGCATAGGCATTTTCATTCTACCACTTTTAAGAACAAGGTTACTCCTAGCGCCTCCATTCAAATCTGAACTCAGTCCAGGGTCCAGTCCACAATAATATCAACACTCAGTAAAGGTGAAGCAATATGGGCAACCTTTCAGTGCAACTTGTCGTGCAACAATGTTGCGTTGCAAGTTGCACCGTAATATCGCCCGTATTACCACCATGTTGCAAGTTGCAGCAACATGTTTCACGAAGTAAAAGTGGGTTGCACCTTGCAACATGGTGGTAATACATGTGATATTACGGTGGAACTTGTAACGCAACATTGTTGCGCGACAAGTTGCACTGAAAATGTTGCCGTATTATTTCACCTTAACTGTCCGTCATGTCAAAGAAAAAGATGTTGGTTTTGAAATGTTGTTGTCTTCCAGAATTTGAGACTTTATTCACAAAACTCTGATCATTATAAAGTTGGAATGAATAAGGTAAGCACTTTAAGCAAAATAAAGCCACCATAATGTCACTACCATTAAGCTTTTGACCTATTTGAACACAAAAAACTGATATTCCAATGTAAAGTCAAATGCTTACAAATACATACAGTATGAACAACATTATTCTGCAAACGTTTCATTTTGTGAAAACAGACTGCAGTGGCCATATATGTAGGTGTAATTAATCATGCGTATTATACGTATAGCACTTTTGTTCGTGTGAAGGTTTTGTGAATATGGCCCTTGGTTTAGCTTCAGCTTCAGTGTGGGTCAGTTTCTGTTTGTGACTGTTATGGCCTACACTACACCGTACAGTGAAACCGTACATAGCATTTGCTTCTCTCAAAGTCACAGTGAAGACAAAAGAGACTTTTTGCACAAATAGTTAACAATTAATTCAAAATGAGTTTCTTTCATCGATATTTTGTTATCTTACTTTCTTAATGCAAAAACAGGAATGCAACATGTAGACTGGTAAACCTGTTAGATGTAACTATACAACAGATTCCTAGTTGATTGTTTTAGCAATATTAAACTAACCTTAGTTTACCCGTAGTAGAAGGTTTTATGCAATCTCTTGTGTGGTCAAGCAACCAGTATACCGGGTTTAAAATGAAACTTTCTTACTTCATGCCAGCCAACTAAAATGCTCAGGCACTTAGCACAGGCCACTGCGTGGTTTGAAATATCGTCATCTTTCTTGAACAAATACTGCTTCTTGGGGATACAGTCCAGCTGCCCTGAGAGTTGTTTTGAAGTCTAAATAGGACAGCTTTCTTCTCGGAAAGTTTGTCACAAGCTCATATTTCTCATTAGGATACCCTTCACTCTCCACGAACTTTACCAGGGCCTGTAATGATAATGATATGGAAATCACTTTCAAGATTATGACATGTTCATCAGCTCATCATCATCATCATCATCACCACCACCACCACCACCATCATCATCATCATCATCATCATCGTTGTCATCATCATCAATACCAATATTATCATTATCAGTACAAAATGGGCACATCATGACTGGGCAAAGAAAAGAAGTTAGCTTACCATGATTGTTGCCTCAGCACTTAATGAAACTGGCTTACGAGTACCATTGGGAAAGCGAACCATAATTTTACACAGAGCACCTGGGGGGAAACAGGAATGAATGTAGGATTTATTAAGCTTGAGCTCTAAAGCTCACACTATACAAACTCCTGCAGTCATAGCATGCAGTTACAAGGTTAGTATGGATAACAGGATAAGAATAATATTCAATATTATAGTCTCATTGTTTAAACCCAGGAGTATCAGCTGACAATGGACAGATTTTTGAAGAGAAGGGGTGGCTCACCTGTGGGTTCTTCCTGTGGTCTTTCACCATCTGTGCCATTTTTGGCCAAATCTGTGTGGTGTTCTTTTGTCTCTACATCACCAACAACATTTCCTTCAGGAGTCTTCTCACTTTTGCTGCTTGCATTATCTAACAACCCTTCCTGAACACTAGAAGTCTGCACTTGGCAAGTCTTCTCACTTTTGCTGTTTGCATTATCTAACGATGCTTCCTGAACAAGTGAAGTCTGCACCTGGCAAGTCTTCTCATTCTTGCCACTTGCTTTATTTGATGTTTCTTGAACACTTGAAGTCTGTGCCTGGAAAGTCTTGTCAGCTTGGCTGTTTGTCTTAACTTTCTTGATGCTTGATTCCTCTGCCTTACGAGTTTGATTCCCACTTGTGTTGCTTGCACTGTCTGATGATGGATCCATGGCATTTGATTTCTTCAGACAACTTGGATCTGTTTGAGATGCTAATTTGGGAAAGGTCCCCATGAAAGTTCTTTTAGAGTCATTATTTGTTTTGATTTCTTCCTTAATTGGTATTGTCTCTTTTACTTTTGATCTGTGCACTAAAGATGGTTTCTTTGGGGAAGGCTGACCTTCAGAGCCAGAGTCGCTAAATCCCATGTCATCATCATCATCATCATCATAATTATCACCTTCTTCATCACTGCTGGAACCGCAGTTATTATCTGACTTTGTATATGTGAGGGAGGCAGCAATGGCGGCTTGCAACTGTGAATCTTCAGAAGCATCAACGATTGATTGCTGTAATTCAATAACAGAGGGACATGATTGGAGG
Organism: Plumapathes pennacea; assembly: GCA_964036295.1. Classification (NCBI taxonomy): domain Eukaryota; kingdom Metazoa; phylum Cnidaria; class Anthozoa; order Antipatharia; family Myriopathidae; genus Plumapathes; species Plumapathes pennacea. Next base: position 7,346,530 of record OZ038466.1, on the reverse strand, counting down.
TCAAAAGAGAAGCCCAGGGCTTAGTGGGATGGTAGCTGTGACCATATAATGGGACCTTGAGCATGGCAAAAGAACTTGAGAGATTCCTTTCTGTAGCATACCTGCTAGCTGTTCATTGACCACATTAGTGTCACAATTACAATCCTTATGCTTGTATTCCTCTCAGAGGAACTGGTTGTTAAGTGGGAGCTTCAATTCAGCATGATCACTTCATGACAGAATTCAAAAGACATATCCAGGTTGTGTCTGGTTTAAATTATGCGTTTTCTTTGAGTGACTAATTTTAGTATATAGAGGATATTACACGGCGGCGTGAAGATATGAATTTTATTTTTGAGTGATAAAAACAATATTTTACGAATGAGCGCTTCGTGAGTGAGTAAAATATTGTTTTTACCACGAGAAAATAAAATCCATATCTTCAAGCCGCCGTGTAATTTTCTTTTTATTATATTAGACACGAGTGTTTTACGAGAAATTGCACAAACAACTGTGCAAAAGCGGGAAATGATTCCAAAGATATCCTCACTAGTGAGGATATGGAAAATACGCCACTCGAGTCCCAGATGTAGTTTCGTATGGATTTTACACACGGCATATTTTCCAGTGAAACACTCGTGTCTATATAATAAAAAACACCATGTACATATTGGAGACAAACAATACAATATGTACCCTTTTTCTTTTCTTAGCAGGTGGGGTGTCACCATCAAATGATGGGTGCTCCAGGATGAACTCTGTGGCTGAGAAAGACAACAAAAGATAAGTAACAATGTTGGTCCATTTTATAAATGCTTCTCTCAAATATAATCTACAATACATCCCAGCCTGTTTCCTGACCTTAACTGGCTAGTAACAGACCTGCAAACTTCAAGCATGAGTATCTCCTGATGTGTAATTACCTGGCAGAAGCAAAACCATTGCCTGGCAACAGCTGCTGCTTTGAGATCTATATTTGCTGCTGGTGGTGCCACTAACTAACAGCATTATTATAGATACATTTTAGACATAATATATTATCATTGGCACCAAAAAATTGAACTTGATAGTACAGTACATGCTGACAGTTATGGCACATACCACAGTCACAAAATGCCTGAGGACTTGTTGCTCCAGTCCATTCAGTAAGCTTTTCACCTAAAAAAAAAAAAAAAAAAAAAAGGTGGGGGAGTCAATCAACCTGATAAACGGAACACAATCCAATATTAGATGATGCTCTGCAGATGGTCATTTTTTGCACTCTGCTAAAAAATAATTTTCATTTACCTGTCCTGGGATCCAATACAGTTAAACTGGGAAAAGATGAAACATGGTAGAAGTGAATAAATCTTTCCCCCTCGCCACTGTCTTTATACACCTGCAAGAGAAATACAATGTTTAGGTGCCTGACAAAATACTGCTCCGACCAATAACTTTTTAACCCTTTCACACCCTAGCTCAGATTACAAATTCTCCAAACTAGAAGAAAATGCATGAGTTATATAGTGAGAATTTATAGGCCAATCAGCTTTCATCTAAATAAACTATCAAGTGTCACATTCTCCATACTATACCACATGTCTCTGGTGAGTGACTGAAGGAGAAAATTGAAGCCGATCAATTTCCAGGAGTGAAAGGGTTAGTAGTAAGATGTATTATCTGCTGTTCATGTCTGGCTGTTTGTATGTGCAATGGAGTGGAAACAGTCTTCTTGAAAAGACAGCCAGGAGTGACGTACTGTATTGTCAATTCAATCCACTACACAGCCATAAAAATTCCTAGACTTCACTAATTTTGATTTGATAACACTTTGACACAATTTATAGGACTTCAGACACTTAATGGTTAGTTTCATAATAATACTAATATTACTACTACTAATACTATTATAAATACATTAATTAATAATGTAATAATAATAATAATAATAATAATAATAATAATAATAGTAATAAAAAAATAGTAATAACAATAATAGCAATAATAATAATAATAATAATAATAATAACAATAATAATAATAAATATAATAATAATAATAATAATAATAATAATAGTAATAATAATAACATCATTATTATTATTATCCTTATTATTATTATTATTATTGTTATTATAATTATTATTATCATTATTAGGTATTGTTAGTTTGTAGGTTCATCAACCTCCAATGCAATTCCTTTTTCAATTCTAATATTATTGTCCACCACTACCGGTAATCAACCCTAAAAAGTGGGAGGTTGTGTCCTTTTCATTGTCTTTAATTTCCTTCTTGTGTCCAGGAAGTTATTCATACACGTACCTGCCAGAGCACAAAGTGCTCCTTTATAATACTCCTAACTGCATCATTGCTCCACACATCCCTGTTAAGTTGCTGACAAGCAAACTCCTTTACATCTTGGACATTCACTAGCAACCATTTTCTATGCTGCTGTCCATCAAGTTTAGCCTACAAAATAACAACAAACACTTCGTAAAAAAAAACATAAAAAAACATCAAATGGCAAAATTGAAGAACATGTCTTGTGTCAATATAATTAGGAAACAGTATAATCATTATACAATGTACTGTACAGTACCATAGGCCTGTAATGAATGTGTTTGTGTGAATATTTCTAACTGCTGCACACAAGTAACAGCTTCACCAAAAGAGTGACCTAAGTAACTTAAAGAGAGCTGTGCACTAACTTACTGTTTCAAAGGTACCCTTGTGAAGCATATCAATAGGAGGTCTAAACAAGTCCTGCAGAGTCTTTCTCTTCAGACTTGAGGTTGAAGCTGCACCAATTATTGCTTCTTGTTGCTCTGCAAAGGACACATACTCACATGGTGCAAAAGAAAATGGGGGGGGGGGGGGGGGGCGCAGTTATCAATAATAAGAAAGAGCATTTATGGTATCAGCTTGACCTATTGTCCTGTCCTCTCTTGTACAGGACTCTTCTCTGCATAGCATAGAAGAGCAGCAGATAACATTATGTTTTCAAGATAAGTACTTACTCGCTTCTGCTTGGAAGTCTCTGAATGCATCAAATACAGAACGAGATGTTCGTTTTCTTGTGGTAAAAGCTACAAGATAACAATGGAGAGAGATCTGTAAAACCAACTCATATCAACTGATTTTAGAAAGTTCCACAAGTACCAGATCTTCAAGTATACATATAGTGTAGGAACTTGGAGCATGAATTTTCATGGAGGTATAAAAGCTTTAGCTAACTCTTAGATGAATGCCACTAAAACAGAGTTGCTTGCTTATATGGTTTACTATACAGCTCTATACAGCCAATTTTCTTCTTGACAAAAGTGTCAGCTAACATAGCTCCATGAAGTGCACCTACTATGATAAGGCTCTTCGACCAGAACGCCTCTTGTCTGTGGAATAGGGGCACGCACATCATCACCATCATCCCTGAAAGATAAGAAAATAGGGGGATGTCTGAAAAAAATAGACTGACATATCATGAGGAGGTATTTGAAAAAAAAAAGGTAAAATTATCTGAAATGCAGGAAGTGCCATTTCAGGGAGAATAAATTTCAATTTTCTTAGGGGAGCATGCCTCCTCCCCCTGGCGTACCACACACAAATTTTTGTGAATAGTCCCTTATCACCTGGCAGCTTTGCCATAATCTATTTCTCGAAGCTCTTACAAACTACAAAATGAAAACATTGGCTGTGATTGCTCTATAATGATTTACTTTCAGCTTTAGACCTTATTCTACCGAGCTTCTACGATTTTTACAACTTTGTTTCTACATAATATATTTTTTCTAAGTTTTAGAATAGATACTAATTTCAGAAAAGTATGATCGTCACGTATGGAGTACTCAGATGTCGCTATAATGATTGACTCTTATACATGCATGTGGATGGCAGCGTCACTTTGATATTGCGATCGCTTTTTCGTCGGGAAGCTAAGTTTCTGATAATTTTAAGGTTGACGGCACATCAAATTAATGTCTAACAATAGAATAATTAAGTTACATTTCTTTGGAGAAATCATTCACTTTGATCTGAAAACAGTATACGATCGAAGATCTTACTTGTCGGTTTCGATCGCATTTGATGCACTTGCCGAAGCGGAATTTCCTGCAATCGGCGTCGCCTCAGAGCTCGAATCAAAGTGCATCTCAATCGCCATTCCCAAATTACCATTGCAAGCTTCTAGCAAGGACCCAGCTCTTTCTTTGGATGCTCCAGTGACGCTGATAAATTCGTCGACAAGGGGAACCCACTTTGCCGCCATCTTGCATCGGCGTGAGAACAAAAGATAATTTGTGGGGGGAGGAGTCGGGTTGCTCTGGTGAACACCAGAAGCCGTTCACAGTGTCGCTCAAACAAGTACTGAATTTAATATTAATTTTTGCTCGAGAAAGCAAGGTATATTGTTTTAATTCATCGTAAAGATTGGTTTGGTAAATTTGTTTGAATTTTTGAGCCGAAGAGTGTTCGGCAATATTCGGAACAATTCGTGTTATTGTCGGAACAAATTCTTTCCAAGCCCCCCGCGCATTTGACGCGTGACCAGCATATTTTTACTTGTTTTGGTACGGGTGAATATTTACAAAGACGTTTGGTTGGAAAGGTCGCTGCTTCGAGAGGCTAGACTTGGGAATACTCTTCTGGAAGTTGTCCTAAAATGTGAAGGAATGGAGGTCGTGTCTTTCAAGAGCGTTTGTCTTTTATTTGGCTTGCATTAACGGTCAGAGGAGTTAAGCGGGAGAATTTGAATGGCACCTTTATTCTCAGATTTCTCAAAGAAAACAAATCCAGAAAGCATCGTAACGAAAATCTGAAGGCACACGACTTTCTTTATGTCACAAGTGAAGCTGTGAAAGTGACGAGGCTATGATTGAAGGTGAGTACTTCCGCGTCATGCGAGTTGTGCATGCAGTGCATGCGTTTATAGGTTCAACCTGTCGCCTGCTAGTTTTGTTATCGGTTCAAATGTACTGTTTACAGCGTTAAAAACTGAACAGTTTACTCAGTCACACTCGTATGCTGTGGACCTAACACAAGATTGTTTTAACGCAATTAATAGTTTGGGGATACACGGTCGAAATATTAGGAAGGCGAGTTTGATGTTTGATATTTTGTCGCAGTTGAGTTTGAGTTGGCTGATTGCCCAGTTCGACAATTTTCCACATGCGTGTGTTATCGATTGCCCGGATCGATTTATATTACACTGCTTTTGAGTTTGACATAAATGTCACGCCTCTGTTGTATTGTTGTCTTTCTTGTCTTTTTTTCGTACTACAAATGGATCCGTGTTGTACGATACTAAGTAGACCACTTTCACATTCATCAGTGCAGTTGTTTAGGCTGACGGTCAAACTTGGCAGACAGAGTGGAGTTAATTGAAAAACTAGGTTGGTTGTGATTGTTCGTAGGGAGTCTTCAGGAAGACTCAGTTGTTGGTGACTGATGTTTTGACTGCGGAGTGGAAGTCGTCCAGAGAGTGCAGTCTCACCCAGACAATCACAACCAATCTATTAAAGCAAGATGTTCCCTTAGCTCACTCATGGTATAAGTGTGGATTATTGTTTATATTGATAAAGACAAATTGCACATTGGACATGGCCCCTATAAATGGATAACAATGTTTAGTTGGAGGGAGGTGATGGTGCAGATCAAGCATCTTATGCTTCTTGTATCATCTTAGTTTGTAGAAACTAACATTGTTTTTTTTTTTTTTTTTTTTCAGAACTATTTGCAGAATGAACTTCTCATTTGGAAAACGTCTGGAACAGGTAGACTGGCGCAAGCTAGGTGAGTTACTGCAAAGAAATAAAGCATGCATCAGCACATGCTATCTTGAGTTGGGAATTTGAAAAAAACATGAATGAACATTTTTTTCATCTGGCACTGGAGCTATAGATCTGCGGCCATATTCACCAAACTTGCGTACGAACAAAAATGTTCGTAAGTATGACTTACGCATACTATCTCACTCAAGGTAGTATGCATATTACGAATGTTTTTGTTCGTACACAAGTTTGGTGAATACGGCCCCTGGCTCTGGAGCCAGGGATCTGGCACTGAAGCCACAGATTTGGCTCTGGAGCCAGGGATCAGGTTGTACATTAACATACTATAATTCAACTTATATATTCCATAAGGTACATAATAGTACGTTTGTTGTCTGTCAGCCTGTAACGCTTTTTCCCAGGCTCCCTCCATGAACAGTTGGTAGCAGTAGCAATAAAGAAGCAAACTTCCCCATACAGTATTTTACGGGGGTCCTCTAGTCTTATAATCATCATGGAACAGGGAGATGTCATGCTTCTACATATGTATACACATAAATATACTGTACAGCAAGCCTTCTTACAAATACAGTATGTATTAAAATGTAATATTTGAAAGATTTGCTATAAGGAGAACCTATAGGATTTGATTTTACTTGATGCTACTAATCAAATCTCATCATGTGTGCACGTCTATCTGTTTCTTACATGTATCTGCCTAAAACAACACAATGTAGATAACAAAGTCAAGGCCGATGAAGGAGTGACTGAGAAGTGATGAGAATATGCAATCCAATGTATTGTCTTTGCAGCCTCTGTGGATATTGACCGGGTGTCACGAGAGATGGATGTGAAGACTCTACAAGAAAACATTTTGCATGTGACGTACTGTAATATTGAAGCAGAATTTGTGAGTAATTTGCAAAACTATAAATACCTTGTAAATGCTCAAATAAGCCCCCCCCCCCCCCCCCACTTCATTATTATCCTGTCAACTTTGAGCACCAAAATTAGTTAGAGAAATTGGACGAATGACGCACATTAGAACCTTGGTGATATAATTTTTAACTTCACATTTCCAATATCTTCACACAGTATTTTGTTGAAAAATACAATACCTCTTGTTGTTATCTCATCTTTTTAAATAAGCCCTTCTTTCTTTTAGTAGGGGGTGGTTAATGACTTATCATAATTTTGGGTGGGGATTTGCTACTCTTTCTATTCTATTCTTCTGTTTCCTACTTCAGACCAAATATAGATCAAATATTTCAGACCTGTATCCCAACATTTGCCCCCTATTTCAGACCAAATACCAAATACCAAATACCAAATACCAAAACAAATTAAATCAGGCCAAAAAGAGAAAATCTATATCCTATTTTAGGCTAAAATGCTTGAAACAATACCCCAGGGGTGGCACATACAACTTATGTACATGTATCTTTTCTTGGGCTGATTATGAACTTGCATGTATGGCAAATTGCTCCTGAAAAAATGTTAGAACTTACGTGAAAGTTAGATCATGCACGACTTCTTGCGGTTTGCTGGCTGCAGAAAACAGCAATCTTAAACCATTGAATAAAAACCAGTGCTGTTCTAAGGGGGTGGTCTCTTGGTTTTTTTATGCTCATCTATACATACAGGTATATCAGTGAATCCTGGATATTCATATCCAGCTGTTCTCTCCACAGGGCATACAGGCCTTTGATCCAAATTATGTCAAGCTGTTCCGACTGGCTCAGCTCATCATAGAATATATTTTGGTGAGTCAGTAACTTCTTGTCTTGTCAGTAAACTAAGCTGACAATATATTACTTGTTTGGTTTGCTGTAGCAGGGGATTTAATAAATTTCCACTGGTTTGCCGTGGTGTGGACTCCTTACCACGATTTACATCATCACATGGTCAAAATGTTGTGGACTCACGAGGCGCTTCGCCGAGTGAGTCCACAACAAATTTTGACCATGTGATGACGTAAATCGTGGTAAATAAGAGTCCACACCACGGCAAACCAGTGGAAATTTGTTTTTTACCACAATATTTAGAAATATATAAGAAAGTTTTGTTGTATTTCGTTGCAAAGCGTGACACGCTGGTGTCAGCTAGCGTTATATCGTTGTCTGGACTTTTATTTACCACGGTTAATCGACCAATCAGAGTGCGAGAAACCAGTGTGTTGTGGTAAAAACCCCTTTTGACTTTCTGTACAGACTGTATCTGCCTTGACCCTTTTATCAGGCAAAAATCAACTGGCTGTAGTTGTATTGTAAGATAAACTTGTCTATATTTATGATGTTTTTCTGTCTTTTTTCTTTTTTTTTTTTTTGTTTCTTATTCTCAGCATTCCCAGGAATATTTGTCATTTGCAATTGAAGAAGAGCAAAAGAAAGTACAAGAGGCTGTTGAGGTGCATACTAATAACCGTTATTTTGCCTAAGACCACATTGGGTCAGTTGGCTCAAAGTTCACTGAGTACATTGACTTAGTTTGATTGTTTCGAGTCTGCACTGGGTCTACAGGCTGTAAAATTTGTGATTTCCCTTGACATTTCCTACGTTTTTATAGCAAGCGAGAATGCTTTGCTAAGACAAACATAGTTAGGGATTTGCTCAAAAAATGCAACAGAGCATACATACACAAACCTCATAGGACTTGATAAATAATTGTTCTACACAGAGTAATACATAGTAAATAGATTTTTTATTCCTTAGCTAGTGGAAAACAGCACTAATTTGTTTTCAGGAGTATTTAAAAATTATGTCATTCTTTTGACTATAATAACTAAACTTGGTTTCTCAGAGTGCACAAGAGGCCAAGAAAGCTCTTGCTGAGAAGGAAGTCGCATATAACAGACTGAAAAAGGAGGTTCGCAAGCAAAAAGAGTGGATTGCAGAATATCAGCTCCTTATGCGTGCAGGAGCCAGCGGAATTCATAAGGTTATTACTTTTAATCACAGGAACAGGGGGTAGTTGAGAGATGTACACATAGTAACAGTGTGATACATTCAAGTTTTCAAAACTGGGCCTCCTGGCACAAAATATTTTGTTTACAATCTAATATTGACCACATTCTTCCATCAATCAACCATGCTGTCATTCTCTTTGATTTGTATTGTATTCCTTGACTTGAAAGAAGAATATTGATAAAAACTGCATACAACAACTAATGGGTGACAAATGAGGAACATTTGGTGGGCAAGAAACAGGCAACAGTCAGGTGACTAACAGATAAAAAGTGGTGACAGCCGGGGGACAGTTGGCCCACTAATAATTAGTGAAAAACAGGTGATGAAAAACAGGTCACAGTTGGTTGACTAACAGGCCACAGTTGGGTGAAGAATGGGGGACAGTTGGCCAATTAATGGTGAGAAACAGGTAATAGTCTAGTGACTAACAGTTGACAATTGCCAACAGTTGGGTAACAAATGAGGGACAGTCAGGCAAGGGCAACCACTTGACCAGAAGAACCCTGGAGAGTAATATATATTGGATAGGATCACATCATTATTTTTGTTTCTTTCAGTGCCATGTCTGTGCCAAAACATTTGTCAGTCAAGAGTATCTCATGGGCCATATTAGTCGTCGACATGGTGACCAACCAGTCCACATGAATGGGGTGTTGAACTCTGCTGTCCCCGTGAAGACTATTACAGTTACTAGCGTGGAGCAGAAGCCCTCTTCTATTGTAGTCAGCGAGGGTGAGAGAAGTGCACTACTGGATGAGATGCAGCAAATTAAAGAGCGTCTTCGCAGCACAGAACGAGAACTGGCCAACGAGAAACATGCCAGGGAATCCCAGCTGGAAAAGGTGTGGGGTATAAACCTTGAAATGATGTAAAACTGACACACAACATTTCTCTTGTAATGTACCACAGTGGAGTGGGGAGAAGAATGATTTCCTAACAAAGAGATGAAACAGAATGTTATGCAGATTAGTGAGTGTTATGCTAAGAAAGACTTTTTGACAGGAAAGGAAGTAATAAGGGTGTGATAAGAATATACTGTACTAGAGCCATTTTTGGATGACTGTCCAAAACCAAAACCAAAGTAATCACACAGGCCAATCACAGAGACTGAGAGAAAACAGTTCAGCCAATTGGAAGCCAAAGTAATTTGTGTTTGGTCTTGTGTTTGGTTTTACTTTCCAATCAGCAGTGAGAGTACACGCCATCGCTTGTGTGAGAAGTGTTTGGTTTTGGTTTTGGTTTTGTTCCTGATTGGCTGAGTATGCTGTCACAAACTAGTGTGGACCAATCCGAAAACGAAGCAAGCGCAAAACCAAAGCAATCACACAATTACTTTCGACAGTCATCCGAAAACCGCTCTGTCAGCCATCATGGTCCTAACTCTAATACAGCAATTATCTTGTACTTTTATAAACTGCTAAGTTGCAAAGTCTGTTGTCATCAAGGAACTGAGTTAGGAAACCATGTTACTGTGCATCACAATAACATTAATTTACCATGTGATTCTAACTTTTTAAAGGAAAGAGATCAACTGAGAAAAGAGCAACAGAAAATTACTGAGTTAGAAGAGAACTATGAACAGTGGAAAGGATTAGAACAAGAAAAACACAAGGTACTGTAATTGAGACCATCTGTACACAGAGCAGTTGCAGTTGTTTATATGTGTAGTCAGACCAGCTGCTATTCAGACCACATGGTTGCCAGTGAACAGACCAGGAGACTCTTTTTTGTATGTCACAGTTTTCTTCAATATTTGTCATTTCTGTTTGTATAATTCCATATTACCATAACTGAGCTTTATTGGTCTGTGCGGAGGTATGGAGGTACATTTTGCTCTTAGGTCAATATTTGTATAGACCTCTGCAAAGTGCCTCAGTCTGTACAAATATCTTAGGCAAAGTATTTCTCCAACCAGCTCAGTTTACTTAATAAGATTATCTGTTTGACCTCACCCTGTTTTTCTCCATTATTTTTTTTCTTTAGAAAGAAATGTCTGCCTTTAAAAAGTCCCTTGTTCAAGAACTGCATGCACTTCAGATGCAAAAGGAATCTGTTTCCCAGGTGTGTATTAGATTGTTGATGACAAGCTGTGTTTCCCAAGAACTCACATTAATTTCCCGCATTGTAAAGATAATACTTGTGAAGTGATCATAAGTGAAGAAAACTAGCTGTGAATAAAAATTATATGAACAGATTGAATTAGTTTTAGATTTACAGAAAGTAGTGGAATAAGTTGTGCAAATAATTTAATTATTAATTCCTGCTTATGACACTGTATTCTTGCTTTAGGCTTTATCTGAACTGGAGCAAAAAATGAGTAAGTGTTATCCCATCTGACTGACAAGTGTTTATGTCCAGCATGTCAATACTTTTATGTACAAATAATACATGTGAGGTCACTGCTTACCTGTACTCGCTTTGTCATTTATCACTCAGCTACTTATCACTCATACATACATTTGTAGGCTCAGTTCCAATGTTTCTGTGTAAAAGAACTTCAGAACTGTTCATTTGTAGCACTAAGAGCCAATATTAAAATCTCTCCTGTATCTACACTCATGCTTGTTATATAACATACCAGGCTGTTAATTAAGGCTGTCCGTACAGTGTTTCAAGGTTCCAAGATAATATTAGTGATCTTAAAGAAATCACGTATGTACTTTTTTATTTTTACAGGTACAAGGCCATCAATGATTGGATCGATTCAGGTCTGTATTAGCACTGGCTGTGGAGAGGGAGGGGGGGTTGGGGGGTGACACTTGCTATGGAAATTTGATGTTTACATGCTTGGAGTGTGCAGAAATTTTGTCATTGATATGGTGCCTCCTCATAGCATATTTCCAGGTTCTCAGATATTCTGAAACAATGACTGCTTCACCTCTTCCTTTCCTCAGTCCTCACACATTTTCTGCTTATACCTAGCTTTGCTCCACTGTCTGGCTTTAAGCTACACTAGACATCCTTATGATCCGCACACTCATCTTGTCCTCATAAAATGAATATGAAGTGCATGCAGTAGCTGTAAATATTGATACTGCTATAAATTAAATTGTTAGTAAAGATTTGTTTGTAAAAATTATGTGCTAATGAGTATGCAGTGACTGTGCCATGGAAAAGCAGGGAATTATTCTAATTCAAGTTCATGCTGATTTACTGACAATTAACTGTTATTTTGGCTGTTTCAGGATGAAGATGAAACAGATGCTCCACACAGGCGCAACAGGGAGGAAAACAATAAGCAGATGATGGAAATGGTGGAGAGTCAGGTCAGTAAAATCATTACCAGCAAAGGCTTGATTTGGAAATATGAAAATGACCCTAAGCTTGTAAGACTTTAGAAATTGCTTGGGGGGATAACTGAGGGTGTTTTATTTCAGCTTGGACAGATGAAGGCCCAAACACAACAGGATCTGCACAAAGAACTCCAAAAGCTCCAACAGAAATGGAAGAGCAAAGAACAGAAGACACAACAAGAACACAGAGATGAGATGCAAAAGGTACATGTAAGTGTAGATACAGGAGAGATTTTAATATTATCACAATCTCTGCTCACTGCTTGGCCAACTTGATGACTACAGTAGGTTTTTATACTAAGTGACTTGCTGTAATGTAAAAAAAATAAAAATTTACTTTATTGCGATTACTGCAGAATGAAATAATTTGTTACAAATTGTCATGTTTTTTTGTGGCTGTACAGTGCATAGAGCAGATGACTGTTGAAAACCAAACCAAAAAAACACTTTTGACCAATAGAAGCCAAACAAAAAAATTGCATTTGGTTTTTCTTTGAAGAAGAAACCAATCAACAGTGTGAGGAAATGCCATCACTGGATAACGAAGATAAGAAGATAACAAATTGGGTTTTGCTCTTCTTTTTTATACCATGTTCACACCAACTAAACCTGTTTAACTAAACCAAGTTTACTAGACTGTGTTCTCTAAAACCTGTTTTGATTTTGTGTTAATTACACAACATTTTACACCACCTTGCACAGGTTGTTTAGTTGGATGGATTTTAAACCAGTTTAGTTTTGCCGTGCGCGCATTGTGAACAGCCGACCTAACTAAACAAGTTTTGTTAAACACCTGTTAAACAGGTTTAAGCATTGGTGTGAACGAGGTATTAGATTAAATGCTGCCAAACTCGTTTGGACCAATCCAAGTTGAGCAAATCACATAATTACAGTTACTTTTGACAGTCAGTCAACCTGAAAATGTCAGTCGTCTTCTCGGCCCTCACTCCAAGCCCCGAGGGCTGAGGAGATGACTGACATGTCAGGCTAGACAGTCATCTGAAAATGACTATGCATACATGTAAATATTGTCTTTATTGTCATAGTTTCAGGATTTGCTGAGTCAGCATGAGGAAAACCTAAAGAATGAGCAATTAGAGAAGGAAAGAATGTCTCAAGGTTATGAAGAGAAAATCATGAAGCTGTCTCAGGTTGGTATAAGGAATCTTCATTTGATTAACTCGCATATTCTCCCTCTACATTTTAATATTTACTTTTGTTGGACCAACAGAAGTTGCAAGAACATGGAAAGGCTTTAGAAAATCAAAAGGTTAGATTTATACTTTTCATGCATTTTTTTTATTATAACCCAAGTTTGGAACAGCTGGTTTAGATGGGGTTCTGTACAGAATATTTTTATGGTTACACTTGTTTACAATATCGTACTGGAACAGCTCGAAATTGTGTGTAATGTTAGTGTATTCATAAGTTATCTTAGGTCTGCAAGTCCAGTTTTGTCACAGGTGTGCATGGCTTTGATTACAAAAGTACACATCTTATTTCTAATTCACCTCCTTTCTCTATCACCAGGCTGCATCAGATGAACAGTTGCTGGCTATCCAATCACAAAATAAGCAATATCTAGGTGACTGCTTGCATCAGTTTTACACCCTTATTAGACACATACACCCCGTCATTAAGAGTGATCAAACACAAGCTTCTTATTGCATGAGATAGCAGTGGACAGGCTACCAAAATTCTTCAAACAGGGCTTGTGGATATTGTTTAGGGCAGGACTTGAGAATCAAGACCTAGATTTTATCTTGTTAAAGGGTCCTTCCCCCTTCCTTCCCCACCCTTCCCCTCCCCCCTCCAAAAAAAGAAACAAAGAGAGACAGAGAGACAGAGAGAGAGAGAGAGAGAGAGGGGGGGGGGGGGGGGGGGGAGAACAGAGAATCAGGGTATCTTTCTACTCATCAACATTGATTATTAACAGTGATTTGTGTACTTTATATCCTTAGCAATTCCTCCAGTTCCACAAAGAGAACCCCTGATTCAAGGTCTGTTTACTCTGCTTGAGATTTCCTTGAAATGCCTCTACATCATTTGATGCCATTTCATGTTTGACCATGTTTTGATTGTAAATCCTTGCAGAATCTTTTCAGAGAGAAAGGGCAAGATCTCCAGACAAGAGCGAAAGGGCAGGTGGGTCACTGTACCTCAACGAATGAGGTCAACAACAAACATCAACACAACTTCTTTAAGCTCCAACTTTGTACTCTGAATTTTATCCCTTTAGGCGACACCATGACATTATATGTCTCCTCCAACCCAAACAAGAAGCAGTACAGGCTTTGGCGTCAGTCAGCTGATGGGTCAAACGAGTGGTCAGATAAACTGGCCTTTGGTGCTTATCCCAAGTCCACCGCTAGCTTCAGCTACCCCTTGTATGTGTATACAGCTGGTGGATCCCCCTACTGGCGACAGTATATCTCACAGTCAAACCAACCACCCAGCCCTGAGTACCGTTTAGACTACATGTTCTACACTTCTAGAGTAGCTCGTCCTGGGAGTGTGCAACTGCATGTGCTTGAAGCTGGGAGTATTCCAGTGATCAAGTCGTGCGTTTCCTTGTCTGATTCTTTGCCTGGCTGGAAGGACAAAGGTTTGACGTTTCATGCAATGAAGTCGTCAGCCGTGAGGTCGTCATTAACAGGTACAGTAGAACCCCGCTATCTCAAACTCGGATATCTCGAAATTCCCGCTATCTCGAACAGAAATCGATTTCCCTTAAAAACGAACTTGATAGAAATTTTCTTTGGTAGAAGCCCGCTATCTCGAGCCCCCGCTATCTCAAACTATTTCTCGGTTCCCTTGAGAGTTCGAGATAGCGTGGTTTACTGTAAAAGACTTGACTGTGGCCAAGATTCTCTGTCCAGACAATGTACAACTTCACCCAGCAATATTGAGTGTGAACGCTGCTATTAGAATGTATGCTTATCGAAAGCCTTCAATTTCAATTTGAATGGTCACACCTTTAATTTCACTTTACAGTTTTGGAGTTTTTTAGGTTTAACTTTTCACTCCCAAGCTCAAAGTGCTTCCTTTCTTTGCCTGGTGTGATAACCTGTTCTGGATACTGTTTGTAGGTGTGAGTTTGTCTGGTTCATGGGACATGGGATCCACACTCACAGAGGACAAAGATGATGCTGGTTAGTGTAAAGCTTTCACTGGAAATACTGTGCCTCTAACATTATTTTTACTGTCACTCAAGTACGTAATTTTTTCAGTTGTCTGTAGTGGCTGTAACTTACGAAAACTGCATGCTGATATCCCAGGTTTTATTACTAACAATAACACAAAGATGCAGCACAAGATAGTAGTCAATGCCAATCCCCCCCCCCCCCCCCACGTTTATAATTTAGTAATGTGAAATACTGTGTAGAAGTTCAGCTACTGAGCTTTTATAGGAACAGAGAGTTTGACAATCCATAAAATTGTAGTTTCTTTGGGTTGAGAACGTTCTCAAAATAGTTTTGATTTCGATGTTGATATGTGGTGTGTCTCACTCTGCCAGTTGCACTTGGTGAAGGTTTTTGCTCAGGATCATATTACTACTGCTTGTGAGTAGCAGTGTGTTAGAGTTACTGCTGTGTGTGGATGTTGATGTTGGACTACACTGTACTTACAAGTCTTTCGTTCACTGATACAGAGGATGATACAGATGATGCAAGCATCAGCGAGTCAGAGAGAATCAAACAAACACCAGAACCTCCCAAAGTGTATGTCCAAGCAGTATGATCTCAGTGATAGTACAATCCTTGCAGACAGCAAATACAGTCAAACTCTGCTATTTGGAAGTCCCACGGGACATGGAAAAAAGTTCGAAATAGCGGGGTTTCCAAATAACCAAGCTAGTCAAGCTAATCCAAGGGGATTCAGCTTGACTTCGAAATAACGGGGACTTCGAATTAACCGAGTTCGAAATAGCAGGGTTTGACTGTAAGTTCTTGGTGATTTCTGTGCAGAACTGTCTTTACTTCTGTTTACTCATGTAAATGAACGAAATTATTTTGGTGTAGATATTGTAGTTTTGAGGCATGTCGCGTACATTGCATACTATTTTTGACAGTTTTCTTTTTATTGAGTTTAATAGTTGATAATTATTGCCTTAATCTTAAATTTCCTGCGATCTGTCCCTTATGTGTTACCGCATCTTGCTTTTATTCATTTTCTAGTGAGGTTCATGAAGATGACGATGAAAGCTCTGATAGTGCTGAAGAGATTAAAGAACTCACCTCGTAAGTTGATTTTCCTGTTGTGGTGTTTATATAATTGTTTTTATTGTTGAACCGTTTTTGTTGTGTTCATCACGTGGCTGGGATCAGGTCCATTTGTCATGCAGTTCTCCATCAGTACCAAGGATGCATACATTAAGCACTCTAGACTTCAGTGTACTTACACACACTGTAGTGAGACCAGCCGAGTTATTATTTGTTGTTGAATAGTATGGTACATCCTTGACTTTTTTCTTGTTTTTTCTTTCTTTTTGTTCATGTTAGAGGCCTTTCAAGTTCAGACTGGGTAAGCATTGTTTCATTTATGAAAATAATATTAACTAATCGAACTTTTTGATTTTAGGATTATAGTTGCCGTAAACAGTGACAATTTTAAAACGTATTTGTGTGATCATTTTATCTTTCTTTGTCATCAATAGGGAACAGCAACCTTGGAACCTGGAGAATTTCATCCCCTTTCTCACAATCCTCTCATAACATGTAAGAATGGTGCAAGCGTTCTTTCAGTGCCGTGTGCATGAACATTTTGCAGTATCAGGACTGTACAACTACACATGTTAATCTTGAAATCAGCTCTTACAAACATGGGCCTAGTTGATCAAAGCATGATTGTGCAACGTTGTTTCATGTTAAGCCTTCACTCCCAAGAGTGACCAACTTCAATTTTCTCCTTTAGTTTCTCCTGTATCATACAGTAAGGAGAACTTGGCTTTTATAGCTTGCTCAGATGAAACCTGATTGAAATATCAATTCACGCTACATCACTCATACATTTTTTCTTAGAATGTTGGGAGAATCTTTTTTTTTTATCTTGGGAGTGAAAGGGTTAAGCGTTTCACTCTCAGCCAGCCGTTGTGACTTAACGTTCTGGTGTTCACCATCTGTTCATGTTTTTAGCTCGTTTTAATCTCAAAGAAGATGATGTCAATGGCTGCAGACAAGAGGTTGTACAGAAGCTAGAACAAAGGCTTATACAACTGGGAATGTCGGAGGTAACTTATTTTTTAAAATAGTCATCCATAGCACCAATAATTATTATTGGTAAGTTTTTGGCCAAAGGCTCTACATCTTTTTAGTGGAGACAGAATTGGTCTTGTTTCACACACCAAAGCAATAACACGATAGCTGTTTGACAAAACTTGGGACCAAAATTGTCACTTGCGCCATTCTTAGCCACACGTATTTTATTTCTTATGGCAATAATGTGAAAATGGCTTTAATATATTAACTGTTTCCGAATAATTCATCATATCAGGGAGAGGAGAAACTTTCATCTAAAAAGTTGGAGGCAAGGATGGCGTTTTTCAGAACAGATCGCCAGTCACGAATCAAGGTATGTGAGCCGTACCTCTAGAACAGTTATGAATGCATTATTGAGGCAGGCATGAAGCATAATAGAATAATATAACTTTGGGTTTTCTATTTTATGAGGAAGATCCTCTTAACATGACTATATAGTGAAGACAAAGTTGCTATTGCCCTATATATTTTTGCTATTCTTTTTCAGAAAGTAAGAAATTTCCTGGAAATAAGAGAAGGGTGAGTCCTACAGTCCCATGTTGGTACGATCAAGGCAAAGTTTCTCTTTACTACAGTGTCAAACCACACAAATTTTACTGTCGGGTGAACCTGCCATACATCAATACTTTACCCAAACGCTGACCCACTTATAAATTCGCATTTCCTCACTTGTAAAATTCCCTATGAAGG
This sequence comes from Plumapathes pennacea, assembly GCA_964036295.1. NCBI lineage: Eukaryota > Metazoa > Cnidaria > Anthozoa > Antipatharia > Myriopathidae > Plumapathes > Plumapathes pennacea. Next base: position 7,328,603 of record OZ038466.1, on the reverse strand, counting down.
GTAAGGAGAAAATATATTGTACGTTTAAAAGTCAAGAGCTTTACGGGCACAGAATCAGGTATGACTTTTGCAGCTTACGATTGTCGAATATAACCTTACCACGCATCTTTGACAATTTAAGGTTGATATGTTTTAATACTTGATACGACTTGTGTCGTATCCATGCCGTGAGAAGGTTGCATGCGACAGTGGTTAGAAAAACCCCACTGTAGAAATCATCCTAGGAGACCCAGGGGTAGATCGTGTGCAGGAGACAAAAAGTGGCGGAGAGCGAGGGTGGACTTCTTTCCGTTTGCTCACCTTCCGCTGATTTTTGTCTCTCGCCCCACGATCTGCCTCTTGGTATCCGAGGATGGGTAAAAGTCGGCCGTAAAGATTTAGCTGAATTACTGGCATATGACAATAAGGATCATAATAAGTTTAGTGGGCCTGATTTTAATGATTAAAATAGTGCTTGTAGCGAGCACTTTACAGGACTTTTCTTCTTGCTTCCTTTTTTCTTTTTTTTTTTTTTTTTTTTTTTTTTTTTTTTTTTTTTTTTTCATCTTTTTTGTGGCTGAATTTTTGTCTTTTTTTACTAACCAGATGTGCGCAGGAGCTTGATCAAATCGTCAAGAAAACATACCGCAACAGTTTATCACCAAGAGAACAATCAAGAGGTCAAGGGTCAACTGGTAAGCAGGATGTTTGAGAGGCAGTCAAGGTCTTACTTACAGCTTCCTTACTGAAAATTGCCTCAAATCAGTTAATTCACTGTACAAGTTAAAGATGCACTAGTTTTTTTTTTTTTCTTCTGATTGAGGTTATTTTCTTCTCTAGGTCCTCCCAAAAGCAAGTCCCCCACAAACAGACCTCCTAAATTCAAGACTGCCGCTACTGCCGCCAGAACCACAGCAGCGCTGGTCCTTCCCAGCCGTAAGACTCCCACAAGATTGTCTTCTACAGGGTAAAGACTGTGTCTTGTGTCAACTTATGGTGTCTTACAACTTTTGCTGAGAAAATGTAACTTTAGCAATTTGATAATGGTGAGGTGAATACTCTGATGGTTTCCGCGGTTGGGCATCGTCAAGTTTACTTCTTAATCATCAAACTAAGGCCTGTTTCAAAAGTCGAACTTCACATGCGTCGAATACAGTGTGAATTAGTATATACCACGCAAGTGAATAGTGCTTTTCGCGCGCTCTGATTGGCTCCTCAATCTCGGAATATCAAGTACTATTCACCTCCTGGCGGCTTCCGGTAAAACAAAATGGCGCGCGAACCCAATTTTTGCCCACTTTTGTCAGAAATAAAATAGCTATTTGGGAGTTGGCTATTAAACTTGTGTGGTATATACTAAAACAATTATTCGCCTCAGTGTCGGTGAATAGCGGTGGATATTTACCTCACCGAAACAGCTCGGTAAATATCCACCACTATTCACCTCCACTTCGGCGAATAATTGTTAATTAGCTGAAACAATAGATTTTGCTCATTTGCATTTTATTCGACGCATGTGACACTAGAGCGAATTTATCCGGATTCGTGAAAGCGTTTACACTAGTTGTGTGAATCCGGGACCATTTCTAGTGGATCCGGAGAGAAAACGAATCCGGAATCGAAAGTGGGAACTTTGTATCCGAAATAGTTTTCAAGAGTAAACGGGGCCTAATACAGGCTTAAACCATAGTTTGCAAAATAGATAATGACAAAACTATTTTAAATAGTGCTCAGGACCCGAAAACAGAACTACAGCAGAGCTGTAAGAATTGGAACCCTTTTTATGTATGAGGATTCACAAGAGAGAGAAAGGGCGGCATTAGGAATGTGATTATTGCCTCGATCTCGTGTAGTATGCGTCATTTCCGGTTGGATGCCATGCGATTTCCAACCTCGTTCCGAGGGCCATCCACGGCAGAAGCTCTGGAACCCTTTTTATGTGTGAGGGTTCACAAGAGAGAGAAAGGGCGGCATTAGGAATGTGATTATTGCCTCGATCTCGTGTAGTATGCGTCATTTCCGGTTGGATGCCATGCGATTTCCAACCTCGTTCCCAGGGCCATCCGCGGCAGAAGCTCTGGAACCCTTTTTATGTGCGAGAGTTTACAAGAGAGAGAAAGGCGTTTGATATGAACACTGAACCAGGTCTGGCTGTATCTGCGCCAACCACAGTCTTGAAACGGCTGTTGTGCTTTGCAGGTCAACCAGTGGCGGAGATTGGACACTCTCTGGTACATCAGTGACAGATCAGTCATTCAGTGGAACATCAGTAACAGAGCAGACGTTAAGTGAGTCTGAGGATGATGATGATGACGATGACGATGAGCTGACTGAAGGTAGCAGAATACGGTCCGGTAAATACGAGGAGGAGAGGGATTCTGAGTGGGACACAGCAAGGTACGTTGTAAAGTAAGGTACGGTGTAAAGTAAGGTACAGTGTGGAGGAAGGTACAGTGTGGAGAAAGGTACAGTGTGGAGGAAGGTACAGTGATCGATGGCTAGCCAAATTTGACATCAGGATAGCAAAAAGATGTTCGTTCGATGCATGACGGAAAGACTCCTCGATTTTTCATTGTTTTGTAAGGGTAATTTTTTATTATGGAGTTTTTGGCCCACATTAATTGGCTAAGTTTCCTCCTATTATAGTTTTATTGGGAGGGGAGGGGGGGTATTCGAGGGGGCGTTTATTTGGGAATTTACGGTTTATGGCGGATTTAATAAAATAATATAGTAAAGCACTACTGACAACTTGAAAGATCGATTTAGTTATGTCATGTGAAAAGCACGCTATGGCTTATATATTTACTGTTGTTTTCTTGTTGAAGTGAGGAAGCTTTCCATCCAACCAAAACAGTTCCCAAGGGGGCAGTGAAAATACCTTCTCAGCATGATGACTCAGACTTTGACTCGGATGATGAACAGGTGATGCGTAGCAAGATATTTTAAGAAGTCTGGCCACCATAACTGGCTAGACAGTGTAATGGAAAAAGCAATGCTTTGCGAACTGGAACACGCGTCTGTTTCTTTGAAGTCAAAACAATTTACTCTTCGACTACAAATTCTTTCGAAAAAAACAAAATCCTTAGCAACTGTTTATTTTCTTTGTACGTGATGTGTATGTTGGGTTGTGAGGGTTAAACTGTGGATAAATCATTTACCTACCATTTGAATTTCTTTGCAGGTCGCAGAGCAACCTCCCAGAGTGCGAGCTCCCAGTGGAGAGAGAGTGAGTCCTGAGTTATTGGGAGGTGGAAATGATACTGGTAATCTAGGTCTTGTAGTGCTGGTGTGAAGCGACGATAACAAGGGTCATTTCCTGTGAAAGTGCAGGGAACAATATATAGTGTTACAAAATAGCAACATTTTTCTTTCACAGGTCAACCTGTTTCACAGGTTTTGTGTGTCTTGAACGTCACCCTTGCATTCCTTATATAGCAGTTTTTGATGATTTTTGTACTTTTACACTGAATCAGCATACTTACATCACTACGATGGGTTTTTTTTTTTCGTTGAAGGTTAAGGAGCTGGCTGCATCACTGGAAAGCAGCCTCAGTTTAGGCAGTTTAGTTAAAAAACCTGCCGGAGGAGTAGCACTGTTGCAGCAATCGGGATCTCAGCACCAACAGCCTCAAGTAGCAAGAAGATCAGCAATATCGCAGGTACATTTTGTTTAGCAGATAAGTCCCCCATATCTCCCCGTTTGTCTGGGTCTACAGTCAACTCCTTCCATCTCCAACTGTCGGTGTTTAAAGATGTGTTCGTCTTAAAAAGAGTGCGGTTATAGTAAATGTCTAAAGAAACGGCAGGGACAGCTCCTACCAGGTGTCCGTCTTACAGAGGTGTCCGTTAGGAGGGAGTTAGCTGTAACTCTTTTTCTAACACCCTCACTCCAGCTTATCAAAGAAAAGTGCCATTAGTCCAACTGTTTCACCACCATTGACAGTGGTAATGTAAGACTCTGGCTTGGCAGCTCTAATAAATCTTAACAGCGCTTTTCACAAGTCGTTGAGCAGAGTTAACAGTTTTACATTTCGTAAAGTGCAAGTGGGACAAAGATAGCTGGGATCGAAGGGGTCAATATAAGTGTATAGTACCTCTGATCACAAAAATTTGGAAGAATATCAAAAACATGTTCTTTTCCACAGCCTGAAGATGATGATAGTGACTTTTCCTTAACTTCTGACGAGGACGATAATGGGACCTCAGCGCAACGGTATAGTGTTTAATTATCACTGACTGTGTGAAGATTGAAAAGAAAGATGTCTAAACATAAATTTGTAATCTATAAACTGACAGTAATGCAGAGGTACGCATGAAAGACTGTCCAGATTTTAGAAAAGTGTGACAATGCGTCACTATAGTAATGGCTGAGAGCTATGTTGCTGAGACTCGTACGTGATCATCAGTATTGTGCTAAAAAATCTCTCCAACCTTACAATGACATGTTTTTTGTTTTTTGTTTGTTTGTTTTTTTTTTCTGCAGTGGTGCTAATACAGGAACAAGTGTCAAGAATCCAGGTGAGAATCTGCAATTTGAGTAAAGGGAGTGAAATATAGTTAATACTGAACTGTGCCCGTTTGTTTAGTGAAGCCTGATTAAGCTACACTTGGTTTTACCAAATTCTTTCACTAACTGCCAACAAACTGCAGTGTCTTTTTCTAATCTAAGGCTTCTTACAGCTCAAAATAGATCGAATAAGAGTTGTAATGCTATTTTATTGGGAATTAAACTGATACGATAACATACGCATGGCCCTCAGCTAAAAGCTAAATACAACTTAAAAGCAAATACAGCTATTTCTCATAAAGTATCTTTAAAATGTATTAAACGATAATAAAACTAATTTTAACTATACCCTATAAGTCGTCTGGTTAAAGAAACTTTTTGTTCTCAGCAAAAAAAAGTTTGGACCTCATCCAGGATTTAGCCCAATCGAGCTTTCAAATACTAGGCCCTGTCGAACCACCAATGTGTGTCTATAAATAATCTTGCTGTATGTTTCTTGTAGTGAATCCGAGAGCTTCTGTGGCCAGCCAGAGGCAGCCCCCAAGCTCAGCTGTACGAGACTTCACTGACGACTTTTCAGACTTCGATGATGACGATGACTTGGATGTCCACCATATCACGTGATAAGTCAAGGTCAGTGAAGCGTGCATATGAACATGCCTTAGGGCCTGGCAAAACGAAGACACATTGTGGCGGCAACATTGCTAGCGCGCGCATGTTTCCCAAATGTTGCTCCGTTTTTCCACGCGCGAAACATTTGTTGCGGACACAAATTTGTGTACTGGACACAAAAAATGTTTCTGAAAAACTTCAGAAACATCTGTTGTGTCCACGCGGAACGCAGCAATTTTTCCGCACGTTTTGCCACCCTGGAAACATCGAAGGACACAATGTTGCCGCCACAATGTGTCCTCGTTTTGCCAGGCCATTATTCAGCTCAAAACTTCGCATTTAAAGTGGAGGCTACGGAGGGTAGAGGGTAGGAGAGTCAGGACTGTATGGCCATTACCACAAAGGGTTCAATTTCTTATTCATCTCTTGGACCCAAGTGGGCGACTATGAAAGATGAAAAGACCTCCCCCCCTCTCTCTAGCAAAGCCATTTTTTAAATAAGCATTTACGGTATACAGAGTTTGTTCCTTGCCGCTGATTTGTTCTCCATTGGTACACCAACCCGTGCTGTATTCAAGACTCAGATCATTTTGTTTTGTTTTTACTTGCAGGTTTCCTTGCTGAACTATTTTCGACAAATATGGTATTTATAGTGTTGATAAGAAGTATATTTCTTAGAAAAGAAGCCAGCCGAGCTTCAATAAGATGTGCCGAGTAGAGTCTATTGAACCTTTTGTCATATGAAGTAATAAAGTTATGCTGGGTTTGGTCTTCAGTCAGCTTGTCAGTCAGTTGTTTCTTTGGACGATGCGTTTGATAAAGTCTGGGTCATAGTTTGTTGTTTGGAAAACGCGTTCCAGAAATGTTTGGTTTCGTCAGATAGGTTGCTGGGAGTCTTGTGTGATTAGTAGGATGATTGGTCAAGTGTAGTCCGTCAGTTTTCTCAGGTGAACTGTTGTCCATAGTTTGTCGATGTCACGGCTCACCAGGCAATTTAGAAACCGAACATCTTTCCATTTTCTTCGATCTCTTTGGTAAACCTGGATGTCGGGGCATTGTTCATGTAGATGCTTGTGAAAGGCGTCAAAGTAGCCTTCATGAACGGCGGTAAAAGCGTCATCATCGTATCATTGCCTGACCGGCGAACCCATTTCTGTTCCGTGCAGCTGTTTGTGGTGTTTTCCGTTGTACTGAGTAAAGAGATGTCAAAGTCAGAAACAGAGAAGTCAGTAACTCCATGTTTTTTGTTGGTAAAGCCAGTTGGTGGTGGGATGTTTTTGATAGCAGTGGAATACTGGAGACATCACTTTGTATCGCCGTCTTGATAGCGTTGATGAAGTCCTTGGTAGATTGTAGTTTAGGTTGGTTTCTTAAAAACGGATCAGGGATAAAATATATAAGGAGGGAGGGGTGGTTAGGTAGTTTTGTTTGTTTGTGGGGAGGGGGGTATAATCATATAATATAATCATGCGGTTACTTTTTGGTGTGTTTCAAAACTATACAGGGATTTTGGCAAACTGGGCACCAGGCCCTAATATTTAAGGGTTTGGGCAAGATTCAAGGAAGACATCAGAACAAAAAGAAGGTCAACCACATTGATATATAAGAATTGACTATTTTATTTCAGCATTGCTTGTGAGCAGGATGTTCTATAGTGTCTCTGATATCCCTTGCTGCTGCTTGTGTCCCAGGCCAGTTAATTACTGCAGGGAAGAAAAAAAAAAGCATGAGCCACATAAGACAAGAATCTTGAACCAAAATGAGTGATGCAATTCAATAACTCGTACATGTATAGTTAGTGTTACCATAACACTTATTTCAATCATAATCAGCTACAGTACATATGTACATATACATGTACAATAGTTTAGTCGGAGAAAATAGTAAGTGATCTCTGGCTTGGGTTTGAGTCTGTCAGACTATAAATTCTCCTAATGCTACTCGTACAAATGCAAATGGCCACCAGTCCAGTGAGCATAGTAAGGAAGTGGCCACTGCTGTATGAGGAGCTGACATGAGCTATGCTTGACAAGGAATGTAACCATCACTCAAATACAAAACAAGCTATATGAAATACAACCTACCAAAATCCCACCCCCGGATTTAAACTACAGTCAACTCTCTCTAAGAAGACACCTCTTTAACCCTTTCACTCCCAAGAGTGATTAAGTTCAATTTTCTCTTTTCAGTCTCCCACCAGAGATATATCATACAGTATGGAGAATTTGGCATTTGATACCTTGCTCAAATGACACTAGCTGATTAAAACATCAATTCTCATTTCGTCACTCATACATTTTCTTATTTTGTGGTTGGGAGAATTTGTATTTTGAGCTTGGGAGTGAAAGGGTTAAGGGAAACAGCATGCATAATTGGTCCTTACTGAGTTTCACTTGTTTCTTTGTAACTGAACTCTCTCTGAGACACTTATGGTGGATAATAAATGCTAGTCCCAATGGTGTCTGCCTTATGCATCTAAAACCTGTATCCATAACTTCTCACACGCTTTCATAGTCTATTTCTTGAAATTTAAAAAAAGTCAAGGTTGTCCAGATACACGAATTAGTTTGCCCAGTGGGTTTTCTCCTGGATGACCAGACTATCAATTTGGCAGAAAACCAGTCGTCCGAGCGAACTTTTGGTCATCTCGGACAACCGGATGACCGCTGATTTCGAGCACTGCATTAGAATTATATTCTTACTTAAAAGATATAGTGCACATGTAAAATATAATGTTTGTTGAAAGAAACCAAGCCTTACCACTTTCTCTTCAACCAGTCCATCCTTGAAAAATAGCATGTAAGGAACATCATCCTCCTCTCGGTATGTAAGCAGACACTGCATGGCCATCTCTGGATCAGAATCGGTTCCAACATAGAAATCAAATTTCTTCTTTTTGTAATCTGCAAAGACTTCATCTTTCAGTGCCACCGGAAGATTTGTTTCCAAAGCTGCCAAACGATCTGTCTTTCCATCTTCTTTCAATTTTTCCTTGAGTCTCTTGAGGTAGTTGTTTTTCAGGTACAACTGATAGGCCTTTTTGGATTCTTGAGGGGGAATATTCACCAACTTGTTTGCAAGTACAATGTTGACACCAGACACTGACGTTGCCTCTGCATCATCAGCTCCGGTATCTTCAGCAGATTTGTTTCCTCCGAACATAGCATCATCAACAGCATCTGTCTCTGTGACATGCTGTGGTGGAAAACAGAGAGTTGTAATTTGCCTGATGGTGATCAAGTTCAATTTGTATTTTCATTATTATATGGCACAGATACATGGGGATTGTAGTACACACACTCTGATAAGTTTGATTTGCTGGTCCATAAGTTATGGTATGGACTATCATATTTGCACATGATGTTACAAAGAAGGTACAGCACTAAAAAACGATAAATACCTTTCCTTCAACTTTGTAGAGTACATCATTCACCAATGTGATTTTGTAAACATCAGTGAAGAGTTCATCATCTAAAAGTAAAGAATTATGTGTTAACTTTCCATATCCAATAACAAGTACAACAATAAAATGTTATTGCTATTAGTGAGATATGATACTGTCCTTCAGAGATATTTTCTGCAGATCCAACAGTATATGTGTGGTTGGCAGTGATCAACATGACAACACTTTCTGCACTTAGGTAAAATACCGTAAAGTTCCGGAAGTAACGACCCCTTGAAAGTAACAACTCCCCAAAGTAGTGATAGATTTCATGGTTGCTAGTATAAAATTCCGAAGGTTACTTGATCCGTGACCTTAGATGTAACTTCTGGGTTGCATCACATCGCACGTCACATCTTACAAGGACTAGATCTGGTAGTCACATCAACGCAAGAACTCACATAAAGTTTTATCCAAGGTTACCACCAGAAATTAAAACTGTAGCTTGACGGATCAAATACTGTACTTGATCGATAAAGTAAATGACTAATGTTACGAGTATGCCTCAATATGTTGGCTTTATGCGACCTAGTTCCCGTTTTCGCCGTTTAAACGAAAACCAATTGGCTGTGATTTCGAATCGATACGTTTTTTCATCGCTAATTCGATCGTTTTTATGCCGACGGGAGACAAAAACGCATCGAAACACACCCAGCACTGTACGTATAGCAGTTGTGTTGGAATCAAAGTTTGAATGAAAAAGTTACATTCCTTTCAACCTGTCGATAAAACCACGATCTACTATTCCCAATAAAATAACCTCAAAAATTATCAGTGTAGATCGCAACCTGCCCCCCCAAAAAATCAAAACAAAGTCTACAGACAAACACCGACAGAGTTGGGCAATTCGACAAAAAAAAAAACATCACCAGAAATCCGTTTGACTAACAGAAAGGTTAGTCAAACAACACTTTTAAAATGTATAAAGTAATTCTTACTTGTGAAGATGTCCTTGTAGATGATCATTGTGCCGATGGAACCGGATTGTCAAAGCAACTCCGAATACGCTATGTCTCGGGAAAGATCTTACCGGAAAAGGACGATCACAGGAACTCAGCTGAGTAACCAAGCTTGAGCTCGCCAAGCCTGGGAACAAGATGAAACAACAAATAAATATGGCGGGCAAATCAATGTGTACCGAAAATGATCAGGTAAAACGAACATATTTTGTTCGTTTTATAACGCGTGCAGTGCGTTTATGAAGGGATTAATTGATTTTTGATGCTTTGATTTATTAGGTAGTCGCATTTTTTGTCAGGAAGTTTCCTAAATGGTTGGTATAGTTAAAGCAGTTGGAATCGGTGGAATGACGTCGAAATGAAGCATAATGTCAAGAAGCGAACAGTACTCAGACCGAGTCCTAATGAAGAGGTACGAAGTTAAACCAACTAAACACTAGGTGGATCTACATCCCGGGATCTACATGCACAGTAGCTGTGTTCCCAGTGATCAGTCTGAGTGCTGGAACCACGCTATTCTTAGGAACATTACCAGTTCACAGCGTGGCAGACTACTCAGCTGGAGTTATACACGTCTTGTTGTTTTATACAGGTAGTACTGCTTCAGACTGAGAAATGGAAACGGAGAAAACTTCGGCTGCAGCAGGTCGGCTATTTAGATGTCACACTAAAGTTTGATGTGTTGTCAAAAAAAAGTTTGATGTGTTATCAGTGTTCTGCATGTAATGTTGCATATTAGTGGAATGCGGTACCAGACTTCAGGAAATGAGATATGTTCTCATATAAGAAATATTAATATTATATCTAGATGCCCCCAACATGGCTCACAGTCCCAAGAAGTACAAAAAGGTCTTATTTAGGTCTAGATATGCATTGATCAATTCCAGCAGTTACAATAGTCCGGCTTACCCGAGGACAATGTTATTTAGAAGAATTGATAGTCTGACTACAGTAACTAATGAACCGAAGCAGGAGATGAGCTACGTAATTGAAGGGGAAGTTTGATTTGGATTTGGATTGAATAGACATGTCACTCAGGCCTATTGTGGGTGTCATTTTAGGTGAGGGACCAGGAGAAGGCATTTGCTAATAAACTGCTGCAAAGAGCGAAGGAGAGAAAGGCTTCAGAGCTTAGACTCCTCTCTGAAAATTTAAAGGTACTGGTTAATACACAGATATAAGTTAACCCTTTCACTCCCAAGTTCAAAATGCAGATTCTCCCAACTTTTTAAGAGGAAATTGTATGAGTGATGTAGTGAGAATTGATAGTTTAATCAGCTTTCATCTGAACAAGGTATCAAAAGCCAAGTTCTCCTTACTGTATGATATATTTGTGCTGCCGAAACTGAGGGAGAAAATTGAACTTGATCACTCTTGGGAGTGAAAGGGTTAAAAAGTAAACCTTGTCAAAATCAAAGAAGCTGGTTAGTTGGAAAAGTTAACACCCATCAAGACATCCTTGAGAGATGCATGTATGTGCAGATCATCATGGGGTGGGAGACAAAAAGGGGAGGGGGATAGAAAAGGGAAGGAAAGAGCTTTTTTCCTCCTTCACTGTTTCTTTTCCTCCCCCTTCACCACTTTTTGACTCCTGCCCCACGATCTACAGTATGCCTGAGTCTCCGAGGATGCCATCAAGAAAACCCAACTTGCTCTTGCAAAAGTTTTGCAAGCAATAGATGCAACAGTCCATCTTACAGAAATGTGTTTCACATTACATGACATAATGATGTACTGTACATACTGTGTGGCATGAAATTTACATGGGAGTTCATTTTCACAAATTTCACGGATTTTCCAACGACTCATGAAAATTAAATCCCATGAAAATAAACTCCCGCAAAAAAAAAACACCCACCATATACTGTAGCTTTGAGTTGTAATGGATGATTTGTGACATTTTGTAAATTAGAGATTAATAAACAAGATGTTAAGAAAAAGTGAAACCCCTTGTTGCTATGTACCAGTGCTGAACATGAAGTACTGGACAGAAACTTGCCTGAGATCCACAAAAATTTGTTCCAAACAGTAAAGTCTTAAATCCAAATTCATGAAAATTTCTTCCTGCAAAACGCAAAAAAATCAGCAATCTGCAAAATTAAAGTCCTGTGAAAATTTCATGCCACACAGTATGTATGTACATTGTATATCACACTACTCAATGGATATGCATTTCCATTTATATCATTTACCATTGCCATCTCTTATTGAACTCTGTTAATTTATTATTATATAATATTAATTTATAGGATCAGTGGCAGCAAGGTCAAGGGGAAAAGGAGGCCAGCCTGCGAAAGAAGTACCAAGAAAACCTTGAGCATATTGGGACAGGGCATCAGGCTGCGTCAGAGGTAAAGTGATTGATGGATGTAAAAATGTATTAAGTGACTTACTATGATGTGGAGAGAGTACACTAGTACAGTGAGAAAAACCTAATTGTCAGATAATTATTGGTACTGTATGGACCTGTGAGTGTATAGGCTTGAAAAAGGGCAAGCCATGTTAAACCCAGAGTTACTGAGGCCAACAGGTATTTTTCAGTCCTTGTAAAAGGGCCTATTCTGCCATTACTTTGCTTTTTCAGGTACCTATTCCGGGCCCAAGAAATGTGTTGTCAGAAGAGGCAATTCAAAGGTCAGTTTTCAGCAGCTGAATACAAATCAGGTCTGTAGACATCTGTTCATGATATTTATTCTTTCACTTCAGGGCAAGAGAAAGACACAGAAAGGCCTTAGATCAGGTAAGAATAGATGGATTTTAAAAAAAATACATACGTTTCATATAATGTTGATTAATATTAACTAAATTAATTAAATAATATTAATAAATGTAATTAAATAATATTACATATGTCTGTAAATTCTGCATGCCATCCTTTTGTTATGTCTGATTTCCTTTGTATTTTCAAAATCAATTTTCTCAGCTGATGCTGGAGAAAGCAAAGGACTGCCATGCAGAGTTTGAGCGAGCAGAAAACAGGTGAGTAAGAGGGAAACAAAATATCTACATGTATATTCTTGAATCTCATTAGCCCTTTGAGTCCTGTATGTTATCAGGGTATGGTTTATCCATTCATTGTCCAACATCAGATAGTATATTGTACATAACAAGTTTAGGAGAACTGGTATCTAATAGCTGTAGATGAAGGCTGAGTCAGTCACCCCACTTACTGATGTATGAGTCTTGTCTTGTTTGATTTTAGGCGCATAGTCCGTGAGACTGAACATGCAAGAGCAGCTAGAGTTGCTGCACTTCCAAAACCAGCTGATCCTGTTCAGGTTTCTAGCTCTTTCATTACATTTACTAAAATAATGTCCCTGTTATCACACTACCCTGTGTCCAGCTTCTGTTAGAATGTACTCAAAAAAAGCTTTCAGGAGTTGGAAATTTCCTAGGTTGAGTTTAATAATTGCTTTTGTAGTGAAAGGGTAAGTGGAGATTGTCCACCACCAACTTGTCCATACCAAACTAACCATATGCTTATCAACTGAAAAAAGAAGATACGGTCACTTGACTATTAATAGCTCACTTTGTTTTTTTTGCACTGTTTCAGGATCTCAGCATAGCCAAAGGTAACCAATCTTTTTTGTGTGAGACCAATAGGCTTTTTGTAACAATAGACAACATTATACTATATTAAATGCCTTCAACAGCATTTCCCATACAAGTATTTTTGAACTTCAGAATGCTGCAAAATGTGATGTTTTAATCCTGTGGACCTGAAATTTTCAGCTACATATCTTTTTGATGTGCTTTCATTTATGGTACTCGAAAATTAATTGTTGTTCACATGGTTAGTTTTGAGTCATGTGATTGCTTGGGACTTACAGGGCTACAAGAGATGATGAGTGTGAGTTAAGTCACTTTTCTTGACAACTTCCTCTTTTCTTCATTTCACCTGACTGTATGATCTTTGCACCTTCTAGTTTTAGACTCCTATTATGTGACAGTGTAAGTGACCATTATGCACTTTATATGGGGCGACTTAAATAATATAAATAGATGGCAATAATAGTTGTCAGGGCAATAATAGCCTGGAAAAAAATCCAGGCTTCAACAGGAATTGAACCCATGCATGACCATTGCCATATGGTGTGAAGGTCATTGGTTCAACTCCCACTGAAGTCCGAATTTGTTTTTCCAGGTTATTATAATTGCAACTGCTAAGTTGCTTCAAAACCGTGAAGGTCACTTTCACTGTCATTCTTTATGTCCATGGTTCACATATATGTGATATATTGTATATTTTATCATATCAGACATTACTTGTTTTATATCCTTTTGTTTTTGCTTGACCTTCAGCATTTACAGAGTGTTCTCTCCTTTTATAGGTCACAGGTGCCCTGTTAAGAGTAAGGATAGTTTTGCAAGTACACATCACCACCTGAAAGCTTTCGTACAAAGAGAGATGGACACCCTGCAGGTTATTGATCACACCTTTTCCCTTGCCACTCCCTCCCCCTTCCCTCTTTAACCCCCCCTTCCCCCCCCCCCCCCCCCCCCCCCCTTTCTCTTGTCTGTCTCCGTATCTGTTTATACTCTATCTCTACGTGTCAAACTCGTTCCCAAGGCCTTTTTCTTTGAAGGAAAAATTCCCGGGAACGAGGTTGCTCTGTGTCACGTGCATGTATCTCACTCACGTCCCTGTTTTCTGTCTTTTTGTCGGTTCTGCCCACGTCACTCCCACCTTGGCCCTGTTTATGGCCAGCATTTGTTTGTTTGTTTGTTTGTTTGTTTGTTTGTTGTTGTTGTTATTGTTGTTTTATAAGAAAGAAGCATCCATTTTGTGGTGTACCTTTTTCCAGGCTGTCTTTGCAACTGCTTAAGTTGCTTCATAACTGCGAAGGTCACTTTCACTGTCGTGCCTCGTTATGTTGATTTGATGGTTTATCATTACTATTTTGTTTTTTGTTACCTCGTAATTACACTTCTTTTGCTTTTCCAGGAAAATGCCAGGCAATCAGCTGTTGAAGAAGGGGAACGAATAGATGCTATAGTGGAGGTACAGTAACAGTGTCCCTTATATTAACTTAAACGAATATTACTTCAATTCAAACGTTTGCATTGTTAATTTGTCCATCAGGAGACCAGACGTGTTCACACTGAACAGCATGAGAAAGCAAGGCTAAGACACAACCATGCATTAGCACAGCTACGCCTTGAAGAGGTTAGTTCCAGAACAGCCAATCCCATCCTCTCGTATAGCGGAGAAAAGGCGGACAATTCCCCCTTTTACATCTCAGTCCTTTGTGCCTGTTCTCCAAGCCTTTTCTCCAGTAGATTAAGGACGCGTTTGTTTGCCTGGACCACTATTCCTGAGAAAACAGATTCTCATTTTCCAAACAAACGGTTCTTCTGACGAGCTTGCGGTCTTTGACATAAACGGGCCTCGTGTTTTCGCAATTAGGAGCAGAGAATTGCCTCTGCCCTTTTCTCTGGATCTGCTGCAAATGAGTTTTCATTCGCATCCGAAAACGCCTCCATGTTTATTTTCATGAAGCAATGACGCCATCATTTCAGAATTCATGTTCTGGTTATTCTGCATCCGGGGACAGAATAGACGGAATTGCTTTTCAAATTTTGCGGAATAGGAAGAGCTAGCTCCCATACGAACGTATATATGTGTTGTTCCGGAATAGTCCCAAAGAACACGCCCTAATTGTTACTTGCAAGTACTGTCATTACCAAGTGTCTAAAGTGATTTGGTCTTATTCTCAGGATCGCAAACAGTTGATGGAAGAACTTGACAACCTGGAGAGATGTGACCGACACAGAAGACAAGAAGCTGTGGCCAAAATCCCAGTGTGTACTTTGATAGCTACTTTTGACAGATTGCGATTTAAACATCGATCAGTTCCAGCTACTACCATCCAACCCTCGGGCTAGCCTGCACAGCGGCTCTCCTAGGAAAGGGGAGGGGGAACTTTTCGGCGTGGTTACAAATTTCCCGCCCCCGAGCAAGAAAAGCTGGCAATGTCATTTTCCCACTCTTTTCATATTTGAAAGTTGTTGCGGTGCCATGAAAATCCTCCTCGGGAGATGGTAACAGGTGGAATTGATCGATGCATTATCTTGTGTTTAGCTGATAAGCGGGCGATCGGGACAAGGCCATAAACGTTTGGGGGTGGGGAGGGGGAGTGGAGTGTAATAACAGAATTGAAGTACTGTACTATGTACGATGTTTGTTTTTTTATTTTTATTGTTAACCAAAATATAAGATACTCCTCCACTACTGCATGGGCGTAATGGAAGCAGTAAATCATCGAGCAGATGTAACTTCCAGTTTTCAGGGTTTTGTTAGGATTTTATGGATTGAGATAAAACCAATGTAAGCGCCAAGTTGACTTCGTTGAAGAAGACGGAAGGCTTGAACGTGAGTCTCCTGAACAGTTGGAACTAAGACTGCCGTGCGTCTGCTGTAGTAATGTTTTCATCATGAACAATCATATATTACATATCCATATATATCTCTGGGTGAGGGAACATCGACGGGTTTCGTTCGTTAAGATTTTGCTGGTTGAGAGATCTTAGTACGGTGCACGCGCGGTTCACCCAATCATCAGTTCTAATTATTCATTTCTCTTCTCTCGCTGTCTTTCAAGGTTCAGATTTTCCAGCCCCCTCACAAGAGACTCGAAGATGCCGAGGATCACCAAAGAGACCTGGAACAGGCGTTTGAAGATATGTACATGATGCAAACAGGTCGGGTAACCTGCGGGGACCTTGATTTACTATTTACTGCTATTTGGGTGGTTGATTCTTGCTGGCAGCCTTGTCCGTTGGCTCATCCTCACAGCTGTCTGGACTACGCTAAGTCCACACTAAGGCGTTTTCAAAAAGCTCCGTTTTCATCCGTTACATTAATCCTCCGTTTTCGAGTCGCCCGTCCACACTAATGCACTTTCATTTGAAAAACGTATCTGTTTTCGAAAATCTCCACTTTGGGAACCGTTTTTGGAAACCTCCATTTTCAAGACGGGGCATAATGATGATGATGATATTGATGGTGATCATGCTGATGGTGATGATATTGATGGTGATCATGCTGATGATGATGATATTGATGGTGATCATGATGATGATGATGATATTGATGGTGTTCATGCTGATGATGATGATGATATTGATGGTGATCATGATGATGGTGATGATATTGATGGTGATCATGCTGATGATGATGATATTGATGGTGATCATGCTGATGGTGATGGCAGTGCCGATGGTAGTGAAGATGAGCTGTATACGAACAGTTTATGGTGCAGATCGTAATGATGGGGGTGATACTGCTGATTGCTGATGGCAGTGCGGATGGTAATGGATGAGATTGTGAGGGAGACAATACAGCGTTTATGATAATGCTAATGGTGGTTGTAATAAGATGGTGATTATGTGACATTACGCCACATGCGGGATGCCATCACGGTGATAGCCATGGCGACAGTAGCAAGACTAATATTATCAAAAGTGATAAAGGCAGATAATTTTGTTGATTGAGCGTCGTATTTGGCTTGTTGTTGTTAGCTCAATTTCTGCTGCCTCTATAATTCAGGTTATACAGGAGATCTGACAGTAGCACTGGAACCACCAGCCCCTCCCTCACTAATACCAGACGAAAGCCTACAGTCTGGTAAGTTATACCTTTTGCAAATAAAAATTGTAATATTCTGTGGATATACTTGTAGTCTCCCAGCATGCATAGACACCCCTCCCCCCTAGGTAATCCACTCTCATGATTTTATACTCGACGACCCCGTTTAAATCCGGAATGGTATTCCGTCATTTATGTTCCCAAGTGAAGAACGGAAGAACGGTTTGTTTGGGAGAATAACCAATAATCAGCAACGTCATTTTTTTTTTTCGAGCTCGTGTAGTATGTGTTTTGTTGTTCCGATACACAGAACAGCTCCAAATAAATGCGTCTTATTATGAGTATAAAATGTCCTTTAAAATTTGCAGATGCTGAACTTGTATCCCTTCCAGAGGAAACAGAGGTTTGATATTTTTGTAGTTTACTTGTACACGTCTCCAAAAATAGATAAATAAGAGAAACAATTTAAGGATACCGTAAAGTTCCGAAAGTAACGATCTCGCTACTTTCGGATTTAGCAGTCTTCGCATCGCCACTTTCGGAGGGTCGCTACTTTCGGGAGGTCAAACAAACACAATTTTTATCAAGGTGTTTTTGTTTTGAATTGTTAAAAAATTTGAAAGAGCCAAGTCTGAAATTTCCCATTTGCCTCAAACTCAAGAGAACTGTGGTCACGTTAGAAATGTGGAATTCCGTCCATTTATTTGTTCAATGTAAGATAATGCACTTATTTTTCATATACTGGACGTGCGTTAATGATTCTTGGTGTCTCTCAGCCTGCAGATGACAGACCCGCAGCTACACAACTGAGCCCTGCGGCAGAGAAGCAGGAGAGACCGCCGCCGCCCGATGCCGCTACTGTCCCGCAGAGAACAGGTCAGTTACAACTCAAACATGCTTTTAATTACAGCATAGTTCAAGTGTCGATTAGCGAAATGATCTTATTGCGTCTTCAAGGGCGTGGTCAGCGAATGCCTTAGTATAAGCTGCAACCTGTTTTTGCCCAATAACAGTTTATATATACGCCAAGGTACCAAGCTTTCCTATTTTTTATTTATTTTTTTGCATAACTGGACGTAGCCTTAGATAAAACAAGAGTTGGCGTATATCCCTAAATGAAAAGATTTGTGGTGTTTTAATGGTCAAGATGACTTTTTCTTCGTTTGTAGACCCACTTCGCCGTCTGTTGAGAAGGATTCAGGACCAGAGAGAAACGTGGCAAGTTCAGGCAGCACGCCCCCAACATGTTGAAGGTGAGTGATGAGCCAGTCTCTCCTACTTCACTCAGAGACCAAGATGGTAGGTTTTTTTGTAGGATTATATTAGCTTGATTCTTTCAATAACTATATATCCATAGGACGAAACGTTTGCTTCCCCAGCTTGTATGTCATAGAGTTCATTGCGTTTTTATACTTAAGACATTTCCTTTGCATCACTGTAGTCCATTGACGAACAAAAACAATTCGTATAATTATAGTCTGTTTATCGAAGACCAATTGTGAATTATTTTGGCTTCTGGTTGGTTAAAAGTGTAAAGACAATCAAGAACTTGAGCACAATTTAGGAACATGCCAGATTCACTCCAAACAGAAACGGTTTGTGGTTGACGATTTGTCTTTCTCTCTTATTCTCTCATTGTTTCAGAGGCAGATCGTGAGCACACTGCAGGACCTGGCGTCGAGACCGCTGACAGAAGGGAAAGGTTTGGAGTTCGTCTATCTTGCTTACATACATCATTCTTGTTCAGGCAATAACAACAACCAATTCCTGGTGAATGGCCCCTAAACAAAGTTAGTTTCTCGTTGTTTCACTCCCACATAAAAATGACGGAGATGCTCGTCGGGAATTTTCGTTTTGACCCCTAAAAGGCACCAATAAAAGCATACCAAGAATTTAAAGTTTCGATGCCTTCATTTGCTATAAAGATGATGTCATCAAGCACTTTATCCCTTGCTGTTTTCAAACAAAAAAAGTTCATTTGACTTACACCCGACCCCTAAACGGTACCACGTCACATAAAAACGCCAGCGTTTGATGTTGAGCACCCTAAGCGGTACTTATTTTGACCCCTAATAGATACGACGAGCATCCCCGTCCTTTTTTATATGCGAGTCCCCCCCCCCCCCCCCCCCCCCCCCCCCCCATGGGCACGCGGATCGAAGTTTGACGGGTCAGCAACTTTCAATTTAAGAATTGTTTGGCAAACACTCAAGTAAATGCCGTTAAGACGGCTTTGAGGACAACAACAACGACAATTTATTTGTACTTAACTCAAGTCTGTATTCGTCTATATCGAGGCCGAATACAGTCCGCCTCGAAAAAAAGTTTAAGTTAAAGTTGTGAACCGCCAAGCTTGGTTGCGCGGGCATCCGTGAGGAACTGGTTTCATTTTCTCCTCTGGTGTGCACCATTTCAAATGCTATAATATCTTACTCCCTTGTTCGCTGTCAGGTTACCGGAGCACCACGAAAGAGGCAGCCCCTCCATCACAGTACCAAGGGAATATACTGAGCCTGCTGATGAGGACCGCGTACCAGCGGTCCCCGAAAGAAGAGAAGAGCATAATCAAGAGGGGCCCCATGGTGTGCGCACTTTGTTGCACCCCTATGAGGCCACCAGACGATCAGCACCCAGTACCCCACTTACCAGAGAGGTATGTGCTGATTTGAAGGTCGTCTTTCAGCCTAGCGTAATAGATAGAGTACAAGCGGCATAGCTCTAATAAACCTTTTACTCCCAAGCTCAAAATAAAGATTCTCCCAACTTTTTCAGAAGAAAATGTATGACTAATGTAGTGAGAACTGATAGTCAAATCAGCTTTTATGCGAGAAAACTATCAAAAGTCAAGTTTTCGACACTGTGTGATATATCTCTGGTGAGAGACTGAAAGAGAATGTTAGTGATCACTCTTGGGAGTGAAAAAATTAATGCTTTGGTCTTAAGGTTACAAAGTTTAGTCATTACCAGGGAACCGTTCCATCAGAATCAACTTTCATTTGAATGGTCACAGAGAGTTATGGCATTTCTGAGTTGATGATTCTTTTGAACCGCCAATACTTGGAGGATTCACTGGGCTGAAAAAGATCACATCAACTTAGCCTCTATTTGAAAGCAGCGCGATGGTTTTGATGATATTATGCGAGTATGTTGATACTTTTATCCCTCCCGATACCGGGGGCCGTATTCACAAAACGTGCGTACGAACGAACATGACTTATATGACTTTACACATTGCAAGGCGCAAGATTAGATAGTATGCATAAGTCATACTTACAAACATTTTCCTTTGTACGCAAGATTTGTTAAAACGGCCTCAGATTCGTGGCTAAATTAATGGGCAACCCTGTGTAAATCATGTTTCCTTACTTCACTACTTTTCTAGTCAAACGTAAGTCGTTGTTCCGCGTACATTGACCGCGAGCCCAAGTCTTCACTTGTGAGTTTCATGAACTTTATTGAACAATATTTGCCTATCATTGCATGTAATTTAATTATACAGGAGAACCCAAATGAAGAGGCGCTTCTCGAACAACAGAGGTTAAAACTGCAACTTCAACAGCAAAACCTCCTGAAGCAACAGCTCGAACAGCAACTGCGTGAATACGAGAGACAACTACAAGAGATGTACCAGCAGCCTCAGGGCTCCGGGTTACCTCGAGAAGAACATCCACAACATGTCCAACCATATATGGATACTTCACACGAGGCTCCTCCTAGTGTACCTGGGGTGCCCTTTAGGCTCACTGCGCTAGAAGGGCTGAGTGAAGGGTCCCTTTCCAGGAGAGCACCTTTATCTGAAGCTCCTCAGAGTTCAAGTGGTGTTTCACAAGTGAGTCCCGCTGGAGACGGTGGCAGCGTTGTCTCTTCATCCTTGGAGAGCTTGAGCTCTCACGAGTTAGACGACCCCTCGGCGTCTAAATGTTCATCTGAGAAATCCAGCCAAGGAAGTCAGACAAAACTTATCAAAGACAAGCCAAACGACCCAGCACCTCTGGGGTCAGCCCGACCTGTCAGCAGATCGTTTTCAAGCTCTTCTCCTGACAGCGTAGAATCAGAGGAACTCTCTGATGTCACGAGCATCACAGTCACTGCAAGTTTACAAACTCCCCAAACCCCGTCGTTATCAGTGAGTAGTCCACGTCCAAATATGGAGTCTCATTTTGTGCCACCCTTGCGTGAAATTCCGGATACAAGGCCTGCATTTTCAGCTTTTAGACCAGCTGGATTCGGAGTTTCCAGTGGCCAAACAGCAGCGACAGGACCTGCTGTCAGTCAAGGCCGTATAAACGTGACACCCTCAGACCTGTCTTCAGCAGGCTTGTCTCGTTCTACGTCACAGACGTCTCGGTACTCTCCCAGTTATTTGGACTATTTTCGACAAAAGCTAGAGGAGGAGCGGCGACTTCTAGCGGTTCAACGAAACCTGATCAACCAGAAGCAGGAGCAACATCGCACGCAGCTCACGCGCTACAGCAGCGTACTGTCCCCCATGAGTGACGAGGGTGATTCAACGACCAGGACCACCCCAGGCGAGGCATCAGTTGGGGTGACTCATATGGACCCTTCCCGACGCCCCTTTGTGAGAATGGCCCGCCAAGATGAGCCCTTGTCAACTGTCGCTTCAATGGAAGGGAGTAGGAAAACGGCGTTTCATTCCGAAACCAGTGATAAGGAAAATCGTTCGGTTTTTGCGAACGCAGCGCGCCTTACGTCTGAAGCAAGACTTACTGAGATGACTGCTCGGCTGGAGTCCTTGGGAAAGTCTCATCAAGATCCTTTGGGTCGCAGGTCGCTTCAAAGGAACGAGGAAACAGCACGTGCTCACATACCAGGACCTGGACCCACCAGGCGCGCTGTCCATGTGAGTGACTCTTCCTACTCGGCTCACGAATTAACCCAGTCATCAAGCGGGACGCAGTATCACTCGTTACCCCACTCGATACACTCATCAGATGTCACAGCAGATGACTTTTCGCGGGGTCGGGCGTCGAGTGAGTCGGGTACGTCTGATCTCGCCGAGTTGATGACCCGACTGAATTCAAGTAACGGAGAAAGTAGGGATGGTAGGAGGAATCAGACAAAGAGCAATGGTGCTGTCTCTGGATTCCAAGGTGTACGTGCTCCTCACGCACGGACTTGGATCACCAGCCTTCCCAGCTCGAGTGATGGCCCTTCCACTGCAGACTCAGCGGGGACTGGAGACGTGAGCGCTGTTGGTTTGGTCAGCGGCGCCGGGACGGCTGGTGTTTCGTGGGCTCAGGCTCTGAAGAACCAAAGCGTGCGGGCGTTACCTGAACCTAAAACGTCTTCGGGTTCTTCTGAAACCCCGGCCGCGGAATATCCTGTGACACGACGGCCAGAGCCGAGTGGAATTGGCAGCAGAGAATGGTATATCCCCGATAAAGCTAGCACTGTTTCGTCTGGTACTCTGTGGGAGGGTCCAGAGATGCCGGTGTATAGAAGGCCAGGTGGTAGCCAAGAATGGTACGTCCCTGCAACAGCCAGTGCCGCTTCTTCAAATACCTTAACCCCGAGCGAGGAGGCCCCTATTTTGCCAGGGCCTAGTGGTAGCCAGGGTCGTTACGTTGCTCCACGAGGCAGCACCAATTCAAGTACCTTGACCACAAGCGAGGTGGGCCTTAATTTGCAAGGGCTTAGTGGTAGCCAGGGTCGCTACATTGCTGCCCGAACCAGCACCATTTCTACAAGCACTCTTAGTCCAAGCGAGGGAGATTCCCAGTTGCCAGGGCCTAGTGGTAGCCAGGCTCATTACGGCCCTGCAGCAACCAACACTTTCTCGGCCATTTCTCTCATTCAAAGCGAAGACAGTCCGCAAACGTCGGTTCATTCAGAGACCAGTGGTGGCCTGCAACATTATGCTCCTCAACAGGTCCACACCAGCTCGCCCAGCACTTTCACTTCCATTGAGAGTGGTTCTCAGTCTCCCCTTCATACAGCGTCCAGTAGTAACAAGGGTTATCAAACTCCTCCCAAAGCTGGCTCAGTCTTGTTGAGTACAGTCCGGGTTGAAGAAGACGGCTATTGGGTTGGTCAGGCGCTCCATCCCGCAGTGCATACCAGCAGCAGCCTATCAAGTTCCCTTGGTTCAAGGCAGGTAGGCTCTCAAGCGATGTTCCAGCCAGGTGGCTGGGTAGAGCCCAGTCTGTGGAGTGCTTCGTCCCTACGTGCGCAGGGTACAAGTGGCATCGTGTCAGGGTCACTCCACCCCGCACGTGGCAGCATCTCTTCGACCTCCTCTCCTGGACATCTCTTCACTTTGCCTGCTGTTTCAGAGACTGAAGAAGCGTTAGGTTCACCCACTAAAGAGCAAAGTGAGTATTTGTCCTCCATATTTTGTTCTCTGTTCAGTCTTGTAATGGGCATATTTCTCTGTCTTGGGGTTAAGCGGTCTTGATGCTAAAGAAGCGTTTGATTTTTTTTTTTTTTTTTTTTTTTTTTTTTACAATCCGTTTCATTTCTTTGTCAGTTCACTCATCTAATTGAATTCATAACACATTATTATACGATCCCTTTCTACTGCTACGTACCCTTATATTGCTGCGTTTTGTGAAAAATTCGACACAAAGAGGATTTAGTGTTCGATAAGCTGCCAACTGCGCGAAAGAAACTAGATTCTCCCTACCTGTTGACAGGTTGAAAGGAGACAAGTTATTGGTTAAAGGGTTTTGAGCAGCTAGGCAGCTTGAAACATTGTGTAGAATATTACAGTTGTGGCATAACACTGGAAGCCACAACAAAGGGTGGGCGACTCTAAGTTTTCTAACATATTTGAAATGGACGGTAGGGAATAGAACATATTCACAAGCTGAAGCAGTGTGTGATGGTTGCAAGGTTACAGGGCCCGGTTTTTCAAAGCACGATTAGGCTAATCCTGGATTAGGTCTAAAGTTTCATGTCATTTATATGCCTTAAAATGCGAAGATTTCGTCCACAACAACTTCCTTTATGCGTTTTTAAGCTGGAACAAGCTTTTTAATCCATCTTCAAACAAAACTCTGCAGTTTATTGGCAGCGGGGTCGAGAGAAAGAATTTCGTTAATCCTGGATTAGCTTAATCGGCTTTCGAAAAACCGGGCCAGTTGGACTCTCAAATGCTCATATTGAGTAGCTTCACTCGGACACTTGGAAATAGCGATGTAAAGCATTAATGCTATAAAATAGAGGCGACCACAAGGGAGTGTCAGAAAAGTGAATCTACTGTTAGTCTCTTGTTCAATTCAGGTCTCCCCTCTGGTGAGGATAATTCCTCATTTGCGTCCAGTTCTCTTGCGACTTTATCGTCGGGAAGTCTGAACTCGCCAAGCGTGGACCCTGGGTCTGATAGCTACCCCGAAGGCTCTCGCACTGGTGAAGAAACAGTTCCATCTCAAGTAAGTGTTGACAGCTGAGCAAGACCTGCCGGGGAGGGGAGGGGGACTGGAATAAATACGAAGAGTTAGGACAGGGAAAGAAAGCATGTGCTATAAAAGTTAAGTAGGCTAGCTTGATTTCAGAGTCTGTATAAAATTCTAAACCTCCAAAACCATTCAAGAAGTAGGTGTATGGTTGATGTTACGAGAATGCGGTCTCCTTTCTCTGCACTACTGTGAGTGAATAATATGAAGTGCGCAATACGCCTAACGACTTCAACAAGGCGATGGGGGAACTAGAGTTGTTACAACGACATTTGTGATCAAGTATTCTAACTTTGATTTGTTGCTTTGTAGATCGATGCTGGTAGCGATGCCAGCTCAGGAGACGGCGCGACCACCCCAACCGACGCGTCCAAGCTCTCCAGTCACAGCACTGAAGAACAGGCGGACGATGGAGGCGAGGAGCTGACTCCAGGAGAAGCGGCGATGAGTGGCAGTCTTCAAGCAGCGTTCTCACGACACAAGCAGCAGTTCGTGAGGAATTCCCAGACGAGGGTGGAGCAGGCCAAGGCGAAGCGACACCAGGTGAAGCCTCGAGTCCAGCTGGGCAAAAGAGTGAAGCCTCCAGCACGCAAAACCTCGCGCCAGAACAATGCTTAGACGAGCGAGCACTATACACTGCAAAACGGTGAGATAAATCCATAGATAAAGTTGAAGGGCATCCTCGCGCCTGAACAATGCTTAGGCGAGCGAGTACTATACACTGCAAAACGATGAGATTGATCCATAGAGACAAAGTTGAAGGGCATCTTCTTTTTGCGTAATTACAGTACACTGAAAGCGGTTTGAATGTGAAGCGCTCCCCCCCCCCCCCCCCCCCGGTGCTCAACACTACACAAGGTAGTCAAGTTGTTTGTGTGGGCGTATTCAAGTTAGTAGTTGTTTGTATGGCACTTATCTACGTACCGTACACACGATGTATGTGTAGACGTGTGCTCGTATTACGTACCAGTGTACATGTGCGTTGATGCTCATAATATGAACATATGTACAGGTTTATAATAGTTATAATGCGTATACGGTGAAATATTACATGAATGACCTTTTATCTTGTGCACAATCCTCAATGCGAGTCACAAGTTTGGGTATTTCATTCTATACCACGAATGAGCAGCGTGTAACTAGTTTATCGCATGCCCTGGTAATTTGAGGAACCAAGTCCATGCAACCTGTGGTATAGCACCGAACGTGTGACGGGTTTCCAGCTTTTGTAACAGTACGCATCTTTCCTTGGTTTAGGAGGGAAAACTGAGTACGGTATGGGCGTTCACGACTTTAGTTATCAACGAGTTTCACTGCTTTGCGCAATCGTCGGTTCCACTTGTTCTACTGTACATCATTTATTTCCATAAAATGTCGTTCTGTAATCCATTTTGTTCGTGTGTTGTATCACACATTTTGCTGAGTGAAAAATAAGAGCTACATAACTTTCTATAAGCTTTCACAGTAAGTTGTACAGCAGGCCTTTCGAAAGCCTTAGTTATTACATAATATTATATAATAGAAACTAAACTTTCCTGAAAATAAAGTTACAGTGCGGGCGCATGTTGTTTTCATCTGATTTCGCGTTTCGTTTATGAGTCCAACAGACCCAAAAAAACCGTCCTGTCTGGAATAACCCGAAAGCACTAACTAAATTCACGTATGGGGCATGGCATTCGGACCTTTCCAGAGTGACCTATATGACTTCAGTTGGAAGAGATTCTTCTAAATTGTAGCATGTATGAGAGTTTTCAGCGGGTAAGACAGTGTAGCGATGCTCGTAGTCTTCACTAACTGGTGGTCGATCCTCAGTTGACGGTCACAGTGGTTGTGTCTCGCTGTCTGCTGGCCTGGGTGGAGTGCAGTTTGCCTTTCTTCCCGCCATCCTTCGTGATCTTTTGCAGGTGTTTCGGTAGCGGTATCTTATCGAGACGTGGATAGTTCGGAAGTCTCAGAGCCGTTTGTGTCCGATCCAGCAGAATGCTGCAAGGAGAAAATATATATTCATTGTTTCACTAATTGCAGTCTCGTTGCAATCAACAGATCCATCTTTATGTCTGAGAAGCGTATAGGGTCGTTCGTGTACGCCTGTCACTGATATTTTTGCTACAAATTGTTTGCTAATACAGCAGAACCCCACTATCTAAAGCTGGTGTTACACTGGTCGATTTGCAACGCCGATTTTCTACAAAATTCACGCAACGGTGTTGAAAAGTTTTGAATCGCTTTCAAAAACTTGCAACGCGTTGCAGCACTGCAAACATCGCGAAAAATCGTTGGCAAGGGGGTGTTACACTGGAACAATTTTTAGCGCAACATCGTATCGTTGCAAATCGACCAGTGTAACACCACCTTAAAACTCGGTTATCAGTCCAAGTCCCCGCTATCTCGAACTATTTCTCGATTCCCTTGAGAGTTCGAGATAGCGAGGCTCTACTGTATGATAAAACTTTCACTGCCAAAGGGAAAATTGACTGAGCTGTCAAATGAACTCAACTGTCAAATGAAACCTAAGGGTGTGATCACTCATTTAAATATCTCAACCAAAAAATAGCAAGCTTTACGTTATAAGTTTGCATTGTGGAATTATTATGTCATTTGGGATTTCAGGCTCTGGCACGTAATTGTATACATAATTGTGCCTTATAGGCCCCGAAAGCTTCTACCGCAATATTTCAAAGATCATGTCGGAATGGTGCCGCTCGACCAAAAGCCGCATTCTATAACAAGACTTCACTTACTTGACAAACTGCTTGACTTCTGCTAGGTATAGCTCATGGTCATCTCTAGTCACGGGAGGTTTGGCTCTGACGACTGCCTGTACGACAAGAAACGTATTCACTACTTATTTCTTCTCGTTTCTGGAGCCTCTTTATTCCCTTAACTTCCGCTCTTCCTTGCCTGCTCCGTACGTCCATGTACTGATTCAGTTCACACGGGTTTCAAGAGCCTCATACAGGTTTCTAGAGCTTACCTTTAGTTTTGTCCCAACATTGAAGCGTGCTGTGTGTCGACCTTGGTTGAAGGTGAGAACAACCTTGTTCTGGGAAGGATGATGAAGAGGAAGACGACAACGAAGAAGACGATAAATATGGTGGAGGAAAACAAGACGAAAAACAAGACGACGATAAGACGACGATAAAGAAGAACAAAAAAGGACGAAGTGGAAGGGCAACAAAACAAAAAGAAGAAAAAGAAGACGGAAGAGTAGAGAAACAAGACAGCACCGACGGAGAAGAAAAGGAGAGGAGAAGAAGTTCAAGTTGGACATTACAACAAAAATATTTGCAGACCAGCTTTTACAAAGATACAAAATGCATATGACAGCTGCAGGAATCCCACCCATCAGAAGGGAAAAAACCGGTTTGACAGGTTCCAAGTTTGTACCATAGTCTCAAAACTGACCTGGGTCAAACAACGGATTGACAGCTGCCGAGAGATCGTGAACGTGATTGGTTGGAAGGGTGGGGCATGCACGTGTTCCCTCGTGTTGTGCCAAAGCCATTTCTTCTTCCTCGCTCCTTGACTGTCCAGTAAGACTCCTCCAAAAGGATTAAGAACCAGCCTGACCAAAGAAAAGAAAACCCTCAAGTTGTATGGACACAAGACAGCTGGGTGGATCTCTAAAAGCTTTCTTAAGAAACAGTAGTAAATATATTGTTGTCTACGTAGGTCTTGGGAGTCTTGTACACATACCTGACACCTCCATTTCTGAAGTAGCAGGTTCCATGGCCAGATGGTTCAAAGATGGCCAACATGCCTGACCAGTTTTTGGTGAAATCATTATCATCCTGTGACAAGTTGTAATGTGTATATTTCAGTATGGAGAAAATGGCAGATGATCTCTTGCTTTGGTTCAAGTTGGTCAGACTATCTAATCTCTAATACTACTCATACATGCACCTTTTGGATTTTGCCAGGCTTCTGCTATATGTATTGTACATGTGTGGGGATTTTCCCAAAATAATTAGAAGGGGAAAAAATAGGACAGAATGTAGTGTTAGATTCTCGTGCCCTAGAGGGAGGAATTTACAGCCAAACTAAAATCCCAGAGGTGTTGGCTAGGGGGGCAGCAAATGGAATAAAACTGCATGATTGATGTATTGCATGGGTAAAAGGATTCCCTAATCAAACTCACCTCATAAACAATGTATGTGAATTTACCCTTCTCTGTTGCAGTGATGAGCACAGCGATGTTGCCACTTGGGTAGCTGCAATAGTTGGTGTTGTTAGGGAATTTTTTTAACCATCAGCTGCATTTTCATAACTTGACTTTCCAAGACCACTGTCTTGTGCTTGATAACCATACAGGTTCTAACCAAACCAGTATGATAGCCTTACAATATTCAATTTAACCTCCATTTTACAGGCAGCAGCATATTGTACTAGAAAATCGTGGGTCTCAGAAACTTTTGATATGATCTCAAAATCTTGGAAGCTTTGTGATGAGTCAAAAAGTCTCGTTTTTGTGTTTCGTTTTTGTTTTTCGGATTTTGTAAAGTTGCTAAAGACTTGGTCTCGGATTTTTAAACAAGGGTCTCGGGGAGTCACCCCTTGTACTGTACCACTGTTTTATGAGGTAAAGTTTTATCAACTTCTGTCATGTCAGCCGTCACTTTTATCTGGGAACCTTCTCACCATGGTACAGTAGTTAGCTTTGTTTCTATGTAACATTACAGTATCTAGAACTTTCCCACAGTAACTCAAAGGATACTAGCAACAGCCTGTCCCATCTGGCAGGAGGAGAAGGAATCTTTTTCCATTCTCATAAAATCGTTCCAGGAAACTCTGTTGCCTCTGGGAAAAACAGAGAACAAGAAAGGGTGAGGCCATATAATACTGATGCAACACAGTACAGAACTTGAATGTATAGCTCACATTTATACTATATATTGGAATCAGTGGCTCCAAAGTAAGATTATGCATAGATCTTGCTGATAATGTCCTTGAGTGTTTAGACCCTATTGCTAGACAAATTTTCCTTTTGTTTTGTGTTAGTTAGTTAGTTTTCTGTATTTTGTTAGTTTATGGTTAGTTTGTTGTTGTTGTTGATTTTTTGGAGGGGGGTGAGGATGGGAGAGGGGATTCCCCAAAACCTTGCAGTTTGATTCTGGATTAGCAATAATTAGTTTTCCAAAAAAAAGTTATATAGTGTAGTATTGATCTATAGTACTGGTAATATATATTATGATGACATCTTGGGTTTTCATCTTGGGTTCCAATGCTACTGATACTGCCATAATCTAAATGCTATCAAAAAACAGGCTTTACCAGTTGCAGAGGATTAACTTCTATCACAAAAGGATCCTGCATATTTTCTTGGTCACTCTGCATGGGTGAGGGTGGTCGGACTGTCCAGCCTTCTTCCATACATTTGGTGGAAGCCAGTGAGTAAGCAATGGTTTTCATCTGTCGAGTCACTTTTAAGATAACAGAAAGATGCTTAGATATCTTGGCCTATACTGTGTAAGAATAATGTGCCAACTTGTTTGTCTGTCTGTTACTAGTGGATTAATAGAAACAAAAATAGATATTGAAGCAATTAATATACGCCACTATTTGGATTAGTGGGAGGATCAGAGGGAGTTCTCTGTATAAGGGAAAGTTGTTACTGTACTGTATGCAACAGTAAATGTGTATACAGTATACTAGTCTTCCCCTGTTGCTGTTGGATGCCAACTGCAGCAAGCTTCATGGATGTGATTAACATGATCACTGGCATTGGAAAATGTGAGACTTTTTTTTTTTTTTGCATCAACTTTTGTTGCTCACATGAGTAGAAATTTGTGGGGTTGGCCCCAGCTGCCTTCTGTCGCTCCATTTCCCGCTCCCTGGCTCTCTCTGCAGCACGTTCCTTTGCTGCTCTTCTGGCTGCCTTGGTGCCATAGGGTGGGTGTGGCTTGATGTCAATCAACTTGTCGACCAGGTGAGTTTCATCTCCTCTCTGGGCCAGCTCAAACTTTACCAACCGTTCATATTGTGGACAGCAATACAACTGAAAAGAAACAATTGTGTAACTTTTACATGCAATCTATATTATACTCCCTTGTGTACAAAACAAAATTCCATTGATCTCTGAGACCACTTACACATTAAACATCAACAAAAGAACCTCCAATGTCCAATTTTACAGAGCTGGGGTAGCAACAAACTTTTACCCTGAAACTGGCCATAAGCATTACTAGTATATACCACACAAGTGAATCGCACGCTCTGATTGGCTCCTCAATCTCGGAATATCAAGTACTATTCACCTCCCAGCGGTTTCCGGTAAAACAAAATGGCATGCGAACCCAATTTTTGCCCACTTTTGTTGGAAATAAAATAGCTATTTGGGAGTTGGCTATTAAACTTGTGTGGTATATACTAAAACAATTATTCTCCTCAGTGTCGGTGAATAGCGGTGGATATTTACCTCGCCGAAACGGCTCGGCAAATATCCACCGCTATTCACCTCCACTTCAGTGAATAATTGTTAACTATACTAATTCTGTACATGTCTATGCAGTATCTTTGATTTTAGGTTCGAGATCTTAAGGCCAACTAAACAAGGCAGGGAGAGGACAGGGCACTTTACCACCTCATACCTAATCACTTGTTCCACACTGTACTAGCTGTTTGTACCTGATTAGCTGGCAGAGTCTCCATTTCCTCCACAGTTGGAAATGGCAAGACTTCCTCTTTGCAGAACATACAAGGTCCACTGTACATGCTCTTCTTGAGCATGTCAGCCTGTTCACTTTTATCTGGCACATCTTCATTGACGAACGGAGGATGCTTTGATTCTCTGATGTACTGAAGGATCGCTGGAGGGCCAATACTTGGCAACAGAGAATCCTGTTGAAGTTCGTAATCTCCTTCATCTTCTGAGCTGCTGCTGGAGCTGAGCTCCACTGTGGGTGGCCTGAAAAGCACATCTTGTCCTTTGGGTGTCTGGGGCAGTGAAGACACAATGGACTGTCTGGACTTTGGCACACTGGAACCATCTTTGGACTTGCGTCTGAATTCATTTATGGCTCTTGCATCTGCAAAGTTCAGGAAATGCTCTTAGTACTGCAGACCATTGAAACGTCACTGACTACTGAAGCATCAACAGTCAAGTGGTACATTTATGTGAAGGGTTCATACACTGTTGACTCTCCCTCAGTGCTCAACATTAAAAGTTGCCCACTATGCACAAGGCAACCAAAAAATCTGGTCAGGTGAAGTATAAAATTCAGGGCCAGGCAACCAGTTATAAAACTTTCTACTGCTTGAAGTCAATCGGCAGTCCAAAGGGCGACCTGAAACTAAAACTATACTGTCAAGCAATGTCCCTAATATTTTCCCTACTTACGACCATGCATGCACACTGTAGTACTCACCAAGGATAAACCACCATGCATGCATATTTTGGTTTTGTATGCACATACTTTAATATAATTGTTGTACATGTACCTTCCTCTTGTCCAAGTTCATCAGGAAGATCCTCTCCTGCCTCTTCTAGTATAGAATGTTGATCATCTTTGCCTTGGTCTGATGCAACAGAACACCTTCTGGAAACTGACCTTCTTCTTGACTGTTTTAGACCTGAACTTTTGTTGCTTCCTGTGAAGAGAATATTTTATTACCACAGTGCAGTAAGTATTCATTAGACATTGTTCTTAATACCTTAAAAATAAGTTTTTCCCACTTTCATCAATCACATCCATGACTAATGCCTGGTGCATTATAGTCAACTCTCGACCAGCTGTTACCATATAACACCCCATTCCCAATATAGTTGCTGCAAATTATGTACTGTACTGTACCTCTGAAAAATGCCTGGGGTCACATTGGAAAGGGAATGAGGGGAGGGTAACAATATTCTTGCTTTGCACGTGATGTCACAGTGGCCATGCTGGAGGAACTTTAACAAAATAATGCTTAATTATAGCTTCTATTTTGTAGTGTTCTTGATACCAACATGGCCACCTATTTTGAATCCTCAGGGATTGATTGCAAACAATCAATCATATATGAAGTGGGTGTGGGTTTGGCCCTGCGGTAATGCAGGCATGCATCAATTTGCCAACCCCAGCTGTCACTCCTCCCCTGCCTAAATATACTGTACACTTCACACTTCTTACCTGCAGATCCAATAGATTTCCTGCGCATCCTATCAGACCAATCTGCTTCCCTGCTCAGCATTTCTTGATAAAGAATTGAATCCTGCAACCAGCTCCATTCAGTCTGTGTGCAAGCAGTCGCAACCGCTGGAGGATTAACAGCCCTTTGCTCCACATCTGCATCTACCTCGTTTTGTAACAGAGAAACATTATCTTCCAAAGAGTCCATCCGATTTTCTTCAGCACCAACCGTGGATGACGAGGTAACAGATGAAGGTCTGTTGGTAGGTGGTTGTGCTTGTTCTTCTTGTATAAGCGTCTGTGGTTCTTGTACTAAATCTTCACCTCTGTCCTCAGCTGTGGCTTCGTCTGTTGGTTGGTTTTCTTCTATCGTCTTGTTCGCTCCACCGGGGACACAAGCAGACATTAAGAGTCCTCTGAACGCTGTGTCTTTCGAAAGTTTTCTTTTGTACTTAAGGATACCTCTGGCAGACACATCTGCAGCGACCTGCTCTGGGTTTTCGTTCTGACCTTGCTGTGGTCTTTCGAAGAGTTCTGTGTCAACTTCATCAAGAGCGGACGTTTGACTTACGACCGACGAGGCCGAACTCGATGCCGACGTCGGTCTTTCCAGATCTGTTTTGCCTTCGATCTCCGCAGATATCTCGCCAGCCTCTGAATCGTTATCATCCTCATTTAGCCTCTCCTTTTCTTCGCTCATGATCAACCGAATAATTATAAACACCAAGACAATTGCGAATTCCAAACACAGTACTTCTCTGGGAATAATCCGTCAAATCCGGCAGAACAAATGATCAATTTCCCTACCATCGTTGGCACTAAAATCTTATAAATTCAGCAAACTGACATTATTAAGAAATCTTAACTTTTGGCGTTCTTATGCACATTTCATAAACATGAAATTGACATGTGATGGTTGCTACGAGGAGCAATTATGCCCAGGCCTCCGCTCGACCGTTTGGGGTTTCCGGATAATTTCCGTGAAACCGAAAATCGGCCGAACATTTACGGTTCCAACTTGACCAGTCGATCCCAAATTTTCCAAGAGCATGTAGGTTCTACTGCTCTGTAGTCCACGTTTTCTCCGTTTCAACACAGTATCCAGGCAGTCGTGTGAAGCGCTAATCATGTCGAGAACCGTAGTGCCTGACGAAGCGTTTGTGAGTTTGGTGACGAACAATAGTTACGGAAATGGCGCCCTCGTTCTCGGCTACTCTCTGCGACGCGTCAACACGACTCGTAAGCTCGCTCTTCTGATTTCCAGGGGAGTTTCTGATGCTATGAGGTAAGAATATTTATCTGATGTGTTGTCTTTATATGGAAATCCAAGTACACAAAGCGACGTATATACAAACGGCCAATACTAATTTTTATATTACTGTTTAATTCCTGTGACTCAATTTTTACTGTGCTGTATGAATATATTGTACATTATGCTGTACGTTTGACTTTTTATGTCAATATCATAGTATTATGCACCTATCAATGTAAACCCCGAGGTGGGGGAGTGCGGGCAAGGGGTGGGGATTTGACCAAAAAGTAAAAATTCCAGTCAAATTCCCGAGGGTGGGGACATAAATGTTATTCAAATGTATCTAATAAGACCCACCAAGGGGCAGAAAAGTTCTGCAACAAAAACCCTCGGGCTGCAACTTGCAATCAAATGCCTGACAGACGGGATTGTCCATGTTGTCAAATCCTGGCCTATTGCCTGCACTCCCTCCCCTCCCCTCCCCTCCCCCTCGGGGTTTACATTGATAGGTGCATTACTGACGAACAGACACTCATGAACAAGTTCAACAATACTGAGCCTAACCGATCCCCCACCCCCACCCCTCATGACAAATTTTTACTTCCAGTAGTACAGCTGATTGAACTATCGTTAAATCACCACTCGTGCATTTTATTCTTGAGGTTGGTGGGGGAATTTACATTGTGAAAGTGATAAAGTGTAAATGACAGGACACTCACCGATATTACATATAGTTTAGCCTGTGTAGTGGCTCTCCTGGGGAAGGGGAGAGAAGGGCTGCGACGCAGGCTACATTTAGTAATGCCACTGCACATTAGGCATCACTTGATTGTTTTCTTTGCCAAAATTCTATGTAATGACAGAGCTAGCTGCATTTCTTATCTCTAACTAGAGAGAAGCTCTCCAGAGTGTGGGACCACATCGAAGATGTCAACATTTTGGACAGCCAAGATGCAGCAAATCTAGCACTTCTCACCAGACCTGAATTGGGAATTACCTTCACAAAGATTCACTGCTGGAACTTAACTCAGTATAGGAAGTGTGTCTTTTTGGATGCAGACACTTTAGTCCTCAAAAACTGTGATGAGTTGTTTGAACGGAGAGAGCTGTCTGCAGTACCAGACATAGGCTGGCCAGATTGTTTCAACTCTGGAGTGTTTGTGTTTGAGCCATCAGTAGAAACCTATAATGCACTAATAAGACATGCTGTGGAAACTGGCAGCTTTGATGGTATGTTAATTCCTTTTTGTGTTCTTTATAATACTGCAGCTTTAGTCATGTCAAATAAAATAGATTCGCTGCAAGGCTACAGTAATGTAACGTAAATTAGATTTTTTGCTTTGTACTATTTTCTTTAGACTGCAAGCAGTCCCTTCTTCTCCCTCCCAAGATTGTATTGTGGGAGCCAAGTGATCACAAGTGCAGAGGAGTATGGCACATGGGAAATGGGGGTAAGACTGAGAGGGTAAAATCTCGTTTTTGCTTTGCAGGTGGAGACCAAGGTTTGCTCAATTCTTTCTTCAGTGACTGGCGGACTAGTGACATTTCTCGTCTTCTGTCCTTTATTTACAACATGAGCTCCAGTGCAAGCTACTCCTATGCTCCTGCTTTCAAGCAGTAAGTTTGACTTCATGATCAGTAGATACACATCCAACTATATGCCACTCATACCCTCAGGGGAAACCCGAGTTCAAGTTTTCTGGTCAGAGTTTGTGTGTGTGTGTTGAGAACCCTCGGAATATACAGTTGTACCACACATCTAGACAAGTCCCTTTATTATGCTGCACCAGATAACATGAGAATAGTGCATGGTATAGTTTAAAACAAAGGTGTATGAAAACTATATTTTAAATCTGGTGTCGAGGGCTTGGGTCATAGTTGGGGCTTCAGGCTTTTTGACTTGTCTTGAACAATATGTAGTTCCTAATTATTTCAAGAAGCAATACAGTGCCATTTAAATATAAAAGGCTCTCAGTACTGTTATGTAACAACAATTAAATGTAATTAACATACTGTAACATTTTTTTTCTATACTGCATTGTTATTCAAATCATTGTTCCTTGCTCATTGTTTCAATAACTAAGGACATGTAATGAACAGTGAATCTGAACAATGGTGTGTTCCAGAGATGAATAAAAGTCACAGAGAACACCAAAGATGGCAACCCAGCTTGGAAACTAATTACCACAGTTGTTTCTTTTTTCTAACTTGTAATACTCAGCTGTGCTAACATTTTTGGATGGGTGGGTGGGTGGGTTGGGAGAATTTGCATAACTGTTTTCCATTTCAGCTGTGGTAGCTGTGCATAAAAGAAAAAAAAAGAAAAAAACATTAAAATAATTATGAGTCAGGCATTGGCTCTTTTTTCCTTTTTGCTTCTTACTAAAGGTAATTTCTTTGTCTTTCAGATTTGGTAAAGATGTTAAAATTGTTCACTTCCTGGGTCCCATGAAGCCATGGCATTATGCATACAACCATGACACTGGCAATGTCTATCAACCTTCCTCCTGCCAGGGAAATGTGCCACATGAAGTATTATTCCTACAGTTATGGTGGGACATTTATAACCAATCTGTTTTGCACACAGACAGCCAGGTATGCAAAATTCATATCACTGGACAATGCGATAACCCTTCCTTTTATAATAATACACTGTACTGCATTCGCATCCATATAGTGTGGGTACCAGAGGTTCTTTTGTTGATCTTTTCAATCCCAAGAGTGATCAACTTCAATTTTCCCATTTTAGTCTCTCACCAGAGATATATCACACGGTAAGGAGAACTTGCCATCGGATAGCACTTGCTCCACAAATCTTAATGACCTTGAATGCATAGTAAGCTGATTGAGATATCAATTCTCATTTCATGTCTCACATATCATTATGTCTCATAAACTGTAAAAAAGATGCTGTCTTCAAACTTTCATAAAATCTGATAATCTCAGACACCTCATTGTTTGAGCAGATGCATAGTACATGGTTTAAAATGTGGGTCACTCTATTGCAAAACAAGTACGTAATACACTGTACTGCATTTATCCATATAGCATGCCAGTACCAGAGGTTCTTTTGTTGATCCCTTTTACTCCCAGTAGTGATGAACTTCAGTTTTCTCATTTTAGTCTCCCACCAGAGATATATCACATGGTATGGAGAACTTGCCACTTGATAGCACTTGCTCCACAAATCTGGATGACCTTGAATGTATTGTAAGCTGATTGAGATATCAATTCTCATTTCATGTCTCATACATCATCATGTCTCAGAACTGTAAAAAAAGACGCTGTCTTCAAACTTTCATAAAATCTTACAATCTCGGACACCTCATCGTTTGAGTAGATACATGGTTTAAAATGTGGGTCACTCTATTGCAAAACAAATTTATGTAATACACTGTACTGGCCATTTATCCATATAGTGTGGGTTCCAAGAGTGATCAACTTCAACTTTCTCATTTTAGTCTCCCACCAGAGATATATCACACGGTATAGAGAACTTGCCATTTGATAGCACTTGCTCCACAAATCTTAATGACCTTGAATGTATTGTAAGCTGATTGAGATATCAATTCTCATTTCATGTCTCATACATCATCATGTCTCAGAACTGTAAAAAAGATGCTGTCTTCAAACTTTCATAAAATCTGATGATCTCAGACACCTCATTGTTTGAGCAGATGCATAGTACATGGTTTAAAATGTGGGTCACTCTATTGCAAAACAAATACGTAATACACTGTACTGCATTTATCCATATAGCATGCCAGTACCAGAGGTTCTTTTGTTGATCCCTTTCACTCCCAGTAGTGATGAACTTCAGTTTTCTCATTTTAGTCTCCCACCAGAGATATATCACATGGTATGGAGAACTTGCCACTTGATAGCACTTGCTCCACAAATCTGGATGACCTTGAATGTATTGTAAGCTGATTGAGATATCAATTCTCATTTCATGTCTGATACATCATCATGTCTCATAACTGTAAAAAAAGATGCTGTCTTCAAACTTTCATAAAATCTTACAATCTCGGACACCTCATCGTTTGAGTAGATACATGGTTTAAAATGTGGGTCACTCTACTGCAAAATAAATTTATGAAATACACTGTACTGGCCATTTATCCATATAGTGTGGGTCCCAAGGGTGATCAACTTCAATTTTCTCATTTTAGTCTCCCAACAGAGATATATCACACGGTATAGAGAACTTGCCATTTGATAGCACTTGCTCCACAAATCTGGATGACCTTGAATGTATTGTAAGCTGATTGAGATCTCATTTCATGTCTCATACATCATCGTGTCTCAGAACTGTAAAAAAGATGCTGTCTTCAAACTTTCATAAAATCTGATAATCTCAGACACCTCATAGTTTGAGTAGATGCATAGTACATGGTTTAAAGTGTGGGCCACTACTGCAAAACAAATTTACATGTATGTGATGGCTAACATTGAGGCAATAAACAAACATACATCATCATGTCTCATAAAGAAGATGCTGTCTTCAAACTCCCATAAAATCTTATAATGTCAGACAACTCATTGTTTGAGTAGATACATAGTACATGATTTAAAATGTGGGCCACTCTACTGCAAAACAAATTTATGTGGTGGCCAACATTGAAGAAATAAACAGGGTTTTTATGAAAGCTGTGATGTTAATCATGAAATCCACTGTTGTTATTTATGGCTTTGCAGTCTGGTGATGTTAATCAGATTACAGAGGACATGTTGCACATGCATGTGGATGAAGAGCCCTCAAGAACAGCAATTGAAGGTCAAGAGCAGGAAAGGCAGCATCGAGAGTCCTGGGAGAATGGAAGAATCGACTATATGGGCCGGGACAAGTTTGAGAACATTGAGCAGAGAATGGATTCCTTTGTTGGTGATTACAGAGATGTTGCAGATGTGCCAACGTTGGTGTAGGACCAGCTGGACAGATTGTCTGAAATAGTGTTAGCAAACCGGTACATTATTGGTCATAAACTGGGAACCGTAAACCAGTCTACCTTAGTTATAACAGAATATTTTGTATTGCTCCAAATGTAAGTGATGAAGAAATGTAAACATTTTTAAACAGATGTGGTATTTGGCTGTGTTAATAGGCCCATGTAGGAGAATTTATAGGTATATTAGGTTGACATTGTGTATCTTTTAAAGAAGTGGAAAGAGAGTTGGTATTCTGTTATTGGTTGTCCACAACATCCAACAATTTGATTGTCCTGGCCAGAATAACATACAATTGTTGATTCAGGATGGAAATTCACACACTCAAAGATATCTAGTTATCTAAATTAATGTCTCAGTGAAAATTAG
The DNA here is from genome assembly GCA_964036295.1 of Plumapathes pennacea. NCBI lineage: Eukaryota > Metazoa > Cnidaria > Anthozoa > Antipatharia > Myriopathidae > Plumapathes > Plumapathes pennacea. Next base: position 7,289,425 of record OZ038466.1, on the reverse strand, counting down.
TACAATTTTAGTATATTTTCTCGGGTTATTTAGCAATTTAAATATTAGGTTATATTGGAGTTGTTGCTTTGTGGAATATTCTTTAGTGTTCTTTTTCTCTTTGAACAATCCCTTTCCTTGTACCTGCACACACATAAACTTCAGGGGGTGCATGAGCAAAATTACCATAAGTTTTGTTTGTGATGCTAGATGAAGAAAAGTATAATCACCCATCACCTTAATAGACTCATATTGTTTAATTTCCAGTAACATGCAGATTTTGCTGCTTATAGTAGTTTGACTGAAAGGTTGAATTCAGGTGAAGAGTAGTCTGATTGAGAGTAGAGTACCAAGTAATTCAATGTCTATTTCATTTTGTAAGATGCTAGGAACAAACTGCTATATTACTATATACAATATAGGTGTCCCTTTTGAATTAGGTTTGTTTCGTTTCACTCTGAAGTGCATTCTGTTTGTGAGTATAAGGATGTTACTAAAAAAAATAAAATTCGGAAATTATAAAGTTGGCCGTAACGTTGCTGTGTGTAACGCCAGGTTGTCTTTATACTATTGTATATCAATATCAGGTTCCTACGGATGACTTCTAGGGAAATGATAAAGATCTATCTTTTCTCTGTAACCCCACTTACAATGGACATTTTCCACTGATAGCAAGTTTCTTTGTAATTCTGTCGCAGAGACCATTTTTTGACAGTCAGTCTGAATCAAACGGATGTTGCCTGGGTTGGGTATCAGCCCCCTTAAAGTTGCAAGGTAACGAAATTTGTCTGCTGACTGTAGTCATGAGCCCCATGACCCCCCCTCCTTTCCTGGCAATCAGGTATCTTAAAGTATCCCCAACCCCTCGTCATGCTCCCCACTCAACGGAACTTGCGGATTTCCCCATCATGTTTATCCCCTCCCTGTACAAAACTAAATCCTCGCATTAGTGAGTCAGCAGAGTGACACACCGCATTTACTCTACTTTGCCCTTATTGACGAAATGATAAATTTCTGATAATTTATTTCTGAAGAAACGTAGAAATTGTCGCCCTCCCAGGAAGTTTTCCTGAAAGTTTCAACACATTCTGATTTTTGGCCAAAAGTGGACATTTTCTGCAAAAATGCCTGGACTATGGCAACATCCTGAGATTAAGGGGGGCCTGGAATAGCCGGATTCGTTATGTATTTTTCTGCATTCGTTATCGAATTCTTTCGAGTGAAACTGATTTGTTAGCGATGATTATGCCAATTTTACTTTCCCCCACGGGCACAGTAAAATGTAGTTAATGGAACCCGAGCCAGCATGACACGGGTCAAGTTTGCGTGCGTGTCCAAAGGTCGTTCCTTATCGCTATTCCTTTATCCTATTCTTGTCTGGCTTTCGTGCCTTACATTGGTCAGTAGCTTAGATAGCAATCTGTGTGAAGCATTCATGTCGCTTCAATCGTGCACGTGTTGTCTAGGTCTACTTTAGTACAGCCACAAGCATTGGCTAGTTCAAGCTACCTATTGAGCACCTGTCTAAATATAAAAGCCAGTAATCATGTTATAGTTCATATTGTGCAAGCCTTGCTGCTGAATAGATTATTGCAGTACAAACTTTTTTCCCTCCCACCCTCCCTAGTAATTGGGTTGTTGTTTGATTTAGTGGATTGTAATTAGAGTTGTTATCATTGTAATAAAATGGGGATTCCCCTTCGGTTGGCGGTTTAGTCTGTCTGGCGACTTTCCCAAGCGTATTTGGCTGGTTAGCATGCTGCTAATGTCACAGCTATGTCTTTGCGTTCGACCTGCCAATACCCTTGTCCGATCCAGCACGCGGAGTGCTGGGGAGATGAGTGAGGCTTTAAAAGGTCATGTTGTTATTGCTGCTAAGTTTTGCACAAATGGGAGTCGTCACGCCGGGCTTCGCCGCTATCTGTTGGGCTCATTCCCCCAATTATGTGCCACAAATGCGTGTACCGTTTCGTTGCTTAAATACAAGGGGTTAGGTAGAAGCTGCGAGGAGCAACATTAACCGCAATTTATTATAGGAGAACAGCTGCACAAAATATATTTTTTTGTCTCTTACTGTTGCCTCTTGATTATTATCAGGCATAAAGATCCCTTAGTTCACAACTGTTTCGACTTTACAAAACATATGTCAGTTGACAACTATTTCATTTCAGGGCAAAAGCAGTCAAGTTAAACCAGGTAATCGACTGGCACAACCGGACGAAAAGACAGGCAAACATTTGTCGTAAGTTTTTCATTTCTCCTTGCAACATATTTAAAAAAGAGTCAAAGATGCTGGAAATCTTATAACCATCTGTATGCGGAAGATTAGGTTGTGTCACTACCTGAAAGACGTGAGAAGTCTTGAAGATCTATGCATCTTCTTTACATGTAAGCATCTTCCTTACATGAACGCATCTTCCTTACGTGTATGCATCTTCCTTACATGTATGCATCTTCCTTACATGTATGCATCTTCCTTACATGGATGCACCCTCCTTACATGTGTGCATCTTCATTACATGTGCCCATCTTCCTTACATACATACATCTTCCTTACATGTATGCACCCTTCTTACATGTGTGCATCTTCCTTACATGTATACACCTTCCTTACATGTATGCATCTTCCTTACATGTATGCATCTTCCTTACATGTATGCATCTTCCTTACATGTATATGCATCTTCCTTACACGTATGCATCTTCCTTACACGTATGCATCTTCCTTACACGCATGCATCGACCTTACAGGTATGCACCCTCCTTACATGTATGCATCTTCTTTACATGTATGCGTCTTCCTTACATGTATGCATCTGTTACGGATAAAGTAGAACCACCCCTCCCCCCTAGAATGTGCATCGCAAAGCATCTTGGGAATAAAAATTCGCACGAGGTTGAGCAGCAACGATTAGTGTGTTTTGTTTTATTCTTGGCTGTTATTCGGCGCTCTACCCCCTTGAGGCGCAACATTTGGGGGCTCAGACGGGAAATTAAGCTTCGCGGTAACGAAGAGGGCCGGAGCGACCGACAGACTGAGGAATCGGAGCAAACAAACACAGTAAAACAGCTCGAACCGGGTCAACATGGACACCGAAGAACTCGAAGAAATACAAATGCAACTCTTGAGTTTCCTCTGCCAGCTGGGAGTCGCTGACCTGATTACTACAGGAAAGACCCTGGGATGCAGCGACGACGACATGAAGAACAAGAAACGAAAGGGTCTTGTGAAATTAATCGAGGAACAGCTCGAGGGGAAACTAAAGGACTTAACGGAGGAGAGTGGAGTGAAGTATCTGCAGGAATTTAGTGTAGCTGTGATGGATTTTACACCAGTTTGTCCCCCGTTGGAAAGTGCCGGGCAAGAGGATAAGCGAGAAGTTAAGCCGAAATTGAAAAAAATGATGTCCACGCTGGCGACTACCGAGCCGAAGGAAAAGACCAAAGAAGAGGACGGAGGTGAGTCTAAGTTGTACTTCCGACCAAACGATTTTAAGAGAGAACTGAAGATCATGGGGCAGGTTGGCGAACCAGGGCAGAAGGATAAATTGAGTTTTGTCAGCCTAGTGAGACAAATTGAGGGAGCGCTACAGAAGGGATATAAACCATTGGACGTAGTGGATGCCGTTGTGAGAGCTATTAACCCTGGAATGAGACTTAGGAGTTACTTGGAGAGTATGAATGACCTGACCCTCCCTCGCCTAAGAAGTATCCTAAGATCTCATTATGAGGAAAAAAGTGCTACAGAACTCTACCAACAGTTGTCCACCCTAGTACAAGGGTCTCAGGAAGGCCCCCAGAGTTTCTTGATCAGAGCTTTAGACACAAGGCAGAAGATAATGTTTGCTTCCAAGGAAGCTGACACCCAGTTGAAGTACGACCCAAAGCTGGTTCAGGGCATGTTCCTCCATGCAGTGGACACGGGTCTTCAAGACGAGGCAGTCCGAACGAGATTAAGACCTTTCCTGCAAACACCAGACATACCGGATGAAAACCTCATTCAACAAATGAACATGATAGTGTCGGAGGAAACCGAGAGAAAAACAAAATTGGGCTCCACAAACCGTCACAAGAACCTGAAGGTGAATGAGGTTCAAACATCTCAAGGAAAAGAAGGGGCCAAGGAGACAGAGGGGGCAGTCGGCAAGAAATTGAAGGACAGACCCAAAGAAGAACACTTCATGGCTGCCCTACAAGCTGTTCGCTCTGAACTGGCCACCCTGAAGGAGACTGTGGAGAACAGCAGGAGTAAGATGGACCCACCTACCACGATACATCGGTCATCAAGAAACCAGAGCCAACAATGGCAAGCCAGGCCAAGGGGCTGCACCACCTGCCAAAATGAGGAAAAGGGGGAGCTGAACCTCAAAGCAGCCAATGGTGGACCGATACCATACGAGGGATGGATTGAGGTACAGTTCCAGCTAGCCTCGAGAAACCAATCATCCACCCCCCTTGCAGTGCCACTCTTAGTCGCAAGGGATGAGCTGGAATACCCAATCATTGGCTACAATGTTATTGAAGAAGTAGTGACAGACAAAGAACAGCTAGGGGAAGAGAACATAAGCTCCCTGGTGGAGGTCATGACTGCAACTTTCACTGACATTAAAGAGGACATGGTGACAGCCTTGATTGACTTGGTGCAGAAATCAAGTACGGAGAATCTTTGTATGCTGAGGAGCAGCAAGAAGGATGTGACGGTGCCACCTGGGCAAACAGTTAGAATACCATGTCGAGTTGACTGCGGACCCCTAGAAAGGAAGACACCAGTGCTATTTGAACCAGTTCAGGACTCAATCTGGCCTGTCTGCCTCGAAGTTTCAGAACGGCTGCTCACTCTACCGGCAGGCCTACCACACAGAGTAAACATTGAGGTCCACAACGCAGCGAAGCATGGCGTAACCCTTGGTCGGCACACGACGTTGGGGTGTCTACAACTTGTACAGTCTGTCACACCTTTAGAAGTTACACGGAAGGACCAACCCCACACCAGAGATAATGCACCCGAGACAGAAACCGAAGAGAAGTGGTCACTGAACAAAGAATGCAGTAACAGTCAACCCAGCAGTGAGGATGAACAGGATGCTGGAAAAGTCCCACACCTTGTCAAGACACCAGCAGTAGAGTTGGGTGAACTAACTAAAGAACAGCGACAGCTGGCTACAACAATGCTACAGGAAGAAGCAGAGTCATTTGCTCAAGATGATGAAGACATGGGCTGTATCAAGGAGCTTCAGCTGGATTTGGAGCTAACGGACACAACACCAGTTCAGAAGACATACACATCTGTGCCTCGCCCACTCTATGCAGAGGTCAAACACTACATCGAGGATTTATTAAACAGGGGATGGATAACTAGATCCCGGTCGTCATATTCCTCCCCAGTTGTATGTGTGAGAAAGAAGGATGGGGGACTACGCCTCTGCATAGATTACAGAGAACTCAACCGCAAGACTGTGCCAGATCGACACCCGATCCCACGAATTCAAGAGACACTGGACAGTCTTGGGGGCAACTCGTGGTTTTCTGTTTTAGATCAGGGAAAAGCTTACCATCAGGGCTTCGTTGGGGAGAGTAGCAGACATAGGACCGCTTTCATCACTCCTTGGGGTTTATATGAATGGACACGAATCCCTTTCGGACTCACAAATGCACCCGCAAGCTTCCAACGGTTTATGGAAACCTGCCTAGAAGGAATCAGGGACAAAATATGTATTCCCTACCTAGATGACATTATTGTCTACAGCAAAACCTTCGAAGAACATGTGGAGAACCTCAGGACAGTGTTAAAGCGCCTACGCAAGTATGGAGTTAAGTTGAAGCCTAGCAAGTGTCACCTCTTCCAGCGTGAGGTCCGCTACCTGGGAAGAATAGTGAACCAAAACGGCCACAGCATTGACCCAAATAGTACCAAGGCAGTCACCAGCCTGAGGGATTCGAGACCGAAGACCATAGGGGAAGTCAGGAAACTGACTGGACTATTGAGCTACTACAGGAGGTACATTCAGCATTTCTCCAAAATTGCAAGGCCCATCTACGACCTGCTCAAAGAATCCCCAAAGAAAGGACCACTACCACAACGGACCAAGAAGGAGAAAGCGAAACAAAGGGGGCAACCATCATCTCGGGAACCGATCAAGTGGATGAAGGAACACCAGGCAGCATTAGACCAACTCATCGAGGCAATCACCAACCCGCCTGTGATGGCCTACCCCAATTATACCCTACCATTTACTCTACACACGGACGCATCAGAACAGGGCCTTGGCGCAGCACTATACCAGAAGCAGGATGGCAACCTAAGAGTCATTGCCTATGGGTCTCGCACGTTGACTCCCGCGGAGAGGAATTACCACCTCCATTCCAGTAAACTTGAATTCCTGGCCCTCAAGTGGGCGGTAACTGAACAATTCAGAGACTATCTGTACTACGCCCCCAATTTCACAGTGTATACGAATAACAACCCACTAACATATGTTCTCACCTCGGCTAAACTAAATGCTACTGGACATCGCTGGGTAGCAGAACTGGCAGATTTCCATTTCACCATAAAGTATCGGCCAGGTTTAGCAAACAAGGATGCGGACGCCCTGTCAAGGATATCGATGGAGCAATACATGAGTGAATGCAAAGCTGAGGTTACGCCTGAATGGATTCAAGCAACGGTAGAAGCCCTAAATGCCCAACGTGATGGGGAGACAGTTTGGCTCACAGCACTCTCCACCGAGCCAAAGGAACTGAGGCATCTTGTGGGGACCGATCCCGGAGCAACCGTGCAACCCATCACCCCTGAGGCACTTCGCCGTGCACAGAGGGAGGACTACACCATCAGAAGAGTGATTGAGTACAAACAAAGTGGCAACCATCCCACATGGCAAGATAGGCAAAGAGCACCGCCTCTCACAAAGCCCCTTTTTCGTGACTGGAAGAAACTAGACATTGGAGAAGATGGGATCCTTCGACGTAGGAGTGGCCCCAATTGGCAACTTGTTCTCCCCCCCAGATTTCATAGGACGGTCTACCGGGAACTACACGAAGAGATGGGACACCTGGGTGTTGAGCGAGTAATGCACCTGGCAAGGGAGCGATTCTTTTGGCCGAACATGAGGAGGGACATTGAACATCACATCACCCACGCGTGCAGTTGTCTGAAACAGAAAAGGCCCAATATCAAACCAAGAGCTCCAATGGAAAACATCCAGAGCACTGCACCGTTTGAGCTGGTATCACTAGATTTTATCCACCTCGAAAGAAGTAAAGGAGGATATGAGTACATCCTTGTGCTGGTGGATCATTTCACAAGGTTCGCCCAGGCATATGCGACAACAAACAAATCGGCCAGGACAGCAGCTGACAAGTTATACAATGACTTCATACTGCGGTTTGGGTTCCCAGCTAGGCTCCTACATGATCCAGGTGGCGAATTCGAGAATCAACTATTCCATCGCCTTGAAGAATGTTGTGGAGTGGTCCGGTCAAGAACAACCCCTTACCATCCACAAGGAAATGGAAAGACAGAACGCCTCAACCAAACACTCCTCTCCATGTTAAGAACCTTGCCGGAGCATAAGAAATCTAGCTGGAAAGAGAGTCTCAACAAAGTTGTACATGCATACAACTGTACTCGTCACAAGGCAACGGGCTACTCCCCATTCTTCTTACTCTTTGGCCGATCACCCAGGCTTCCTATTGATGTTATCTTTGGCACCGAACCTACATCATCGTTGAACTATCCAGCATACGTGAAGAAGTGGCAAGCAGCAATGAGGGAGGCATATGAATTGGCTTCCAAGAGATCCGGACTCTCAGGTGCTCGAGGCAAGAAACACTATGACAAGAAGGCTAACAGTCCCGTTCTCCAGCCCGGTGACAGAGTTTTGGTGCGGAACCTCAGTGAACGTGGCGGCCCGGGCAAACTAAGATCCTATTGGGAGGACAAGATCCAGGTGGTTGTGGAACGAAAGGGAGAAGGAAGCCCAGTGTATGCGATTAAGCCTGAGAATGGTTCAGGACGACACAGGGTTATACACCGGAACCTGCTCTTGCCCTGCAACGACTTACCGTTTGAGGTCGAACAGCGCAAGACCCAGAGAAGGCCAAAACGGGTACTGAAAACCAGGAAACCCCCTACAACACCAGATTCCGATCCACCCCAAGGGAACAGTTCTGATGACGAGTCAGACGGGATACTAACCTTTACTCCCACAGAGAGCCAGGAAACAGCAAGGTCACCACCCTCCGAAGCCTTGAGCCCTGTGGATGCTGATGCTGAGCGCGATGTACTATCGACACATTCAGACACCCCTGATACAGAGGAAGCGGTCAGCGACACCCTCCCCGGGCCTCCCGCACCACCGGAACCAGCAAATGAACCGTGTAATGAGGAGCCGAACGAAAACCAAACGGCTAGTGGAAGACCCACCCGAGAGCGGAGACCCCCCACATTGATGACATATGACACATTCGGCAACCCCAGCTACTATCATCCAGCAGGACCAGGCCTAACCAACCACGATGCAAGAAGAACATCACTATTGATGCCTGTCCAACAAGCATGGCTGAACTACGTTTATCCAGGAGGCCACTCGCCACCATACATCCCCTGTGGGTGGCGTCCCTACTGGATTGGTTATTAGAACCTCTGTTTAAATGTAATCGTTCTGTTCTTTTAATAGCAAAAAAAAAAAAAAAAAAAAAAAAAAACACTGCAACCTGACTACCAATGGAGTAGTTCATTTCGGGTAAGACCCTGAACGTCAAGTACAGTGTTAATTAGCCATGGACTTCAGTAACAGTGAGGGCCTGATCACCCCTCCCACGCAGTCAGAGACACGAGAGACCTATGCCAGACTAGTTAGTACCCGTACTCTGTACACAAGTTCCAATTGCATACTGTCGAGGACGACATCTTTCGCAGTGGGGGAGTGTGTTACGGATAAAGTAGAACCACCCCTCCCCCCTAGAATGTGCATCGCAAAGCATCTTGGGAATAAAAATTCGCACGAGGTTGAGCAGCAACGATTAGTGTGTTTTGTTTTATTCTTGGCTGTTATTCGGCGCTCTACCCCCTTGAGGCGCAACACATCTTCCTTACATGTATGCACCCTCCTTACATGTGTGCATCTTCCTTACATGTATACACCTTCCTTACATGTATGCATCTTCCTTACATGTATGCATCCTTCTTACATGTATGCATCTTCCTTACATGTATGCATCTTCCTTACATGTATGAATCTTCCTTACACGTATGCATCTTCCTTACAGGTATGCATCTTCCTTACAGGTATGCACCCTCCTTACATGTATGCATCTTCCTTACATGTATGCATCTTCCTTACATGTATGCACCCTCCTTACATATATGCATCTTCCTTACGTGTATGCATCTTCCTTACATGTATGCATCTTCCTTACGTGTATGCATCTTCCTTACATATGTGCATCTTCCTTACATGTGCCCATCTTCCTTAAATAAATACATCTTCCTTACATGTATACATCTTCCTTACATGTATGCATCTTCCTTACATATATGCATCTTCCTTACATGTATGCATCTACCTTACATGTATGCATCTTCCTTACATGTATCCATCTTCCTTACATGTATACCTGTTCCTTACATGTATGCATCTTCCTTACAAGTATGCATCTTTCTTACATGTATGCATCTTCCTTACATGTAAGCATCTTCCTTACATTTATGCATCTACCTTACATGTATGCATCTTCCTTACATGTATGCATCTTCCTTACATCTATACATGTTCCTTACTTGTATGCATCTACCTTACACGTATGGATCTTCCTTACATGTACGGATCTTCCTTACATGTATGCATCTTCCTTACATGTATGCACCTTCACATATATGCATCTTTCTTACATGTAAACATCTTCCTTACATATGTGCATCTTCCGTACATGTATGCAACTTCCCTACATGTATGGATCTTCCTTACATGTATGCATCTTCCTTACATGTATGCATCTTCCTTACCTGTATGCATGTTCCTTACATCTATGCATGTTCCTTACATGTATGCACCCTCCTTACATGTGTGCATCTTCCTTACATGTATGCATCTTCCTTAAATGTATGCCTGTTCCTTACATGTATGCATCTTCCTTACATGTATGCATCTTCCTTACATGTATGCATCTTCCTTACATGTATGCATCTTCCTTACATATATGCATCTTTCTTACATGTGTGCATGTTCCTTACATGTATGCATCTTCCTTACACATATGGATCTTCCTTACATGTATGCATCTTCCTTACATGTATGCACCCTCCTTACATGTATGCATCTTCTTACATGTATGCGTCTTCCTTACATGTATGCATCTTCCTGTAATTACATGTATGCATCTTCCTTACATGTATGCAACTTCCTTGCATGTATCCATCTTCCTTACATGTATGCATCTTCCTTACATGTAAAAATCTTCCTTACATATATGCATCTTCCTTACATGTATGCATGTTCCTTGCGTGTATGCATGTTCCTTACATGTATGCATGTTCCTTACATCTATGCATCTTCCTTACATGTATGCACCTTCTTTACACGTATGGATCTTCCTTACATGTATGCATCTTCCTTCCATGTATGCACCCTCCTTACATGTATGCATCTTTCTTACATGTATACGTCTTCCTTCCACATAGGCATGTTCCTTGCATGTGTGCATCTTCCTTACATGTGTGCATCTTCCTTACATGTATGCACCCTCCTTACATGTGTGCATCTTCCTTACATGTGTGCATCTTCCTTACATGTATGCATTTTCCTAACATATATACCTCTTCCTTACATGAATGCACCCTCCTTACATATATGCATCTTCCTTACATGTATGTGTCTTCCTTACATATATGCATCTTCCTTACACGTGTGCATCTTTTTTACATATATGAATCTTCCTTACACCTATGCATCATCCTTACATGTATGCGTCTTCCTTACATGTATGGACCCTCCTTATATTAGTGCATCTTCCTTACATGTATGCATCTTCCTTACATGTATCCATCTTCCTTACATGTATGCATCTTTCTTACATGTATGCATCTTCCTTACATGTATACATCTTCTTTACATCTATGCATGTTCCTTTCATGTATGCATCTTCCTTACACGTATGGATCTTCCTTACATGTATGGATCTTCTTTACATGTATGGATCTTTCTTACATGTATGCACCCTCCTTACATATATGCAGCTTTCTTACATGTATGTGTCTTCCTTACATATATGCATCTTCCTTACACGTATGCATCTTCCTTACACGTATGCATCTTCCTTACACGCATGCATCCACCTTACAGGTATGCATTCTTCTTACATGTATGCGTCTTCCTCACATGAATGCATCTTCCTTACATGTATGCATCTTCCTTACATGTATCCGTCTTCCTTACATGTATGCATCATCCTTACATGTATGCATCTCCTCTACATGTATGCATCTTCCTTACATGGATGCATCTTCCTTACGTGTATGCATCTTCCTTACATGTATGCATCTTCCTTAAATGTATGCATCTTCCTTACATGTATACGTCTTCTTTACTTCTGTGCGTTTCACATGTATGCGTCTTCCTTACATTTATGCATCTCTCTTACAAGTCTGCACCCCCCTTACATATGTGCATCTTCCTGACATGTGCCCATCTTCCTTACAAAAATACATCTTCCTTACATGTGTGCATCTTCTTTACATGTATACACCTTCTTTACATGTATGCATCTTCCATACATGTATCCATCTTCCTTGCATGTATGCATCTTCCTTACATTTATGCAACCTCCTTACATGTATGCATCTTCCTTACACCTATGCATCTTCCTTACATGTATGCATCTTCCTTACATGTATCCATCTTCCTTACATGTATGCATCTTCCTTACATGTATGCACCGTCCTTACATGTATGCATCTTCTTTACATGTATGCGTCTTCCTTACATGTATGCATTTTCCTTACATGTATGCATCTTCCTTACATGTATGCACCCTCCTTACATGTGTGCATCTTCCTTACATGTATACACCTTCCTTACATGTATGCATCTTCCTTACATGTATGCATCTTCCTTACACGTATGCATCTTCCTTCCATGTATGCATCTTCCTTACATGTATGCATCTTCCTTACACGTATGCATTTTTTTTACATGTATGCATCTTCCTTACATGTATGCATCTTCCTTACATGTATGCACCCTCCTTACATGTATGCATCTTCTTTACGTGTATGCATCTTCCTTACATGTAAGCATCTTCCTTACGTGTATGCATCTTCCCTACATATGTGCATCTTCCTTACATGTGCCCATCTTCCTTAAATAAATACATCTTCCTTACATGTATGCATGTTCTTTACATATATGCATCTTCCTTACATATATGCATCTTCCTTACATGTATGCATTTTCCTTACATGTATGCATCTACCTTACATATATGCATCTTCCTTACATGTATCCATCTTCCTTACATGTATACCTGTTCCTTACATGTATGCATCTTCCTTACATGTATGCATCTTCCTTACATGTATGCATCTTCCTTAAATGTATGCATCTTCCTTACATGTATACGTCTTCTTTACTTCTGTGCGTTTCACATGTATGCGTCTTCCTTACATTTATGCATCTCTCTTACAAGTCTGCACCCCCCTTACATATGTGCATCTTCCTGACATGTGCCCATCTTCCTTACAAAAATACATCTTCCTTACATGTGTGCATCTTCTTTACATGTATACACCTTCTTTACATGTATGCATCTTCCATACATGTATCCATCTTCCTTGCATGTATGCATCTTCCTTACATTTATGCAACCTCCTTACATGTATGCATCTTCCTTACACCTATGCATCTTCCTTACATGTATGCATCTTCCTTACATGTATCCATCTTCCTTACATGTATGCATCTTCCTTACATGTATGCACCGTCCTTACATGTATGCATCTTCTTTACATGTATGCGTCTTCCTTACATGTATGCATTTTCCTTACATGTATGAATCTTCCTTACATGTATGCACCCTCCTTACATGTGTGCATCTTCCTTACATGTATACACCTTCCTTACATGTATGCATCTTCCTTACATGTATGCATCTTCCCTACACGTATGCATCTTCCTTCCATGTATGCATCTTCCTTAAATGTATGCATCTTCCTTACATGTATGCATCTTCCTTACACGTATGCATTTTTTTTACATGTATGCATCTTCCTTACATGTATGCATCTTCCTTACATGTATGCACCCTCCTTACATCTATGCATCTTCTTTACGTGTATGCATCTTCCTTACATGTAAGCATCTTCCTTACGTGTATGCATCTTCCCTACATATGTGCATCTTCCTTACATGTGCCCATCTTCCTTAAATAAATACATCTTCCTTACATGTATGCATGTTCTTTACATATATGCATCTTCCTTACATATATGCATCTTCCTTACATGTATGCATTTTCCTTACATGTATGCATCTACCTTACATATATGCATCTTCCTTACATGTATTCATCTTCCTTAAATGTATACCTGTTTCTTACATGTATGCATCTTCCTTACATGTATGCATCTTCCTTACATGTATGCATCTTCCTTACATGTATGCATCTTCCTTACATGTAATCATCTTCCTTACATTTATGCATCTACCTTACATGTATGCATCTTCCTTACAAGTATGCATCTTCCTTACATCTATGCATGTTCCTTAGTTGTATGCATCTACCTTACACGTATGGATCTTCCTTACATGTACGGATCTTCCTTACATGTATGCATCTTCCTTACATGTATGCACCTTCACATATATGCATCTTTCTTACATGTATACATCTTCTATACATATGTGCATCTTCCGTACGCGTATGCAATTTCCCTACATGTATGCATCTTCCTTACATGTATGCATCTTCCTTACCTGTATCCATGTTTCTTACATCTATGCATGTTCCTTACATGTATGCACCCTCCTTACATGTGTGCATCTTCCTTACATGTATGCATCTTCCTTACATTTATGCCTGTTCCTTACATGTATGCATCTTCCTTACATGTATGCATCTTCCTTACATGTATGCATCTTCCTTACATGTATGCATCTTCCTTAAATGTATGCATCTTCTTTACATGTATGCATCTTTCTTACATCTATGCATGTTCCTTACATGTTAGCACCCTCCTTACATGTGTGCATCTTCCTTACATGTATGCACCTTCTTCACACGTATGGATCTTCCTTACATGTATGCATCTTCCTTACATGTATGCACCCTCCTTACATGTATGCATCTTTCTTACATGTATACGTCTTCCTTCCACATAGGCATGTTTTTTGCATGTGTGCATCTTCCTTACATGTGTGCATCTTCCTTACATGTATGCACCCTCCTTACATGTGTGCATCTTCCTTACATGTGTGCATCTTCCTTACATGTATGCATTTTCCTAACATATATACCTCTTACTTACATGAAAGCACCCTCCTTACATATATGCATCTTCCTTACATGTATGTGTCTTCCTTACATATATGCATCTTCCTTACACGTGTGCATCTTCTTTACATATATGAATCTTCCTTACACCTATGCATTATCCTTACATGTATGCGTCTTCCTTACATGTATGGACCCTCCTAATATTAGTGCCTCTTCCTTACATGTATGCATCTTCCTTACATGTATCAATCTTCCTTACATGTATGCATCTTTCTTACATGTATGCATCTTCCTTACATGTATACATCTTCTTTACATCTATGCATGTTCCTTACATGTATGCATCTTCCTTACACGTATGGATCTTCCTTACATGTATGGATCTTCTTTACATGTATGGATCTTTCTTACATGTATGCACCCTCCTTACATATATGCAGCTTTCTTACATGTATGTGTCTTCCTTACATATATGCATCTTCCTTACACGTATGCATCTTCCTTACACGTATGCATCTTCCTTACACGCATGCATCCACCTTACAGGTATGCATTCTTCTTACATGTATGCGTCTTCCTCACATGAATGCATCTTCCTTACATGTATGAATCTTCCTTACATGTATCCGTCTTCCTTACATGTATGCATCATCCTTACATGTATGCATCTCCTCTACATGTATGCATCTTTCTTACATGGATGCATCTTCCTTACGTGTATGCATCTTCCTTACATGTATGCATCTTCCTTAAATGTATGCATCTTCCTTACATGTATACGTCTTCTTTACTTCTGTGCGTTTCACATGTATGCGTCTTCCTTACATTTATGCATCTCTTACAAGTCTGCACCCCCCTTACATATGTGCATCTTCCTGACATGTGCCTATCTTCCTTACAAAAATACATCTTCCTTACATGTGTGCATCTTCTTTACATGTATACACCTTCTTTACATGTATGCATCTTCCATACATGTATCCATCTTCCTTGCATGTATGCATCTTCCTTACATTTATGCAACCTCCTTACATGTATGCATCTTCCTTACACCTATGCATCTTCCTTACATGTATGCATCTTCCTTACATGTATCCATCTTCCTTACATGTATGCATCTTCCTTACATGTATGCACCCTCCTTACATGTATGCATCTTCTTTACATGTATACGTCTTCCTTACATGTATGCATTTTCCTTACATGTATGCATCTTCCTTACATGTATGCACCCTCCTTACATGTGTGCATCTTCCTTACATGTATACACCTTCCTTACACGTATGGATCTTCCTTACATGTATGCATCTTCCTTACATGTATGCACCCTCCTTACATGTATGCATCTTCTTACATGTATGCGTCTTCCTTACATGTATGCATCTTCCTGTAATTACATGTATGCATCTTCCTTACATGTATGCGTCTTCCTTGCATGTATCCATCTTCCTTACATGTATGCATCTTCCTTACATGTAAAAATCTTCCTTAAATGTATGCATCTTCCTTACATGTATGCATGTTCCTTGCGTGTATACATGTTCCTTACATCTATGCATCTTCCTTACATCTATGCATCTTCCTTACATATATGCACCTTCTTTACACGTATGGATCTTCCTTACATGTATGCATCTTCCTTACATGTATGCACCCTCCTTACATGTATGCATCTTTCTTACATGTATATGTTTTCCTTCCACATAGGCATGTTCCTTGCATGTGTGCATCTTCCTTACATGTGTGCATCTTCCTTACATGTATGCACCCTCCTTACATGTGTGCATCTTCCTTACATGTGTGCATCTTCCTTACATGTATGCATTTTCCTAACATATATACCTCTTTTTTACATGAATGCACCCTCCTTACATATATGCATCTTCCTTGCATGTATGTGTCTTCCTTACATATATGCATCTTCCTTACACGTGTGCATCTTCTTTACATATATGAATCTTCCTTACACCTATGCATCATCCTTACATGTATGCGTCTTCCTTACATGTATGGACCCTCCTTATATTAGTGCATCTTCCTTACATGTATGCATCTTCCTTACATGTATCCATCTTCCTTACATGTATGCATCTTTCTTACATATATGCATCTTCGTTACATGTATACATCTTCTTTACATCTATGCTTGTTCCTTACATGTATGCATCTTCCTTACACGTATGGATCTTCCTTACGTGTATGGATCTTCTTTACATGTATGGATCTTTCTTACATGTATGCACCCTCCTTACATATATGCAGCTTTCTTACATGTATGTGTCTTCCTTACATATATGCATCTTCCTTACACGTATGCATCTTCCTTACACGTATGCATCTTCCTTACACGCATGCATCCACCTTACAGGTATGCATTCTTCTTACATGTATGCGTCTTCCTCACATGAATGCATCTTCCTTACATGTATGCATCTTCCTTACATGTATCCGTCTTCCTTACATGTATGCATCATCCTTACATGTATGCATCTCCTCTACATGTATGCATCTTCCTTACATGGATGCATCTTCCTTACGTGTATGCATCTTCCTTACATGTATGCATCTTCCTTAAATGTATGCATCTTCCTTACATGTATACGTCTTCTATACTTCTGTGCGTTTCACATGTATGCGTCTTCCTTACATTTATGCATCTCTCTTACAAGTCTGCACCCCCCTTACATATGTGCATCTTCCTGACATGTGCCAATCTTCCTTACAAAATTACATCTTTCTTACATGTGTGCATCTTCTTTACATGTATACACCTTCTTTACATGTATGCATCTTCCATACATGTATCCATCTTCCTTGCATGTATGCATCTTCCTTACATTTATGCAACCTCCTTACATGTATGCATCTTCCTTACACCTATGCATCTTCCTTACATGTATGCATATTCCTTACATGTATCCATCTTCCTTACATGTATGCATCTTCCTTACATGTATGCACCCTCCTTACATGTATGCATCTTCTTTACATGTATACGTCTTCCTTACATGTATGCATTTTCCTTACATGTATGCATCTTCCTTACATGTATGCACCCTCCTTACATGTGTGCATCTTCCTTACATGTATACACCTTCTTTACACGTATGGATCTTCCTTACATGTATGCATCTTCCTTACATGTATGCACCCTCCTTACATGTATGCATCTTCTTACATGTATGCGTCTTCCTTTCATGTAAGCATCTTCCTGTAATTACATGTATGCATCTTCCTTACATGTATGCGTCTTCCTTGCATGTATCCATCTTCCTTACATGTATGCATCTTCCTTACATGTAAAAATCTTCCTTACGTGTATGCATCTTCCTTACATGTATGCATGTTCCTTGCGTGTATACATGTTCCTTACATGTATGCATGTTCCTTACATCTATGCATCTTCCTTACATATATTCACCTTTTTTACACGTATGGATCTTCCTTACATGTATGCATCTTCCTTACATGTATGCACCCTCCTTACATGTATGCATCTTTCTTACATGTATATGTTTTCCTTCCACATAGGCATGTTCCTTGCATGTGTGCATCTTCCTTACATGTGTGCATCTTCCTTACATGTATGCACCTTCCTTACATGTGTGCATCTTCCTTACATGTGTGCATCTTCCTTACATGTATGCATTTTCCTAACATATATACCTCTTTTTTACATGAATGCACCCTCCTTACATATATGCATCTTCCTTGCATGTATTTGTCTTCCTTACATATATGCATCTTCCTTACACGTGTGCATCTTCTTTACATATATGAATCTTCCTTACACCTATGCATCATCCTTACATGTATGCGTCTTCCTTACATGTATGGACCCTCCTTATATTAGTGCATCTTCCTTACATGTATGCATCTTCCTTACATGTATCCATCTTCCTTACATGTATGCATCTTTCTTACATATATGCATCTTCGTTACATGTATACATCTTCTTTACATCTATGCTTGTTCCTTACATGTATGCATCTTCCTTACACGTATGGATCTTCCTTACGTGTATGGATCTTCTTTACATGTATGGATCTTTCTTACATGTATGCAC
Organism: Plumapathes pennacea; assembly: GCA_964036295.1. NCBI lineage: Eukaryota > Metazoa > Cnidaria > Anthozoa > Antipatharia > Myriopathidae > Plumapathes > Plumapathes pennacea. The sequence continues at coordinate 7,270,892 of OZ038466.1, read as the reverse complement.
CCTCCTTACATATATGCAGCTTTCTTACATGTATGTGTCTTCCTTACATATATGCATCTTCCTTACACGTATGCATCTTCCTTACACGTATGCATCTTCCTTACACGCATGCATCCACCTTACAGGTATGCATTCTTCTTACATGTATGCGTCTTCCTCACATGAATGCATTTTCCTTACATGTATGCATCTTCCTTACATGTATCCGTCTTCCTTACATCTATGCATCATCCTTACATGTATGCATCTCCTCTACATGTATGCATCTTCCTTACATGGATGCATCTTCCTTACGTGTATGCACCCCCCTTACATATGTGCATCTTCCTGACATGTGCCCATCTTCCTTACAAAAATACATCTTCCTTACATGTGTGCATCTTCTTTACATGTATACACCTTCTTTACATGTATGCATTTTCCATACATGTATCCATCTTCCTTGCATATATGCATCTTCCTTACATTTATGCAACCTCCTTACATGTATGCATCTTCCTTACACCTATGCATCTTCTTTACATGTATGCATCTTCCTTACATGTATCCATCTTCCTTACATGTATGCATCTTCCTTACATGTATGCACCCTCCTTACATGTATGCATCTTCTTTACATGTATGCGTTTTCCTTACATGTATGCATTTTCCTTACATGTATGCATCTTCCTTACATGTATGCACCCTCCTTACATGTGTGCATCTTCCTTACATGTATACACCTTCCTTACATGTATGCATTTTCCTTACATGTATACATCTTCCTTACACGTATGCATCTTCCTTCCATGTATGCATTTTCCTTAAATGTATGCATCTTCCTTACATGTATGCATCTTCCTTACACGTATGCATTTTTTTTACATGTATGCATCTTCCTTACATGTATGCATCTTCCTTACATGTATGCACCCTCCTTACATTTGTGCATCTTCCTTACGTGTATGCATCTTCCTTACATGTAAGCATCTTCCTTACGTGTATGCATTTTTCTTACATATGTGCATCTTCATTACATGTGCCCATCTTCCTTAAATAAATACATCTTCCTTACATGTATGCATGTTCTTTACATGTATGAATCTTCCTTACATATATGCATCTTCCTTACATGTATGCATTTTCCTTACATGTATGCATCTACCTTACATATATGCATCTTCCTTACATGTATCCATTTTTTTTACATGTATACCTGTTCCTTACATGTATGCATCTTCCTTACATGTATGCATCTTCCTTACATGTATGTATCTTCCCTACATGTAATCATCTTCCTTACATTTATGCATCTACCTCACATGTATGCATCTTCTTTACAAGTATGCATCTTCCTTACATCTATGCATGTTCCCTAGTTGTATTCATCTACTTTACACGTATGGATCTTCCTTACATGTACGGATCTTCCTTACATGTATGCATCTTCCTTACATGTATGCACCTTCACATATATGCATCTTTCTTACATGTATACATCTTCCTTACATATGTGCATCTTCCGTAAGCGTATGCAATTTCCCTACATGTATGCATCTTCCTTACATGTATGCATCTTCCTAACATGTATGCATCTTCCTTACCTGTATCCATGTTTCTTACATCTATGCATGTTCCTTACATGTATGCACCCTCCTTACATGTGTGCATCTTCCTTACATGTATGCATCTTCCTTACATTTATGCTTGTTCCTTACATGTATGCATCTTCCTTACATGTATGCATCTTCCTTCAATGTATGCATCTTCCTTAAATATATGCATCTTCTTTACATGTATGCATCTTTCTTACATCTATGCATGTTCCTTACATGTTAGCACCCTCCTTACATGTGTGCATCTTCCTTACATGTATGCATCTTCCTCACATGTATGCCTGTTCTTTACATGTATGCATCTTCCTTACATGTATGCATCTTCCTTACATGTATGCATCTTCCTTACATGTATGCATCTTCCTTACATGTATGCATCTTCCTTATATGTATGCTTGCTCCTTACATGTATGCATCTTCCCTACATGTATGCATCTTCCTTACATGTATGCATCTTCCTTACTTGTATGCATCTTCTTTACATGTAAGCATCTTCCTTACATATATGCATCTTTTTTACATGTGTGCATGTTCCTTACATGTATGCATTTTCCTTACACGTATGGATCTTCCTTACATGTATTGATCTTCCTTACTTGTATGCACCCTTCTTACATGTATGCATCTTCTTACATGTATGCGTCTTCCTTACATGTATGCATCTTCCTGTAATTACATGTATGCATCTTCCTTACATGTATGCATCTTCCTGACATGTATGCATCTTCCTTGCATGTATCCATCTTCCTTACATGTATGCATCTTCATTACATGTATAAATCTTCCTTACATGTATGCGTCTTCCTTACATGTATGCATGTTCTATGCGTGTATGCATGTTCCTTACATGTATGCATGTTCCTTATATGTATGCACCTTCCTTACACGTATGGATCTTCCTTACATGTATACATCTTTCTTACATGTATGCACCCTCCTTACATGTATGCATCTTTCTTACATGTATACGTCTTCCTTCCACATAGGCATCTTCCTTGCATGTGTGCATCTTCCTTACATGTGTGCATCTTCCGTACATGTATGAACCCTTCTTACATGTGTGCATCTTCTTTACATGTGTGCATCTTCCTTACATGTATGCATTTCCTAACATATATACCTCTTCCTTACATGTCTTCACCCTCCTTACATATATGCATCTTCCTTACATGTATGTGTCTTCCTTACATATATGCATCTTCCTTACACGTGTGCATTTTCTTTACATGTATGAATCTTCCTAACACCTATGCATCATCCTTACATGTATGCGTCTTCCTTACATGTATGGACTCTCCTTATATTAGTGCATCTTCCTTACATGTATGCATCTTCCTTACATGTATCCATCTTCCTTACATGTATGCATCTTTCTTACATGTATGCATCTTCCTTACATGTATACATCTTCTTTACATCTATGCATGTTCCTTACATGTATGCATGTTCCTTACACGTATGGATTTTCCTTACATGTATGGATCTTCCTTACATGTATGGATCTTTCCTACATGTATGCACCCTCCTTAAAAATATGCAGCTTTCTTACATGTATGTGTCTTCCTTACATGTATGCATCTTCCTTACACGTATGCATATTCTTTACACGTATGCATCTTCTTTACACGCATGCATCCACCTTACAGGTGTGCATTCTCCTTACATGTATGAATCTTCTTTACATGTATGCGTGTTCCTTACTTGTATGCATCTTCCTTACATGTATGCATCTTTTTTACATGTATGCACCCTCTTTACATGTGTGCTTTTTCCTTACATGTATACATCTTCCTTACATGAATGCATCTTTCTTACATCTATGCATGTTCTTTACATGTATGCATCTTCCTTACACGTATGGATTTTCCTTACATGTATGCATCTTCCTTATATGTATGCACCCTCCTTACATGTATGCATCTTCTTACATGTATGCGTCTTCCTTACATGTATGCATCTTCCTCTAATTACATGTATGCATCTTCCTTACATGTATGCATCTTCCTTACATGTATGCATCTTCCTTGCATGTATCCATCTTCCTTACATGTATGCATCTTCCTTACATGTTTAAATCTTCCTTACATGTATGCATTTTCCTTACATGTATGCATGTTTTCTGCGTGTATGCATGTTCCTTACATGTATGCATGTTCTTTACATCTATGCATCTTCCTTACATGTATGCACCTTCCTTACACGTATGGATCTTCCTTACATGTTTGCATCTTTCTTACATGTATGCACCCTCTTTACATGTATGCATTTTTCTTACATGTTTACGTCTTCCTTCCACATAGGCATCTTCCTTGCTAGTGTGCATTTTCCTTACATGTGTGCATCTTCCTTACATGTATGCACCCTTCTTACATGTGTGCATCTTCCTTACATGTGTGCATCTTTCTTACATGTTTGCTTTTTCCTGACATATATACCTCTTCCTTACATGTATGCACCCTTCTTACATATATGCATATTTTTTACATGTATGTGTCTTTTTTACATATATGCATCTTTCTTACACGTGTGCATCTTCTTTACATGTATGAATCTTCTTTACATTTATGCATCATCCTTACATGTATGCGTCTTCTTTACATGTATGGACCCTCCTTATAAAAGTGCATCTTCCTTACATGTATGCATCTTCCTTACATGTATCCATTTTCCTTACATGTATTCATCTTTCTTACATGTATGCATCTTCCTTTTATGTATACATCTTCTTTACATATATGCATGTTCCTTACATGTATGCATGTTCCCTACACGTATGGATTTTCTTTACATGTATGGATCTTCCTTATATGTATGGATCTTCCTTACATGTATGCACCCTCTTTACAAATATGCAGCTTTCTTACATGTATGTGTCTTCCTTACATGTATGCATCTTCTTTACACGTATGCATCTTCCTTACACGTATGCATCTTTACACGCATGCATCCACCTTACAGGTATGCATTCTCCTTACATGTATGAATCTTCTTTACATGTATGCGTCTTCCTTACTTGTATGCATCTTTTTTACATGTATGCATCTTCCTTACATGTATGCACCCTCTTTACTTGTGTGCATTTTCCTTACATGTATACATCTTCCTTACATGTATGCATCTTCCTTACATGTATGCATCTTCCTTACATGTATGAATTTTCCTTACACGTATGCATCTTCCTTACATGTATGCATCCTTTTTACAGGTATGCACCCTCCTTATATCTATGCATCTTCTTTACATGTATGCATCTTCCTTACATGTATGCATCTTCCTTACATGTATGCGTCTTCTTCACATGAAAGCATCTTCTTTACATGTATGCATCTTTCTTACATGTATGCGTCTTCCTTACAAGTAAGCATCATCCTTACATGTATGCATCTCCTCTACATGTTTGCATCTTCTTTACATGGGTGCATCTTCTTTACATGTATGCATCTTCCTTACATGTATGCGTCTTCCTTACATGTAAGCATCATCCTTACATGTATGCATCTCCTCTACATGTTTGCATCTTCCTTACGTGTATGCATCTTCCTTACATGTATCCATCTTTCTTAAATGTATGCATCTTTTTTACATGTATACGTTTTCTTTACTTCTGTGCGTCTCACATGTATGCGTCTTCCTTACATTTATGCATCTCCCTTACAAGTCTGCACCCCCCTTACATATGTTTATCGTCCTGACATGTGCCCATCTTCCTTACAAAAATACATTTCCTTACATGTGTGCATCTTCTTTACATGTATACACCTTCCTTACATGTATGCATCTTCCATACATGTATCCATCTTCCTTCCATGTTTGCATTTTCCTTACATGTATGCAACCTCCTTACATGTATGCATTTTCCTTACACCTATGCATCTTCCTTACATCTATGCATCTTTCTTACATGTATCCATCTTCCTTACATGTATGCATCTTCCTTACAAGTATGCACCCTCCTTACATGTATGCATCTTGTTTACATGTATGCGTCTTCCTTACATGTATGCATCTTCCTTACACGTATGCATTTTCCTTACATGTATGCATCTTTCTTACAAGTATGCATCTTCCTTACATGTATGCACCTTCCTTACATATATGCATCTTCCTTACGTGTATGCATCTTCCTTACATGTATGCATCTTCCTTACGTGTATGCATCTTCCTTACATATGTGCATCTTCCTTACATTTGCCCATCTTCCTTAAATAAATGCATCTTCCTTACATGTATGCCTGTTCTCTACATGTATGCATCTTCCTTACATATATGCATCTTCCTTACTTGTATGCATCTTCCTTACATGTATCCATCTACCTTACATGTAAGCATCTTCCTTACATGTATCCATCTTCCTTACATGTATACCTGTTCCTTACATGTATGCATCTTCCTTACATGTATGCATCTTCTTTACATGTATGCATCTTTCTTACATGTAATCATCTTCCTTACATGTATGCATCTACCTTACATGTATGCATCTTCCTTACAAGTATGCATCTTCCTTACATCTATGCATGTTCTTTATTTGTATGCATCTACTTTACACGTATGGATCTTCCTTACATGTACGGATCTTCCTGACATGTATGCATCTTCCTTACATGTATGCACCTTCACATATATGCATCTTTCTTACACGTATACATCTTCTTTACATATGTGCATCTTCCGTACGTGTATGCAACTTCCCTACATGTATTCATCTTCCTTACATGTATGCATCTTCCGTACATGTATGCATCTTTCTTATCTGTATGCATGTTTCTTACATCTATGCATATTCTTTACATGTATGCACCCTCCTTACATGTGTGCATCTTCCTTACATGTAAGCATCTTCCTTACATGTATGCCTGTTCCTTACATGTATGTATCTTCCTTACATGTATGCATCTTCCTTACATGTATGCATCTTCCCTACATGTATGCATCTTCTTTACATGTATGCATCTTTTTTACATGTATGCATCTTTCTTACATGTGTGCATGTTTCTTATATGTATGCATCTTCCTTACACGTATGGATCTTTTTTACATGTATGCATCTTCCTTACAAGTTTGCACCCTCTTTACATGTATGCATGTTCTTACATGTATCCGTCTTCCTTACATGTATGCATCTTCCTTTAATTACATGTATGCATCTTCCTTAGATGTATGCATCTTCCTTACATGTATGCATCTTCCTTGCATGTAACCATCTTCCTTACATGTATGCATCTTCCTTACATGTATACATCTTCCTTACATGTATGCATCTTCCTTTTATGTATGCATGTTCCTTGCGTGTATGCATGTTCCTTACTTGTTTGTATGTTTTTTACATTTATGCATCTTCCTTACATGTATGCACCTTCTTTACACGTATGGATCTTCCTTACGTGTATGCAGTTTCCTTACATGTATGCACCCTCCTTACATTTATGCATCTTTCTTACATGTTTACGTCTTCTTTCCATATAGGCATTTTTCTTGCATGTGCGCATCTTCCTTACATGTGTGCATCTTCTTTACATGTATGTACCCTCCTTACATGTGTGCATCTTCCTTACATGTGTGCATCTTTCTTACATGTATGCTTTTTCCTAACATATATACCTTTTCCTTACATGTATGCACCCTCCTTACTCATATGCTAAATCCTTGCATGTATGTGTCTTCCTTACATATATGCATCTTCCTTACACGTGTGCATCTTCTCTACATGTATGAATCTTCCTTACACCTATGCATCATCCTTACATGTTTGCGTCTTCCTTACATGTTTGGACCCTCTTCATATTAGTGCATCTTCCTTACATGTATGCATCTTCCTTACATGTATCCATCTTCCTTACATGTAGGCATCTTTCTTAAATGTTTGCATCTTCCTTACATGTATACATCTTTTTTACATCTATGCATGTTCCTTACAAGTATGCATCTTTCTTACACGTATGGATCTTCCTTACATGTATGGATCTTCCTTACATGAATGGATCTTCTTTACATGTAAACACCTTCCTTACATATATGCAGCTTTCTTACATGTATGTGTCTTCCTTACATGTATGCATCTTCCTTACATATGTGCATCTTCCTTACAAATATGCATCTTCTTTACATGTATGCATCTTCCTAACATGTTTGCATCTTCCTTACATATATGCATCTTCCTTACATGTATGGATCTTCTTTTCATCTATGCATCTTCCGTACATGTATACATTTTCCTTACACGTATGGATCTTTTTTACATGTATGGATCTTCCTTACATATATGCACCCTACTTTCATGTATGTATCTTCTTACATGTATGCGTTTTTCTTACATGTATGCATCTTCCTTACATGTATGTATTTTCCTTACTTGTGTGCATCTTCCTTACATGTATGCATCTTCCTTAAATGTGTGCATCTTTTTTACATGTATGCATCTTCCTTACATGTATAACTGTTCCTTACAAGTATGCATCTTCCTTACATGTATGCATCTTCCTTACATGTATACATGTTCCTTAAATGTATGCATGTTCCTTACATGTATGCATGTCCCTTACACGTATACATGTTCCTTACTTGTACGCATGCTCCTTACATGTATGCATATTTTTTACACGTATGTATTTTCCTTATATGTATGCATGTTCCTTACATGTATGCATCTTCCTTACATGTATGCACCCTCCTTACATATATGCATCTTCCTTACTTGTATGCATCTTCCTTACATATGTGCATCTTCCCTACCTTTGTGCATCTTCCTTACATGTATGCACCCTCCTTACATGTGTGCATCTTCCTTACATGTGTGCATTTTCTTTAAATGTATGCATCTTTCTTACATGTATGCATCCTCCTTACATATATTCATCTTTCTTACATGTATGCATTTTCTTTACATGTATGAATCTTTTTTACATGTATGCATCTTTTTTACATCTTTCCATCTTCCTTACACCTATACGTCTTCTTTACATATATGCGTCTTCTTTACATGTATGGACCCTCCTTACGTTAGTGCATCGTTCTTACATGTATGCATCTTCTTTACATGTATGCATCTTCCTTACATGTATGCATTATTTTTACATGTATGCATCTTCCTTACATCTATTCATGTTCCTTACTTATATACATCTTTCTTACACGTATGGATTTTCCTTACATGTATGCATCTTCTTTACATGTATGCACTTTCTTTACATGTATGCATCTTTTGACATGTCTGCGTCTTCCTTACATGTATGCATCTTCCGTACATGTATGGATATTCCTTGCATGTTTGCATCTTCCTTACATGTATGAATCTTCCTTACATGTATGCATTTTCCTTACATGTATGCATCCTCCTTACATGTATGCATCTTCCTTAGATGTATGCATCTTCCTTACATGTATGCATCTTCCTTACACGTATGGATCTTCCTAACATGTATGCATCTTCTTTACATGTTGGCACCCTCCTTATATGTAAGGATTTTTTACATGCATGCGTCTTACTTACATGTATGCATCTTCCTTACATGTATGCATCTTCCTTACAAGTATGCATCTTATTTACATGTATGCATCTTCATTACATATATGCATCTTCTATACATGTATGCATCTTCCTTACAGGTATGCATCTTCCTTACATGTGTGCATCTTCCTTACATCTTTGCATGTTCATGACACGTATGGATCTTCCTTACATGTGTGCATTTTCCTTACATGTATGCATATTCATTACATGTATGGACCCTCCTGACATATATGCATTTTTTTTACATGTGTGTGTCTTCCTTACCTGTATGGAACTTACATACATATGTGCCTTTTCTTTATTTGTATGCCTGTTCCCTACATATATGCATCTTCCTTACATCTATGCATGTTTCTTAGATGTATGCATCTAATTTACACGTATGGATCTTCCTTACATATATGCATCTTCTTTACATGTATGCATCCTCTTTACATGTATGCATCTTCCTTACATGTATGCATCTTCCTTACAAATAATCATCTTCCTTACACGTATGGATTTTCAATACATGTATGCATCTTCCTTAAATGTATGCACTTTTTATATATGTATGGATCTTTTACATGTTAGCGTCTTCCTTACATGTATGCATTTTCCTTACATGTATCCATCTTCCTTACATGTATGGACCCTCCTGACATATATGCATCTTTCTTACATGTATAAGTCTTCCTTACATGTATGCAACTTCCCTACATATGTGCCTTTTTCTTACATATATGCCTGTTCCTTACATGTTTGCATCTTCATTACATTTATGCATATTCCTTAGATGTAAGCATCTAACTTACACGTATGGATCTTCTTTACATGTATGCATTTTCTTTACATGTATGCATCCTCCTTACATATATGCATTTTCCTTACATGTATGCATCTTTTTTACATTTATGCATCTTCCTTACACGTATGGATCTTCTTTACATGTTTGCATCTTCTTTAAAAGTATGCACCTTCCTTTTATGTATGGATCTTTTACATGTATTCGTCTTCCTTACATGTATGCATCTTCCTTACATGTATGGATTTTCTTGACATGTATGCATCTTCTTTACATGTATGCATCTTCTTTACATGTGTGCATCTTCTTTACATGTATGCATCTTCCTTACATGTATGCACCTTCTTTACATGAGTGCATCTTTCTTACATGTATGCATCTTATTTACATGTATGCCTGTTCCTTACATGTGTGCATCTTCCTTAAATGTATGCATCTTCCTTACATGTATGCATTTTCCTTACTTATATGCATCTTCCCTACGTGTATGCATCTTCTTTACATATATGCATTTTTCTTACATGTATGTGTCTTCTTTACATGTATGCATCTTTCTTACATATGTGCCTTTTCCTTACATGTATGCATCTTCCTTATATGTATGCATCTTGCTTACATGTATGCACCCTCCTTACAAGTATGCATCTTTTTACATGTATGCGTCTTCTTTACATGTATGCATCTTCTTTACATGTATGGATCTTTCTTTCAAGTTTGCATTTTCCTTACATGTATGAATCTTCCTTACATGTATGCATCTTCCTTACATGTATGCATCCTTTTTACATGTATGGATCTTCCTTACATGTATGCATCTTCCTTACATGTATGCATCTTCCTTACACGTATGGATCTTCGTTCCATGTATCCGTCTTCCTTACATGTATGCACCCTTCTTATACGTATGGATGTTTTACATGTATGCGTCTTCCTTACATTTATGCATCTTCCTTACATGTTTGCATCTTCCTTACATTTATGCTTTTTCTTTACATGTTTGCATTTTCTTTACATGTATGCATGTTCCTTACATGTATGCATCTTCCTTACATATGTGCATCTTCCCCACATGTGTGCATCAACCTTACATGTATCACCCTCCTTACATGTGTGCATTTTCCTCAGATGTGTGCATCTTCTTTAATTGTATGCATCTTCTTTACATGTTTGCATCCTCTTTACATATATTCATCTTTCTTACATGTATGCATCTTCCTTACATATATGAATCTTCCTTCATGTATGTATCTTCTTTACATGTATGCATCTTTCTTACACCTATACATCTTCCTTACATATATGCGTCTTCCTTACATGTATGGACCATCCTTACATTAGTGCATGTTCCTTACACGTATGGATCATCCTTCCAAGAATGCGTCTTCCTTACATGTATGCACCCTTCTTATATGTATGGATCTATTACATGTATGCGTCTTCCTTACATGTATGCATCTTCCTTACATGTATGCATCTTCTTTACATGTATGCATTTTCCTTTCATGTATGTATCTTCTTTACATGTATGCATGTTCCTTACATGTATGCATCTTCCTTACATATGTGCATCTTTCCTACATGTGTGCATCATCCTTACATGTATCACCCTCCCTGCATGTGTGCATCTTCCTTACATGTGTGCATCTTCTTTAAATGTATGCATCTTCCTTACATGTATGCATCCTCCTTACATATATTCATCTTTCTTACATGTATGCATCTTCTTTACATATATGATTCTTCCTTTCATGTATGTATCTTCTTTACATGTATGCATCTTCCTTACACCTATACATTTTCCTTACAAATATGCGTCTTCCTTACATGTATGGACCCTCCTTTCGTTAATGCATCTTTTTTACATGTATGCATCTTCTTTACATGTACGCATCTTCTTTACATTTATTCATGTTCCTTACATGTATACATCTTTTTTACACGTATGGATCTTCCTTACATGTATGCATCTTCCTTACATGAATGCACCCTCCTTACATGTATGCATCTTCCTTACTTGTATGGATCTTCCTTACATGTATGCATCCTCCTTACATATATTCATCTTTCTTACATGTATGCATCTTCTTTACATATATGAATCTTCTTTTCACGTATGTATCTTCTTTACATGTATGCATCTTCCTTACACCTATACATTTTCCTTACAAATATGCGTCTTCCTTACATGTATGGACCCTCCTTTCGTTAATGCATCTTTTTTACATGTATGCATCTTCTTTACATGTATGCATCTTCCTTACATCTATTCATGTTCCTTACATGTATACATCTTTTTTACACGTATGGATCTTCCTTACATGTATGAATCTTCCTTACATGTATGCATCCTCCTTACATGTATGCATCTTCCTTACATGTATGCATCTTTTTTACATGTATGCATCTTCCTTACACGTATGGATCTTCCTTACATGTATGCATCTTCCTTACATGTATGCACCCTTTTTATATGTATGGATTTTTTACATGTATGCTTTTTCTTTACATGTATGCATCTTCCTTACATGTATGCATCTTCCTTAAATGTATGCATTTTCCTTAGATGTATGCATCTTCCCTAGATATGTGCCTTTTTTTTACATGTTTACCTTTTCCTTACATGTATGCATCTTCCTTACACTTATGCTTGTTCCTTAGATGTATGCATCTAACTTACACGTATGGAACTTCCTTACATGTATGCATTTTTTTTACATGTATGCATCCTTTTTACATGTATGCAGTTTCCTTACATGTATGCATCTTCCTTACATGTATGCATCTTCCTTACACGTATGAATCTTCATTACATGTATGCATCTTCCTTAAATGTATACACCTTCCTTATATGTATGGTCGTTTTACATGTATGCGTCTTCCTTACATGTATGCATTTTCCTTACATGTATGCATCTTCCTTACATGTATGGAACTTCCTTACATGTATGCATCTTCCTTACATGTATGCAACTTCCTTACATGTATGCATCTTACTTACATGTATGCATCTTCCTTACATGTTTGCACCTTCCCTACATGCGTGCATCTTTCTTACATGTATGCATCTTCCTTAATTGTATGTCTGTTCCTTACATGTATGCATTTTTCCTTACATGTATGTATCTTCCTTACATGTATGCACCCTCTTTACATGTATGCATCTTTTTACATGTGTGCGCCTTCTTTACATGTATGCATCTTCCTTACATGTATGGATCTTCGTTGCATGTATGGATCTTCCTCACATGTAAGAATCTTCCTTACATGTATGCATCTTCCTTACATGTGTGCATCTTCCTTACATGTATGCATCCACTTTACATGTGTGCATCTTCCTTACATGTGTGCATCTTCTTGAAATGTTTGCATCTTCTTTACATGTATGCATCCTCCTGACATATATTCATTTTTCTTACATGTATGCATCTTCCTTACATGTATGAATCTTCTTTACATGTATGCATCTTCCTTACATGTATGGATCTTTCTTACATTTATACATCTTTCTTACAAATATGCGTCTTCCTTACATGTATGGACCCTCCTTACATTAGTGCATCTTTCTTACATTTATGCATCTTCTTTACATGTATGCATCTTCCTTACTTGTATGCATCTTCCTTACTTGTATTCATCTTCCTTACATCTATTCATGTTCCTTACATGTATACATTTTTTTTACACGTACGGATCTTCCTTACATGTATGCATCTTCCTTACATGTGTGCACCTTCCCTACATGTATGCATCTTTTTACATGTCTGCGTCTTCCTTAAATGTATGCATCTTTTTTACATGAATTGATCTTCCTTGCATGTATGCATCTTCCTCACATGTATGAATCTTCCTTACATTTATGCATCTTCCTTACATGTATGCATCCTCCTTACATGTATGCATCTTCCTTACATGTATGCATGTTCCTTACATGTATGCATTTTCCTTACACGTATGGATCTTCCTGACATGTATGCATTTTCCTTACATGTATGCACCCTCCTTATATGTATGGATCTTTTACATGTATGCGTCTTCCTTACATGTATGCATCTTCCTTACATGTATGCATCTTCCTTACATTTATGCATCTTCCTTACATGTATGCATCTTCTTTACATATATGCATCTTCCTTACATGTATGCATCTTCTTTACAGGTATGCATCTTTCTTAGATGTATGCATTTTCCTTACATGTATGCATGTTCCTTACACGTATGGATCTTCCTTACATGTGTGCATTTTTTTTACATGTATGCATTTTCCCTACTTGTATGGACCTGCCTGACATAAATGCATCTTTCTTACATGTATGTGTCTTCCTTACATGTATGCAACTTCCTTACATATGTGCCTTTTCTTTACATGTATGCCTGTTTCTTACATGTATGCATCTTTCTTACATCTACGCATATTCCTTAGATGTATGCATCTAACTTACACGTATGGATCTTCCTTACATGTATGCATTTTCTTTACTTGTATGCATCCTCCTTACATGTATGCATTTTCCTTACATGTATGCATCTTCCTTACATGTATGGATCTTCCTTACATGTATGCTTCTTCCTTACATGTATGCATTTTCTTTACAAGTATGCATCTTTTTACATGTCTCCGTCTTCCTTACATGTATGCATCTTCCTTACATGTATGGATCTTCCTTGCATGTATGCATCTTCCTTACATGTATGAATCTTCCTTACATTTATGCATCCTACTTACATGTATGCATCTTCCTTACATGTATGCATTTTCCTTACATTTATGCATCTTCCTTTTACGTATGGATCTTCCTTACATGTATGCATCTTCCTTACATGTATGCACCCTCCTTTTTATGTATGGAACTTTTACATGTATGCACTTTCCTTACATGTATGCATCTTTTTACATGTCTGCGTCTTCCTTAAAGGTATGCATCTTCCTTACCTGTATGGATCTTCCTGCATATATGCATCTTCCTTACATGTATGAATCTTCCTTACATATATGCATCTTCTTTACATGTATGCATCTTCCCTACTTGTATGGACCTGCCTGATATAAATGCATCTTTCTTACATGTATGTGTCTTCCTTACATGTATGCAACTTCCTTACATATGTGCCTTTTCTTTACATGTATGCCTGTTTCTTACATGTATGCATCTTTCTTACATCTACGCATATTCCTTAGATGTATGCATCTAACTTACACGTATGGATCTTCCTTACATGTATGCATTTTCTTTACTTGTATGCATCCTCCTTACATGTATGCATTTTCCTTACATGTATGCATCTTCCTTACATGTATGGATCTTCCTTACATGTATGCTTCTTCCTTACATGTATGCATTTTCTTTACAAGTATGCATCTTTTTACATGTCTCCGTCTTCCTTACATGTATGCATCTTCCTTACATGTATGGATCTTCCTTGCATGTATGCATCTTCCTTACATGTATGAATCTTCCTTACATTTATGCATCCTACTTACATGTATGCATCTTCCTTACATGTATGCATTTTCCTTACATTTATGCATCTTCCTTTTACGTATGGATCTTCCTTACATGTATGCATCTTCCTTACATGTATGCACCCTCCTTTATATGTATGGAACTTTTACATGTATGCACTTTCCTTACATGTATGCATCTTTTTACATGTCTGCGTCTTCCTTAAAGGTATGCATCTTCCTTACCTGTATGGATCTTCCTGCATATATGCATCTTCCTTACATGTATGAATCTTCCTTACATGTATGCATCTTCTTTACATGTATGCATCTTCCTTACACGTATGTATCTTCGTGACATGTATGCAACTTTCTTACATGTATGCACCCTCCTTATATGTATGGATCTTTTACATGTATGCGTCTTCCTTACATTTATGCATCTTCCTTACCTGTATGCATCTTCCTTACATGTATGCATCTTCCTTACATATATGCATCTTCCTTACATATATGCATCTTTTTTACATGTATGCATCTTCCTTACAGGTATGCATCTTCCTTAGATGTATGCATTTTCCTTACTTGTATGCATGTTCCTTACACAGATGGATCTTCCTTACATGTGTGCATTTTCCTTACATGTATGCATCTTCCTTACATTTATGGACCCTCCTGACATATATGGATCTTTCTTACATGTATGTTTCTTCCTTACATGTATGCAACTTCCCTACATTTATGCCTCTTCTTTACATTTTTGCCTGTTCCTTACATGTATGCATCTTCCTTACATGTTTGCATGTTCCTTAGATATATGCATCTAACTTACACGTATGGATTTTCCTTACATGTATGCTTTTTTTTTACTTGTATGCATCCTCATTACATGTATGCATTTTCCTTCTATGTATGCATCTGCCTTACATGTATGCATCTTCTTTACACGTATGGATCTTCATTACATGTTTGCATCTTTCTTAAATGTATGCACCTTCCTTATATGTATGGATCTTTTACTTGTATTCGTCTTCTTTACATGTATGCATCTTCCTTATATGTATGCATCTTCCTTACATGTATGGATCTTCTTTAGATGTGTGCATCTTCCTTACATGTATGCATCTTCCTTACATGTTTGCACCCTCCTTACATGTGTGCATTTTTTTTACATGTTTGCTTCTTCCTTACTTATATGCTTGTTCCTTACATGTATGCATCTTCCTTAAATGTATGCATCTTCCTTACATGTATGCATCTTCTTTACATATATGCATCTTCCTTACGTGTATGCATCTTCCTTACATGTATGCATTTTCTTTACACGTATGGATCTTCCTTACATGTATGGATCTTCCTTACATGTAAGCATCTTCCTTACATGTATGGACCCACCTTACATATATGCATTTTTCTAACATGTATGTGTCTTCTTTACAAGTATGCATCTTTCTTACATATGTGCCTCTTCCTTACATGTGTGCTTTTTCCTTACATGTATGCATCTTCTTTACATGTATGCACCCTTCTTACATGTATGCATCTTTTTACATGTATGCGTTTTCCTTACATGTATGCATCTTCCTTACATGTAAGGATCTTTTTTGCATGTATGCATCTTCCTTACAAGTATGAATCTTTCTTACATGTATGCATCTTCCTTACATGTATGCATTCTTTTTACATGTATGCATCTTCCTTAAATGTATGCATTTTCCTTACATACATGCATCTTCCTTAGACGTATGGATCTTCCTTCCATGTATGCGTCTTCCCTACAAGTATGCACCCTTCTTATATGTATGGATCTTTTACATGTATGCGTCTTCCTTACATGTATGCATCTTCCTTACATGTATGCAATTTCCTTACATGTATGCATCTTCTTTACATGTATGCTTGTTCTTTAATTGTATGCATCTTCCTTACTTATGTGCATCTTTCCTACATGTGTGCATCTTCCTTACATGTATCACCCTCTTTACAAATGTGCATCTTCCTTACATGTGTGCATCTTCTTTAAATGTATGCATCTTCCTTTCATGTATGCATCCTCCTTACATATATTCATCTTTCTTACATGTATGAATCTTCGTTACATATATGAATTTTCCTTTCATGTATGTATCTTCTTTACATGTATGCATCTTCCTTACATTTAAACATCTTCCTTACATATATGCGTCTTCCTTACATGTATGGCCCTCTTTACATTAGTGCATTTTTTTTACATGTATGCATCTTCTTTAGATGTATGCATTTTCCTTACATGTATGCATTTTCGTTACATGTATGCATCTTCCTTACATCTATTCATGTTCCTTACATGTATACATCTTTTTTACACGTATGGATCTTCCTTACATGTATGCATTTTCGTTACATGTATGCACCCTCCTTACATGTAGGCATTTTTTTACATATTTGCGTATTCCTTACATGTATGCATCTTCCTTACATGTATGGACCTTCTTTCCATGTATGCATCTTCCTTACATGTATGAATCTTCCTTACGTGTATGCATCCTCTTTACATGTATGCATCTTCCTTACTTGTATGCATCTTTTTTACATGTATGCATCTTCCTTACACGTATGGATCTTCCTTACATGTATGTATTTTTTTTAAATGTATGCACCCTTTTTATATGTATGGATCTTTTACATGTATGGATTTTCCTTATATGTATGCATCTTCCTTACATGTATGCATCTTCCTTACATGTATGCATCTTCCTTAGATGTATGCATCTTCCTTACATGTTTGCAACTTCCTTACATGTATGCATCTTCCTTACATGTACGCACTCTCCTTACTTGTGTGCATCTTTTTTACATATATGCATCTTCCTTACATGTATGTTTGTTCCTTACATGTATGCATCTTCCTTACATGTATGAAATTTCCTTACATGTTTGCATCTTCCTTACATGTATGCATGTTCCTTAAAGGTATGGATCTTCTTTACATGTGTGCATCTTCCTTACATGTATGGAACCTCCAGACATATATGCATTTTTCTTAAATGTAAGTGTGTTCCTTACATGTATGCATCTTTTCTACGTATGTGCCTTTTCCTTACATGTATGCCTGTTCCTTGCATATATGCATCTTCCTTACACCTATGCATGTTCCTTGGATGTATGTATCTAACTTACACGTATGGAACTTACTTACATGTATGCATCTTTTTTACATGTATGCATCCTCTTTACATGTATGCATCTTCCTTACATGTATGCATCTTCCTTACATGTATGCATCTTCCTTACACGTATGAATCTTCATTACATGTATGCATCTTCCTTAAATGTATACACCTTCCTTATATGTATGGATGTTTTACATGTATGCGTCTTCCTTACATGTATGCATCTTCTTTACATGTATGCAATTTCCTTACATGTATGTATCTTCCTTACATGTATGTATCTTCCTTACATGCATGCAACTTCCTTACATTTATGCATCTTCCTTACATGTATGCATCTTCCTTACTTGTATGCACCCTCCCTACATGTGTGCATCTTCCTTACATGTATGCATCTTTCTTATATGTATGCCTGTTCCTTACATGTTTGCAACTTCCTTACATGTGTGCATCTTCCTTACATGTATGCAATTTCTTGACATATATGCATCTTCCTTACATGTATGCATCTTCCTTACATGTATGCATCTTCTTTACATGTATGCATCTTTCTTACATGTATGCAAATTCCTTACACGTATCGATCTTCCTAACATGTGTGCATCTTCCTTGGATGTAAGCATCTTCCTTACATGTATGGACCCACCTTACAGATATGCATCCTTCTTACATGTATGTGTCTTCCTTACATGTATGCATCTTTCTTACATATGTGCCTTTTCCTTACATGTTTGCATCCTCCTTACATGTATGCTTCTTTCTTACATGTATGCACCTTCCTTACATGTATGCATCTTTTTACATGTATGCGTTTTCCTTACAAGTATGCATCTTCTTTACATGTTTTGATCTTCCTTGCATGTATGCATCTTCCTTACATGTATGAATCTTCCTTACATGTTTGTATCTTCCTTACATGTATGCATCCTCCTTACGTGTATGTATCTTCCTTACATGTATGCATCTTCCTTACATGTTTGCATCTTCCTTACATGTATGCATCTTCCTTACATGTATGCATCTTCCTTCCATGTTTGCGTTTTCTTTACATGTATGCACCCTCCTTTTATGTATGGATCTTTTACATGTATGCGTCTTCCTTACATGTATGCATTTTTCTTACATGTAAGCATTTTCCTTACATGTATGCATCTTCCTTACATGTATGCATCTTCCTTACATGTGTGCATTTTCCTTACATGTATGTATCTTCCTTACTTGTATGCATTTTCCTTACATGTATGCCTGTTCCTTACATGTATGCATCGTCCTTACATGTATGCATCTTCCTTACATGTATGGATCTTCCTTACATATATGTATCTTCCTTACATGTATGCATCTTTCTTACATTTATGCATCTTCCTTACATGTATGCATCTTCTTTACATGTTTGCATTTTCCTTACACGTATGGATCTTTCTTACATGTATGCATCTTTCTTACATAGATGCCTGTTCCTTACAGGTATGTATCTTCCTTACATGTATGGATCTTCCTTACATATATGCATTTTCTTTACATGTATGCATCTTCCTTACATGTATGCGTTTTCCTTACATGTATGCATCTTCCTTAAATGTATGCATGTTTTTTACACGTATGGCTTTTCTTTACATGTATGCATCTTCCCTACATGTATGCATCTTCCTTACATGTATGGACCCTCATTACATATATGCATCTTTTTTACATGTATGTGTCTTTTTTACATGTATGCATCTTCCTTACATATGTGCCTCTTCCTTACATGTATGCATCATCCTTACATGTTTGCATCTTCCTTACTTGTATGCATCTTCCTTACATCTATGCATGTTCTTTAGATGTATGCATCTTACTTACACGTATGGATCTTCCTTACATGTATCCATCTTCTTTACACATATGCACCCTCCCTACATGTTTGCATCTTTTTACATGTATGCATCGTCTTTACATGTATCCATCTTTTTTACATGTATGCATTTTCCTTACATGTGTGCATCTTCTTTACTTGTATGAATCTTCCTGACATGTGTGTACCCTCCTTACATGTGTGCATCTTCTTTAAATGTATGTATCTTCCTTACATTTATGCATGTTCCTTACATCTATGCATGTTCCTTACATGTATGCATTTTCCTCACACGTATGGATCTTCCTTACATGTATGCATTTTCCTTACTTGTATGCACCTTTTTTACATGTATGCATACTTCTTACATGTACGCGTCTTCCTTCCATGTATGCATTTTCCTTACATGTATGCATCTTCCTTACATGTATGCATCTTCCTTACATGTATGGACCCTCCTTACATGTGTGCATCTTCCTTACATTTATCCATCTTCCGTAGATGTATGCCTTTTTCTTACATGTATGGATCTTCCTTACATGTATGCATCTTCCTTACATATATGTATTTTCCTTACAGGTACGCATCTTCTTTACATGTATGCATCTTCTTTACATGTATGCATCTTGTTTACATGTATCCATTTTTTAAACTTGTAAATTTTTTCCTTCCATGTATGCACCCTCTTTACATGTACGCATCTTCCTTACATGTATCTGTGTTCCTTACATGTTTTCATCTTCCTTACACGTGTGCATCTTCTTTACATGTAAGCATCTTCCTTACACCTATGAATCTTTTTTACATGTATGCGTCTTCCTTACATTTATGCACCCTCTTCACATTTGTGCATCTTTTTTACATGTACGCATCTTCCTTACGTGTGTGCATCTTTCTTACTCTGATGCATCTTCCTTGCATGTATGTAATTTTTTTACATCTATTCATGTTCCTTACTTGTATGCATTTTCCTTACACGTATGGATCTTACCCACATGTATGCATCTTCTTTACATGTATGCACCCTCCTTACATGTATGCAACTTCTTACATTTATGCGTCTTCCTTACAAGTATGTATCTTCCATACATGTATGTATCTACCTTACATGTATGCATCTTCCTTACAATTATTCGTATTGCTTACATGTATGCATCTTTCTTACACGTATGGATCTTCCTTACATGTATGCATCTTCCTTACAAGTATGCACCCTCCTTACATTTATGCATCTTCCTACATGTATGCGTCTTCTTTACATGTATGCATCTTCGTTACAATTATAGATTATCGTTACATGTATGCATCTTCGTTACATGTATTAATCTTTCTTACATGTATGCGTCTTCCTTACATGTATGCATCTTCCTTACATGTATGCATCTTCCTTACACGTATGGATCTTCCTTACATGTATGCATCTTTCTTACATGTATGCACCCTCGTTATATTTATGGATCTTTTACACATATGCGTTTTCCTTTCTTGTATGCGTTTTTCTTACATGTGTGCATCTTCCTTACATGTATCCATTTTCCTTACATGTATGCACCCTCTTTAAATGTGTGCATCTTCCTTACTTTTATGCATCTTCTTTACATGTATGCCTGTTTTTTACATGTATGCATCTTTTTTACATGTATGCATTTTCCTTACATGTATGCATCTTCCTTACATATAAACATCTTCCTTCCATGTTTGCATCTTCCTTACGTTTATGCATCTTTCTTACATGTATGTATCTTCCTTACATGTATGCATTTTCGTAACATGTATACATTTTTCTTCCATGTATGCACTCTCCTTACATTTATGCATCTTCCTTACATGTATCTGTCTTTTTTACACGTATGCATCTTCCTTACACGTGTGTATCTTCTTTACATGTATGCATTTTCTTTACACTTACGCATCTTTTTTACATGTATGCGTGTTCTTTACTTGTATGCTCCCTCTTTACATTAGTGCATCTTCCTTACATGTAAGCATCTTCCTTACATGTTTGCATCTTTCTTATATGTATGCATCTTTCTTACATGTATGTGTTTTCTTTACATGTATGCATCTTCCTTACAATTGTGCTTTTTCCTTACATGTAAGCATCTTCCTTACATGTATGTATCTTCATTACATCTATGCTTGTTCCTTAGATGTATGCATCTAACTTACACATATGGATCTTCCTTACATGTATGCATTTTCTTTACATGTATGCATCCTCTTTACATGTATGCATCTTCCTTACATGTATGCTTTTTCCTTACATGTATGCATTTTCTTTACAAGTATGGATCTTCCTTACATGTATGCATTTTCCTTAAATGTCTGCACCCTCCTTAAATGTATGGATCTTTTACATGTATGCGTCTTCCTTACCTGTATGCATCTTCCTTACATGTATGCATCTTTCTTACATGTATGCATCTTCCTTACATGTATGCATCTTCCTTACATGTGTGGATCTTCCTTAATGTATGCATCTTGCTTACATGTTTGCACCCTCCTTACATGTGTGCATCTTCCTTACATGTATGCATCTTCTTTACTTGTATGCCTGTTCCTTACATGTATGCTTCTCCCTTACATGTATGCCTGTTCCTTACATGTATGCATCTTCCTTACATGTATGCATCTTCCTTACATGTATGAATGTTCCTTACATGTATGCATGTTCCTTACATGTATGCATGTTCCTTACAAGTATGCATGTTCCTTACAAGTATGCATGTTCCTTACACGTATGGATCTTCCTTTCATGTATGCATTTTCTATACTTGTATGCACCTTTTTTACATGTATGCATACTTCTTACATGTACGCGTCTTCCTTCCATGTATGCATTTTCCTTACATGTATGCATCTTCCTTACATGTATGCATCTTCCTTATATGTATGGACCCTCCTTACATGTGTGCATCTTCCTTACATTTATCTATCTTCCGTAGATGTATGCCTTTTCCTTACATGTATGGATCTTCCTTACATGTATGCATCTTCCTTACATATATGTATTTTCCTTACAGGTACGCATCTTCTTTACATGTAGGCATCTTCTTTACATGTATGTATCTTGTTTACATGTATCCATTTTTTTAACTTGTAAATTTTTTCCTTCCATGTATGCACCCTCTTTACATGTACGCATCTTCCTTACATGTATCTGTCTTCCTTACGTGTTTGCATCTTCCTTACAAGTGTGCATCTTTTTTACATGTATGCATCTTCCTTACACCTATGCATCTTTTTTACATGTATGCGTTTTCCTTACATTTATGCACCCTTTTCACATTTGTGCATCTTTTTTACATGTACGCATCTTCCTTACGTGTGTGCATTTTTCTTACTTGTATGCATCTTCCTTGCATGTATGTAATTTTTTTACATCTATTCATGTTCCTTACTTGTATGCATTTTCTTTACACGTATGGATCTTACCTACATGTATGCATCTTCTTTACATGTATGCACCCTCCTTACATGTATGCAACTTCTTACATTTATGCGTCTTCCTTACAAGTATTTATCTTCCATACATGTATGTATCTACCTTACATGTATGCATCTTCTTTACATTTATTCGTATTGCTTACATGTATGCATCTTTCTTACACGTATGGATCTTCCTTACATGTATGCATCCTTACAAGTATGCAACCTCCTTACATTTATGCATCTTCCTACATGTATGCGTCTTCTTTACATGTATGCATCTTCGTTACAATTTTAGATTATCGTTACATGTATGCATCTTCGTTACATGTATTAATCTTTCTTACATGTATGCACCTTCCTTACATGTATGTATCCTCCTTACATGTATGCATCTTCCTTACATGTATGCATCTTCCTTACATGTATTCATCTTCCTTACACGTATGGATCTTCCTTACATGTATGCATCTTTCTTACATGTATGCACCCTCGTTATGTTTATGGATCTTTTACACATATGCGTTTTCCTTTCATGTATGCGTCTTCCTTACATGTGTGCATCTTCCTTACATGTATCCATTTTCCTTACATGTATGCACCTTCCTTAAATGTGTGCATCTTCCTTACTTTTATGCATCTTCCTTACATGTATGCCTGTTTTTTACATGTATGCATCTTCTTTACATGTATGCATTTTCCTTACATCTATGCATCTTCCTTACATATAAACATCTTCTTTCCATGTTTGCATCTTCCTTACGTTTATGCATCTTTCTTACATGTATGTATCTTCCTTACATGTATGCATTTTCGTAACATGTATACATTTTTCTTCCATGTATGCACTCTCCTTACTTTTATGCATCTTCCTTACATGTATCTGTCTTTTTTACACGTATGCATCTTCCTTACACGTGTGTATCTTCTTTACATGTATGCATTTTCCTTACACTTACGCATCTTTCTTACATGTATGCGTGTTCTTTACATGTATGCTCCCTCTGTACATTAGTGCATCTTCCTTACATGTAAGCATCTTCCTTACATGTTTGCATCTTCCTTATATGTATGCATCTTTCTTACATGTATGTGTTTTTATTACATGTATGCATCTTCCTTACGGATGTGTTTTTTCCTTACATGTAAGCATCTTCCTTACATGTATGTATCTTCCTTACATCTATGCTTGTTCCTTAGATGTATGCATCTAACTTACACATATGGATCTTCCTTACATGTATGCATCTTCTTTACATGTATGCATCCTCTTTACATGTATGCATCTTCCTTACATGTATGCTTTTTCCTTACATGTATGCATTTTCTTTACAAGTATGGATCTTCCTTACATGTATGCATTTTCCTTAAATGTCTGCACCCTCCTTAAATGTATGGATCTTTTACACGTATGCGTCTTCCTTACCTGTATGCATCTTCCTTACATGTATGCATCTTTCTTACATGTATGCATCTTCCTTACATGTATGCATCTTCCTTACATGTGTGGATCTTCCTTAATGTATGCATCTTGCTTACATGTTTGCACCCTCCTTACATGTGTGCATCTTCCTTACATGTATGCATCTTCTTTACTTGTATGCCTGTTCCTTACATGTATGCTTCTCCCTTACATTTATGGATCTTCCTTACATATATGCATCTTCCTTACTTGTATGCATCTTCCTTACATGTATGCCTGTTCCTTACATGTATGCATCTTCCTTACATGTATGCATCTTCCTTACATGTATGAATGTTCCTTACATGTATGCATGTTCCTTACATGTATGCATGTTGCTTACAAGTATGCATGTTCCTTACAAGTATGCATGTTCCTTACACGTATGGATCTTCCTTACCTGTATGTATCTTTCTTACATGTTTGCATTTTCCTTACATGTATGGACCCTCCTTACATATTAGCATCTTTCTTTCATGTTTGTGTCTTCCTTACATGTATGCATTTTCCTTACATATGTGCATCTTCTATACATGTATACATCTTCCTTACATGTATGCATTTTCCTTACATCTATGCATGTTCTTTAGATGAATACATCTTACTTACACGTATGGATCTTCCTTACATGTATCCATCTTTTTTACACATATGCACCCTCCCTACATGTTTGCATTTTCTTACATGAATGCATCGTTTTTACATGTATCCATCTTCCTTACATATATGCATCATCCTTACATGTATGCATCTTCCTTACATGTATGCATCTTCCTTACATGTGTGCATTTTCTTTACTTGTATGAATCTTCTTGACATGTATGCACCCTCCTTACATGTTTGCATCTTCTTTAAATGTATGCATCTTCCTTACATTTATGTATGTTCTTTACATGTATGCATGTTCCTTACATGTATGCATCTTCCTCACACGTATGGATTTTCCTTGCATGTATGCATTTTCCTTACTTGTATGCACCCTTCTTACATGTATGCATCTTTCTTACATGTACGCGTCTTCCTTCCATGTATGCATCTTCCTTACATGTATGCATTGTCCCTACATGTATACATCTTTCTTACAGATGTGCATCTTCCCTACATGTGTGCATCTTCCCTATTTGTGTGCAATTTCTTTAAATGTATGCATCTTCTTTACATGTGTGCATCCTCCTTACATATTTGCATCTTTCATTCATGTATGCATCTTTTTTAAATGTATGCTTATTCCTTACACTTATACATCTTCCTTACATGTATGCGTTTTCCTTACATGTATTTAACCTCATTACATTAGTGCATCTTTCTTACATGTATGCATCTTCTTTACATGTATTCATCTTCCTTACATGTATGCTTTTTCCTTACATGTATGCATCTTTCTTACATCTATTCATGTTGCTTACATGTATGCATCTTTCTTACACGTAAGGATCTTCCTTACATGTATGTATCTTTTTTACATCTATGCACCCTCCTTACTCGTATGCATTTTCTTACATGTATGCGTCTTCTTTACATGTATGTATCTTCATTACATGTAAAGATCTTCCTTACATGTATGCATCTTCATTAGATGTATGTATCTTCCTCACATGTATGCATCTTCCTTACTTTTATGCATCCTTATTACATGAATGCATCTTCCTTATACGTAGGGATCTTCCTTACATGTATGTATCTTTCTTACATGTATGCACCCTTTTTATATTTATGGATCTTTTACATGTATGCTTCTTCCTTATAGGTAAGCATCTTCCTTACATGTATGCTTCTTCCTGACATGTATGCATCTTCCTTACATGTATGCATCTTCCTTACATGTGTGCATCTTACTTACATGTATGCATCTTCCTTACATTTATGCACCCTCCTTACATGTGTGCATCTTCTTTACATTTATCCATCTTCCGTAGATGTATGCCTTTTCCTTACATGTTTGCATCTTTTTTACATGTATGCATCTTTCTTACGTATATGCATCTTCCTTACATGTATGCATCTTCCTTACTTGTATGCATCTTCCTTACATGTATGCATCTTCGTTACATGTATGCATTTTCCTAACAAGTATATATTTTCCTTCTACGTATGCACCCTCCTTACATGTATGCATCTTCCTTACATGTATCTGTCTTCCTTACATGTATGCATCTTCTTTACACGTGTGCATCTTCTTTACATGTATGCATTTTCTTTACACCTATGCATCTTCCTTACATGTATGCGTCTTCCTTACATTTATGCACCCTACTTACATTAGTGCATCTTTTTTACATGTACGCATCTTCCTTACGTGTATGCATCTTTCTTGCTTGTATGTTTTTTCTTTACACTTATTCATGTTCCTTACTTGTATGCAACTTCCTTACACGTATGGATCTTACCTACATTATGCACCTTCTTTACATGTATGCACCCTCCTTACATGTATGCATCTTTTTACATTTATGCGTCTTCCTTACATGTATGTATCTTCCATACATGTATGTATCTACCTTACATGTATGCATCTTCCTTACATGTATTCATCTTCCTTACATGTATGCATCTTTCTTACATGTATACATCTTCCTTACATATATGCATCTTCCTTACATGTATGCATCCTCCTCACATGTATGCATCTTCTTTACATGTATGCATCTTCCTTACACGTATGCAACTTCCTTACATGTATGCTCCTTGCTTACATGTATGCATCTTCCTTACGCGTATGGATCTTCCTTGCATGTACCCATCTTCTTTACATTTATGTATTTTCTTTACATCTATGCACCCCCCTCACATATATGCATCTTTCTTACAGGTATGTAATTTCTTTAAATCTATTCATGTTCCTTACATGTATGCATTTTCCTTACACGTATGGATCTTACTTACAAGTATGCATCTTCTTTACATGTATGCACCCTCCTTACATGTATGAATTTTCTTACATGTATTCATCTTCTTTACATGTATGCATGTTCCTTTCATGTATGCATGTTCCTTACACGTATGGATCTTCCTTACAAGTATGCATCTTTCTTACATGTTTGCATCTTCCTTACATGTATGGACCCTCCTTACATATATGCATCTTTCTTGCATGTATGTGTTTTCTTTACATGTATGCATCTTCCTTACTTATGTGCCTCTTCTAAACATGTATGCATCTTCCTTACATGTATGCATCTTCCTTACATCTATGCCTGTTCTTTAGATGAATGCATCTTATTTACACGTATGGATCTTCCTTACATATATCCATCTTCTTTACACATATGCACCCTCCTTACATGTTTGCATTTTCTTACATGTATGCATCGTCTTTACATGTATCCACCTTTTTTACATATATGTATCATCCTTACATGTATGCATCTTCCTTACATGTATGCATCTTCCTTACTTGTGTGCATTTTCTTTACTTGTATGAATCTTCCTGACATGTATGCACCCTCCTTACATGTTTGCATCTTCTTTAAATGTATGCATTTTCCTTACATTTATGCATGTTCCTGACATCTATGCATGTTCCTTACATGTATGCATCTTCCTCACACGTATGGATTTTCCTTACATGTATGCATTTTCCTTACTTGTATGCATCCTTCTCACATGTTTGCATCCTTCTTACATGTACGCGTCTTCCTTCCATGTATGCATCTTCCTTACATGTATGCATCTTCCCTACATGTATGCATCTTCCTTACATATGTGCATCTTCCTTACATGTGTGCATTTTTTTTAAACGTATGCATCTTCCTTACATGTATGCATCCTCCTTACATGAATGCATCTTTCATTCATGTATGCATCTTCTTTACATGTATGCATCTTTTTTACACCTATACATCTTCCTTACATGTATGCGTTTTCCTTACATGTATTGACCCTCCTTATATTAGTGCATCTTTTTTACATGTATGCATCTTCTTTACATTTATTCATCTTCCTTACATGTATGCATTTTCCTTACATGTATGCATCTTCCTTACATCTAATCATGTTGCTTACATGTATGCTTCTTTCTTACACGTATGGATCTACTTTACATGTATGCATCTTCTTACATGTATGCGTCTTCCTTACATGTATGCATCTTCATTACATGTATAGACCTTCTTTACATGTATGCATCTTCGTTACTTGTATGAATCTTCCTCACATGTATGCATCTTCTTTACCTGTATGCATCCTCCTCACATGTATGCATTTTCTTTACACGTAGGGATCTTCTTTACATGTATGCATCTTTCTTACATGTATGCACCCTCCTTATCTTTATGGATCTTTTACATGTATGCGTCTTCTTTACATGTTTGCATTTTTCTTACATGTATGCATCTTCCTTACATGTATGCATCTTACTTACATGTATGCATCTTCCTTACATGTGTGCATCTTCCTTACATGTATGCATCTTCCTTACATGTATGCACCTTCCTTACATGTGTGCATCTTCCTTACATTTATCCATTTTCCGTAGATGTATGCCTTTTCGTTACAATTATGCATCTTCCTTACGTATTTGCATCTTCCTTACATGTATGCTTTTTCCTTACATGTATGCATCTTCCTTACATGTATGCATCTTCCTTACATGTATGCATTTTCCTAACATGTATATATTTTCCTTCCATGTATGCACCCTCCTTACAAGTATGCATCTTTTTTACATGTATCTGTCTTCCTTACTTGTATGCATCTTTTTTACACGTGTGCATTTTGATTACATGTATGCATCTTCCTTACACTTATGCATCTTCCTTACAAGTATGCGTCTTCATTACATTTATGCACCTTCCTTACATTAGTGCATCTTCCTTACTTGTACGCATCTTCCTTACGTGTATGCATTTTTTTTACATGTATGCATCTTCCTTGCATGTATGTATTTTCTTTACATCTATTCATGTTCCTTACTTGTATGCATCTTCCTCACACGTATGGATTTTACCTACATGTATGCATCTTTTTTACATGTATGCACCCTCTTTACATGTATGCATCTTCTTACATAAATGCGTCTTCCTTACATGTATGTATTTTCCATACATGTGTGCATCTTTCTTAAATGTATGTATCTTCCTTACATGTATCCCTGTTCTTTACATGTATACATCTTCCTTAAATAAATGCATCTTCCTCACATGTATGCATCCTCCTCACATGTATGCATCTTCTTTACATGTATGCTTCTTCCTTACACGTATGTACCTTCCTTACATGTATGCATTTTCCTTACATGTATGCATCTTCCTTACGTGTATGGATCTTCCTTACATGTACCCATCTTCTTTACATTTATGCATTTTCTTTACATCTATGCACCCTCCTCACATATATGCATCTTTCTTACATGTATGTAAATTCTTTACATCTATTTATGTTCCTTACATTTATGCATTTTCTTTACACGTATGGATCTTACTTACCTCTATGCATCTTCTTTACATGTATGCACCCTCTTTACATGTATGAATCTTCTTACATGTATGCGTCTTCTTTACATGTATGTATCTTCCTTACATGTATGTATTTACCTTACATGTATGCATCTTCCTTACATGTATTCATTTTCCTTACATGTATGCATCTTCCTTACATGTGTGCATCTTCCTTACATGTATGCATCTTCCTTACATGTATGCCTGTTCCTTACATGTATACATTTTCCTTACATATTTGCATCTTCCTTACATGTATGCATCCTCCTCACATGTATGCATCTTTTTTACAAGTATGCATCTTTCTTACATGTATGTGTCTTCCTTACATGTATGCATCTTCCTTACATATGTGCATCTTCCTTACAGGTATGCATCTTCCTTACATGTATCCTACTTTCTTACTTGTATGCATCTTCTTTACATGTATGCATCTTCCTTACATGTATGTATCTTCTTTACATGTATGCATCTTCTTTAGCTGTATGCATTTTATTTCCATGTGTTCATCTTCCTTACAAGTATGCATCTTCCTTACATATATGTATCTTCCTTACATGTATGTGTCTTCGTTACATGTATGCTTCTTCCTTACACGTGTGCATCTTCTTTACTTGTATGCATCTTTTTTACACCTATGCATCTTCCTTACATTTATGCGTTTTCCTTACTTGTGAGGACCCTCCTTACATTAGTTTATCTTTCTTACATGTATGCATCTTCTTTACATCTATGCATGTTTTTAAGATATATGCATCTTACATACACGTATGGGTCTTCCTTACATGTATGGACTATTTTTACATGTATGCACCCTTTCTACAAGTTTGCATTTTCTTACATGTATGCATCGTCCTTACATGTGTGCATCTTCCTTACATGTATGCATCATTCTTACATGTATGCATCTTTTTTACATGTATGAATCTTCCTGATTTGTACGCTCCCTCCTTACGTGTGTGCATTTTCCTTACATGTATGCATCTTCCTTACATTTATGCCTGTTCCTTACATGTATGCATCTTCCTTACATGTATGCATCTTCCATACTTGTATGCATCTTCCTTACATGTCTGCATCTTCCTTACATAAATGCATCTTCCTTACATGTATGCCTCTTTATTACATGTATGCATCTTCCTTACACGTATGGATCTTTCTTACATGTAAGCATCTTTCTTACATGTATGCATCTTCCTTACAAGTATCCACCCTCCTTACATATATGCATCTTTCCTACTTGTATGTGTCTTCCTTATATGTATGCATTTTCCTTACATATGTGCATCTTTTTTACATGTATGCATCTTCCTTACATGTCTGCATCTTCCTTACAAATTTCCATCTTTCTTACATGTATCCATCTTTTTTACATACATCCATGTTCCTTACATGTATGCATGTTCCTTACATGTATGCATCTTCTATACACGTATGGATCTTCCTTACATGTATGCATCTTCCTTTCATGTATGCACCCTCTTTACATGTATGCATCCTTGTTACCTGTATGCGTTTTCCTTTCATGTTTGCATCTTCCTTACATGTATGCATGTTCCTTACATGTATGCATGTTCCTTACATGTATGCAACTTCCTTTCATGTGTGTATCTTCCTTACATGTGTGCATCTTCCTTACACTCATGCACCCTCTTTACATGTGTGCTTTTTCCTTACATGTGTGCATCTTCCTTACATGTATGCATTTTCCTAACATGTATACATTTTCCTTAAATGTATGCACCCTCCTTACATAGATGCATCTTCCTTACATGTATCTGTCTTCCTTACATGTATGCATCTCCCTTACACGTGTGCATCTTCTTTACATGTCTGCATTTTCTTTACACCTATGCATGTTCCTTACATGCATGCGTCTTCTCTACATGTATGCACCCTCCTTATTTTAGTGCATCTTCCTTACATGTACGCATCTTCTTTACATGTATGTATTTTCCTTACATAAATGCATTTTCCTAACATATATACATCTTCCTTACAAGTATGCACCCTTCTTACATATATGCATCTTTCTTTTATGTATGTGTCTTCGTTACATGTATGCTTCTTCTTTACACGTGTGCATCTTCTTTACATGTATGCATCTTCCTTACACTTATGCATCTTCCTCACATGTATGCGTCTTCCTTTCATTTATGGACCCTCCTTACATTAGTGCATCTTCCTTACATGTATGCATATTCCTTACATGTATGCATCTTCCTTACATCTTTGCATGTTCCTTAGAAGTATGCCTTTTCCTTACATGCATGCATCTTCCTTGCACGTATGGATCTTCCTTACATGTATGCATCTTCCTTACTTGTATGCATCTTTCTTACAAGTATGCACCCTCCTTATATATATGCATATTTTTTAAACGTATGTGTTTCCCTTATATGTATGCATCTTCCTTACATATGTGCATCTTCCTTACATGTTTGCATATTCCCTACCTGTATGCGTCTTCCTTCCATGTATGCATCTTCCTTACATGTATTCATCTTCTTTGCATGTATGCATCTTCCTTACATGTATGGTGCTTCCTTTCATGTGTGTATCTTCCTTACATGTGTGCATCTTCCTTACACGTATGCACCCTCCTTACATGTGTGCATTTTCCTTACATGTGTGCATCTTCCTTACATGTATGCATTTTCTAAACATGTATACATTTTCCTTACATGTATGCACCCTTTTTACATATATGCCTCTTCCTCACATGTATCTGTCTTCCTTACATGTATGCATCTTGTCTACACGTGTGCATCTTTTTTACATGTATGCATTTTCCTTACACCTATGCATCTTCCTTACATGCATGCGTCTTCCTTACATATATGCACCTTCTTTACATTAGTGCATTTTCCTTACATGTACGCATCTTCCTTACATGTATGCATTTTCTTTACATGTATGCATTTTCTTAACATATATACATCTTCCTTACAAGTATGCACCCTCCTTACATATATGTTTTATTCTTACATGTATGTGTCTTCGTTACATGTATGCATCTTCCTTACATGTATGCGTCTTCCTTACATGTATGGACCTTCCTTACATTGGTGCATCTTCCTTACATGTATGCATCTTCCTTACATGTATGCATCTTCTTTACATCTATGCATGTTCCTTACATGTATGCCTCTTCCTTACATGCATGCATCTTTCTTACAGGTATGGATCTTCCTTACATGTATGCATCTTCCTTACATGTATGCATCTTGCTTACAAGTATGCACCCTCCTTACTTATATGCATCTTTCTCACATGTATGTGTCTGTTTTATATGTTTGCATCTTCCTTACATATGTGCATCTTCTTTACATGTATGCATCTTCCTTACATGTATGCATCTTCCTTACACGTATGGATCTTCTTTACATGTATGCATTTTCTTTGCATATATGCATCTTGCTTACAAGTATGCACCCTCTTTACATATATGCATTTTTCTTACATGTATGTGTCTCCCTTATATGTATGCATCTTCCTTACATATGTGCATCTTCTTTACATGTATGCGTCTTCCTTACATGTATGGACCCTTCTTATATTAGTGCATCTTCCTTACATGTATGCATCTTCCCTACATATATGCATCTTCCTTACATCTATGCATGTTCCTTACATGTATGCCTCTTCCTTACATGCATGCATTTTCCTTACACGTATGGATCTTCCTTACAAGTATGCATCTTCCTTACATGTATGCATCTTTCTTACAAGTATGCACCCTCCTTACATATTTGCATCTTTCTTACGTGTTTGTGTCTCCCTTATATCTATGCATCTTCCTTAAATATGTGCATTTTCCTTACATGCATGCATCTTCCTTACATGTATGCATCTTCCTTTCATGTATGTATCTTTCTTACATGTATCCATCCTCCTTACTTGTATGCTTGTTTCTTACATGTATGCATGTTCCTTACATGTATGCATGTTCCTTACATGTATGCATGTTCCTTACACGTATGGATCTTCCTTACATGTATGCATCTTCCTTTCATGTATGCACCCTCCTTACATGTATGCATCCTTCTTACCTGTATGCGTCTTACTTCCATGTTTGCTTCTTCCTTACAATTATGCATCTTCCTTACATGTCTGCATCTTCCTTACATGTATGCATCTTCCTTACATGTGAGCATCTTCCTTACATGTGTGCATCCTCCTTACATGTGTGTATCTTCCTTACACGTATGCACCCTCCTTACATTTTTGCATTTTCCTTACAGGTGTGCATCTTCCTTAAATGTATGCATTTTCCTAAGATGTTTACATTTTTTTTACATGTATACACCCTCCTTACATATGTGCATCTTTTTTACATGTATCTGTCTTCTTTACATATATGCATCTTTTTTACACTTGTGCATCTTCTTTACATGTATGCATTTTCCTTACACCCATGCATCTTCCTTACATGAATGCGTCTTCTTTACATGTATGCACCCTCCTTACATTAGTGCATTTTCCTTACATTTACGCATCTTCCTTACATGTATGCATCTTTTTTACATGTATGCATTTTTTTTACATCTATTCATGTTCCTTACATGTATGCATCTTCCTTACACGTATGGATCTTACTTACATGTTTGCATCTTCTTTACATGTATGCACCCTCCTTACATGTTTGCATCTTCTTACATGTATGCATCTTCCTTACATGTATGCATTTTTTTTACATCTATTCTTGTTCCTTACATGTATGCATCTTCCTTACACGTATGGATCTTACTTACATGTTTGCATCTTCTTTACATGTATGCACCCTCCTTACATGTTTGCATCTTCTTACATGTATGCGTCTTCCTTGCATGTATGTATCTTCCTTAGATGTATGCATTTTCTTTACAGGTATGCATCTTCCTTATATGTATCCATCTTCCTTACATTTTTGCATCTTCCTTAAATATGTGCATTTTCCTTACATGCATGCATCTTCCTTACATATATGCATCTTCCTTACATATATGTATCCTCTTTACATGTATGGATCTTCCTCATATGTATGCATTTTCCGTACATGTTTGCCTTTTCTTTACATGTATGCATCTTCCTTACATGTATGCATTTTCCTTACACGTATGGATCTTCCTTACATGTACCCATCTTCCTTACATGTATGCATTTTTTTTACATATGTGCATCTTCCTTACATGTATGCATCTTCCTTACATGTATCCATCTTTTTTACATGTATGCATCTTCCTTACATGTATGCATCTTCCTTACATGTATCTATCTTCCCTACATGTATGCATCTTCTTTACTTGTATGCATTTCCTTTACAAGTGTGCATCTTCCTTACATGTGTGCATTTTTTTTACATGTATGCACCCTCCTTACATGTGTGTATCTTCCATACATGTGTGCATCTTCTTTACATGTGTGCGTTTTCCTAACATTTATACATCTTCTTTACAAGTATGCACCCTCCTTACATATATGCATCTTCCTTACATGTATGTGTCTTCGTTACATGTATGCTTCTTCATTACACCTGTGGATCTTCTTTACATGTATGCATCTTTCTTACATTTATACATCTTTTTTACATGTATGCGTCTTCCTTACATGTATGGACCTTCCTTACATTAATGCATCTTTCTTACATGTATACATCTTTTTTACATATATTCATTTTCCTTACATGTATGTATCTTCCTTACATGTATGCATCTTCCTTACATCTATGCATCTTCTTTACATCTATGCATGTTCCTTAGATGTATGCATCTTACTTACACGTTTGGATCTTCCTTATATGTATGCATCTTCTTTACACATATGAACCCGCTCTACATGTTTGCATTTTCTTACATGTATATGCATCGTCCTTACATGTATGCATCTTCCTGACATGTATGCATCTTCCTTACATGTATGCATCTTTTTTACATGTGTGCATCTTCTTTACTTGTATGAATCTTCCTGACATGTATGCACCTTCTTTACATGTGTGCATCTTCTTTACATGTATGTATCTTCCTTACATTTTTGCATGTTCCTTACATCTATGCATGTTTTTTACATGAATGAATTTTCCTTAGAAGTATGGATTTTCTTTACATATATGCATCCTTTTTACTTCTATTCACCCTTTTTACATGTATGCATCTTTCTTACATGTATGCATCTTCCTTCCATGTATGCATCTTCCTTACATGTATGCATCTTTTTTACATGTATGCATTTTCTTACATGTATGCATCTTCCTTACATATGTGCATCTTCCCTACAAGTGTGCATCCTCCTTACATGTATGCACCCTCCTTACATCTGTGCATCTTCCTTACATGTGTGCATTTTTTTTTAAATGTATGCATCTTTTTTTCATGTATGCATCCTCCTTACATATATGCATCTTTTTTACATGTATGCATCTTCTTTACATGTATGATTTTTCCTTACATTTATGCCTCTTCTTTACGTGTATGCATCTTTTTTACACCTATACATGTTCCTTACATGTATGCGTCTTCCTTACATGTATGGACCCTCCTTATTTTAGTGCATCTTTCTTACCTGTATGCATCTTCTTTACATGTATTCATCTTCTTTACATGTATGCAGCTTCCTTACATGTATGCATCTTCCTTTTATGTATCTATCTTCCTTACATGTATGCATTTTCCTTACCTGAATGCATTTTCTTTACACGTGTTCACCTTCCTTACATGTGTGCATCTTCCTTACATGTATGCACCCTCCTTACATGTGTGTATTTTCCTTACATGTGTGCAACTTTTTTACATGTGTGCATTTTCCTAACATATATACATCTTTCTTACAAGTATGCACCCTTCTTACATATATGCATCTTTCTTATATGTATTTGTCTTCGTTACAAGTATGCTTCTTCCTTACACCTGTGCATCTTCTTTACATGTATGCATCTTCCTTACACCTATACATGTTCCTTACA
Organism: Plumapathes pennacea; assembly: GCA_964036295.1. Lineage (NCBI taxonomy): Eukaryota > Metazoa > Cnidaria > Anthozoa > Antipatharia > Myriopathidae > Plumapathes > Plumapathes pennacea. The sequence continues at coordinate 7,233,308 of OZ038466.1, read as the reverse complement.
TGTATGCGTCTTCCTTACATGTATGGACCCTCCTTACATTAGTGCATTTTTTTTTACATGTATGCATCTTCTTTACATATATTCATTTTATTTACATGTATGGTTCTTCCTTACATGTATGGATCTTCCTTACATGTATGCATCTTCCTTACATCTATGCATGTTCTTTAGATGTATGCATCTTACTTACACGTATGGATCTTCTTTACATGTATGAACTTCTTTACACATATGGACCTTTCCTACATGTTTGCATCTTCTTACAGGTATGCATCGTCCTTACATGTATTCATCTTCCTTAAATGTATGCATCATCTTTACATGTATGCATTTTCCTTACACGTATGCATCTTCCTTACATGTGTGCATCTTCCTTATTTGTATGAATCTTCCTGACATGTATGCACCCATTTTACATGTGTGCATCTTCTTTACATGTATGCATCGTCCTTACATTTATGCATGTTCCTTACATCTATGCATGTTCCTTACATGAATGAATCTTCCTTACACGTATGGATCTTCCTTACATGTATGCATCCTTCTTACTTTTATTCACCCTTTTTACATGTATGCATCCTTCATACATGTATGCATCTTCATTCCATGTATGCATCTTTTTTACATGTATGCATTTTCCTTACATGTTTGCATCTTTTTTACATGTATGCATCTTCCTTACATATGTGCATCTTCCCTACATGTGTGCATCCTCCTTACATGTATGCACCCTCTTTACATGTGTGCATCTTCCTTACATGTGTGCATTTTCTTTAAATGTATGAATCTTCCTTACATGTAAGCATCCTCCTTACATATATGCATCTTTCTTACATGTATGAATCTTCTTTACATGTATGCATCTTTTTTACGTGTATGCATGTTCCATACATGTATGCATCTTCCTTACATGTATGCATCTTCCTTACTTGTATGCGTCTTCCTTACATGTATGTCTCTTCCCTACATGTATGCATCTTCTTTACACGTATGGATCTTCCTTACATGTATGCATCTTCTTTACATGTATGCATCTTCTTTACAAGTATGCACCCTTCTTACATATATGCATCTTTCTTACTTGTATGTGTCTTTTTTTTATGTATGCGATTTCTTACATATGTGCATCTTTTTTACAAGTATGCATCTTCCTTACATGTATGCATCTTCCTTACATGTATGCATCTTCTTTACATATATCCATCTTTTTTACATGTATCCATCTTCCTTACATGTATGCATGTTCCTTACATGTATGCTTCTTCTTTACATGTATGCATCTTCCTTACACGTATGAATCTTCCTTACATGTATGCATCTTCCTTTCATGTATGCACCCTCCTGACATGTATGTATCCTTGTTACCTGTATGCGTCTTCCTTCCATATATGTATCTTCTTTACATGTATGCATCTTCCTTACATGTATGCATCTTCCTTACATGTATGCATCTTCTTTTCATGTGTGTATCTTCCTTACATGTGTGCATCTTCCTTACACTTATGCACCCTTTTTACATGTGGGCTTTTTCGTTACTTGTGTGCATCTTCCTTACATAAATGCATTTTCTTAACATGTACACATTTTCCTTACATGTATGTACCCTCCTTACTGATATGCATCTTCTTAACATGTATCTCTCTTCCTTACATGTATGCATCCTTCTTACACGTGTGCATCTTCTTTACATGTATGCTTTTTCCTTACACCTATGCATCTTCCTATAATGCATGCGTCTTCTTTACATGTATGCACTCTCCTTACATTAGTGCATCTTCCTTAAATGTACGCATCTTCCTTACATATATGCATTTTCCTAACTTTTTTTGCATTTTCCTAACATATTTACATCTTCCTTACAAGTATGCACCCTCCTTACATATCTGCATTTTTCTTACATGTATGTGTTTTCGTTACATGTATGCTTCTTCCTTACACGTGTGCCTCTTCTTAACATGTATGCATCTTCCTTACACCTATGCATCTTCCTTACATGTATGCGTCTTCCTTACATGTATGGACCCTCCTTACATTAGTGCATCTTCCTTACATTTATGCATCTTCTTTACATGTATGCATCTTCCTTACATCTATGCATGTTCCTTAGATGTATGCCTTTTCCTTACATGCATGCATCTTTTTTACACGTATGAATTTTCCTTACATGTATGCAACTTTCTTACAAGTATTCACCCTTTTTACTTATATGCATCTTTCTTATATGTATGTGTCTGCTTTATATGTATACATCTTCCTTACATATGTGCATCTTCTTTACATGTATGCATCTTCCTTACCTGTATGCGTCTTCTTTCTATGTATGCATCTTCTTTAAATGTATGCATCTTCCTTACATGTTTGCATCTTCCTTATATGTATGCATCTTCCTTTCATGTGTGTATCTTCCTTACAAGTGTGCATCTTCTTTACACGTATGCACCCTTTTTACATGTGTGCATTTTTTTTACATGTGTGCATCTTCCTTACATGTAAGCATTTTCCTTACACCTTTGCATCTTCCTTACATGCATTCGTCTTCCTTACATGTAAGCACCCTCCTTACATTAGTGCATCTTCTTTACATGTAGGCATCTTCCTTACATGTATGCATCTTCCTTACATGTATGGATTTTCCTAACATATATACATCTTCCTTACAAGTATGCACCCTCCTTACATATATGCATTTCTCTTACATGTATGTGTGTTCGTTACATGTATCTTTCTTCGTTACACGTGTGCATCTTCTTTACATGTATGCATCTTCCTTACACTTATACTTCTTCCTTACATGTATGCGTCTTTCTTACATGTATGGACCCTCTTTACATTTGTGCATCTTTCTTACATGTATGCATTTTCCTTACATTTATGCATCCTTTTTACATCTATGCATGTTCCTTACATGTATGTCTCTTCCTTACATGCTTGCATCTTCCTTACACGTATGGATTTTCCTTACATGTATGCATCTTCCTTACATGTATGCATCTTGCTTACAAGTTTGCACCCTCCTTACATAAATGCATCTTTCTTACAAGTATGTGTCTCCCTTTTATGTATTCATCTTCCTTACTTATGTGCATCTTCCTTACATGTATGTATCTTCTTTACATGTATGCATCTTTCTTACATGTATGCATCTCCCTTACATGTATCCATCTTCCTTACATGTATGCATGTTCCTTACATGTATGCATATTTTTTACATGTATGCAGGTTCTTTACATGTATGCATCTTCCTTACACGTATGGATCTTCCTTACATGTATGCATCTTCTTTTCATGTATGTACCTTCTTTACATGTATGCATCCTTCTTACCTTTATGCGTCTTACTTCCATGTATGCATCTTCCTTACATGTATGCATCTTCCTTACATGTATGCATCTTCCTTACATGTTTGCATCTTCCTTACATGTATGCATCTTCCTTATATGTGTGCATCCTCTTTACATTTGTGTATCTTCCTTACACGTATGCACTCTTTTTACATGTGTGGATTTTCCTTACATGTGTGCATCTTCCTTACATGTTTGCATTTTCCTAACATGTATACATTTCCCTTACATGTATATACCCTCCTTACATATGTGCATCTTCCTTACATGTATCTGTCTTCTTTACATGTATGCTTCTTCCTTACACGTGTGCTTCTTCTTTACATGTATGCATTTTCCTTACACCTATGAATCTTTTTTACATGTATGCGTCTTCCTTACATGTATGCACCCTCCTTTCATTAATGCATCTTCCTTACATGTACGCATCTTCCTTACATGTATGCATCTTCCTTACATGTATGCATCTTCCTTCCATGTATGCATTTTCTTTACATGTATTCATGTTTCTTACATGTATGCATCTTCCTTACACGCATGGATCTTACTTATATGTTTGCATTTTCTTTATAAGTATGCACCCTTCTTACATGTATGCATCTTTTTACATGTATGCGTCTTCCTTACATGTATGTTTCTTCTTTAGATGTGTGCATCTTCCTTACAGGTATGCATCTTCTTTACATGTATGCTTCTTCCTTACATGTGTGCATCTTCGTTACAAGTATGCATCTTCCTTACATGTATACTTGTTCTTTACATGTATACATCTTCCTTACATATATGCATTTTCCTTACATGTATGCATCCTCCTTACATGTATGCAGCTTCCTTAAATTTATGCATCTTCCGTACATGTATGCAGCTTCCTTACATGTATGCATCTTCCTTACATGTATGCATCTTCCCTACACGTATGGATCTTTCTTACTTGTACCCATCTTCTTTACATGTATGCATCTTCCTTACATCTCTGCACCATGCTTACATATATGCATCTTTCTTACATGTATGTGTCTTCCTTTCTTGTATACATCTTCCTTACATATGTGCATCTTCCTTACATGTATGCCTCTTTTTGACATGTATCCATTTTTCTTACATAATGCATATTCCTTACATGTATGCATCTTCCTTACATGTATCTATCTTCCTTACATGTATGCATCTTCCTTACCTGTATGCATTTTTTTTACAAGTGTGCATCTTCTTTACATGTTTGCATCTTCCTTACATGTATGCACCTTCCTTACATGTGTGTATCTTTTTTACATGTGTGCATTTTTCTTACATGTGTGCATTTTCCTAACATATATACATCTTTTTTACAAGTATGCACCCTCCTTACATATATGCATCTTCCTTACATGTATGTGTCTTCGTTACATATATGCTTCTTCCTTACACCTGTGTATCTTCTTTACATGTATGCATCTTCCTTACACTTGTACATCTTTTTTACATGTATGCGTTTTCCTTACATGTATGGACCCTCCCTACATTAGTGCATCTTTCTTACTTGTATGCATCTTCTTTACATTTATTCATCTTCCTTACATGTATGCATCTTCCTTACATGTATGCATCTTCTTTACATCTATTCATGTTGCTTACATGTATGCATCTTTGTTACACGTATGGATCTTCCTTAAATGTATGCATCTTCCTTACATGTATGTACCCTTCTTACATGTATGCATCTTCTTACATGTATTCGTCTTCCTTACATGTATGCATCTTCATTACATGTATAGATCTTCTTTACATGTATGCGCTTTCGTTACATGTATGAATCTTTCTTACATGTATGAATCTTTTTTACGTGTATGCATCCTCCTTACATGTATGCATCTTCCTTGCACGTATGGATCTTCCTTACATGTATGCATCTTTCTTACATGTATGCACCCTCCTTATATTTTCGGATCTTCTACATGTATGCGTCTTCCTTACATGTATGCATCTTCCTTACATGTATGCATTTTTTTTACATGTATGCATCTTTCTTCCATTTATTCATCTTCCTTACATTTATACATTTTCTTTACTTGTATGCCTTTTCCTTACATGTATGCATCTTCCTTACATGTATCCATCTTCCTTACATATATGCATCTTCTTTACTTGTTTGCATCTTCCTTACATGCATGCATCTTCTTACATGTATGCGTTTTCCTTACATGTATGTAACTTTCTTAGATGTGTGCATCTTCCCTACAGGTATGCATCTTCCTTACATGTATGCATCTTCCTTACATGTGTGCATCTTCCTTACATGTATGCATCTTCCTTACATGTATGCATCTTCCTTACATTTGTGCATCCTTTTTACATTTGTGTATCTTCCTAACACGTATGCACTCTTTTTACATGTGTGGATTTTCCTTACATGTGTGCATCTTCCTTACATTTTTGCATTTTCCTAACATGTATACATTTTCCTTACATGTATACACCGTCCTTACATATGTGCATCTTCCTTACATGTATCTGTCTTCTTTACATATATGCTTCTTCCTTACACGTGTGCTTCTTCTTTACATGTATGCATTTTCCTTACACCTATGAATCTTTTTTACATGTATGCGTTTTCCTTACATGTATGCACCCTCTTTTCATTAATGAATCTTCCTTACATGTACGCATCTTCCTTACATGTATGCATCTTCCTTACATGCATGCATCTTCCTTCCACATATGCATTTTCTTTACATGTATTCATGTTTCTTACATGTATGCATCTTCCTTACACGTATGGATCTTACTTACATGTTTGCATCTTCTTTATAAGTATGCACCCTTTTTACATGTATGCATCTTTTTACATGTATGCGTCTTCCTTACACGTATGTTTCTTCCTTAGATGTATGCATCTTCCTTACAGGTATGCATCTTCCTTACATGTATGCTTCTTCCTTACATGTGTGCATCTTCGTTACAAGTATGCATCTTCCTTACGTGTATACTTGTTCCTTACATGTATACATCTTCCTTACATATATGCATTTTCCTTACATGTATGCATCCTGTTTACATGTATGCAGCTTCCTTAAATGTATGCATCTTCCGTACATGTATGCAGCTTCTTTACATGTATGCATCTTCCTTACATGTATGCATCTTCCTTACACGTATGGATCTTTCTTACTTGTACCCATCTTCCTTACATGTATGCATCTTCCTTACATCTCTGCACCATGCTTACATATATGCATTTTTCTTACATGTATGTGTCTTCCTTTCTTGTATGCATCTTCCTTACATATGTGCATCTTCCTTACATGTATGCATCTTTTTTACATGTATTCATTTTTCTTACATGTATGCATCTTCCTTACATGTAGGCATCTTCCTTACATGTATCTATCTTCCTTACATGTATGCATTTTCCTTACCTGTATGCATTTTCTTTACAATTTTGCAACTTCCTTACATGTTTGCATCTTCCTTACATGTATGCACCCTCCTTACATGTGTGTATCTTCCTCACATGTGTGCATCTTTCTTACATGTGTGCATTTTCCTAACATATATACATCTTTTTTACAAGTATGCACCCTCCTTACATATATGCATCTTCCTTACATGTATGTGTCTTCGTTACATATATGCTTCTTCCTTACACCTGTGTATCTTCTTTACATGTATGCATCTTCCTTACACCTGTACATTTTTTTTACATGTATGCGTCTTCCTTACATGTATGGACCCTCCCTACATTAGTGCATCTTTTTTACTTGTATGCATCTTCTTTACATTTATTCATCTTCCTTACATGTATGCATCTTCCTTACATGTATGCATCTTCTTTACATTTATTCATGTTGCTTACATGTATGCATCTTTGTTACACGTATGGATCTTCCTTACATGTATGCATCTTCCTTACATGTATGTACCCTCCTTACATGTATGCATCTTCTTACATGTATGGGTCTTCCTTACATGTATGCATCTTCATTACATGTATAGATTTTGTTTACATGTATGCATCTTCGTTACATGTATGAATCTTTCTTACATGTATGAATCTTTTTTACCTGTATGCATCCTCCTTACATGTATGCATCTTCCTTGCACGTATGGATCTTCCTTACATGTATGCATCTTTCTTACATGTATGCACCCTCCTTATATTTTCGGATCTTTTACATGTATGCGTCTTCCTTACATGTATGCATTTTCCTTACATGTATGCATTTTTTTTACATGTATGCATCTTCCTTCCATGTATTCATCGTCCTTACATTTATGCATCTTCTTTACATGTATGCCTTTTCCTTACATGTATGCATCTTCCTTACATGTATCCATCTTCCTTACATATATGCATCTTCTTTACTTGTATGCATCTTCCTTACATGCATGCATCTTCTTACATGTATGCGTTTTCCTTACATGTATGTAACTTTCTTAGATGTGTGCATCTTCCCTACAGGTATGCATCTTCCTTACATGTATGCATCTTCCTTACATGTGTGCATCTTCTTTACAGGTATGCATCTTCCTTACTTGTATGCCTGTTCCTTACATGTATACATCTTCCTTACATTTATGCATCTTCCTTACATGTATGCATCCTCCTTACATGTATGCATCTTCCTTACATGCATGCATTTTCCTTACATGTGTGCATCCTCCTTACATGTATGCATTTTCTTAACATGTATACAATTTTTTTACAAGCATACACTCTCCTTACATATATGCATCTTCTTTACATTTATCTGTCTTCTTTACATGGATGCATCTTCCTTACACGTGTGCTTCTTCTTTACATGTATGCATTTTCCTTACACCTATGAAACTTCCTTACATGTATGCGTTTTCCTTACTTGTATGACCTTCCTTACATTAATGCATCTTCCTTATATGTACGCATCTTCCTTACATGTATGCATCTTCCTTACATGTATGGATCTTCCTTACATGTATGCATTGTTTGTACATGTATTCATGTTCCTTACATGTATGCATCTTCCTTACACGTATGGATCTTACTTACATGTTTGTATCTTCTTTACATGTATGCACCTTCTTTACATGTATGCATTTTTTTACATGTATGCGTCTTCCTTACATGTATGTATCTTCCTTAGATGTATGCATCTTCCTTACAGGTATGCATCTTCTTTACATGTATGCTTCTTCCTTACATGTGTGCATCTTCCTTACAGGTAAGCGTCTTCCTTACATGTATGGCTGTTCCTTACATGTATACATCTTCCTTACATATATGCATTTTCCTTACATGTCTGCATCCTCCTTAATTGTATGCATCTTTTTTACATGTATGCATCTTCCGTACGTTTATGCAGCTTCCTTACATGTATGCATCTTCCTTACATGTATGCATCTTCCTTACACGTATGGATTTTCCTTACATGTACCCATCTTCCTTACATGTATGCATCTTCCTTACATCTCTGCACCATCCTTACATAAATGCATCTTTCTTACATGTCTGTGTTTTTTTTACATGTATGCATCTTCCTTACATATGTGCATCTTCCTTACATGTATGCATCTTCTTTACATGTATCCATCTTTCTTACATGTATGCATCTTCCTTACATGTATGGATCTTCCTTACATGTATCTATCGTCTTTACATGTATGCATCTTCTTTAACTGTATGCATTTTCTTTACAAGCGTGCATCTTCCTTACATGTGTGCATCTTCCTTACGTGTAATCACCCTCCTAACATGTGTGTATCTTCCTTACATGTTTGCATCTTCCTTACATCTGTGCATTTTCCTAACATAAATACATCTTCGTTACAAGTATGCACTCTCCTTACATATATGCATCTTTTTTACATGTATGTGTCTTCGTTACATGTATGCTTCTTCCTTACACTTGTGCATCTTCTTTACATGTATGCATCTTCCTTACATTTATACATCTTCTTTACATGTATGCGTCTTCCTTACATGTATGGACCCTCCCTACTTTAGTGCACCTTTCTTACATGTATGCATCTTCTTTACATATATTCATCTTCCTTACATGTATGCATCTTCCTTACATGTATGCATCTTCCTTACATCTATTCATGTTGCTTACATGTCTGCATCTTTGTTACACGTATGGATCTTCCTTACATGTATGCATCTTCCTTACATGTATGCACCCTCCTTACATGTATCTATTTTTTTACATGTATGCGTTTTCCTTACATGTATGCATCTTCATTACATGTATAGATCTTCCTTACATGTATGCATCTTCGTTACATGTATGAATCTTCCTTACATGTATGAATCTTCCTTACCTGTATGTATGCTCTTTACATGTATGCATCTTCCTTACACGTATGGATCTTCTTTACATGTATGCATCTTTCTTACATGTATGCACCCTTCTTATATTTAGGGATCTTTTACATGTATGCGTCTTCCTTACATGTATGCATCTTCCTTTCATGTATGCATTTTCCTTACATGTATGCATGTTCCTTACATGTATGCATCTTCCTTACAATTATGCATTTTCCTTACTTGTATGCCTTTTTTTTACATGTATGCATCTTTCTTACATGTATGCATCTTCCTTACATATTTGCATCTTCTTTACATGTATGCATCTTCCTTACATGTAGGCATCTTTTTACATGTATGCGTCTTCCTTACATGTATGTATCTTCTTTAGATGTATGCATCTTCCTTACAGGTATGCATCTTCCTTACAAGTATGCATCTTCCTTACATGTGTGCATCTTCCTTTCATGTATGCCTGTTCCTTACTTGTATACATCTTCCTTACATATTTGCATCTTCCTTACAGGTATGCATCCTCCTTACATGTATGCATCTTCCTTACATGTATGCATCTTCCGTACATTTATGCATCTTTTTTACATGTATGCATCTTCCTTGCACGTATGGATCTTCCTTACTAGTACCCATTTTCCTTACATGTATGTATATTCTTTACATCTATGCACCCACTTTACATATATGCATCTTTCTTACATGTATGTGTCTTCTTTACATGTTTGCATGTTCCTTACCTATGTGCATCTTTTTTACATGTATGCATCTTCTTTACATGTTTCAATCTTTCTTACATGTATGCATCTTTCTTACATGTATGCATCTTCCTTACATGTATCTATCTTCCTTACATGTTTGCATCTTTTTTACCTGTATGCATTTTCTTTACAAATGTGCATCTTCCTTACATATGTGCATCTTTCTTTCATGTATGCACCCTCGTTACATGTGTGTATTTTCTTTACATGTGTGCATCTTCCTTACATGTGTGCATTTTCCTAACATCTATACATCTTCTTTACAAGTTTGCACCCTCCTTACATATATGCATCTTCCTTACATGCATGTGTCTTCGTTACAAGTATGCTTCTTCCTTACACCTGCTCATCTTTTTTACATGTATGCATCTTCCTTACACCTTTACATCTTCCTTACATGTATGCGTTTTCCTTACATGTATGGACCATTCTTACATTAGTGCTTCTGTCTTACATGTATGCATCTTCTTTACATATATTCATCTCCCTTACATGTATGCATCTTCCTTACATGTATGCATCTTCCTTACATCTATTCATGTTGCTTACATGTATGCATCTTTTTTACACGTAAGGATCTTCCTTACATGTTTGCATCTTCTTTACATGTATGCACCCTCCTTACTTGTATGCATCTTCTTACATGTATGCATCTTCTTACATGTATGCGTCTTTCTTACATGTATGCATCTTCATTGCATTTATAAATTTTCTTTACATGTATGCATCTTCGTTACATATATGAATCTTCTTTACATGTATTCATGTTCTTTACCTGTATGCATCCTCCTTACATGTATGCATCTTCTTTACACGTATGGATTTTCCTTAAATGTATGCATTTTTCTTACATGTATGCACCCTCCTTATAATTATGGTACTTTTACATGTACGCGTCTTCCTTACAAGTATGCATCTTCCTTACATGTATGCATTTTTTTACATGTATGCATCTTGCTTACATGTATGCATCTTCCTTACATTTATGCATCTTCCTTACATGTATGCCTTTTTTTTTACTTGTATGCATCTTTTTTACATGTATGCATCTTCCTTACATATATGCATCTTCTTTACATGTATGCATCTTCCTTACATGTATGTATCTTCTTTACATGTATGCATCTTCTCTACATGTAAGCATTTTCTTGACATGTATATATTTTCCTTCCATGTATGCACCCTTCTTACATGTATGCATCTTCCTTACATGTATCTGTCTTCCTTACATGTATGCATTTTCCTTACACGTGTGCATCTTCTTTACATGTATGCATCTTCCTTACACCTATTCATCTTCCTTACATGTATGCGTTTTCCTTACATTTATGCACCCTCCTTACAATAGTGCACCTTCCTTACATGTACGCATCTTCTTTACGTGTATGCATTTTTCTTACATGTATGCATCTTCCTTACATGTATGTATTTTCTTTACATCTATTCATGTACCTTACATATATGCATCTTCCTTACACGTATGGATCTTACTTACAAGTAAGCATCTTCTTTACATGTATGCACCCTCCGTACATGTATGCATCTTCTTACATATATGCGTCTTCCTTACATGTATGTACCTTCCATACATGTATGTATCTACCTTACATGTATGCATCTTCCTTACATGTATTCATCTTCCTTACATGTATGCATCTTCTTTACATGTGTGCATCTTCCTTACATGTATGCATTTTCCTTACTTGTATGCCTGTTCCTTACATGTGTAGATCTTTCTTACATATATGCATCTTCCTTACATATTGTATGCATCCTCCTCACATGTATGCATCTTCCTTACATGTACGCATCTTCTTTACACGTATGCATCTTCCTTCCATGTATGCATCTTCCTTACATGTATGCATTATTCTTACGCGTATGGATCGTCTTTACTTGTACCCATCTTCTTTACATTTATGCATTTTCTTTACATCTATGCACCCTCCTCACATATATGCATCTTTTCCTACATGTTTGTATTTTCTTTACATCTATTCATGTTCCTTACATGTGTGCATCTTCCTTATACGTATGGATCTTATTTACATGTATGCACCCTTTTTACATGTATGAATTTTCTTACAAGTTTGCGTCTTCTTTACAAGTATGTATGTTCCTTACATGTATGTATCTATTTTACATGTATGCATCTTCCTTACATGTATACATCTTCTTTACATGTATGCAAATTCCTTACATGTGTGCATCTTCCTTACATGTATGCATCTTCCTTACATGTATGCTTGTTCCTTACATGTATACATCTTCCTTAGATATATGTATCTTCCTTACATGTATGCATCCTCTTCACATGTATGCATCTTCCTTACATGTATGCATCTTCCTTACATGTATGCATCTTCCTTACATGTATGCATAGTCCTTACATGTATGCATCTTCCTTACGCGTATGGATCTTCCTTACATGTACCCATTTTCCTTACATCTATGCATCTTCTTTAGATCTATCCACCCTCCTTACATATATGCATCTTTCTTACATGTATGTGTTTTCCTTACAAGTATGCATATTCCTTACATATGTGCATCTTCATTACATGTATGCATCTTTCGTACATGTATCCATCATTCTTACATGTATGCATCTTCTTTACATGTATGCATTTTCCTTACATGTATGTATGTTCCTTATATGTATGCATCTTCTTCACCTGTATGCATTTTATTTTCATGTGTGCATCTTCCTTACATGTGTGCATCTTCCTTACATGTATGCACCCTCCTTACAAGTGTGTATCTTCTTTAGATGTGTGCATCTTCCTTACATGTATGCATTTTCCTAATAATTATACATCTTCTTTACAAGTATGCACCCTCTTTACATATATGCATCTTCCTTACATGTATGTGTCTTCGTTACATGTATGCTTCTTCCTTACACGTGTGCATCTTCTTTACATGTATGCATCTTCCTTACACCTATGCATCTTCCTTACATTTATGCGTTTTCCTTACATGTGAGGACCCTCTTTACATTAGTGTATCTTCCTTACATGTATGCATCTTCCTTACATCTATGCATGTTCCTAAAATATATGCATCTTACTTAGACGTATGGGTCTTCCTTACATGTATGGACCTTCCTTACATGTATGCACCTTCCCTACAAGTTTGCATCTTCTTACATGTATGCATCGTCCTTACATGTTTGCATCTTCCTTACATGTATGCTTCATCCCTACATGTATGCATCTTCTTTACATGCATGAATCTTCCTGATATGTACCGCACCTTCCTTACATGTGTGCATCTTCCTGACATATATGCATCTTCCTTACATGTATGCCTGCTCCTTACATGTATGCATCTTCCCTACATGTATGCTTCTTCCATACATGTATGCATTTTTTTTACATGTATGCATCTTTCTTACATGTATGCATGTTCCTTACATGTATGCCTCTTTCTTACATGTATGCATTTTCTTTACGCGTATGGATCTTCCTTACATGTATTCATTTTCCTTACACGTATGCATTTTCCTTAAGAGTATGCACCCTCCTTACATAAATGCATTTTTCGTACTTGTATGTGTCTTCTTTATATGTATGCATCTTCCTTACATATGTGCATCTTCCTTACATGTATGCATCTTTTTTACATGTTTGCATCTTCCTTACATGTATACACCTTCCTTACATATATCCATCTTCCTTACATGTATCCATCTTCTTTACATGTATGCATGTTCCTTAGATATATGCATCTTCCTTACAAGTATGCATCTTCTTTACACTTTTGGATCTTCTTTACATGTATGCATCTTCCTTTCATGTATGCACCCTCCTTACATGTATCTAACCTTGTTACCTGTATGCGTCTTCTTTCCATGTATGCATCTTCTTTCCATGTATGCATCTTTCTTACATGTATGCCTTTTCCTTACATGTATGCATCTTCCTTTCATGTGTGTATCTTCCTTACATATGTGCATCTTGCTTACACTTATGCACCCTCCTTACAGGTGTGCATTTTCCTTACATGTGTGCATCTTCCTTACATGTATGCATTTTCTTAACATGTTTACATTTTCCTTACATGTATGAAGCTTCCTTAGATATATGCATCTTTTTTACATGTATCTGTCTTTCTTACATGTATGCATTTTTCTTACACGTGTGCATCTTCTTTACATGTATGCATTTTCCTTACACTTATGCATCTCTTTTACATGCATGCGTCTTCCTTACATGTATGCACCCTCCTTACATTAGTGCGTCTTCCTTACATGTACGCGTCTTCCTTACATGTATGCATCTTCTTAACATTTATATATTTTCCTAACATATAAACATCTTCCTTACAAGTATGCACCCTCCTTACATATATGCATCTTTCTTACATGTATGTGTCTTGGTTACATGTATGCTTCTTCCTTACACGTGTGCATCTTCTTTACATGTATGCATCTTCCTTACACTTATGCATCTTCCTTACAGGTTTGCGTCTTCCTTACATGTATGGACCCTCCTTACATTGGCGCATCTTCCTTACATGTATGCATCTTCCTTACAAGTATGCATCTTCCTTACTTCTATGCATGTTCCTTACATGTGTGCCTCTTCCTTACATGCATGCATTTTCCTTACACGTATGGATCTTCCTTACATGTATGCATCTTCCTTACATGTATGCATCTTGCTTACAAGTATGCACCTTCCCTACATTTATGCATCTTTCTTACAAGTATGTGTCTCCCTTATATGTATGCATTTTCCTTACATTTTTGCATCTTCCTCACATGTATGTATCTTCCTTACATGTATGCATCTTCCTTACTTATATGCATCTTCCTTACATGTATCCATCTTCCTTACATGTATGCATGTTCCTTACATGTATGCAAGTTTTTTACATGTATGCATGTTCCTTCCATGTATGCATCTTCCTTACACGTAAGGATCTTCCTTACATGTATGCATCTTCTTTTCATGTATGTACCTTCCTTACATGTATGCATCCTTCTTATCTGTATGCGTTTTACTTCCATGTATGCTTCTTCCTTACATGTATGCATTTTCGTTACATGTATGCATCTTCTTTACATTTATGCATCTTTTTTACATGTTTGCATATTCCTTACAGGTGTGCATCCTCCTTACATGTGTGTATCTTCCTTACACGTATGCACCCTTCTTACATCTGTGCATTTTCCTTACATGTGCATCTTCCTTACATGTATGCAGTTTCCTAACATGTATACATTTTCCTTACATGTATACATTTTCCTTACATATATGCATCTTCTTTACATGTATCTGTCTTCCTTACATGTATGCATCTTTTTTACACGTGTGCATCTTCTTTACATGTATGCACTTTCCTTACACCTATGCATCTTCCTTACATAAATGCGTCTTCTTTACTTGTATGCACCCTCCTTACATTAGTGCATCTTCCTCACATGTACGCATCTTTCTTACATGTATGCATTTTCCTTACATGTATGCATCTTCTTTAGAAGTATGCATTTTCTTTACATCTATTCATGTTCTTTACATGTATGCATGTTCCTTACACGTATGGATCTTACTTACATGTTTGCATCTTCTTTACTTGTATGCACCCTCCTTATATGGATGCATCTTCTTACATGTATGCGTCTTCCTTACATTTATGTATCTTTTTTAGATGTATGTATTTTTCTTACAGGTATGCATCTTCCTTACATGTATGCATCTTCCTTACATGTGTGCATCTTCCTTACATGTATGCATCTTCCTTACATGTATGCCTGCTCCTTACATGTATACATCTTCCTTACATATATGCATCTTTTTTACATGTATGCATCCTCCTTACATGTATGCATCTTCCTTACATGTATGCATATTGCGAACATGTATGTCTTCCTTACATGTATGCATCTTTTTACATATTTGCATCTTCCTTACATGTATGCATCTTCCTTACATGTATCCATCTTTCTTACATGTATGCATCTTCCTTACATGTATGCATCTTCCTTACATGTATGTATTTTCCTTACATGTCTGCATCTTCCTTACCTTTATGCATTTTCTTTACAAGTGTGCATCTTCCTTACATGTGTGCATCTTCTTTACATGTATGAACCCTCTTTACATGTGTGTATTTTCCTTACATGTGTGCATTTTCCTAACATATATACATCTTCCTTACAAGTATACACCCTCTTTACTTATATGCATCTTTCTTACATGTATGTGTCTTCGTTACATGTATGCTTCTTCCTTACACCTGTTCATCTTCTTTATTAGTATGCATCTTCCTTACCTCTATACATGTTCCTTACATGTATGCGTCTTCCTTACTTGTATAGACCCTCCTTACATTAGTGCATTTTTTTTACATGTATGCATCTTCTTTACATATTTTCATCTTCCTTACATGTATGCATCTTCCTTACATGTATGCATCTTCCTTACATCTATTCATGTTGCTTACATGTATGCATCTTTCTTACACGTTTGGATTTTCCTTACATGTTTGCATCTTCCTTACACGTATGGATCTTCCTTACATGTATCATCTTTCTTACATGTATGCACCCTCCTTATATTTATGGATCTTTTATATGTATGCGTTTTCTTTACATGTATGCATCTTCCTTACATGTATGCATTTTCCTTACATGTATGCATCTTCCTTACATGTATGCATCTTCCTTACATTTATGCATCTTCCTTACATGTATGCCTTTTCCTTACATGTATATATCTTCTTTACATGTATGCATCTTTTTTACATATATGCATCTTCTTTACATGTATGCATCTTCCTTACATGTATGCATCTTCCTTATTTATGCTTCTTCCTTACATGTATGCATTTTCCTAACTTGTATATATTTTCCTTACATGTATGCACCCTCCTTACATGTATGCATTTTCCTTACATGTAACTGTCTTCCTTACATGTATGCATCTTCCTTACACGTGTGCATCTTTTTTACATGTATGCATCTTCCTTACACTTATTCATTTTCCTTACATGTATGCGTCTTCCTTACATTTATGCACCCTCCTTACATTAGTGCATCTTTTTTACATGTACGCATCTTCCTTACGTGTATGCATCTTTTTTGCATGTATGCAACTTCTTTACATGTATGTATTTTTTTTACATCTTCTCATGTTCCTTACATGTATGCATCTTCCTTACACGTATGGATCTTACTTACATTTATGCATCTTCTTTACATGTATGCACCCTCCGTACATGTATGCATTTTCTTACATATATGCGTCTTCTTTACATGTATGTATCTCCCATACATGAATGTATCTACCTTACATGTATGCATCTTCCTTACATGTATTCTTCTTCTTTACATGTATGCATCTTCCTTACATATGTGCATCTTCCTTACATGTATGCATCTTCCTTACATGTATGCTTGTTCTTTACATGTATAGATCTTCCTTACATATATGCCTCTTCCTTACATTTATGAATTCTCTTTACATGTATGCATCTTCCTTACATGTACGCATTTTCCTTACACGTATGCATCTTTTTTCCATGTATGCATCTTCCTTACATGTATGCATCTTTTTTACGCGTATGGATTTTCCTTACATGTATTCATCTTTCTTACATTTATGCATCTTCTTTACATCTATGCACCCTCCTTACATATATTCATCTTTCTTACATGTATGTATTTTCTTTACATCTATTCATGTTCCTTACTTGTATGCATTTTCCTTACACGTATGGATCTTACTTACATGTATGCATCTTCCTTACATGTATGCACCTTCCTTACAAGTGTCTATCTTTTTTACATGTGTGCATTTTCCTTACATGTATGCATTTTCCTAATATTTATACATCTTCCTTACAAGTATGCACTCTCTTTACATATATGCATCTTCCTTACATGTATGTGTCTTAGTTACTTGTATGCGTCTTCTTTACATGTGTGCATCTTTTCTACATGTATGCATCTTCCTTACACCTATGGATTTTCCCTACATTTATGCGTTTTCCTTACATGTGAAGACCCTCCTTACATTAGTGTATCTTCCTTACACGCATGCATCTTCCTTACATCTATGCATGTTCCTAAGATATATGCATTTTATTTACACGTATGGGTGTTCCTTACATGTATGGATCTTCTTTATCTGTATGCACCCTTTTTACATGTTTGCATCTTCTTACATGTATGCATCGTCCTTACATGTATGTATCTTCCTTACATTTATGCATCATCCTTACATGTATGCATCTTCCTTACATGTATGAATCTTCCTGACATGTACGCACCCTCCTTACATATGTACATCTTTTTTACATGTATGCAACTTCCTTACATGTATGCATCTTTCATACATGTATGCATCTTCCTTACATGTATGCATCTTCCTTACATGTATGGATCTTCTTTACATGTATGCCTCTTCCTTACATGTATGCATCTTCCTTACACGTATGGATTTTCCTTGCATGTATGCATCTTCCTTACATGTATGCATCTTCCTTACAAGTATGCACCCTCCTTACATATATTCATCTTTGTTACTTGTATGTGTTTTTTTTATATGTATGCATTTTCCTTACATATGTGCATCTTCCTTACATGTATGCATCTTCCTTACATGTATGCATCTTCCTTATATGTATGCATCTTCCCTACATGTATCCATCTTCCTTACATGTATCCAACTTCCTTACATGTATGCATGTTCCTTACATGTATGCATGTTCCTTACAAGTATGCATCTTCCTTACACGTATGGATCTTCTTTACATGTATGCATCTTCCTTTCAATCTTCCTTTCATGTATGCACCCTCCTTACATGTATGCATCCTTGTTACCTCTATGCGTCTTCCTTCCATGTATGCATCTTCTTTACATGTATGTATCTTTTTTACATGTGCGCATTTTCCTTACACGTATGCACCCTCCTTACATGTGTGCATTTTCCTTACATGTGTGCATCTTCCTTACATGTATGCATTTTCCTAACGTGTATACATTTTCCTTACATGTATGCACCTTCCTTACATATATGGATCTTCCTTACAAGGATCTGTCTTCCTTACATGTAGGCATCTTATTATACGTTGTACATTTTGTTTACAAGTATGCTTTTTCTTTACACCTATGCATCTTCCTTACATGCATGCGTCTTCCTTACATGTATGCACCCTTTTTACATTAGTGCATCTTCCTTACATGTACGCATCTTCCTTACATGTATGCATCTTCCCTACATGTTTTCTTTTTCCTAACATATATACATCTTCCTTACAAGTATGCACCCTCCTTACATATATGCATCTTTCTTACATGTATGTGTCTTCGTTACATGTATGCTTCTTCCTTACACGTGTGCATCTTCTTTACATGTATGCATCTTCCTTACACCTATGCATCTTCCTTTCATGTATGCGTCTTCCTTACTTGTATGGACCCTCTTTACATTAGTGCATTTTCCTTACATGTATGCATCTTCCTTACATGTATGCATTTTCCTTACATCTATGCACGTTCCATACATGTATGCTTCTTCCTTACATGCATGCATCTTCCTTACACGTATGGATCTTCTTTACATGTATGCATCTTCCTTACACGTATGCATCTTGCTTACAAGTATGCATCTTCCTTACATATATGCATCTTTCTTACATGTATGTTTCTACCTTATATGTATGCATCTTCCTTACAGATGTGCATCTTCCTTTTATGTATGCATCTTCCTTACATGTATCTTTCTTCCTTACATGTATGCATCTTCCTTACATGTATGCATCTTCTTTACATGTATGCATGTTCCTTTCATGTGTGTATCTTCCTTACATTTGTGCATCTTCCTTACACGTATGCACCCTCCTTACATGTGTGCATCTTTCTTACATGTATGCATTTTCCTAACATTTATACATTTTCCTTACATCTATGCACCCTCCTTACATATATGCATCTTTCTTACATGTATCTGTCTTCCTTACATGTATGCATTTTCCTTACACGTGTGCATCTTTTTTACATGTATGCATTTTCTTTTCACTTATGCATCTTCTTTACATGGATGCGTCTTCTTTGCATGTATGCACTTTCCTTACATTAGTGCATTTTCCTTACAAGTACGCATCTTCCTTACATTTATGCATCTTCCTTACATGTATGCATTTTCCTAACATCTATACATCTTCCCTACAAGTATGCACCCTCTTTACTTATATGCATCTTTCTTACATGTATGTGTCTTCGTTACATGTATGCTTCTTCCTTACACGTGTGTATCTTTTTTACATGTATGCATTTTCCTTACACTTATTCATCTTCCTTACGTGTATGCGTCTTTTTTACATGTATGGACTTTCCTTACATTAGTGCATCTTCCTTACATGTATGCATCTTCCTTACATCTAGGCATGTTCCATATATGTATGCCTCTTCCTTACATGCATGCATCTTCCTTACACGTATGGATCTTCCTTACATGTATGCATCTTTCTTACATGTATGGATCTTGCTTACAAGTAAGCACCTTCCTTACATATATGCATCTTTCTTACGTGTATGTGTCTTCTTTATATGTATGCATCTTCCTTACATATGTGCATCTTCCTTACATGTATGCATCTTCCTTATATGTATGTATCTTCCTTACATATATGCATCTTCTTTACATGTATCCATCTTCCTTACATGTATGCATGTTCCTTACAGGTATGCATGTTCCTTACATGTATGCATGTTCCTTACACGTATGGATCTTCCTTACATGTATGCATCTTCTTTTCATGTATGCACCCTCTGTACATGTATGCGTTTTTTTCACCTGTATGCGTGTTACTTCCATGTATGCATCTTCCTTACATGTATGCATCTTCCTTACATGTATGCATCTTCCTTACATGTATGCATCTTCCTTTCATGTGTGCATCCTTTTTACATGTGTGTATCTTCTTTACACGTATGCACCCTCCTTACCTGTGTGCATTTTCCTTACATGTGTGCATCTTCGTTACATGTATGCATTTTCCTAACATGTATACATTTTCCTTACATGTTTACACCCTCCTTACATATAGGCAACTTCTTTACATGTATCTGTCTTCCTTACTTGTATGCATCTTCTTTACATGTGTGCATTTTCCTTACACCTATGCATCTTCCTTACATGTATGCGTCTTCCTTACATGTATGCACCCTCCTTAAATTAGTGCATCTTCCCTATATGTACGCATCTTTTTTACATGTATGCATCTTTCTTACATGTCCGCATCTTCCTTACATGTATGCATTTTCTTTACATCTATTCATGTTCCATACATGTATGCATCTTCCTTACACGTATGGATCTTACTTACAAGTTTGCATCTTCTTTATATGTATGCACCCTCCTTACATTTATGCATCTTCTTACATGTATGCGTCTTCCTTACATGTATGTATCTTCCTTAGATCTATGCATTTTCCTTAAAGGTATGCATCTTCCTTACACGTATGCGACTTCCTTACATGTGGGCATCTTCCTTACATGTATGCATCTTCCTTACATGTATGCCTGTTTCTTACATGTATACATCTTCCTTACATATATGCATCTTTCTTACATGTATGCATCCTCCTTACATGTATGAATCTTTTTTACATGTATGCATCTTCCGTACATGTATGCATCTTCCTTACATGTACCCATTTTCCTTACATGTATGCATCTTCCCTACATGTATGCACCCTCCTTACATATATGCATCCTTCTTACATGTATGTGTCTTCCTTACATGTATGCATCTTCCTTACATATGTGCATCTTCCTTACATGTATGCATCTTCCTTACATGTATCCATCTTTCTTACATGTATGCATCTTCCTTACTTGCATGCATTTTCTTTACATGTATCTATCTTCTTTATATGTATGCATCTTTCTTATTTGTATGCATTTTCTTTACATGTGTGCATCTTCTTTACATGTGTGCATCTTCTTTACATGTATGCACTCTCCTTACATGTGTGTATATTCCTTACATGTGTGCATCTGCCTTACATGTGTGCATTTTCCTAACATATATAGATTTTCCTTACAAGTATGTACCCTCGTTACATATATGCATCTTCTTTACATGTATGTGTCTTCGTTACATATATGCTTCTTCTTTACACGTGTTCATCTTCTTTACATGTATGGATCTTCCTTACACCTATCCATCTTCCTTACATGTATGCCTCTTCCTTACATATATGGACCCTCCTAACATTAGCGCATCTTCCTTACATGTATGCATATTCCTTAGATGTATGCATCTTCCTTAGATGTATGCATCTTCTTTACACGTATTGATGTTCTTTATATGTATGCATCTTCCTTACACGTATGGATCTTCCTTACATGTATGCATCTTCCTTACATGTATACATCTTCCTTACATGTATGCATCCTCCTTACATGTATGCGTCTTCCTTACATGTATGTATCTTCCTTACATGTATGCATCTTCTTTACACGTATGCATCTTCCTTACATAAATGTATTTTCCTTAGAAGTATCCATTTTCCTTACATATATGCATCTTCTTTACACGTATGGATCTTCCTTACATGTATCCATCTTCCTTACATGTATGGATCTTCCTTACATGTATGGACCCTCCTTACATATATGCATCTTTCTTACATGTATGTATCCTCCTTACATGTATGCATCTTCCTTACGTATGTGCATCTTCCTTACCTGTATGCATCTTCCTTACATGTATGCATCTTCCTTACATGTATTTACTTTTTTACATGTGTGCATCTTCCTTACATGTATGCATCTTCCTTACATGTATGCACCCTTCTTACATGTATGCATCTTCTTTACATGTATGCTTCTTCTTTACATGTATCCATCTTCCTTACATATATGCCTCTTTTTTACATGTATGCATCTTCCTTACATCTATGCACCCTTCTTACATATATGCATCCTTCTTACATGTATGTGTCTTCCTTACATGTATGCATCTTCCTTACATATGTGCATCTTTCTTACATGTATGCATCTTCCTTACATGTATCCATCTTTTTTACATGTATGCATCTTCCTTACTTGCATGTATTTTTTTTACATGTATCTATCTTCTTTACATGTATGCATCTTTCTTATTTGTATGCATTTTCTTTACATGTGTGCATCTTCTTTACATGTGTGCATCTTCCTTACATGTATGCACTCTCCTTACATGTGTGTATATTCCTTACATGTGTGCATCTTCCTTACATGTGTGCATTTTCCTAACATATATAGATTTTCCTTACAAGTATGTACCCTCGTTACATATATGCATCTTCCTTACATGTATGTGTCTTCGTTACATGTATGCTTCTTCCTTACACGTGTGCATCTTCTTTACATGTATGGATCTTCCTTACACCTATCCATCTTCCTTACATGTATGCCTCTTCCTTACATATATGGACCCTCCTAACATTAGTGCATCTTCCTTACATGTATGCATATTCCTTAGATGTATGCATCTTCCTTAGATGTATGCATCTTCTTTACACGTATTGATGTTCTTTACATGTATGCATCTTCCTTACACGTATGGATCTTCCTTACATGTATGCATCTTCTATACATGTATACATCTTCCTTACATGTATGCATCCTCCTTACATGTATGCGTCTTCCTTACATGTATGTATCTTCCTTACATGTATGCATCTTCTTTACACGTATGCATCTTCCTTACATAAATGTATTTTCCTTAGAAGTATCCATTTTCCTTACATATATGCATCTTCTTTACACGTATGGATCTTCCTTACATGTATCCATCTTCCTTACATGTATGGATCTTCCTTACATGTATGGACCCTCCTTACATATATGCATCTTTCTTACATGTATGTGTCCTCCTTACATGTATGCATCTTCCTTACGTATGTGCATCTTCCTTACCTGTATGCATCTTCCTTACATGTATGCATCTTCCTTACATGTATTTATTTTTTTACATGTGTGCATCTTCCTTACATGTATGCATCTTCCTTACATGTATGCACCCTTCTTACATGTATGCATCTTCTTTACATGTATGCCTCTTCTTTACATGTATCCATCTTCCTTACATATATGCCTCTTTTTTACATGTATGCATATTCCTTACATGTATGCACCCTCCTTACATGTATGCATCTTCTTTATTTGTATACGTCTTGTTTATATCTATGCATTTTCTTTACATGTATGCATCTTCCCACATGTCTGCGTCTTCCTTAGATGTATGCATCTTCCTTACATCTATGCATCTTCCTTACATCTATGCATGTTCTTTACATGTATGCATAATTTTTACACGTATTGATCTTCCTTACATGTATGCATCTTCTTTACATGTATGCACCCTCCTTACATGTATGCATCCCCTTACCAAAATTAAAGCATGATTAGTATACTTTTTGTATACAAAGAGTATGCATCATCTGTATTACATTGGTGTTATGTATATATTTTGTATACATCAAATATACATCAGGAGAAAATCAAACTTGAGAATCTATAATGATGTATACTTGGTGTATACATCAGTGGGAAGCTGCAGTTGAGATGTATACTTGGTGTATACATCGGTGGCAAGCTGCAGTTGTGATGTATACTTGGTGTATATATGAGTGGGAAGCTGCAGTTGTGATGTATACTTGGTGTATATATCAGTGGGAAGCTGCAGTTGTGATGTATACTTGGTGTATACCTCACTTGTATACCAAAAACAAAAAAAAACAAGGATGTATACTTGTTGTATACATCAGTTGTAATTTATATGAAAGAGCATGATGATGATATTTGTCAAATAATGTGTTTTCTTCTATACCTAATAATGATGAAAAACCACTTTGGGATAAATTTTTGACACTTGAAAAGATCTATGTTAGAGAGTTTTTGATTACACACCTCCCTATTTGTTTTATAGTTCAGTCCTTTTCATACTGATTGGGAAAAAATCCCAGAAAAGAACTGCCATCATATCCACAGTCAACATGAAAAGCATAAACCAACAATGTTCTCCCACTACCGCTCGTCAATGCCATGAAAACCCCATGAAAACCCCATGAAAGTAGCTGTTTGGCAATGAAAGTACCAATGAAAATTGCACTGTCAAAATATCATAGTTTTCAGAAAACCAATGAAAATGGCCATGAAATTTAACCAAAACCCATGAAAATATAGCTTCTGTAGAAAATTCAATGAAAAACCTAATGAAAATATCCCATGAAAAGGCAATGAAATTCTTCCTCTAAATTTACACCCCATGAAAATTGCATTTCCAAACATTTCATTGCCATTGAACCCCATGAAAATACCCAATGAAACAGACAATGAATATCAGCATCCAAAAATACCCCATGAAATTGCATTTTTTCAAAATTTCATGGGTTTCAGAAAATCAATGAATTTGCCCATGAAATAAATTCAAAGCCATGAAATTGTAATGAAGGACTGAAAGTAAAAGAAGGCAATGAAAATTCCATGAAAATACCCCATGAAACAGACAATGAAAATCCTCATCCAAAAATACCCCATGAAAATTGCATTTTTTCAAAATTTCATGGGTTTCAGAAAACCAATGAATTTGCCCATGAAATAAATTCAAAGCCATGAAATTGTAATGAAGGACTGAAAGTAAAAGAAGGCAATGAAAATTCCATGAAAATACCCCATGAAACAGACAATGGAAATCATCATGGTTGACTACTTTGAAAGTTCTCACAGGAACCCTGCAGTGATCATATTTCCCAATTTCCCAAATTAGCTGGGAATTGAACCTGGGACACAGCTGTCAGTGCCAGCATTATCTTGCTCTCAAATTTAGAAACTGCAGCCATAAGTGAAGTTCATGCAGGGTTGAGTGGTCATTTGCTAGGCACAATAACCTATATTATAAATCCAGCAGACTTCTAAGAGCCATATTGCACAGACGTGCTGCTGTGTATGCATTATATTATTATTACACATTCTAAGATCAGAAGTACTTGCAGAGAAATCTAAATTCATGCTACATCGGAAAACTCTCCAGTAGTAATGCCCTAAACAAGTACACCTGAAACGGATGCGACATTCATTTCAAACATATCACAATAAAGCATTAGTTGTATTTCAGTTACCAGATGATCACATCACTGCAGTTCCAAGAATATTACAATCAGAACAAAAAAAGAACTAACCTCAATCAAAATTCACTGATCAAGTTTTTGTGATGTACATACTCCCAGTTCAAACATTGCATATATGTAGCTTCAGTTTACAGTCTAGTTTGAGTTCGTGTTCGGTGGAGATTTGTTTCCGAGGAAGTAGATTTCAAACGTGAAAACGGCCTGGTATATGTGGCAGTTTCTCCTCCAAAATCGTACATGTCCACCTCTTTTCACTGAATATTGCTCCATCAGGTATTCATATTCATCAGCTCAGTTAAGAGGCTTTAAATTGACTTGACATTCGCAAATATATTCACTCGTGGCAAAACACGCTGACAAAACAAAATGGCCGCCTGTTCCCTTAGTCACATGTTGCATATTGACCAATCAGAAGCGCTATCTTTTAGGCGCCAAAATGCAAGCGCGGACGCGACGTTGTTCAGTGCAGTTTTTTCAGAACTCAAGCGAGGAGGGTTTCTTTCATCTTCGAGGGAAATTTTAACGCCTGTGGCAATGGGATAGCAAGGAATGAAGATTTCCCCAAATGTTTAATCATTCTTTGAATAACAATTCATACATCACACCGTGAACGAAACAACTGGGCAGAAAACAAGATTGGGACTTTTGAAGACAGCTCGGGAAGGCCTGCAGTCGACAGAGGAACCGAAAATGCGTTCAACAGACACACAAAACAATGGTTAAGGTCGGCAAATCATTACATTCCTGTGCATAAGTTTTATATATTTGGCACTGGTGTTTTAATAAAGTTAAATTTTCTCCAATGAACTGCACCTTTTGATGTCTGTAAGTAGAAAGATCATTCAAGGCTTTCTGGAGTTATTCAATGTTTTTACGTTCTATTTGTGATGTTCTGGGCTTATTCCAGGCTTATACTCTCCAGGCTTAAAATTCCCGTTTTCCTGGTCTAATTCTAGGGCTTATTCCAGGTTTTCTGGACTTATTCCAGGTTTTTAGGTTCCTGGTTTAAACATGGGCTTATTCCATGCTTTCCTGGCATATTCCAGATTTTTCAGTTTCTTTGGAAGCTTCATAATCTAAATGTATACTAAAGGTATACTATTGATATGTGTAAAGTTGGAAAAACATCACTTCTACAAGAATTATACTTTGTGTATGTCCTATACAAAAAGTATACTTCTTGTGGTATATTTCGTGTACAAAATGTGTATACTATTAGTATATGTCCTTCCATGTGGTATACTAAATGTATACTACCAAGTGGTTCCAAATGACTACTACTAATAGTATACATCAATAATATAGAATGTATACTTTGTGTATATACTGCAGATATACTAACACTATACATAAAGTATACATAGCGTAGTATACTTGATGTACATATTGCATACACTAAAAGTATAGTTCATTTTGTTAAGGGTTTTCTTACATGTATGCGTCTTCCTTACAAGTATGACTTTTCCTTACATGTATGCATTTTTTTTACATGTATGCATCTTTTTTACATGTATGCATCTTCCTTATATGTGTGCATCTTCTTTACATGTATGCATCTTCCTCACATGTATGCACCCTCTTTACATCGATGCATGTTCCTTACATGTATACATCTTCCTTACACGTATGGATCTTCCTTCCATGTATGCATCTTCCTTACATGTATGCACCTTCTTTACTTGTATGCACCTTCCTTTCGTATATGCATTTTTTTTACATGTATGTGTCTTCCTTACATCTATGCATCTTCCTTATATATATGCATCTTTCTTACATGTATGCATCTTCCTTACATGTATGTATCTTCCTTACATGTATGCATCTTCCTTAGATATATGTATTTTCCTAACATATATGCATGTTCCTTACATGTATGCATGTTCCTTACATCTATGCATGTTCCTTACATGTTTGCATGTTTCTTACACATGTGGATCTTCCTTACATGTATGCATCTTCCTTACATGTATGCATCTTCCTTTCATGTGTGCATCTTCCTTACATGTGTGTATCTTCTTTACACGTATGCACCCTCCTTACATGTATGCATTTTCCTAACATGTATACATTTTCCTTACATGTATACACCCTCCTTACATATATGCAACTTCCTTACATGTATCTGTCTTCCTTACAAATATGCATCTTCTTTAAACGTGTGCATCTTCTTTACATGTGTGCATTTTTTTTACACCTATGCATCTTCCTTACATGTATGCGTCTTCCTTACATTTATGCACCCTCCTTACATTAGTGCATCTTCCTTACATGTACACATCTTTTTTACATGTATGCATCTTTCTTACATGTCTGCATCTTTTTTACATGTATGCATTTTCTTTACATCTATTCATGTTCCATACATGTATGCATCTTCCTTACACGTATAGATCTTACTTACATGTTTGCATCTTCTTTATATGTATGCATCCTCCTTACATGTATGCATCTTAATACATGTATGCGTCTTCCTTACATGTATGTATCTTCCTTAGATGTATGCATCTTCCTTAAAGGTATGCATCTTCCTTACATGTATGCATCTTCCTTACATGTGGGCATCTTCCTTACATGTATGCATCTTCCTTACATGTATGCCTGTTCCTTATATGTATACATCTTCCTTACATATATGCATCTTCCTTACATGTATGCATCCTCCTTACATGTATGCATTTTTTTTACATGTACGCATTTTCCGTACATGTATGCATCTTTCTTACATGTACCCATCTTCCTTACATGTATGCATTTTCCTTACATCTATGCACCCTCCTTACATATATGCATCCTTCTTACATGTATGTGTCTTCCTTACATGTATGCATCTTTCTTACATATGTGCATCTTCCGTACATGTATGCATCTTCCTTACATGTATCCATTTTTCTTACATGTATGCATTTTCCTTACTTGTATGCATTTTACTTACATGTATGTATCTTCTTTACATTTATGCATCTTTCATACTTGTATGCATTTTCTTTACATGTGTGCATCTTCCTTACATGTGTGCATCTTCCTTACATGTATGCACTCTCCTTACATGTTTGTATATTCCTTACATGTGTGCATTTTCCTTGCATGTTTTTATTTTCCTAACTTATATAGATCTTCCTTACAAGTATGCACCCTCGTTACATATATGCATCTTCCTTACATGTATGTGTCTTCGTTACATGTATGCTTCTTCCTTACACCTGTGCATCTTCTTTACATGTATGCATCTTCCTTACACCTATGCATCTTCTTTACATGTATGCCTCTTCCTTACATATATGGACCTTCCTAACATTAGTGCATCTTCCTTACATGTATGCATATTCCTTAGATGTATGCATCTTCCTTACATGTATGCATCTTCCTTACATGTCTTGATGTTCCTTACATGTATGGATCTTTTTTACACGTATGGATCTTTCTTACATGTTTGCATCTTCCTTACATGTATACATCTTCCTTACATGTATGCATCTTCCTTACATGTATGCGTCTTCCTTACATGTATGTATCTTCTTTACATGTATGCATCTTCTTTACACGTATGCATCTTCCTTACATAAATGTATTTTCCTTAGAAGTATCCATTTTCCTTACATATATGCATCTTCTTAACACTCATGGATCTTCCTTACATGTATCCATCTTCCTTACATGTATGGATCTTCCTTACATGTATGAACCCTCCTTACAAATATGCATCTTTCTTACATGTATGTGTCCTCCTTACATGTATGCATTTTCCTTACGTATGTGCATCTTCCTTACCTGTATGCATCTTCCTTACATGTATGCATCTTCCTTACATGTATGCATCTTCCTTACATGTGTGCATCTTCCTTACATGTATGCATCTTCCTTACATGTATGCACCCTTCTTACAAGCATGCATCTTCTTTACCTGTATGCCTCTTCTTTACATGTATTCATCTTCCTTACATATATGCCTCTTTCTTACATGTATGCATCTTCCTTACATGTATGCATTTTCCTTACATGTATGTATTTTTCTTACATGTATGCATCTTCCTTACATGTATGCATTTTCCTTATATGTGTGCATCTTCTTTACATGTATGCATCTTCCTCACATGTATGCACACTTTTTACATCGATGCATGTTCCTTACATGTATACATCTTCCTTACACGTATGGATCTTCTTTCCATGTATGCATCTTCCTTACATGTATGCACCTTCTATACTTGTATGCACCTTCCTTACGTATATGCATTTTTTTACATGTATGTGTCTTCCTTACATCTATGCATCTTCTTTATATATGTGCATCTTCCTTACATATATGCATCTTCTTTACATGTATGCATTTTCTTTACATGTATGCATCTTCCTTAGATATATGCATTTTCCTAACATATATGCATGTTCCTTACATGTATGCATCTTCCTCACATCTATGCATGTTCCTTACATGTTTGCATGTTCCTTACAAATATGGATCTTCCTTACATGTATGCATCTTCCCTACAATTATGCACCCTCCTTTCATGAATGTATCTCCTTACATGTATGCATCTTTTTACATGTATGCGTCTTTCTTACATGTATGCATCTCCCTTAGATGTATGCATCTTCCTTAGATGTATGTATCTTCCTGACATTTGTGCATCTTCCTTACATATGTGATTTTTCCTTACATGTATGCATCTTCCTTACATGTGTGCACCCTTCTTTCATGTATGCATTTTCCTTACATGTATGCATCTTCCTTATTTGTATGCATTTTTTTTACAGGTATGCATCTTCCTTACAGGTATGCATCTTCCTTACATGTATGCATTTTCCTTACATGTATGCATGTTCCTTACAGGTATGCATCTTCCTTACATTTATGCATCTTCGTTAGATATATGCATCTTCCGTATATTTATGCACCCTCCTTACTAGTGTGCTTCTTCCTTAAGTGTATGCATCTTCCTTACATGTATGCATCTTCCTTACATGTTTGTATTTTCCTTAGATGTATGCATTTTCCTTACATATATGCATCTTCCTTACACGTATGGATTTTCCTTACATGTATCCATCTTTCCTACAAGTATGCATCTTTCTTACATGTATGGACCCTCCTTACCTATAAGCATCTTTCTTACATGTATGTGTCCTCCTTACATGTATGCATCTTCCTTACGTATGTGTATCTTCCTTACCTGTATGCATCTTTCTTACAAGTATGCATCTTCCTTACATGTATGCATCTTACTTACATTTATGCATCTTCCTTACAAGTATGCATCTTCTTTACATGTATGCCTCTTCCTTACATGTATCCATCTTCCTTACATGTATGCATCTTTCTTACATGTATGCATTTTCTTTACATGTATGCACCCTCTTTACATGTATACATCTTCTTTACTTGTATACGTCTTCTTTAGGTGTATGCAACTTCTTTACATGTATGCATCTTCCTTACATGTATGCACCCTCCTTACATCTATGCATGTTCCTTACATGTATGCATGTTCCTTACACGTATGGATCTTTTTTCCATGTATGTATTTTTTTTACATGTTTTCACCTTCCTTACATGTATGCACCCTCCTTACATGTATGCATCTTCTTTACTTGTATACGTCTTCTTTACATGTATGTATTTTTTTTACATGTATGCATCTTCCCTACATGTATGCATCTTCCTTAAATGAATGCATCTTCCTTACATCTATGCATGTTCATTACATCTATGCATGTTCCTTACATGTATGCATATTCCTTACACGTATGGATCTTCGCTAAATGTATGCATTTTCCTTACATGTATGCACCCTCCTTACATGTATGCATCTACTTACAATTATGCGTCTTCCTTGCATGTATGCATCTTCCTTACATGTATGCATCTTCTTTACATGTATGCATCTTCCTTACAAGTATGCATCTTCCTTACATGTGTGCATCTTCCTTACTTGTAAGCATCTTCCTACATGTTTGCACCCTCCTTACATGCCTGCATCTCTTTTACATGTATGCATCTTCCTTACATGTATGCCGCTTTTTTACATGTATGCATCTTCCTTACATCTATGGATCTTTCTTATATGTATGCATCTTCCTTACATGTATGCATCTTCCTTACATGTATGTATTTTTCTTAGATGTATGCATTTTCCTTACATATATGCATCTTCGTTACACGTATGGATCTTCCTTACATGTATCCATCTTCCTTACATGTATGCATCTTCTTTACATGTATGTACCCTTTTTACATATATGCATCTTTCTTACATGTATGCATCTTCCTTACATGTATGCACCTTTCTTACATGTATGCATCTTCTTTACATGTATGCATCTTCCTTACTTTTATGCATCTTCCTTACATGTATGCATCTTTTTTACATGTATGCATCTTCTTTACATGTATGCACCTTCCTTACATGTATGCATCTTCCCTACATGTATGCACTTTTCTTACATGTATGCATCTTCTTTACATGTATGCCTTTTCCTTACATGTATCCATCTTCCTTACATGTATGCATCTTTTTTACTTGTATGCATTTTCCTTACATGTATGCACCCTCCTTACATGTATTCATCTTTTTTACTTCTACACGTTTTCTTTACATGTATGCATCTTCTTTACATGTATGCATCTTCCTTACATGTATGCGTCTTCTTTAGATGTATGCATCTTCCGTACATTTATGCATCTTCTTTACATTTATGCATGTTCCTTACTTGTATGCATATTCCTTACACGTATGGATTTTCCTTACTTGTTTGCATTTTCCTTACATGTATGCACCCTCTTTACATGTATGCATCTTCTTACATGTATGTGTCTTCCTTACATGTATGCATCTTCCTTACATGTATGCATCTTCCTTACATGTATGCATCTTCCTTACATGTATGCATCTTCCTTACAGGTGTGCATCTTCCTTACATGTATGCATTTTCCTTACATGTATGCACCCTCCTTACATGTGTGCATGTTCCTTACATGTATGCGTCTTTCTTACACGTATGGATTTTCTTTCCATGTATGCATCTTCCTTACATGTATGCACCTTTTTTACATGTATGTACCTTCCTTTCATATATGCATTTTTCTTACATGTATGTGTCTTCCTTACATATATGCATCTTTTCTATATTTGTGCATCTTCCTTACATGTATGCATCTTCCTTACATGTATGCATCTTTCTTACATGTATGCATCTTCCTTACATATATGCATTTTTTTTACATATATGGATGTTTCTTACATGTATGCATGTTCCTTACATGTTTGCATGTTCCTTACACATATGGATTTTCCTTACATGAATGCATTTTCCGTACTTTTATGCACCCTTTTTACATGTATGCATCTCCTTACATGTTTGCATCTTCTTACATGTATGCGTCTTTCTTACATGTATGCATCTTCCCTAGATGTATGCATCTTCCTTACATGAATGCATCTTCTTTACATGTATGCATGTTCCTTACAGGTATGCATCTTCTTTACATGTATGCATTTTCGTTAGATATATGTATCTTCCTTATATTTATGCACCCTCTATACAAGTGTGTTTCTTCCTTACTTGTGTGCATCTTCCTAACATGTATGCATTTTCCTAACATGTATGCATTTTCTTTACATGTATTCACCTTACTTATATTAATGCATCTTCTTTACATGTATGCATTTTCCCTACATGTATGGATCTTCCTTACATGTATGCATCTTCCTTACAT
This sequence comes from Plumapathes pennacea, assembly GCA_964036295.1. Taxonomy (NCBI): domain Eukaryota; kingdom Metazoa; phylum Cnidaria; class Anthozoa; order Antipatharia; family Myriopathidae; genus Plumapathes; species Plumapathes pennacea. The sequence continues at coordinate 7,199,085 of OZ038466.1, read as the reverse complement.
GTATGCACCCTCCTTACATGTATGCATCTTCCTTACATGTATGCATCTTCCTTACATGTATGCATCTTCTTTACATGTATGTATTTTCCTTAGATGTATGCATTTTCCTTACATATATGCATGTTCCTTACACGTATGGATCTTCCTTCCATGTATGCATCTTCCTTACATGTATGCACCTTCCTTACATGTATGCACCCTTCTTACATATATGCATCTTTCTTACATGTATGTGTCTTCCTTACATATATGTATCTTTTTTTTTATGTGCATTTTCCTTACATGTATGCATCTTCCTTACATGTATGCATCTTTCTTACATGTATGCATCTTCTTTACATGTGTGCATTTTCCTTACATATATGCATGTTCTTTACATGTATGCATCTTCCTTACATCTATGCATGTTCCTTACACAAATGGATCTTCCTTACATGTATGCATCTTCCCTACATTTATGCACCCTCCTTACATGTATGCATCTCTTTACATGTATGCATCTTCTTACATGTATGCGTCTTTCTTACATGTATGCATCTTCCTTAGATGTATGCATCTTCTTTACATGTATACATCTTCCTGACATGTGTGCATCTTCCTTACATGTGTGCATCTTTCTTACTTGTATGCATCTTCCTTACATGTATGTACTTTCCTTGCATGTATGCATCTTCCTTACATGTATGCATCTTCCTTACATGTATGCATCTTCCTTACAGGTATGCATCTTCCTTACGTGTATGCATCTTCTTTACATGTATGCATGTTCCTTACAGGTATGCATCTTCCTTACATGTATGCATGTTCGTTAGATATATGCATCTTCCTTATATTTATGCACCCTCCTTACAAGTGTGCTTCTTCCTTACATGTGTGCATCTTCTTTACATTTATGCATTTTCCTAACATGTTTGCATTTTCTTTACATGTTTTTACCTTACTTATATTATTGCATCTTCCTTACATGTATGCATTTTCCTTACATGTATGGATTTTCCTTACATGTATGCATTTTCCTTACATGTATGCACCCTCTTTACATGTATCCATTTTTCTTACATGTATGCATCTTCCTTACATGTATGAACCCTCCTTACATGCATGCATCTTCTTTACTTGTATGCGTCTTCCTTACATGTATAGATATTCCTTACATGTATGCATCTTCCTTACATGTATGCATCTTTTTTACATGTATGCATCTTCCTTACAGGTATGCATCTTCCTTACATATATGCATCTTCCTTACGTGTATGCATGTTCCTTACAGGTTTGCATCTTCCTTACATGTATGCATCTTCGTTAGATCTATGCATCTTCCTTATATTTATGCACCCTCCTTACAAGTTTTCTTCTTTTTTACATGTGTGCATCTTCCTTACATGTATGCATTTTCCTAACATGTATGCATTTTTCTTACATGTATTCACCTTACTTATATTATTGCATCTTCCTTACATGTATGCATTTTCCCTAGATGTATGGATCTTCCTTACGTGTATGCATCTTCCTTACATGTATGCACCCTCCTTACATATATGCATCTTTCTGATATGTATGTGTCTCCCTTACATGGATGCATCATACTTACATGTGTGCATCTTCTTTACATGTATGCATCTGCCTTACATGTAGTCATCTTCCTCACATGTATGCATCTTTCTTACATGTATGCATCTTCCTTACATGTATGAAGTTTCGTTACATGTTTGAATCTTCCTTCCATGTATACGTCTTCCTTACTTTTATGCATCTTCCTTACATGTATGCATCTTTCTTACATGTATGCACCCCCCTTACATGTATGCATCTTCTTTATATGTATGCGTCTTCCTTATCTGTATGCATCTTTCTTACATGTATGCATTTTCCTAACATGTATGCATCTTCCTTACAGGTATTTAACCTGCTTACATTAGTGCATTTTCCTTACATGTATGCACCTTTGTTACATGTATGCATCTTCTTTACATGTATGCGTCTTCCTTACATATTTGCATCTTCCTTACATGTATAGATCTTCATTACATGTATGGATTTTCCTTACATGTATGCGTCTTCCTTATATGTATTCATCTTGCTTACATGTATCTATCTTCCTTACATGTATGCACCCTGCTTACATGTGTGTATCTTTGTTACATATATGCATCTTCGTTACATGTATGCATCTTCCTTACATGTATGTATTTTTCTTAGATGTATGCATTTTCCTTCCATATATGCATCTTCGTTACACGTATGGATCTTCCTTACATGTATCCATCTTCTTTACATGTATGCATCTTCTTTACATGTATGTACCCTTTTTACATATATGCATCTTTCTTACATGTATGCATCTTCCTTACATGTATGCACCTTTCTTACATGTATGCATCTTCTTTACATGTATGCATCTTCCTTACTTTTATGCATCTTCCTTACATGTATGCATCTTTTTTACATGTATGCATCTTCTTTACATGTATGCACCTTCCTTACATGTATGCATCTTCCCTACATGTATGCACTTTTCTTACATGTATGCATCTTCTTTACATGTATGCCTTTTCCTTACATGTATCCATCTTCCTTACATGTATGCATCTTTTTTACTTGTATGCATTTTCCTTACATGTATGCACCCTCCTTACATGTATGCATCTTTTTTACTTCTACACGTTTTCTTTACATGTATGCATCTTCTTTACATGTATGCATCTTCCTTACATGTATGCGTCTTCTTTAGATGTATGCATCTTCCGTACATTTATGCATCTTCTTTACATTTATGCATGTTCCTTACTTGTATGCATATTCCTTACACGTATGGATTTTCCTTACTTGTTTGCATTTTCCTTACATGTATGCACCCTCTTTACATGTATGCATCTTCTTACATGTATGTGTCTTCCTTACATGTATGCATCTTCCTTACATGTATGCATCTTCCTTACATGTATGCATCTTCCTTACATGTATGCATCTTCCTTACAGGTGTGCATCTTCCTTACATGTATGCATTTTCCTTACATGTATGCACCCTCCTTACATGTGTGCATGTTCCTTACATGTATGCGTCTTCCTTACACGTATGGATTTTCTTTCCATGTATGCATTTTCCTTACATGTATGCACCTTTTTTACATGTATGTACCTTCCTTTCATATATGCATTTTTCTTACATGTATGTGTCTTCCTTACATATATGCATCTTTTCTATATATGTGCATCTTCCTTACATGTATGCATCTTCCTTACATGTATGCATCTTTCTTACATGTATGCATCTTCCTTACATATATGCATTTTTTTTACATATATGGATGTTTCTTACATGTATGCATGTTCCTTACATGTTTGCATGTTCCTTACACATATGGATTTTCCTTACATGAATGCATTTTCCGTACTTTTATGCACCCTTTTTACATGTATGCATCTCCTTACATGTTTGCATCTTCTTACATGTATGCGTCTTTCTTACATGTATGCATCTTCCCTAGATGTATGCATCTTCCTTACATGAATGCATCTTCTTTACATGTATGCATGTTCCTTACAGGTATGCATCTTCTTTACATGTATGCATTTTCGTTAGATATATGTATCTTCCTTATATTTATGCACCCTCTATACAAGTGTGTTTCTTCCTTACTTGTGTGCATCTTCCTAACATGTATGCATTTTCCTAACATGTATGCATTTTCTTTACATGTATTCACCTTACTTATATTAATGCATCTTCTTTACATGTATGCATTTTCCCTACATGTATGGATCTTCCTTACATGTATGCATCTTCCTTACATGTATGCACCCTCCTTACATGTATGCATCTTCCTTACATGTATGCATCTTCCTTACATGTATGCATCTTCTTTACATGTATGTATTTTCCTTAGATGTATGCATTTTCCTTACATATATGCATGTTCCTTACACGTATGGATCTTCCTTCCATGTATGCATCTTCCTTACATGTATGCACCTTCCTTACATGTATGCACCCTTCTTACATATATGCATCTTTCTTACATGTATGTGTCTTCCTTACATATATGTATCTTTTTTTTTTATGTGCATCTTCCTTACATGTATGCATCTTCCTTACATGTATGCATCTTTCTTACATGTATGCATCTTCTTTACATGTGTGCATTTTCCTTACATATATGCATGTTCTTTACATGTATGCATCTTCCTTACATCTATGCATGTTCCTTACACAAATGGATCTTCCTTACATGTATGCATCTTCCCTACATTTATGCACCCTCCTTACATGTATGCATCTCTTTACATGTATGCATCTTCTTACATGTATGCGTCTTTCTTACATGTATGCATCTTCCTTAGATGTATGCATCTTCTTTACATGTATACATCTTCCTGACATGTGTGCATCTTCCTTACATGTGTGCATCTTTCTTACTTGTATGCATCTTCCTTACATGTATGTACTTTCCTTGCATGTATGCATCTTCCTTACATGTATGCATCTTCCTTACATGTATGCATCTTCCTTACAGGTATGCATCTTCCTTACGTGTATGCATCTTCTTTACATGTATGCATGTTCCTTACAGGTATGCATCTTCCTTACATGTATGCATGTTCGTTAGATATATGCATCTTCCTTATATTTATGCACCCTCCTTACAAGTGTGCTTCTTCCTTACATGTGTGCATCTTCTTTACATTTATGCATTTTCCTAACATGTTTGCATTTTCTTTACATGTTTTTACCTTACTTATATTATTGCATCTTCCTTACATGTATGCATTTTCCTTACATGTATGGATTTTCCTTACATGTATGCATTTTCCTTACATGTATGCACCCTCTTTACATGTATCCATTTTTCTTACATGTATGCATCTTCCTTACATGTATGAACCCTCCTTACATGTATGCATCTTCTTTACTTGTATGCGTCTTCCTTACATGTATAGATATTCCTTACATGTATGCATCTTCCTTACATGTATGCATCTTTTTTACATGTATGCATCTTCCTTACAGGTATGCATCTTCCTTACATATATGCATCTTCCTTACGTGTATGCATGTTCCTTACAGGTTTGCATCTTCCTTACATGTATGCATCTTCGTTAGATCTATGCATCTTCCTTATATTTATGCACCCTCCTTACAAGTTTTCTTCTTTTTTACATGTGTGCATCTTCCTTACATGTATGCATTTTCCTAACATGTATGCATTTTTCTTACATGTATTCACCTTACTTATATTATTGCATCTTCCTTACATGTATGCATTTTCCCTAGATGTATGGATCTTCCTTACGTGTATGCATCTTCCTTACATGTATGCACCCTCCTTACATATATGCATCTTTCTGATATGTATGTGTCTCCCTTACATGGATGCATCATACTTACATGTGTGCATCTTCTTTACATGTATGCATCTGCCTTACATGTAGTCATCTTCCTCACATGTATGCATCTTTCTTACATGTATGCATCTTCCTTACATGTATGAAGTTTCGTTACATGTTTGAATCTTCCTTCCATGTATACGTCTTCCTTACTTTTATGCATCTTCCTTACATGTATGCATCTTTCTTACATGTATGCACCCCCCTTACATGTATGCATCTTCTTTATATGTATGCGTCTTCCTTATCTGTATGCATCTTTCTTACATGTATGCATTTTCCTAACATGTATGCATCTTCCTTACAGGTATTTAACCTGCTTACATTAGTGCATTTTCCTTACATGTATGCACCCTTGTTACATGTATGCATCTTCTTTACATGTATGCGTCTTCCTTACATATTTGCATCTTCCTTACATGTATAGATCTTCATTACATGTATGGATTTTCCTTACATGTATGCGTCTTCCTTATATGTATTCATCTTGCTTACATGTATCTATCTTCCTTACATGTATGCACCCTGCTTACATGTGTGTATCTTTGTTACATATATGCATCTTCGTTACATGTATGCATTTTCCTTACATACATGGATGTTCGTTACATTTTTGCACCCTCATTACACGTATGCGTCTTCATTACATGCATGCATCTTCTTTAGATTTATACACCCTCCTTACATGTGTCCATCTTTCTTACATGTATGTATGTTCCTTACATGTATGCATCTTCCATATATGTATGCACTCTCTTTATATGTATGTATCTTCCTTACACGTATGCGTCTTGCTTACATGTATGCAGCCTTCTTACATATATGCATCTTCCTTACATTTATTCGTCTTCCTTACATGTAGGCATCTTCCTTACATGTATGCACCCTCCTTACATATATGCATCTTTCTGATTTGTATGTGTCTCCCTCACATGGATGCATCATACTTACATGTGTGTATCTTCCTTACATGTATGCATCTGCCTTACATGTAGTCATCTTCCTTTCATGTATGCATCTTTCTTACATGTATGCATTTTCCTTACATGTATGAATTTTCGTTACATGTATGAATCTTCTTTACATGTATGCGTCTTCCTTACCTTTATGCATCTTCCTTACATGTATGCATCTTTCTTACATGTATGCACCCTCCTTACATGTATGCATCTTCTTTATATGTATGCGTCTTCCTTATCTGTATGCATCTTCCTTACATGTATGCATTTTCCTAACATGTATGCATCTTCTTTACATGTATTTAACCTGCTTACATTAGTGCATCTTCCTTACATGTATGCACCCTTGTTACATGTATGCATCTTCTTTACTTGTATGCGTCTTCCTTACATATATGCATCTTCCTTACATGTATAGATCTTCATTACATTTATGGATTTTCCTTACATGTATGCGTCTTCCTTATATGTATTCATCTTGCTTACATGTATCTATCTTCCTTACATGTATGCACCCTGCTTACATGTGTGTATCTTCGTTACAAATATGCATCTTCCTTACATGTATGCATTTTCCTTACATACATGGATGTTCCTTACATTTATGCACCCTCATTACACGTATGCGTCTTCATTACATGCATGCATCTTCTTTAGATTTATACACCCTCCTTACATGTGTCCATCTTTCTTACATGTATGTATGTTCCTTACATGTATGCATCTTCCATATATGTATGCACTCTCTTTATATGTATGTATCTTCCTTACACGTATGCGTCTTGCTTACATGTATGCATCTTGCTTACATGTATGCAGCCTTCTTACATATATGCATCTTCCTTACATTTATTCGTCTTTTTTACATGTAGGCATCTTCCTTACATGTATGCACCCTCCTTACATATATGCATCTTTCTGATTTGTATGTGTCTCCCTCACATGGATGCATCATACTTACATGTGTGTATCTTCCTTACATGTATGCATCTGCCTTACATGTAGTCATCTTCCTTACATGTATGCATCTTTCTTACATGTATGCATTTTCCTTACATGTATGAATTTTCGTTACATGTATGAATCTTCTTTACATGTATGCGTCTTCCTTACCTTTATGCATCTTCCTTACATGTATGCATCTTTCTTACATGTATGCACCCTCCTTACATGTATGCATCTTCTTTATATGTATGCGTCTTCCTTATCTGTATGCATCTTCCTTACATGTATGCATTTTCCTAACATGTATGCATCTTCTTTACATGTATTTAACTTGCTTACATTAGTGCATCTTCCTTACATGTATGCACCCTTGTTACATGTATGCATCTTCTTTACTTGTATGCGTCTTCCTTACATATATGCATCTTCCTTACATGTATAGATCTTCATTACATTTATGGATTTTCCTTACATGTATGCGTCTTCCTTATATGTATTCATCTTGCTTACATGTATCTATCTTCCTTACATGTATGCACCCTGCTTACATGTGTGTATCTTCGTTACAAATATGCATCTTCCTTACATGTATGCATTTTCCTTACATACATGGATGTTCCTTACATTTATGCACCCTCATTACACGTATGCGTCTTCATTACATGCATGCATCTTCTTTAGATTTATACACCCTCCTTACATGTGTCCATCTTTCTTACATGTATGTATGTTCCTTACATGTATGCATCTTCCATATATGTATGCACTCTCTTTATATGTATGTATCTTCCTTACACGTATGCGTCTTGCTTACATGTATGCATCTTGCTTACATGTATGCAGCCTTCTTACATATATGCATCTTCCTTACATTTATTCGTCTTCCTTACATGTAGGCATCTTCCTTACATGTATGCACCCTCCTTACATATATGCATCTTTCTGATTTGTATGTGTCTCCCTCACATGGATGCATCATACTTACATGTGTGTATCTTCCTTACATGTATGCATCTGCCTTACATGTAGTCATCTTCCTTACATGTATGCATCTTTCTTACATGTATGCATTTTCCTTACATGTATGAGTTTTCGTTACATGTATGAATCTTCTTTACATGTATGCGTCTTCCTTACCTTTATGCATCTTCCTTACATGTATGCATCTTTCTTACATGTATGCACCCTCCTTACATGTATGCATCTTCTTTATATGTATGCGTCTTCCTTATCTGTATGCATCTTCCTTACATGTATGCATTTTCCTAACATGTATGCATCTTCTTTACATGTATTTAACCTGCTTACATTAGTGCATCTTCCTTACATGTATGCACCCTTGTTACATGTATGCATCTTCTTTACTTGTATGCGTCTTCCTTACATGTATGCATCTTCCTTACATGTATAGATCTTCATTACATTTATGGATTTTCCTTACATGTATGCGTCTTCCTTATATGTATTCATCTTGCTTACATGTATCTATCTTCCTTACATGTATACACCCTGCTTACATGTGTGTATCTTCGTTACAAATATGCATCTTCCTTACATGTATGCATTTTCCTTACATACATGCATGTTCCTTACATTTATGCACCCTCATTACACGTATGCGTCTTCATTACATGCATGCATTCTCTTTAGATGTATACACCCTCCTTACATATGTCCATCTTTCTTACATGTATGCATGTTCCTTACATGTATGTATCTTCCATATATGTATGCACTCTCTTTATATGTATGTATCTTCCTTACACGTATGCGTCTTGCTTACATGTATGCATCTTCCTTAGAAGTGTGTATTTTCTTATATGTATGCGTCTTCCTTATATGTTTGCATCTTGCTTACATGTATGCATCTTTCCTACATTTATGCACCCTCCTTACATGTGTAGATCTTCCTTACATGTATGCATCTTTCTTACATGTACGCACCCTACTTACATGTGTGCATCTTCCTTACATGTATGCATGTTTCTTACATGTATGCATCGTCCTTACATGTGTGTATCTTCCTTACATCTATGCAGCCTCCTTACATGTACGCGTCTTCATTACATGTATGCATCTTTTTTACATGTATACACGGTCCTTACATCTATGCACCCTCCTTACATGTACGCGTCTTCCTTACATGTATGCATCTTCCTTACATGCATCTTTCTTACATGTATGCACCCTCCTTACATGTGTGCATCTTGTTTACATTAATGCGTCTTCCTTAGATGTATGCATCTTCTTTACATGTATACATGTTCCTTACATGTATGTATTTTCTTTACATGTATGCGTTTTCCCTATATGTATGCATCTTTTTTTCATATATGCATCTTCCTTACATGTATGCACTTTTCTTACATGTATGTGTTTTTATTATATTATGCACCCTTCCTTACATGTATGCATCTTCCTCACATGTATGCGTCTTCTTCACATGTATGCATGTTCCTTACACGTATGCATGTTCTCTTTTTATATGCATCTTCCTTACATATATGCATCTTAATTACATATATGCGTCTTCCTTACGTGTATGCCACGAAGCTAGTGTCTTCTTGTAGCTTAATTATCCCAGATTCAGGAGAATACCTTTGTTTTGCGAATTTTTAAGCGTACGGCGAGTTTTAGAGATTCTTATGCAAATTGACATGGCCCCAATATGGCGAGTTCCAAGTCATCACAGATTTGTCGGACAACCGAGCTGATAGTATTTTTTGTACTTCAGATATGTTGATCTTATAAAGGGTGGATCCGATTTTTGATATTTTTTGTGGTTTGGAAAATATTTGATGTCAATTCTTTGGGGCACTTTGTTTACGGCAAATGAAATAATTTGGGTTCTAAAGCGGAAACAAAAAATCGGAGACACCCTTTGTAAGTTACCATAATTATTGTTCTATACTTGTGCAAATTTCAACACAATCAGTTAAAACCTGCTTGAATTGGAACTTCCAGGAAACGCTACAAAACGCGTTTTGAGATGCAGAGAAAATTGGCTATGTTTAAAACCTGGAACCGAGAACCTGGTAACCGGGAATCGGGAACGTGAAAACAGGAATCGGCATCTGGGAACGGGAACCCGGGAACCAGAAATCTGGGAAACATGAACTTAGAATTGGAATTGAACGCTTTTCCTTTGTAAGAAGCGTTTTCACTTAATGAAGAAAATTTATGATTTGTCTGTTTATCCGGCGGTTACAGTTGTTTACGACTAAAATGGAATAATTGGTAGCACTAGTAGAAATTACAAAATTTCTATGGAATTTTTGTACTGCAACAGCCATAAGATTTTTTAATCGAAAGCTTAAACAGCCAATAGTAACGTATGATACAAATTTTTGCACTCATTAATCACGTGATTTGGTCTGATTGGTCTGTAGGCGAATATCTAACCTGATTGACAAGCTGGCAACAATGACGCTGGCCACCAGATATTCTCTTTTCGTGTGGGGGCGGGTTTTTAAACCATTTTATTCATTAACAACTATAACTAGCGGATAAATCAGACAAATTATAGGTTTCTTTATCAGGCGAAAACGATTCTTACCGAGGAAAAAATCTTTAAAAATCCAGTAATTTGGTTTTTGTTCGGATTAAATTCCCGATTTTTGCGTTCCTTTTCCCAGTTCCCAGGTTCCCAGTTCCCGGTTTCCGATTCCCAAGTTCTTAGGTTCCCAGGTTCCCGGTTCCTGGTTCCTTGGTTTTCGGTTCCCGGTTCCCGATTCCTGGTTTTAAACTTAGCCGAAGATTTTTGGCGGCCCGACGGTGTTTGTTGACATAAGTAGCTAATCTGTCAACCAGATGTTACTTTGATTCGCTTTGATGCAAAGCAGCGTCGTGTAATCTAGCTCAATACGTCTTCCTTCGGCGGTTTTTTGCTCGCGGGCGTGGCCCGTCGAGCTTAAAATCACACGGCGTGTCTTTATCGTCATGTTAGTTTTTTTCTGGGTTACGAATCTGCACACCATGATTGGTTCAGATTATCACGTGATATGCAATGACGTAATTGACTTCGTTAAACAACTCGATTGTGGCCAGTGAATTGCTCGGTACTTGTGTGTAAAAGTTAACTGCATTTAATCCAAACTCCACCGTTTGGGTTTGTGGAACACGCACTGATAAACTGGATGTTAGGGAACGATTTTGGCTTGCGTTCTTTAGTTCACCGCGGAAGCTTCGAGAATAGCCGTAAACAGATGTTTGATCAGATACCGCTGGGGGATTGCAAATATCTCTGTCGCCGCTAAATATTTAGTCCCGACGAAACTTTCTGTGGCGACACGAAATAGTTCTGGGAAGGAAACAGGCCGAAAACGGAAACCAAAGCTGCGATGAGCTTTAGAGCAAAACAATGGCGATTTATGCTTTACTCTGCCGACATGACATCTGTTGCCTCATAAAATTCTTCTGCTTATCGTACATTGCCTGTTGAAATGTTTCTTTCATTCGATCATGTAGCCTTTGTTTCGCAATGGTCATTGTATACCAGAAATGAAAAATACACCGAAATAGTCCTGAGTATTAAGTTTGCAGTCGCAAATGGACTGAACACACTGTGAACAAAACCGCAATAATATTTTAAACATGTCTCGCGTTACATTCCTTGCCGCTTTCAATTTTATATTTGTTACAAAGCACGAATGCTCGAAAGCCTAATAGAAGTGAAACGCATTCAGTTAAAAAACAAGACAGACTAGTATTGAAGCGAAGGCTGGATTAATCGTGGCCTCTGATTAGAATTAAGTGTTCGAGGTCAAACTGTCAAAGATAAGTCACGCATTACTCAGATTTACTCGGTGGGTAACCGTTTCGCTTCTAAGCTCAAAATGCAGAGTCGCTCAACCTTTAAGAACCAAGTGTATGAGTGTTGTAATGATAAATTTATAGTTTAATCAGGTTTCATTTAAGCAAGGCGTCAAAAGCCAAGTTCTCTATACTGTGAGAAACTGGAAGTCTCCCGGAAGTTCCGCTCTTGTCCTTGCTTTCCATTTAAGTTTATTCTGCTCTCGACCCAACTAACGCCGCGAGCTCACTGGCAACGCCAGTCTAGTTCGCTCAACAAACAGTGATTTTCTTTTTGGTTTCGCTATGCCGAATCACACGCAATACTTGTGTTTTGCCAGATTTCACGTGATATGTCGTTCTTGCATGAGACGCATGACTTGACGAGTGATGACAGATCGCGACAGGGTTATTTTGATCGAAATTTTCGTTCGAGCCAATTTCTCGCGGAATAAAACAGAAAATTGAAAAAAGACAACGAGTTCGGGCAGATATATTGAAAATGGACCACAATACAGAAAAAATGTTTTTTTTTTTTGAAAAATCTTCACCAGAACGTCTCCTGATACCTTAACCAAAACATAAAACAAACAACCAAATCTGCCGTTTAATTTATTTTAGCTCTTCGGCATGCAGGGTTAGCCTGCTGTTGGTGACTTTTTTGGTTTTATCGACATTTTCCGAGTTTTTATCGAAAGCGAACCCTGGGCCCTAATACTGACGTCACAATGAATGCTATTGGAGCGTTCACACTTGGGTGCCCGAGCACTAGTGTCCGACACAAAATAAAACGCGTCACTTTAGTGCCCGAGTACAAAGTATTGACTGTCGAAGTTGGCACACATGACTGTAAACTATATCCAGGATGCCTTCGAAATTGATTTGCACCTAAAAAGGAAAAAGAATTCGAAAGTGGAGTTTTGCAGAGTGCTTTATTTTGTTTCAGGGCAAAAGTAGGTAGAGCACTTGGCTCTGGACGAATAGACAGACAAACGATTTGTCGTAAGTTCTTCATTCCTCTTTGTAACATATTTTTAAAAAAGTTAACGCTGACGGGAATATTCAGTTGCATTCGTTAGTTTGAAAGACGACTTTCATGGAGCATTTGGTTCCTTGATTTCTTGACTGTGACATGAGTGTGAAAGCGCATGAATACGTCCCCTTTAGCGATCTGAGTCTGGCGAGGGGGTACTCCCTATGACCGGCTAGACTGGAAGGCTTCGCCCAAAAGGGGTCGCTTTTTAGGCATTAAAAGGGTATAGGTAAAAACGATGCTTTTTGGTATTATACGAGTCAGAAAGAGCAGCTAGCAAAAGGAAAATCGTATTGGGATTTCAGAGGCCGTTCAGAACTTGTCATATGATCGGGACCTTCGCCAAAAACGAAACGCGTTGCCGAGTTGTAGCGTACGGTTTTTTTTTTAGACGTCTAAGGGTTACTATTTCGGCCCCAGGATAGTATTTTAAAGGGTAAGGGGTTGAAAGCCTGGGAGGAGCCTCCCCGTATAAAATTCCTCCGGGCCGGGGGAGACACTCCCTATGAGCGGTTACATACGGGGACCGAGACTCCGCCCGAAAGCGGCCCTTTTCAAGCCTCGGGTATAAAGTAGGGTACAGAAAACGAAGCATTTTGGTATTAAAAAGGGTCAGTAAAAACGGCTGGCCAAAGGAAAATCGCACTGGCATTTCATAGGGACCTGAAAGTAGTCCCTTGATTGGGACCTTCGCAAAACTATTTCGACCCCAGAACGGTAAGGGATTGAAAGCCTGGGCGGAGCCTCTCCCGTATAAAAATTCTTCAAGTGCCGAGTTCAAGAGGCCGAGTTTTCGGTTTCGAGCTCTGGTTCGAGTGCGGCAAAGTTTTGCGCTAAAACAGTGCTAATAAATAACCACTTTATTTATACACTTTATATACGATAGGCAGCCTAAGAACGGTAGTGCTTGTTTTGCTGTAACGCAAACAAAGGAGTGTGTTATATTGCGTGCGCTGTCTCACCATTTACAGTGGGACAATAGATGGTCTATTTTTACCTTGGGAAAACGAGCGATGTTTCTTTTTGTTTCACTTTCGGGTTAAAGTGGATAAATTGTAATCGGTATATACTGTATGTACAATTACGATAAATTATGATATCATACCGAGAAGACAATTTGGCGAGGCTTACATTTGATATGTAGTCATATATTTGACACCCGTTGCGGGTCACCAACAGAAGTGAAGGGAAACCCCCTGAATGTTGCGTCACCGTATTTTTAAATGATGATTTTGTTCCCGTTTAATTAAAATTGTTTAGGCTTGGCCTGGGAAGACATTTACGGTAATGCTGTAGTATTGCAATCATATAGCAACTTTTTGAACAGACTGTATAAGTGGCAAAGCGTCGATGCATGCTAAAATGGTGGATTTCATTGTACGATATTGTTTGCTCAAAAAGTGTACATAACCTTAAACCTTTAACAATGAAATGATAAGGTAATTTAATGAACGCGGCTCTATCTCGCACAAATCATGATAGAAATTTAATGTATATAAAGGGATTTTATTTATTGTGTCGTACGGGTCAAACCGCCTTTGTTTGGCTTCCGCGCGATATTAGCCTCAGCCAATCACAAGCGCTGCTGTGGGGCACGCTTGGGCTTGTCCTGTGGCTATGTTTATATCGGCCAGACAACACGCTGAGCGTCGTTTATATATTCTTTATGAACTTAGCAATACTCAGTGCTTTTTCATGGAGTATTGTTGTAGTAGAGTTTGAAGTGAAATGAGTCCTGTCGTTCTTGGCCGCGACTTTCAATTTGTTGTGCTACTCGCGGAATTTGTTGATCGGTGGGGACTGGATTTAGCTCTTTCGTTGAGTTACGCGACTGTCCGCTGTCCGGTATGATGAGCGTCCCAATACATTTTGAAGTAATTCCTCAGATGTGTCGGTCGAGACAAGGCCGAACGGCCAGTATGCAGCTCAATTTTATGGTTAGTAAGTTCACTTAATATTTACAGAGTATTGTTTCTGTGGTTTGCAAGTTTTGCTGGGAGGTTTGTGTAACTGATACTGAGTGATCCCAGCTGTTAGAACGTTTGGCTGACGTTATATGTTGTCCTCGCGTCGAAAGTCTTGCATATTCGAATGCATTTTGTATGTACTTTTGTGGCTTTTTACTGCGTGTAACAAATGTCGATTCAAATCCAAACATAGCTTGACCTGCAATCGGCAAGAAACACTCTTCCTAGTCCGCTCGTCGCCGGAGGACTTGAACGAATAAAATGGAGACAGAGAACTAAATTATTTTAGCTGATGCACTTCCTCGCCATGTGAAATTTGCATTTTGTTTGAATCGAGATAGCTATTTAATAAAGCACTGGAATGTCGCTTCCTTGTTCGCAAAACTGTGGACGGGGAAATACTGACGCGTGGATCCAAAAATATGCAATGACTCAGCAAAGTTATAAATTAAGTATTTTGAAGTTTCACAACTAAGCAGATAATTACTTAAAGCATTGCCTATTGGAAAAGAAAAACTCCAGCCGCGGCCAGAGACTGTACAACAAACTCGAAATGCGTTGTACTGCCAAGACACCGCTACACCTGACTAGCTGCCATCGCAGAGAATCATGTCTGCCCCCAGGCAATGTTTTGACGTTCACGAATTGATTTCTCGAACTCTGTAAAGCATCGTATAATCCCATATAATTGATCAGTTGATCTGTGTTCATAGTACCTATATATTTTACTGTGCCGTAGCTGTACATTAGTTCACTCTCCAGCATATCACTCGGGGGGAAAAACGAACGTATAATCGACCATAGATTCACGGCATCATTGATCGTGCTACCTGTTTGTTTATGTCGGAACAATTAGAGACTGAATTGTTTCTCTTCTTTGCTATAACGATGGTTAATTATCAGTTGAAACACCCTCACAGTGATATAATCAGTGTGTCTGATTCAGGTCGATCACAGTGAATCAAGTCGTGCGCATAATGACGCGCAACATAGTCGATGTACTGCTAAAAGCGCGGACGAGAAGCGCAGTTTCTCTCTCCAGCTTACTAAAAATTTATACATGAAACTGTTTTTCGTCTGTGCATGTTTCATAAGGCTGTGTTGCTCCGCTCAAAATTAATGAGTCAAATTAATAAGCCATCGGATTCCCCTCTGAGCAAGGTAGGGTTTTATGCAGGTTTGGCGTTCAAGACACTGTGACATAGTGTTGTTCACGAGTTATAAATTGTCAGTTTTATTCAAGGAACATACTTTTCCTACAGACTGATAGTGATGCCTCCAGAATGATTTGGTTTTGAGTCATCCTTAGCGTTTAGTGCCCCGAAGGTTGAACCGAGTAATTTTAATCTCATTTATTCCTACTCCCTTGCACTTCTTGTCTTTGCCTTCCAGACAATTTGTTGATTCTCTGCTTGTTTTGGTTTTTGGATTACTGTACTGTGTTGAGCCTACGTGACGTTCAACATGCCCAGACAAATGATGCACAATTTGCATTTATAACTTATAAGTCTGTGAAAAACTAACAAAAGCACTAGGATGTTTATGTGTTAATTTGTAACAGCAGCTTATTTGTACATTTGCATTACCGTGAAGATTAAGCAGCACGTCCAACCAAGATATTATAGTAAAATATCTATATATCTAGGTACGTACCCCAACTTTGGTTCACGTTTAGGGGAAGTGCCACTGATTTAGGCTCCGACTGGTAAATAAGAATTTAGAATCGATCACCAGTGACTCTTTACCACAACTTCACAAATCATGATAATATGTACTGAGGTCAAGCACAGTTTCCTTGATGTACCCAACAGTTTATAAATATACATATCTAGATAGAAAACACAATTTGCTGAGACGAACAAACAAAGAAAGTTATATTCTTCAGTTATTTACAGTTTGTTACAGTACAATGCTCTCTGTCTCTCTGGGTAAATCGGGACTTACTCCGTTGTAGGAAAGTGTTACGGTGCTTGCTTCAACTAACGTCTCCCTCGGTGTCCTGTTTTAGTTCTACTACAAACCTTAACTGTGTGTTTTCTTGCACAAATCAAGGGAAGAGTGGAAAGAGCTGTGTTTTATTGTCAATATACGGCGATGAATCACGTTTTCAGTCGGTCTGATACGAGCTAGTTTGCTTGATAATCAGACGGTTTGTTTACAATTGAATATTATACTGATCCAGTAATATAGCTTTTTTTTGGGTGCTTTTAGCAAAGTTAAATGGCAGTATTACAGTGTAATGTCGCCAACTTGACAATATTTCGAAGTGCAGGTTTATCTGAGTGTGCTCCTTGATCGTTGAGCGAGTCATACGAGCCTTCACACAGGTGGTGCATGCATGCATATTCACCAATCCTTGAATTCCTCAACTATATGTATTGGAGTCAGTAATGTGCTGAGGCAAGCGAAAGGGGCAAAATATTTTGCCTCGCGAAAGTTTTTGCAGCACCCTGTTTTAATTGTGACTTTAGTTTGAAGAATCGTCTTTATGTGGCTGTACAGAAAGCGGGCTTAATTTCTTATGAAATCATGTACGTGTATCAGAGTGTAACAATTCTGGACCAAGTTTCATTGGCATCAGTCCAAGAGTGAAGTTCAGTTCATTTTACCAGTTTTCCATGCACACGATTATCTCGTCTTTCAAAGACTTATAAACTGAGATTTTCCAGTAAATTTCGACTATTGTGGCACTTGTTTTTGTGCTGAAAACATGGCATGAAATACATGCTGTGAATATCTGGAAATCCGCAAAGTTAGTAAAGAAGCCACACAAACTGCCAACAGCTCAGAGAAACGAAGGAAACGACTAACTGAGTGTTTTGGTTATTGGTTTTGGGAAAGTGTGAGAGCACAATTACCTCGTCTTTTAGACAGATTGATAATTAAAACTATATCGTGACAATTTTATTTTTGAATTGAAAACATGGCAGGAAATAAATCTTGCGGATTACTGGAAATCCGCAAAAACCGCAGACGTTAAGCAGAGTTCCACAAAAACGAAGGAAGCGTCTACAGTAGACATGTTAAAGTGTTTTGGTTTCAGTTACGGGAAAATGTGAGCGCATCAAATGATGGGGATACTGCAAGTCGTAATGATAGCAAATGATGCGGCAGAGAAGCTATAAACATTTTACTTGTATTGCATATTCATTTGCGAGTTTGTTAAGATATTACTCAATTAGTTCCTCTTCGATAAAAAATTAAGTCTCAGCCACGAAACGGCATACGTGGACCAGCACTGAAATTTTACCCTATCATTGCGATGAATAGAACTAAAAACGCAAATAAAATAGAACTTCAGCAACGTGAACACCTACACTATTAGATTGCACTAGTCCGCGCTGATCAGTCGCGAGATGTTTCATTAGATTGCTTGGCACACAGTTTTGGTTTTATTCTGAACGTTCAGAAGTTGGATGTTTCATTCAGTAGTTTGAGTTTACTTTGTCACTGTGAATAATGCAACGTGTTTAATCGGTGTTTTTCTTGGATTACTTGCATATATTGGAATGACGACTAGAATCACGGACAAAATTGATAGAACTCCTTGATATTCATTCTCGTGCATTGTGCAAGAGGACGCTAATCAAATTTAATTTTAAGCAAACTGCAGCTGTTTTCCCTTTTTCCAGTTTTAAGGGGCTCCAACCACTTGTACTATGATAGTATAGCTTCTGCTTCTCGATTGCTCAAGACACATTCTGTATTAAAATGTAAAGCCATAAAACGTCACATTGCCAGAAATCGTGGACATTTTGAGCCTGCGCTAACTTGTCAGCGGTGTATCGTATTACACCAAGAATTGTCACTAAGGTCACTCCAAAACTTCACTAAAGCTGCACTATGTTAATGCAGAGATCTTACTTCTACTGAAAAAGCACTTTAGTGGCAAGCACAATAAATGTGAATATTTTCCTGGAATTCCAAGCTCCATTCTATGTCTCCTCTTGTATTCATCAACCATGACATCGCCTCGTCCAAATCTCCTGGCAAATTATTTAAATCGTGGCAGCCTGGGAGTTAAATTAAATCCCAGAAATCATTGCTAGGTGAAGAAAAGTAAACATGGCGGCTGTTGTGAGACTGTGCAGCCATTGGGCTTCTGTTTCTCGCCCTCCTCCGTAGTCGAACATGTAAACATGGCGGCCGATTTCACGATAATTGGCGGATAAAAGCACGTCTGTGGAAGTACTTGAGCATGTCATAATCTGCTTTTTTACGAGCGATTTGTACACATCGAACACTGCTGAACACATTCATATGCTGGCACCTTGGACTCATCCTTGTACTTGCCCGTAAATTGACGAATATTGGAAGCTACTTGGGGCAGTTTATAAGACAATGTATGGGAAAAGTGGAGAGAAACAGGCAGATAATACACTCGTCTCGGGAAGTGGGTAAGCCTTCGTTTCAGTACCTACTTTTGAGTCTTTTATATTGTTTGATCGACACTCATCGTGTTTAGATGCTGGGACCGTGGAAATCTAATATGCATAATGATATATTTGCGAAATTTGAATGTTCCCATACATTTTCTTATGCTGTGTTGGCGCCATTACGCTTTCATTGCGCACGCGCGTTCGCCATCTTGACTCGTATTTCTGGCAGTGAACCAAACGGTGACTCGTCCTTCGCCTTACTTGAGTTACTTAGATTTATATCCTTGCCAGTTTTGTGACACACTGTTCGCTTGTCATTTCAGTCGGTCTTACTGCTTCTGGTTGTGACGTGTATTGCCGATTGTCCAGATGGTTCGTTTCTGACCAAAAGAAAAATCTGTTGCAAGTTGTGCCCCGCAGGAACATATCTCGAGCTTCCGTGTGTCGTCAACCAAACACACTCAAAGTGTAAACCGTGCCCCGTAAGTATTCATAATTTATTTCACTCACTCACTCACTATTGGGGGACATACGCTCATTCAGGCTGTTCACCCATGTACAGCAACCTCTTTTTTATCTGTAGCACTGACTCACTCACGCATTCGCGCAATCACACATTAACACACATACACACACACACTCACTCACTCACTCACTCATTCACACAATCACTAACTCACGCACTCGCCCAATCACGCACTAACGCACTCAATCACCCAAGCTCAAGCTCACTTACTTACTCACTCAATCACGCACTCACTTGTTTACGCACTCGTGTACACACGCACTTACGCACGCACTCATTACTTGATCACTCAACAAAATATGCCTGACTCATTCATTCATTCATTCACTCACTCAATTACTAGTCAGTCACGTCAGTCAGTCAGTCAGTCAGTTATTACCGCACTTGCTAACTCATTCACGCGCGGACGCGCGCACTCTCTTACCCATGCACGTATTCACCCACTCACTTAAACAATCACTCACTCGCGAACTCATTCATTTTTCTACGCACTCAGTCAGTCACGCACTTTGTCACACTTATTCATTCACTCACTCACTCACTCACTCACGCACCCACGCACCCACCCACTCACTCACGCACCGCATTCAGTCAGTCACTCAATCACCCACTCAGTAACGTACCCACCCACTCATTCACGCACTCAGTCGGTCAGTCAGTCAGTCAGTCAGTCACCCACTCATTCACCCACCCACCCACTCACTCACGCACGTACGCATGCGCTCATTCGTTCACGCACTCACTCGACCCCACTCACCCATTTATCACACGCACGCTTATTTGACTCAATGACGTAGTTACTCACTCGTACGCACGCAATCCAGCGTCACTTACACTCAATCGCTCAATGGTGCGCCACTCGTGCACCATTCACCCGCGTACTCGCTTACCCACTAACTCACTGCCCCTCCACCCCCTCCCCCCTCACTCTTTCACTCACTCATTTACTCACTGACCCAACCACTTACGCATGTTGTCAATCCCACATTTCTGAGTCTGATGCATGTTTCGCAGCCATAGTTCACTTGTAGTTGTCCTTTCACCATACCTAAAGTACACACTTGTTGCCGGGGAGTTTAATGGTTACTTTGTTGATTTGATCTCAGCATAATCCGTTCTTGCAGGTAAACACCTTCGCACGAAAGGCGAACCAAGATAAAAAGTGCAGGCCGTGTACAACATGCACACCATCGCAGATTGAGGAGAAGCCATGCGAGAAAACGGCGGACACGGAATGCGGTTGTCCAGATGGGATGTTCTTAGACATGGGCCTCCTATTCTGTGTCAACTGCAGTTTGTGTGCCGTAGGTTATGGCGTCGTATCAAACTGCTCTTCTTTCAAAGACACGGAATGTGCACCCTGTGAAAATGTAAGCTTTCCGCTTCTGTGTTCTTAAAACTTCTTGTTTACTCTTCACCTGTGTGTCGGGGCTCGGGTCTCGGGGCTTGGGTCTCGAGTCTCGGGCCTCGGGTTACGGGCAAATTTTGCATTTACCATTCCCTGGCCGATGGTAAACTCGCATTTACTACGGCAACGTTAACAATGTTTATCAAACCGTCCACACGCGTAATGCAGCACATTTAATGTTTTTACCGAGAGGCAAACGTGTTTCGTGTAAAGAATTAGTAGTCTGAATATAGCTTGAAGCAACTAACCATATCAAAGTGTTACGTTGTGCGCTATATAACTGAGAGTTAGTTCAAATTTGGCAGGGCACATTTTCTGATCAGAAAAATAGAGAGGCCTGCAAGCTAAACTCCACTAGCAAGCCAATGACACACCCCACACCATCCACCAGTGTCCCCGCCAGTGTCCCTACCAGTGTCTCTGCCTCAGTAACATTGTCAGGTAAGTGCTACTCACTGGGAGTTTCTCATAGTTAGTCTAGAAAGAGATCAAAATCCATTCACTGCTCAGACGCGTGATTGATATCGTTAGGTGTGCATACTGTAAATACTCGAATAATCGCCCTATCAAAGCAAGCGCCTCGCCCCCTCTCCCTTCTCCCTTCTCTCCTCTCGCGAACAAACTAAACAAATAATTACGACGTGTGTCGCTTTTAGAATTATACGAATGGCTCTGTACATTATGATTAATACTCACGTTATGTTGTTGTTTATGTGCAAATATTACGCATTACAAAAATAAATGACCATCTGGTCGCGATTTGGGACAAATTCAATAAGCGCCCCCTCTCGAACAAGCGGCCCACTCGAAAAAGCTCTCCCGCCTTACACTAAATTCGAAATAAGTGCCTAGGCGCTTATTGGAGGATTCAGTACGGCATCTTGTTGTAAATCGCATAGCCAAAACGTAGTTTGAACCAAAAAACGCTATGTTATAATAATAATAATAATATGTTGGGTTGTGTTTTTGTATGTTTCTGGTTGGGTTACCGTTGTGTCTAAAGTGTTGAGATTGTATTACATTTGTGTACGTTCTTGTACTATGATGCTTTGGCTGTGTTCTACAGTTATGTTGCAGTTGTATAATTACAGTCGTGTTCTAGTAGTGTTAAAGGTTGTTGTACTTGTACTATGGTTGTGTTGCGGTTGTGTTTTGATTGTTATTTTCAGTGCCCTGTATTGTTGTGTTGAATTTTTACACTCAACATTACAGGTTCAACTCGATCGGCCAAAGGAACCGCACCTGCACCAAATGGAGCGTCGTCCATAACAGCGGCGACCGTATTTTTGACAGTCATAGTCTCCCTCATCTTCATGATCCTCGTGTTTCTCATATTTTATTTGAGGAAATGGCTATGTTGCAGGAGGTATGCGTCCCAAGACCTCATAACCAGTGTTAATCAGAGTAAGTGATATACATTTGCGAATTTTAAAATTTCTTGTTGCCTTCTTGTTCTTTTCGTCATTTTGGCATTCATTGGTCCATATGATCTGTCTTCAGAAGATATCTTTCTCTTCCAACAACCATCCTCCCCTCCCCCCCACCCCACTCCCCCTGTTGTATTTTAACTCATCTTGCTGGGCTGTTTTTTCCTCTCTTTTTTCCCCATCCTCGTTTGTTTGTGTCTTTTTGTTTCACCTTTCTTTTCCTCCGGAATCTTGCCAATCACATGCACATCTAAAACACGTCCCCTCTTCTTTCCCCCCTCATCCTCGTTTGTTTGTTTGTGTCTTTCTCTCTGTCTTCTTTCCTCGTTCTCTCTCTTATTGTTTTGGTTTTCCTTTTTTTTTTCTCTGGAATCTTGCCAATCAGACATGGCTACTGAGAAGAACGTCTTGGTGCACGCCTCTAAAACGCCTGCACAGCATAGATCTTCCAAAGGCCTTCGCGGACGGCACCGCTATTCTCGTTCGAGTGTAAAAGAATCGGCATCAGAAGGCAGTTCTGGGTCACTTAAAGATGTGCAAGTGACCACATTGCAACCAAGCAGAGAGCTGAGGTCCCTTGGTGAGCGAGGTATGGATTCGGAAGTGGTTTGAAAAACATAACAGTGTAGAGCGGGCCAACAATGTAAAAGTATCCCAAAAGTGCTGATAATAATAGTAATGCCGGATCAGTAATAATAATACTCAATGACTGCTACATCAACAATAAAACACAATTTTCTTTATCCTTTGATTTCAAATTGTATTCTAATTTATCCTTAAATATCAATTATCGACGAGAAGATAGAGTGACTTTAATTTTGTCCAGAAGATTCTATGGATTGCTCTTCTTCCAGGGAATGTGGAAGAGCATTTAATATTTTTGTTCGTGTGAAAGCGACACTTCCGTTAGTATCACACACAGTTGCTTGCATTAGCAAAGTAATATTTTTGTTCGAGTTTCTGAGGTTATAGGCAAACATGTCGTTATATCAGCATTACTCACTTTATCTCCTTTTCGACATTGTGTTTTTTTTCCTCCCTCCATTATTCCTTTCTTCTGTTTCAAAGGGAAAATGCTCGTGCGAGACTTGCCCGGTGACGTCATCGGTGATCTGGCGTATTATTTGAACCCAAAGGGCGCCAATGATTGGACTCACCTTGCCGGCCACTTGGGTTTTACCCATGTAATGATCGAAAACATCAAGTTGGAAGGTCAGAGTGAGGGCCTTCAGAACCTTCTCAGGGAGTGGGGCATTGAGCCAAATAGCACTATCAACAAGCTCCACTCTACTCTGATGGATATGAGAAGAGAGGACGCCATGAGCGTCTTAGAAGACTTCTGTCGGCCTCAGTAAACACTGCATGACCAGGTAAAGCAACGGTTTAAAATTTGGGTGCCTGAACTGACTATGCAGTTTTGCAGGTTGTGGAAGTAGCTTACCGTAGAATTCCGAAATTAACGCGGGCCCCCGTTACTTTCGGATTTAGCAGGCCAAAGGGGCCCCCACTTTCGGGTTGCCCGTTCTTAGTATTTTATCATGCTCCTAAAATAAAATAAGATAAAATATCGTTTATTTAAAGTCGAAGCATTAGGGAGTGGTTGCCCATTCTCCCGAGCCAGAGGCTCATGTTTCAAATGTCCGACCGGCGGAATACCTGTAGAAAGAAGACAGGTTCAGTAGGGAAAAACCGTTGGAGTTGCCTCCTCGGATGAAAAACCTTCTTACTACTGCCGGCCGTGGGAATTGAACCCACGACCTCCTGGCTTGGAGCTTCATTACGGATTCAGCTCCACCACCCCCAAATCGCTCGGCCACCAAGTCAGTACACGTCAGTAGTCCTCTACCTGGAATAGTTTCTAGAATGGTAATGTACTCATTAAAAGCTCTCATTTAAGTGGTCACTTGACTTTAGGTTTCAGTTGACAGCTCACATGGATTGAATCGTCCGATCTACCCTTTGAAAAAGAACAAAAGCGTGTTTGTTTGTTTGTTTGTTTGTTTGTTTGTGCATGTACGTGTGAATGGGTTCATGATGTACGTACGTTATAATATTTAGTTTGCTTCTTTCTTATCAGGCTCGAATTAGATTACCAGGCGGAATTCTACAGACAGCAAGAAACCGAAGGTTCTTACCTGTCCAAGAACAAAGAACAGAAAACAGAAATTCCACATAGTGATGGAAGGAGCACTCTTTCCTGCTTACACCTCACGTGGACAGATTTGGGAGACGCTGTCAAGACGCTTTCAGTGTGAAATTCCATATTCAAAGGAATGTAAGACTATTCCCTTTTGTCATCAAATTTCAAAGATTTGCTGTTACATTATCGTTCTGCTTCCGACAACCATCATAGCTGTTATGGTTGACTAAGATATGCTTTTGTCAGTTTATTAACTGGTCATGTTCTGATATCATAGAATCGATTGTTATTTTATCTTAAAAGAAGTTTTATAAGTTCTGCAATGCTACCAACAATGCTAAAAACATAGAGTCTGTGACGAGTTACACTAGAGAAGGTATAAAGAAGCTTTTTAACATAGTGCGGAATATTTTCAATTCATGATGCAACACATCTTAAAAAGGATTTTGCTTAGGCCCTGTATATACATTTCTTTATAAATCGAAGCGAGCGGTTACATGACAAATCAGAACTTGCCTCGGGGGCCAGGGTGACCCTGGGGGCAGGGACACTCGGTAGATGAGATAGGGTGACGCTGGGTGCCGGGTCAACTTTTCTCCATGCAAACACTTTGGTTCGGGAGGGAGGGCCAACTCGCGTTTACGGAACGCTGTTAAAAACAAAATTTCGGCTTAATCGAAAATACAAGAGCCCAGAAATGAACGGTAAGACAATCTTTCTTTGGTCTGTCATCCGTGGGCTTTAGTTTTAAAAATTCTTCCCAGTCTCCAAACCGAGGGGGCCAGGTTTGACCCGGTTATCCGGGACAAGTCTTTTCCATTTAAACGCTCGGTAAACTTGACTCGGGGAGGAGGGTGACCCGGGTCCCTGGGCCAACGTTTTCTTATATAAACAGGGCCTTATAGGGCGGTTTTTGGATGCCTGTCAAAGATGATCGCGTAACTGCTTTGGTTTTGTAGTCTTTTAGTTCGGATGCGACGCAGGCTATTGGTTTGCGTTTAATGCGCTTTTGGATTGGTACAAACAAATCTAGCAGCATTCTCGACCAATCGGCAATCAGGAACAAAAGCAAATTTCGATGTCCGCGTTTTCTCGCACTATGCTTATAGTTTCTTCTCTAATGTTAATCAAGCGCAATTAACTGTGGCTTTCTGATTGGTTGAAAGAGTTTCTTACAGCCTCTGTGATTGGACAGTGGTGTTAGTTTTACGAAAGTCATCCGAAAACCTCTCACCACTACCAGGGAGCAATCCCTTTCCTCGACATCAGTGAATATTGGATTCCTCGCACAGGACTATTCGAGCAAGGGGGACCAACATTACGAGGGAATATACCTTTTTACTGATCGCAAATGTTTTGAACAGGGTTGTAGGTGCCGCAATAACCACAAATTACCCAATGCGATTTCTCTTAATTTGACTTAATGTTATTCAGGATAACTATATCAGCTGCAAACGCAGTACTTGTGTGACCATTGCTAAAAGCCTGGCAAAACGAGGACACATTGTGGCGGCAACATTGTTAGCGTGCGCATGTTGCTGCCACAATGTGTCGTTGTTTTGCTAGGCCATAAAATGCGTCATTTAGAATGTCAAGATTACTTTAGGTGGATACGATCCACGTGAACTATTATGTGTCGCAAAGAGCGGTGCATGCTTTTAAGTTTTTAAACTAGTGTTAAAGTTGACATTCCCGTGTCAAAACCTGAAGTCGAACATTTGACTCCTGAAAGAAGAGGAACACTCTTCTCTTCGTTACAGTTCCATTGATGCTCACTTTTAGAATACGCGGCTCTTATCTGGGTTGAGTTATAAAGTGAACTTCACAGCAACATGTGTCAGTTGTCTTTACACCGTTATCGCAGAGTATGAGTTTTTCTTTGTATGGAAATTCAAAGTTAGTTTAGATACAGTAATATCGCTTATTACCTTTGGTTGACTTCGACTGAAAACGGAGCACATTCCTGTACGTTTTTGGTTTCACTTCGATTTTATGGCGAAACAAATGGAGGAGGGAATCAGAGCACTTGTACGGCCCAAGACCAGAGGAAGATGGTGTCTTTTTGCTGCTTGACAAGTCACACCAAGAACAAATTTCAAAATTCGTTCTCTCCATACTAAGTTTTTGTAGAATAATGCGCTCAAAACGTCAAAGTCTGCGTTGTCCCTCTATGCGGCGTCGTCCACAGGATAGCTCAAGATCCCAGACATTCAGCAAGGTTCTCTCAACAAAATAGTGGCCCACTTTGACATGAACTGAATTGGTGGGCAAGATGTCACCGAAAATCTGCATTGTTTGGTCTGGTCCGGGGCCTCAAATCGTCGGGGCTATTTGAAGGTACAGTAACACACTCATTATTGCTCAGTCGTCTCAGTGTGCTGGATGTGTGTCTCCTCTCCTCTCATTTCCCCTTCTCCCCACATTTTGCTATGAGCTTAAAACTTCGTCGAAAGTGTCGTGCATGGATACCGATAGGCGCGCCCTACATTGAAGCAGAAAAGCAACGGGTCTTACAAATAGTACAGACATCCCCCCCCCCCCCCCCCAACCTCTCTCTCTCTTCCTCTAAAACGATGACTAAACCGATGACTTGAAACTGAAGGTTTCGGAACTCGATGTGCGTTTTTAAATGAAGACGAAATAGTAAAACTGCACGGTTGACTTTGAAAACCGGGTGAGCGTGGACCAATGTAAGACAGAGTGCATTGTTGGTAATTGCCAACGAACAGTCGAGCGAAGACGCGAGGCTGCGAGGCGACAGCATCATAGAGCCGTGCACGAGAGAAGGGGGAAAAAATCTCGAATGGAGCGTAACCACTTAGAATGACGTAATGTTTTTCTGCAATTGTTTCAAGTTAGCCAATTAAAATACGAGTTGTTTTGTTCTGCTTGTTTTCTGAGCCAATGGGAGCGCGAGATGTGGAGATTTTAACCAATTGTAGCGCTTATTCTTTGGTGTTATGCTGGAGCATTTTTGGCCAGCGAAAGTCTCCTCGTGGCGAGTTTTGCGGAGTCCTGTCAGAGAAGCGAGGTTGTTTTACTTCGGATGAGCAAAAGGACAGTAAAACAATCTTGTGTTCTTGGACTTGTTGTGTTCCTCTTCTAACGCTTTACGTTAGTGCACTTCAGCGAATTGTTTGTCAAGAACCAGCGTGTTCTAAATCGAGCGAGCGTGCTCAAAGTCGGCCAGCGAGCCGTGTTGAAAGTTCAACGTGCCAACATCAGGCCAGCGTGCCATTCAATACACAAGCAATACGAAACAAAAAACATTTGAAAAGCGAAAAATACAAACCAATCGACCAGCGAGTCATTTTTCATTTTGCTTTTAATTTTGTTACTGTTCCTGTTCCTGTTCCTTTAGTTTTGTAACTGTTGCGCTCGTTGGCACTTAGCGAGAGCTATTCCTAGTACTTATTATTAAATATTTTCTGGTCCAAATCACACCTTTATGCATGGCATTAATAGTGCCACACTGTTTTCGCTCCATATGCGGAAACGTTTGGCAGTGTTGTAGGTATGATGGGAGCACAGACTGGGTCAGGTCACAAGAGTAGAGAGCCTTGGCACACCTCAAGAGGAGAGGCAAGGTGGTCCCACAGAAGTCATATCTGAGAGAAAGGAGGTTGCTGAATAGGTATGTTCTATATCAAACTGTTTGCTATTATAATAAAGCATAATTAATTAAATTAAATTAAATTGATTAATTAAAGAAACTTAATTATAATTAATTAATTTAACAATTGTCTAGCTGTTTCTAATAATTTCTTCCATTAATACCAAATGTGTCAGAAGTTGTCACACAATCCAGGGACTTCACAGCTTTTATATTATTAAATAGTTAACTTCCCTCAGTATTTTTAACCAAGTGAAACAAACCTGTGACGAGAAGATTAAAAATACATGGTCATATCTTAAATTACTACTGGTATGTCAGGAACAGAAAAGGAACAGGAAAGCTGGGCCAATGATTAAAGTATTTTAGTCTTGCTCAAATCTGTATTCACTGACAACACTGTTTACCCATTGTGTGGGCCAAGATACTTTACTAAATGTAATGTGCAGACACATTAGCCATGCAGGACAGCCCAATCAATAATATCAGAAAAATCGTTATTCAAGAACTTCTCTGTGAGCAAAACCTAGAAATGTAAAAAGGATCTGACTATGACCTAAACTTTCCAATATGACCAAGTCTGTAGTTGCAGCCTTGTTTCAAAAGCACACTGTACCAAGACTTGCATATGAGGTTTGAATGTAACAGTCTCGTTGTTGTTGTTGTTGTTGTTTTCCTTTTTTCATTCCTTTTCTATAACTTAATGTGTGTAAGTGCTGTACATCTGCCCCATAAAAAGTTAATTTATATAACATAAGTTGCCTAGATATAAGCCTCATGCTTTTGGAACAAATGTTAAGAATAAATACTGTTTAAATAATAATGAAAAATAAAAGTTGCACATGTGTGCAGCCCTTACCTAATTACTTATGACCACTGACTGACACAAAGGAATTGATCCATTTGACTTATCCAAATGAGCAGATTACACATGCCCAACAAAGAAAGCTTGGGGGGTAATTTACTTTTAATTACTACATCTTTGAAAAGATTATGTACCTTTGGCATTTGTGATTCTTTGCACAAAATTTACAGAAACAGTACCAAATTCACAAACAGAAACACACATGCAGTAAGTCCATTCCTGAACACTGGCCTAATGGTCTTGAGGTCTCCTGAACAGAAGATGCTTTTGATCTTGCCTACTTTTTTGCTGGTTAGAGTACTCTTCTCTCCGTACATTTCTCAACAAAGTGTACAGACCAAAATGGTCACTTGGGAAGACACCATTCTTCAGTGGTCGATTCCCAACAATGCTCATCTTTTTCACTTTAAAATCAAGCAGTTTACAGAAGACTCTGTCAAATCTTCTCATCGTAGAAGGTTTGTCTTTCATCATGGTATTAACAATAGGGTTCCAGGTATAGCCATTTTCTTCAGAGTTCCCTTGCAGTGACAACCAAGAATCAAACCAGGGGTAAGGCAGCAGTATTTCCCCATCAACATTCTTCTCTAAATTGAGATCACCCATTAAACAAGCATTTTCACTTTTTGAGAGAATATCTAAAGCTTCCCCAAGCTGAATTTCCCTCTGAAGTGTATTCGGGGCTAGACTTTCCAAGTGCGATGTACCCACATTGAGATATAAGTGTCTACTAATCTCAATGTTTGCTGTAATTAGCTTCCTACTCATGCGCGAGTTTTGGAAGCGATGTCCTTTCCACGCTTGCACAGGAAATACACTCAGAATCACAACAAAATAATCAGCTTCGGAGGAAATGTCGAAAGGAATCAAGTTGTATCGGTGATACCACGACTGTTTCTCCAGCAAAGCGAGACTTTTGCGTGTAACTTCCTGTAACCCTATAACATCAGGTCGTACTTGATGTATCACCTCGCCAAGTGCTGTCATTCGCTCCGCCATTTTGAAGTTGCCAAACCAAATATTCCAAGAGAGCAAGCTGATTTCTCTTGGCTGATTTTCTCGTGTATTCTTTTGGTCCGTGATCAACTTCGTAGCAACATTGCCGGGGAAAACAAAATAAAGTACAATGCGAAGTATCACGATTGTCGCTGTCAGTGCCAGCAGAAGAGAGAGCGGTTTTCGAAGCTGAAAAGGTGGATCGCAAAGCATTCTTCAGCTTGAGAAGCTTCTTCCTTCCACTAGCAGTAATTTTTTTCCATGAAAATGCGTAAACTTGGTGTAGACGAGGCACATTCCTTTCTAATACACTCAAAACAATGGAAATTACTAGGCGTTACCACAGCGAACAGTGAGAGACTGGCACGAGTTGATCGCCTCAGAGTGGGGGAGGGGGTAGGGATTTTGCCTGAGAAATCGGCTGGTAAATAAAATCCCTCGTGAGTCCACAACATTACGGTGGCTTCAAAGGGACATTGGTTATATATATTAAAAAAAAAAAAAAAAAAAAAAAAAGAACAGCCAAAATACGAGTTTGAGTTTGAGTTCGAGTTCGAGTTGTGTCAGCGGTTTTTGCAGTACAGTTACAATCGCTGACATCGCGATTGCTGGCTCAGGTTTGCAAAATGGTGAACGAGAACGAATGGATTGTTTCATATATTCATATATTTTTTACCACCTTAGGCGTATCTTAGTGCTCTCACCTATCTGGAAAGAAATTTGAGAAATAATTAGGACTTTTCTAAAAACATTTCCAACCTCGTCCCAGCTATCACACGGATGGCCCTGGGGACGAGGTTGTAGCTCTCGAGACAAAATGGTGGCCCGGTTTGTTATCAATGGAATTGAACGCCAAGATCGCCGAAAATCTGTTTGTTATGCGACAATTATGACCAGGGAGTCGAAATTCACTGGTTGAAAGTGTCACGCTGTCGGCAGTGGCTGAAACAAAGAGGACGACCATGCTAACAGCGAAACAGTATCGTCGCAAATCCATCATACTGTGTCAGCATCGCAGAAATGAACTAAAGTGAGTTGTTGTTGTTTGACGTATTCTCTGATCACTCTTGGTAAATGTAATCTCTTCCAAACCCTGCATGTTATACGTACAGTAGTAGTAGTGGTAATAGTTATTTGACTGAACAGGTAATTTAAACAAGTGAGGCCAAACGGGCCACATACAATACACTGTATACAAGAATTAAAAATATTAGAGATAATAAATAATATGTATTTAAAATAAATATGTGAGAAAGTATAATGCACACAGCCAAATTATAGCAGTAATATTTTCATACGGTAGTCGCTGAGTATGGGTCTGTCCATCATTTAATAGCATTTTATACTGCAAGCTAGTGGGAGGTTTTATGGAATCTTTTTCTGACATCAAGGAATGACATGTACACTTTTGCTGGCCGTCAAACTTACTTGATTTACAGTGGCAGCAGAGTTTTAATTTGTTTTGTACGCTGTGGAGTGACTTGTTTTCAAAAACCATCGATGACAATAGGGATAGTTATACTTCTGAGCAGTGTTTACTGCATCCTCGAGCACCTTTATCTCTGGGAACCTATGCTTTTCTGGTAATTAAGTCTCGCCTTCTCATTGCTCATGGCCATTAAAGGCTTATTTGTGCTGCTTTGAGTTTAGAGATCCATGAAACTGTGTCTTCTCTTTCTTGTGTATCCGGCCTGTATCTTGTTCCAGTTTCCAAACCAAATTTTCTCACGCGTAATTTCCAATAGTAAATAACAATAATTTCGAATAGTACACAAGCGACTCGTGTTGCATGAAGGTAGTCTCTACTTGCAGGATTTCAATGACACGTTTGAGTTTCACTAACACTGCATTCTCTATTTCATATTTAATGTAGTACAGATGAAAATATTATCGGATTTACCTCTTGTGTGCGAATGGATAATCAATTTGAGTTTCAGTTGTATAGACGGCATTTCTTCGCTTCACTTCTGATAGTGGTACGTCCTGTATATCGATAGGTTTTCATAATGTTTCGGTCGCATCAAAGGATTGAAAGCCTTTTCAGACTAGCCTCAACAATTTAATATACGATTATATGGATTATTTAAGCGAAACAAATCTTTAGTCACTGCACGTGATAGGTTTTCTTTCACAGGAAGCATATTTAGTTTACCAGAAAAATAAACTCGATCGAATTTGTATATGCGGTTATTGCATTTATAGTAGTTTGTAATGCGCTGATCATTTCGAAAAGTCAACAAACAACTCAAATTCCGCCCGTGGGGGGTACTCCCATATATTTCCTATATAGGGATGTTCCGCCCGATAGGGTATCATTTTCAGGGTCTTCTGTCTTAAACAGGGTATCAAATTTTACATTTTTGTGTCTTAAACAGGGTTATTTTCCGAAGATTTTTTCCTCTTCCCCTCCCCCCTCAACCATTTTTGCTCTCGCCATTTTCGCGCCATTTCTTCGTATACTCCTGTGGAAACGCATGCAACGCAGGCTAACTTATCTAAACTTAGTCTTGAACAGGGTATCAAATTAGAGCACTTTGTCTTAGACAGGGTAGCAAAATTTCCATTTTTGTGTCTTGAATAGGGTCAGGGTTTTATAGAGCCCTACCCAAATTCCTATTGAGTACCCCCCCCCCCCCCCCCGGGAATTCCGCACTGCAGGGACAGAGCGTTCTGTCAAATTTCCGCCTCCCCGGGCAAAGGGAGGGGTGGTGACGTTTTCAATTGATCGGCACATAATTCCTCGACGGAGGTCGACATATTAAGGAAGAGAGTTTAACGAAAGCTAGCAAAGACTTCACATACATGAATATAATTACCCTAATTTTACTTTACTGTTGCATGTTTATTTACGTCACAGTCTCTTTGGCCCGAGGAGAGACTGTGACACCTTTCTGTATACCATTATTTCGACGTTGTTGTTGTCGAGTACTTCTTGATGTCGAAATATTCGGTACGTTTCGTGTTCATTCCTGCTATTTGTTTTGCCTAGAAGATGGCGTTAGCTGACGGAACGTTTTCTTTGACTTAAGGACAAAGATAAAGTGCAGAGTCGAGGGCAACTGAGCAAAACTACACTTGAGTATCGATACACGAGGAGACGAGTTTCGAGTTTACTGCCTTCGCAGTACGTTTAGGGTTTCATATCAGTCAGTACGTGTACATTTAACCTAGTCAAAAGACATTGTTAGCTTACAGAATTGCGTTTTTTTTTTTTTTTTTTTTTTTTTTTTTGCACACAGCTCAAGCAACGATCGGGGTGGAATGGAGAAATGGACTGTTGGGATGGAGAAATAGACGAGCATGGATGGTAACAAGCAGTGGTTCCTGCAAGGACACAAGTGCCAGACTACGGCAAAGTAGGACTTACTATTTTTTATTAAGTTGATACGGGTTTACGGAGGCTGATCTGTAACATGCATTTCCATACTGATAAAATTGCTGACTAACTTTGATTTATATTTTCAACAAACGTACTGGGTTTTATTTTACAAAGCGGAGCTTCGCGTCGTTTCTTTGCTTCGAACAAATTGCCCATCTCCAAAACAGTTATTTTATGATGCATGGAACTTATCAGCCTGGTACATTTGTTACTGCAATGAGGTGTTTCGACAAGTTTTCGGGGTTCGCGTTTTTTCTCGTGTCACAAGTATCCATTTCGGTCAGTCCAGATTCAACGATTATTTGGCTTAAACGGACATTCCTTTATGTTATTTGAATTCAACATTCAATGTGTTCACCCAAAAATATTGTCAATATGACCCATCAAATATTTCCTCCCGCGCGTGATTGGTGGAATCGTGACACGTGACCGAATAACGTCCGCTCACGAGCGGACGTTATCAGCGAATAACCCCCGCCTGGCGAACAAACGCTGTTTATTGACAATATCCGAACACAATTTTATATATCAATCACAAAAACCCATTACGAGATGGACTACCGAGGGGGACATCAATTTATTGGTCGAAAAAGCAGTTCCAGAAAGCACCAGAAAGCACCAAAAACCTTCACAGTCCCCGCGCCATTATTTGCGCTGCGAGAGGAAATATTTGAAGGATAATAAAGACAATAAACTACTTTTGGCTTCGGAAATATGCACGGATAATTGTCCTTGGACATTATCTGTTCCTCGAAGCTCACAGTTGCCACAACTGTTCGCTTCTCGGGACAGATAATATCCTCGGACAATTATCCGTGCATATTTCCTTGCCAAAAGTAGTTTATTGTTTATATAAATGCCGTTATGATTTGCTGGAAATCAGTGCTTCAAGCCAAGTGTATGTTCTTTCGAGACACCTCATTTCGTAGTTAGTCAAGCTTACTTTAAATGACTGCAAACCCGCGAGATTTTTAACGTAACAGCCGAGGATTTACGGTATTAGCTCATGTTTTTCTGTTATGTGCTATTCTGTTGGTTTATTTCATATTCAAATGCAAGCTGAGCGAACGGAGTGTTTTCTTTTCTTACGAAACGGTTTCTCGTGCGTTTTTCTCTTGGGAAACGAATACAAAAATTCATCTGTTCTTATCGAAATGGTTTCTCCGTGGTTTCTTTATCGTGTCTAGTTTCGCCTCAACGGCATTGCAGTCATTTTAGTATGCTTGATTTGTGCATGTAATGGGATATGGTTGTTTCTTTCGAGTCACTGAAAATTTAATCACAAATTTCAAATGGATTTTTGCAATCCTGAAATAGGAACGAGAAATTTCAAATGGGACTTTGCGTTCAAGATAGGAATCTTGCTAAATTGGTTATTCGCAAATGTCAAATGGAACTTTGCGATGGTCAATTGCAACGTTGTTTTTCTAATTGCACAGATTTTCTTTACATTCTGACTTCGGGTTTGCTGGCCAAATAGCAGCCATTTGAACAATTTGATAGGAAGCTAAAACTTCTATTCTACCTTTATGATTTTCTAGTGATTCAACAACCATATCTCATATTGCACGTATTTATTAGAAGCAAGGGAATACTTTCCCTCCCTATTTCAAAAACTATTTAGAATGGGAGGCTCTGAGAAACGTCTTTCATTTTGGCTCCAATTCTTGATTTGACTGAAGACTTATGCCAACTTCAGGCGCCGAACTTTTCATGAACGGATGCAATGTAAAATTTTTTTCTTCGCGTTTAAGCTTTCCGTTTCTCAGAGCCTCTCCTTCAGTTTACTTTTCTTACTACTAGGATGTCGGATGGGCTTTGAAGTAGAAATAGTAATAGTAGTTGTAACAGTGTAGTAGTACAAGAGACTACAGAACTAGAACAACTCTATTACTCTTGCTGTTTCAAAGTCCGATCATTAACCTCATTAGGTAAGCAAAAAAATGTGACCATAGCTGTAGCCGTCCGCTAACCCCGACCAACCACCCCTAGCGGAAAATTTACTTATATACACTCTGAATGTGACGTCAATAAAATTTGAAAAGCATTATGGTCTTATGTAATCTTTAATTATAAAACAAGTTTTGCATGTTATACTGCATATTACATATTCATGTACATTATATCAAGTCTTCGAGCATCAAACTAGAAGTCCTTCACTAAAAAGCTAAAGGCTACAAACATTTCAAAATACACCGACTACGCTTTTAGAGCCTTCGCGAAAGAAAACAGACACCGATTGCCTGCATCAGTTGCTCCGTGCAACAATCCCCGCCATGTAAAGTTTAAAAAGCGCGCGCCAAATGGACGGTGTATATGTGAAATGATGCATCCAATGCATCACATATAAAGTTACATCATGCCTCTGTCAATAAAATTTGGTGGGGAATTGCTGTTCAATTCCCGCGGTTCTGATTCACCAAATCTCTACCGAAAATGGAAACAGTCAATTTATTTCCCTCGACAGTGAAAGCAAAATATATTTGAGGCATGAAATAACTTTTAAATGTGACGCACCCACAAACAGACCGACAGACGTATTTATTAAGCACATCAATGAACAGTGTACATAATCGAAAGAAGACTACAAGTAGGTACTTAGCCGAAGGCATCGTCTGATAAACTAAGATAGAGGAAGAGAAATGCACACTGCTCGCAAATGACAATGAATACATTAGTTTTCGCAAGTAAAATCGATTTGAAATTGCCACAAACTAAACAGTTCTAACCCAAAAAATGCACAAACCTAAACTCTGGCACGCCTGACAATTCGAAGAAAAAGCCACGACCTGGAAAAACTTCAGATGAGACAATTTAGTCAGGCCACCAAAATTGTGGCGCAAATGAATCAGAGAAGACACAAAACTGTTGTTTGGCTTCCGAGCAGATTTGCAGCGTAAAATTGTTCCTATTTGAATACGCAAAGTCCTTTAAATTTCAGGTCGTACTAGGTAAAGATATACCCTTCAAAAATATACGAAACACGAAACAACAGGATGTAAAACTTGCCCAAAACGAAACTCCCACAACTGTAATACTTCTGCCGCGAAATACTCTTCATTTCTTTGCCTTGAAAAGCTAAGAAAGTCAGATCAAAATTCTCGTAAAATAATTTAATAAAATTCCTGTGCGAGAAAACGAGTGTGGACTTTCGATTTCTGAAGGGTATATAACTAACAGCATCTGCAAAAAAGAATGATAATAGCTTGAGGTGTTCCAAATAAACCTATTAGGGTAGTCACGGTTTACTCGTCAAGTCGGGAGAAACTGGTGCACCCGAATTTGAAAGCGACAAGAAAAATATTGTACAAAACTTTGCAAAGATGAACCCGACGGCGACTAAATACAGCAGTTTTGAAGACAAAAATTTTCAAAGGTCAAATACAGCCATTTTAAATAACCACCTTCTCTTGCAAAAAACTGTAGTTCACACGTATGTGACAGACAGCGGTAAATCGGGTTTTGCCCGAAGTACGGTAGTAATAGTAAAACAAATTCAAAAAGTGTCCTCGCGTTTAAAATCGTTCTTGTTCGTGAATTCAAGTAAAGGAAAATCTTCGAGCGAACTTAACTGCCTAAAAACGTTTGGAACACCTCTTTCGAAGACAAATATATGACATACATTATAAATGTCATACGACTGTAGAATATTATTAACATATTCGAGCTTACGGTTTGCTGCTAATATATTTTGTTCAGTCGTCTTCCATATTGAAGCCATAATCCTCCAGCTAAATATTCCCCATGTGCCATGTTTCTTTTCCACATGTCCTGAAGCTACGTGGCGTGAACGCACTGCAAGAAAAGAGAGCAATGTATTGAATAACCTGGAATGTTTCAAACAAGACATACAGAAGCTAAGCGTACGTTCGTTTCGTTTTGTCCGTTCGTACGTCGCAAGTTTCAATTGAGTGATACCAGAAAGTCTGACTTTCGTTTGCTCCGCCATTTTAGGTCTTCTAAGTTCTTCTCACGAAACGCGTCCTACTTCGTCAGAGCCTTCTCACAAATGGCTGCTGTGCACGATGGAATGAAACTTGTGCAAATGTTGTCAAGCCGGTTTGGCACGCTTATTGTTTAGAATCTAAGGGACCGTTCAAACATGGATCGGTTCTGAGATTCGTACTGAGATCGGTACTAAGATCGCACACAGTTCGCAACGCCGCGCGTTCACACTTGAGTAAATTTCAAACAAAAAATCACCCGGCAGGCATGGTCCCAGGAACGATTCCTAAAAGTTTCATGCGATTCTCAGAGGGTCGAGAAAAGACCGGATTTTGACAAAATACTAAGACTATAACACAGGGTTTTTTTTGCCGATTTTGGTCAAAAATTGAAAACTCTGGAAACTTTCAAGAAATCTTTATTGGACTAAAGCAAGACTTTTTGCAATACAGTTGCTTTATCAATCTTCATCCGCTGGCGAAATATAGCAGCTTGAGATTGGCTCCCTTGCTCGAAAGGTGTGATGTTTTAATTAGTGCATGATTTGCTGTAATTGGCTCTAATTTCTCACGACGCGCGGGCTAAAAGTTTACAAAAACTATGCAAAACCCGTCGGCATACCCCTAGGAACGTTTCCTGAAAGTTTCATGCGATTCTGAGATGGTCGAAAAATGTTGGAATTTTGACAAAATACTAAGGCTATAGCACAGGGTTTTTTCCCGATTTTGGCCAAAAATTGAAAACTCTTGAAACTTTCAGGAAACCTTCCTTGGACTATAAGAAAACTTTTTGCAATACATTTTACTTATCTATCTTCATCCGTTGGCGAGATATAGCAGCTTAAACTGTGCTCCTTTCCTCGAAAGGTGTGATGAATTAAATAGTGCATAATTTGCTCTAATATCTCACGATGCGCGTGCTAAAAGTTTACAAAAACTATGCAAACTTTGTCGGCATAGTCCCAGGAACGTTTCCTGAAAGTTTCATGCAATTCTGAGATGGTCGAAAAATGTTGGAATTTTGACAAAATACTAAGGCTATAGCACAGGGTTTTTTGCCGATTTTGGCCAAAAATTGAAAACTCTTGAAACTTTCAGGAAACCTTCCTTGGACTATAAGAAAACTTTTTGCAATACATTTTCCATATCTATCTTCATCCGTTGGCGAGATATAGCAGCTTAAACTGTGCTCCTTTCCTCGAAAGGTGTGATGAATTAATTAGTGCATAATTTGCTCTAATATCTCACGATGCGCGTGCTAAAAGTTTACAAAAACTATGCAAACTTTGTCGGCAT
The DNA here is from genome assembly GCA_964036295.1 of Plumapathes pennacea. Lineage (NCBI taxonomy): Eukaryota > Metazoa > Cnidaria > Anthozoa > Antipatharia > Myriopathidae > Plumapathes > Plumapathes pennacea. The sequence continues at coordinate 7,160,032 of OZ038466.1, read as the reverse complement.
AGTCCCAGGAACGTTTCCTGAAAGTTTCATGCGATTCTGAGATGGTCGAAAAATGTTGGAATTTTGACAAAATACTAAGGCTATAGCACAGGGTTTTGTGCCGATTTTGGCCAAAAATTGAAAACTCTTGAAACTTTCAGGAAACCTTCCTTGGACTATAAGAAAACTTTTTGCAATACATTTTCCATATCTATCTTCATCCGTTGGCGAGATATAGCAGCTTAAACTGTGCTCCTTTCCTCGAAAGGTGTGATGAATTAATTAGTGCATAATTTGCTCTAATATCTCACGATGCGCGTGCTAAAAGTTTACAAAAACTATGCAAACTTTGTCGGCATAGTCCCAGGAACGTTTCCTGAAAGTTTCATGCGATTCTGAGATGGTCGAAAAATGTTGGAACTTTGACAAAATACTAAGGCTATAGCACAGGGTTTTTTGCCGATTTTGGCCAAAAATTGAAAACTCTTGAAACTTTCAGGAAACCTTCCTTGGACTATAAGAAGACTTTTTGCAATACATTTTCCATATCTATCTTCATCCGTTGGCGAGATATAGCAGCTTAAACTGTGCTCCTTTCCTCGAAAGGTGTGATGAATTAATTAGTGCATAATTTGCTCTAATATCTCACGATGCGCGTGCTAAAAGTTTACAAAAACTATGCAAACTTTGTCGGCATAGTCCCAGGAACGTTTACTGAAAGTTTCATGCAATTCTGAGATGGTCGAAAAATGTTGGAATTTTGACAAAATACTAAGGCTATAGCACAGGGTTTTTTGCCGATTTTGGCCAAAAATTGAAAACTCTTGAAACTTCCAGGAAACCTTCCTTGGACTATAAGAAAACTTTTTGCAATACATTTTCTTTATCTATCTTCATCCGTTGGCGAGATATAGCAGATTAAACTGTGCTCCTTTCCTCGAAAGGTGTGATGAATTAATTAGTGCATAATTTGCTCTAATATCTCACGATGCGCGTGCTAAAAGTTTACAAAAATTATGCAAACTTTGTCGGCATAGTCCCAGGAACGTTTCCTGAAAGTTTCATGCGATTCTGAGATGGTCGAAAAATGTTGGAATTTTGACAAAATACTAAGGCTATAGCACAGGGTTTTGTGCCGATTTTGGCCAAAAATTGAAAACTCTTGAAACTTTCAGGAAACCTTCCTCGGACTATAAGAAGACTTTTTGCAATACATTTTCCATATCTATCTTCATCCGTTGGCGAGATATAGCAGCTTAAACTGTGCTCCTTTCCTCGAAAGGTGTGATGAATTAATTAGTGCATAAATTGCTCTAATATCTCACGATGCGCGTGCTAAAAGTTTACAAAAACTATGCAAACTTTGTCGGCATAGTCCCAGGAACGTTTCCTGAAAGTTTCATGCGATTCTGAGATGGTCGAAAAATGTTGGAATTTTGACAAAATACTAAGGCTATAGCACAGGGTTTTTTGCCGATTTTGGCCAAAAATTGAAAACTCTTGAAACTTCCAGGAAACCTTCCTTGGACTATAAGAAAACTTTTTGCAATACATTTTCCTTATCTATCTTCATCCGTTGGCGAGATATAGCAGCTTAAACTGTGCTCCTTTCCTCGAAAGGTGTGATGAATTAATTAGTGCATAATTTGCTCTAATATCTCACGATGCGCGTGCTGAAAGTTTACAAAAACTATGCAAACTTTGTCGGCATAGTCCTAGGAACGTTTCCTGAAAGTTTCATGCAATTCTGAGATGGTCGAAAAATGTTGGAATTTTGACAAAATACTAAGGCTATAGCACAGGGATTTTTGCCGATTTTGGCCAAAAATTGAAAACTCTTGAAACTTTCAGGAAACCTTCCTTGGACTATAAGAAGACTTTTTGCAATACATTTTCCATATCTATCTTCATCCGTTGGCGAGATATAGCAGCTTAAACTGTGCTCCTTTCCTCGAAAGGTGTGATGAATTAATTAGTGCATAATTTGCTCTAATATCTCACAATGCGCGTGCTAAAAGTTTACAAAAACTATGCAAACTTTGTCGGCATAGTCCCAGGAACGTTTCCCGAAAGTTTAATGCGATTCTGAGATGGTCGAAAAATGTTGGAATTTTGACAAAATGCTAAGGCTATAGCACAGGGTTTTGTGCCGATTTTGGCCAAAAATTGAAAACTCTTGAAACTTTCAGGAAACCTTCCTTGGACTATAAGAAAACTTTTTGCAATACATTTTCCATATTTATCTTCATCCGTTGGCGAGATATAGCAGCTTAAACTGTGCTCCTTTCCTCGAAAGGTGTGATGAATTAATTAGTGCATAATTTGCTCTAATATCTCACGATGCGCGTGCTAAAAGTTTACAAAAACTATGCAAACTTTGTCGGCATAGTCCCAGGAACGTTTCCTGAAAGTTTCATGCAATTCTGAGATGGTCGAAAAATGTTGGAATTTTGACAAAATACTAAGGCTATAGCACAGGGATTTTTGCCGATTTTGGCCAAAAATTGAAAACTCTTGAAACTTTCAGGAAACCTTCCTTGGACTATAAGAAGACTTTTTGCAATACATTTTCCTTATCTATCTTCATCCGTTGGCGAGATATAGCAGCTTAAACTGTGCTCCTTTCCTCGAAAGGTGTGATGAATTAATTAGTGCATAATTTGCTCTAATATCTCACAATGCGCGTGCTAAAAGTTTACAAAAACTATGCAAACTTTGTCGGCATAGTCCCAGGAACGTTTCCCGAAAGTTTAATGCGATTCTGAGATGGTCGAAAAATGTTGGAATTTTGACAAATTGCTAAGGCTATAGCACAGGGTTTTGTGCCGATTTTGGCCAAAAATTGAAAACTCTTGAAACTTTCAGGAAACCTTCCTTGGACTATAAGAAAACTTTTTGCAATACATTTTCCATATCTATCTTCATCCGTTGGCGAGATATAGCAGCTTAAACTGTGCTCCTTTCCTCGAAAGGTGTGATGAATTAATTAGTGCATAATTTGCTCTAATATCTCACGATGCGCGTGCTAAAAGTTTACAAAAACTATGCAAACTTTGTCGGCATAGTCCTAGGAACGTTTCCTGAAAATATAATGCGATTCTGAGATGGTCGAAAAATGTTGGAATTTTGACAAAATACTAAGGCTATAGCAGAGGGATTTTTGCCGATTTTGGCCAAAAATTGAAAACTTTTGAAACTTTCAGGAAACCTTCCTTGGACTATAAGAAGACTTTTTGCAATACATTTTCCATATCTATCTTCATCCGTTGGCGAGATATAGCAGCTTAAACTGTGCTCCTTTCCTCGAAAGGTGTGATGAATTAATTAGTGCATAATTTGCTCTAATATCTCACGATGCGCGTGCTAAAAGTTTACAAAAACTATGCAAACTTTGTCGGCATAGTCCCAGGAACGTTTCCTGAAAGTTTCATGCGATTCTGAGATGGTCGAAAAATGTTGGAATTTTGACAAAATACTAAGGCTATAGCACAGGGATTTTTGCCGATTTTGGCCAAAAATTGAAAACTTTTGAAACTTTCAGGAAACCTTCCTTGGACTATAAGAAAACTTTTTGCAATACATTTTCCTTATCTATCTTCATCCGTTGGCGAGATATAGCAGCTTAAACTGTGCTCCTTTCCTCGAAAGGTGTGATGAATTAATTAGTGCATAATTTGCTCTAATATCTCACGATGCGCGTGCTAAAAGTTTACAAAAACTATGCAAACTTTGTCGGCATAGTCCCAGGAACGTTTCCTGAAAGTTTCATGCGATTCTGAGATGGTCGAAAAATGTTGGAATTTTGACAAAATACTAAGGCTATAGCACAGGGTTTTTTGCCGATTTTGGCCAAAAATTGAAAACTCTTGAAACTTCCAGAAAACCTTTCTTGGACTAAAAGAAAACTTTTTGCAATACATTTTCCATATCTATCTTCATCCGTTGGCGAGATATAGCAGCTTAAACTGTGCTCCTTTCCTCGAAAGGTGTGATGAATTAATTAGTGCATAATTTGCTCTAATATCTCACGATGCGCGTGCTAAAAGTTTACAAAAACTATGCAAACTTTGTCGGCATAGTTCTAGGAACGTTTCCTGAAAGTTTCATGCAATTCTGAGATGGTCGAAAAATGTTGGAATTTTGACAAAATACTAAGGCTATAGCACAGGGTTTTTTCCCGATTTTGGCCAAAAATTGAAAACTCTTGAAACTTCCAGGAAACCTTCCTTGGACTATAAGAAAACTTTTTGCAATACATTTTCCTTATCTATCTTCATCCGTTGGCGAGATATAGCAGCTTAAACTGTGCTCCTTTCCTCGAAAGGTGTGATGAATTAATTAGTGCATAATTCGCTCTAATATCTCACGATGCGCGTGCTGAAAGTTTACAAAAACTATGCAAACTTTGTCGGCATAGTCCTAGGAACGTTTCCTGAAAGTTTCATGCAATTCTGAGATGGTCGAAAAATGTTGGAATTTTGACAAAATACTAAGGCTATAGCACAGGGATTTTTGCCGCTTTTGGCCAAAAATTGAAAACTCTTGAAACTTTCAGGAAACCTTCCTTGGACTATAAGAAGACTTTTTGCAATACATTTTCTTTATCTATCTTCATCCGTTGGCGAGATATAGCAGCTTAAACTGTGCTCCTTTCCTCGAAAGGTGTGATGAATTAATTAGTGCATAATTTGCTCTAATATCTCACAATGCGCGTGCTAAAAGTTTACAAAAATCATGCAAACTTTGTCGGCATAGTCCCAGGAACGTTTCCCGAAAGTTTAATGCGATTCTGAGATGGTCGAAAAATGTTGGAATTTTGACAAAATGCTAAGGCTATAGCACAGGGTTTTGTGCCGATTTTGGCCAAAAATTGAAAACTCTTGAAACTTTCAGGAAACCTTCCTTGGACTATAAGAAAACTTTTTGCAATACATTTTCCATATCTATCTTCATCCGTTGGCGAGATATAGCAGCTTAAACTGTGCTCCTTTCCTCGAAAGGTGTGATGAATTAATTAGTGCATAATTTGCTCTAATATCTCACGATGCGCGTGCTAAAAGTTTACAAAAACTATGCAAACTTTGTCGGCATAGTCTCAGGAACGTTTCCTGAAAGTTTCATGCAATTCTGAGATGGTCGAAAAATGTTGGAATTTTGACAAAATACTAAGGCTATAGCACAGGGATTTTTGCCGATTTTGGCCAAAAATTGAAAACTCTTGAAACTTTCAGGAAACCTTCCTTGGACTATAAGAAGACTTTTTGCAATACATTTTCCTTATCTATCTTCATCCCTTGGCGAGATATAGCAGCTTAAACTGTGCTCCTTTCCTCGAAAGGTGTGATGAATTAATTAGTGCATAATTTGCTCTAATATCTCACAATGCGCGTGCTAAAAGTTTACAAAAACTATGCAAACTTTGTCGGCATAGTCCCAGGAACGTTTCCCGAAAGTTTAATGCGATTCTGAGATGGTCGAAAAATGTTGGAATTTTGACAAATTGCTAAGGCTATAGCACAGGGTTTTGTGCCGATTTTGGCCAAAAATTGAAAACTCTTGAAACTTTCAGGAAACCTTCCTTGGATTATAAGAAAACTTTTTGCAATACATTTTCCATATCTATCTTCATCCGTTGGCGAGATATAGCAGCTTAAACTGTGCTCCTTTCCTCGAAAGGTGTGATGAATTAATTAGTGCATAATTTGCTCTAATATCTCACGATGCGCGTGCTAAAAGTTTACAAAAACTATGCAAACTTTGTCGGCATAGTCCTAGGAACGTTTCCTGAAAATTTAATGCGATTCTGAGATGGTCGAAAAATGTTGGAATTTTGACAAAATACTAAGGCTATAGCACAGGGATTTTTGCCGATTTTGGCCAAAAATTGAAAACTTTTGAAACTTTCAGGAAACCTTCCTTGGACTATAAGAAGACTTTTTGCAATACATTTTCCATATCTATCTTCATCCGTTGGCGAGATATAGCAGCTTAAACTGTGCTCCTTTCCTCGAAAGGTGTGATGAATTAATTAGTGCATAATTTGCTCTAATATCTCACGATGCGCGTGCTAAAAGTTTACAAAAACTATGCAAACTTTGTCGGCATAGTCCCAGGAACGTTTCCTGAAAGTTTCATGCGATTCTGAGATGGTCGAAAAATGTTGGAATTTTGACAAAATACTAAGGCTATAGCACAGGGTTTTTTCCCGATTTTGGCCAAAAATTGAAAACTCTTGAAACTTCCAGAAAACCTTCCTTGGACTAAAAGAAAACTTTTTGCAATACATTTTCCATATCTATCTTCATCCGTTGGCGAGATATAGCAGCTTAAACTGTGCTCCTTTCCTCGAAAGGTGTGATGAATTAATTAGTGCATAATTTGCTCTAATATCTCACGATGCGCGTGCTAAAAGTTTACAAAAATTATGCAAACTTTGTCGGCATAGTCCTAGGAACGTTTCCTGAAAGTTTCATGCAATTCTGAGATGGTCGAAAAATGTTGGAATTTTGACAAAATACTAAGGCTATAGCACAGGGTTTTTTGCCGATTTTGGCCAAAAATTGAAAACTTTTGAAACTTTCAGGAAACCTTCCTTGGACTATAAGAAGACTTTTTGCAATACATTTTCCATATCTATCTTCATCCGTTGGCGAGATATAGCAGCTTAAACTGTGCTCCTTTCCTCGAAAGGTGTGATGATTTAATTAGTGCATAATTTGCTCTAATATCTCACTATGCGCGTGCTAAAAGTTTACAAAAATTATGCAAACTTTGTCGGCATAGTCCCAGGAACGTTTCCTGAAAGTTTCATGCGATTCTGAGATGGTCGAAAAATGTTGGAATTTTGACAAAATACTAAGGCTATAGCACAGGGTTTTGTGCCGATTTTGGCCAAAAATTGAAAACTCTTGAAACTTTCAGGAAACCTTCCTCGGACTATAAGAAGACTTTTTGCAATACATTTTCCTTATCTCTTTTCATCCGTTGGCGAGATATAGCAGCTTAAACTGTGCTCCTTTCCTCGAAAGGTGTGATGAATTAATTAGTGCATAATTTGCTCTAATATCTCACGATGCGCGTGCTAAAAGTTTACAAAAACTATGCAAACTTTGTCGGCATAGTCCCAGGAACGTTTCCTGAAAGTTTCATGCGATTCTGAGAAGGTCGAAAAATGTTGGAATTTTGACAAAATACTAAGGCTATAGCACAGGGTTTTTTCCCGATTTTGGCCAAAAATTGAAAACTCTTGAAACTTCCAGAAAACCTTCCTTGGACTAAAAGAAAACTTTTTGCAATACATTTTCCATATCTATCTTCATCCGTTGGCGAGATATAGCAGCTTAAACTGTGCTCCTTTCCTCGAAAGGTGTGATGAATTAATTAGTGCATAATTTGCTCTAATATCTCACGATGCGCGTGCTAAAAGTTTACAAAAACTATGCAAACTTTGTCGGCATAGTCCTAGGAACGTTTCCTGAAAGTTTCATGCAATTCTGAGATGGTCGAAAAATGTTGGAATTTTGACAAAATACTAAGGCTATAGCACAGGGTTTTTTCCCGATTTTGGCCAAAAATTGAAAACTCTTGAAACTTTCAGGAAACCTTCCTTGGACTATAAGAAGACTTTTTGCAATACATTTTCCATATCTATCTTCATCCGTTGGCGAGATATAGCAGCTTAAACTGTGCTCCTTTCCTCGAAAGGTGTGATGATTTAATTTGTGCATAATTTGCTCTAATATCTCACGATGCGCGTGCTAAAAGTTTACAAAAACTATGCAAACTTTGTCGGCATAGTTCTAGGAACGTTTCCTGAAAGTTTCATGCAATTCTGAGATGGTCGAAAAATGTTGGAATTTTGACAAAATACTAAGGCTATAGCACAGGGTTTTTTGCCGATTTTGGCCAAAAATTGAAAACTCTTGAAACTTCCAGGAAACCTTCCTTGGACTATAAGAAAACTTTTTGCAATACATTTTCCTTATCTATCTTCATCCGTTGGCGAGATATAGCAGCTTAAACTGTGCTCCTTTCCTCGAAAGGTGTGATGAATTAATTAGTGCATAATTCGCTCTAATATCTCACGATGCGCGTGCTGAAAGTTTACAAAAACTATGCAAACTTTGTCGGCATAGTCCTAGGAACGTTTCCTGAAAGTTTCATGCAATTCTGAGATGGTCGAAAAATGTTGGAATTTTGACAAAATACTAAGGCTATAGCACAGGGATTTTTGCCGCTTTTGGCCAAAAATTGAAAACTCTTGAAACTTTCAGGAAACCTTCCTTGGACTATAAGAAGACTTTTTGCAATACATTTTCTTTATCTATCTTCATCCGTTGGCGAGATATAGCAGCTTAAACTGTGCTCCTTTCCTCGAAAGGTGTGATGAATTAATTAGTGCATAATTTGCTCTAATATCTCACAATGCGCGTGCTAAAAGTTTACAAAAACTATGCAAACTTTGTCGGCATAGTCCCAGGAACGTTTCCCGAAAGTTTAATGCGATTCTGAGATGGTCGAAAAATGTTGGAATTTTGACAAAATGCTAAGGCTATAGCACAGGGTTTTGTGCCGATTTTGGCCAAAAATTGAAAACTCTTGAAACTTTCAGGAAACCTTCCTTGGACTATAAGAAAACTTTTTGCAATACATTTTCCATATCTATCTTCATCCGTTGGCGAGATATAGCAGCTTAAACTGTGCTCCTTTCCTCGAAAGGTGTGATGAATTAATTAGTGCATAATTTGCTCTAATATCTCACGATGCGCGTGCTAAAAGTTTACAAAAACTATGCAAACTTTGTCGGCATAGTCCCAGGAACGTTTCCTGAAAGTTTCATGCAATTCTGAGATGGTCGAAAAATGTTGGAATTTTGACAAAATACTAAGGCTATAGCACAGGGATTTTTGCCGATTTTGGCCAAAAATTGAAAACTCTTGAAACTTTCAGGAAACCTTCCTTGGACTATAAGAAGACTTTTTGCAATACATTTTCCTTATCTATCTTCATCCCTTGGCGAGATATAGCAGCTTAAACTGTGCTCCTTTCCTCGAAAGGTGTGATGAATTAATTAGTGCATAATTTGCTCTAATATCTCACAATGCGCGTGCTAAAAGTTTACAAAAACTATGCAAACTTTGTCGGCATAGTCCCAGGAACGTTTCCCGAAAGTTTAATGCGATTCTGAGATGGTCGAAAAATGTTGGAATTTTGACAAATTGCTAAGGCTATAGCACAGGGTTTTGTGCCGATTTTGGCCAAAAATTGAAAACTCTTGAAACTTTCAGGAAACCTTCCTTGGATTATAAGAAAACTTTTTGCAATACATTTTCCATATCTATCTTCATCCGTTGGCGAGATATAGCAGCTTAAACTGTGCTCCTTTCCTCGAAAGGTGTGATGAATTAATTAGTGCATAATTTGCTCTAATATCTCACGATGCGCGTGCTAAAAGTTTACAAAAACTATGCAAACTTTGTCGGCATAGTCCTAGGAACGTTTCCTGAAAATTTAATGCGATTCTGAGATGGTCGAAAAATGTTGGAATTTTGACAAAATACTAAGGCTATAGCAGAGGGATTTTTGCCGATTTTGGCCAAAAATTGAAAACTTTTGAAACTTTCAGGAAACCTTCCTTGGACTATAAGAAGACTTTTTGCAATACATTTTCCATATCTATCTTCATCCGTTGGCGAGATATAGCAGCTTAAACTGTGCTCCTTTCCTCGAAAGGTGTGATGAATTAATTAGTGCATAATTTGCTCTAATATCTCACGATGCGCGTGCTAAAAGTTTACAAAAACTATGCAAACTTTGTCGGCATAGTCCCAGGAACGTTTCCTGAAAGTTTCATGCGATTCTGAGATGGTCGAAAAATGTTGGAATTTTGACAAAATACTAAGGCTATAGCACAGGGTTTTTTCCCGATTTTGGCCAAAAATTGAAAACTCTTGAAACTTCCAGAAAACCTTCCTTGGACTAAAAGAAAACTTTTTGCAATACATTTTCCATATCTATCTTCATCCGTTGGCGAGATATAGCAGCTTAAACTGTGCTCCTTTCCTCGAAAGGTGTGATGAATTAATTAGTGCATAATTTGCTCTAATATCTCACGATGCGCGTGCTAAAAGTTTACAAAAATTATGCAAACTTTGTCGGCATAGTCCTAGGAACGTTTCCTGAAAGTTTCATGCAATTCTGAGATGGTCGAAAAATGTTGGAATTTTGACAAAATACTAAGGCTGAAAAATGTTGGAATTTTGACAAAATACTAAGGCTATAGCACAGGGTTTTTTCCCGATTTTGGCCAAAAATTGAAAACTCTTGAAACTTTCAGGAAACCTTCCTTGGACTATAAGAAGACTTTTTGCAATACATTTTCCATATCTATCTTCATCCGTTGGCGAGATATAGCAGCTTAAACTGTGCTCCTTTCCTCGAAAGGTGTGATGATTTAATTAGTGCATAATTTGCTCTAATATCTCACTATGCGCGTGCTAAAAGTTTACAAAAATTATGCAAACTTTGTCGGCATAGTCCCAGGAACGTTTCCTGAAAGTTTCATGCGATTCTGAGATGGTCGAAAAATGTTGGAATTTTGACAAAATACTAAGGCTATAGCACAGGGTTTTGTGCCGATTTTGGCCAAAAATTGAAAACTCTTGAAACTTTCAGGAAACCTTCCTCGGACTATAAGAAGACTTTTTGCAATACATTTTCCTTATCTCTTTTCATCCGTTGGCGAGATATAGCAGCTTAAACTGTGCTCCTTTCCTCGAAAGGTGTGATGAATTAATTAGTGCATAATTTGCTCTAATATCTCACGATGCGCGTGCTAAAAGTTTACAAAAACTATGCAAACTTTGTCGGCATAGTCCCAGGAACGTTTCCTGAAAGTTTCATGCGATTCTGAGAAGGTCGAAAAATGTTGGAATTTTGACAAAATACTAAGGCTATAGCACAGGGTTTTTTCCCGATTTTGGCCAAAAATTGAAAACTCTTGAAACTTCCAGAAAACCTTCCTTGGACTAAAAGAAAACTTTTTGCAATACATTTTCCATATCTATCTTCATCCGTTGGCGAGATATAGCAGCTTAAACTGTGCTCCTTTCCTCGAAAGGTGTGATGAATTAATTAGTGCATAATTTGCTCTAATATCTCACGATGCGCGTGCTAAAAGTTTACAAAAACTATGCAAACTTTGTCGGCATAGTCCTAGGAACGTTTCCTGAAAGTTTCATGCAATTCTGAGATGGTCGAAAAATGTTGGAATTTTGACAAAATACTAAGGCTATAGCACAGGGTTTTTTCCCGATTTTGGCCAAAAATTGAAAACTCTTGAAACTTTCAGGAAACCTTCCTTGGACTATAAGAAGACTTTTTGCAATACATTTTCCATATCTATCTTCATCCGTTGGCGAGATATAGCAGCTTAAACTGTGCTCCTTTCCTCGAAAGGTGTGATGATTTAATTAGTGCATAATTTGCTCTAATATCTCACTATGCGCGTGCTAAAAGTTTACAAAAATTATGCAAACTTTGTCGGCATAGTCCCAGGAACGTTTCCTGAAAGTTTCATGCGATTCTGAGATGGTCGAAAAATGTTGGAATTTTGACAAAATACTAAGGCTATAGCACAGGGTTTTGTGCCGATTTTGGCCAAAAATTGAAAACTCTTGAAACTTTCAGGAAACCTTCCTCGGACTATAAGAAGACTTTTTGCAATACATTTTCCTTATCTCTTTTCATCCGTTGGCGAGATATAGCAGCTTAAACTGTGCTCCTTTCCTCGAAAGGTGTGATGAATTAATTAGTGCATAATTTGCTCTAATATCTCACGATGCGCGTGCTAAAAGTTTACAAAAGCTATGCAAACTTTGTCGGCATAGTCCCAGGAACGTTTCCTGAAAGTTTCATGCGATTCTGAGATGGTCGAACAATGTTGGAATTTTGACAAAATACTAAGGCTATAGCACAGGGTTTTTTGCCGATTTTGGCCAAAAATTGAAAACTCTTGAAACTTCCAGGAAACCTTCCTTGGACTATAAGAAGACTTTTTGCAATACATTTTCCTTATCTATCTTCATCCGTTGGCGAGATATAGCAGCTTAAACTGTGCTCCTTTCTTCGAAAGGTGTGATGAATTAATTAGTGCATAATTTGCTCTAATATCTCACGATGTGCGTGCTAAAAGTTTACAAAAATTATGCAAACTTTGTCGGCATAGTCCTAGGAACGTTTTCTGAAAGTTTAATGCGATTCTGAGATGGTCGAAAAATGTTGGAATTTTGACAAAATACTAAGGCTATAGCACAGGGATTTTTGCCGATTTTGGCCAAAAATTGAAAACTTTTGAAACTTTCAGGAAACCTTCCTTGGACTATAAGAAAACTTTTTGCAATACATTTTCCTTATCTATCTTCATCCGTTGGCGAGATATAGCAGCTTAAACTGTGCTCCTTTCCTCGAAAGGTGTGATGAATTAATTAGTGCATAATTTGCTCTAATATCTCACGATGCGCGTGCTAAAAGTTTACAAAAACTATGCAAACTTTGTCGGCATAGTCCCAGGAACGTTTCCTGAAAGTTTCATGCGATTCTGAGATGGTCGAAAAATGTTGGAATTTTGACAAAATACTAAGGCTATAGCACAGGGTTTTTTGCCGATTTTGGCCAAAAATTGAAAACTCTTGAAACTTCCAGAAAACCTTCCTTGGACTATAAGAAAACTTTTTGCAATACATTTTCCATATCTATCTTCATCCGTTGGCGAGATATAGCAGCTTAAACTGTGCTCCTTTCCTCGAAAGGTGTGATGAATTAATTAGTGCATAATTTGCTCTAATATCTCACGATGCGCGTGCTAAAAGTTTACAAAAATTATGCAAACTTTGTCGGCATAGTCCTAGGAACGTTTCCTGAAAGTTTCATGCAATTCTGAGATGGTCGAAAAATGTTGGAATTTTGACAAAATACTAAGGCTATAGCACAGGGTTTTTTGCCGATTTTGGCCAAAAATTGAAAACTCTTGAAACTTTCAGGAAACCTTCCTTGGACTATAAGAAGAATTTTTGCAATACATTTTCCTTATCTATCTTCATCCGTTGGCGAGATATAACAGCTTAAACTGTGCTCCTTTCCTCGAAAGGTGTGATGATTTAATTAGTGCATAATTTGCTCTAATATCTCACGATGCGCGTGCTAAAAGTTTACAAAAATTATGCAAACTTTGTCGGCATAGTCCCAGGAACGTTTCCTGAAAGTTTCATGCGATTCTGAGATGGTCGAAAAATGTTGGAATTTTGACAAAATACTAAGGCTATAGCACAGGGTTTTTTCCCGATTTCGGCCAAAAATTGAAAACTCTTGAAACTTTCAGGAAACCTTCCTTGGACTATAAGAAGACTTTTTGCAATACATTTTCCTTATCTATCTTCAACCGTTGGCGAGATATAGCAGCTTAAACTGTGCTCCTTTCCTCGAAAGGTGTGATGAATTAATTAGTGCATAATTTGCTCTAATATCTCACGATGCGCGTGCTAAAAGTTTACAAAAATTATGCAAACTTTGTCGGCATAGTCCCAGGAACGTTTCCTGAAAGTTTCATGCGATTCTGAGATGGTCGAAAAATGTTGGAATTTTGACAAAATACTAAGGCTATAGCACAGGGTTTTTTCCCGAATTCGGCCAAAAATTGAAAACTCTTGAAACTTCCAGGAAACCTTCCTTGGACTATAAGAAAACTTTTTGCAATACATTTTCCATATCTATCTTCATCCGTTGGCGAGATATAGCAGCTTAAACTGTGCTCCTTTCCTCGAAAGGTGTGATGAATTAATTAGTGCATAATTTGCTCCAATATCTCACGATGCGCGTGCTAAAAGTTTACAAAAGCTATGCAAACTTTGTCGGCATAGTCCCAGGAACGTTTCCTGAAAGTTTCATGCGATTCTGAGATGGTCGAAAAATGTTGGAATTTTGACAAAGTACTAAGGCTATAGCACAGGGTTTTTTGCCGATTTCGGCCAAAAATTGAAAACTTTTGAAACTTTCAGGAAACCTTCCTTGGACTATAAGAAGACTTTTTGCAAAACATTTTCCTTATCTATCTTCAACCGTTGGCGAGATATAGCAGCTTAAACTGTGCTCCTTTCCTCGAAAGGTGTGATGAATTAATTAGTGCATAATTTGCTTTAATATCTCACGATGCGCGTGCTAAAAGTTTACAAAAATTATGCAAACTTTGTCGGCATAGTCCCAGGAACGTTTCCTGAAAGTTTCATGCGATTCTGAGATGGTCGAAAAATGTTGGAATTTTGACAAAATACTAAGGCTATAGCACAGGGTTTTTTCCCGATTTCGGCCAAAAATTGAAAACTCTTGAAACTTCCAGGAAACCTTCCTTGGACTATAAGAAAACTTTTTGCAATACATTTTCCATATCTATCTTCATCCGTTGGCGAGATATAGCAGCTTAAACTGTGCTCCTTTCCTCGAAAGGTGTGATGAATTAATTAGTGCATAATTTGCTCCAATATCTCACGATGCGCGTGCTAAAAGTTTACAAAAGCTATGCAAACTTTGTCGGCATAGTCCCAGGAACGTTTCCTGAAAGTTTCATGCGATTCTGAGATGGTCGAAAAATGTTGGAATTTTGACAAAGTACTAAGGCTATAGCACAGGGTTTTTTGCCGATTTCGGCCAAAAATTGAAAACTTTTGAAACTTTCAGGAAACCTTCCTTGGACTATAAGAAGACTTTTTGCAAAACATTTTCCTTATCTATCTTCAACCGTTGGCGAGATATAGCAGCTTAAACTGTGCTCCTTTCCTCGAAAGGTGTGATGAATTAATTAGTGCATAATTTGCTTTAATATCTCACGATGCGCGTGCTAAAAGTTTACAAAAATTATGCAAACTTTGTCGGCATAGTCCCAGGAACGTTTCCTGAAAGTTTCATGCGATTCTGAGATGGTCGAAAAATGTTGGAATTTTGACAAAATACTAAGGCTATAGCACAGGGTTTTTTCCCGATTTCGGCCAAAAATTGAAAACTCTTGAAACTTCCAGGAAACCTTCCTTGGACTATAAGAAAACTTTTTGCAATACATTTTCCATATCTATCTTCATCCGTTGGCGAGATATAGCAGCTTAAACTGTGCTCCTTTCCTCGAAAGGTGTGATGAATTAATTAGTGCATAATTTGCTCCAATATCTCACGATGCGCGTGCTAAAAGTTTACAAAAGCTATGCAAACTTTGTCGGCATAGTCCCAGGAACGTTTCCTGAAAGTTTCATGCGATTCTGAGATGGTCGAAAAATGTTGGAATTTTGACAAAGTACTAAGGCTATAGCACAGGGTTTTTTGCCGATTTCGGCCAAAAATTGAAAACTTTTGAAACTTTCAGGAAACCTTCCTTGGACTATAAGAAGACTTTTTGCAAAACATTTTCCTTATCTATCTTCAACCGTTGGCGAGATATAGCAGCTTAAACTGTGCTCCTTTCCTCGAAAGGTGTGATGAATTAATTAGTGCATAATTTGCTCTAATATCTCACGATGCGCGTGCTAAAAGTTTACAAAAATTATGCAAACTTTGTCGGCATAGTCCCAGGAACGTTTCCTGAAAGTTTCATGGGATTCTGAGATGGTCGAAAAATGTTGGAATTTTGACAAAATACTAAGGCTATAGCACAGGGTTTTTTCCCGATTTCGGCCAAAAATTGAAAACTCTTGAAACTTCCAGGAAACCTTCCTTGGACTATAAGAAAACTTTTTGCAATACATTTTCCATATCTATCTTCATCCGTTGGCGAGATATAGCAGCTTAAACTGTGCTCCTTTCCTCGAAAGGTGTGATGAATTAATTAGTGCATAATTTTCTCCAATATCTCACGATGCGCGTGCTAAAAGTTTACAAAAACTATGCAAACTTTGTCGGCATAGTCCCAGGAACGTTTCCTGAAAGTTTCATGCGATTCTGAGATGGTCGAAAAATGTTGGAATTTTGACAAAGTACTAAGGCTATAGCACAGGGTTTTTTGCCGATTTCGGCCAAAAGTTGAAAACTCTTGAAACTTTCAGGAAATCTTCCTTGGACTATAAGAAGACTTTTTGCAATACATTTTCCTTATCTATCTTCATCCGTTGGCGAGATATAGCAGCTTAAACTGTGCTCCTTTCCTCGAAAGGTGTGATGAATAAATTAGTGCATAATTTGCTCTAATATCTCACGATGCGCGTGCTAAAAGTTTACAAAAACTATGCAAACTTTGTCGGCATAGTCCCAGGAACGTTTCCTGAAAGTTTCATGCGATTCTGAGATGGTCGAAAAATGTTGGAATTTTGACAAAGTACTAAGGCTATAGCACAGGGTTTTTTCCCGATTTCGGCCAAAAATTGAAAACTCTTGAAACTTTCAGGAAACCTTCCTTGGACTATAAGAAGACTTTTTGCAATACATTTTCCTTATCTATCTTCATCCGTTGGCGAGATATAGCAGCTTAAACTGTGCTCCTTTCCTCGAAAGGTGTGATGAATTAATTAGTGCATAATTTGCTCTAATATCTCACGATGCGCGTGCTAAAAGTTTACAAAAACTATGCAAACTTTGTCGGCATAGTCCCAGGAACGTTTCCTGAAAGTTTCATGCGATTCTGAGATGGTCGAAAAATGTTGGAATTTTGACAAAATGCTAAGGCTATAGCACAGGGTTTTTTGCCGATTTCGGCCAAAAATTGAAAACTCTTGAAACTTTCAGGAAACCTTCCTTGGACTATAAGAAGACTTTTTGCAATACATTTTCCTTATCTATCTTCATCCGTTGGCGAGATATAGCAGCTTAAACTGTGCTCCTTTCCTCGAAAGGTGTGATGAATTAATTAGTGCATAATTTGCTCTAATATCTCACGATGCGCGTGCTAAAAGTTTACAAAAACTATGCAAACTTTGTCGGCATAGTCCCAGGAACGTTTCCTGAAAGTTTCATGCGATTCTGAGATGGTCGAAAAATGTTGGAATTTTGACAAAGTACTAAGGCTATAGCACAGGGTTTTTTGCCGATTTCGGCCAAAAATTGAAAACTCTTGAAACTTTCAGGAAACCTTCCTTGGACTATAAGAAGACTTTTTGCAAAACATTTTCCTTATCTATCTTCATCCGTTGGCGAGATATAGCAGCTTAAACTGTGCTCCTTTCCTCGAAAGGTGTGATGAATTAATTAGTGCATAATTTGCTCTAATATCTCACAATGCGCGTGCTAAAAGTTTACAAAAACTATGCAAACTTTGTCGGCATAGTCCTAGGAACGTTTCCCGAAAGTTTCATGCGATTCTGAGATGGTCAAAAAATGTTGGAATTTTGACAAAATGCTAAGGCTATAGCACAGGGTTTTGTGCCGATTTTGGCCAAAAATTGAAAACTCTTGAAACTTTCAGGAAACCTTCCTTGGACTATAAGACTTTTTGTAATACATATGCTTTATGTATCTTCATCCGTTGGCGAGATATAGCGGCTTAAAATTGGCTGCTTTGCTCGAAAGGTGTGATGTTTTAATTAGTGTATGATTTGCTGTAATTTTCCTCTAATTTCTCACGACGCACGGGCTAAAAGTTTACAAAAACATAGTCCCAGGAACGATTCCTGAAAGTTTCATGCGATTCTGAGATGGTCGAAAAAAGACCGGATTTTGACGAAATACTAAGGGCCCGTTCACACTTGGATCGGTTTTGAGATCGGTACTGAGATCGTACTGAGTTCGCATCGGCGCGCGTTCACGCTTGAGTAAAGTTTGAAACAAAAAATCTCCCGGCAGGGGAGAAGCCAGGGTGTTGTCATCTGGCGATCATTTGTACCTACGGGGACATTACAAAACTTCTTAGGACAGTGCGAAGGTGTAGAGCTTATAGTTCTTATCGAGTAGATTTTTACGCGGTATAACAAGTCCACAAGGATGGCGGATAGAAGAAAGATGAGTTTGGTCACATGCTTGTGAAACCGGAGTCTTCGCCCCCCTTTCCCCCTCCCCCCCTGCCCCTTCCCAGCCAGACTTTTTGTATGGAGAAGAGTCCTTGCTTGCCGAGTCGTCCCTGACTTCGCTATATGATATATATAAAGAAACCGTATGAATAGCTGGCGCGCCTGGGTCCCTGGTTATGATTGAGGGACATATAATTTCTTGATGATAAAAATGAAGTAATAAAAAACGGTTCTCATATCTTTAATTTACTAATAAAATAATCTCAATTTGATATTTCAAAGTCATTCCTCTTTTGTCGGTTATAGAAATACATTGATTCTTACCACCAAAATAAATATTCTTTCTGCTTGGAATGTGTGGCATTTTCTAAATCCCTGCACGAAACAAAGAGGTTCTCTCTTGTGTACGGCCACCTCCTGCGGTGTAACTTGAATGAACATGTGCGCTACTGCAATCTCGTTGCCAAAAGTCACTGGAGCATCGTTCGACCTTCCACACAGACTTATCTCAAATCTCTCAGGATCTTTGAGGAACAGTCACGTCGTTCTTTTGAAACCAGTACTGGATTGCATCTGGATTCTTGAGGAACTGCTTTCGACAATACTGTGAACATGCCAGAAACAACACCGGCAAGTTCCTTAAACCGAAGATCTCCTTGGGAGCTTTGATCAGTCGCACTCCTTCGCCAAAAATTGGCCCTCCACAACAATCACATGTCCCAGCCCTGGAAAAAGGGATGGCACAATTAGTAAGGAATGTTACTAAAACGGGGAATGGGGAATGGGGAATGAGATCAAAGTAGCAGACAGAGCTAAGTCGCGCAGGGTTAGTTTTTGGGTTAGGTTATGGTTAGAATTAGTTGTTTTGATGTCTAACCATAATCAGGACTCACTTTCCATACTAACCTCGCTAGGATATCCTTCGCCACCAAGGGTACTCTGGCGGACTTGTAGTTGATTCCTAAACTTGCGACAACCAGGGCACACAAGTCTACAAGCCGCTGAAGTGGAGATAAAATAAATATATAAGTACAGACCATCATCTGACGGCAACTCTTAATAAGAGCTACGAGTATGAATAGAGCCGTTTTCGGATGACTGTCGAAAACCAAAACCAAAGTAATCACACAGGCCAATCACAGAGACTGAGAGAAAACAGTTCAGCCAATTGGAAGCCAAAGTAATTCGCGTTTGGTCTTGCGTTTGGTTTTACTTTCCAATCAGCAGTGCGAGTACACGCCATCGCTTGCGTGAGAAGTGTTTGGTTTTGGTTTTGGTTTTGTTCCTGATTGGCTGAGCATGCCGACAAACTCGTGTGGACCAATCCGAAAACGAAGCAAACGCAAAACCAAAGCAATCACACAATTACTTTCGACAGTCATCCGAAAACCGCTCTATACCCCTCAATACCCCTCAAGGCGCCAGTCCCCAGCAACAGTGTCTCTTAAGGCTTGTCTAACCCTGAACACACATCAGACAAACAAAGGATATATGAATATAACAATGCTGCTAAACTTGTTTGGACCAATCCGAAAGCGAAGCACACGCAAAACCAAAGCAATCACGCGATTATAGTCGGCAGTCTTCCGAAAACGGCTCTATTACAATCGACGCTGCTCTAGCAGTATTACTAGTTTTACGGGTGATCAAGTTAGAATGCTTTGGAAGTTGTATAAAATAAAAGGGTATTTAACGGCGCACACCTGAGGTTGATTGCTAACTGTCTCCTTCCAGAAAAGAGGATGTATGAAGTTGTTGTTAATTCTCAGATGCTTCAGTCGTAACAGAAGTATTCTGGTCGGCAAAGCACCCAACTGATTACCTTCCACGTTAAGTTCCTGTAATGACCTGAACAACACAACAACGAATTATCTCTGTGTATACTGAATGTCTACCAATAGACACTTGACACAATCATCACTAGTTACTGTAGAGCCCTGAGCTCCCTGCAAGTCAGCACAAGTTTGCAAAACCAGAACTTCCGTGTACTGTAGTCCAAGTCTAACCAATGGACGAACATGCGTCCGTACCTGGGGGGTACTCATCATAGTTTTTGGTGGGAATGTGCCGCCCGGTCCTGAAAACCCTTACCCTATTTCAGACCAAAATATCTGATTTTCTATACCCTATTTCTGCTCACCCTGGGTGCACTGTGGTCGTCAGTTCGAACGTTGGTTCGACTTGGACTGTATAGATCTAGCATTTTTTCCACCTATGCATCGGACAACATCTGACTCCATACCTCTCTATCAAACTCAGATCGTGTGTATTGGAAAACCACTAAATTCAGCTAGTATGGTGTGGTAAATTCGTACCTTAAATTTCCGATTTCATTGGGAATGAATGACAAACGGTTGTAAGACAAATCTAGCATCTCAAGATGTTTCAACTGGAAAAGACTGAGAGAGAAAGATTATTTGAGTTGGTTATCATGTGAAAAGCAATCGCAAGCACAAACGCAAATGTAAACATTGTTCACAAGGCAAACACAAGTGAATCTGTCTTGAAAGGGCACGCACAAAGGCAAAAATAAGCACAAACAACCAATATTCACAAGGTAAACACAAGTGTATTTATCAAGCAAGTGAAAGCTGCGCAAAGGCAAAGACAAAATTAGTGCAAACTCAAGCAAATTTCACAGGTCAAATACAAGCGCAAATGTCCAGTAAGGGCACGTACATAGAGGATATTACACGGTGGCGCCAAGATATGAATTTTATTTTCGAGTGGTAAAAACAATATTTTACGAACGAGCGCTTTGCGAGTGAGTAAAATATTGTTTTTACCACGAGAAAATAAAATCCATATCTTCAAGCCGTCGTAAAATTTTCTTTTTATTATATCAGACACGAGTGTTTTACGAGAAATTGCACAAACAACCGTTCAAAAGCGGGAAATGATGCCAATGATATCCTCACTAGTGAGGATATGGAAAATACACCACTCGGGTCCCGGATGTAGTTTCGTATGGATTTTACGCACAGTATATTTTCCAGTAAAACACTCGTGTATATATAATATAATATAAAGGCAAACAAAACCGCAAACGCAAGCGCATTTGTCCAACAGAGCGCTTTTCGAACACTGACTGTGGAAAACCAAAACCAAAGCAATCACATAGCCAATCAATGAGGTGAGCAAAAACACGTCCGAGCAATTAGAAGCACGAGCAAAACCAAAACCAGAAAACCAAGCAATTGCGATTTGTTTTATTAACCAATCAGCAGTGCGAGAACACGCCATCGCTACTTGCTTTCTTGCGTGAGAATATTGCACCAGGTTTTGCTTTTGCTCTTGATTGGCCAAGAATGTTGCTAAACTCGTTAGGACCAATCAGAAAGCGTAGCAAACGCAAAACCAAAGCAATCACACGATTACTATCGACAGTCGTGCGGAAAGGGCTCTAACGGGCACACACGAAAAGCAAGGACAAACGCAAAGATTGAAGCAATGTTCACATGTAAAACACAAACGCATTTGTCTAGCAAGCGCACGTACGAAAGCAAAAACAAGCGCAAGCAAAAGCAATGTTCACACGTCAAACACAAGCGTATTCTTCCAGGAAGCGCAACATCATACCGGCTTCCCTCCATACTATCTACATACTGCTAATGTCATTATACCCTTCCCTCCATACTATCTACATACTGCTAATGTCATTATACCCTTCCTTCCACACTATTTACATACTACTAATGTCATTATACCCTTCCTTCCATACTATCTACTGCTAATGTCATTATACCCTTCCTTCCATACTATCTACTGCTAATGTCATTATACCCTTCCTTCCATACTATCTACTGCTAATGTCATTATACCCTTCCTTCCATACTATCTACTGCTAATGTCATTATACCCTTCCTTCCATACTATCTACTGCTAATGTCATTATACCAGTGATCTCTGCGTAATACAGTTGTTGGATACTTTACCTCGTTGGAAGAGAAGTGATCAAATTGAAAGACATCTCAAGAATCTTCAGTCTCTTAAGTCCTTTTATACCTTTCATGGGATGAAACAGAAACTGTAATGAACAACCTGGAAAAAAATGACTGCTGCTGCCAGTGCTCAGGTCATCAGCTACAGGACAGCAATAACAAACGTGATGGGGCTGTAGATGTATCTTAAATTTCAACAACAAGTAATAAAAATGCATTTATTTCTCATTATCACGTCAGCAACAATGTAATTATTATCACTAACCATGCGGAATTTCCTTGATAGGATTGTCTCTCATTTTCAGTGAGATCAGCTCTTTCAGTTCCAGAATTTCAGGAGGGAAGACCTGTATGTTGGACAAAATTTGAACCATTGTGTTACACAAGAGGACACACCAAGGGCACAGTACTGTACAGCAGATCAACGCTATATTCAGTTTACTCACCCAGAAGTCATTGAAAGAGACATTCAAGTGAGTCACCATTGCCGACAGTGGAGTAAGGCTTGGCAGTCCACTCAGGAAATGGGCCTGTTGACATGGAGACAAGGTCGTCAGGCAACTGGGGAAGGGTGGAGCACTCTGCAAGGGGAGGCTCTGCCCCAATATATAAGCCATGTAGATATGTGCTGGGAGGTTCTTAAGCCTTTCACAGTCCAAGAGTTATCAAGTTCAATTTTCTCCTTCAGTTTTGGCAGCACAAATATATCATACAGTAAAGAGAACTTGGCTTTTGATACCTTGCTCAGTTGATAGCTGATTAAACTATCAATTCTCATTACTCTACTCATACAAAAGTTTGGAGAATCTGCATTTTGAACTTGGGAGTGAAAGGGTTAAGCATTTTAGTTTGAAATATGGTATTTGGTTTAAAATGAAGTGCAAGCTAGAGATATGAGATATAAGTGTAACATGGGGCAAAGAGTTTGGTATTCAGTTCTGATGGGGAAATTTTTTGGAAAATTATACAGGTGTGTCAAATAGGGTCAAAATATTGATATGATTTGGTCTAAAATAGTTTTGAGAGGTGGGCGACACACTCCAACCCATATTATGAATTGTTCTCCCTTCCTGGCTTTGCCCAGACATCAGCAAATCCATTCTTTACAGTCTCCAGCATATCCTAGTCAACTTTAGCTTGATAAATTGAAAGCTATAATAATATAACATAATACAATATACAGAAAGAATATTAATCAGTTTGACTTGAAAGCAACAAACCTTAAGATTCAAAACCCTTGCTTTGGTCAACACAGCATTAAAAATAACAGCTTCTAGTGGTGATGCTTGGCCCTGGTAGCTGTCATCAGCATTAACTGCACAGAGAAACAGTACACCAGACTAAATTCACATCCTTGTAGCCATCCAACATCAGTTTCTACAGTTAGTAATGTACACCTGTTACCTCTAGTGTGATACAAGACATTTTATCTCTACTGTATACAACAGCTGTTTCTCAGGTATGGAGCCTGTTTTTCCTCTGGCACAGCACTACAAAGAGGATGTATATCATACCGAATGGAGAAGATGTCCTGGCTACGAATTCTCCTTGGAAAAATGTTGGAGGGGAGTTACCAAGAACAATTTCCTGCCCAGGGTATTTCATTGTCTTGGCTCTGAAAATATGTGACTATAAGTTAGTATATTTTTTAATGATTGTACTTACACAGGGTACAGATGTCACTTTTTCACATGGGCCATGATAACCAGAACAAAACACAGGCACATGCAGCCAAATGTGCTGCTCTACACATGCATACAGGAAGCAACACTGCAACATACTTCTCCAACTCAAATGTCAGTGTCTTTTCCCTTGATGTGCTTTGCCCCCTCTCACCACCGTCCCAATCCATAAACCCCAGGGACTCTTGTGCTAGTTCAGCAGCCTCCTTCTGTCTCTCGGATTTGACTTCTGTGGGACCACCTTGAACAGTGCGGAGCTTCTCTTCTTCGAAACCTGCTTGAATGTGCTGCCTCTCCTCTTGAGGTGTGTCAAGGTTCTCTACTCTTGTGACCTGACCCACAGTATGTGCTCTGTCTGTCTCTGCTGTGATCCCATCTTGGCCTATTGGAGGGAGTGGTCTTGAGGCCGGGATGGTCAGCTTGGAAACGGCAGGGGTGACAGGTAGCATCTGGGACTGCTGCTCTCTGATGTATGGGTCTTGTTCAGGGGAGGCAGTCTCCATTCCCGCGGCAGGTACTTGCATCTCTGAAAGCATTCAAAAAGTTGTGTAATAGATAAGCTGGGGTATGAGGGCATGAAGGCATGCAGACATGGGGTATTTTATGCATGGAATAGAGCTATGATTGGTATAGGGGCATGGGTAGTACAAGGTATGGAATACTGTAGGAGCATGGGAATGACCGTAGGTTGGTGCAGTATAAGGGCTTGAGTGTAGGGGCATGGATATAGAGGCCGACTATGAGTGAAGAGTCATGAGTGGTACAGTGTGGGAGAATGGGTGTGGGACATGGCTGCAAGGGCATGGCTGATGCAGCAGCGCTTGACATTAACGGTTGCCCGCTTGCCCGGGGCAACCAAAACTTTTGGTTGGGCAGGTAAATTCTGGGCCGGGCAAACAGAAATTATGAAACTTTCTATTGCTTGAAGTCAATCTACAGTCCGAAGGGCAACCAACCTAAAACCTTAATGTCGAGCACTGTGCAGTATAGGAGAATGGCTGGTACAGGGGTATGGCTGGTATAAGGTATATGGGAGGTACAGTATAGGGCAAGGGTGGTATAGGGGCATGGGTGGTGATATGAATTTTCAAACCACATTCATGTCAAAAGTACTGGTAGTTTCACCATAAGGACTGATATACAGGTTAGGTACAGTACATACCTATCAAGAGTTGTCCAGCTGGCTTTCTTGGTGTAACATCAGGCACTTGAACTTTACCTGCCATAACAAAATCATTGCCAATGCCATATGCCACATACTGTACATCAGAAGTCCCTCAAATGACCTGATACATGTATGTTTGTGAGACTGTAACAATTGGAACTAGCACTGTGATAGTAAAACCCATTAAAGTACATGACATATAATTTCTGAATGCACAATGATTGTAGAATGTCATGAAAAATCACTTCAACCATCTATTGAATATAGTCACTGCATGAATCCAAGTTGTTATGGATACATGTATATTGGACATGACATATATATACTGTACTGTACTGTACTGACAATAAAAGGTTTTGATATGTTACTGGAGTTTTCTCATACTTGGTGATATCTGCAGATATTGTCCACTGCATGTCTACACTTTGACATAATTTACAATACTTTACTGACATTCCAAATAGTTGACTGTATTCTGCAACCACTACCTCTTGTTGCTTTATGTTGTCGGATATCATAGCACATGAGCTCCGCAAGCTTGGTTTACCATGCTGGCTCAGCAGTGGCATGTCATGGTTTCAGATGTATTGCCACAGTCACTGCAACCACTGCCATGCTATTGCTGCACCAGTATCAAACCAGTTTTATTAAGTTCAACTTGGCACCAGCCAGGCTGCCCTTCGGCACAGCAGTGGTGCAATGTTTGAGGGACTGAGTGGAGTCAATTTTGGTCGCATTCATACAAATTTTCACAAAATTGCACCTTTGCAAAGTGGGAGTCTGGTTTTCATGAGTATGATTCATGCGTTCCACTCAAAGTGAGGAATATATTACTTACTGTCTATTTCTTGGTGATGCAGTTGCATTTGGTGGGGTTTGTTTGTGTTTATCCAGCTTGTTAATTTTTCATAGTTCTGATCTGAGATCACTGCCTCGTTAGTACCGTCCGTACTGCTTCTTGCTTGTCGTTGTTGTATGAAGTCTCGCAAAGTGAACGAAGGGGGAGGAGGTTCATATGAATCTTTGATAAACGCTTCGGCTGGAAGTTCGCGGGGCTTTCTAGGTGGTCGTGCCGGTAACGGATCTGGCCCTTTTATCTTGTAAGTCTGCACGACGGAAATGTTTGGCAGGGGTACATCGCCATGGTACTGCACCCCATGAATAGGGGAAAATACTTTTCTCTTGCTAGTCGCTTGCCGAGTTGATGTTTCAGACAAAAACCGATCCCCATTTGAAGATGCAACGTCTCTCTTTGGTGTTGAGCTGATTGAGGGCGGCGGAGTCGATGGTTTGGGAGGCAAAGGACGTCGTAAGAGAGGCAGCGCACACGAACTGGCGGCCGCCATTTTTATTGTCACCTTGGTTACTATGACGATGAACTAATTGCGTTCGGCACATTTTCGTCTTTTTTTCGTGAGTCGTTCGGTAAATTAGTGACCAGTCCTTCCTTGTCCCCCGACCTTAGCGGACAAATTCTCGTCCGTGCAAAGTCCGTGGAACACATAACGTAGGTCAGCTGAGCTAGCACGGGGCCATGTCTTCTGCTGGAGAAACTAGTATGCGAAAGAGAAAGCGACCTGTACAGCCAGAGGTTGGCTTAAATGGGAATTCTAGCCAGAAAAGGCAGCGTTTGGTAGGTCCCTTTGTGTTTACCATATCGAGGACCTGTGCTTTGTTTATAGGAAAATCGACTTTCAGAATCTTCAGATCGTTTTGTAGTATTAACTGTCTTGAAGGGGAAGAAAATGGTAATGAGGTAGTATTCAAAGTGAAAGTCTCAGAACAAGGCTGATCTGAGATACAAATGATTACTCAACACGTCACTAAAACTCTACAACGTGTTTTGTTGTAAATGTAATATACATTGTACTTCGATCAGCACAAAGGAGATCGTTCCATATTTTTATTAGAAGATACACAGACTCTCGGGTTAAAATTATACCCTAAACTGGAGAAAGACAAGACAGACTAGATATGCGGCGTTGAGGATTTCCTCATATTTTCATGCATTTCCAGGCATCTTCAGAACCGGCCCCTTTCTACGAACCAGATTTACGGATAACACCGGATGAAGATCCAGTAGTGTTAAAACCAATCACATTAAAAGATGCAAAAGCTGGAAAAGGTACGTGCTTTATACTGCATACAGTTATTGTTGTTCGACGCTTTTCACGCATGTGCATAATTAATCGTTAACACATTTGCCAGCTACAAGACCAATCCGTGTATATGCCGATGGGATTTTTGACGTCTATCACTTTGGCCACGCGAGAGCTTTGATGCAGGCAAAGAACTCTTTCCCAACGGAGGTCTACCTGATGGTCGGAGGTTCGTGCCATGCTCGATTCCTTATGTTGTGCTTCATTCATTTTTAATGCTTACAGACCCAGGGGGGGGGGGGGGGGGGGGGGGCTCTGTGGATCGACATATTTAACTCCAAAAGCACACATGCTTCGGATTTTGTACATTTTTTTACGGACTCATGTTTTCAAAGAAATTACAGATATATCTGAAATTATGGCGAGGCAATTTCAAAATGCTCCACTAGATATTACTAAAACTGAAACTGTGCCTAGTGACCACAAGAATGACCCATGGAAAAACCCTCGAAAAACAGACAATGTACCCATGGTAACAAACCTTGTTATTCTGTCATTTCTTAAACCAACCCTGTTTGCAAGTGGAAGTCAACCTGAGTTTGACTATTCTGCTCTGGTTTAAGATGCTGCCAGTTACACCTGCACTATTTCCCAGCATGCTTCACATAATCCAGGGGAGAGCAAAAGGGAACAGGGAGGGACTCAAGCAAGTTTTGTTATGAAGCAATAATTTGAACTTCAGAAGCCCACATCTCCAGCCGGTACCAATGACATTGTGTGTTTTTTTGGATATGAATAATCTGCATGAACAATAATTGTTCACCATAAATTATTGTTCATTGTAAATTATTTATAATATGTGGAATGAAATCTGTTGTTTGAGAAAGTCATTACCCATTTCTTTATCTTTCTGTTCTTTGCATACCAGTCTTGTTCAGTAATTCACAGTATGATCACATCTTTTTCATTTTAGTAAATAGTGATGAGCTGACTCACAAGTTGAAAGGTTTCACAGTTATGACTGAAGATGAGAGATATGAAGGGTTACGCCATTGTCGCTACGTAGATGAAGTGATCAGAGATGCACCTTGGAATATCACTCCAGAATTTATTGAAGAACATAAGGTAACATTGATAATAAATGTTAATTTGTATGAAATAACAATAGTTGGAAAGGAGTACACAGTGTACCAGTCAAATTTAGGATAATGTGGGGGGCTTATTTGAAGGGGGGGGGGGGGGGGGGGGTGTTGTTTAATTTCTCCCAAATCATGGCTAGGGATGGTCGTTTGTTATTGCAATGCATAATATTTGCACATAAACAAGATAACATAAGCTGTTTGTGTAGTTCTAATAGTGACACACTTTGTAATATTATTATTATATTATTATTTTCATTTAATTAGTTTGCCAAATATGTAAAACATGTTCAAAAAGCCTTGTTCAAGGGTGGGGGTGCTTTACTTGAGAATTTACGGTATATGTCTCATGTCTTCCTTCAGATTGACTTTGTTGCTCATGATGACCTCCCTTACGTAAGTGCTGGCCAGGATGATGTTTACAAAGACATCAAAGCCATGGGGAAATTTGTGGCAACTCAGAGAACTGAGGGGATCTCCACATCAGACATTATTGCCCGTGTGGTCCGAGACTATGACATTTATGTCAGGCGAAACTTAGCCAGAGGGTACACGGCAAAGGAGTTGAATGTTGGCTTCATGAAGGTATAGATTATCACCAGTTCACTCAGATTAGAAGTAGCTAAGCTGGAAGGACTATAACATACTAACCTGTCCTTTTCAGCTATCTTTTTTATATTCCCTGCAAAATAATTGGGCCATTTTCTTCCAAGTTGTCTTTTTCCTTGACAGCTGTAGTAATCAGCTTAATTTTTTTCTTTTCAGTTTCTCTCCAGATACAATATGGAGAACTTGACATTTGATACCTTGCTCAAATAAGAACTGATTGAGATATCAATATTCTCATTTCATCACTCATACATTTTCTAATTTTTATGGTTAGGAGAATTTGTATTCTGAAGGATTAAGATGAGGCCAGTCATTTATGTGAAAATTAGTACTTACTTCACTGTTAACTTCCATGCAAATATAGCTCCATATTATTTTGTCTTTTCTATCTGTTCAACCATTTCTTTTTCTCACTATACTTTCTAGGAGCATGAAGTGAAGGTGAAAATGAAGATGGATGAACTCAAGGACAAGATCACAGATAAGTCTCAGGAAATACTGACCAAGTGGGAGGAGAAGTCTCGTGACTTTATCACAAGCTTCATAGACATGTTTGGACAAGAGGGTCGCCTGGTAAGCCTTATGAGGTCCTTTAGTAGAACACATTTGTTTCCTGATGATGTAGTCAATGGCGATAGCACAGCTACCGCATCTGGTGGAGATCACGGTAATGGTGGGGTTCATAATGATAACAATCATAATAATAGAAAGGTGTAGTGAATACTATAAACTATCTGATAAACAATCTATAAACAATTCTGATTATGTAAAACAATATATATTGTTTAACTACATATAAATAGATAAATAAAATATAAATAGATAAATAAATGAATTAATCAATCAAATCTAATAATTATAATTAAGTATTATAATATTAACCACAAGCTAACACCATAGAACACAAAGAGTGTTTACATAAAATAACATTTTCAATATTACCCAGGTCAAATCAAGCCATACAAGAGAATACACTTTTTAAAACTGGTAACTATTTGACTCTAACTACTGTTATAACTTTAGTTGTAAAAAAACTAAAAACTAAACACCATTAACTGAAGGTTTATTAATTAGATGCTCTAAAACTGATTTATGTCAGCTAAATAAAGATAAAATAATATCATTTATTTAAAGTTGAAGCATTAGGGAGTGGTTGCCCATTCTCCTGAGCCAGAGGCTCATGTTTCAAATGTCCAGCCGGTGGAATACCTGTAGAAAGAAGACAGGTTCAGAAGGGAAAAACCGTTGGAGTTGCCTCCTCGGATGAAAAACCTTCTTACTGCCGGCCGTGGGAATTGAACCCACGACCTCCTGGCTTGGAGCTTCATTATGGATTCAGGTCCACCACCCCCAAACCGCTCGGCCACCAAGTCAGTACAAAAGCTGGGCAATGATTCAACCTCCTAATGCCTGAAGATTTAAACCTAAAACTCTCCAACCTGGCTCAAAGAAATATTTATGTCATACAATTGGGAGTCTATAGTTTAACCCTTCACTGTCATGAGAGAAATTCAGATTCCCCCAACTATTTAAGAAGAAAATGTGAGTTTTGAAGCAGTAATTGTTCAATCAGCTGCCATATTTTATAGCATGTTTTATAGCATGTTTCATATAGTTTAGAAGACAAGTTTTCTAAACTGTATGACCTATTTCTAAAGTAAGAGTAAAAAATAGTTTTGAAGTTGATCACTTTTGATAGTTGCAGCGTATGCCCTGGCAGCATGTTTTTCAAATAATTGACTTTCTCTTTAAAATACTATGTAGCTCGTTCCAGGTTTTATCCGCCTGGCAGCTATTTTGGAATAAGGTGTATTGTATAGGACACAAAAGACTTAAAAAAGAAATATAAATTTTTATGCTTCGTAAATTTACTAAATAAATATTTCAACTTAAAGTCGTCATTAAATTCATATTAAATATTTAAAGACACTTTTAACTTTGTATACCTAGTGAGTACCTAAATGATAACAGTTAAAAAGACAGGAACATTCAATGATAAAGAAAGCTAAGCAAAGGTACTGTAAATACTAAACTGTGTAAAATAATGATCAATAAAATCAGTCCTAGAAAGCAATAAAATGAGCAATTAGCTGCTGCGACCACGTGTGATGGTAGTATTTCCAGCTCGCCTCTTCGTCTGACTTTTGATCACACAAATTGAACGTCCCTCCGCACATTATTGAGCGGCGTACAGCGTCTCTTCCGGTATTCCACAGGTCATGAGTTTCGACTGCTGAAGCCCTGAACTTCTTCAGAGCCGGCATTATTACAAGTGCTAAAGTTGCTTTATAACTAGCAATAGCAAACTGTGTTCAACGATCAGTATATGACATTGGTCACTGACTATTGCCAACCACGTGATTAGCTACCGTACCCACCACACTGCTCCAGATGACGACCCCACAGGACGCACGTTACCGGGCAACGTACCAACCATGTAACTGATAGCTTGCAAATACAGCCGCCTCGTGTCGGGCAGCTTTTGAGGTGACGCGCCTGTATTCACAGGCTAAGTAACTGATCACGTACCGTCCACGTTACGACCCTGTATCGACCACGTGGCTGATCACGTACTGACAATGCACGTTAACGACCACATACTGACCACGTGACTGATCACGTACCCGCGTCCACGTTCCGACCCCGTACCGATCACGTGGCTGATCACGTACTGATTATGCACGTTACTGGTCACGTAGCGACCACGTAACTGATCACGTAGCAACCTCGTTACTAAAACTGCTAATTCATAATCATCTCAACAGAATCAACTGTGGGGCGGTGCTAGCGCAAGGCTGAGAGGCGCAGGAGCTCGCATAAAACAGGCACTGTCACCACACCACTACTCCGAGACTGGCGTGTCACCGCCATCATCGCCCCAATCTTCTCCCAAAGTGCCGCGTCTTTCCTTGCAACCAGAAATCAGCAGTGACGAAGAGGAGGCCTGAGGGGGAGGAGGAGGAGGAGGAGGTCTGGAATGAATATCATAGTAGAGTCTAATGTGAAAGAAATAGTTTGTAATATTTAGGCTCTACACAACAGATAATCGCTTTGGAGGAATATTTCAGGAACGCGTTGTAAAGCTGATTTTCACCGGCTTTTAGAGCTTTTTAGTGAGGTGCCAGTCAAAGAAGACGAAGAAAGTTTATGATTTGATCATGCAAATGTTTTCGTATTGATATTCTATTTGCTGTAAACGTTTGAAATTGATTGCCTTCATATTAAAGGTAATGCAAGCAGAAGTGTAAGCACAAGGATGAGTAAGAACATTTCTTATTCTGCACTTGGATCGATTTGCACAACTCGAAAGATTCGTATAAGAATTATTTCATATTTTTCTCCAAATGTTTTTTTTGGGTATTTAAGCAACCATCATCACGAATCGAAATTGATTTCATATTTTTGCCTTGGATTGAAATTTTCTCTGAAAGTATTTTTTGGCAATAGCGTTATTGCGTATTGTTTACGCGAAAAACGTGGCCTTTTAGATACAGCAATCGTTAGAGATTGAATTTATTTCGTTAGGTTTAAATTAGTCGTGTTCAGTTGATTTCAACGTCTTTTTCACATTTTTCAGAATTATGAAAAAGTAATATTTTATGATTAAAAAGAGAACTCTAACTTTAGCAACTTAAAGAATGTGCACTGTGCTGTACAACTTTGAATGACTACCTCTACTACTACCTCTGTAATAAACAGATGTTAAACATACCATCCAATGCCTTTTGCATGTTCTTTTCGTTCTTGAAGGCAAACTTTCTTGTGAGACTGATGCGTCTGTAGTCTTCCAGTTGTTGTTGTTGTTGCTTCTTTTCAGTTTGATTCAGGAGGCAGTGTAGCCGAGTGGTTAGGGCGCCGGACTTGAAATCCGGAGGTCCCAGGTTCAAGTCCCGCTCTAACCACTAGCTGAATTTGCAACAGTCAGTAGCCCTGAGCTCAAATCCTCGGCCACACTATGTAAATAGCTAACTGGTTAGCCTTCGACCAGTTGGGATTCTTAACAAATTTGTGTTCAGTTTATGATATTTCGTTTCTGCATTTCAAGTCTCCCCAATTAGCACGGCTGAGTGCTAAATACATCGAGACTTAAGTGTATCGAGAATAAAGTGATTTATTTTATTTTTATTTTCGATCTCAAAAATTGAAATATGCAAGCACAAGTATTTTTGCGGATTTTAAATCGTGATTTTATGCAGATCCCCACAGGGCCCCTCCTGGATACCAGCCTCGTTGAATGACTCACTTTGCAAACATGATGCTACCAATACCTTAGTGAAACCCCCAGAAGACCCCGTGGTGCGGGGGGGGGGGGGGGGGGGGCATTCAAAATCGATTGGTGTCGCGGTTAGTACCTTTTGCAGGGCTCAAGGGAAAATAGTTTCACAAGCTGTAGTTTTGCCATTAAGAACAAAGATTCTTCTCATTGCGTCTATTTGGACTTTTCACTACAGGAGATTTAACTCTATAGTCAACAAAATGTGTCGCGTAGAAAACCTCCGGTATAAACAAAGAGAAAAGAAAAATCCTTCGTATGAGTGGGCCTCACTGTATAAAATTATTTGCATAGTGCATCTGCACATAGTCATTGTTCCTCATCTTCATCTATTATTGCCAGCTTTGAGTAGTCTTGTGCCCAATGCTGTATGTCACCAGATCCGAACATCAAATAAACCACGGTTCCTACGCCGAATATGATGCCTCCCAAGTAAAACACCACTCTCCACTCACCAGTAGTCTGTTAGAAAAACAAGTGTTAGAATTGAACTCACTGTGACGAGTTAGGATGAAGGCTGCTACAGTCAAACCTACGTTAACGGCCATCTTTCTACAACGGCCACCTCTCTGCATTGGCCACCTCTCTACAACGACCACCTCTCTACAATGGCCACCTCCCAGCAACAGCCACCGCCCTACAACAACCACTTCTCCACGGCGGCCACCTCTACAATGACCACCTCTTTACACTGGCCAACTCGCTACAACGGCCATTTCTCCGCAGAGGCCGCCTCTCTACAAAGGCCACTTCTTTACAACAGCCACTTCTTAGAACGGCCACCTCTATACAACGGCCACTTCTCCACAGAGATTGACTTTCTACAAAGGCCACTTCTCTACAACAGCCACCTCTGTACATCGGCCACTTCTTACAATGGTCGCCTCTCTACAACAACCACCTCTCTACAACGGCCACCTCCCTACAACAACCGTTTACCAACGGCCGCTTCTTACAATGGCCACTTCTCTACAACGATCACTTCTTACTAAGTTCATTTCGGATTGTTTTCACTTACGAGAAAATAAATTGAATTCAATTATTGAATGATAATTATATCTGTAATTATTAATATTATTACTTAATAATTAGGTAAGCATAGTATCAACGTCTTTTCAATTTGTTACTGTTATAGTACAGCTTTGGCAATATCTGTATGCAAGGTCATGCTAATAAAACTTTTGTCTATTAAATAAAGCTTTTGTATTTTTACAGCGGCCACCTCTATATGACGGCCACCTCTCTATTAAAGCCACCTCCCGGCAACGGTGACCTCTCTAGAACGGCTACCTTCCAGCAATGGAAATAAGAAAGCAGAAACCGTCATCAAAAACGCCCACTTTGTTAAACCAAAGTCAACTCTTATCCACGTTTGAACAAAGGATATGAATCATTTGTCAAATGCTGATTGCATGAAAGCTTCATCCGAAATGGTCAGCACAGCATCTAAACAATTTCCAGCGTCCAAAATTATCTTTTCTAGCCTCTCTGAGGAATTGCTAAACTGAACCATTCGGAAAACTACCAAATGTGAACATAATCGATCACTGAAACATACACGACAGCAATCATTTGAACATCGCTGGTGTACGCATGTTCGCAAAGAGTATCATCCAAGTGCCCATGGACGACCAGCATGTTGTCAAGCCTCCACACTAATAACATCACGAGTCACAGCACGTCAAACTCCAAGCTATAACGGCCACTCGGCTATCAATACATAAATTTTCTTTCTTGAAAACTCACTGCAATGGCCACCTCTCAACAATACTGAAACGCCCCTACCAACCTCCAAAGCAATCTTTCTTTAGTCTACAACCGCCACAGAATCAAATACAAGGGGATGAAAATATTTGTTTACCAAATTAATGTCATTAGCTGCGTAGCTTAGCAAAAGATGGTTGTCATATATTTTTTTTTGAATCGTCAAAGTTCATAATTTCCCTTTCAGCTCACCTGGTGCTTCACAATTTGTCCAGTCAGTAGCGGACTCACGATGCCTGGAATAATGCCAACCGTGCTTGAAATTCCCATCAGAATACCTGCAAAGGGTGGGGCGATGTCCAGGTGATTGACAAAGAAACCACTGAAGGCAAAGCCACTAAAGCCAACGGAGAACGTCAAGCAAACAACTGCAACGAGCCAGTTAGTGGTATAGCCTGTTAGAACAAGACATACACCCTGCACTACAAAACCTGCGAAAGAAAAACAACAACAACAACAACAACAACAACAACAACAGAATGAAGAGACATAAAGAGAGCACTATTAAACTGATATACTAAATATCATACGACATAATACATTTGCTGTAACCACTTACTTCAGTCTTCAATTAAGTGACAAAACAATCTGGGCCCAGGCACTATTAAGCTAATCCTGGAAGGGTCAAAATTTTGCTGTCGGTTTTAGCCTTAAAATGACTAGTTTTCGTTCACAACATGACTTGTTTTTTACTTGGTCTGGAAGGTTTTTACTTGGTCTGGAATAAAGAATGGCGCGATATTGTGTTAGGATAGCGATGCCAAGTTGAAGGCCTTCGAATCTCAGGTACCTCAAAACTGACCCGCAGAAACCATCGTCGTATTAGAGGGAGATTTTAATCTTGCTGACAATGACAAGAATGAAATGGATGAATCACTAACCAACAGTGTTCAAACTCTTCCTCACAGCTGTAGTAGTGAGAATTTCTTCCCTACGGAGATAGTCAGATATATGTCCCCCAAGCTGGAACATGAAGGCCATGATAAGGTAAGGGAGGGCGGATAGAAAACCAGCCTGAGATGGAAGAGGAAAGAAACAAGTAAACCGTTTACCATTGAATGGAAAACTGGTACTAAGGAGAACCATACGGCAATTTTACTGCGTCGGCATAGAGAATAATGTGTATAATGAACCGACTAGGGGTCGATGTGTGAAGGCTAGACACCATAAAATACTTTGAAGCTGACCTATCGACCACTAGCCGTTCGTCGGAGCAAGAAAAAGACACTTGCACAGCTAAACAGAATGTTATGGCCAAGATAAAGTGCAAATATAACACTTATAAAACAACCTTGTCTTATTTTGATACTTGTGGTCTATAACTTTGGGGAACCGCAAGTAGTTTTTGGCCGAAACCTAAACGCTCTGGAGCGACTTTTTTCGGCTCTGAGAAACCCGAACGCGCTGATGTTTATTTTTTCCGGATATGACGTCACTAGTTGTACTCGCAGCGCGCTGCTGCTCTTTGTTGTTTGTTAGATTCTTCTAAACAACCTCGTTCCCAGGCTCTTTCATCTTCCGGTCCCCGGGAGATGAAAGAGCGTGGGAACGAGGTTGTCTTGTAAAGGGACTCAAGTCAAACCAAAAAAAAAAAAAAAGAAAAAAGAGAAAGCAGGAAACTCACTTCAGTGATGTCAAACCCCAGGCTGAGCTTGAGAAAACTCGGCAACTCGGTTAACAACGTGAAGAAACCCCATTCTTGACTGAAATGAGCCACGGTGATAGCCCACACTGGCAAGGAAGTAAAGATCGACTTCCAGGGAATCGCCATGTCCTACAAAAATATAGACAACCACAATATACCTCAGTTTGCACTTGTTTATTCTTTTAATGTCTAACTCAAAAATCTGGAATAAAAAGTGTGCAAACAGGGACCTGTCATTGTAGGGGAGAGGAGGGGATAGGGTGGGATTTTTAGTTTTTTTATTTGGGGGGGGGGGGGGGATTTAATCGCTTTTGGGACGAGAAAAGGGGTAATTTTTAATTTTTATGCATAGACAAAAGGGGTTGTACGAAATTTGTAAGACCCTGAAAATGCAAGAAATGCTATTTCATGGAAACGAACCAAATATATTTTTCATCACCACCAGTACGCGACAATAAAGAAGATTTCCTGAAAACTAGACTCCCAAAGGTATTGCTCACATCAGTGACAATACTTACACTCTTGGTGGTATCATGCGCCAGGTTACTCTGAATATAATCACGCTCCTCCTGTGAAAGCCTGGGATCTTCAGCAGGGGATTCCCTCACAACCAAAAACCACACAACAGCCCAAAGCATGCCAGAAGCTCCTGTAGGATATAATGTGATAAACAATATTGAAATCAAGTGATCAACTTCAATTTTCTCGTTCAGTTTCTCACTAGAGACATATTATACAATAAAGAGAACTTGGCTTTCAATACCCTGCTCAGATGACAGCTAATTAAACTATCAGTTATCTCTACATCACTCATGCATTTTCTTTTTAACCCTTTAGCCTGACCGGTCATTTTTGGAAAAACGTGCCCAGGAGACCGGATACTATGAGACTTTGGTAAAAAAAATAATGACATGCCTATTTTAAATGCATTTTTGATGGTAAGGATGCATTTTTGTATAAGGTAAGCTGTATATATCTGCAATCTACATCAGACCAAAGGTCATAGTTTTTTTCCCCGTTTGATCTTTTCAAGTGAAATTAAAACGGATATTCACAAACACTTTCAGCATTTTGCCAGAAACGCTGCCTAGTTTGTTCATTGTCATTGAATTAAGGTCGAGAAAATCTGCATTTTGAGCTTCGGAGTTAAAAGGTAAAACAACATTGCAGAACAGACACAGCGGAAATACGTTATTGACGTCACTTCCGTTTGTCAGCGTTCGTCGCCATGGCTATCTAACTTCTCATAATTCGAGGTAAAATTTCACATCGTGTGCAAACCTCGTTTTTGTTGTGCACAATTTATGTTATAGAAAATGTATTGAACTAACCCATACTTGAGTATCGAGTCCTAGTAATTGAGTTTCTTGGCTAAGTCTGGAGGTTTTACGCGCGTTAATACATTGTACTTGAATCCACGGTTTGACTCAAAAGCAAGGTGACCGCACGGCCGAAAAACGTATTTTCGCGGTGTCCTATCTGCATGTACTACAAAAAAGAAACACCCTTTTCTTGGCTAAAGAATATTCTACAAAAATATAAAGAGGGATCAAGACTTATTTACCAAAGGTATAAAAGATCGATGGCCATCCAAGGTATTTTGCAAGCAATCCTGACACTGACATGGCAAGGACAGTACCAATGTGTATTCCTACAAAAGAAAGGCAGGGTTCAAATTGTTGTCCCCGAGCTCTGCGAGGGTAATAATCACGACGCTAATGTTGTAGTATCGCGTTATTTGGAGACTCCAAGCGGGTCGCCATCTCGAAATCTGATGTTGGTCAGTCTGTCAGTCAGTGTCATGCCAATAAAGCTCAAGACAAGCGATTTTCGAAAGTGTTAGCAAAACCCTCCATTGCAAGGTGGCAAAGGGTGAAAGTTATAAAACTTTAGTAGCGCTCGAACTGGGAGCCTTTGAACTCTACATCGCCAAAACACAATCATTTAGAATTCTTCACTGCCGAATCTCTGAACCGGAGCGAGACCGTTCCAAGCCGGCAAAGAAAAAATTATATGTCACAAAAATTGCCATTTCGTGGGCGCGACCTTAAAAGCTTACCAGATAAAGCTATGGTTAACAGCTTTGTCCTTTCCATTATGGGAGCCCATTTAGTCCAGAACCTATGATTAGCTGGGAAGACCACACCCTGTTTGTAAAACATAACAAAGAATTATGACGCTTAAAGAGTTGACACATGAAGATTTCACTCTATAATCAAGAAGCATTTATACTATGATTTAAATTTTTGTTTTCCTTGTTTCACCACAGGCGGCCCAAGCTCAATGTGTGAAAAAAAAAATCAAATCAAATTAAATTGGGTAATAAAAATGTCTTACCTTACTTTCACTGTGTGGTTCTTTCTGTCTATGCGGTTATTTTGCTGATTCAAGTCATTTTAGAGAGAGTTTTACGTTCCCGTGTCCCTCTTTACATACCAGCAGAGACAGTAAGAACCACACCGTGGAAGTAAGGTAAAGCCCTGGCCAAACGGCTGCAACATTTCAGCGCAACATCTTGCAAAATTGTTGCACGCAACATGTTGCGTCCGTTTGGCCACGCTGTTGCACGATGTTGCATGGAGTTTGGTTTTCGTCGAACTTTCGTGCAAGATCATGCAACATTTCTTTGTTCTCTGGGTTGTTGCTTCGTGTTGTAATCGTTTGGCCACATTCGTGCAACATTGTTGCGTTGGGGCATGCGCATTTTCCAATTCAAAGCACGATTGGCATGATGGGTACGTTTTTGTAAGATGGCGAAATGGATTATTTAAGTGCAATTCCCTTGTTTTTGTTCATCACAAACTAGAAAGAGAATAGAAATTCTTCTAAGTCAGAATAATTTCTATTTAAAAACTTGATCTAAAGTCAACAACCGAATGACCCTTTAGAATTATAATACTCAAGCCAATTATTTTGTCCTAGGTCTAATAGCTTTATAATGGTATTTAAAGTCTTTTAAACAAGCTAAGGAAATATATAACTTTACCTCAAACAAGCCAATGAAAGTTCGTAGAGCAATCAGAAGCCCAGCATTGCTCCACGCTGCCAGTGGTGTAAGAAGTGAGAAAATGGATACACACAAGATACCTAGTCCAAACATATTCTTGCCTCCAAACTTCCTGGACAAGAGTCCCCCAGGCAACTGTGTTACCATGTATCCGTAAAAAGATGAGCTCAGAATTACACCTGAAGAGAACAAAAAAAAAACAGTT
The DNA here is from genome assembly GCA_964036295.1 of Plumapathes pennacea. Lineage (NCBI taxonomy): Eukaryota > Metazoa > Cnidaria > Anthozoa > Antipatharia > Myriopathidae > Plumapathes > Plumapathes pennacea. The sequence goes on along the minus strand of OZ038466.1, from coordinate 7,120,549 downwards.
GATGTAAAACAAAGTGACAAACAAACCAGAACTACTCTGTCTAAAAGTGCTGTTGTTACGTATACCACACACAGTATTCTTATGTCTCACATTGAGGTCTTTAGCTCAACAACATAACTTTAATTAATATAACACAATGTAATGACGGTTAATACAACAAGAAAAACACTCATGGCATGCGTGCGCACAGAATCATAAGCAGACCGCTGGCCAACTAATACGATGCAACATTCCTCCCCCCTAAAGTTTACAAGTTCAGTTTTTCAAGCGGCTTCCGCTGTTGCTCTGGTTTGCGCCTGGGTGGCTCCACTGGTGGCTTCGGTGAACTGCTGATGTCCGGTTGTAGTATAACATGCTTGTCAGTGGTGTCGCTAATGTCACTCTCAGTGCGTTGGGGTTCCCGCATAGGCACTGGTCTCTGGTTTTCGTGGCGTCTTCAATTTTTCCCGCTGTTGGTCCAGGTGTGTTCACCATCAGGTAGGGTTCGAGTCTTGGAGGTTCCTTGTCCAGGTTTGGTGTCAGTAATGACTCCTTCAGTTGGTCAATGTGTCTTATTCCTCACAGGTTTTGAGTACATCATTGTTTACAAGACCACAATCCAGCATGGAAATGCTGATGGACTGTCACGCCCTGTTCCTTTAGCCTCTTTAACACCTAATCCAGGTTTTCCAAGTGTTCCTCATCGTCTTTGCCGATTTACATGGAAAATAATTAAATATAATATAACTTTTATTATAACTGAACTCAACGTACCTTGTAAGCCTGTACTCCAGGTAAATTCTGGGGATTCCTTGAACAGAAGCAGAGAAAGTCAAATGATGTAATGTGTAAGTTGATTACCTGCATCCAGACTTTTTAGATATTTTTTTGAATAAACAATATTTCATTTGTCCAACACCCATACAACACACGTTAAACAATAGAGGATTTAATACAGCCGACCATTTCTCCTGTATTCCACTCTTTATGTATAACTATCTAACTATATGAAATTCTTATGACACCTTAAATAATTTCACGAATTTTGTGAAAAGTGTCTTGAAATGTCCCTCCTCCCCTAAAACATATATATTGCAAAGTTTATCTGTCACCAAAATTTCATGCAATAATGTATATTTGTGTCTATCTTGCAAGCCCTGACAATTTACCAGCCCTTGAGCTGACTGGGCTACTTTATCTATAAATAATATATAATTTCCATGTATATTGCTTTGATGAAAACCTACCACTACTAACTTGCCATCTCTGACGACTGTAATGTTGGAAACCATAGCAACCAGTGCCACACTGAGGTTGACTCGTACAGCATACACATTGGCTGAGCCTAGAAGAGCCAATACTGCAATCCAATAGCGTTTGAGGAAGAGCCATGTTGGGAGACAGCAATCAGACTTTTTTGCATCAGTGCTTGTAAACAATTGATTGTTGCGTTTTGTTTTTGAAATTCCTTGGAGAGGTACCCCATCCTGACTGTTGAACTCTGCAGCCATCAATATTGAGTAAATTCTGGAGAGGAGTATAATCTGCAAAAAATTACAAAATTTATACTCACTTGGTATAATATTTAAAACCTATGACCTCAAAAATACTGGTAAGATACTGTACATGTATGTTCGTTACTGGGGTCCCCATGGGTGTCGGGAGAAGGGGGGGGGGGGGGGGTGAGGGAGATAAATGTTATATGGGAAGGCTCCGCCCAGGCAAACCATAATTATTATGTGACAACCTGGGGTGCGTTCGATTGGGTCTATTCCGGATAAGGAATAGCTAAAGTGGCCTACGTTTGGCTTGTTCTGGTGGAGATTCTGTTCAAAATTGTTTTGAAAACCTCCATAATAGCATTTTGAACAGCTCCCGATACATCCTAACCTTAATCAGCTTATCAGTATCAGCTTATGAGGTGATAGTTGATGAGGGCGAAACCAAAAGGTAAACAAGATATTAAGGCCGTTTATACGAGGGAAATAAGCCGCGGCTTTCATAGGCTTACATAAGACGTGAACAGACCCATTTATACGAGCACGGCTTACACAAGACGCGAACTGCTCGTATAAATGGTTCGCGGTTTCATCGGTAAGATAAGAACAGATCAAAACCCCTCCAGGCTAATTGTATTAGCTGTGGCTTGGGTAAACCGTGAATTTCGTGCCATTGGGCGAATTTGTACAACATTTATACAACCTATGTCCATCTGTTATCCGTCTGAGACGGGAAATTTGTATGAGATATTCGACGATTGTGCGACGTAGAAACCAGGGGTGCGTTTCTTTGGGAAAATCCAAAACAGGATTTTTAGATCGCGATCCCACTGGGATTGCGAGGTTTTAAAATCACTTTGTCTCTCCCTATGTCCATCTGTTGTCAACAATAGATTTCCAAATAAAGCAGCTGCGGTTTTCCAAATTAGGGCTTGACGAAGGTCGCGTTACAGGGTGTGTCGAACAACGCAGTTAAAGGAAGATGCTGTCGTAGTTGTTGCGATAGTTGTGTTTGGAACTTGTTTTCATTTTGAAGATTTTCATGGGTCCGAAGTTTTTTTGGCCATTGATTCTGACATCGATTGTGTTTCACTCTGCAGTGTTTTGCGTTGTTATTGCGACATTTTGGCGCGGTGCCATGAAGGTCGGCGTTTTATTATATCGTAAACAAATCTGAAGCCGTTGCTTTAGTATCCGCCAAAATTTCTGTAGTGACAGTAAATACGGCTTGGAAGATACTAGGCCGAAAGATATTGAATCTCTCGGCTATAAAAAGTGCCAAAAAATATCCATTTTTCGGTGAATGTTTACAAGTTTCAAACAGTATGCAAATTAGTCAGGTATTTCAATTCTTGGTTTGCATGTGACGTCATAAAAAGCCATTTCAAAAGTAACGTATCCTATAAGTCCAGTACACTGATATGTTCAAGACTATTATGCCTTAAGACTTAAAGCAAAATTCTGGGTCGATACAAAATATCTATCAAGAGCTATGGACGTTTGAATACCGTGACAACAAAGCCGTGTGACACGCGCGTGGCCGACTAAAAGCGTGCTTGTGTCTGAATCATAAAGTTTTCCTTCGCGAAACATTTTAAAATTGGCACTGCGAAAGATGTGAAGTAACATAACATCAAGCTGATTCAAAGATCAGGTTCATTTCGTGTTCCGAGTTCCACTAACATACCGCATGCCGCCTTGTGTGAGGGTTTTCAAAATCGAATACGCGGTTCAGCAAAAGTGGAAGCCCGCGGAAACGGATGCGAACTTCCACATTCCTAAAATGGAGCAAATTTTACAGTGTGGCCTTAAGCCAGTTCTATCAAAAACCTACTCCCGCAAAAAAAAAAAGTACTTTTACAAATTCGCGAGCTCACAGCTGCCTTGCTGCTTTGATTAAATCCAAAACCAGATTTTGCGTTTCTTTACTAAAATCCGAAAAGGGATTTTGAATCCATTGAATCCATAGTCAGAACAGATTCGTCGGATACTATCTAAATCAGGATACTTGGGATTCATGATCTGGAGCGTTTCTTTGGGAAGGATTCGAAAAAAGTACACATAACATATATCTCCAGGGTTTAGAATCGCCATATTTTTGCTGTGACAATGGCAAACGGCAGAGATTTTAGCGGCAAAGGTACTGAGAAGTGTTATCGTTTCGAGGTTCACGTTTGTAGATATAACCAGAAAACTAAAACACATTTATCGATTATATTTTTAGCCCGAGACCGACGCAAATAATCCATTTTCGGATTTTTTGTTTCTTTCGTCGCGGAAAATCCGTGTGATCTGAGGGCCTGTTTACATGATGGGAGGGTCATCCTAGAACTAGGATCACCCTACCAGGCGAGCCGGTTTTACATTTGGTTTACATGCATCACCACCGGGAAGGTTTGATAAAGCGAGCAGTTACCAAGTAGACAATCAAAATGGCGAACGAACGTCAGTACGCAGTTTGGGTGCTCTTGCTGGCTGTATTAGTACAGATTGTTTACTTTCAACAGCAACTTGTGCTCCTTTTTAATTTGATGCTAAGACTCCAGCAGCATCACGATCGCTCGTATCATTATCTTGATTCGCAAGCTCTGCCCTGCTACTGGTTTCATTAGAGCCAAATATAAGTGGTGTGGCAGTGGAACATTGTACATAATCATCAACATCTAAGTCGCTTTCGTTCGGCAATGAGAATGGAAGTTGTTGGCCTCTTGATTTCCCGCGCCCCGTCGCCATCTTGCTTTTGAAAACCCTGGCAACCGAGTTGTCCCCAGTTCGACCGTTTACATGACAAAATGCATGCAAAACATAACCCTATTACCAGGATCATCCTAGCTCTCAGGGAGGTTGACCCTTGTGCTAGAGTCATCCTATCACCCGAGACAAATCTAACCCTAGACATGTAAACAGAATGCGGAATACAATAGCCGCAGGTTGATCCTAGTGCTAGGATGACCCTCCCATCATGTAAACAGGCCCTGGGGTTCTATTGATTTCATCGTTTCCTACTAAGAAGAACGATTGCCGTTATTTTATTGAACTGTCGTCCACGTCCTGACAACGACGTAAAAAAGAAGCATTTGAAGTCGCACGCGAGAGCACGGCGACCCCGAGAACATGTCAATTTCAGATATTCATGTGCTTCTTTTGTCTTCTTTGATTAGTTTTATTGTTTCACCGACGTCGCCGTCGTCCTCTCGCGTCCTGTATCTTAAAGTCCCTAATAGCAGATACGTACTGGAGCATAAACCTTAAACCTCAATAAGTCAAGAGCTTTTTTGGAAGCAGTTTACTTTGGAGGCACTATCGCTGTGCTGTCAACGGATGCGGAAAGTCTCTCATTTCGTTCACTTTCTTCCAGCGCTTTTGTTCTACGAAATGCTACTAGTAGCCCCACATTAAAAAGCCCTTGTTCAGACTTAAAAAGCAGCTGAAAGAGAAGAAAATATGAGGTAGATTTTAATCCTTTCAGAAGAAGAAAGGCTTTTGACACCAGGTTTCATGTTTCTCTAATAGCCGTTTTTCAAAGGACAGGCAATGCCACGTTGTTAGTCAAAGAGAAAGCAAAAATATGATAATCCTAGAGCCTCAGACAACACATTGATCAACTTGATATAAATTACCTCTTGTCTTTAGTTGCATTTTCATCTGAAAAAAACACTGTGTTCAGTCTCTATAGACGACTCAATTAATGACATCTGCTAGATGATGCTAATAGCACCATTCAGTGCCACTTCGCACGGCCGGAGCTTCCGCGGCTTCATCTGCGTATCTTGCCTTCGATCATTTCAGCGTTCGGGGCGTAGATGGTAAAAGTTAAATGCATCTTTTCACCCTTCCGAAGGAGCCTTGACTCTCGAAATTATCTTCTTGAAAGCTCTGAAGTTGTCGAGGCGTCTTTCACATGGGCTGCAGATTAATAATGCAGCAAACCTTCGCGCTGCTGTAAAACTCTTCCGCTGTTTCGAGAAGTGCCCTATTGGCTCAGTTTTCCTCATACTGTACGTTTTTGCGGTGAGTCTCCCACAGAACTTCAAAGCCTACAACAACTTGACTTGTTGTTCAGACGCAGCGTAAACTTTTTTCGGAGTCACACAGTGTGCGACACACATTGGAGGTGTTAAATTTTTATATCCAAAATTTTCCTTCCCCAGTAGACAAAGTAAGGTAAATTTCCGACTTAACGGCCCCTCCCTTGGTTTCCTTTTTTGCAACCGTCCAGATTCTGGCCGACACGTGACAAGCCTGAACCAGGGTCTTTCTTCGGGGGCGGGGGCCGGGAGATGAAAGAGCCTGGGAACGAGGTTGGAATGTCGTGCTGTGATCAATCATGCGTCCGAAATTCTCCCGTCCGGAGAAACCACTGCAGCGTATGAACAGGCAGGAATGTCTAAATTTTATGCATGTTGTATGTAGTAGTAGACGACACATGAACCCGGGTTCCTATATTATTCATATCAACTTCGTAAATGTCGCTCCGATTCATACGAAGAATTTAATGACAAATATTGTGTGAATCCTCCTTCATTAATTTATGCACTTCATTCGATGCGTCGTTTTGTGGCCATGACGGATAATGCGTGTTGGACGAATTTAGGCCCCGTTTATACTTGAAAACTGTTTCGGATACAAAGTATCCGGATACAAAGTTCCCACTTTCGATTCCGAATTTGTTTTCTCGATTCCGGAAACAAATGCCTCGAATCCGGATAAATTCCCTCTAGTGAAAACGGGGCCTTAATTCCTCGGACGAATACAATTCAATTTGAACACACGATCGGGCTGGCCCGGATATGAACACACGACCGAACCGGGCTCACATGAAGAGGCTCTAACGTAACGGCGAATCTAAGGGCCTCTTCATAATTTCGATTGCGGATTTGTTTTCTCGATTCCGGAAACAAATGCCTCGAATCCGGATAAATTCCCTCTAGTGAAAACGGGGCCTTAATTCCTCGGACGAATACAATTCAATTTGAACACACGATCGGGCTGGCCCGGTTATGAACACACGACCGAACCGGGCTCACATGAAGAGGCTCTAACGTAACGGCGAATCTAAGGGCCTCTTCATAATTTATGAGCCCGGTCAACCGATCATATGAAGAGGCCCTAATTCGTGTGAATTAAGTTTGACGATTGTGCGACGTATATTAACCAGGCCTGAGAATGAAATACAAATACATCGCAGTTGTCTATTGACAATGTGACTGTGAATATTTCCTTCTCCTCCTCTCTATTGCTAGAGGATGGTTGCTGAAGCGTAAAGCTTGTGTTTGCTTCGTTGAGAAAGATTCATATAGGCTGTGCGAATGGGGCTTCGACCGTTTGTAAAAACATTGGTTAACTTTTCCCGATTTCTGCCAAACAAAATTGTGCATTACAAGTACAAAGATCGATGCTTGATACATACCAGTACTTGACAGCTACCGTTGAAAGAGAATAATCAACAAGGCACGCCTGATGATGCAAAATGGCATTTGAAAGTATAATTAGTACAATTCACAGTAGATATTTCTATTTAAAGCTGGTATTACACTGGTCGATTTGCAACGACGATTTGCTCAAAACCGGCAACGGTGTTGCAGGTTTTTGAATCGCTTTCAAAAACTTGTAACGCGTTGCAACACTGCAAATATCGCGAAAAATACGTTCACAGTGGGGTGTTACACCTCAACAATTTTTAGCGCAACATCGTATCGTTGGAAATCGACCAGTGTAACACCACCTTTAGTTGGGTCTGTCATCCATTGCAGGTTGACCTACAGCAATAGACAAATATTGATTATACTTATGATGGAAAAAGGAGGTGGTAAATCTAATACCATAGCCAGTGAAGCTGACTTGTAATTAACAAATAAACCAGCTGCAAGCGTGCTCCGTTCAGAAGTAAAGCACGCAGCAAATGACGAGAGCACGAGGGAAGTGTAGGGAGAAACGCGAGCCGAAGGCGAGCGTTTTTCCCCACTTCTTGAGTGCTCTCGGCACTTGCTGCGTGCTATATTTCTGAACGGAGCACGCTTGAAGCTGGTTTATTTGTTTTATAACATAGAACTTCTCCAGTTTTACAAAAAGCTGTCTTTATTCATCAAAAATGTTGGAATGCTAACAGCGATTAAAAAACAGATTCTCCTAAACGGCTCGGTGGTCCGAATTGCCAAGCCAGTACAGTTTTGCTTCAGCTTTTCAACACGTCTGTTCTATAAAATTGGACAACATCTCACAGTAAAAGAACTATATTTTCCCGTAGAACTTTGGACTACAAGTACGTGAAATCATACAGTCGGCTAGTGCATAAAATGCAAATTTGAAGAGAATCAACAAACGCTCCAACGGCCGACTCGAAAATTGTGTGAATGAAAACTTACCGATTTCTTGACTCTACCTCGTAGTACAATCATTTGAAGTCCATCCGAAAGTTCTTCATTAATTTTTTTCAGTCACATCGTCGGAAATTCTTTCTCTTGCATCACTTCTGCTCGTCTGTCTTCGCCGTTTATGTTCAGTGATTGCTTAGTTGGCCAATTGTCAATTAGAGAAGTGAATAAATTCGAGGACAAACTATAATCAAGACATGGTTGAACTGAAGAAGCACACGGATTCTTTTAATAACGTGGGGGGTACGAGCCCCTGAAAGTTACAGTCCCAGTCCCAGTCCGCGGCGCGGTAACAACAACAACAATAACAACGTTTAAAGTGTTCTCAGTCTGACTCCGACATCCTCCGGGGGCGGGGCAACTAGTCTCTTGTCCATTCTGCAATGCGCTGTAATGCTCTTGTTGTAGCTGCTCGTTGGGTTCTCCTCTGGCATGGGTTTACTGGGTGGCAATCACTTGGGATCGCTGGGATGGGATTCTGTTGAGACTGGGCGGTTACCTCCAGAGGGTAGAGCTTCGCAATTGGGTGGTTGGTTGCGCCTCCTTTGGTGCGAATATTTACTGCACGGACATGGCCGTCCCTCCCAGGTAGTAGTTCCTCTACTACTGCAAGTTTCCAGCTGATCCTTGGGCCTTCATCATGTACTAGTACAATGTCACCAACCTTGACTCTTGACTCATTGTTGCCTGTAGTTCTGTGGAATTCTCTCAACGAGGTCAGATATTCCCGGCTCCAGCGGGTCCAGAAGTGTTGTATGAGAAGGGCAATGCGTTTGGAATTCCTTTGGATTTCCGAGTTTCCCTTCTGGTTGTAGTTACGATCATTAATCTCATCTTGTTCCACTCTGATGTGGGGAAGGGTGGTAATTCTTCTTCCATAAAGGAGATGAGCTGGGGTAAGTGGTTCTGTCATTCAAGATGGCCTCAATCTCTACAACGATGGTCTGCAGGGTGGTCAGATTAACACTTGCTCGTCCAAGCACCTTCTTCAGGGTGGTCTTGGTGAGGCCAATCAAGCGTTCCCAGAACCCTCCATACCAAGGTGCTCTTTTAGGTATGAATTTCCAATTTACACCTTGTTTGCTGAGTGACTCCTTCAATGTCTGTGACTGAAACAACCCAGTTAACTCTTCAGCTGCGGATAGGTATGTGGAGGCATTATCAGAAATCATTTGTTGAGGAACAGATTTTCGAGCTGCAAATCTGCGATATGCAAGGAGAAAGGTCTGCACCGACAGGTCTGTGACGACTTCAAGGTGAACTGCTCTTGTTGTGGCGCATGTGAAAAGGCAAATGTAAACCTTCCTTTCAATTCCAGCTTCACGGGTGTACAGTGCTCCTGTAAAGTCAACGCCAGTGACCGCAAATGGTTCTGCTTGTTGAAGTCTTGACTTTGGTAGTGGGGGTGGGTCTGGGATTTCATATGGCAGTCCAGAAATCTTCTTGCAAGTAACACAGTGGCTGATTACTCTCTTGACCTGTTGTCGCCCGGTAGGAATCCAATACCTCTGGCGAAGAGCAGTCAGAGTTGAGTTAACACCTGCATGCAACTGGTGGACATGTATATCACGAATGATCAACTCTGTGAATGGGTCCCTTGGCGGTAGCAGAAGAGGAAACTTGGCAGAGGTGGGGACAGGTGCATTGTGAATCCTCCCGCCGCAATGGATGAGACCTGCCTCATCAAGGAAAAGGCGGAGTTGGCGAACTAGTGCTGTGCAAGGTGAAGCCTTAGAGAGCATGCTGCTGATTTCTTGGTGGTAGGTTACTTGCTGACAGTTCTTAATCCACTCATTTCTGGCTTGATCCAACTCTTGTGCAGTCAAGGCTCCCGTTGTCTTGCACTGCCGCTTTAGATTTCGGACAAATCGTAGGACATAAGCTGTAACGCTAATGAGTGTGGATAGGGTGCTGAAGTTTGACACTGTCATGAGCTGATGAAGACCTGATCGTTGTGCATGGTTTGCGGTAGCTGGGCAAGTTGTCTTTGTTGTGTCTGCAGTGAGAAGACTAGCAGCTTGGGTAGGAAGTCCTGCTGTTGGGGACCAAAAGGGCCACTGGGAGTCTACAGGTAGCCAGGGAGGTCCGTGTTTCCAGATTTCCGAGGATGTGAGTTGCTGGGTGTTGATACCTCTGGTGAGCAGATCAGCCGGGTTGTCTGATGTGGGGCAATACTTCCAATTCGTCACATGGGTGAGTTTCTTGATCTCCTTTACGCGGTTGGCGATGAATGGTTTGAGGTCCTTCGTGCTGTTAAGCCAATGGAGAACAATCTGACTGTCAGACCAGAGATAAACTTTGGTTACGGGTAGCTGGTCTAGAAGATAGGAAGCAAGTCTTGCACCGATCAGAGCTGCAGTTAACTCCAACTGTGGTAGGGTTAGTTCCTTTGTTGGTGCAATTCGCGACTTTGCCATCACAAAGAAAGATTGGCTTTCTTGTGACGATTTGAGGTAGGCAACAGTTCCATAAGCCTTTGTGCTTGCATCGACAACGATATGCAGTTCCGTGTCGTTTGGCCACACACTGCTGTATGGGAAATATTGTCGGGGTATCTCAATGCATGTGAAGGCCTCCAACTCTTTGGTCAACGCTGTCCACTCCGTTTGGAGGTTTGGAGGTATGGGCTCATCCCATTCTATTCCTTGTCGCCACAATTCTTGCATCAAGATCTTCGTTCGAACTGTGACTGGGCCAAGAAATCCAAGTGGGTCGTAGATTCTTGATGATTCTTGTAACATTTCTCGCTTTGTGGTTAAATTTGGGATGACTGAGGCGGCAGTTCTTTGCGGGTACTTCAGCGAGTCCGTTTTAGTGTTCCACAGCACACCTATAACTTTAGTTTCAGGGCGGTCGTTAAGGAGGTTTTCCTTTGCTGCCAGCGACTGTATGACGGTACTGTTGCATGCCCATGATCTCAGGTTAAATCCAACAGGTGACATCAATGCCCGTGCTCGATTGTAGTATGTCACGCCTTCATCTTCATGCTGGACTCCGGAAATTAGGTCATCCACATAGATGTTGTCCTTCATGTCCTTTGCCACAGGGTCGCTGTACTGATTTAGGTGTTTGTTGAGGGTTGCATTCAGGATGAAGGGGGAACTAGAAGCACCAAACAGGATGGCCTTGAAACGATAGATGTGGAATGCACTCTTGGGATAACTTGGATCACTCAACCAGAAAAAGCGTGTGGCGTCCCTATCTCCCTCGTCTAGGCTGACGTGTAGGAAAGCTTTCTCAATGTCAGTCGTGAAGCCATACTTGTGGCAGCGGAATCGAAGAAGGATGGCAGTTAAGTCATTAGCGATGGGTGGTCCAGCTAAGAGACAGTCATTTAAGCTTGGGTGGACTTGAGATTGGCGACAACTGCAGTCATACACAATACGTATTGGTGTGGTGGCGGATTCCTTAAACACAGCGTGGTGTGGAATGTAGTGACACTTGCCTGCAGTCGGTTCTGGGGAGGTTACCCTTTCTATGAAGCCACGTTTCTCCTGGTCAATGATGACATCACTGTACATCTTGAGTTTCTTCGGGTCCTTTGCTAGATGCTGTACCATTGAACGGGTTCTTCTTTCAGTGATGTCAAAATTGGTGGGGAGCGCTGGATGGTCCGACTTCCAAGGCAGCTTGGCAGAGTATCCTTCTCTGTCTGAGTAATGGAAGTATCCTGGAAGTGGTGCAGGAAGTCAGTACTTAATTCAGTGGCTGCGGGTGGTTGAATGCCTACTGATTCCAGATTCCAGAAACGTTCAAGTTCAAATTCGTCCTGCTTATGTGCTGTCATGACATGTAGAATGGATGTCCGTAGCATGGTAGACTGGGGGTGTTAGGTATCGGTCCAGATAAGAGATAACCGATCTTGGATTTGGCTGCAGTAGGTCCACGTCCCCTTATTATTATTTTCTTCCACGATATTCCAGTAGTGGTCTGCACCTATCAGGAGGTCAAATTCAAAAAGATCCTCATTTGAGACAGGGTGGGCTAGCTTCAGTCCCTTTAGGTGTGGCATGTGATGCAAGTCGACAGACATGTGATTCTGTAGGGGTGCTGCTATTCTTGGAACAATGATTGTTTCTATGGGGATAGTCGCTCCATCGTCAGTCTGTAAGTGGACAGTGGCCACCTCTACTCGTTTGATAGATGGTGGTGTGCCACCAAAGGCTGACAGGGAGATGATTTCTTCTTTCTTGTGTACCAAGTCTAATTGCCTGGCCAAGTCAGTTGTGATGAAAGAACGTTGTGAGCCTTCATCAAAGAGGATATGAGCACTGACCCTCCTCTCATGATATTGCACTGTGGCGATGGCTGTTTTTAGTAATGTTGGCATGCGCAGGTTTTCGTCCTGCTGCACTGTGTGAAGAGAAGCCACAGCAGGTACAGTGGGATTGACCTGATTCACTTGGTGGGTACTAACAGCGTTGTTTGCTACTGGCAAAGCTGAGGCAGGTTGGGACTCTCCATGGCATAGACTTGTGTGGTGTTTCCGGCGGCATATTCTGCAGCGGTTTCGTGACTTGCACTCGGTTACTCGATGGCGGCCAAGACAATTGAAGCATAGGTTTGCTTCACGTATGATCCCCGAACGAAGTGAGGGAAATAATCACGACTCCAATGCATTAATTTGAAGACTCCAAGCCTGTCGCCATCTCGAAATCTAATGTTCGTGTGTGGGTGTGTGCGATGCGACCTTTTAGGCCAGGTGCCTAAGGCAATTACGTAATCACTGTCGATTATAGATTAACGTCTCCGCCAGTGTTTTTAAGAAAGATCTGAACGAAGCAACAATTGAACTGCGTTCACGAAAATGAATTTGAAAACTAAAAAACTTGAAACAGAACGGTCTCGCGAAGCTCGTCTTCAAAAGAGAAGGGAACAGGCACGGGCAAGGCGAAATCGTGAAACGATCGAACAGCGCCAAATACGTCGAGAGAAAAGACGACAAACATGTTATAACCGACAGCATCATGAACGGGATCGTGCCGAAGAAACGGCTCCGCAAAGGGAACAGCGCTTGAAAGCAAATCGGGAGCTTCAGACGCCGTTTGTGTTAAACTCAGATACTTATTCAGAAAGGACAAGCAACAAAGGTTAGTCAGTGGAAATCGAACAATCGCCGTGACAAATATATTCTACCCGTATCTTGTAACTCGATCACTGCAAGAATGTATTAGAATCTGTATGTTGATCATTTTCCCTCGAAGTATTGTTTTAATACGCTTCTGTCGCCAGTTTCAGCTACCGTATTCGCTCAGAGCAATCGGAACTTGGAGTCTTGAATGATTTAGTCAGATGTCTTATTTTTCTGTCAAAACAAAAACTGTAAAGCCTGGTCCTCACTAGCGCATATATAAGCATAAGCATAAGCGTAAGAATAAGAGAGCGAAGGAACAGATGTGTTTGATCCTTATGCTTATGCTTATGTCGCCACTGTCGCTCTCTTATTCTTATCCTTATGCTTATGTTTATGCGCTAGTGAGGACCATGCTTAACAAATGCTGTAATCTGACGTGCTGTGATTTCAGAAGAATCGTTCACAAGCCCTTAGAAGTATCATTAGGTCTGAAGCCCGTGTATAATTTGAAGTAAACCGTTCAAGTTTTGCTTTGATTCTGGGAGAAATCATGCTGTTTGAGCGGGTTCACATACAAAACAATTTGAGCTCGTTAAATATGCATGCCTGAGTCTGGAGCATGCAGTCCAGAGTAAAAACAAATCGCACAGGAAACCTGTACTGCCTATGAATTCAAAATAGGAAAATCAGCGTTCCTTTTTTCCCGTACTACGACGGCCGACCAACTTCAAAATTTGGGTATTAAATTTTGAGAACGTGCTTGGCAGACTGTATGAATTAATTTGACGTGCCGACCGTGGGAAATACGTACTTCGTCACGCAATCGACTCTTTTTTCAACGCAAAAATATAACACACACCATTCTTTTTCTCCTTCCTTTGCGTGTAGTACTTGACTTCGAACAAAAGATTGAGGCAACATTTCGGTAAAACAAAGGCTACTCTTGTTGGGAGTACCAAAGTAAAAGTCCCATCAATGGCAGAGTGAGGGGTATCTGCGATTATCGTATTTCTAGTAGAATGTCTTCTTGTTGGATCCTTTATCACCATACACTCTAGTGGGTTGTGTTTCCCCTTACAGTAGGCACATTCATGTTTGGTTGCGGGGCGTTTACCATAAGGTTGTAGTGGGGTCTTCTGGTGTGAACTTGTTACAAATGTAGCAGTGGGAATGGCAGGGGTAGAGTTGGGGATATCAGGAGCATCTGAGTTACTTTGACCTGCTTCGAGTATTTCTATTTCCTTGAGTATGGCCTTACGGAGTTCATCTAATGTCCATTCCTTGTTACTGTGCTCTCTAGCAAGGCTTTTCTTTAGATCTATAGGCAATTTCTTGTGGATGATTGGTACTAAAATACCCCCATAGGACTCATGAGACTTCCCCAATGCTTCAAGACCACGTATGTGGGTTTCCATTGTGTCATAGAAATGCTGAAGGCTAGTCAAATGATTCGATGGGCTTGGTAAATTCAGGAGTGCCTCCATATGAGCATTGACAATTCGGTGTGGTTGGCCAAATCGCTCTTGTAACAACTCAATACTTCTAAGGTAGTTGGCGTTAGTTAGTGGAAATCCTGCGATAGATCTTGAAGCATACCCATGCAATTGAGCTCTCAAATAGTTGAACCTCTGAACGTCACTTAAGTTAGAGGTGTCATGTACTGCCGCTCGGTACGAATCCCAGAATGATTACCAGTGAAGGGGATTTCCATCAAAGGTTGGAAGGGTGAGTTTTGGAAGGCGGCTAACGTTCTGGGGTGCACTTGAATTTGAAATTGAAACTGTACTCACCAAGCTCATGTCTGACTGTGATGTGTTTGCGATGGTTCCTGAGTCAGGCTGTAATGCTTGTGCTGTGGAGACACTTGCGACGTTTTCTGAGTCAGCAGACTGTGCTGGCTGCGTTGCTTCCGCAGATTCATTGACGATGACTGCGTTGTGTGGTTGCACGACTTGTTCCGTGGGTTCGATCGACTGTTGTGAGATCTCGAGGAATGTTTTTTGCTCGGCAAATTTCGATTGCGCCTTGTAGCTCTTCGGATTCTAGGATTTCCTTCTCAAGATCTCAAACAGATTTCAAACAACCCACGGTTGTAATTGTGACGCCCAAATATGCTGCACTTAGGGACAGTGCTAATAAACCGAGTCGCTTTTAGGACGCTGACAAGAAACTTGTGCCACGGCCGTTCTTCGACATAGATTTTCCCTCTCCAAATTGTTGAAGTGCTTTTTGATGAGGTCACGTTTACCGATTCACGGTGAACTGCTTTGATCATACCGTACTAGCCGGTGTCTTTCACTTGAAGCCAACACTCCATTCTCGCATTATTTTAATTTTTTGCCAGAGGATGACGTAAGCGTGGTTTATACTCTGGCAAACCACGGTTTTCGACCAATGAGCGTGCGGCTTGTATTGTGACTATGTTATAAAACCTGATAAATTTTTCTTTAATATAGAGGAATGCTTCTTTGCAGTCATTTGGCTGTACTTTGTCAGGATAAGGAATAATTGCGTCACAAATGTTGCATCTAAGGTATGATGGTATACTGTGGCAGCTCTCGGCCATGAAGGTTTTCGAAATAAAAATAAAATCGAAGGGCAGTTCTCGGCCATGATTTTTTTTTTCAGGAATATTAAAAAATGAATGGCAATTCTCGGCCATGAACATTGTGTTTTAACTTTAAATTGATTTCACAATGACCTTATTTTCATTTTCATTACTTTATATTTATATTTATATATTTTGGTTTTGTACTATTTTTCAAATAAAAGTAAATCGCAATTTTTTTTGCTTTGAATGGCAGCCATACATCACTGTGAACGATTGCGCCGACAGTTTTCACGCCAACGTAAGTGCACTTGTTGTTCGCACACAGTAGATGATACTTTTTTTATATCAACAGTGAAAAGTTTGCTTCGTTACATCTCCAGAACTTATAACGATTCGATGTCCACTATGACCACAATCATAGTTCAATTTTAGTTGGCCTTTAGTGGAGATCCTGTCACGAGTGGAAAATTTACAATTACTCCACAAAGATGTCCGCTTAATACAGCTTTGACTGTAAATTTTCCGCCAAAATTTGTTTCAAGAATCACTTTATATCCTACAAGACTACAAGTTTATTGGATTCAATTAAAAATGCATACAAAAGTCAGCAACTACGTAAAAAGACATATTGCTACTACACTGTATTGCAAGCCGATAGAAACCCCTAGGCTTTAGTTAAACGTTCATTGTTTGTGAGTCATCTTATCACATTCACTGGCTTATTGTGCACCCACATCATTCAGTAGTGTCAAACCTGGACGATGCAAAATCGGCCGCAAGAGGTTTGTTTATAATTAACCTTGCCAATTTTCAAACATATCAAATTTGATATTTTACAAGAAAGAAACTAGGTCTGTCGCAGCGCCTTTATCTCGTGGGACACCTTTTGCTGATCCATTCGTATTTCCAAGAGGCGAAGATAGTACTGGAGGCTGTGGCAGAGATTGTCAGTAAAGGCGAAAGTGTTTTCCATTATGTTTACATGGACTTAGGACACGTATATCACCAGTTGTATGAAGACGAGGAAAAGTGTCTGCGTTGCTATGAAAAAGCAAAATTGGCTCCACGGTCTCCATATCAGCAATTTCAGGGTTGGCAGTGGACCGGCTATACATGTTGCAACCTCGGACGCTACGAGGAAGGCGAGCGCCACTTTCAAATGGCTCTCGAAGTCACAAACAATTCGCCACCAAATGTAAAGGAAAGATGTCAAATTGTTATCCTGTCTAAGAAGGCAAGCGGTCTGGATATGAAAGGGGAGGTACAGGAAGCCATCAAGCAGTTTAAAGAAATACTTAGACGACCGATCATGTCTGAAATGCCTGAACACAAGACAGAAATTCGCTTTAATCTCGGGAAAGCGTTGGAAAGCGTTGGAAAGCGCTGGTGACTGCATAAAAGCATGTGAACAGTATAGAACAGCGCTCGATCTTTCCAGGCAGTTTCCAAGCATTGCCGAAGGACCTTCACTAAATGCTCTGACTGATGTTTTAGTTACACTTGGGGAATTTACAGAGGCACCAACGTTTGCTAAGAAACTCATCGACTTTTCTATCAAAACGCAAAATAGAAGATCCAAAGCATATGCTTGTTCTTTACTCGGAGGTATTTACACTTCACTTGGAGATTATAAAAGCGCTATCACTCATATCAAAAGATCTTTGGAAATAAGCCGGGAACAAGGTGACAAAAAGGCGGATGGTCAGACCTTAATAAACCTTGGCATGGCTTACAAGAGCGCTGGAGACAACAGGAGAGCACTGAGCTGTTTCACAGATCATGCAGCTGAAAATGGCACGGGAGTGTGACGACGAGGAAGGAGAAATGAAAGCTCATAAATGTCTCAGTGATACGTATCAAGAATTAGGAGATTTCAGCAAAACCATCAGTGAATATGACTTGTACGAAGCTTTAGCGCTGAAACGAGACTATGATCCTGAGAGAAAAGCGTCATTGCTTTTATCCCGCGGACAGAGGCTACAGCTTTATGCTGGCGTCAATGGCGACTACGTCGAGGTATTTCGTTTGTACCAAGAGGCGCTTCATGCAGCTCAAACCATGGGTTTGAAAGAACTAGAATCAATCATACTCAATAATTTGGGACATGCGTACTTGAATCGTACAAACCAAATATACCAGAATCCACAAGGAGTTTTCAACAGGGCAGGAGAATCTCATGTGAGCAAGGAGACGCCCCTATGGAGGCAAATCAAATCTATGGTCTTGCTCGTGCAAGCCTGGCCTCTGGAAAACTAATCGAAGCAGAAGGTGAAATGAAGAAATGTATTGATCTGTATGAGAACATAAATAAGAAACTGAGAGATGAAGAAAGTCTGAAGATTTCCATTCAAGATGTGCAGGAAGCAAGTGTACAAACTGTTGGAGTTTGTACAGATTAAGTTAAAGAAACACGAAGACGCCCTACTGACGGCGGAGAGACGACCAGCCAGAGCGATTGCTGACGTAATGCAGCTGAACTTCTCAAGTGACCGAAGTCCAGCCACAATTGAAGATATCCGATCCTGTGCCGGTTCTTTTTTACTCTCTTAATAGAGAGCTGGTCTTCATCTGGATCATTCACTGTGATGGAGGAATTTCGTTTCGCCAACATCATCTTTCTTTGCAGTCTGTAGAAGGAACATCCCTGCAAGATCAGATTGAACAACTGTGTGAAGAGATGTCAAGAGAGATGCATGTGACCATGCTGATGGAGGCCCAATCACCTACCGAGCCCAATTCTCCAGCCTCACTGGCCAGTGAAACGTTTTGCAGTGCTCCTATTGGCCAAGTGCAGCGGCATACTCTTCACAGCACAGAAACTCTATCAGTGGGAGATGTCTCTCTTGATCCTGTCGTTTCACCCGACGGTGCGGATTATCTCGTCGAAGAAATCAGCAGAATGTACAGAGCCATCGACGAGAACCTCTGCACGAGAGACTTGCCCCACAGAAACAGAACTCCACCAAACCAATCAGGTGGAGGCAATATGTACAACGCTTTGATTGGCTCAGTGCAAGACCTGCTCGTTGGCAATCCAGAAATTGTCATCGTCCCTGAAGGTTCACTGTACAAGCTTCCCTTTTCTGCCATGAGAGACCAAGATGGCCGCTACCTGTCCGAGAGTGTGAGGATCCGCGTGGTTCCTTTCCTGACCACGTTGCAGATTATTGCCAAGAGAAGAATGAGCGTCAAATGTAAGGAGATATTGATCGCTGGAGACCCTAACGTTGGAAATGTACAGGTGGATGATGGGAAGGCCCACCTTGTGACACGTCTGTCTGCTGCCAACAGGGAGTGCAAGATGATTGGACAAATGCTCCATGTGACACCCCTAACAGGAGACTCTACAAAGTTTTGTTGACCAATTTTCACTTTCGTGCCTCGCAAATGTCCCCGTGCTCGTTCTTTATCAATATCCTAAGGTCCTCTTTCAGTGTGTTGCGTTTTGCAACTGAGTTCGCTAATTAGAACAGCAAATATTGATTATACTGTAGCTTGGGACAAAACTCGAGGCCCACGGGTTGATGCGTTTGTTTCATATAATGAAAAGTTCGGTTTTATAATGTATATGAGTTACCCATTAAATAATTCGACCTTCTGTAAAGACAGGAAACCTATCTATCATTGCGCCTTTATCTTGTTGTTGTTTATCAGGTGACGAAGCAACGAAGGCCGCTGTCCTGAAATGGTGATAGCGCAGCTACCGTATCTGGTGGAGATCACGGTAATGGTGGGGTTCATAATGATAACAATCATAATAATTAAAAGGTGTAGTGAATACTATAAACTATCTGATAAACAATCTATAAACAATTCTGACTATGTAAAACAATATATATTGTTTAACTACTGTACAGTACATATAAATAGATAAATAAAATATAAATACATAAATATAAAATGAATTAATCAAATCTAAGTATAATAAAGTATTATAATATTAACCACAAGCTAACACCCTAGAACACAAAGAGAGTTTACATAAAATAACATTTTCAATATTACCTAGGTCAAATCAAGCCATACAAGAGAATATACTTTTTAAAACTGGTAACTATTTAACTCTAAATACTGTTATAACTTTAGTTATAAAAAACTAAAAACTAAACACCATTAACTGGAGGTTTATTAATTAGATGCTCTAAAACTGATTTATGTCAGCTGTCAGAATTATTTCATATTTTTCTCCAAATTTTTCTTTGCGTATTTAAGCAACCATCATCACGAATCAAACGTGATGTCATATTTTTGCTTGGATTGAAATTTTCTCTGAAAGAATTTTTTGGCAATGGCGTTATTGCGTATTGTTTACGCGAAAAACGTGGCCTTTTAGATACAGCAGTCGTTAGAGATTGAATTTATTTGGGTAGGTTTAAATTAGTCGTGTTCAGTTGATTTCAACGTCTTTTTCACATTTCAAGAATTATGAAAAAAGTAATATTTTATGATTAAAAAGAGAACTCTAACTTTAGCAACTTAAAGAATGTGCTGTGTTGTACTACTTTGAATGACTACCTCTACTACTACCTCTGTAATAAACAGATGTTAAACATACCATCCAACGCCTCTTGCATGTTCTTTTCGTTCTTGTAGGCAAACCTTCTTGTGAGACTGATGCGCCTGTAGTCTTCCAGTTTTTGTTGTTGTTGCTTCTTTTCAGTTTGATTCGGAGGCAGTGTGGCCGAGTGGTTAGGGCGCCGGACTTGAAATCCGGAGGTCCCAGGTTCAAGTCCCGCTCTGACCACTAGCTGAATTTGCAACAGTCAGTAGCCCTGAGCTCAAATCCTCGGCCACACTATGTAAATAGCTAACTGGTTAGCCCCCGACCAGTTGGGATTGTTAACAAATTTGTGTTCAGTTCATGATATTTCGTTTCTGCATTTCAAGTCTCCCCAATTAGCACGGCTGAGTGCTAAATACATCGAGACTTAAATAAAGTGATTTATTTTATTTTTATTTTCGATCTCAAAAATTGAAATATGCAAGCACAAGTATTTTCGCGGATTTTAAATCGTCATTTTATGCAGATCCCCCCAGGGCCCCTCCTGGATACCAGCCTCGTTGAATGACTCACTTTGCAAAAATGATGCTACCAATACCTTGTCCCAGAGAAACCTCCAGAAGACCCCGTGGTGCGGGGAGGTCATTCAAAATTGAATGGTGTCGCGGTTAGTACCTTTTGTAGGGCTCAGGGGAAAATAGTTTCACAAGCTGTAGTTTTGCCATCAAGAACAAAGATTCTTCTCATTGCGTCTATTTGGACTTTTCACTACAGGAGATTTAACTCTAGTCAACAAAATGTGTCCCGAAGAAAACCTCCAGTATAAACAAAGACAAAAGAAAAATCCTTCGTATGAGTGGGCCCCACTGTATAAAATTATTTGCATAGTTGCATAGTGCATCTGCACATAGTCATTGTTCCTCATCTTCATCTATTATTGCCAGCTTTGAGTAGTCTTGTGCCCAATGCTGTATGTCACCAGATCCGAACATCAAATAAACCACGGTTCCTACACCGAATATGATGCCTCCCAAGTAAAACACCACTCTCCACTCACCAGTAGTCTGTTAGAAAAACAAGTATTAGAATTGAACTCACTGTGACGAGTTAGGATGAAGGCTGCTACAGTCAAACCTACGTTAACGGCCATCTTTCTACAACGGCCACCTCTCTACATTGGCCACCTCTCTACAATGGCCACCTCTCTACAATGGCCACCTCCCAGCAACAGCCACCGCCCTACAACAACCACTTCTCCACGGCGGCCACCTCTACAATGACCACATCTCTACATTGGCCAACTCGCTACAACGGCCACTTCTCCGCAGAGGCCGCCTCTCTACAAAGGCCACTTCTTTACAACAGCCACTTCTTAGAACGGCCACCTCTATACAACGGCCACTTCTCCACAGAGACTGACTTTCTACAAAGGCCACCTCTCTACAACAGCCACCTCTGTACATCGGCCACTTCTTACAATGGTCGCCTCTCTACAGCAACCACCTCTCTACAACGGCCACCTCCCTACAACAACCGTTTACCGACGGCCGCTTCTTACAGTGGCCACTTCTCTACAACGATCACTTCTTACTAAGTTCATTTCGGCTTGTTTTCACTTACTAGAAAATAAATTGAATTCAATTATTGAATGATAATTATATCTGTAATTATTAGTATTATTATTTAATAACTAGGTAAGCATAGTATCAACGTCTTTTCAATTTGTTACTGTTATAGTATAGCTTTGGCAATACCTGTATGCAAGGTCATGCTAATAAAACTTTTGTCTATTAAATAAAGCTTTTGTATTTTTACAGCGGCCACCGCTATATGGCGGCCACCTCTCTATTAAAGCCACCTCCCGACAACGGTGACCTGTCTAGAACGGCTACCATCCAGCAATGGAAATGAGAAAGCAAAAACCGTCATCAAAAACGCCCACTTTGTTAAACCAAAGTCAACTCTTATCCACGTTTGAACAAAGGATATGAAACATTTGCCAAATGCTGATTGCATGAAAGCTTCATCCGAAATGGTCAGCACAGCATCTAAACAATTTCCAGCGTCCAAAATTATGTTTTCTAGCCTCTCTGAGGAATTGCTAAACTGAACCATTCGGAAAACTACCAAATGTGAACATAATCGATCACTGAAACATACACGACAGCAATCATTGGAACATCGCTGGTGTACGCATGTTCGCAAAGAGTATCATCCAAGTGCCCATGGACGACCAGCATGTTGTCAAGCCTCCACACTAATGACATCACGAGTCACAGCACGTCAAACTCCAAGCTATAACGGCCACTCGGCTATCAATACATAAATTTTCTTTCTTGAAAACTCACTGCAATGGCCACCTCTCAACAATACTGAAACCCCCTACCAACCTCCAAAGCAATCTTTCTTTAGTCTACAACCGCCACAGAATCAAATACAAGGGGATGAAAATATTTGTTTACCAAATTAATGTCATTAGCTGCGTAGCTTAGCAAAAGATGGTTGTCATATTTTCTTTTTTGAATCGTCAAAGTTCATAATTTCCCTTTCAGCTCACCTGGTGCTTCACAATTTGTCCAGTCAGTAGCGGACTCACGATGCCTGGAATAGTGGCAACCGTGTTTGAAATTCCCATCAGAATACCTGCAAAGGGTGGGGCGATGTCCAGGTGATTAACAAAGAAACCACTGAAGGCAAAGCCACCAAAGCCAACGGAGAACGTCAAGCAAACAACTGCGACGAGCCAGTTAGTGGTATAGCCTGTTAGAACAAGACATACACCCTGCACTACAAAACCTGCGAAAGAAAAACAACAACAACAACAACAACAACAACAGAATGAAGAGACATAAAGAGAGCACTATTGAACTGATATAATAAATATCATACGACATAATACATTTGCTGTAACTACTTTCATCAAAGTCTTCAATTAAAGTGACAAAACAATCTGGGCCCCGGCACAATTAAGCTAATCCTGGAAGGGTCAAAACTTGTCAAGCTGTCGGTTTTAGCCTTAAAATGACTAGGTTTCGCTCACAACCTGACTTCCTCGAAATGTTTGGGACCAGATCAAGCTTTCTACTTGGTCTGGAATAAAGAATGGCGCGATATTGCGTTAGGATAGCGATGCCAAGTTGAGGCCTTCGAATCTCAGGTACCTCAAAACTGACCCACAGAAACCATCGTCGTATTAGAGGGAGATTTTAATCTTGCTGACAATGACAGGAATGAAATGGATGAATCACTAACCAACAGTGTTCAAACTCTTCCTCACAGCTGTAGTGGTGAGAATTTCCTTCCTACGGAGATAGTCAGCAATATGTCCCCCAAGCTGGAACATGAAGGCCATGATAAGGTAAGGGAGGGCGGATACAAAACCAGCCTGAGATGGAAGAGGAAAGAAACAAGTAAACAATGGAAAACTGGTACTAAGGAGAACTATGCGGCAATTTTACTGCGTTGGCGTAGAGAACAAAGTGTATAATGGACCGACTAGGGGTCGATGTGTGAATACTAGACACCATAAAATAGTTTGAAGCTGACCTATCGAACTAGCCGCTCGTCGGAGCAAGAAAGAGATACTTGCACAGCTAAACAGAATGTCATGGCCAAGATAAAGTGCAAATATAACACTTATAAAACAACCTTGTCTCATTTTGATACTTTTCAAAATTTGGCCGAAACCTAAACGCTCTGGAGCGACTTTCTTCAGCTCTGAGAAATCTGAACGCGCTGATGATTTTTTCCGGATGTGACGTCACCAGTTGTACTCGCAGCGCGCTGCCACTCTTTGTTGTTTGTTAGATTATTCTAAACAATCTTGTTCCCAGGCTCTTTCATCTCCCGGCTCCCGGGAGATGAAAGAGCCTGGGAAGGAGGTTGTCTTGTAAAGGGCCTCAAGTCAAACCGAAAAAAAAAAAAGAAAAAAAGAAAAAAGAGAAAGCAGGAAACTCACTTCAGTGATGTCAAACCCCAGGCTGAGCTTGAGAAAACTCGGCAA
This sequence comes from Plumapathes pennacea, assembly GCA_964036295.1. Lineage (NCBI taxonomy): Eukaryota > Metazoa > Cnidaria > Anthozoa > Antipatharia > Myriopathidae > Plumapathes > Plumapathes pennacea. Next base: position 7,096,568 of record OZ038466.1, on the reverse strand, counting down.
CTCGGTTAGCATTGTGTATAAACCCCAGTTTTGACTGAAATGAGCCACAGTGATAGCCCACACTGGCAAGGAAGTAAAGATCGACTTCCAGGGAATCGCCATGTCCTACAAAAATATAGACAACCACAATATACCTCAGTTTGCACTTGTTTATTCTTTTAATGTCTAATTCATAAATTTGGGATAAAAAGTGTGCAAACAGGGACCTGTCATTGTAGGGGAGAGGAAGGGATGGGTGTGACTTTTAGTTTTTTTTTATTTGGGGGGGGGGGGGGTATTTAATCGCTTTTGGGATGAGAAAAGGGGTAATCTTTAAATTTTATGCATAGACAAAAGGGGTTGTACGAAATTTGTAGTGCCCTGAAAATGCAGGAAATGCCACTTCATGGAAACGACCCAAATGTATTATTCATCACCACCAGTACGCGACAATAAAGAAAATTTCCTGGAAACTAGACTCCCAAAGGTATTGCTCACATCAGTGACAATAAAGAAAATTTCCATACTTACACCCTTGGTGGTATCATGCGCCAGGTTATTCTGAATATAATCACGCTCCTCCTGTGAAAGCCTGGGATCTTCAGCAGGGGATTCCCTCACAACCAAAAACCACACAACAGCCCAAAGCATGCCAGAAGCTCCTGTAGGATATAATGTGATAAACAATATTGAAATTGAGTATAGTTTTTGATCCTGGAGGAGGGGGGGGGGGACCCTTATTGGAGAGGTGGGTGCTTGAGGTAATCAGCCTCCCCTCCCTGGGCTGACACATCAAGTGATCAACTTCAATTTTCTCGTTCAGTTTCTCACTAGAGACATGTTATACAATAAAGAGAACTTGGCTTTCAATACCCTGCTCAGATGACAGCTGATTAAACTATCAGTTATCTCTACATCACCCATGCATTTTCTTTTTAACCCTTTAACCTGACCGGTCATTTTTGGAAAAACGTGCCCAGGAGACCGGATACTATGAGACTTTGGTAAAAAATAATGACATGCCTATTTTAAATGCATTTTTGATGGTAAGGATGTATTTTTGTATAAGATAACCAGTATATATCTGCAATCTACATCAGACCAAAGGTCATAGTTTTTTTTCCCCGTTTGATCTTTTCAAGTGAAATTAAAACAGATATTCACAAACACTTTCAGCATTTTACCAGAAGCGCTGCCTAGTTTGTTCATTGTCATTGAATTAAGGTTCAGAAAATCTGCATTTTGAGCTTCGGAGTTAAAAGGTAAAACAACATTGCACAACAGACACCGCGGAATACGTTATTGACGTCACTTCCGTTGGTCAGCGTTCGTCGCCATGGCTATCTAACTTCTCATAATTCGAGGTAAAATTTCACATGGTGTGCAAACCTCGTTTTTGTTGTACACAATTTATGTTATAGAAAATGTATTGAACTAACCCATAGTTGAGTAACAAGTCCTAGTAATTGAGTTTCTTGGCTAAGTCTGGAGGTTTTACGCGTGTTAATACATTGAACTTGAATCCACGGTTTGACTCAAAAGCTAGGTGACCGCACGGCCGAAAAACGTATTTTCACGGTGTCCTATCTGCATGTACTACAAAAAAGAAACACCCTCTAAAAATATCTGCCACCCTTTTCTCGGCTAAAGATTATTCTACAAAAATATAAAGAGGGATCAAGACTTATTTACCAAAGGTATAAAAGATCGATGGCCATCCAAGGTATTTTGCAAGCAATCCTGACACTGACATGGCAAGGACAGTACCAATGTGTATTCCTACAAAAGAAAGGCAGGGTTCAAATTGTTGTCCCCGAGCTCTGCGAGGGTAATAATCATGACGCTAATGTTGTAGTATCGCGTTACTTGGAGACTCTAAGCGGGTCGCCATCTCGAAATCTAATATTTGTCAGTCTGTCAGTCAGTGTCATGCCACTAAAGCTCTTGTCTGGCGTACGGCGAGGTTGCTCAGAAGCCCAAGTTTTAACCGCCATTTCGGTGACAAGCGATATTCGAAAGTGTTAGTTTTCAAAACCCTACATTCCAAGGCGGCAGAGGGTGAAAGTTATAAAACTTTAGTAGCGCTCCAACTGGGAGCCTTCGAACTCTACATCGCCAAAACACTGCAGCAATGATTTAGAATTCTTCACTGCCGAATCTCTGAACCGGAGCGAGACCGTTCCAAGCCGGCAAAGAAAAAATAATATATCATAAAAATTACCACTTCGTGGACGTGACCTTAAAAACTTACCAGATAAAGCTATGCTTGACAGCTTTGTCCTTTCCATTATGGGAGCCCATTTAGTCCAGAACTTATGATTAGCTGGGAAGACCACACCCTGTTTGTAAAACATGACAATGAATTATGACGCTTAAAGAGTTGACACATGAAGATTTCACTCTATGATCAAGAAGCATTTATACTATGGTTTATGTTTTTGTTTTCCTTGTTTCACCACAGGCGACCCAAGCTCAATGTTTGAAAAAAAAAATCAAATTAAATCGGGTAATAAAAATGTCTTACCTTACTTCCACGGTGTGGTTCTTACTGTCTATGCGGTTATTTTGCTGATTCAAGTCATTTTACAGAGAGTTTTACGTTCTCGTGTCCCTCTTTACATACCAGCATAGACAGTAAGAACCTCACCGTGGAAGTAAGGTAAAGCCCTGGCCAAACGGCTGCAACATTTCAGCGCAACATCTTGCAACATTGTTCGTCCGTTTGGCCACCCTGTTGCACGATGTTGCATGACGTTTGGTTTTCGTCAAACTTTCGTGCAAGATCATGCAACATTTCTTTGTTCTCTGGGTTGCTGCTTCGTGTTGCAATTGTTTGGCCACATTCGTGCAACATTCTTGCGTTGGGGCATGCGCATTTTCCAATTCAAAGCACGATTGAAATGATGGGTACGTTTTTGTAAGATGGCGAAATGGATTATTTAAGTGCAATTCCCTTGTTTTAGTTCATCACAAACTAGAAAGAGAATAGAAATTCTTCTAAGTCAGAATAATTTTTATTTAAAACTTGATCTAAAGGCAACAACCGAATGACCCTTTAGAATAATAATACTCAAGCCAATTATTTTGTCCTAGGTCTAATAGCTTTATAATGGTATTTAAAGTCTTTTAAACAAGCTAAGGAAATATATAACTTTACCTCAAACAAGCCAATGAAAGTTCGTAGAGCAATCAGAAGCCCAGCATTGCTCCACGCTGCCAGTGGTGTAAGAAGTGAGAAAATGGATACGCACAAGATACCTAGTCCAAACATATTCTTGCCTCCAAACTTCCTGGACAAGAGTCCTCCAGGCAACTGTGTTACCATGTATCCGTAAAAAGATGAGCTCAGAATTACACCTGAAGAGAACAAAAAAGAACAGTTGATGTAAAACAAAGTGACAAACAAACCAGAACTACTCTGTCTAAAAGTGCTGTTGGTACGTATACCACACACAGTATTCTTATGTCTCACATTGAGGCCTTTAGCTCAACAACATAACTTTAATTAACACAATGTAATGGCGGTTAATACAACACGAAAAGCACACATGGCATGCGTGCGCACAGAATCATATGCAGACCGCTGGCCAACTAATACGATGCAACACTCCTCCCTCCTAAAGTTTACAAGTTCAGTTTTTTCAAGCGGCTTCCGCTGTCGCACTGGTTTGCGCCTGGGTGGCTCCACTGGTGGCTTCGGTGAACTGCTGATGTCCGGTTGTAGTATAACATGCTTGTCAGTGGTGTCGCTAATGTCACTCTCAGTGCGTTGGGGTTCCCGCATAGGCACTGGTCTTTGGTTTTCGTGGCGTGGTGTCTTCAATTTTCCCGCTGCTGGTCCAGGTGTGTTCACCATCAGGTAGGGTTCGAGTCTTGGAGGTTCCTTGTCCAAGTTTGGTGTCAGTAATGACTCCTTCAGTTGGTCAATGTGTCTTATTCCTCACAGGTTTTGAGTACATCATTGTTTACAAGAACACAATCCAGCATGGAAATGCTGATGGACTGTCACGCCCTGTTCCTTTAGCCTCTTTAACACCTAATCCAGGTTTTCCAAGTGTTCCTCATCGTCTTTGCCGATTTACATGGAAAATAATTAAATATAATATAGCTTTTATTATAACTGAACTCAACGTACCTTGTAAGCCTGTACTCCAGGTAAATTCTGGGGATTCCTTGAACAGAAGCAGAGAAAGTCAAATGATGTAATGTGTAAGTTGATTACCTGCATCCAGCCTTTTTAGATATTTTTTTGAGTAAACAATATTTCATTTGTCCAACACCCATACAACACATGTCAAGCAATAGAGGATTTAATACAGCCGACCATTTCTCTTGTATTCCACTCTTTATGTATAAATATCTAATTATATGAAATTCTTATGACAACTTAAATAATTTCACGAATTTTGTGAAAAGTGCCTTGAAATGTCCCTCCCTCCCCTAAAACATATATATCGCAAAGTTTATATGTCACCAAAATTTCATGCAATAACGTATATTTGTGTCTATCTTGCAAGCCCTGACAATTTACCAGCCCTTGAGGTGACTGGGCTACTCTATCTATAAATAATATATAATTTCCATGTATATTGCTTTGATGAAAACCTACCACTACTAACTTGCCATCTCTGACGACTGTAATGTTGGAAACCATAGCAACCAGTGCCACACTGAGGTTGACTCGTAAAGCATACACATTGGCTAAGCCTAGAAGAGCCAATACTGCAATCCAATAGCGTTTGAGGAAGAACCATGTTGGGAGACAGCAATCAGACTTTTTTGCATCAGTGCTTGTAAACAATTGATTGTTGCGTTTTGTTTTTGAAATTCCTTGGAGAGGTACCCCATCCTGACTGTTGAACTCTGCAGCCATCAATATTGAGTAAATTCTGGAGAGGAGTATAATCTGCAAAAAATTACAAAATTTATACTCACCTGGTATAAGCTATATTTTAAAACCTATGACCTCAAAAATACTGGTAAGATACTGTACATGTATGTTCGTTACTGGGGTCAAGTGCCCATGGGTGTCGGGAGGGGGGTGGGGGGGGGGGGGTGGGGGGCTGGGGGAGATAAATGTTATATGGGAAGGCTCCGCCCAGGCAAACCATAATTATTATGTGACAACCTGGGGTGCGTTCGATTGGGTCTATTCCGGATAAGGAATAGCTAAAGTGGCCTACGTTTGGCTTGTTCTGGTGGAGATTCTGTTCAAAATTGTTTTGAAAACCTCCATAATAGCATTTTGAACAGCTCCCGATACATCCTAACCTTAATCAGCTTATCAGTATCAGCTTATGAGGTGATAGTTGATGAGGGCGAAACCAAAAGGTTAACAAGATATTAAGGCCGTTTATATGAGAGAAATAAGCCGCGGCTTTCATAGGCTTACATAAGACGTGAACAGACCCATTTATACGAGCACGGCTTACACAAGACGCGAACTGCTCGTATAAATGGTTCGCGGTTTCATCGGTAAGATAAGAACAGATCAAAACCCCTCCAGGCTAATTGTATTAGCTGTGGCTTGGGTAAACCGTGAATTTCGTGCCATTGGGCGAATGTGTAAAACATTTATACAACCTATGCCCATCTGTTATCCGTCTGAGACGGGAAATTTGTATGAGATGTTCGAAGATTGTGCGACGTAGAAACCAGGGGTGCGTTTCTTTGGGAAAATCCAAAACAGGATTTTTAGATCGCGATCCCACTGGGATTGCGAGGTTTTAAAATCACTTTGTCTCTCCCTATGTCCATCTGTTGTCAACAATAGATTTCCAAATAAAGCAGCTGCGGTTTTCCAAATTAGGGCTTGACGAAGGTCGCGTTACAGGGTGTGTCGAACAACGCAGTTAAAGGAAGATGTTGTCGTAGTTGTTGCGATAGTTTTGTTTGGAACTTGTTTTCATTTTGAAGATTTTCATGGGTCCGAAGTTTTTTTGGCCATTGATTCTGACATCGATTGTGTTTCACTCTGCAGTGTTTTGCGTTGTTATTGCGACATTTTGGCGCGGTGCAATGAAGGTCGGCGTTTTATTATATCGTAAACAAATCTGAAGCCGTTGCTTTAGTATCCGCCAAAATTTCTGTAGTGACAGTAAATACGGCTTGGAAGATACTAGGCCGAAAGATATTGAATCTCTTGGCTATAAAAAATGCCAAAAAATATCCATTTTCGGTGAATGTTTACAATTTTCAAACAGTATGCAAATTATCAGGTATTTCAATTCTTGGTTTGCATGTGACGTCATGAAAAGCCATTTCAAAAGTAACGTATCCTATAAGTCCAGTACACTGATATGTTCAAGACTATTATGCCTTAAGACTTAAAGCAAAATTCTGGGTCGATACAAAATATCTATCAAGAGCTATGGACGTTTGAATACCGTGACAACAAAGCCGTGTGACACGCGCGTGGCCGACTAAAAGCGTGCTTGTGTCTGAATCATAAAGTTTTCCTTCGCGAAACATTTTAAAATTGGCACTGCGAAAGATGTGAAGTAACATAACATCAAGCTGATTCAAAGATCAGGTTCATTTCGTGTTCCGAGTTCCACTAACATGCCGCATGCCGCCTTGTGTGAGGGTTTTCAAAATCGAATACGCGGTTCAGCAAAAGTGGAAGCCCGCGGAAACGGATGCGAACTTCCACATTCCTAAAATGGAGCAAATTTTACAGTGTGGCCTTAAGCCAGTTCTATCAAAAACCTACTCCCGCAAAAAAAAAAAGTACTTTTACAAATTCGCGAGCTCACAGCTGCCTTGCTGCTTTGATTAAATCCAAAACCAGATTTTGCGTTTCTTTACTAAAATCCGAAAAGGGATTTTGAATCCATTGAATCCATAGTCAGAACAGATTCGTCGGATACTATCTAAATCCGGATACTTGGGATTCATGATCTGGAGCGTTTCTTTGGGAAGGATTCGAAAAAAGTACACATAACATATATCTCCAGGGTTTAGAATCGCCATATTTTTGCTGTACGCGTGACAATGGCAAACGGCAGAGATTTTAGCGGCAAAGGTACTGAGAAGTGTTATCGTTTCGAGGTTCACGTTTGTAGATATAACCAGAAAACTAAAACACATTTATCGATTATATTTTCAGCCCGAGACCGACGCAAATAATCCATTTTCGGATTTTTTGTTTCTTTCGTCGCGGAAAATCCGTGTGATCTGAGGGCCTGTTTACATAATGGGATGGGTCATCCTAGAACTAGGATCACCCGGCTAACAGGCGAGCCGGTTTCACATTTGGTTTACATGCATCACCACCGGGAAGGTTTGATAAAGCGAGCAGTTACCAAGTAGACAATCAAAATGGCGAACGAACGTCAGTACGCAGTTTGGGTGCTCTTGCTGGCTGTATTAGTACAGATTGTTTACTTTCAACAGCAACTTGTGCTCCTTTTTAATTTGATGCTAAGACTCCAGCAGCATCACGATCGCTCGTATCATTATCTTGATTCGCAAGCTCTGCCCTGCTACTGGTTTCATTAGAGCCAAATATAAGTGGTGTGGCAGTGGAACATCATACATAATCATCAACATCTAAGTCGCTTTCGTTCGGCAATGAGAATGGAAATTGTTGGCCTCTTGATTTCCCGCGCCCCGTCGCCATCTTGCTTTTGAAAACCCTGGCAACCGAGTTGTCCCCAGTTCGACCGTTTACATGACAAAATGCATGCAAAACATAACCCTATTACCAGGATCATCCTAGATCTCAGGGAGCTTGACCCTTGTGCTAGGGTCATCCTATCACCCGAGACAAATCTAACCCTAGACAGGTAAACAGAATGCGGAATACAATAGCCGCAGGTTGATCTTAGCAAGAGAGTGATCCTAGTGCTAGGATGACCCTCCCATCATGTAAACAGGCCCTGGGGTTCTATTGATTTCATCGTTTCCTACTAAGAAGAACGATTGCCGCTATTTTATTGAACTGTCGTCCACGTCCTGACAACGACGTAAAAAAGAAGCAATTGAAGTCGCACGCGAGAGCACGGCGACCCCGAGAACATGTCAATTTCAGATATTCATGTGCTTCTTTTGTCTTCTTTTGTCTTCTTTGATTAGTTTTATTGTTTCACCGACGTCGCCGTCGTCCTCTCGCGTCCTGTATCTTAAAGTCCCTAATAGCAGATACGTACTGGAGCATATTAAAACCTTAAACCTCAATAAGTCAAGAGCTTTTTTGGAAGCAGTTTACTTTGGAGGCACTATCGCTGTGCTGTCAACGGATGCGGAAAGTCTCTCATTTCGTTCACTTTCTTCCAGCGCTTTTGTTCTACGAAATGCTACTAGTAGCCCCACATTAAAAAGCCCTTGTTCAGACTTAAAAAGCAGCTGAAAGAGAAGAAAATATGAGGTAGATTTTAATCCTTTTAGAAGAAGAAAGGCTTTTGACACCAGGTTTCATGTTTCTTAATAGCCTTTTTTCAAAGGACAGGCAATGCCACGTTGTTAGTCAAAGAGAAAGCAAAAATATGATAATCCTAGAGCCTCAGACAACACACTGATCAACTTGATATAAATTACCTCTTGTCTTTAGTTGCATTTTCATCTGAAAAAAACACTGTGTTCAGTCTCTATAGACGACTCAATTAATGACATCTGCTAGATGATGCTAATAGCACCATTCAGTGCCACTTCGCACGGCCGGAGCTTCCGCGGCTTCATCTGTGTAACTTGCCTTCGATCATTTCAGCGTTCGGGGCGCAGATGGTAAAAGTTAAATGCATCTATTCACCCTTGCGAAGGAGCCTTGACTCTCGAAATTACGTTCTTGAAAGCTCTGAAGTTGTCGAGGCGTCTTTCACATGGGCTGCAGATTAATAATGCAGCAAACCTTCGCGCTGCTGTAAAACTCTTCCGCTGTTTCGAGAAGTGCCCTATTGGCTCAGTTTTCCTCATACTGTACGTTTTTGCGGTGAGTCTCCCACAGAACTACAAAGCCTACAACAACTTGACTTGTTGTTCAGACGCAGCGTAAACTTTTTTCGGAGTCACACAGTGCGCGACACACATTGGAGGTGTTAAATTTTTATATCCAAAATTTTCCTTACCCAGTAGACAAAGTAAGGTAAATTTCCGACTTAATGGCCCCTCCCTTGGTTTCCTTTTTTGCAACCGTCCAGATTCTGGCCGACACGTGACAAGCCTGAACCAGGGTCTTTCTTCGGGGGCGGGGGCCGGGAGATGAAAGAGCCTGGGAACGAGGTTGGAATGTCGTGCTGTGATCAATCATGCGTCCGAAATTCTCCCGTCCGGAGAAACCACTGCAGCGTATGAACAGGCAGGAACGTCTAGATTTTATGCATGTTGTATGTAGTAGTAGACGACACATGAACCCGGGTTCCTATATTATTCATATCAACTTCGTAAATGTCGCTCCGATTCATACGAAGAATTTAATGACAAATATTGTGTGAATCCTCCTTCATTAATTTATGCACTTCATTCGATGCGTCGTTTTGTGGCCATGACGGATAATGCGTGTTGGACGAATTTAGGCCCCGTTTATACTTGAAAACTATTCCGGATTTGTTTTCTCGATTCCGGAAACAAATGCCTCGAATCTGGATAAATTCCCTCTAGTGTAAACGGGGCCTTAATTCCTCGGACGAATACAATTCAATTTGAACACACGACCGGGCTGGCCCGGTTATGAACACACGACCGAACCGGGCTCACATGAAGAGGCTCTAACGTAACGGCGAATCTAAGGGCCTCTTCATAATTTATGAGCCCGGTCAACCGATCATATGAAGAGGCCCTAATTCGTGTGAATTGAGTTTGACGATTGTGCGACGTATATTAACCAGGCCTGAGAATGAAATACAAATACATCGCAGTTGTCTATTGACAATGTGACTGTGAATATTTCCTTCTCCTCCTCTCTATTGCTAGAGGATGGTTGCTAGAGGATGGTTGCTGAAGCGTAAAGCTTGTGTTTGCTTCGTTGAGAAAGATTCATATAGGCTGTGCGAATGGGGCTTCGACCGTTTGTGAAAACATTGGTTAACTTTTCCCGATTTCTGCCAAACAAAATTACGCATTACAACTACAAAGATCGATGCTTGATACATACCAGTACTTGACAGCTACCGTTGAAACAGAATAATCAACAAGACACGCCTGATGATGCAAAATGGCATTTGAAAGTATAATTAGTACAATTCACAGTAGATATTTCTATTTAAAGCTGGTGTTACACTGGTCGATTTGCAACGACGATTTGCTCAAAACCGGTAACGATGTTGCAGGTTTTTGAATCGCTTTCAAAAACTTGTAACGCGTTGCAACACTGCAAACATCGCGAAAAATACGTTCACAATGGGGTGTTACACCTCAACGATTTGTAGCGCAACATCGTATCGTTGCAAATCGACCAGTGTAACACCACCTTTAGTTGGGTCTGTCATCCATTGCAGGTTGACCTACAGCAATAGACAAATATTGATTATACTTATGATGGAAAAAGGGGGTGGTAAATCTAATACCATAGCCAGTGAAGCTGACTTGTAATTAACAAATAAACCAGCTGCAAGCGTGCTCCGTTCAGAAGTAAAGCACGCAGCAAGTGACGAGAGCACGAGGGAAGTGTAGGGAGAAACGCGAGCCGAAGGCGAGCGTTTTTCCCCACTTCTTGAGTGCTCTCGGCACTTGCTAAGTGCTATATTTCTGAACGGAGCACGCTTGAAGCTGGTTTATTTGTTTTATAACATAGAACTTCTCCAGTTTTACAAAAAGCTGTCTTTATTCATCAAAAATGTTGGAATGCTAACAGCGATTAAAAAACAGATTCTCCTAAACGGCTCGGTGGTCCGAATTGCCAAGCCAGTACAGTTTTGCTTCAGCTTTTCAACACGTCTGTTCTATAAAATTGGACAACATCTCACAGTAAAAGAACTATATTTTCCCGTAGAACTTTGGACTACAAGTACGTGAAATCATACAGTCGGCTAGTGCATAAAATGCAAATTTGAAGAGAATCAACAAACGCTCCAACGGCCGACTCGAAAATTGTGTGAATGAAAACTTACCGATTTCTTGACTCTATCTCGTAGTACAATCATTTGAAGTCCATCCGAAAGCTCTTCATTAATTTTTTTTCAGTCACATCGTCGGAAATTCTTTCTCTTGCATCACTTCTGCTCGTCTGTCTTCGCCGTTCATGTTCAGTGATTGCTTAGTTGGCCGATCTTCTTCAACTGAATGGTTTGCCTTCTCCTTCCTTGTTGAAGCATTCAACTTCAAACAACCCACGGTTGTAATTGTGACTCCCAAATATGCTGCATTTAGGGACAGTGCTAATAAACCGAGTCGCTTTTACGACGCTGACAAGAAACTTGTGCCACGGCCGTTCTTCGACATAGATTTTCCCTCTCCAAATTGTTGAAGTGCTTTTTGATGAGGTCACGTTTACCGATTCACGGTGAACTGCTTTGATCATACCGTACTAGCCGGTGTCTTTCACTTGAAGCCAACACTCCATTCTCGCATTATTTTAACTTTTTTGCCAGAGGATGACGTAAGCGTGGTTTATAACCTGATAAATTTTTCTTTAATATAGAGGAATGCTTCTTTGCAGTCATTTGGCTGTACTCTGTCAGGATAAGGAATAATTGCGTCACAAATGTTGCATCTAAGGTATGATGGTATACTGTGGCAGCTCTCGGCCATGAAGATTTTCGAAATAAAAATAAAATCGAAGGGCAGTTCTCGGCCATGTGTGGCCGAGTGGTTAGGGCGCCGGACTTGAAATCCGGAGGTCCAAGGTTCAAGTCCCGCTCTGACCACTAGCTGAATTTGCAACAGTCGGTAGCCCTGAGCTCAAATCCTCGGCCACACTATGTAAATAGCTAACTGGTTAGCCCCCGACCAGTTGGGATTCTTAACAAATTTGTGTTCAGATTATGATATTTCGTTTCTGCATTTCAAGTCTCCCCAATTAGCACGGCTAAGTGCTAAATATATCGAGACTTAAATAAAGTGATTTATTTTATTTTTATTTTCGATCTCAAAAATTGAAATATGCAAGCACAAGTATTTTCGCGGATTTTAAATCGTCATTTTATGCAGATCCCCCCAGGGCCCCTCCTGGATACCAGCCTCGTTGAATGACTCACTTTGCAAAAATGATGCTACCAATAACTTGTCCCAGTGAAACCCCCAGAAGACCCCGTGGTGCGGGGAGGTCATTCAAAATCGAATGGTGTCGCGGTTAGTACCCTTTGCAGGGCTCAGGGGAAAATAGTTTCACAAGCTGTAGTTTTGCCATCAAGAACAAAGATTCTTCTCATTGCGTCTATTTGGACTTTTCACTACAGGAGATTTAACTCTAGTCAACAAAATGTGTCCCGCAGAAAACCTCCAGTATAAACAAAAACAAAAGAAAAATCCTTCGTATGAGTGGGCCTCACTGTATAAAATTATTTGCATAGTGCATCTGCACATAGTCATTGTTCCTCATCTTCATCTATTATTGCCAGCTTTGAGTAGTCTTGTGCCCAATGCTGTATGTCACCAGATCCGAACATCAAATAAACCACGGTTCCTACGACAAATATGATGCCTCCCAAGTAAAACACCACTCTCCACTCACCAGTAGTCTGTTAGAAAAACAAGTATTAGAATTGAACTCACTGTGACGAGTTAGGATGAAGGCTGCTACAGTCAAACCTACGTTAACGGCCATCTTTCTACAACGGCCACCTCTCTACATTGGCCACCTCTCTACAATGGCCACCTCCCAGCAACAGCCACCGCTCTACAACAACCACTTCTCCACGGCGGCCACCTCTACAAACCTCTACAATGACCACATCTCTACATTGGCCAACTCGCTACAACGGCCACTTCTCCGCAGAGGCCGCCTCTCTACAAAGGCCACTTCTTTACAACAGCCACTTCTTAGAACGGCCACCTCTATACAACGGCCACTTCTCTACAGAGATTGACTTTCTACAAAGGCCACCTCTCTACAACAGCCACCTCTGTACATCGGCCACTTCTTACAATGGTCGCCTCTCTACAACAACCACCTCTCTACAACGGCCACCTCCCTACAACAACCGTTTACCAACGGCCGCTTCTTACAATGGCCACTTCTCTACAACGATCACTTCTTACTAAGTTCATTTCGGAATGTTTTCACTTACGAGAAAATAAATTGAATTCAATTATTGAATGATAATTATATCTGTAATTATTAATATTATTACTTAATAATTAGGTAAGCATAGTATCAACGTCTTTTCAATTTGTTACTGTTATAGTATAGCTTTGGCAATACCTGTATGCAAGGTCATGCTAATAAAACTTTTGTCTATTAAATAAAGCTTTTGTATTTTTACAGCGGCCACCGCTATATGGCGGCCACCTCTCTATTAAAGCCACCTCCCGGCAACGGTGACCTGTTTAGAACGGCTACCTTCCAGCAATGGAAATGAGAAAGCAAAAACCTTCATCAAAAACGCCCACTTTGTTAAACCAAAGTCAACTCTTATCCACGTTTGAACAAAGGATATGAAACATTTGTCAAATGCTGATTGCATGAAAGCTTCATCCGAAATGGTCAGCACAGCATCTAAACAATTTCCAGCGTCCAAAATTATGTTTTCTAGCCTCTCTGAGGAATTGCTAAACTGAACCATTCGGAAAACTACCAAATGTGAACATAATCGATCACTGAAACATACACGACAGCAATCATTGGAACATCGCTGGTGTACGCATGTTCGCAAAGAGTATCATTCAAGTGCCCATGGACGACCAGCATGTTGTCAAGCCTCCACACTAATGACATCACGAGTCACAGCACGTCAAACTCCAAGCTATAACGGCCACTCGGCTATCAATACATATTTTCTTTCTTGAAAACTCACTGCAATGGCCACCTCTCAACAATACTGAAACCCCCCTACCAACCTCCAAAGCAATCTTTCTTTAGTCTACAACCGCCACAGAATCAAATACAAGGGGATGAAAATATTTGTTTACCAAATTAATGTCATTAGCTGCGTAGCTTAGCAAAAGATGGTTGTCATATTTTCTTTTTTGAATCGTCAAAGTTCATAATTTCCCTTTCAGCTCACCTGGTGCTTCACAATTTGTCCAGTCAGTAGCGGACTCACGATGCCTGGAATAATGGCAACCGTGCTTGAAATTCCCATCAGGATACCTGCAAAAGGCGGGGCGATGTCCAGGTGATTGACATTGAAACCACTGAAGGCAAAGCCACTAAAGCCAACGCAGAACGTCAAGCAAACAACTGCAACGAGCCAGTTAGTGGTATAGCCTGTTAGAACAAGACATACACCCTGCACTACAAAACCTGCGAAAGAAAAACAACAACAACAACAACAACAACAACAACAGAATGAAGAGACATAAAGAGAGCACTATTGAACTGATATACTAAATATCATACGACATAATACATTTGCTGTAACCACTTACTTCAGTCTTCAATTAAGTGACAAAACAATCTGGGCCCAGGCACGATTAAGCTAATCCTGGAAGGGTCAAAATTTTGCTGTCGGTTTTAGCCTTAAAATGACTAGTTTTCGTTCACAACATGACTTGTTTTTTACTTGGTCTGGAAGGTTTTTACTTGGTCTGGAATAAAGAATGGCGCGATATTGCGTTAGGATAGCGATGCCAAGTTGAGGCCTTCGAATCTCAGGTACCTCAAAACTGACCCGCAGAAACCATCGTCGTATTAGAGGAAAATTTTAATCTTGCTGACAATGACAAGAATGAAATGGATGAATCACTAACCAACAGTGTTCAAACTCTTCCTCACAGCTGTAGTAGTGAGAATTTCCTCCCTACGGAGATAGTCAGATATATGTCCCCCAAGCTGGAACATGAAGGCCATGATAAGGTAAGGGAGGGCGGATAGAAAACCAGCCTGAGATGGAAGAGGAAAGAAACAAGTAAACCGTTTACCATTGAATGGAAAACTGGTACTAAGGAGAACCATACGGCAATTTTACTGCGTCGGCATAGAGAATAATGTGTATAATGAACCGACTAGGGGTCGATGTGTGAAGGCTAGACACCATAAAATACTTTGAAGCTGACCTATCGACCACTAGCCGTTCGTCGGAGCAAGAAAGAGATACTTGCACAGCTAAACAGAATGTTATGGCCAAGATGGCAAATATAACACTTATAAAACAACCTTGTCTTATTTTGATACTTGTGGTCTATAACTTTGGGGAACCGCAAGTAGTTTTTGGCCGAAACCTAAACGCTCTGGAGCGACTTTTTTCAGCTCTGAGAAACCCAAACGCGCTGATGTTTATTTTTTCCGGATATGACGTCACTAGTTGTACTCGCAGCGCGCTGCTGCTCTTTGTTGTTTGTTAGATTCTTCTAAACAACCTCGTTCCCAGGCTCTTTCATCTTCCGGTCCCCGGGAGATGAAAGAGCCTGGGAACGAGGTTGTCTTGTAAAGGGACTCAAGTCAAACCAAAAAAAAAAAAAGAAAAAAAAAAAAAAAAAAAAAAGAAAAAAAGAGAAAGCAGGAAACTCACTTCAGTGATGTCACGCCCCAGGCTGAGCTTGAGAAAACTCGGCAACTCGGTTAACAACGTGAATGAACCCCAGGCTTGACTGAAATGAGCCACGGTGATAGCCCAAACTGGCAAGGAAGTAAAGATCGACTTCCAGGGAATCGCCATGTCCTACAAAAAATAGACAACCACAATATACCTCAGTTTGCACTTGTTTATTCTTTTAATGTCTAACTCAAAAATCTGGAATAAAAAGTGTGCAAACAGGGACCTGTCATTGTAGGGGAGAGGAGGGGATGGGGTGGGATTTTTAGTGTTTTTATTTTGGGGGGGTATTTAATCGCTTTTGGGATGAGAAAAGGGGTAATCTTTAATTTTTATGCATAGACAAAAGGGGTTGTACGAAATTTGTAATACCCTGAAAATGCAAGAAATGCCATTTCATGGAAACGAACCAAATATATTTTTCATCACCACCAGTACGCGACAATAAAGAAAATTTCCTGGAAACTAGACTCCCAAAGGTATTGCTCGCATCAGTGACAATAAAGAAAATTTCCTGGAAACTAGACTCCCAAAGGTATTGCTCACATCAGTGACAATAAAGAAAATTTCCTGGAAACTAGACTCCCAAAGGTATTGCTCACATCAGTGACAATAAAGAAAATTTCCTGAAAACTAGACTCCCAAAGGTATTGCTCACATCAGTGACAATAAAGAAAATTTCCTGAAAACTAGACTCCCAAAGGTATTGCTCACATCAGTGACAATAAAGAAAATTTCCTGGAAACTAGACTCCCAAAGGTATTGCTCACATCAGTGACAATAAAGAAAATTTCCATACTTACA
Source organism: Plumapathes pennacea (assembly GCA_964036295.1). Classification (NCBI taxonomy): domain Eukaryota; kingdom Metazoa; phylum Cnidaria; class Anthozoa; order Antipatharia; family Myriopathidae; genus Plumapathes; species Plumapathes pennacea. The sequence continues at coordinate 7,080,216 of OZ038466.1, read as the reverse complement.
CCCTTGGTGGTATCATGCGCCAGGTTACTCTGAATATAATCACGCTCCTCCTGTGAAAGCCTGGGATCTTCAGCAGGGGATTCCCTCACAACCAAAGACCACACAACAGCCCAAAGCATGCCAGAAGCTCCTGTAGGATATAATGTGATAAACAATATTGAAATCAAGTGATCAACTTCAATTTTCTCGTTCAGTTTCTCACTAGAGACATGTTATACAATAAAGAGAATATGGCTTTCAATACCCTGCTCAGATGAAAGCTGATTAAACTATCAGTTATCTCTACATCACTCATGCATTTTCTTTTTAACCCTTTAACCTGACCGGTCATTTTTGGAAAAACGTGGAGATCGGATACTATGAGACTTTGGTAAAAAAAATAATGACATGCCTATTTTAAATGCATTTTTGATGGTAAGGATGCATTTTTGTATAAGGTAACCAGTATATATCTGCAATCTACATCAGACCAAAGGTCATAGTTTTTTTCCCCGTTTGATCTTTTCAAGTGAAATTAAAACGGATCGATATTCACAAACACTTTCAGCATTTTGCCAGAAACGCTGCCTAGTTTGTTCATTGTCATTGAATTAAGGTTGAGAAAATCTGCATTTTGAGCTTCGGAGTTAAAAGGTAAAACAACATTGCAGAACAGACACCGCGGAAATACGTTATTGACGTCACTTCCGTTGGTCAGCGTTCGTCGCCATGGCTATCTAACTTCTCATAATTCAAGGTAAAATTTCACATCGTGTGCAAACCTCGTTTTTGTTGTGCACAATTTATGTTATAGAAAATGTATTGAACTAACCCATACTTGAGTATCGAGTCCTAGTAATTGAGTTTCTTGGCTAAGTCTGGAGGTTTTACGCGCGTTAATACATTGCACTTGAATCCACGGTTTGACTCAAAAGCAAGGTGACCGCACGGCCGAAAAACGTATTTTCGCGGTGTACTATCTGCATGTACTACAACAAAGAAACACCCTTTTCTTGGCTAAAGAGTATTCTACAAAAATATAAAGAGGGATCAAGACTTATTTACCAAAGGTATAAAAGATCGATGGCCATCCAAGGTATTTTGCAAGCAATCCTGACATTGACATGGCAAGGACAGTACCAATGGGGGGTCCTACAAAAGAAAGGCAGGGTTCAAATTGTTGTCCCCGAGGTCTGCGAGGCCATAATCACGACGCTAATGTTGTAGTATCGCGTTATTTAAAGACTCCAGGCGGGTCGCCATCTCGAAATCTAATGTTTGTCAGTCAGTGTCATGCCAATAAAGCTCTTGTCTGGCGTACGGCGAGGTTGCTCAGAAGCCCAAGTTTTAACCGCCACGCGGTGACAAGCGATATTCGAAAGTGTTAGCAAAACCCTCCATTCCAAGGTGGCAAAGGGTGAAAGTTATAAAACTTTAGTAGCACTCGAACTGGGAGCCTTTGAACTCTACATCGCCAAAACACAATCATTTAGAATTCTTCACTGCCGAATCTCTGAACCGGAGCGAGACCGTTCCAAGCCGGCAAAGAAAAAATAATATATCATAAAAATTGCCACTTCGTGGGCGCGACCTTAAAAGCTTACCAGATAAAGCTATGCTTAACAGCTTTGTCCTTTCCATTATGGGAGCCCATTTAGTCCAGAACTTATGATTAGCTGGGAAGACCACACCCTGTTTGTAAAACATGACAATGAATTATGACGCTTAAAGTGTTGACAGATGAAGATTTCACTCTATAATCAAGAAGCATTTATACTATGATTTAAATTTTTGTTTTCCTTGTTTCACCACAGGCGGCCCAAGCTCAATGTGTGAAAAAAAAAATCAAATCAAATTAAATTGGGTAATAAAAATGTCTTACCTTACTTTCACTGTGTGGTTCTTTCTGTCTATGCGGTTATTTTGCTGATTCAAGTCATTTTAGAGAGAGTTTTACGTTCCCGTGTCCCTCTTTACATACCAGCAGAGACAGTAAGAACCACACCGTGGAAGTAAGGTAAAGCCCTGGCCAAACGGCTGCAACATTTCAGCGCAACATCTTGCAACATTGTTGCACGCAACATGTTGCGTCCGTTTGGCCACGCTGTTGCACGATGTTGCATGGAGTTTGGTTTTCGTCAAACTTTCGTGCAAGATCATGCAACATTTCTTTGTTCTCTGGGTTGTTGCTTCGTGTTGCAATTGTTTGGCCACATTCGTGCAACATTGTTGCGTTGGGTCATGCGCATTTTCCAATTCAAAGCACGACTGACATGATGGGTACGTTTTTGTAAGATGGCGAAATGGATTATTTAAGTGCAATTCCCTTGTTTTAGTTCATCACAAACTAGAAAGAGAATAGAAATTCTTCTAAGTCAGAATAATTTCTATTTAAAAACTTGATCTAAAGGTAACAACCGAATGACCCTTTAGAATAATAATACTCAAGCCAATTATTTTGTCCTAGGTCTAATAGCTTTATAATGGTATTTAAAGTCTTTTAAACAAGCTAAGGAAATATATTACTTTACCTCAAACAAGCCAATGAAAGTTCGTAGAGCAATCAGAAGCCCAGCATTGCTCCACGCTGCCAGTGGTGTAAGAAGTGAGAAAATGGATACGCACAAGATACCTAGTCCAAACATATTCTTGCCTCCAAACTTCCTGGACAAGAGTCCCCCAGGCAACTGTGTTACCATGTATCCGTAAAAATATGAGCTCAGAATTACACCTGAAGAGAACAAAAAAGAAACAGTTGATGTAAAAACAAAGTGACAAACAAACCAGAACTACTCTGTCTAAAAGTGCTGTTGTTACGTATACCACACACAGTATTCTTATGTCTCACATTGAGGCCTTTAGCTCAACAACATAACTTTAATTAATATAACACAATGTAATGACGGTTAATACAACAAGAAAAATACTCATGGCATGCGTGCGCACAGAATCATATGCAGACCGCTGGCCAACTAATACGATGCAACATTCCTCCCCCCTAAAGTTTACAAGTTCAGTTTTTCAAGCGGCTTCCGCTGTTGCACTGGTTTGCGCCTGGGTGGCTCCACTGGTGGCTTCGGTGAACTGCTGATGTCCGGTTGTAGTATAACATGCTTGTCAGTGGTGTCGCTAATGTCACTCTCAGTGCGTTGGGGTTCCCGCATAGGCCGGTTTTCGTGGCGTGGTGTCTTCAATTTTTTCCGCTGCTGGTCCTGGTGTGTTCACCATCAGGTAGGGTTCGAGCCTTGGAGGTTCCTTGCCCAGGTTTGGTGTCAGCAATGACTCCTTCAGTTGGTCAATGTGTCTTATTCCTCACAGGTTTTGAGTACATCATTGTTTACAAGAACACAATCCAGCATGGAAATGCCGATGGACTGTCACGCCCTGTTCCTTTAGCCTCTTTAACACCTAATCCAGGTTTTCCAAGTGTTCCTCATCGTCTAATCCGATTTACATGGAAAATAATTAAATATAATATAACTTTTATTATAACTGAACTCGTACCTTGTAAGCCTGTACTCCAGGTAAATTCTGGGGATTCCTTGAACAGAAGCAGATGTCAAATGATGTAATGTATAAATTGATAACCTGCATCCAGACTTTTTAGATATTTTTTTGAGTAAACAATATTTCATTTGTCCAACACCCATACAACACACATCAAGCAATAGAGGATTTAATACAGCCGACCATTTCTCCTGTATTCCACTCTTTCTGTAAAACTATCTAATTATATGAAATTCTTGTGACACCTTAAATAATTTCACGAATTTTGTGAAGTGTCTTGAAATGTCCCTCCCCCCCCCCTAAAAAATATATATCGCAAAGTTTTTATGTCACCAAAATGTCATGCAATAATGTATATTTGTGTTTACCTTGCAAGCCCTGACAATTTACCAGCCCTTGAGCTGACTGGGCTACTCTATCTATAAATAAGATATAATTTCTATGTATATTGCTTTGATGAAAACCTACCACTACTAGCTTGCCATCTCTGACGATTGTAATGTTGGAAACCATAGCAACCAGTGCCACACTGAGGTTGACTCGTAAAGCATACACATTGGCTAAGCCTAGAAGAGCCAATACTGCAATCCAATAGCGTTTGAGGAAGAACCATGTTGGGAGACAGCAATCAGACTTTTTTGCATCAGTGCTTGTAAATAATTGATTGTTGCGTTTTGTTTTTGAAATTCCTTGGAGAGGTACCCCATCCTGACTGTTGAACTCTGCAGCCATAAATATTGAGTAAATTCTGGAGAGGAGTATAATCTGCAAAAAATTACAAAATTTATACTCACCTGGTATAAGCTATATTTTAAAACCCATGACCTCACAAATACTGGTAAGATACTGTACATGTGTGTTCGTTACTGGGGTCAAGTACCCATGGGTGTCGGGAGGGAGGGGGGCGGGGGGGGGGGGGGGGGGGGAGATAAATGTTATATGGTATAGAAGGGATGAATTATCCGTCTGAGACGGGAAATTTGTATGAGATATTCGACGATTGTGCGAAGTAGAAATCAGGAGTGCGTTTCTTTGGGAAAACCCAAAACCGGATTTTGCGTTTCTTTTCTAAAATCCGATTTTGAATCCATTGAATCCATAGTCAGAACAGATTCGTCGGATACTATCTAAATCCGGATACTTGGGATTCATGATCTGGAGCGTTTCTTTGGGAAGGATTCGAAAGAAGTGCACATAGCCAGTGGTCTCCAGGGTTTAGAATCGCCATATTTTTGCTGTGAGGATGGCAAACGGCAGAGATTTTAGCGGCGAAGGTAATGAGAAGTTTTATCGTTTCGAGGTTCACGTTTGTAGATATAACCAGAAAACTAAACACATTTATCGATTAAATTTTCAGCCCGAGACCGACGCAAATAATCCATTTTCGGATTTTTTGTTTCTTTCGTCGCGGAAAGTCCGTGTGATCTGAGATTAAAATTCGATCTCGGATTCTACCAAAGAAACGCACCCCAGACCAGTCAGTCTAATTTATAGCTGCTTTAATAATTTGCATGTTGATTCTGTGTCGTCCTTTTGGGAAATTCGACGCTTTAGAGCCCGACAAGCGGGGCATTTGGCCGTGATTTTTGCCTGCACAGCCGGGCATTTGACCAAAGATTTTCAAAAAAGTCAAATGCCCGGGGGGGGGGGGGGGGGGATGATCGCAGTTGGAATTGACTCACACAATAGTCTCACATGAAGATATATGTTTATGATCACAGAAACTTCGTTTGGGATGGTGATCATTTTGTATCAACGTAACCATGAAACATGTACACTTTTGTGAGTGTTTGGTGGCTCGGCAATACGGCGAAGATGAAGGTTGAATGTCGTGCTGTGATCAATCATGCGTCCGAAATTCTCCCGTCCGGAGAAACCACTGCAGTGTATGAACAGGCAGGAACGTCTAGATTTTTTTCATGTTGTATGTAGTAGTAGACACATGAACCCAGGTTCCTATATTATTCATATCAACTTCGTAAATGTCGCTCCGATTTATACGACGAATTTAATCCAGAGAAATATTGTGTGAATCCTCCTTCATTAATTTATGCATTTCATTCGATGCGTCGTTTTGTGGCCATGACGGATAATGCGTGTTGGACGAATTTAATTCCTCGGACGAATACAATTCAATATGAACACACGACCGGGCTGGCCAGGTTATGAACACACGACTATGGTGGCCTAGAATTGCCATAAGGATTTTATCGTTATTTTCTTTTGTTGTTGTTTGTTTTTATTTTTATTTTTATTTTTATTTCATTTTATTTTCAATTTTTATTTATTTCAGTTTCAGTTTCGTTTCAATTTTTTTTTAAATTTTTTAAAACAAAGTCAAAAACCTCCATGGCCGAGCGTTGCCATAGACCAGCATGCTTTGCAATGCGCGGTTAACGAGCCCTGGACCGAGGTCGTGGCTTCTCAACGTGTTTTGACATGGCCGCACGGAAAAATGAGGCTTGGAAGAACTTCAGGGAATGTATGAAAGGAAAACGAACAGGGAAGGAAAAGAATACTAACCAAGGTGGGGCATCCGCTTCTATAATCGAGAAAGGAGAGATTGTTGTGCAGAGGTTGAGCTCTCATGTGTCTGGAAAGGCTCAGAAATATTCGAGAGTTGGGCCCAGGGAGTTTGTACCGTTCCCACACAAAGAATTTAACATTGAAAATATCAAGATTGCTTGCAAGAGCCATTTTGCCACGAGGATCAGTAGAAACATGGCTTGTGATGTCCTTGCCGGAGAACAAGGACCGTCTTGTAAATCCGTTCTTCATATTCCAGACTTAAAAGTCATTCATGTTAGGTTTCAAGACTATGATGATGCTGTTGAGTCATCCAGCAGCAGCGAGAAACTTTTTAACTTCAGTGGGTCGCCAGAGTTGAAGAGGAAGCGTGTCAGCATTGCTGCCCAAGTGTTAAACCCAAAGGTCAAAGATGAAATGTCAGCCCCTTGTTCAAGCAAGGTGTATCCAAAAAGCCTGTCTGTGGTGGATATGTTGAAACTAGGGAAGGCTATCAATGACAAATCTACAACTTTAGTTGATTCTGCATCCACATTGCCCTGTATCCAAGGAGCTTCCCGGGCCCATCGAGTTCTTTTGCAACTGCTTCTCTCACTTGTTCGACAGACACATCAGTGTCTGTGAAATAAATCTCAAACTTTCGAAGTCGTCTATCGAGCGTTCGGAAGCTCCAAGCGTACTGTGGAAAGTCCCTTACGAGAAAATCCAAGATTTCCTCACGCCTCAGCCCTTGACTTACGTATTTTTTCATATCCTCTCTCAGTTCCCCATCTTCCATCCATGACACATTATGAACACGGGCCGCCATGTCTGAGAAGCCACGACCTCGGCCCAGGGCTCGTTTACCGCGCATTGCAAAGCATGCTGGTCTATGGCAACGCTCGGCCATATCCAGGAGGTTTTTGATTTTGTTTTAAAAATTTCGAAAAATAAATAAAAAAATAAACTAAAACGAAACTGAAAATAAAATAAATAAAAAATGAAAATAAAATGAAATAAAAATAATAAATAAATAAAACTGAAACGAAACTGAAAATGAAATAAATAAAAAATGAAAATAAAATGAGATAAAAATAAAAAGTAAATTAAAAAATTAAAAAAATAACAACAACAACAACAACAAAAAGAAAATAACGATAAAATCCTTATGGCAATTCTAGGCCACCATAACCGGGACAGTCCGGTTACCGAGATCTCGCCCTCCCACTATTTCCTTTGTAAAAATTCCGATGCGTTCATATGAGAGGGCGGGCCAGCCCGGTTAACCGAGATCTCGGTCTTTGCGACCGGGATCTCGGTTAACCGGGATGAAAATGTTTTAACTATGCGAGTCTGGAATGTACTTGCTTCTTAATTTGGCATTGATGGAAGAATTGACAAAAACTTTTGCATCATGGACACTTTATCTCGGTTACCCGGGCTGAAATTTCCCATATGAACACACGACCTGGCTGGCCCGGTTGACCGAGCCAGCGCGGTCAACCGGGATCATATGAAGAGGCCCTAATTACTGGAATTAACTGATTCGTGTGAATAAATTCAAATATTCGCGTATATTAACCAGGCCTGAGAGTGAAATACAGATACATCGCAGTTGTCTATTGACAATGTGACTGTGAATATTTCCTTCTCCTCCTCTCTATTGCCAGAGGATGGTTGCTGAAGCGTAAAGCTCGTGTTTGCTTCTTTGAGAAAGATTCATATATGCTGTGCGAAGGGGCTTTGACCGTTTGTGAAAACATTATTTAACTTTTCCCGATTTCTGCCAAACAAAATTATGCATTACAACTACAAAGATCGATGCTTGATACATACCAGTACTTGACAGCTACCGTTGAAACAGAAATATGCAACAAGACACGCCTGATGATGCAAAATGGCATTTGAAAGTATAATTAGTACAGTTCACAGTAGATATTTCTATTTAAAGCTGGTGTTACACTGGTCGATTTGCAACGACGATTTGCTCCAAATTCAGGCAACGGTGTTGCAGGTTTTTGAATCGCTTTCAAAAACTTGTAACGCGTTGCAACACTGGAAACATCGCGAAAAATCGTTCGGCAATGGGGTGTTACATCTCAACGATTTTTAGCGCAAGTAACACCACCTTTAGTTGGGTCTGTCATACATTGCAAGTTGACCTACAGCAATAGATAAACATTGATTATCCTTACGATTGGAAAAAGATGGTGGTAAATCTAATACCATGGCCAGTGAAGCTGACTTGTAAAACCTGATAAATTTTTCTTTAAGATAGAGGAATGCTTCTTTGCATTCATTTGGCTGTACTCTGTCGGGATAAGGAATAATTGCGTCACACTTTGCTCCAAATGTTGCATCTAAGGTATGATGGTATACTGTGGCAGCTGTCGGCCATGAAGATTTTCGAAATAAAATCGAATGGCAGTTCTCGGCCATGATATTTCTTTTCAGGAATATTAAAAAATGAATGGCAATTCTCGGCCATGACATTGTGTTTTAACTTTAAATTGATTTCACAATGACCTTATTTTCACTTTCATTACATTTATATATTAAAATATTTTGGTTTTGTACTATAATGCGTAAATCGCAATTTCTTTTCTTTTTTGAATGGCAGCCCTCGGTCACCATACATCACTGTGAACGAACGCCATTACATTGCGCCAATGCTGGTGACGTCACGATGAATTTGAACAATACTAACCATGAATACGCGTAAACCAATCTGGGCCCGGTTGTTCGAAGCGCGGATAGCGCTATCCACTGGATGAATACTTATCCAGTTGACTGAATTACGCTTAATGGTTAATACTATCCGCTGGATAGCAATTCATCAGACGAATAGCGCTATCCACTCTTTGAACAACCAGGCCCAGATAAATTGCTATCCAGATTCAGCCTAATTCAGTCAACAGGATAAAGATTTATTCAGTGGATAGCGCTATCCGCGATTTGAACAACTGGGCCCAGAACCGAGCAGATTCTGGACACGATAAAAAACGTTGTATTTTAGGACTCCTGGGTCCAGTTGCATAAAAGATTAACGCCGGAACCAGGCGTAAATAACAATAGAAATATATTAATTTCCATTGTTATAAACGCCTAGTCCCAAGCGTTAATATTTTATGCAACTGGGCCCTGGCCTATCGGCAGGAGTAATAAATTAAGTAAGATAAGAAGTTTGTTGGCATGACTTGCGGTTTTGGTCAATTGTATGACCTTCGCATTCTTCTTCCAGTTGGGTAAAAACCCGGGGAGGGGGGTACTCCTCAAAATTTTGGGTGGGAGTGTGCCGCCCGGGACTGAAAACCCTTACCCTATTTCGGACCAAAATTTGCGATTTTCGACCCCATTTCAGACCAAAATTTGCAATTTTCGACCCTATTTGGTCGTAGGGCGTAGCCGCCCGAAGAGCTTAGGATTGGAGACCGTGTCTTCATCTTCGTTATATTATTTTAATTTTTTTTCTGGGTTACGAATCAGCACACGGTGATTGGTTCACATTGCCACGTGATATGCAATGACGTAAGGTGACTTCGCGAACGTGATTGAATTGTACGTTAATACAATGTAAAGTTAGCTATGTCCCATCCAAACTAAACACCGTTTGGCTCTGTGGAACATGCACGGGTGAACTGGATTTCAGGGAACGAGTTTTAGCTGGCGTTCATAAGTTCATTGTCATAAGCGTAAACAAATGTTTGATGGATTCGATTATATTTAATGGACATCGCTACGGGATTGCAAATAACTCTGTCGCCGCTAATTATTTAGCCCCGACGAACTTTCTGTGGCGACACGAAGTACCTCTGGGAAGTTACCAGGCCAAAAACGGACACCAAACCCATGACGAACTTTAGCAGTAGGCAATGATGATTTTAATATGCTTTACACTGTACATGGCATCTGTTGCCTCGTACATACTGTAGCTGCTTTGTAAAGTTTTTTCGCCGAAAGTATAACCGTTTTTGCGACGAAAAATATCCATTCTCGCCGTTTAAGACTCCACAAACGCTGCTCTGTGAATATATTACATGTTTTGCTGCGCGCGAGCGTGACAGTTGTCAAAATGCTTCGGCTTATCGTACAGTGCCTGTTGAAATATTTCTTCCGTTCGATCATGCAGCCTTTGTTCACAGTAGTAATGTGTACTAGAAATGAAAATACACCGTAGTCCAAAGCATTGAGTTTGTTGCGAATGACTGAACACGCTGTGAACAAAACCGCAATAATATTGTAAACAAGTCTAGTGTTACATTCCTCGCTTTCAATTTTATATAGTGTTGCGGAGCGGGAATACTCGAAAGCCTCATAGAAGAAACGCATTCAGTAAAAGACGGACATAAGTATTAAAGCGAAGGCTAGATTATCGTGACCTCTGATTAAAAAAAAAGCCGGTTGAAGAATCGACTGTGCATAAAAAGACAAGTCACGCATTACTCTTTTCTGGCTGGTTGACCTTTCACTCCTTAGCTCAAAATGCATAGTCGTTCAACTTTTGAGAAGCAAGTGGAAGCAAGTGTAGTGTTGTAATGACAATTTATAGTAGTTTCATTTGAGCAAGGTCTTCAAAAGTCAAATTTTCTATACTGTATGACATTTTTCTGGTGAGAAACTGCAAGTCCTTTTTGGGGGTCTCGCTCTTGTCCCTTCCATTTTAGTTTCTTCTGGTCTCGACCCAACCCACGCCACGAACTCACTGGCAACGAAAAACTCGTCTGGTTGGATAATTTGTCTCTTGTAAATTGGGCCATAAATCGGGCCAATTTATGCGAGGCGTTCACGTCTTAAGGCCCGTCCGAACGAACGCAACATCGTCCAACAAATAAAATAGAACACAATATACGCGTGCCTGTTCCACAGTTCACTGAACTCGAGGCGAAGGGTCTGTGATTATCGTATTTCTAGCATTTTGTATTGCTTAATTCAGGTCTCCTTTATTCTTATCGCGGCTTAAGCCAGCTTCTTTCTAACATACAAAGCTGAATACAAAACACAGAAGAACGACAGCGGCAAAATATACCAGAAAGCGAGGCAAATGTTTGAAGGAGAAGATAAATAAATAAATAAATATTGTTTATTTAAAGTCGAAGCATAGGGTGGTTGCTTATTCACCCGAGCCAAAGGCTCTTATACAAATGTCCGACAGGTGATGGAGGAAAGAGGAATATATTTGTTCATTCAGAAAAAAAAAAAAACATCTGTCACTTTACCTGCTTTCGAGGACACCAAGTAAATTATGACCTACTCCCTCATCTTACCACTTTGGAAGTATTAACATCTGTTACTCATATTGGACACGTAGCAGTCACACTGCGACACGCATATTTAATGAGCTTACGGCTTCGCGGTTTGACTTGGAGTAGTGCACAGGTTTTCCAAGCTCAAAAATGTACAGAAATAATCTGTAAGAAAGGTGTTTTCTTCTGTCGCTAGTCTTGTGCATTCTGGCGAGTATTCCGTGCAACTGCCGCGCTCAAATTAGATTAACATTCAAGTATAAAAGTATAATCCGTATCCATAATATATCGCGAGACATTTGATAAATGCGAATTTTGCAGTAAAGTCACTCTATAGAGACAAATGGAAATTAGCAAAGAAAGAGATCTGTATATAATACAGATGCAAAGAGAAGTTTAATTGCCACTTTTTGCATTTTCTCTGTAGATATAATTAACGTCAAACTTTGCATTTATATATATTTCCAATTAATGCGAAGCAAAGGTTGCACACTACAAGCGTGAGATGAAGCTCACCGCGCCACTCAATCGCCCATAACTCCCGAATTTCAGCTTTACCTTAAAAATCATCTCTAAATTCGAGTACCTGAACTCCAGAACTACAAATACATACCCTTTTATCCTTGGTTACCTGTCTTTACTTATCGGAATGCGCAAACTCCTTCTAGCAACTTTCACTCGGCCAACTGCACGTGCCAATTGTAAGTGCGGTCCGGGGGGAGGGGAGAGAAAAGAAAACGAGCAAAAAGGATAGCCAGACGGCCGCAAGTCTACCCAAGTTTCAGTTCGGCTTGCGTATCGTTTCGCCACCAACTTTGCGCGATGTTCCGTTACGCACACTGATCGTATCAGCTGTTGTTATGGAGACTGGATGACTTTCTTGCGACTGGCCACCAATCGCAAGTCTGCCCGTTTGGTAGGGCGTCATAGCTACAATCTTGGGCCCAGTTTTTCAAAGCTGGATTAGGCTGCAAGTATTACTCCAGGAGAAATGATCAATTTCTTTCCCAACTCTCTTGCAAGGTTTTGGTCGAAGACCACAACTACCATAGAACTTAAAAATAACCTTTAATTTAAATTCAATAAAATATCGCTTTTGCGATATCTACCTTATTACATGACATTTTCGCAACACTTCAATTTCTCGAATTTCGCAACTGTGAAATTATCGTGAAACTATAGTGTCGCGAAATCTAAAAATTCGAAATTAAACCGAAAAAAGTGACCCAGAAAGTAAAATTTTCGAAAATCACGAAAATGTGAAGTGCCGCGAAATATGCACCTCCCAAAATCGCGAAGCTAAAGTGTCGCGAAAATTTCGTGTAACAAGGTATGTGCCAAATCTACGTCACAGTCATAATAAATATAATAAATATATAATATATTACCGTATTGTACTGTAAATACCATGGAATAAGTTAAATTAAGAAAAATCCTTCATATAGGTGGGTATACCATTGTTTTGCATAGTGCATCTCTGCACGTGGTCATTGTTCCTCATTATCTTCATCTATTACCAGCTCTGAGTAGTCCTGTGCCCAATGCTGTTTGTGTCCAGATGCGAAGATCAAGAAAAACACGGCTCCTACGGCGTATATGAAGCCTCCCAAGTAAAACACCACTCTCCACTCACCGGTACTCTGTTAGAAGAACAAGAATCGGATTGTGACGAGTTAAGCTGAAGGACGCTACAGCCAAACCTACATTAACGGCCGCCTCCTTTCAACGGCCACCTCTCTCCAACAGCCACTTCCCTACAACGCCCACCTCCCATAAGCGGCCACCTCTACAACGGCCCTCCCCACAGCGGCCACCTCTCTACAACCACCATCTCCCCACAGCGGCCACCTCGCTATCATGGCCACCTCCCCACAGCGGCCACTACCCTTGAACGACCACCTCTCTACAACCACCATCTCCCCAGAGCGGCCACCTCGCTATCATGGCCACTTTCCCAGAGCGGCCACCGACAACAGCCACCTCCTACAACGGCCAAATCTCTAGAACGGCCACTTACCTTCACCAGTGACCCCTCTAAATGTGCCAACTTTCCATAAGCGCCAAGTTTTATTCGTCCCGGCTATCGATACATACATTTTCCCCTATTGAAAGCTCCGTACAATGGTCGCCTCTCGCCAACAGCAATCCTCTACCAACCCCCAAAGCAATCTCTCTTTAGTCTACGACCACAGGATCAATTACATTTACAGATGAAAACATTAAATGTAAACAAAGTTTGTTTACGAAGTTGAATGTGCAGCTTAGCAAAACATCCCGAAACGCAATCCGTGTCTGCCTCTCGCGTTTGAGTAAAGGTCACATGATCGGATACAGGTGTGGTGTCAAATTACACCCCTTTCTCCCTACAACGGCCAGTAAACTCTCAGTTCCCAGAGTACAACTGATGCTACAGGACTAGTTAGCTGTTTTTTTCCCAACAGAAGATAAACCGGTCATCTTCTGTGGTTGCCATATTTCTCTCCTCTGCAGAGGCTCCCTAGGGGAGGGGGGCAGGGTGGAAAAGGAAGAAAGAGGGTCCGGGGGACAACGTGAAGAGGGAAGGGTCGGGATTCTTTCCTCTCTTCTTCCCTTCCCATAATCCCCCGCGCGTATGATTTTCTCCCCCAGGACCCCGCCCGCTTCACATTCCCCACCCAATACGCTCCTCTAACCGCGTACACTAAGAAGCTTCTGCGGAGGAGAGAGTTCTTTTCTGAATCGTCAAAGCTCATTCCCTTTACAACTCACCTGATGCTTCACAATTTGTCCAGTCAGTAGCGGACTCACGATGCCAGGAATAGTGGCAACCGTGTTTGAAATTCCCAAGAGAATACCTGCAAAGGGTGGGGCGATGTCCAGGTGATTGACAAAGAAACCACTGAAGGCAAAGCCACCAAAGCCAACGGAGAACGTCAAGCAAACAACTGCGACGAGCCAGTGGGTAGTATAGCCTGTTAGAACAAGACACACAGCCTGTGCCACAAAACCTGCGAAGGAAATTAAACAACAACAACAACAACAGCAAAATGAGGAGACAGAAAGAAGAGAGAAAGAAAGAAAGAAAGAAAGAAAGAAAGAAAGAAAGAAAGAAAGAAAGAAAGAAAGGAAGAGAGCATTGACTGATATACTAATAATCATACGACACAATACATTTGCTGTAACTACTTTCTTCGAAATCTTCAATTAGGTGACAAAGCAATCTGGGCCCAGCCACGATTACACTATCCCTGGAAGGGTCAAAAATTTGCTGTCGGTTTAAGCCTCCTTCCTCGAAATGTTTGGGACTGGAACAAACTTTTTAGCTGGTGTGCTGTCGAAACTTTGCAGTTTGATGGCCAAGAAATTGAGAGAAAGAATTTGGTTGAACAACTGGGCCCTGATATAAACCTAGAGAAAGTATGAACCACGATACGTTATATTGCGTTAGGATAGTGATGCAAAGTTGAAGGCCTTCGAATCTCAGGTACTTCAGTCAAAACTGACCCGCAGAAACCATCGTGGAAGTAGAGGGAGAGTTTTTCATCTTGCTGACAATGACAAGAATGAAATGGATGACTCACTAACCGACAGTGTTCATACTCTTCCTCACAGCTGTCGTGGTGAGAACTTCCTTCCTCCGGAGATAGTCAGCAACATGTCCCCCGAGCTGGATCGTGAAGGCCATGACAAGGTATGGGAGGGATGATACAAAACCAGCCTGAGATGGAAGAAGAACGAAAGAAGTAAACCGTTTACCATTGAATGGAAAACTGGTACTAAGGAGAACTGTACAATTTTACTGCGTCGGCGTAGAGAACAACGTGTATAATGAACCGACTAAGGGTTGATGTGCGAAAACAAGACGCCGTAAAAGAATTTGAAGCAGACGTTTCAAGCGCTAGCCGTCGGAGCAAGACAAGACACTTGCACAGCTAAACAGAATGTCATAGCCAGGTTAAAGTGCAAATATAACACATGCAAAACAACCTTGTCTCATTTTGATACTTGTGGTCTATAACTGTGAGGAACCGCAAGTAATTCTTTTTTTCAAAATTCCGAAACCTGGAGCGGCTTTTTCAGCTCTGTGAAACGCGTACGTGCTGTTTTTTTTCCCAGGATGTGACGCCACTGGTTGTACTCGCAGTGCGCAGCCGCTCTTTGTTGTCTGTAAGATTCTTATAAAGGCCTCATGTCAAACTGGACAAACGTTGTGTCAGGAAAATATAAAATATAAATAAATAAATAAAACAGGGAACTCACTCTGGTGAGGTCAAACTCCAGGCTGTGCTTGAGAAAACTCGGCAACTCAGTTAGCAATGTGTAGAAACCCCAGTTTTCACTGAAATGAGCCACAATGATGGCCCACACTGGCAAGGAAGTAAAGATCGACTTCCAGGGAATCGGCATGTCCTACAACAGAAAGAAAACCACACTATACCTTTCTTCTTTCAGAGTCTAACTCGTAAAACTGGGATAAAAAGTGTGCAAACAGGTACCTGTCTTTGTAGGGGAGAGGAGTACTCTGTAGACATGAGGTGGATTTTTTGGGGGAGGGGGGTGGTTCACTTGTTGCTTTTGGGAAGAGGGGAGGGGGGGATCACTCAGTTTTATGCATAGAGAAAAGGGGGGTGTACGAAATTTGAAGTACCCTGAAAATGCAGGAAATGCCAATTCATGGAAACTAAACTTCCAAAGGTATTGCTAAAAAAATTTCCATACTTACACCCCTGGCGTTATTATGCACCAGGTTACTCTGAATATAATCACGCTCCTCCTGTGAAAGCCTGGAATCTTCAGCGGGGGATTCCTTCACAACCAAAAACCACACAACAGCCCAAAGCATGCCAGAAGCTCCTGTAGGATATAATGTGATAAACAATATTGAAATTGAGTATAGTTTTTGATCCTGGAGGGGGGACACCTATTTGGAGAGGTGGGTGCTTGAGATAATCAGCCTCCCCTCCCTGGGCTGACACATCAAGTGATCAACTTCAATTTTCTCGTTCAGTTTCTCACTAGAGACATGTTATACAGTAAAGAGAACTTGGCTTTCAATACCCTGCTCAGATGACAGCTGATTAAACTATCAGTTATATTGAAATTGAGTATAGTTTTTTTATCATGGAGGAGGGGGACACTTATTGGAGAGGTGGGTGCTTGAGGTAATCAGCCTACCCTCCCTGGGCTGACATACCAAGCACTGATCAACTTCAACTTCCTCCTTCAGTTTTTCACAAGATATATGTTATACAGTAAGGAGAACTTGGCTTTTGATACTTTGCTCAGATGGCAGCTAGTTAAGCTATCAGTCCTCTCTACATCACCCATGCATTTTCTTCTTAAAAGGTTGAGAGAATTTGCATTTTGTAGCCTATCTGTACTACAAAAAAAAAACCTTTAAAAATAGCTGCCATCCTCTTCTTGGGTCAAGAGGGATGTTCTACAAAAGCAGGAGATCAAGACTAACTATTATTTTACCAAAGATGTAAAAGATCGATGGCCATCCGAGATGGTTTGCAAGCAATCCTGACAAAGGCATAGCTATGACAGTACCAATGTGTGGTCCTACAAAAGAAAGGCAAAGTTCACTTGTCTTAATTTATTTTGGTACTCTTTTGGCATACAAGCATGCCTTTGTGTGCAAACATCTTTCAATCCTGATTAGTGATACAAAAGGAGCATCAGAAAATCTTTGATTGATATGGGGTAGATTTAGCCACATGTTTGAAAACGGGAAATTTTTGACTCCGATTCACCAAGTGGTACATTTTTCATATCCTAAGCCAACAGAAGTGAATCTTTGTAAAGAGCAGTTAAAATATCGGTACAACTAGAAATATCCCCTACGGGAATTCCTGAGTTGGAATATGGTTTTATCTATTATTTTATGCTCTGAAACTTGAGGTGTGGCTTATACATGGAGTATATTGTATTGGCTTATGTTTATATGTGTACAAACTATAAACTTTTAGACTACAGAGCAAAATCAAAAACTTACCAGATAGAGCTATAGTTGCTAGCTTTGTTCTTTCCATTATGGGAGCCCATTTACTCCACAATGTATGATTAGCTGGGAAGACCACACCCTGTTTGTAAACATGACATAGAATTATGACAATGAAAGAGTTGACATGAGGGTTTTATCCAGAGGTTTCCACCCTAAAATCAAGACGCACTTTATGATATCCTATGATTTATATTTTGTTTCCCTAGTTTGGCCAGCTGTACAAGATAACCATGCATGACTAACACCAAGAACAGTAAATGAGTGTAAAGGAAGATTTGAGAGTTTTTACCATGTGGCATGAAATTTTCACAGGAGTTTATTTTTGCAAATTTCGGGGATTTTCCGAGGATTCGCGAAAATTAAATCCCGTGAAAATAAACTCCAGTGAAAAAATAATCCATGAAAATTTACTCCTATTATACACTTAGATTACTGAATTTCAATTAACTTGACTGCAAACGAAATCACAGCCTTCTTCTTTGCAATCGAATCAAAATGAACATTACCTGCATAACAGCTGTAAATAGTTTTGCTATGTACCAGTGCCGAACGTGAAACACCAAACAGAAACTTGCCTGAAATCCGTGAAAATTTGTTCCCAACAGTAAAATCTGAAATCTAAATTTCTTCCCGCAAAATGCAAAAATTCAGCAAACTCCCACAAAAATTTCCTGCCACATGGTATTTGCTTTTTTAGTTCAAGTGCAATAATATGGGCATAATCATAACATGGATAGGAATTACATTCACCAGTCTGCATTCACCCTTCTGTTTCTCAGAGAGTTTGCAAGTTCTATTTCAATGGTTTTATGGTGAAAGATGACCAGAAAATAGTGAAAAATTCATAATTAAGAGTACAAATTATCTTTGAACAAGATGTTTCTGTTTACTGTAATCAACTTGATTGATGATATATTACATGGCCTCATGGGGATACAAATTTTACTGTTGAGTGATATATCATCATGAGAAGATAAAATTCCTAAGTCCAAGGAGGGGCCATGTAATGTTTTATTTATTATATATAGGTATCGATGGAACATCACAGACATAACTTTACCTCACACAAGCCAATGAAAATTCTTAGAGTAATCAGAAACCCAACACTGCTCCGTGCTGCCAGTGGTGTAAGAAGTGTCAAAATGGATGTACACAGGATGCCTATTCCAAGCATATTCTTGCCCCCAAACTTCCTGGCCAAGAGTCCTCCGGGCAACTGTGTCACTATGTAGCCATAAAAGAATGAGCTCAGAATGACACCTGAAGAGAGCAAAAACAAACAGATGGTATAAACAAAGTGAAAAACAAACCAGTCACAACTAATCTGTCTAAAAGTGCTGCTGGTACATGTATAGAGGATACTACATGGTGGCATATGAATTTTATTTTCGAGTGGTGAAAACAATATTTTATGAACAAGCGCTGCGCGAGCGAGTAAAAATATTGTTTTTACCACTCAAAAATAAAAGCTATATCTTCAAGCCGCTGTGTAATTTTCTTTTTCTTATATAGATACAAGTGTTCTATGAGAAAATGCACAAACAACCGTGCAAAAGCAGGAAATGATGCCACTGGTATCCTCACTAGTGAGGATATGGAAAATACGCCACTTGGGTTTCGAAATGGATTTTATGCATGGTATATTTTCCAGTAAAACACTTGTGTCTATATAATAAATTACCACACTGCACAGTATGAACGAGATAATAATAATAAAAATATTGATACATCCATTATTCAATATCAATGTTATGACTCAACCAGTAATATTATAATAGTTTCATCAATCTGTGCTCAAAAAGCTAAATTCCCCAAAATGATTTAAACTGTTGCATAACCATGTTGTTAGATTTGATTAGTATACATCAGATTTTGTCTGAACAAGTTATATATTTTTTCAGTGGCAAATTCTCCTAGGTTGCATTCTGGTAAGGAAATGAAAAGAGGACATTGAAGTTATTCTTTCACTTGCAGGAGGGTATAATGGTACAACTTATAACTTAAACTTATACAAAACAAGTTTTACTGTGCATGGCCAAGAAAATACCAGCAGCCTTGAGCAAAATACTTACAATGAAACCAATATTATCAAAACCCAGGGCAAACATTTTTACCCAAACAAATGCTCATATATTTGTGTAATTAATATTGTGGCAAAAATATAATAACATTGCCATTACCTCAGGGACTAAATTATTGCTCTGACTAGTTAAATAAAACTGGTCATGATCTCAACATTAAAAAATATATATGATGACATACCTAAATTTTGTCAAAGAGTATAATAATGAAAATGCTTAATGGAACCCAAGTCTGCAGTTACCTGGGGCAAGTGAATTTCCTTGCCTGGCAAGCAGATTTTCCTGACAACTTTTCCCGGCGGGCAAGTAAAGCTGTTTAGCCTAGATATTATAACTGAGCTCAACGCACCTTGTAAGCTGGTACTCCAGGTAAATTCCGGAGATTCCTTGAACAGAAACAGAGAAAGTCAAACAGTAACATGTACAAGATCCTCACCTATACTGGTATGTACCTTTTCAAGCTGACTTGTATATAATTTGTTCCTATGGATATACCAGCACTTGAGCTGACTGGGCTACTCTATCTAAATGAGACTTAATTTCTATGTATATAGTGCTTTGATAAAAACCTACCACTACTGACTCGCCATCTCTGACAACTGTAATGTTGGAAACCATAGCAACCAGTGCCACACTGAGGTTGACTCGTAAAGCATACACATTGGCAAAGCCTAGAAGAGCCAATACTGCAATGCAATAGCGTTTGAGGAAGAACCATTTTGGGAGACAGCAGTCAGAACTATTTGCATCTGTGCTTGCAAACAATTGATTGTCATATTTTGTTTTTGAAATAGTTTGGAGAGGTACCCCATCCTGACTGTTGAACTCTGCAGCCATAAATTGAGTAACTTTTGGAGAGGAATATAATCTGCAAAAAATTACAAAATTTATACTCTGGTAAGCTTTATATTAAAACCCATGACCTCAAATATACTGGTATTGGATAGAGTGTACATGTATGTTCTGATCAAGTGCCTCTGGGTGTCAAGGGGGAGGGGGTGAGGATAAAATTTGTATGGGGAGGCTCCACCCAGGCTTTCAACCCCCAACTTAAATATATCACCTTGGAGTTGAAAAAAAAAAAAAAAAAAAAAAAAGATTTTAAAAGTGTGACTTCCAATTTTACACTCAGACACAGTGGTTGTGCATGAGTGTGAAAGTGGCTCATTAATAAACCCATCATATGATATGCACAAGAAAACTCACAGTAGATCAAGATAGAGAATACAAGAGAGTGAATTAGATATACTATATATTAGCATTAATTTTATGGGCCTATATATGAAACGAGGCTAGCATGAAACAACAAGTTGAAAATGCATGGCGATCATAAAAATAAAAATAACAATAATAACGATAAATAAATCTGGCGCTCCCAAAATGAAGACAGCTGCTATCGGCGAAGACAATAGCTTCGTTAACTCCTGGTGACATAATTTTAAAAATTCGTCAAATTCAGTATTGTCAGTCGCAAAACATAATATGCAAAACGTAAGGCTTCCCGGATCAATTACACCAGAAATGAAAGATATTTTACAGCATGAACCCTCCTAATAGCTAATCCATTTACTGAGAATTCAACCCAAAACATCGACATGCATGGACAAACAAGAAATTTATGAAAATCTCGAAACTTTTGGACACTGAGAGGTATATTGTTCAATTCAAGTTTTCTTAAGCCAGCTCCTTTCTGGTATACAAAACTGAATACAAAACAAAGAAGAACGGCAGCGGCAGAAAATAACAGAAAGCGAGACAATATCTTTTTGAAGGAGGAGAAGAACATCGAGGAAGAGGAATATATTTTGTTCATTCAAAAATAACATCTGTCACTATACCTGTGTTCGACGACACCACGTAAGTTATGATCTACTCCATCATCTTACCACTTTGAAAGTAACGTCTGTGATATTCAGATTGTGACAGCGTTTTAATTTACTAGGTCTTCTTTGATCCTATTTACCACGAACACCGAACTCCAAGGTTGCGCGGGCGGGGTAGGGGAAGAAACTGGGAACGAAGATTGAAATGAAGCAATGCATGCTGGTTTATTGACCTTTGTCACCATGACGGCTTATAGTCGCTACTAAAAAGTAAAGCTTGGTTAAAGACAAAGATAAGACACACTACTGGAAAGAAAAGAGCAAAGCAAAATTATTAAACGTACGAATTTCAAAAGTTTTTAAATTTCATAAGGCTTTGTACGGCAGAATTGACTTGACGGGCAAAACTTTATACTAAGGCCTCGATGGGGTTTACTGTTTGTGTTATGGGCCTGAATTTTTTACTATTAGGTGTTATGAAGCCCAAAAAATTAATGCTAATGCTAAGTGTTATGTAAAAAAATATAGTTAAGTGTTACAAGACCAGATCTTAAATAGAAGAAGACAAGAGGGCCCAGATGGGGTTTACCCCCCCCCCCCCCCGCATCTAGGCCCTCGTGCTGACATTTGGTCTATAACTCTGAAAATGCGTGTATTACCAAAGTTTGCTATGCTACGCTCTTTGCAGTGGTGTGTCTTAAGTTTGTGTTTGGTTAAGCTTTTTATACCTTGACAAAAGGTCTATTGAGGTCTATTGAGGCATTTTCACTTGACTCGGGTTCCTGTGCTTGTGCAGCGTCGCTCATATTCACTTGACGCATATTTCTTGTGCTTGCGCTTGCGTTAGGGTCGCTCATTTTATTTGACGCATATCTGTTGTGCTTGCCGCTTGCATTTAATCCGCTCATTTTCATTTGACGCATATCTCTTGTGCTTGCCGCTTGCGTTTAAGTCGCTCGTGACTCAAACACGAGTCAAATTTACAATGACACTTGAAGAAAGTTCAATCTCCTGATTCAGGCCATCGATCACATGAGAAAACGAGTCCTTTGCCAAAAATATAACCGGATTTATATGTATAAGGCCAAGTCCGTATAGATATGAAAACTAAGGCTACAGCGGCAGTGTGTCATTAGCGGTCGGAAGCAGCTTAAGTATGTTTGGTTTACAGAGTGCGAAATTGAATATGCAAATTAGGCTTTCTGTTTAGTAGTTATAGACACAAAGGGGTTGACACATGAAAATATAGTAAACAGAAAAAACACTTTTTGCCTGAGGCCTATTTCAAAACGGAAATTATGGAATTCAACCGTGTAGTTCCAGGCCCTTGAGAATCTCCGCAACTAGTAACAGGCCGAATTTCAAGTATAAACTGGATTGTCTTTTTTATTATTATTATTATTATTATTATTATTATTTTTTTTTATGGTTGCACCGATAATTAAAAGAAAGCTGAGCTGTGAAAGATGTGGCTTGATTGTTTTACCACTTGTTCATTGCGCAGGATCATAAATTCGAGTGAGTGCATGACACTGTTGCCAAAGCAACAGACTTGGTAATATTTCTGTTGTCTCCGCCGTCGCGCTGTAAGATAACTGTGGCCGGCACATTTCCCTCGACCGCGATTCCTCAATGGAGTCGGAAAATGCAAAAAAAGAACATCTAGGAGTTCCAAGCGGATTTAGACACCTCCTGGAGAATCTAACAATGGAGGTTCTGCGTGTTCAACCGAGTAACATTTACAAGTTTGCTGCCGAGTACTTCAAGGAAAGATTGCACGAGAGACAAGGTAAGAAGTCAGAGCGAAGGGGCGTTAAATCATTTCTATTATTCTTGGATAGCAGTCCTTTCGACTCGTAAACATGACTTAATTCGATGAGGTTCGTTCGAGAACTAAACGAACAGCGGGAGAAATTATAGCGACAACACGGCAGTTAATTTTAAGTGACATGGATCAAGACCGACACAGTTCGCAATTTCTTACTCAGACGGAAAGTAGGGCCTGTTCCAAAATGCAACATTGAGCGACAAGCCGGCTTTGAAACATGTATAAACCGCTTTGAACCCTCGTTCTTGTGTGGAGTCTCTCGTCTTCCGCATGTGAAAGCGGACCCGCGCCCTTAGAAGAAGATTCTAGAATTCTTAGCCGAAAAAGAACAATTCTCCAAAGCAAGACATATCTTTATCTCCTTTCTGATCTTTACTGATAACACCCTCTCCCTCATGTTTATGTTTCGAGTTCCTTCGCGCCATGTGGGGCCTTCCGATTTGGCTTTAAGATTCGTCAACGTTGATCTGACATGATTGAGCTGAAAATAAAAGGAAAATGGAGACATTTCCTTCGCTGTAATTTGATCGAAAGAAAAAAACCTGAAAAAGTTGCAAATTACGTTTGTCAGTTAGTTTCACTGCCTTGGTTATTAATTGTCGAGTATAATTCTAAAGTTTTTATACCTAAAAATATTGAAGGTACATTTATTATCTAGTTCCCTCCGCGCCGATTGTTTGTTTTTTATTTTGAATTATTCCTTCTTCTCTTCATGGCGTAAACAGAAATTCGTAAAAAAAATTCAAGGTACGAGCGACTATTAAAGGCTAAACTCTTTCGCTGTTGTTATTGAAATCCGAGCCGGCACCTCACACAAATTTCGTTTGCTTTTGCTAATCGTGCCTTTAAAAAGCCTGCCAAGGTTTCCTTTTGTTTTTAGACGGCGGCCATTTATCTGTTGAGTAACGGCGTGTGCATTTGCGTTGATGGTATCATCGAATTCCGTCTTGAAAGAACAAATAAGCATCTAAAGCAAACATTATTTTCAAGTGACCGTACAGTATTTGAAAAAAGAAAAAATGAAAAGAAAAGAAAAGAATGGAAAGGAAAGGAAGATGAAGGAAAACAGGGAAAGCGTGAGGGAAAACAGAATCTGTGTGGAACTCAGAAAAAAAAAAGTGTATAAATGGTCACTAACTGAGCCATACTCCCTAGTACGCCTATATGCCCTAACGCCGCGAGGAGCGACGTTGTATTAGTGTAATAGCAGCTGTTTCTTGACAATTTACCCTTCCACTTAACACTTTCTCGTTTCTTTTTTTGTCTTGGTTTTATCTTCGTATTTCGCAGTTTCACAATAAATATATTTAATCTTTTGTTCTCGAGTGACACGTAAGAATATATCCCAAACGCGAAGTTCAATTTTTAGCAAAAAAGTGAGCAAAATTAAGGCAAATTAAAGCAAAATGGCTTTGTCTTATTTCCATAAATATGTTGCTTTTGAGGTTATTAAAAACAGAAGAATCTACTCAAGTACATTAGGTCCAACGATGTCGTTTTCAATAGGATGAAATATCATTGGAGGATATGAATCGAACACTGAGAACAATTGTTGTCAACTTAAATTGCTGTAAATCCCTGACCGTGACTGCGCTACTTGTGTTCAACTTGAGTGTCTTGTGACGCGCTAGTGCTAAACTGATATATTGGCTTTGCCATTTTGATTAGATTTGCATGTCGATCTTAACCTGCTCGAATCCTGACTAGCACAATCCGGTTGGGTTAGATAGAGCCGCTTAATAGACATTTAGTCAGTTAATATTGCCCCCCCTCTGCCCTCGAATAAACATCCCTCGAATAAACGCCCCTGGGAGGCAGTGACACCAGAACGAGTGAGTACACCCCACCCCCACCCCCTCGAATAATACAAATATTACGCATTAAAAAAAAGATGACCATCTGACCGCGATTTGGAGAAAGCGCTCCCCCCCCTTCGACTAGACCCTCCCCTCCCCTCCCCCCACTTTATCCTAAATTTTAAACTCGCGATAAGAACAGGCCAATGGATGAAATATTTAGCCTACAAAACGGTGCAGGGACAATCTTCTTATTTTGTCGTTGTTGTTAATGTTTTTGTTGTTTTTCCAGTTAACGGCTATGATGATTGTCTTTTGGGGTCTCAAATCGACGGATTCTACAGATATGAACCTAATTCCGCAACCAGTAAAACAGAGGTGGAAAAGGACACCATGGAGATCACAAAAAGTGGCGGGAGATTTACCACCAAAGAAAACGCGGCTGCCGCGAAAATTCAAGCTGGTTACCATGGTTTCGTGGTGCGCAGAGAATTGAAGGCTCAAAACGAGGCGGCGGTGAAAATCCAGAGTAACTTCCGCGGTTACAGTGTGAGAAAGCAACGCGGGAAAGGCCTGGGTATCGCAGATAGAAACGCGACTAGCTTGCCCAGTATAACTGAAGAAGACGAAGCGGCTACCAAAATACAAGCCGCCTATCGCGGTCATCAGTCTAGGCGACAAATCCAAGAAACTCGGAAAGCCGAAACTGAAGCGGCCGTCAAAATCCAGGCAGGCTACCGGGGTTTCCGTGACCGAAAGGAAAGTACAAAGAAGAAGGAGGAGGAGGCAGCCGTTAAAATACAATCGACATATCGAGGCTATCACAGCCGCAAACTCCGGCGATCTCAGTCAGAGGCGGCTGTAAAGATTCAATCTTATTTCAGAGGCTACAAAACGCGGAGGGGGATTCGACAAAGACTCACCAAACAATCGTCCCTTCTCGGGGTGTCAAAACCGAGCGACATGAACTTGGCAGAACATCGCGACAGCCGGTTTTCTTTCAGTCTTCCCGAGGACGTGAAGTTCGAGGGCGACTTGGACGAGGATAGCGATTCAGACATCGATAAGGTGATGGACAAGATGGAGGCGTATCAAAAGTCTATCAAAAGCATGAAGGAAATTCATGTTAACCCCGATGAGGAGGCCAAGTTTGCTGCTGAGAAGTTCGACAAAAACCAAACGTAGAGAGCGCCCGTTTGAGCTCCCACATAAACCCGATTAGGCCGACGAATAAAACGGGACTGAAGACCGGGCCTCCTACATTTTGGGATGAGAGAGCCCTCAGCGCGCAAGTTGCAAAGATAGTTTTGAGCGCCTTGTTCCGTCGTGTAACAGGACCCTGAGTAGACTGCGAGCAGTCCCTCATTTTACCACTGAAGGGTGGGTGGGGGGGGGGGGGGGGGGGGGGGGATGGGGGGCGGGGGACATTCCCATACATTGCCATACAGGGATGTGCCGCTTAACAGGGTATGGTTTTTGCCTCTCTGAGTCTGGAACAGGGTATAAAAATTGTTTATTATAACATAGTTGCCGGATATAAGCCACGTTCTGATTGGTCGAAGAGCGTGCTCCATAACTTTATCGTGCACGCTCGTGTTCAAGGAGCAAATGCCGCTTCCTTTCGACTTTTTCTAGCTTTCCTCGTTTATAAAGTAACAGAAGCTTTACAACTAAGAAGAAAATAGCTTTATTTTCCGAAGAAATTTGTACTACATGAAGTCAAACCGGCACCCAAAGGAAATCAGTAATCAAGTCTGAAAAATTCTGTATTTCAACGGTCGGCACAGGAAATTGTATGAATCAAAACTCACCTATTTCTCGACGGCTTAATTTTCATGGACTAGTGAAATCCATCACAGCAAAGATAAATATCCGTCAAGCCTTCAATGGCTTTGAAATGAAACGGCGTTCATTCATTCCGAAAGCCGCTATACTTGCAGTGTTTACAGTACAGTTTGCTGGCAGCTCGAATAACCACAGGCTCCCCAATCTTACTGTATGAGTTGAAAAAAAAAAAAAGTTTTCAAATTAAAGAAATACTTCACCTATGTTGTTCCTTGTGTGCTTTTATTCCTTGTGTATCATTTCTGGGCAGTTTCAAGCCGTTTTGAGCGATTTTCATCTGGTGCTGATTCAGTCTGTATTTCTTTAATTTGAAAACTTTTTTTTTTCAACTCATACAGTAAGATTGGGGATCCTGTGGAATAACAAACAAGTCCGCTCGGCAAATATTTCCATCTCTTTCGCTTATGGCGATTGTTTACATTCTTCGGCGGATCACTTTGCTTCTCCAGACCAGCATTGTCTGCTATAGTTCAAGGTGAATCTCACGTTGTTTTGAAGCGGCGACTTGAAGCGTTCCTCTTCAACAATTGTATCGTTCAAAACATTTACATCGTCACACGAATTCCAAAGTCACCGAAGGCTGCTGGCTTTCACCACGCCAGGTTAACAGTACTTTCGGTGTTTTCGTCGATTAAACGACATCTTTTTCATCGACACTCATCAACTTTTAGCTGGCAGAAATGTTAGTAAGTTGTGGCGTGTTTTCAATCATCCAATGAGAGAGTTTGTTTTGCCTTTTGCGCGTCGAAAGAGAATTTTGCATTCAATCGGAAATGAAAATTTGTTTTCGCTCGTAATTTCGTGTGTCTATGTTATAAAAGAATTGGTTCATGCTTTTACTGAGCTGTGCATCTATCGAGTTATGGATGCACTTGAGAGTAATTTTAGTTTACCTGTTTCGGGCAGTGTAAATCAATCTGCTCACACAAGGAAGCGGCGATGACCTTTCCTCTCACTGCTAATTGGTCTTTTCTTCAATTGAAAATTTAATATTTTGCTTCCTGATCGGGTGAAAGTGTTTCCTTACAGCCTCTCTGATTGGCGTCACAATTACTTTCGTTGGTTTTTGAAAGTCATCCGAAAACGTGGAAGACGGCTTTATCTCGTCCACAGCATGAATCATGTGGTACGCAGGGGTCGTAAATGATTTGGCGTAAAATCGGACTGATCAACACAGTGGTATAAAATAAACAGTTTCCAGAGAGAAAATTAATACAGAAACTTAAACCAGGCTAAATATAGAGGTAGTTGTGAAATAAACTCGGGTTTTATTTTTAACTCAGCTTATGACAATGCCAAGGAAAGATAAACTTATCCCTCTTTATTAGTCATTTACATCTGTGTTTAAATACTCTTTCAAAAAATATCAGTTACTGCAGAATTTGGGAGGTGCCAAACCCGGCCGCTACCGAGGGCCAATTCACTCAATAAAAGAGTCCCATCCAGCTAGTGTCGAGTACGGCCGCTCCCACGAGTTGTTTCTCCACGTTTGAAAAAGGCCACCGGCTCGCTCTTGCGCCCATCACTTTGCAGAAAAAAAGATAGCCCAGCAGGCATTCGACGTTGTCGCAACGTCGATATTTCGTTGAAACGTGGTTGCGACGTCAGACAACCAGAATACAACGTCTTTTCAACGTTATTTTTTCGACGTTTAACAAACGTTAGAATTTGACGTTGGATCAACGTAGAATTGTGGTTGTACTGAGCACGCCGATTTCTCCTAACTTCCATTCATACGAATATCCCCAAAAAGACCAAAATTCAACGTCTCGTCAACGTTATGTTTGCGACGTTTAACAAACGTTAGAATTTGACGTTGCATCAACGTAGAATTATGGTTGTGTAAGAACACCAATTTTCTCATAAATTCACTCATCCGAATATCCCGTATAGAAACCAAAATACAACGTCATTCCAACGTTATATTTTCGACGTTTCACAAACGTTAGAATTTGACGTTGCATCAACGTAGAATTATGGTTGTGTGAGAACACCAATTTTCTCATAAGTCCCCTCATCCAAATATCCGTATAGAAATCAAAATACAACGTCATTCCAACGTTATGTTTGCGACGTTTCACAAACGTTAGAATTTGACGTTGCATCAACGTAGAATTATGGTTGTGTGAGAACACCAATTTTCTCATAAATCCCCTCATCCGAATATCCCGTATAGAAACCAAAATACAACATCATTCCAACGTTATGTTTGCGACGTTTAACAAACGTTAGAATTTGACGTTAAGTCGACCTAGAGTTATATGTGAGGGCGTCAATTTATTCTTTCACTGTACGAATATCCGTAAAGAAACCAAAATACAACGTCATTTCAACGTTACAACATTTCAGCTATTGAAACCAAGACGCAACGGCGTTTTAACATTACTTAGCGACGTAAGCGCCAATTTATCCTATCTCAAGTATTCCAAACATCCTGGATCAATAACGACGTTGAGTACACGTCAGAATATGACGTTGCATCAACGTAAAAATAGTTGTTGCTGTGGTTCCAATTTTTTTTTACCGATCTGAATATATATAGCAATACCTGTAATACAATATATTTTCAAAGTTACTGACGACACTGGATATTCGTCAGAATTTGACGTTGCATCAACGTAGAATTGTGGTTGACGTCACCCACTCAAATGAATACCTCGCAAAAATAAAAACAGAATTCTGCAAAGCTTTTTCTAATACCGGGCACTAATTTAAGAGAATATTCGGAATTAGAACCACTGTGGTCTGTGGACTGCATGAGAGCGTTAATACCACAGGGCGAAATACAATATTTACAGTCTCTCCCCCAGTTCGTGACTGCTTTAACTAACGCCTTTGAATTTGCTTTGAACAAGTCCCTTCTCTTCTCCTGCATTAACTTGGTTTGTTAATTGTTGGCGGACTGTTGCTGAATTATTTTTTGCGCAGAATGAATGTGGCCTTTCACGTCGACGGTCAGTGTACGTGCTGGTCTGAATTCCATCTGTCGACAGCATAAATTATTTTTTATTTTTGTCACGCATCAGGATTACTCTCCGTGTACAAGCAGCACACAATTCCGTACAATGCACTCATGCTGAAAATCATGTGATAATCTGCGTGGTTCATTCCTTTATAAAATACAAGATAGAATTAAAACAAAGCAAACGTCTTAGTAGATGAAACCGATCTGCCCGTTCGTGAATGGGCAATGTGACGTCATCTGCCGTACACCTATTGTGACAGCCCAGAGCAAGCGAGCTAGGATTTCAGTTGGTTTTTGGCGCTCCCACCGACAAGTATTAACGTCTTCTCAGGGGCTTCAGCGGGTCGTGTTTTCCAAGGTGAGTACAGTCATATCTCTTCAGTATTCTTTTGCGCAGTTATTTTACACTAGCTTTATATATTCTACACTCATTTTTCGGCTTGTATCACTTGTTATTACCGACGTAATTTACCAGTGGAAGCATTAACGGTCGCTCTGATACTGGCTGAGGCTGAACATATAGCCGTCGCCTTTGAAAAAAGATACATTAAATGGCCTGTGGTAGTTTAATGGAATATTTCCTATTTCGTGTGCTTATATGTGATGCTGTCGTTCTCTCGCTGAGATTACGTTGAAAGTTTCTGTGATTCACAAGATCGCGTGCTCTTTCCTCCGATTTGAATTATGCCGTGACGTCGACGCCATCCGTGAGGTGCAGTCAAAATGCATCACGAGAAAGAAACACTTATAGGATATGTAGACCATATACAAAATATTCTGACGTGTTTCATTGAGAATTGTTTTGTGGCAGTACTTTAAGTTACTTTATCAGGGCTTGTAGGTATTTCAAGAGACACAGTGGTTCGTTTACAGACTTAAAGAATTATATTTTGTTGTAACTGAGGTCCCTTTTATTCTGTAGCCGACATTGTGCATTGTTCATTTGATGAATGGCACAATGTTTCATTGAGACAAAGCATTACATTGTTTATTGCCGTGAACTAGCCTATTTTTTAACCTTTAGCCGAGTGATGCAAAGGTAATAGTAGTTCTAAACTATTCACAAATTTGCTGCTTACTTTGTAGTCAGTTTAGTTAGTTTACTTTAGTAGTTGCCACAATAAAAGCAGTGTATCTGTATCTATCTGTCACGGTTCATCAATCCTGTCTACCCAAATATTAAAAGATAACATGGGTTATTTTTTGGCAATGCTATGTTATAGATTGATGACCAATGATCTGATGGCTCAGATGAATATGAAAGGAAAGAGAGGAAAGAAGGGATTTGGCAGAACACCACTGTGCAATGCCATCACAGGTAATTTCTTGCAATAGCTTTACTTAATTGTCATTCAAATTTAGGTCAGTATGTTTGTCAGATTAGTTATTGAAATAGTAATATTTATTGGTCAGTTGAGTGTCTTGTTTAGACGAGGAAACACTAATTTGGTTTCCTCTCATGTATTTCTGGGTACACGGAGAAGCATGAAAATGTTTTACGTTCGCCTCTATGATGAATATGCAACGGAGCAGCTGCACTGTGAGTTTTCTCTGTGGCTAGGCTAGAAAAAAAATCTTTCGGAAGTAACTTGCGTCATAGAAGCAACAATGTTTTGACATGCTTCAGAAACATTTGGTTGTTTCCGGGAGGCAAGAATTGCTCCCGCAACAATTTTGCTAAATGAGATGCTTTCCAAGCAGATTGTTTTTATCTTGTAGAATTATACATACGTTTAGATTGGTTCTGAGGATGACATAATTCCTTTTCCTATTGCCATTTTCAGCATCTGTTGTGAAAACAATGAGCACCACGGAATCGGAGTTTGCCACTGCAGTAACAACCTGCTTAAAATATGCCCCGGACCGGAAAGGAGGAGGGGGAAGGAAGAGTGATGCATAGAAACAATTTTTATTTTGATACGTTACGTTACGACGACCGAGTCTAATAATTTCCTTAATCTACACATAGTACAAATGAGTATTTTTGCTTATTTCAACGTATGTTTAACGTTGCATCTGAAGCCAATAAATTTCATTTGACCACACTCACAGCTCCACGTTGTTTCAATGCCGACTACGTTTAATCGACGAAAGCTGATTCACGACGTTGATTCACAAACCGAAATTATACGTTGATTTAAACATCCGATTGCGACGTTGGATTGACGTCCAAAAAATTACGTCAATTCCATTTCCATATTCAATGAATATTCAACGTTGTTTCGACATATGTATTTCGACGTTGATTCAACGTCCGATTCCGACGTTGACTCGACGTCCGAAAAATTACGTCGATTCCATTTCCATATTCAATGAATATTCAACGTTGTTTCGACATATGTAATTCAACGTTGATTCAACGTCCGATTCCGACGTTGACTCGACGTCCGAAAAATTACGTCGATTCCATTTCCATATTCAATCAATTCTCAACGTCGTTTCAACGTAAGTGAATAACGTTGTTTCGACGTTGTTTCGACGTACTTTTGCCCGCTGGGAGAGCTCTGAGAGAGATATGACTCTGTACCTTATGTTTTGAGAATGGTGACCTCAGACCACCTTGTCAAGTTGTCTTGGCTCTGGATTTTCTCTGGTGACAAAACTGAGTAGGAGTGAAGCGTCTGGTATCTTTTTTAACACAGCCGTCTGGTCACCTGCTAGCTGCTGGATGGCGCTGTTCGCGTGTGTCGATTTCATAATTTTCACCTCTGGAAATTTGGAGTAGCCATCTATCAAGATAAGCAAAGTTTCACCAGATGGGAACGGACCACAGACGTCCATGTACACAGAACTCCACGGTTTGGTTGGTACTTCACTGACCGTCAGAGGGGGGGTGGGTCGCCGTGACCTGATAAGTGACGTGGCAGACATTTCTTTACCAAACTGTCGACCATCGTGTGAGGCCCCCGCTTACTTTGAACCACAAGTAGCATCGAATATTTTGACGAAATATTGATAACACGAGTCCGTATAAAAAAATCAAACCTTATCATTTACGTCGTCAGGCCTTGGGGCCTTCACAACTGCCACAGAACCAGGCCTTCAGGTTGCCGCTTACTTTGACCCACACACTTTGAGTTGTAAAAAATTAATCCTTATCACTTGCGTCGTGTTCAAATTACCCTGGTCCCAGAGGTTCTTAATTTGTTAATTTTTTCAATTTGTTTTCGGAGGATTAGAAAACCCGCGGCTGGTACCAGGGGCCTTCACAACCGGAGCGCAGTTTTATTTGTCAACATTTTTTGTTTAGCCTACCACACCTAATTTTCTCTTCACGATTTTGCATCAAGCTTTTCGCCATGTAGCCTATCCAGCTTCGCACCTGGGCCCGGTTGTTCGAAGCGCGGATAGCGCTATCCACTGAATAAATCTTTATCCTGTTGACTGAATTAGGCTTAATCTGGATAGCAATTTATCTGGGCCTGGTTGTTCAAAGAGTGGATAGCGCTATTCGTCTGATGAATCGCTATCCAGCGGATAGTATTAACCATTAAGCGTAATTCAGTCAACTGGATAAGTATTCATCCAGTGGATAGCGCTATCCGCGCTTCGAACAACCGGGCCCTGGTGAACATGTCGAACATCGCACTGCCGATTCCCCGTGGCGTGACTCTGTACTAAAAGGCCAAAGGCCAGTCCCACAATTTCTTGTCAAATGAAAGAAAGCAGGCCGAGTGCATATTCTGCTTCATTAGGATGAAATAAATTCAGACTTGCATGAAAACACAAAATAGACAGAAGTATGGCTACCAAAAGAATAAATCATTGTCAAGTGAGGTTTGAGCCTGACTGCGTGTGGGTTGCCGTGACGTTGTTCTACAAGTTGTGTTGACAGCGGCAGCGAGTTGGCAGATTCTTTATAATTCTTCTGCGCAATTCACAATTCAATCACCATGTCCAGTACATGACAGGTGACCAACCCCGTATCATGATAAACAGTTTTGGGCGACTCTGGGGGAGGGGGTGTATTTTGAAATGGTTAAAGAGATTTCGTTAGACGGTTGAGTCACACCGCCAGAAAACCGCTATAATTTTTTTTCCTGTCAAAATTGATTCGTATGTTTCACTGACCTCGGTACCAACAGGAATGACGAAGCAAAAATTTTGGATCTGGCGGATGTGGAGTATATTCCCCAGGGAACCTGAGACATCACATGATCGTCATGTGATCACTGCGTGCGCATATTTGCAAATTATACCAAACCTGAAAGCAAACCAAGTAACTTCACTTCTCAGTAGCAGAGATTCTACTAGAGTGGAAACACAAAATGGTAAGTGCACAACATCGTGGCTCGGTATGTCTTATACTTAACTTCCTGTCTTGCGTACACTGACTTGAGATTTCATAAAACAACTGAGAAATTGTTCAAACCGTTTGCCAACTGTGGAATTGTTATGTCATCACGACAAGTATATTTGCAGAATGTAGGAAACAACGGTACTTGCGTTGTCTGTGGGGTGTTAAAAGCTGGATTCAAATTGCTTTTTATGAAATCCTGGTCCCGTCTTGGCGTATTCATAATGTTGGAGATGCTTTGGTGAAGTATAGTTTATGCATGTATATATATGTATGTATGCGCCTGGATTACCAAACGTCTTAATTACTTTAATCTAGTCCCATGCTTTTGACTTTCAAA
This sequence comes from Plumapathes pennacea, assembly GCA_964036295.1. NCBI lineage: Eukaryota > Metazoa > Cnidaria > Anthozoa > Antipatharia > Myriopathidae > Plumapathes > Plumapathes pennacea. Next base: position 7,046,021 of record OZ038466.1, on the reverse strand, counting down.
TGGAGCAGTTACAAACTGAGAACAATTATGTAACCCGTGAAGCTATCGAAGACCATTCAAGTCAAGGCGATACTCAATATAGGATGCTAGTCTAATGAAGTTAGAGGAGGTATTATTCGGTTCGGTTGTTATTCTATCGAATCTAAACTCGCGCTAATGAATAAAAGATGCATCTCATATATATAAAACCCTGAAGGTAGGCGGGTTGCATATTTGTTTCAGTGAATCTTATTTTTCATGGTCTTTAGCAACAAATGGGCCTTGACCTTGACATTGTGTGCTGGCTTGTGCCTGGTGCAAATTTTGCGCACATGAGTACAGCTGCCTCATATTTGGATCTTGTTAGATGATAAGAGTTCGTCGTGATCGAAGTTAGTGAAACTGCTTGAAGCTAAGCTGCTCTCTATAAAATTATGCGGGGAAACCACACAAAGCATCTTGACAACGCACACATAAGACCTTTATTCCATGAAAACCTGTGATTGTTAGTTAAAAGATATAATCCCCGATGTGATCATCGTGCCAAATAGAAACCGCAAGTCGCGTACAGACCTCACACAACACCATTTCAAGATCCTGTTTGGAGCGAATTTCCGGTTCTATGTAAAGAAGTCACGTCCCTGCATATCAGTGTGAATCTTGATGACATCGTTTCCTTTGTGCAACTCTTGTGTACAGCGAAATATTCGGGAGATCCAAAGGGAAAAAAATATGAAGACTTATGTCAGATACAATCGAAACAAAAAATATGATTTAGGTTAGTAATAATTATAATTAAATTTTAGTTTGATAGTGAAAACTATATTACTTTTAATCACAGCCATCACCTGAGCTACAATTAGTAATAATGTTGTTTATTTTTTGACTGGGGATCTTCTCTGAAAAGCCCAGTATCAAATGTAAACACTTCCTCACCATTTGTAAAATGATGGCGAATAAAGAAGAGCTAATAAGCAGCTATAGCATATTGAGAGCATGGATGAAAAACTATAGTGTACGTGTTCACACCAGAGGTCCAAATCTGCAGAGAGTTTATGTACGTCTACAGTCCAGCGCAAGAGAGAACTCAAATGTACTTCATGCCGGAAATCCACAGAAATGGGTCGGTAACTTGAACGGTTGAAGACTTTAGCGCATCCTGTCAAAGTTTTGATATAACCAGACAGCTGATTGCACAATATAAAAAATAGTTCCCCTTTCTCCAATTTCACAAAAGTTTCATTTACGATATATCAAAGAACACCGTCTTCTCAGCATGACTACGAGCAGCATTCGGGAAGCCCTCTCTCGATGGCTTTTAAAGGAAGTAAAACTAGTGTCATAAAGAAGTACAATTCATTAAGAAAAGTTTTCTTGCATGTACCACACACGGCGAACAACGCTCGCGCTGTGTAACTACGTTTGCCAAGCGGAGGGCCCAATCTGCAGGTCACAGGTTTAAAAATAAAAAACAAAAACAAACACCGACAGCTGGGAACTTTTTCACGGGGCCTTTTTTTTCGTGCCCGATCCACTTGCTTCTTTTAAAGTTTCTTTCTCTGGCGCTGAGTAGAACAGTGAAACACTTCTTCGTGCTGCCATTTTCCCGTATATCAATATGGTCGACATTTCACCTTTTTTTTTCAATTCTAGGATCGTCTTGTATTTCTCATCGTCGTCACCTGCTTCGCTGCAGCTCAAGGTAACAGCGGCTGCTTGTCCGAGCACATGAAGGTAAGCGAGTGTAAGCACGCGATCAGATTCTTTTGACACGCGGGGGGGTTTGAATGCCGAACACGGCGACTGCCTGATGTATTCTTTGAACGGCATGTCTTGGCACTCAAATGGATTCTATCGCAGTCGTGTACTGTTGGGTAAAAATAACATAATAGCACTTTTTTTTTTTTGAAGAGACGTATAACCTGGCTCGTTCCTCGCAACTTGAGCGACAAATAAGTTGTTTCATATTTCTTTTGGCAGACAATAGATTCGTGGGGATACGCTACTCATTCCAACTATCTCGGTAAGTCGCAAAAATAGATTGTCGTAGTTGCGCCAAATATACTAGTCACGGACAAATTCTGTATCTCACTGTGTTTTGTTGTTGTCTTTCTGTACGTGTTGGTTTATTTTATGTTTTGTGCGTTTTTGTCTTGATTAATTGTCTTTGTTTCTCGGGTGGTTCTTTCTGGTTTTTGCTATTTCCATTCTAGACTGAAAATCTTCGTATCATGGACTTTTAGGTGAGGAACTGAGAGGCAACGAATTTGTTCCTTGGATGCAACCTTTCACGAAACACCTGGAAGCCGAGATTAACAAGCAGATATACCGAGAGTTGTTTGCTCATTACACATATATGTCCATGGTAAGTCTTGGTGTTTCTCTTAACACTTTTGGGTTTCGCTTCGGATGCCGAAACCTACGACATAATAAATAAATATTGTTTATTTAAAGTCGAAGCATTAGGGAGTGGTTGCCCATTCTCCCGAGCCAGAGGCTCATGTTTCAAATGTCCGACCGGTGGAATACCTGTAGAAAGAAGACAGGTTCAGAAGGGAAAAACCGTTGGAGTTGCCTCCTCGGATGAAAAACCTTCTTACTACTGCCGGCCGTGGGAATTGAACCCACGACCTCCTGGCTTGGAGCTTCATTACGGATTCAGGTCCACCACCCCCAAACCGCTCGGCCACCAAGTCAGTAATCAAACACGATAAACACTGCCATATTCTCACGCAAATCGTTTCTCTCCTCAGGCTTTCCACTTTCAGCGAGCTGATATTAACCTGCCAGGTTTTTCGAAGTTCTTTAAAGAGTCAGCCGAAGAAGAACTGAAACACGCTCATATGGTTAGTGATACAGGGTCAATGGTTGGAAGAGAGAATAAGAATACTAGACTGAGAGACGGACAAACAAAGAGAGCATGTAGGGACAGAAAAAGGAAAATAATTTGATGAGAGTAAAAACATCATAATTAGTCAAAGTGGGAGAACTAGGGGAGAAAAATCGTGAGAACAAGAACTTCACTCATTCTCTTTCAGTTCCTCACGAAATATATCGTACAGTAAACCGATAAATTGCCTTTTGATATTTGCTCAGATGAAAGTTGATTAAACTATCAATTCTCACTACATCACTCGCACATCTTTTTTTTTGAAGGGTTGGGAGAATTTGTGTTCTGAGCTTGGAGTGAAAGAGAAGCAAAGTCCTCTTCAGTAGACCAGTTTAGTCCATTTCCAAGACGATTGTTAGTTGCGTGTTTCAAACCAAGGCATAGTGTGAAAAATGAGTTTGATTTGCATTTGGAATTGGATTTATAAAGTTGGTGTTTTCATAACATCTTTAGTTCATGGAATATCAGAACAAGCGTGGAGGACATATCAAGTTCCAGAACCTCGTGGTGAGTTTGAACACTCTGCCTTTTAAAAATCGTTTAAATGCTAAGAATATGACAAGCTCGATACTGTCGCGATACTTTACTTGGAAACTGCACTGTAGCTATTTTCATTTAGTAATACTGAACGACGTGTTTTCACAAAGTCTGAGGGGTCCTTTACAGTACTTTAAAATGTTCAGTAACGAAGAGCGTCACTTCATTTGTTCCAGAAACCTTGCAAGAATAAATGGGGCTCTGGTTTGAGGGCGATGACCGAAGCGTTCCATCTGGAGAAAGAGATTACCATGGGCCTGCAAGAATTGCATACGTTTGCGGCCAACTCAAGCGATGCACAGGTATACCAAGTGTGAACATTCATTATGCAGCCAGTACGGTAGTTAAGCTATTTTTTGTTTGTGTCTTCTTGTCCTGCTTCTTTTCCACCACGCTTCGATCTGCCCTTTGGACATATTCTCTTCGAGAATGTTTCAACTGCTAGCCTGCAAATAGGCTCCCTCGCTCGAAGGGGGCATAAGAAGGCGTCAGTTTTTAATTTTTTTTATTTTTTCGTATGAATGAGGCCCGCCGGCTTACACTTAAAAACTATTTCGGATACAAAGTATCAGGAATGGATACAAAGTTCCCACTTTCGATTTCGGATTAACTAAAAAGGATACCAGATTCACAAAACGCTTTTACGAATCCGGAAACAAATATTTCGAATCCGAATAAATTCGCTCTAACGTAAACGGGGCCTAAATGTTACTATTTCTTTTTCCTTTCTACTGTCCCCCTTCAAGCCGGCAAGAGTGCCTATTCACAGCTATTACATTGCCAGAGACGGATTTGACTAGAAAACGTACTGTCGTTCAAAATTTGATGTGGAAATACTGAACACATATTAAAGATTGTGTTGGCTGAAAAAATTATATTCTAACACTTTGTTGCAGATGCAAGACTTCATTGAGTCCAATTTCCTGGGAGAGCAAGTGGAATCTATCAAGGAACTTTCGAACTACATCAACACATTAAAGCGGATGAGGGACGACCCGCTTGGCGAGTATCAGTTTGACAAGCTTACTCTGGGCGGAAAGTAGATTAAAGACCCGACGCAACTGATCCGTCATCTTTTTTCAGTGACAGTTCAACATCGTGTCACGGTGTCACTTAGGATTTGACGTTTTGTTATTGTTGTTGTTTTGCTTTTATGCAATTCTAATCAGGGGTGACAAACTTTGATTTCTACTATTTTATTTCGGCGTGGTTTAATCACATTTTAGGTGTTTTTTTTTTTTTTTTTTTTTTTTTTTTTGATGCCTTGGAAGGGTATTTTTCTATGCAGTGGACGGCTTATTTGTGTTATTGTATTTTTTTTTGTTTGTTTTTTGGTTTAGACATAAAGTGGTATTTTCTCATCTGGTGCTGGAATTGATTCAATAAAAATATATGACTTGATGTCCAATTCTTTTGTAATCGTTGTAATTTGTTTTGGCGGACTAAACTGCAAGTCCTCCAAGATCGTATTGCGGAACCTATCACGAAATATATAAACGATAATAGACGAGTGTATGAAACCGGGGTTTTCGAAAATGTCCACTTTGGAGAGCGGTTTCGAAAAGTTGTGTTTTTGACGACCGTTTTCACCGTTGACATGTGGACGGAAGGCCGAAAGGCAAAAAGAAAATGCATTTTCAAGCGGAAACAGATACGTGTGGACCAGGCCTCAGACTTTCCTTGATAACCAAACCTTGTGGTATTTCCAGAGAGTGTAGTGACTCGTAGCCTGAAATGCCAGTCGTCTTGAATTGAAGGACAAGAAGACGACTGACATTTCAGCTAAGTGACTCGAAGACAAACTTTCACGAAGTTTTTTGTACAATCCGTAAAAAATAGCCCAGGCGACTTTCGAATGTTACTAAATGAAAATAAATTTACGGATGATCAAAATATCAGGTCAAAACAGGGATGAAAACAAATTGTTTTACATTACCATAATGCACAAGCGCACCAGTTGGCATAAGTCAGATAACGAATCATGGTCCCGCCCTTCAAGTGATAAACGATAAAATAACGTGGAGATAAGTTATTGGCCAGAAATGAGACATCAACAAAAATAAGGCAGTACTCAACTACCCAGAATGGCAACATGAAGAAGTGCAAATCGTTTTTCTCCATATTACTGATATCTTTGTAACCTTGATATTTTTAGGTTGCTCGATTTGTTTCATTTTCGCCTAGGTTCTATTGCGTTCATGGTCTCGTACTAAAAAAGTTCCTGAGGGCAAAATGTCGCATACTTTGTTGTGCGTTGTTCTCTTTCGCCCACATTAAAACGACGACTTTAAAACGGACGTTTTTGAAAAACACCTTAGGAAATAAAATTAAAAAGCTTGGGTGACATGAAGGGTAAACAGTCAAGAACCGCATCTGAATTTCAGCAGTGTTTGCTTCGATGGCTTTTGGCTTTGCTGCGCCGTAAAGATGTGCCTTCCTAGGTGTGATTATGAATGTTTATAAAAATTAGGGCGGGGGGCGGAGTTTTCTTCTCCCCCCTCTCCCGTTGCTTCAATTTTGTGCTCGCCTCAATTTTCGCGCGACCAAAATCGAAAACGTCGTCGTATACTTTTCGTATCGATGGAGAACGCTTGCTACGCAGGTTCAACCAGAAGTTTCGGTCTCAGTCATCGTAACTCCTTTTTTGAACCTCACTGGACTGCTATCCGAGGCAGTTACCTGGGTTTCTGAACATTGAGTACCTTAGTAATATGGTTAGGCGCTTCTAACCACAACAACTGTTGTAGTCGTAACTCCGCAAACTCACTTTTGATACAGTTACCAAACCTGGACCTTCTTTGTGGTATCTCCAGGGAGCGTAGTGACTCTCGCATCCAAACTCGTACGAAGTTTTCTATTTTATCCCTAAAGAAATAGCCTAGCCGACCTTCGAAACTATTACTGAATGCAAATTCACGAATGATGAAAATATGACAGGTAGAAACAAGGATTGAGACAAATTGTTTTTACAGTACTATAATTGGGCGTAAATGCGCATGGGCACCAGTTCGTGGCTAAACGGGAGTCTTGTCGAAGGTTCACACGAAAATGGCAGGGTTTGCTCGCAGTCAGCCGTTTTATCGCAGTCAGGGCTACATAGGAGGCAAATGGACCAAATCCGAGCGCGAGTTCACAGTGTTCAATCCGGCCACGGGCGAACAAATCGGTCAGATTCCGGACATGGGTACAGACAATGCAGAATACGCAGTGGGAAAAGCTCACGGGGCGCTGAAGCCTTGGAGACTTACAACGTGCAAGGTAAGTCAGACAACGAATCATGGTGAAACAGTCTTCAAGTGATGAACGATAAAATAACGTGGAGGCAAGTTATTAGCCGGAAATGACACGCCCGACAAAAAGGGACTAGTACTCAATGGACGGCAACGACAACGCGAGGAACTGAAAAACGTTTTTCTTCACATTTTTTTATGTCTTTGTAACCTTGATATTCTTAAGTTGCTTGATGATTTTTATATTTTCGTCTGGGTTATTGCGTTCATTGTCTCATGCTAGAAGAGCGAAGTCAAGGGCAAAATGTCCACGTATCACACACTGAGGCACACCCGCATGTTCTATATTTTTTTATTTAAAAACGCGTATATGTTATGCGTTATTCCTTTCCGTCTAAAAGCGATGATTTGAAAACCGAGGCTTTAAAAAACTATAATAAAAGCAGAGACTTTCGAAAACGGAATGCTAATAATTTCAGTTAAAAACTAATTCTGTGCATAAGTTCTATTTTAAATTCGCAAGCTTTAAGGAAGTGGAACCCGAGGAAGTGACTAATTCCCTAGCTCGCCAAATAACCATTCATGCCTTTTGTGTTTAACAATATTACTAGGGAAGGCTAAAATAAACCTTTTGAATCAATTTGGTCACTTGGTATTTTCCCGTAGCAACCTCCCCTGTGGAGAGCATGCTTTCAAGAACTTCCAAACTTGACGACCAAAGACTATAGAGTTTGGAGACGTGAAGCACGAAAGTTTGAAGGCGGATATTTTTTGCCCCTAGACCTTTCTTTCTCTGTCTAAAACATTACGATAAAATCATATCAACTGTCATTAAAGTAATTTTAGAGCGATTCGGGAGATATTTTGGGCCTCTTTTTAGCAATTTGCACGGTCTGGTTTGCGCATTGAAATGCGGCTTTAACATGCAGGTCGCAATATCAAGTATCAAGACTAATCTTGTTTTACCCTCCACTCTCTGATCCACTTGCCAAGTATTTTCGCGCGCTCCCTTTTCTTTCTCTGGCCGTAGGATAGCACAGTACATCGCCCCATCTTGCTGCCAGTTTCCCTTTTATTGTTATGGTGGCCGTTTATACACCTTTTTTCAACCTCACTGGACTGCTATCAAGGGAGTTGCCTGGGTTTCTGAACTTCGAGCTCCTTAGTAATGTGGGTAGGCGCTTCTAACCAAAACAATTATTGTAGTAGCAACTCCGCATTGGTACAGTTACCACGCCTGGACCTTCTTTGTAGTATTTCCAGAGAGTGTAGTGACCCTCGTATCCAAACTCGTACGAAGTTTTCTATTTTATCCCTAAAGAAATAGCCTAGCCGACCTTCGAAACTATTACTGAATGCAAATTCACGAATGACGGAATTATGACAGGTAGAAACAAGGATTGAGACAAATTGTTTTTACAATACTGTAATTGGGCCTTAATGCGCATGGGCACCAGTTCGTGGCTAAACGGGAGTCTTGTCGAAGGTTCACACGAAAATGGCAGGGTTTGCTCGCAGTCAGCCGTTTTATCGCAGTCAGGGCTACATAGGAGGCAAATGGACCAAATCCGAGCGCGAGTTCACAGTGTTCAATCGGGCCACGGGCGAACAAATCGGTCAGATTCCGGACATGGGTACAGACAATGCAGAATACGCAGTGGGAAAAGCTCACGGGGCGCTGAAGCCTTGGAGACTTACAACGTGCAAGGTGAGTCAGACAACGAATCATGGTGAAACAGTCTTCAAGTGATAAACGGTAAAATAACGTGGAGGCAAGTTATTAGCCAGAAATGACACGCCCGACAAAAAGGGACTAGTACTCAATGGACGGCAACGACAACGAGAGGAGTTTTTCTCCATATTTCGTATGTTTCTATAACCTGGATATTCTTAGGTCGCTCGATTTGTTTCGTTTTTGCCTGGGTTCTATTGCGTTCATCATCTTCTGCTAGAAGAGCGAAGTCTAGGGCAAAAATGTCCACGTGTCACAAATACTGAGGCACACCCACATGTTCTATACTTCTTATTTAAAAACGCGTATATTTTATGCGTTATTCCTTACCGTCTAAAAGTAACGATTTGAAAGGAAGGTTTTTAAAAATTACTATAACAGCTAATGATTTCAGTTAAAAACTAATTTTGTGGATAAGTTATATTTTAATTTCGCAAGCTTTAAGGAAGTGTAACCCGAGGAAGTGACTAATCTCAAACTCGCCGAATAACCATTCATGCCTTTTGTGTTCAACAATATCACTGCCATCCCTTAGCTAGAAAAGGCTACAATAGGCCTTTTGAATCAATTTGGTCACTTGGTGTTTTCCCGCAGCAACCTTCTCTATAGGGAGCATGCCATCAAGAATTTCCAGGCTTAACAACCAAAGACCGTTTCAAGGCGTGAAGCACGAAAGTTTGAAGGATATTCTTTGCCCCTAGACCTTTCTTTCTTTGTCCTAAAATTACGATAAAATCTTATCAATTGACATTTTAGAGTGAATCGGGCGATATTTTGTGCCTTCTTTTTTTAGCAATTTGGACGGTCTGGTTCGCGTATCGAAATTCGGTTTCAACATGCAGGTGGCAATATCAAGTATTAAGACTTCTCTTCCTTTTACCAGCTCCACTCTCTGATCCACTTGTGAAGCATTTTCGTGCGTTCCCCTTTCTTTCTCTATCTGTAGGATAGAAGAGTACAACGCCCCATCGTGCTGCCAGTTTCCTGTATATTATTATGGTCGCCATTAATACACCTTTTTTTAACTTTTAGGTTCTTCTTGCAATGTTCATCGTCTTCACCTGCTTCTCGGCAGCTCAAGGCCAAGCCAACAACTACATGGATGATTACATGAATGTACGTGAATGTTGGGCTGTGAACAGATTCTCCTGACTCGGAACAGAAACGCGGGGGAGGGTGGGAAGGGTGCGGTGGGTTTTTGTAGTGACTTCATGCCTATTATCGTCTTCGAACGGCATGTCTTGATGCTCTGTTTTGTTCTTGAATGTATGTTATTGCAAACGTGAATCCTTGCCGGATATGGAAGATAAATACAATCCTCACGTAACCTGACACATCGCAATTGCAGCAAAATAAGTAATTGTTTCATATATTTTTTTTTGGGAGCAGACAATTAGTTCGTGGGGATACACTTCTCCTACCAACTATAATGGTAAGTCGTAGCGAAAGATTATTTCCCTTCCGTCGTCGTCGTCGTCGTCGTCGTCGTTGTTGTTGTTGTTGTTGTTGTTGTTGTTGTTGCTGTTCCCTTACCAAGTACTACGGTAGGCGGGGCCAGCTCTGTGTCTCACTGTGGTGTTCATTTTTCCTGCGTCCTTTTGCACATATTTATATTCTTTTTTGTGACTATTTTTGTACCTTTTATTTTTCTCTTGATTGCCAGTGTTTATTTGTTTGGTGCTACACATATCATTCTTCTCTGAAAATCTTCATATTGTGGAATTTTAGGTCAGCCGTTGAGCAGTGGATACGTTCCATTGTTGCCACCTTTCAATGCTAACTTAGAAGCCGAGATTAACAAACAGATCTACCGAGAGTTGTTTGTTCACTACACATTTAAATCTATGGTGAGTCCTGTCTCTTTAAAGATTAATGATTTGCATTTTTGGGTTTTTAGAGTCGTATGTCGCATGACACCTTTAAATCGATCACAAAACACCTGCGACATGAAAAATATGTTTAACATTGTCACAAAACTTTTTCTCTCTACAGACTTACCACTTTCAGCGTGCTGATATTTACATGCGAGGGTTTTCGAGATTCTTCAAAAAGGCAGCTGAAAGAGCAATTGGGTTTGCTGACAAGGTTAGTGATATAGGGACCAAGGGTTGAAAGAGACAAGTAAGAAGACGACACTGACAGGCAGACAAACCGAGCATTTAGGGACAGAAATAGAAAAAATAAATCGATGAGAATATTAAACACAGGAATGAACCTATATGGTAAATCAAAATGCGAGAAATAGGGGAGAAATATGGTAAGAAGAAGACGAAAACGAAAACTTGTGAGATCAACTTCAAGTTTCTCCCTCAGTTTCTCACCAGAGATATCTCATACAGTAAGGAGAACTTGGCTTTTTATACCTTGCCTTTATATATTCATTGTACATTTGTTTTTTTTTATGGTAGGGAGAGTTTGTGTTATGAGCTTGGAACTGAAAGAGTTAACGTTAACTATAAGCAAACTTCTCTACGATAGGCCATTTTTGTCTATTTCCAAAATACTTGCACTCTGGTTCCCAGAAGGGACTCGCTTTCTGAAGCGACCCATATGCGGCTTGTTCCCTCTGTTTAGAAGCGAGGCATAGTGTGACTAAAAATGACATTATAAAATAACTGTGATACTACGCGCGCCCTGATTGGCTATCTAACCGTGTTAGATGAGAGTATATTACACGCTGACGCGATACGCGATGTTTATTACTTGGCTAATTATTTTATAAAAGAAATATATAACGTGTTCCCGTGTAATATAGCCTCATCTAAACATTTGGAAAAGTTGGGAGAGCACTCGAGTAGCGCCGGAAACCACTCGGCGGCCTCGTTGTTTCCTTACGCTACTCTTGTGTTCTCCCAACTTCCCGCGTGTTTAGATGAGGCTATATTACACGGTGACGCGTTATATATTTCTTAATTGTTTGGTTTTGCATTAAACTGGCTAGTTCTCCCAAGTACTAGCTGTTCAGTTTACCATTTCTGCGCGAAGAGAATTAGGCCAATTAGGGCCACGACGTTTGGAATTCACAAGCGATAAAGTTGATAATTTTATTTCAACTTTAGTTAATGGAATATCAGAACCAGCGTGGAGGGCAAATCAAGCTCCAGAATATCGAGGTGAGTTTAAACATTTTTAAATACTCAAGAATGTAGCGAGCAGCATAATCATATCCTCTCTGTATACTCTTTAATGTAAAGGTATTTAATGCCGGAGTAATACAAATTGAGCAAATATAGTTCAGTCAACAAAGCCACGGATACTTTTTTGATATTTTATTTTGCCGTATAAGGAACTCTCTTAAAGGATCATTTACGGTATCTAAGAGATATTAGAAAGGAAAGTATGAATCGAGTGTCACTTCATATCTTCCAGAAACCCCTCGAGGATAATTGGGGCAATGGTTTTAATGCGATGGAGTACGGTTTTACTTTGGAACAAGAGCTCGTTAAAGCTCTGCAAAACTTGGTCGAAGTTGCGAAAACCAACAACGACGAACAGGTATTTTCCGATTGTGAATCAGCATTATGCAGTCCGACTTATTGAATGGGCTCCTTGCGAGGAAACTGGCACGAGCTTCAAAGCGAGCTGTCCTGGCGTAACTGAGATGGTTATCTAGCCAATGAAACACGTCACTATCCTCTGTAAACGCCTTGGTGTTTTAGAGATATGGGAAAATCTCTTGTTTCATGTCTGACTAATTTCGTGCCAGATTAGGCCAGGATTTTTACTGATATAGTGCGAGATAAAGCGTTTTGAAATTTCAGACAGCCCGTCTCCGCGTGTTTCTCATACAAAACAAATATTTTCGCACTCTTTCGGCCGCCTTACCAAACTGTTAGAGCAATATGGCAGAAGCATACCAAGTTCTGTAATCGTCCAAAAAGTATTGTTCTCTAAATTACTTGGTTGGACAGAACTGCTATATAAAACTAAAATTTGGACACATTATTGATTCTCACTTACTCTTTAACACCTAAATATGCAAGCAAACAATGCAAAGCAAACGGATTTCATCTTATTGATGCAAACGCCCTATTTCTCTGCGCAAAGGCAAGTTCAGATGAAACGACATGAGACTACACCGGTGTACTACGACGTTGATTTGGAAATGCTGAACACATAAAAGAAATTGTGTTGGCTGCCCGGGGGGGGGGGGGGGGGGGGGGGGGGGTAGGTCCCACCTGGGTTTGGCTCACCTTTCCTTTTTCATTGGTTCAGAGAAAAGGAGAAATAGAAAAAAAAAACTTCTTTCGTTATGTTTCAGATGGTAGACTTCCTCGAAGAGACTTTCATAGGACAGGAGTTGCAGTCAATCAAGGAATATGCAAACTACCTCAACACATTGAAGCGGATCGAGTCTGATGTGCTTGGCGAGTTTCAGTTTGATTTGATCTTGTTGCATGGGCACGCCCCCGACCCTGAGTAGCAGGAGTCCCGATACAACTGATCCGCCGTCTACTTTCAGTAGCAGTTCAACATCGTGTCGACATGGACTAATTCAGCTTAGATTAAGAGAATGGCGGTTTTATGGGGAGTTCTAAATTGGGAGTGGCAAACACTCGGTGCCTAGTATCTAATATTTTCGTGGGGTTTTAATCGCATTTTGGTGAGCGCGTGTGTGTATCCCTTTTTTGCCTTAGATTCGGCTTTTTCATGTGTTGTTGTTGTTTTGGTTCAGATGGTAAAGTGGTATTTTCCCTTCAAATGTGGGAAGTTAATCAATAAAATACTGACTGTGGGGTTCAATTCTTTTGTAATTGTCATAAGTTTTATTGCAGACCTGGCTTTTCGACATTTATTAGGGTCTGTCGCGGGTTGTAAAAAATCGGCTTACAGCGGATCCGTTCGGTCGTTACACTGTTCAAATTGAATAGTGGTTGATAGTTCTAATCCCTGATCCATGCATAAAGTTAGGAATATTTGTATCCTCTTGTCTGCATGGCCTCCTCCTTCGGCCTCATTTTCGTGTTAAATGAGTCATAACTTGATTCCGTACTCTTGTAAAGTTGGTTTAATTTGTTTTTCTTGAGAATATCAGTAACCCACCAGCTGGAACAGTTACATTTTGCTTTTTGTTTCAAAAATTAACGAGACTGCGCTGGGTGAGAAATACAGAGGTATTTAGTGGGTATTTATACTTATTTTGTCTGTTTAACGAAAAACCAGCCTGGCGTGGACGCGCGCGATTGTCGCTTGAGCGAGTTTCCCGTTTTCAAGCTCGCGTTCACCACGAAGTGGTGCTGTCAACAGTGGATTCCAAATATGGAAGTCGTTCTGTTCCCAATTTGGGCAGTATCGATATTGCCGATAACGCAACAAAATTGAGAACGCGATCGTCGAAGTACTTTTTGCGGTGGCATTTTTAAGCGTCCCACCTTATTGCAGTTAAGACTGTGTCAGTCAGTCAGTCCGTCATGCTGTGTCAACAATTACCTTTGAAATTTGAGCATCAGCGAATACGCGTGAAGAAACGAAGAGATGGGAAGACGTTTTCTGGAGTTATTTTGATTGTTATCATTGTATTCCTGATTTGCCAGTAGATCTGTTGCACTTCAGAACCATTATCACAGAGGTTTTGGTAAATTCTCGGTTTGACAAGCGTAAGTCAATTGAAAGACCCGTGACCACTGACAGCCCTGATCGCGAGCGACTTCAGCTTGTCGAAATATTTCTATCGTTTGATTATGTTTGCTTTGCTTCGCATAGTTTTCGCCAGCAATGAAAGATGCTGTAGAGAACTGAGAGAAGAAGAATTCGAAAATGAATTTGACCAAAACCGCAAGTTAATGTCAACAAGTTATCAGATTTCACTTAAACTTATTCGACTTGAAACTCAGCCAAAAGAAGAAAGGCGTGTTTTCTTTAAGCACGTATTCAGTTTGAATGCAGCCCAGGCTGGATTATCATGGCCTCTGATGAATATGTAGATGTTCAACATAAGCTGTGCATGACATGAGATGAAGTCACAGATAGACTTTTCAGTGCGACTCCGGAAGGTCTCCTTCTGGTTCAAAGACTTGGCACTCGGTAAAGAATTTTAAATTCTCCCATTTCGAGCGTCTAAGTTTTATAATTTTCACCCTCTGCCGCCTCGTAAATGAGGGTTTTCAAAACTGAGACTAAATCGAATACGCGGTTCAGCAAAAGTGGAGGCCCGCGGAAACGGATGCGAACTTCCACATACCTAAAATTGAGCAATTTTTACGATGTGGCCTTGAGCCAGTTCTATTAAATACCCGCTCCCGAAAAAGTACTTTTTACAAATTCGCGAGCTTACAGCTGCTTGCTGCTTTGATTTTATTTTGTGCGCGGGGCCGCCGGCTGGCTCAGAAGGCTAGACTTGGATAAATTATGCTCGTAAAATGGCGAATTACTCCTGCCGGCAGTGCTCGTAAAACCGTGATATCTGCTCAAAATTATGCTCGGTACGAGCCTCGCCCCAGTCTCTTTCCGCACATAGTTTCACCCTCAGCCCTACGCGGCCGCGTATCCCGAGCTTCCGAGAGCTAGCTGCCTTTCAGACATTCAGAGCGTGTGATGCGGGCACGTTATAGCAAATGTTGGGCAAATCACAAGATATTTTCGATTTGTTTTGAATTTGTCTTATTTATTCTACTTTCAACTGTAATGCATGGCTTTGTCTCACTGATTTCTTCAATTATACGTATTTAAATTATGCTCGATGAGAAATTGAACCTACAGTGGATGGTTTCGCTTCCTTGACGCAGAACAAGACAAGACAAGACAACTTATAAGAGAACTGAAACTGATGTACGTCCCACCCCACCAATGGAAAAATAAACAACTTTCGTGTCAGCGGAAAGTCATGTGAAGCAAAATGTGTCAGCGCCGGAAATGACCGGTTTGGACTATGACGTAACACTTTGGTCCATGACACTGCAGTTTTATTTTATTTCTTGTGCTGTGACTGGGCAGATTTAGATCACGTGAGTAACTGCTGATCACGTGTCGTATTGTATAATTATTGCTGTGGAGCTGCTTTTCGCCATTTTGAGATTGGGTTTCTGCTTCAACAGTGTTTGAACGAAACTTTTTCGAAATATCTAAACTTGTTTCACCGATTTTGACTTAAAGTCCAAAACATCTTCTTACAATGTCGACTTCAGTGTGCCGCCAGAACTATCATGAAGAGAGCGAAGCTGGCATCAACAAGCAGATCAACCTTGAGTTGTACGCAAGCTACGTCTACATGTCCATGGTGCGTTTTGTCAAGTTCGTTTTGTCGTTCGGAGAATCGATCTCGATTATTTGATTCTTTATAGTCTAATGGTCGGTTATCACTTCAGGCCTATCACTTCGATCGTGACGATGTGGCCCTGCCTGGTTTCCACAAGTTCATGAAGGAGTCTTCAGATGAAGAACGCGAGCACGCAGAGAAGGTACGGGAACAGGGGCGGAGTTGCGTCATGAACTTTATTAGCAATTAAATAAGCTAACCCCTTTGTGCTTCACTTTCTTTTCGTTTTAGCTGATGAAGTTTCAGAACCAGCGTGGAGGCCGCATTGTACTGCAGGACGTCAAGGTATAAAAATATAGCTCGAAGGAAAACGAACCTTCGCCATTTGCGGCGAAGGTACGTCTGTTTATCAGACTAATTGCGTACCCATCTTGAATTATTACCCACCTTTTTTGTTCTTTATCGGTGAACAGAAGTTAAAAGTGCCGTGCAATAACGCGTTACGTCGAGGAAAGTTAAAGGCATTCTAGAAGTGACTACCGTACGATTGATGTGCGTGTTTTTTAATGTTCGCAGAAACCTGATCGCGATGCATGGGGCACTGGTGCGGAAGCTGTTCAGGCAGCTCTTGATCTGGAAAAGCATGTCAATCAGGCACTGCTAGACCTGCACAAAGTGGCAGAAAAGCATGGAGATTCTCAGGTGCTTTTTCTTGCTTTTTCAAAACGTCACTGTTTTCCTAGCTTAGCTCTGTGCATAAATTTATCAGGGAACCAATGAAATCCAGGGCATTTCCTCATTTTATTTGTGCAGTTACTGTATATTTTCTAAAAGTAAAGTAACACGCTTGTGTGTATTTATAGATAACGTAACACTTACATAACTGCGCCACGGATTCTTAAAGATGTTCCCTATAAAATTGTGAGGTTTATTTGCCATCAGAGGTTGCGAAAAACTGATTTACAGTGAAGACAAAAATTGTGGCTTAATGTCCATTGTCTGACATGTGTTGCTGGCTTTGTTATGCACAGTTCGTACTGTTGCATATACTTGGCAACAACAAAAGATAAGCTGTTGACAAGAATTTGATTTGCACCGACTTGTGATGGCATATCTCACTTTGCTTTGCTGCCTGCTCGATTTCTGTACAGATGTGTGATTTTGTTGAAGAGTTCTTGTGTGAGCAAGTTAAGAGCATCAAGCAGCTCGCTGAGTATTCCACAATGCTGAAGCATACTGGTCCTGGCCTCGGAGAATACCAATTTGACAAACTGACACTGGATGGGTAGTAAAGACTTTCATTTTTGTGTGACTTCAGAGCTCCAGATTCCATTCCAGTGTGAATGAATCTAGAATTTTCCGTTTTGTGTATTGGTGTTCTTGGTGTCCATATTTTAGTGAAGTTTTTTTGGTCACATTTTTCTATCACAGGCAGTTTGTACTCTTTTCCAGGAGATTTTATAAGGCAAACAAACAAAAAAACAACAGGGTGTTTGAACAGTAGAACATTAGCACTGTTTTGAGTGATTGCTGCAAAGAGAGAGAGACAGGTGTCTTGTTCTAATGTCACTCTGAATGTGTTGTATTAATACAAGAATGTTGTCTTCAGATGATGGACTTTATTGAGGCACATTTCTTGACTGAACAAGTGGAATCCATCAAGAAGTTAGCTGGTTATGTCACTCAGTTGAAGCGTTGTGGCCCTGGTCTGGGAGAGTACCAGTTTGACAAGCTTACTCTTGATGACAAGGAATAGGCATGACAACATGTTGCAAAGCCTTCATCACAACCAGCCTGTACTGTTGCCACTAGGGTAGTCATTATTGTTTTCAGAAAATAAACTTGGTTGTGACAAAATGTGGTGTTATTTGTGTATAATAGCTTGTTCCAAACTTAAAGGAACATATAGTAGAGACAAGGAATAGACTTCAACATACTTGTCATTAAAGCCCCTTTTTCTTGTTTGCTCACCTGCTCACCCACCATATCAGTGGGTGACAAGATTCACCAAGCTTTGATGATTTGGGATTCAAAATAATACCAAACTTTTGCTCAAATCTCTGATGATCAGACCCCCATAGAAAGGCTCACAGGCACAAAAACAGCAAGAATAATAGATAAGTGTTCATGTTTGTATCATTGACCCAGTATTCTTGCTTTTGAGAAGGCTGCTTTGCATTTTGCTAAAAGCACCCTGGGAAGAAAAAAAAAAAAAAAAAAAAAAATTTTTGGGGAAACTGAATTTCAAACATTATATTTTAACATCACAACTCTCACATTAATCCTATATCCACTCTCGTGGTGTGTTGGTATTGAATAGAGCTCAAATATTTTTTAACGTTCTTTAATTTTGGACGGTAAGGAAGTGAAAGGGCACATTTTATTGTTTCTTGAGCTTGCTGTGTCAACTGAATGGAACTTCTGTGTGGTGCATACAATACTACATCATTCAAGTACACTTCAATAATAGTTTGTTTCTTCTCACTGAAGGAACTGTGGCCCATTGTATATACAAATGGGTCTACATGTACATTAGAAAGTAAAAATATAGCAAAAAGAGCTTACCTGGTCATGTGACCTGAAATGGGTCAAGCCGGGAATAAAATATTACCCTTTCAGGTCACATGCCCTTGTAAAAGATTGCTCTTAGGGTGGGCCTAGAGAAGTGAACTTATTCAAGTATGTCAAAGTACAAGGTCCATTTCAGATACTTCTAGCTTTTCAAAATGAGGATCACAATGGTTATGCCTAAAAACTCTAAAGTAAAGTTTGTTTTCATTGGACTTAATTTTCTTTATTGTAATAAAGAAAGTTAAATTGTGAAGTATATAATGATTTTACTTCCAGTGAGCAGTCCATACAGTAAGATATGGCCCAATGAAGATCTACAATTTATAATTTTCCAAATTTGGACAAAATTACCATCATATTTATAAAATCAACTGATTGATGCTGCTGGGGAGATGGGTTACCATGAATGTAATAGGAGAAGGGTCTGAATATGCTATTGCAGGTGTGAAGCTTTAGTTATAGTGAACATATGGCCACTGTTGAAAAAGTATAACATGGGTGATTTATCATGACATTTTGCACTCATTCTTTAGTTCTTCAGGCATCTCTGGAGGAGGTCCAGGGGCTTGTGGATCAAATGATAAACCAGGAGGCTGAAGTAGAGAAAGCAGAAATTTAGAAATGTCTGAATCTTATAACGGTGCAGTGGCAAATAGTTTCAACAGGAAATTGAAGAAATTTCTTACTATCTCTCCCACAAGTTCTGCAGGTGGATGCCCACATTCTTGCATCTGAAACAAAATTGGATCATGAACAGCAAATATAAATATATAAATGGTAAACTGGAAAACTTGAAAAATAAATATAGCTATAGCCTGCAATGCATGCGTTCCCATTTGTTTTAGGTTAATAAATGAAAATTAACTGAAACAAACTGGAATTACACAAATAATAGGTGCATGGTTGTGTGATCAGCGTGTAACATACGACTGGGGCCTGATAAAAATGTTTACGAGAACTAAAATATGTAAATAAATTGATTAAAAAAAAATTTACAACAAAAAAACAGCAAATTGAAAAAGGACTTGAGTTGTTTTTATCTGTAAAGTGATATTACCTTTTGCATGAGCTCCATAAGTTTTTCAAATCTTTTTCCCTGGACTTCACTGGTATCATCTGGTTTCTCTGCTTCATACTCCCAGCAAATTTTACACACAAGGTCATGCTGCTTGCTGTGTCTGGAGAATTCTTCTTCAGGAATGGACTGTTTCTTTTCTTCCAGCCATGGAGGGTACTGGATGCACAAAAGAAAGGAAGGTGACAAGAGAATGCATTAAATTAGAGTGAAAAACAAAACAAAACAAAACAAAACAAAACAAAACAAAAACAAAAAAACAAAAAAAAAAAAACAAAAAACAAAAAACAACAAAACAAAAAAAACAGTAAAATGATGCACTGTAAAAGTTAGTTCATGCCCATTTTCTCAGGCAATTTTATGCCATAAAATTCCTTCATGAAATGTCTGTTTATCTTGCTGTTTTCAAGTGACACTTTGCCAAATGCATTTTATAGTTTAGGACAAAGTTATAAAAGAGTGTTGTAATACTCCCATAAAGCTAATCCATAGCTCAGTGGTTGGGGTGTTGCAAAAGTATAGCAAATGTCATGGATTAAAATCCCTTGAAGCCCAGTCTGGGCTATCTGTTTGCACCTTTTCTTGGAGATCCTTCAAAGCAGGGTAGAGGACTTCCTTTGATAACAAGTTCTTCATCATGTTTTGCATGAGTGGCATGAAGTTGAAGTCTTCACTGTTCTCCAGGTTCATGCCTGCCATAGACTTCAGGAAATGCTCTCCTGGCATTTCCCCAGTGGGACAGTTCTGCAAAAGAAATGCTGAACCTAGTACAGCAATTCACATAATCCAACTTATTTTCTCGTATGAGCCAAAGACTGCTCCAATGAAGGGCTCATAATGCTCAAAACATCAGCTAACACTTACTTCTAGGCTTTATTCAGAGAGATTCACCAGTCTACATCTTTTCACAACACTGATGCAGGTCTGTGCCAATCTAACTCTTACAAGTCACAACTAATAATGCTAAAAATTTACGTTGTGTAAAACTAGTCTAAGCTGATGTTTCAACTAGGTAATTGCCTTTATCAAAGCAACTGATGCAAATATAAATTGCAATAGTTCTTGTATGGATCACAGTTAGCATTCCATATGAAACTTCACTGAAGCTAGTGCATTCTTTATTGCATCAAGGGATTTTAATATTTTGATAATGTCACAATTTGCATTAAAATGATGCAAAAATAATTATAATGCAAAATTATTGCATAAAAAAACATGGCATTTCATAGTTTGCTTATGGTTGGGAGGATTTGTATTTGCTCTGGATGCAGACAGGTAGCTCATTCACGTAAACATTTTTGTACCTCAATGTCTTTGGCATTTTTTGTCATGTCACTCAGTGTCTTAGATAGACTGGACTCAAGATCGGCCAGAGAACCTGGAATACCTGTGAAGGACAGCACAATCATGATATTATATAGAGGATATTACACGGTGGCACAAAGATATGAATTTTATTTTGGAGTGGTAAAACAATATTTTATGAACGAGCGCTTCGCGAGTGAGTAAAATATTGTTTTTTCCACGAGAAAATAAAATCCATATCTTCAAGCCGCTGTGTAATTTTCTTTTTATTATATTAGACACGAGTGTTTTACGAGAAATTGCACAAACAACCGTGCAAAAGCGGGAAATGATGCCAACGATATCCTCACTAGTGAGGATATGGAAAATACGCCACTCGGGTCCCGGATGTAGTTTCGTATGGATTTTACGCACAGTATATTTTCCAGTAAAACACCTGTGTCTATATAATAAATTAATTTTATAATAAAAATTATCTTATGCATCTTTAAACCATGTGATAGATCATGAGGGCATCTGACTTGCACTTTACTATATAATATTATGTAATTATGTAATATGCTTATTAGTGTGCATTGGGTATGCACCTGATTCCTGAAATTCTTTACGTATTCCATTTTGGATTTACAAAATTGCAGTAATATAATTATAAATTATTACAGTTAACATTTATCTGTCAGTGATGTTCTTGACTTCTGTGGCATATGGGGTCCCAGAAATGTAGTGTTTCGAAATGGAGACTAAAGTTATTTCACGATCTACAAGTGCATTTCATAAGAGAGGTGTCTACTAATGTGGTCAAAATAAATTTCAAATTATTACTCAGAAAACACAACTTGGCTGACTCCAAGCCCACTAATGCTAGTGAAGTATCCATTTTACCTTCTGCAGCAGCTGCTGCTGTGGCTTGAGTAAACTCATTAAACTGTGCCATGAGCTCAGGATCATCTCCTAGCATACTCTTCATGACATTTTCAAGATCAACTGTGGGGCCATCCAATCCCTCAGTAAACAGTGCACTAAAGTCTGGCTGGGCTACTCCAGGTAATGCACTGCTTGGTGCAGCACTCTCATCCAAGGGGATTTCTCTGCTGCATTTTTCCTTGTGTGCAGCCTCCTGATCAGTTACCCCAGTGGTCAGCTGCTTCACTACTGATGGTGCAGTCTTTCCAAAATCCTCCAAGGCACCTGGTATGTTAATAAGTTAAACTTACGGGATGATTATAACTGGAAACTGTTCAGAAAAAGCCCAGGGTTATGGATATATTCTTTCACAGGATAGTGTACCATAGTGGATAGTCTATCAAACCTCTTAATTATTGGTATATATAGCTGGATCTATGATCCTGGTCAGAAGTATGTGGGACACTCTGAAAAAATGCTATTTTTCACCATCACTCTCTGTTTGACAATGAAGCGACTCCTTTTTTGAAACTTAACCACCCCCCCCCCCCCCCCCCCCTGCCCCCATACAATTGCATGAGGGAGTGTACTTTGAGCACACTGATTCAAAGTTGTATAGGGGGAGGGGGTGGGAAGGTTCAAAGTGTCATAATTTTCAGATAAAAAGCTAAGTGTCCCAACACTTTTGACCAGGATTATAGTCTAAAAATAGCATTACGACAGAATGGATGCATGCGTGTGGTATATATATGCACGTGTAATGTCAAACATGAGAATCCATGCAAAGATAATTATAAAGTAATTCAGTTTAGAATCACATTGTGCGGCCAGTGTATATTAGAAATACGTAGTCACATTCTTCTCGTAAAACATTTAATAATACTGATGAACATAGAGATGGCACGAAACCGCACAGCTTCAGAACCGATCTATAGGGCCGAAGAAAAGGTCTGTCACCTTTGTAGATATATTCTCAAACTATTAGAAAATATGAGCCATTGTGGTGTTTAAGAAAGGCAATGAATATACAAGTCATATAATGGCGTGACCACGCGCGCTCGTTCTGTACATTCGATACACACGATTGGTGCGGATCATGCAGTACTTCACTATCTTGTAGGGAGTGATGAAGAAACTATAGCGCTGCTCGTGTTGTTTTCAAAAACACTTACTGTCCAGAAGTTCGTCTAGTTCGTCGTCACAATCTTCTTTGGAACACTGGACATTTCCGTCCGCCATGTTGGCCGGTTTTTTTGGTCAGTGGCTTCCCAGTTTCCGAGCATGCGTATCGAGATGGTTCGGGCAACTCGGACTTTAATTGCAGTCGCACGCATAAAACGTTTCCCGGGTCTGTTGCGCACATTCTCAGCAATGGTAGGTTTGGGGTGGACTCTGTGTTATGTTAGGCACCGTTTTGAATAGCAGGGAAATATCAGCCAGAGTAGGAGGGGATTAGCATCAGAGGGCATGTATTCCATGCAGCTGTAATTTCTCGTGTAATATTCTCCCCCCCCCCTCCCCCCCAACCTACTGTACCCCCTCCCTCTTGGGGTTTGTTATCTTCTCAATCTGATTTTTCTAGATGTCACTCAAAGTAACGACATATTGAACCACAGGCAGTCCAGTCTTGTTACGAGAGCCAGTTACTGTACAGTAGATTTTTTTTCTCAAAAATTAAATATAGGGACCAGATGAAATTTTATAATAATTAAGAAATTGCTCAGATCATTCCAACAGCACACGAGGGATAAAACAACAACACAAGTAATAAGATATATTATTTTCAAACATTTTTTTTCTAACTGACTCTCGTAACAAGATTGCATTGGGCTGCCTCCCCCAACCCCATCAAGGTAAAGGTGACTTTTTGCTGAGTAAAAATGACACCTTTAGGAGATTTTCATGTCTTGCCTGAGGCTCAGTCGGCCATTGTAGTCTTTGGGGAATCTTCTACAGACCAGACTGCATGTCATGCTAAATTCTGCATAAGTATTACATTTTTAGACTTGTTTCAGTATGTGAGGCTCTGATGAGTTCTGTTGCACAGTAATCACATAACTCACATTTTTTTATCTGGTGTGCTTTTCCCTTCAGTCTTCTCCAAGACCAGGTAAATTGACTCCATCAGAAAGAGAGTCCGAATTAAGACCACTCCAGTCAAGTGGCTGGACAGAAGTAGAAGGCAGAGATGCGATATCAAAGGAATATGTCTTCAAGAATTTTAACCAAGCTTTTGGTTTCATGACACAAGTTGCTCTGATGGCTGAGAAAATGGACCACCATCCAGAATGGTTTAATGTATACAACAAGGTACAGGTTACACTGTCAACTCATGACTGCAGAGGGTTGTCACAAAATGACATCAAGATGGCAAAGTTTATGGAGAAGGCTGTTCCATCACTGTAGATCAAACAGGTTGCAACATTGTAATAGTTGTAATATGTTTTTGTGTTCTCATGTACTGTATACAACAGGTTAGTTAAATATGATCCTCTTGTAGTATGCAAGTTCTTCAATGCTTTCCTTGATATCATCTAGAGCTCTGTGTGAAGAAACATATATCAGACAGTTTTGTTGTCTCTTGTTTTTCTATATGGACATATAAAATAGGAAAGGCCATACTGTAAGAAGGTGAGGATGTGTTGAACAATAAACAGTAAAATAGTAAAAGAAATAATAAATGGGAGATCTTACCTGTGTTTTTTTTTCTTGGGAGGAGCTCTCTTATAAGAATCTGGGTACCACCTCCTAAAATTGAAGATAAAGAGGTTATTACACGGGAAGGAGTGCAATACGGTGGAGTATTTTTACGAGTCGATTTTTTTTTTTTGAACCTGCTTCAGGCGAGAAGAAATAAAACTGATGAGTAAAAATACAGCCATATTGCACGACTTTTCGTGTAATAAATTATTGTTTATTATACGACGAACGAAGCAGGGCAAACGTTCTCGCCATGTGCAAAATGGAACAAAAAATGATGCGATCGTAAACTTTGCTTGCGAAAGTTGTTCATGCAAGCTAATAAACCAGTTGATCTGGTTCCTGACAAGTGCAATATGCTCCCATATTTGCACTCGTTTTGGCCTGTATTTTCACTTGAAAATGTGAAGCTGTGTAATAAAAGACAATAATCATATTGTTGCCCTATGAAGCATCTTAGCCTCTGTGACATATTAATCTGTCACCCAGTGAAACACTCTTTGCCCGGCCTCTGCCCAGGTGTAAACTGAAGGAAAATACTGTAGCTGTACTCTGACTCATGTTTATACCCATACCTACAGAGTTCCTTGACAGTGCTGACATCTACAATCCTGTAGTGCAGGTGATCCATAAATCTGGGCATGTATTTATCCAGGAATTTTTTGTCAGCATGGATACTGTTGCCAGCTAAAGGACAACTATTTGATGGAGTGTGCTGCTTGACGAATTCCAGCATGATGTGTTCTGCTTTGGTTAGGCTCACATCAGAGGCTCTCACTGCTGCTGTTAGTCCTGACTGTTACCAGAAATTAGGAAGTCATATACATACAAATTGATGATTAGCTATTGGTAAACAGATGATGTTGCTGTTTTGAAATATGTAAATGATGTATTATAAATTTAAAATGACTATCGAGATTCTATGCATGCTCTGATTGGTTAAAAACTGTTATATAATAAATAGTAGTAGAGACACTGGTCATTTACTGGGTAGTCATTTTGTAAAGCAATATATAACACTCTTTCCATGTCTTTGTATCTTATTTAAACACTTCTCCAAATATCCCGTGCCATCCTGCCTATACAGTAAGAAAACAAAAATATGGACTAGAGTGTAATTTTTGTTTAAGTAAAATGTCAGGCATGGTCTAATATGCTACCTCTCCATGATGCTTCTTACACCATTCTCCCATAGAACTCAAAATTTCCTCTGGTTGATGGACCACCAAGTCTGGACCCTAAAGGAATGCAAACAAAATAATGCAGACATATACTACGAGACTACTTTTGTGTTTTTTTTTTTTTTTTTTTTTTTTTTTTGCCTCACCTCTGCAATGATATTGAGCTTTTCATCTGTGATCAGACAAGCCATTTCTATGATGTGACATGTGTCCAAGTCAAGCCCTGTGACAGTAAAGATACTAGACATTTTCCATATTGATGTGTCTAGCAAACCTGATTCAAGACAAGTTTGGCAGGATCAGACAGCCCCAGTATTTTTAAATTTGATGTTCTCTTGAAAATATTAATTAAATCCACCTCAACCATACTCTTGCAAACATCTGTGTAACACCAATTTCTAGAGTAAATTTACATGTAAAGAGCTGAATGGTACAGGCAGTTCATTTCGCGCAAACCATGTCCCCACTATTCCCCGAGGTGGGGGGGGGGGGGGGGGGGGGAGGGGGGTGGGGTTACAATATTGACTGGTGCATTATATTAATTAACCTCTCCAAGAACGTGAAAGGGTAAAGAAATTATCAATTCTGAACAACAACAAAAATACTAATTTCATACCTGTCATCTGATTTGGGAGATTTCACATCGAAAGTGGAGTATTTGAAAAAGAAAATGGAGAGGTGGTTTAGAGAAACATCTGTCGACAGAGGCAAACCAACTAGCGTCTCACCTCCAAGTCGACCCAAACAAGCCTGTTGTTTTTGTTTTCCGATGACATGTTCCTTATGTTCCCGAAACTCCGATTTAATGCTAATGATGCACTAAATTGTCGGTGTAATTCTCGAAGAGCCCAAGAAAGCAACATGCAGAAGGTTACTACCAGGCGTCCAGCCGGCTAAGCGCATAGCCTGGAACTATAAGACCCAGGCTTTCACCCACAAAGAAATGCCTGGTTACCAGGCAGATATCGACAACAAAAAATGTTTCATGTATGCCAGATAAGGAAGCCCTAAGTTTGGGAGAGAAAGCGAAGATATTTGCATGAGCGTATTCTCACTGCTCTACTCGGTTAATCTGACGGCGGCTGTTTAGATGTCTCTTGAAGTATTCGCGCCAAGACCAAGCTCTTCTTCATCCAAAGACCTTTCGTCTGCCGAGTGTTTTTCTACTCACAGTGGAAACGAGCGCGAAGCCTCTTCTCGCCTGGCCGCGAGACTCGAGCGCTCAGAGCTCAAACGTTCACGAGGAAAACAAAGACTCCCTTACCAGTCAGGTTCCAGCGGTCAATCGACACCCAGGGACAAGCGTCATCGAGATTATGGCGCAAAAAATAGACACGAAGATCAGTCGAGGTGAGAAGAAGAAGTTTATACTTTTTGTCCTTTGAAACAATAAGCACGCGATTTATTCAAGACAGTATATTGGGCGTGATATGGTTTATACAGGTAAAGCACACACATAGTATTAGGCGTGTCAAAAGCGCGATCACAGCCTCATTGATCTCGAAAGGAATGGCGTGGTTTGATTGTCAAACCACAAACATGTAGTGCACAAAGGATCAATTAAGTCCAGTGGGCATATTTCTTTCTCTTGGAGTATGAAAGGTTATGATGAGTCATGCAATTACAATGTGTGAAGTGTTTTAGAATAAAGGCCTATCCTGCCGGGTATTATGTTCGAGTGGAAGTGGGATTATAAATGACATGCATGATATTGGACTTGCAGAAGTTTACCAAAATTAATTTTAGTGCAAGGGAAACGTGTGAACTATGTTCATGAGATATTTAGAGAGTCAGTTAATATGGAGCTGTAGGTAATAGTCAATTGATTACTCATTACTACCATGCATTAGTTCCAGCTTTATCAATGATTAAGTTATTAAATGAGCCTTATACTGTGAGCCTCTTAAATGTATATTTTGCATGCATATTTAATGTTGTGAGGTACAAGAATGCAGACTGGGCTAGAATACTAGGTTTTTATATGGGATTTTTAGCCTCAGTGATGTCACATCTTTGCTATACTCCAAAATCTAAGGGCTATAAAAGCAGTATTATAGAACAATATTACTATGGCTATCCATCTTATTTTTATTTAGCTATGTATAGTTTCTCCCAAGTCTAAGGGCTACAAAAGCAGTATTATACAACAATACAATATTACAAAATGCAGCTCTATACAGCCATTTACATCATTGTGCATACTATTGAGTCTCAAATCGATATTTAGCTGATGATGACAGTGCCATGTATTTCCTGTGCCAGTGCTGTTTGTGCTACTTGGAATTCACTTTGCACCACCTTTTCTTTCCCTTGGCAACCCAGCATGACAAGTTTGATATTGAACAATTTTGCATGCAGCCACGAGATGTCACGAACAGTCACTCTATATTTTATTTATTCTTTTTGTCAGTTCCAAATATCACTACTGTATTACATGTTAACCAAGACATGAAAAATTGCTAAGAGAGTTGCCAATTTACTTGTCACAACATTTTATATCATGAAATGATGGAATTCTTGAGAGAACTGTTTTGAGTGAAATATGACTCTTAGGGATTATGTTTGTTGTCTGATTACATTGCTGTCTTACATTTGTCTGATTTAGGGCCTGGTCGCACTAGAAAGTTTAGTCAATAATAACTCAGCATCGAGAGCAATACGACGGCTTTCTCAATGTTTGGTAGCAACTTGCTGATATATACTTCTGTTGACAAGCATTGTTTGCACTTCAAATGATGCAAATGTCAATATTAATGTCGTTAAAGTTACGAGTGCGACCAGAGCCTTATTAGTTTCTTATTACCATTCTGCCCTTGACCATTTCAGAAGAGAACTTTTACCATTTGGCATCACAGGACTCACAGAGTTTAAAGTTCACTATTTCCTGTATACAATGAAAATAGATGCACACTTATTGACCAATACTACCTGGATCATATGTGCATATATTCATGTTCTTCAGCTTGTGTGGGCCGTTTTGGGAATATTATGTTGGAACTCAATAGTTTTTAGTATTAGAAACAGGTAGAATGGTATGTGGAAAAGATGACATTTGAACCATTGTCCACAAATTGATTTTTCTCCTTATCAAGTGTCAGGCATTAATGGAATGTTATCCTTAAAAGAATATTGTTCAAAGATTAAAAGCAATGGCCTTGAAAAACAAACATAAATAGTTCATGTCTCGAGTGTCTTGTCCTTTTATCAAAACAAAACTCTCTGAGGAGAGATTTAACGTTTGAAAAAAAAGTGTTTCTCACAAAGTTTAGGGAACATAGTTTACTTATAGAGACACGAGAGGGTGATTGAAAAGCTAACGTGACTTTTCAAGTCTATTTTAAATTCGGTACCAGGCATTGTGCGAATATAATAGGCCATCTCCTGTTGCCTCCTCTCCAAAACGAGGCCCAGTGCGAAATCTTTTGTATGAAATTAGTTTGATTTGCACGATTATGAACGACGCGAGTAGGACTAAATGTTCGCACTGTGTCGCAATTTGAAACAGAGGCAACAGGTCTATTGGATATAAAGTAGATTTGAAAAGATTCGCCTTGGAGCAGGGATATGTTGGAATCGACTTTCTGCCTTCATCCTCTATTGCTTGAAACATTCGGGTACAGCGTCTATCAGTACAAGATTGTAGCAGCTCAGGATTGTTTATTTTTTGACAGATCGGACAGCGGAGACACGACTTCCCCAAAGATCAGGCGCACCAAGGTGCAAAACAACTCCCCACCGCGCTCTCGGCCCAGACCCTCCAGCTGGTGTGAGCCGACCAGAAACGAGGAAGTCCCGGATGAGAGACCAAAGAGCATCCACGAGGTCTCGTTTGACAGGGACTTGGGTTTCTCACGTGGCTCTCACAGGAGATCGAGGCATAATCACGAATCTTACCGAATAGTTAACGACTACTCCGAGACGTTTGACGGAGAGGGTCGGAACCAAGTCGGGTCGAAAGGAGAGCAGTACTTCTTGAGGTCTCGTTCTTCGAGTTTCAGCTCTCATATCGGTTCATCTGCGGACGAACAGGACGATAATCACGGTGTTTACTCCGCGTACGATATGACGGGCCGCTCCCCGTACGGTTCGGCTGTGAACCGGCGTTACTCGCAGTCGAGTCTGAGCTCGTCTAGTGCGTCATGGCAACCTTCAAGCGCGTCACTAGGCCACCAGGTCGTGAAAGTGTTTAGGGAGTCTGGGACGCTGCTTTCTAGTCCCCCAGATGAAAGTCGAGAGACAAGCAGCTTGTTCTTTAGTCCTCAGCCCGAGTCACGTGATCACTTGGAAACTTCTGGGTACCATGACAACAGAGAGATCGTTTACGCTAGCCACTTAGACGAGAACAGTAAACAGCGTCACGAAAACTTAAACGGCTCCATTGTTTCGCCTATGTATGCATCGAGGGCTGTTGTGGGCCTCGGAAAATCTCCCACTGAATCGGCTCAGGGAACGATAGTCACCCTGAGGAAGAAAGACGGGAGTACTACTGTTCCCTCGGTAAGAGACCTAGCGAAAAGGTTCAGTGGGAACTACAGCTCACTGGAGTTGCAGCCAGATTTTCACGGCACTGAGGACACGCGAATAGTGAAAGCGGAGACGTGGCCTAAGTATGCGTACGTTCAGACTGCCTGCGATGGTGACGAAGACTCTGAGGTTGTCCCGCCCAAACCACCCTACCCGCCGTCTCTTGTCGAACACGTGCGACCACGTGTCGCCGACGAAGGGGCACCGCCCAAACCACCACTACCTCTGGAACCATCGGATAGGGCATTGCCGACATCAGCTTCCAAGCTGGTTCGACACATTCAAGGGGAAGTAAGGAGTCGAAAGATATCCGACTGCAGGGAAAGCAAGTCAAACGTACCTTTAGAAATGTTCGTGAACGGTAAAACTGAACAACAGTCGTCTTTGAGTTCGAGGGACGCTCTGAGAAGTGAAACGTCCAGTTATGGGGAATTCAAGAACTCTGAGATTGCCGTATCGCAACTCATTAAGTTACACGAGGATCGCATTGCGTCGCACGCGAAAAGCGCTTTTGCAACATCACACCTACAAATCCGACTCAAGCGCCCTGCTAGTGAATGCGGCGGATCTCGGTGGAAAAGCGGAGAATGTTCGCCTGACTCTGTGAAGACGAATCAAGAGCAGGAGCAGGTTTACAGATACGAGGAGGAGGCAGTGCAGAACTATAACAATATCGATCAGATTGTGGCGGCGCAAGCTCAGAAACCTTTCATAAGTGAAGAGAGCCGTAAGTGTGTCGCACGCTACGAGCTGACGGAGCTTCAACACGACCGGGTGAATCCTATTCAAATCGTGGAAGTCACTAATAAAAACGACCAAAGCAGTGAAAGACAAGCCATCAAAGACCGATCCACAGGAAGAGTAAAACGACACAGAACAATCGGAGTTGTCGGATACCGTCAACAAATCGATCGGACTGCCGAGGAGAATACCGAGAGAAAACCGAAGCGCCATACTGCGATTGGTATAGTGACTGTGAAGCCCACAAAGGATAAGCCCCTTGTTAGCTCGAACTACAAAGAACAACATAGTGAGGGAGATTCCTTTGAGTATCTTCCTTCTCCAGTGAAGCCTGAACTGAATGAGAAGGAGCCTGAAAGTTTCGATGATTCGGTTTTCGTAGAACCTTCCAGTGAGAAGGATTATCAGCGAGACTCGCGTTTTTCCCGCCAGGAAGGCTGTAGAGTGCAGACGAGTTTCCACGAAGATGTCGGGACTCAAGAGAACCAGTCAAGATCGCTCGGAGTGTCTTCGGAAGATGTCGGGTTGGTTCGAGTAGATGACTCGGAACAAGCGCTGGAACCAACAGTCGCAGTGTTTGTGCAGTCAACTAAGGAAGACGAGAGCCTCCCCGTAATTGACGTTGAAGTGAAAGCGTCTGAGCCAGTGTCCTACAATCAGTCGAGCCAACCCCGGCTAAGCTTTACGAGCAGATCTTTTTATCACAGCAAAACCGTACCAGTTGCCCAGGTTTCTCCAGTTAGTCCTTCCACCACAGAGGAAAGGAAGATCGTGCAAGGAACCTCACCTCTCCAGGCAAATCACTCAGCCCGAGAGATGTACGAAACTAGACTTGCACTGTGGAATTTAATCCCCTCCTCTTCCACTCAGCAAAGCTACGAGCTGCAAAGTCCGGAGGCTGTTTGTACAGACTCGTCGGCGAAACGAACTTCCGAGTTACCCACCACAAATGTTTCCGAAGTTGATACGACTAAAAACCAAAGACCTATTGCGAATGACGAAAGCATAATTGATACGCAAAAACAAGAGCACTATGTAAAGATTATTGAACGACTCAAGAAGGAGAAACAAGAAGTGATCGAGAAACATGAGTCGGATAAACGCGAATGGCGGAACAAGTACGAGGAACAGAAGAAGGTCGCCAATGCGTACCAGAAGTTAGAGGATCGCTATCGGCGAAGAGTTCACGAGTTACAGGACGCACTGGCCAACTGTACTTGCCAGAGCTCGTTCATACCGAAGAATATACCAAGAAAAAGGTAAGGTCTATATTTCCATTTTTAAATTTTCGATCGACGTTCGTGAAATCAAACTAAAGTAATACGGCGCCAATCACAGAGTCCGTAATAACACACTTTCGACTAACGAAAAACCAAAGTAATTGGAAAGTTAGTACTTGGAAGAACTAGTTTTGACTACGCCTGCATGGAGAAAGACGTGTAATAAGTCGACTAAAGGTCAAGGTGTGAAAGCTGTATGCCGATAAGAAGTCTGAGCTCACGTTTCGAGCGTTAGCTCTTCGTTGGACCAAGTGCTCTTCCTTGACCCCATGAAGGGCTAACACTCGAAACATCAGCTTGGGCATGGACTTACTCCTTTGCTGCGCTGAATTTCTCTTAATTCTTTTTCATTACAAGTGACAAAGATGCCAAGTCTAGCAGCAACGGTTTCTTGATCACGGAAGAGCTTCAGGATTGGCTGAGTGAACGACCAAAGAATGCTGAGCCAGCAAAAGGCAACAATACGGCCAGCGGAGATAGTCTGATCAGCTCCTCGTCCTCCATGGCCTGGGACGAGGTTTATGACTTGAGGGTGAGGGATGGCTCGATTGATCACGTGAACGGCACTGATGTTTGAAACTGCACTCGTGTTTGAGCCAGCGATCATGTACGACATCAATCAAGATTGTTCGGAGAAGGCTGTACATAACACTGCCGCAGAGTGGACAGGTTGCTTTATAGAGCCTAGCCTGCCCTGAACGAGGTGTATGAGTAGTGCTAGAATGGCACTGTGGAAATACATTCTTGACTTCACTTCTTAGTGTTGGTCAGCGCGCAGAGCTGACAAACGCATTGCGCATGTTGGTGACGTCATCAGTCCGTACGCTTGTTTATCTTGTTCAGAGTCATTGAGGTCAATACTTTAATTTAAAATAATCTTAGAGATTTCCTTTTCATTGGAATGCTTGACCGGTTCTTTCACCTTGAGTATAGTGTCCTTTTATACTACCTACGACTTTCACAGCTGGTACGATCCAAAGACAGCGTACCAGCGGAAAGGACACCACACTTTACTATACTCTGCTTCACTGTGAGGCTCATTTTGTGTGAAATATAATTCAGTCAAGCAATTCTACTTGAGTTTCCGATGGTACATTTTACTCTGTATATCCTCGACTGAAGATACGGTTAAAGATAGTCTGGTTATTTCCCGCTGTCCTTCCCGCTGGTACGATCGAACTCCATCAGTACCGCTTGTTCATTTCATCGTTCGATGAAATACACAGAAGACAGCCATCTTGGATTTACCGACATCGTCCGATTCTCGGTCGTGAGGCGATCGGGTCTAAACTCGCTTTCAGTCAATTTTTTGGTCTCTGAATCCAACTTAAATGCAGAAAGTAGGATCTTGAGGTAGTAACTGATAGTAATCTGCCCTTTGAATTCGAAAATAAGTTTTTTAAAACTTATTTTCGAATAAGATTAAAATCTTGGAGAAATTAACGATCAAAGTTGGAGTTTGTTAAGGTTAGTCCCAGGCTCCTAGGGTTTTAAACCAAAAATTTTTTGGTCTGTGAATCCAACTTAAATGCAGAAAGTAGGACCTTGAGGTAGTAACTGATAGTAATCTGCCCTTTGAATTTGAAAATAAGTTTTAATCTTGGAGAAATTAATGGTCAAAGTTGGAATTGGTTAAGGTGAGTCCGACAGAGCTGACAAACGCATTGCGCATGTTGGTGACGTCATCGGTCCGTACGCTTGTTTATCTTGTTGTGGTTTCTCGCTCAAACAAATCCGGGCTGCGCGGCCGCGTAGAGCTGGGGCCGAAAGCACGGGCGGCGGGGGGCTGGGGGTGAGGAGAGCGAGAAACCTCTGGAACCCAGGGTAGCGCCACCTCGTGTGCAAGCCGTCATATGAACATTGAACTAACTTGTAGTTGCGTATTGAGTCCTACTAGTGAGTTTCCTGGCCAAGTCTTGAGGTTTTACGATCGCCATTGGTACATTGATACACTATAATAAGGTTACACCAGGTACTAACCAGTACTTGAAACAATGACCACTCACTCAAAGATAAGTTGACCGCGGTCGCTTGGCCGAAAAACGTATTGCCGCGGTGTCTGGTGAAGCTTGAACTCAAGCAGGAGATCGCCCGGTTTTCTTATGGTTGTTTGTCTCTTTTAGTCCTGAATATTGCTGACTGCACTGGCTTTAACACTTCACACGTATTACTCTCCGATAAGAACCATGATTCCCAACCATGATGAGATCAGTGCCTCACCTTTTAAAAATATCAACAGCGTGTCACAAAAAAAGTTAGAAAGGTTTTGGAGAATTTTTTTTTCTAAACTTCAATGTTGTTGGCCTCATTCCCAGACTTCCAAACCAGGAAATGGTCAGATCTTGCCGTGTGACGCAACTGCAAAATCAGCCATGCTGCCACGCATCAACTTTTCTGTTTGTTTTGTTTCTCGACAGTCACGTTCCTCTAATTTTTGTTTTCTCATGATGACGCAACGTTTTCTTGCTCCTAATCCTATCAAAGTTTCTGATTGGTTGGTAAATAAAAGTAACCAATCATAGCTTTTCTTATACAACATTCACGTGACTTGTGATCAATGTGAACTTTGGGCCTTTCGTGTTTTTTTTCGCCGTGGTACTGCTTCAGCTCGTAGTAGTAGTTGTAGTTGTAGTGAGCCAACTACATAACTTTCCTGCTAAAAGGGCCTATGGATTCTCGCCACTATGAGGGTGTCGAGTTGAATTTGGCTCAACGCTTCCTTGATTCTATCCCAGACGAGAGTCATCTCGTAAATAATCTGCGACCCCTTTCGAACATTACAAGTCTAAACTTGGCTGGAAATCACATCTCAGTATTGCCTGACTCCATAGCGAATTTCACCAACTTGGCAAAGCTGGATGTATCGTCCAACGCATTGGTCTTCATTACGCCTCGAATCGCTGAACTACACTGTCTTCAGGTGTTTATCGCGAAGAACAACCATCTGAAGGAGTTACCCAAGAATTTTGGGAACCTGAAAAGCCTGGAGGTTCTGAATTTAAGTGGCAACGAGTTTGAGTCGTTTGTTCCGCAAATTTTCGATCTCGTCAGCCTTAAAACGTTGCGCCTTGGAGGGAACCAGATCGACGTTTTACCACCGCAAATACAGAGACTTCAAAGGTAGGTTTTCATAATATACACGAGTATGAATCAGAAAATGTGGCAAGTGAAACCAAGAAAATGTCAGATCTTGCCGTGTTTCGGTTTATGATGACTGACTCTTAATACTAAAGCCTGGTCCTCACTAGCGCATAAGCATAAGTACAAGCATAAGCATTCTGTAAGCACAAGAGAGCGACAGTGGTGACATAAGCATGAAAGACATAGGACGGACGCGTTTGATCCTCGAAGCTCGGGGAAAAAAATGTAAATAGAAGCTCAATGCCGCCACTGTCTCTCTCTTATTCTTATGCTTGTGCTTATGCTTGTGCTTATGCGCTAGTGAGGAACAGGCTTAACTCGTCAAAGACAGCTCGAAGAAATTAACTTCTCTGCATACTAACCACATATTTCGAAGATGTAGTTTTTTTTGTACGTATTTTGATTTCTGAAAGCTGTACATATACTATACTATACGGATTTTTAATGATGTATTTTCGATAAAAGAAAGCGGTTGGTATTGGATTTAAGCCTCCAAGGTCGAGAGTTTTTCTGTGACACTGGCTTTTGTATTTTTCAAGGGGTAAAAATGTTCGTGGTGGTTTATTTACAGTATAGGAGATATTGCATGTACATATACGAAAAAGGCGGAGAAGGATCAAATCAGAAAACTTGTCCTTGTTCTCCAGGGAATTATGACATTCATATCTTTCACTTTAATTTCTAAAACAACTCCCTGAAAAATTAAAGTAATGAGGTATTGAAGCCTTGGTTACAGAAAGCCATCTCAAACATTTCAGCAAGGAAGCTTTTGTTTTTTTGTAGGCTGCACAAATATTACTGTATGACAGCTTTCTTGTTTGTGTTTGATTGACAGGTCCCCATGTTCACTGTCCAGATTATTGGCCAGACAATTTGGCAAAATGTGCCCCTTTTAACCCATATCCACACTAACACATGTACTGTTTCTGTGAGTTTTTGTCATCTACACTAAAATGATGACTTGAAGTAGAAGTTTTTGACTATGTGATGTGTAGATGTAGCCTTGGTGAAACCTTTATTTTTGGCAGTGCAAATTTTTAAGTTCAGTAAAATTCTGATCTTTGACAGTGAAATGTTTGTCAATATTGAAGTATGTAATATGGGCAACATTTTTGGTGCAACTTGTCGTGCAACAATGTTGCATTGCAAGTTGCACCCTCAATATCGTGCATATTACCACCATCTTGCAAGTTGCAGCAACATGAAGTAGAAACCACTTCTACTTTGTGCAACATGGAACATAGTGGTAATCTGTGCCACAGTATGGTGTAACTTGCAACACAGCATTGTTGTGCTACAAGTTCCAAGAAATGTTGTCCAATCATATTACATCACCTTTAGGGTCTAAATAAATTGAGATTACTAGTCAAAAAAATATTGTTCCTTAGCTTGGACAAAGGGGCAATGCCTAGTATAATCAACTCAATTTTTGTGGCTATCAGTATATCCACAATGACCTTGTGAAAGGGTTAAGCATGCTGCCTTGGCTGTCTGCTCCCTGGTCACAACAGATCCTTCCATTCAACACTTTGTTCTACTCACTGGTTGAGTTTCTGATATTTTACTAAATTGCTTTTCAGTTTAGAGATACTGTACCTTGGTGGAAATCAACTCACCTCTATCCCCAAGGAAACTGGAAGCCTTCGTAATCTTTTTGCATTAAATCTGTGCGACAACAAAATAGAGTCTTTGCCATCTTCACTCGCTGGACTGGTGCAGCTCAACTCACTTAGTTTACATAACAACAGGTTGACAATGTTGCCAGTGGAACTTGTGAAATTACGGAATCTTAAAGAACTAAGCCTACGAGATAACCCCCTGGTTATGCGCTTTGTGAGGGACATGGCCTTTGGGCCTCCATCTCTTCTTGAATTGAGTGGACGTTGTGTCAAGAACAATGGTGTTGTGTATAGCAAGAAGGACCTTCCACCTCAGTTGATCAAGTACCTCAACAGTGCACATAGATGTGAGAACCCTCGCTGCTCTGGAGTCTACTTTGATTCACGAGTGCGCAATATCAAGTTTACTGACTTTTGTGGCAAATACAGACTGCCACTAGAACAGTTTCTCTGCTCGCCTCATGAAAATGAGCGGTGGGAGGAGTACACTACATCAAGCAGTAGCAGTAGCAGCGATGAAGAAGAGAATGTTGTGCCTCAAGGAAACATCCCTGAAAGAATCAGAAGAGTCTTGCTTGGATAAGGTCATATTGTGTGGTCACTCGTTTTGTCCTGAACTCCAAACAACTGTCTGAGTTGGTAAAAGGTGCTGGAAAAATTAGAAAGTTATCTCTTCTAATCAATTATTTCCTTTCAAGTCAATTTTATGTTTTAGCCTTGTTCTAGATTATTCCTGTATAAATTCCCAGAACAGCTCCAATACTGAAGTGTGGGAAATATTTTGCATCTGGTTAAAATATTGTGTTCCCAATTTCTCTCTCAGTACAACATTTTCATTGGCAATTGAATAGTGTATATAGTAATAGTGGTGAATATTGAGTTTTTAGTGGCATTAGCAGGTATTTTTGTATACATTACTGTGCAGGGTTTGTTCAGAATCATGGAAGGAAGCAAAGGAAAAACGTTTATAGTTAGTAGTGACTAGTCTCACAGCATTCTTTAGAATTTTGGATCTGTAGAAAGTTTGTAGTGAATGTTGGATTTTGTTCAGGGAATCTAGATTTGACCTGTAAAATATGTGAAAGTTATCAAAGATGTAGAGCAGTAAGGACATGATAGCTTCCTTGCTCAGATTAGACCTGATGTGTTTATCTCCATATGTCAATATTATCTCTTCCCAGTGAGAAAGAATGGGAGATTTAAATACATTAGAACAGTTTTCTGATAACTGTCGAAAACCAAAACTAAAGTAAGTACATGTACACATGGCCAATCACAGAGGCTGTAAGAAACACTTTCAACCAATCAGAAGCCAAGGTAATCCATGTTTCATTTTACTTTGAAGAAGAAATTGATCAGCAGTGTGACAAAACATTGCCACTCGCGAGAATACCACATGTGACAATATCCCACATCAGGTTTTGCTTTTACTCCTGATTAGCCAAGATTGCTATTAGACTTGTTTGAGCAATCTGATAGCATAGCAAATGCAAAATCAAAGCAATTGCACAATAACTTTTGACAGTCATCCAAGGTCATAGTAAAAAGAAGATTAAGTGTGGTTTGTGAAGTTTTCCAATTGCAGTGTGGCCACTTAAGTGGAAACCATGCATCCTGTAGTCAAATAAAAACCAATAAAATTATGTAATTTTTATTTAAATGAATCCTGACTAGTGGAATCTACGTTTAGAAATTCAGTAACTCCCTCTAAATGGGAGATATTACTTAGATATTACTGTTAATAGAACTGTAGGTAGTTTTGTACCAC
This sequence comes from Plumapathes pennacea, assembly GCA_964036295.1. Classification (NCBI taxonomy): domain Eukaryota; kingdom Metazoa; phylum Cnidaria; class Anthozoa; order Antipatharia; family Myriopathidae; genus Plumapathes; species Plumapathes pennacea. The sequence goes on along the minus strand of OZ038466.1, from coordinate 7,007,650 downwards.
GTGTGTAGATATATTGATTTTAGTTTAACTAATTTATTGATAGAATAGATTAATTTATTTGATTTGTAATGGTGCATTAATTTATTTAGATTGATATGTTACTTTATTGTAAAATGTCCAACAATAAATTTCGTGTAGTTCAATGCATTTTAGACAGTTGTGTGCCGGTCGAAGTTCGGCTCCTATCTCGCATCCAGATGTCTAAAATATTAAAAATTGCATACGGACAGCTTTGTTTGATTTCCAAGTTTGACTATGTAAGATGATCGTCTATGAGTAACACCGAAAATAGTCAAGAAGCGTAAGGGAAGATGTGCGTGTTTTTCGTTGCCTTCCTGGCTCAAAAGCTTAAAAATTATATGCGTTCGTCTATCCGCCTGTATTACGTTCAGCCCTCATCTATGACGTCGTACAGAATGAAATTTGAAATGGCGGCTTGCTTGATTGACATTGACTTTTATGCCGAGCACAGTTCTTTTCGAGGTCGTAAATGAGTTTGGAAAGGGAAGATGAGCTGTTATAGTTCTTTATATTGGTCTACCATGGCCGGATGTTACAAAAGAAAAACACGAGATTTTGATGTCGAGTCATCGCCGAGTTGTGTGGTGACGGGATGATGCAATTTTATGTCAAAGATGGATGTGGATTTGCATTTCAAAAAAGGAAAAGGAACAAAAAACAAAAACAAAACAACAAAAGCAAACAAAAAGCGAAAGTTTAAAAAGAAAAACCGGGTATTTAACCCGGCCCCATGACTACCCATGGTGGTCGGGGGAGAGTTGCCCGGCCCCCAAGCCAGATCGAGGAGCAACCCGCCAACACCCGTCTACGCCTAGCTTCCAGACCAAACAGGGAGAGATAATTCGGCCCCCAAGCCATAGTGAATTATCCCTTGCCCGGAAGAGCGCAGTAGATGTCAGCCGACTTATTAGTCATATGTATCCAGTCAGCTATATAACATTTCGAGACACCAGGCCCTTCATCCATACTGGGATGTACCTTTGTATTGTCGCTCCTTCCATTACGAACAATTGTAACGGTCTTAGTCATAATAACCCTGCTTTAGCTTCTTTCACATCTGAGAATCATTTAATATCCAACTTTTGCGCTCAGAGTTTACATTTGTGCGTCAATAGGCTTGCAACTCATGATGGCAGCGCATGCGCTCAAAGTGAAAGAGGAAATACTGTACCGTGTATTCCCTACGATCACCCATCCAAGTAGTAACCCTGTCCGGCCGGGCTTAACTTGTGTTTACTGCTATATTATCATTGCAAGACAACAAGACACACCTATGGGGTAAGTTTTAAGGGCTTCACTTGCATTTCGTGTAGAAATTCCCGCTCAAATTCTTGTAATATCCTAAACTAGTCTCCAGACCCCCGTCGCTTGGGCTACCTATTGCATCTTTCAAAATGGCGGATGAAAAGGGTGTTTAGACGAATACTAAATCTTTACGGTAAAGTAATTGATATTAGATTGTGTTTGAGAAAATATTTATGTTACCTAGGTCCAACTACAGATTTCCTTTTTGCTGAGAAGAAGTAATGGCGACAAGCGGCAACACAGCTCAAGAAAAGGTGACTTATAAGTTTGATCCCCCAAATGTCGACCATTTTCCTTTACCACAACTTGGCGAAGCGCCTTGTGAGTTCACAACATTTTGACCATGTGGTGACCTAAAATCGTGGTAAATAAGAGTTCACACCACGGAAGTTTGCTAAATGTTAATATTATGTATGACTACGTCGTTTTTTTCCAAAATTGCTATTTTATTTATATTCAAATGTATAATAAACCGTTTTCTTTTTGTAGATTCTTGTGGAACCATACAATTACATTTTGCAAGTTCCAGGCAAACAAGTCAGGGAGAGATTGATACAGGTGTGTTTATATGTATAAAGTGCATTTTACCACAGCACGCTAGTTTCTCGGTCTCTGATTGGTCGATTTACCGTGGTAAATAAGAGTCCAGACAAGGGATAATTCACTATGGCTGTGGGGGGGGGGGGGGAATTCTAAAGAAGAGTACTAAGTAGTCAGGATTAATACAAACCAACATCAGGATTAATACAAACCAACTTTTGGATCTGGCCCATACTGATGATTACAGTCAATTTTCTCTAAAGGCAGACACCTTCGGGACCAAATTTATTGTCCACCTTAGCTCTAGAGGTGTTTGCCTTAGAGAGAGTTCATGTAACCTGATACCTGAACCTCAAAACTGAAACCAGTGCCTTATTACAGTGTACAATGTAATCACATGATGGACTGGTTGCACCTCTTTTAGTTCTAACGGAATCCAACACAGCTCATACGCACTTTGATTGTTTGTGATTTAACCTTAAAAACAAAACTTGCTTGTGTTGCCTGTTATTTTACTTGGAGTCAGATTCATAACTTCCATTCATTATGAAAGAAACTTTGTAAGTACAAGCTTCAAGATGTTCCAGAGGCTGTGGCCTGGATAGCAAAGTTCATGGACAAAGAAAATGAAAAGATTGAAACCACCGTTGATTGAAACCAAGACGTGAAAAAGCAAAAGAAGAATGCAAGTGACTCCAGTAGAACATTTGCTGTGCAAGTGTGTATTTGCACCGGTAAAGTGCAGATAACTGACAGGAAAAGTGACGATATGCATTGATTCTTTCCTACGTTCAGATCTGGTTTGCTTTATTAAAACCAGAGACGTACCTGTCACCACATTGCGTTAATTTTGGGTCTGTTATAAAATTTTATAAACATCTGGTGTCCGCTTTGAGAGGTTTTTTGAATGAATTGTTTGAGTTCAGTTACAGAGAAATAAGTGAAATTTGGCAGGGACCAAATTTGTAGTCCACTTTAGAGAGGTGTCCACTTAGAGAGAGTTGACTGTATTCTTTGTTTTCAGGCCTTCAATATTTGGCTTGCAATTCCTCAGGAGAAGCTGGAAATAATCTCAGAAGTCGTTCGCATACTGCACAATTCCAGTTTACTGTAAGCATTAAGTCTGATGATACCTAGGAAATTCTGCAAATTCACCACACTCCATACTACCAACAAATGAATGATACATATTGTTATTTTTTATCAATGACAGGATTGACGACATAGAAGATAATTCTAGACTACGAAGGGGAATCCCTGGTGAGAAAAGGCTACCTGCTGTGTATAACTAACACTATCCCTATCATTAAATTTCATTAAATTTATTAATAAATTTTATTGTTTACAGTAGCATTATTAATGAGTAATGTGTACTACATGGTATTTGTAGGTAATCGCATGATTTCAAGTGCAATTTGGAATAGATGGGCACGAGTAAATTTTTCAAAGATGACAAAATTGCACTAGTGCCGCGTGAGTGCAATTTGTGGTCTTTGAAAAATTTACAAGTGCTCATTTATTCCAAAACTGCACGATAAACCATGCAATTACTCGTTAATAACATGCATACAATAATTTACATAGCACAATTCTTTTTAGTTTCGTTACAATTCACAAGTGTCTCAAGAACTTTGTTTTCTCGTAAACAGAATCGGAATTGTCCTGAGGAATGAAAATACGCTTTCTGTTTTGTTTGGCTTTGCCGCAAATACGTGTGCCAGCTGTCAGCAATTTTCAATTTCAAATTTCTGCACTCTTAATTTCACATTTCTGCACTGTTAATTACACATTTTTGCACTGTTTGGGATAAATTGACATGCACTCAGCCAATCAGAATGCAGAAATTATTGTATGCATGTTATTAGATCAGTAATTATAGAACATGTAGTAATTCTGTCTAATATATATTTTGTTATATTTTATATTTTACTTCAGTCAAGGGTGTACTGTTTTCATATATTATTTTGATCTCTAATTTCAATTTCTGTTTTTGTTTGTTTATTTTTCAGTTGCTCACAATATTTATGGAGTAGCACAAACAATAAATTCAGCCAACTACATGTATTTTCAGTCTTTAGAGAGAGTCTTGTCACTGGGCCACCCCCAGTGCATTCAAGCATTCACAGGTAAATACTGTAAAAGAATGGCAGTAAATTAATAATTAGTTCTTACAGTAGCTGTCAAACAAAAGCTGTCATCATAGTCTCTTGCTAGTAATGTGTATCACAGGTACAGAAGAGTAATGTTGTTTCAATCAATATCTGAAAATCTTGTCAATTTTTTGTGTTTATTATTCATTGATCAAGATTATAATATTATTTAATACCATGACTACAATACTATATAATAATATTATTGTCATTGCTATGATAATTATAATATTGTATTCATTATTCCCATAATATTGTTATACAGTCAACTCCCTCTAAGGCAGACACCAGCTTCGGGACTAGATTTAGTGTCTGCCTTAGAGAGAGTTCAGTTACAGAGAAACATGCCAAATCTATGCTGTCCACCTTAGAGGGGTGTCTGCTTTAGAGAGGTGTCTGCTTAGAGAGAGTTGACTGTATTTGGATGAGCAGGGCACAACAAAATCCTGAGGCTACCAGACTTTCCCATTGGGTTAGTAGATATTTCCAGATTCCTTGCTCTGTTTGAACTGTCTGGGAACAACTTGTGTTTGAGCTACGGTGCATAGTTGCCAAGTTTTGCTTTCATTGCCCCCTGTGTAAAATAAGGCTGCATTTATCTCAAACTCCTCTCTTTCACATTCCAGAGGAACTCCTTGAGTTGCACAGAGGGCAGGGTATGGATATTTATTGGAGGGATTGTTATTTATGTCCAACAGAGGAGGAATACAGAACAATGGTCTGCAAAAGTGAGGCTTCTGTGTAGTTTGTATTGTTTTAATGATTTTGTACAATCTTCTAATGATTATTTCCTGTTCATGTATGCCCTTCATGTTTCATAGTTTTGTATATCACTCTTTTTTTGTACAAATAAACTCTCTGAGTGATGGAGTGAGAATTGATTATTTTAAGCAAGTTGTGAATTAAACGTTTTAGTGTTTTTTTTTGTTTGTTTGTTTGTTTTTTGTTTTTTTTTCTGTAATGCCTGCAATTTTGATTCATTTCATGACTCATTATTTTAAACTGTGTTAGATCAAAGCCGTGTTTTGAAAACTACATATATGTTTTTGGAAAGGCCCATTATGTACTGTTAATATAGTATTTTTATACTCTTTTTGTTTAGAAACTGGTGGTCTTTTCAGACTGGCTGTCAGGTTGATGCAGGTGTTTAGTGAAAACCACAGGTACTGTCCATTGTGTCTTCCTGTGTCCCCTAACTTTTTACAAATCTTTCTATTAAAAACTAACATACAGAACTCTAGGGACTAATCTTAGAATACCATTGTAGGTCTTCTGTGACAATTTGTTAAAAAAAGAAAGAATATTTTGTACATGGGAATACTTAATAATTCATAGAAATCTTGGCCTTAATATTTCTGAACATCAAAATGCTGCCAAATTTGATTGTTTAATGCTGTTGACCTAAAATTTTGCTAGTCTGCATAACTGTTTTATGCTTTTTCATTATTTTATTACATACTCCAAAGTGAATTTTAGTTCATGCTATAATTTTGGGTGATGTGACCTCATTATTTCAAAAGGCCTATTGGCTGAGTTATACTTAAGTTTTAGGTTGACAGTCTGTATTAGTAATAATTTATTACTAGCTTATTGTTAGAGTGTGTGATATTTTGTGAATTTCCACAATGGAAGTAAAAGTTGGAAAATAGACAGCATCTATGGAACTGCTCTAAAATACAGGTTACATGAGGCAATTAAGACATTGTGATAATTTTCCAATTATATTGAAGAAAGGTTGAAGGAAACACGATAACAGATAAATAATATCCTTTCAAAATTTTCTTCTCACAATGCGTTATTATCTCCACACAAGGTATTTTTGACTTTTCATGTTGTTATATTTTTTGCTTCTCAGTGACTTCCTCCCACTGTTGGACACCTTAGCATTATATTTCCAGATTCGAGATGACTATGCCAATTTACTCTCAGAAGAGGTCAGTTATTTGAATTTGTTATATTGTGCGAAGAACAACTTTTATATCCTACAGAACTTACGTGAGATGTTTGACTGTTCTGTAAATAATTTAAGGTTTTATCTTTTTTTTTCCAGTCATGTAATATTGAACTTCTGATTTTATTGCAGTATAAAGAAAACAAAAGCTTCTGTGAGGATCTGACTGAGGGCAAGTTCTCATTCCCCCTGATCCATGGCATCCGGAGTGACCCAGAGAGCACCAAAATAATGAGTATCTTTTTATGCAAGACTTGGTTGGTAACCATCGGGACATATATGTATTGTGTTTGTGTGTGTGTACAATGTCATGTATGAAATGGACCAGTATACAGCATACCCTGATTTAATACCCCTTATATTTTGATATTTTCCTCCAAGATGGACCCTCGGGACCAGCTCCAATCGTCCCTTTTAGAGAGGTGTCCTTCTTAAAAAGCGTTCAGTTAGAGTAAGTGACTGAAGAAACGGCAGAGACCACTACTCCTACCACGTGTCCCGTCTTATACAAACTACCGCGTGGCACGAAATTTTTGCGAGTTCTAATTTTAGCGAATTTTGCGGATTTTCCAAAGATCCCGTAAAAATAAAATTCACGAAAATTACTCCATTTATTTAGATTAAATTAAATTGACCGCAAACAATATTTCAATCTTCTTTGACAGGAACTTGCCCGAGTTCCGTGAAAATTTGTTCCCAGCAGCAAAAGCCTGAAATAAAATTCGCAAAAATTTGTTCCCGCGAAACGCAAATAATCGGCAAATCCACGAAATTAAACTCCAGCGAAAAGTTCATTTTGAAAAAATGGTGGAGCCAGTGAAATAGAAAACTAGGAGAAAGAAGAGCAATCATACGAGAGAAATGCATTCAGGCCAAAGAACTTGTTGTCCTTCATCTCGCATGCGCTGGAGCTGCCGAGGACCAATATTCTTGAAATTGATACTACGTACAGTTGAAGCTCGTGGAAGCAGTAGAAGTGTGCCCGTAACTGGAACTGTTTGCTTACGACGATGTGTAAACACAGAGTTTGACTGAACTAGAATTTAAACGGAGTTTCGTAGAGGCGTTCGTATAGGGAACTGTCCGCTTACGAGAGTGTCCGCCCAGAGAGCTTCGACGGCGTTATACATGCACTAACAGCTTGTTTGCGGCGGCCAATAAACTCACCCTTTTTAAACAATAGCTAACCTTGGTCTAAACAACTCTTTGTTCCCAAGCAATGTTCAGCCATCATTTTACGTTATGTAACAGACCCAATAATTTTAAACTTGGTGTAATCACTGATCAAGCTAAGGAACGGTTGAACGTCCTTGGTGTACTGAATCGGCCCACTGTGATTAGTTTGAGATAATCCATAACATACTTTTACCAACCTTGTCCAGTCCTCGTTTATACAGCTAATGTATGTTCCTTCACTTGAGACAACCCCAGATATTTTGAAGCAGAGAACGGAGGATGTTGATATCAAGAAATATTGTGTTGAGTGCTTAGAACAGGTAAAGTTCTGGATGCATTTTGATGCGACTTTATATTATCTAATTGACTTTGGATACTATAAAATGCAGACATTTAATTTGTTTTATACACAAAATTGTGCGTTTGTAAAATACTGCATTTTTAGAGCTGTCTGTGCATTCTGTCTGAATATCTGCATGTTATACATATTACCGGTATGGACACATTTTGGAACGTAACACGTATAATATACAATTTTCCAGTTTACGTTTGTTATGACTTGACTGATCTAAACTCAGATTTCAAAAGTTGAAGACATTACCTTGAATTGCACTCACAAATGATCATCCAGAACATATGTACTCATTTTTTTATCCTACCCAAATTCACATTAAGCATTGTGACGTCTGTAAATGACATGTTATCTCCTTTGAGGAGATGTACAATATGGACGCATGACACTAAGAAGACATCTTTATGTGATTTCAGGCTGGTTCTTTTGCTTACACAAGGACAGTTTTAAAAGAACTGGAAGAAAGGTGACAATATTATATTTGACAAGTAGGCAGCCATCAGCTCACTAGACTATGCAATAATTTACTAAAGAAATAGAACATGCGTCAGTGTGCCATGTACATTGAAGCACGCGGGAATTTGTGTGAGAAAGTTTGGCGAGGCGTTCTTTCGAATTCTCAGTTGCTTGTATAACTCGATGTGTTACGTTGACAAGAAGTGCTTTATTTCTTTATCTGATAATGCAAATGATAACCTACCAAAAAAAAAAAAAAAAAAAAAAAAGAGAGAAGAAAAAGAAAAAGAACCAGGTTTGACGGAAGCTGCTGATATCAGACTGACGTGCGCGTGCTTTATTGAGTTTTGTATACAACACACAAGTGAATACTAGTGCTTTTCGCGCGTTCTGATTGGCTTCTGGATAATAGTTCTGTTAAAATGATCATGCAATTTTCACTTTTGTTACTCATCCATACATTATTTACTTCATAAAGGAGAACCACACTAAATTCTAGTGTCCTCTATTAAGCTTTTCTGAAAGCAAGTTGTATTCCCATTTTTATTTCTGCAGAGCATCGGAGCTGATCTCTTCCCTTGGCGGCAATCCAACTCTATCAGCAGTGATAACACAGCTCAGCAAACTATATAGTACCTAGGTCCGCACTATAAACCTTTTTATGTAATCATAATTTATAGGAGGAGTGCTAAGTCATCTGACTTTCACTAGCTAGTGGATTGTGGCTTGAAGAAGGGCCCTTCTCGAATTGTACCAATTTATGCAGAGACGAGTTATCCGTCTGGATGAGTTCTTCGTCAAACGGATAACACATCCAGATATAAATCCGGAGACGATTTTTGATGTGTATCCCGACGGCTTATCATTTATCAAAAATAGCCGATTTTTGACCGAAATTTCAAAACTTTTTGAAACTTTCAGAAAACCTTCCTGAGACTATAACGAGTGGTTTTTTGCTATACATTTGTCTTATTTTTCTTCAGCCGTTGACGAGATGTAGCAACAAACCAACCCATTGATTGTCAATGATTTGGTCAGTAATTTGCTCTTATATCTCGCGCCGGGCTATGTGAAATATCAAAAGTTGTGTATGGAAAGGTTCGTTATAGTCCCAAAGGTTTCCTGAAAGTTTGATACGATTGTGAGATTAGGCCAGAAATGAGCATTTTCTGAAAAAGATGCAAGAGCAATAATGGCCCATGGTTTTTTCTCAAAAACGGCCGGTTTTGTCACCAAAATTTAAAAACTCTAATTGAAACTTTCAGGAAACCTTCCTGGGACTATAACAAGACTTTTTACTCGTGCCCTGAAAGGACAGCAAGTCATAGATTGCACAGGGGCAATATTTTTTTACCCGTTGACAATCTGCACGCGGTGATTGGTTGTTGTTGATCACATGATTCGTTATGACGTTATGTGAAAAATATGACTTATACTCGCGATTAACTTGAGATGTGGGTGATTGAATTGTACGTTGTTTGACTTAACAATGCAGAGATGCCAACTTACCGCTTTATGCGGGAGTCTCCCGCTCACTCGCTAACTCACGTCGATCTCCCGCATGAACCTGAAACCTCCCGCTTCCCACGATCAAGAACATATTTTGGAGATCTTTTTCCTATTAAAAAAAGGTTTAATGCAACAAAAAAAGTTCACCCTTCCCCACCACAGCCACGCCATTTGACCGAGTTGGTCCCAGAACCCCGACCAAAATCTCCCGCCTGAAACTATTTTGAGGATGGCATCTTTAGTATCATGACTATAATATGACCATGAGACTACTGTATGGTTGGTTTGTCTCTTTCATCCTCTCTCACTCTCTAATTCAAATTGTGTCCCGCTGTTCGGAGCGCAACGTCAAAGATTTGGCGCGTTTGCATACCGTAAATCCTCGAATAAGCGCCCCCGGGTGATTACTTTAAAATTAGAATAAGGCGGAGAGCGGACGCTTATTCGAAGGGGGCGCTTATTTGAGGGGAGGGGGAATGCTTATTCGAGGATTTACGGTATGCGGCTAGTTTCATCAACGGTCTTTGAACGGCCGTGATGATTCTGCGGACATTGTTGGTTTGGTAAGTGCGTTCACACCATGCTTAGTTATCGTATTTTCAGTTCCATACGGTTTGAAATTAGCCCTCAATATTCTTCGGACACGCTGAGCCGGGTTCGATTGTATCGGGGAAAGTCGAGATGTTTGTGCAGATTTTGAAGGCAAGACCTGTAGTATGGGAGATGGTGAATGGGCTTGGTGAAATAATGATGTGACTAGCCTTGAAACTGCTCAATCCGGATATAGCCTATCCGTTCACCTTGCGAAGAGACTTTCAGAGGATGGTGGAATACAATATGTAGAATTTTATACTCTCGTTTACGTAATAAAAGCATGTGATAGATAAACAAAGAAATGAAAAGACTAATGAGAGAGTATTGAGTAATCGATTATGTTAGTCAAATTATCAGACATGTGGAAACTCAAGCGAGACTCAATTAATGCCGTGTTTATACGACTTATAAGAGCCACATTTTAAGAGTTTCAATACCGAATCATCTGTCAGTTTTCTGTGAAGCTTGTTTATAAATCGTCTATCTAGATATTCCAAGTTTAGGATTACTCAATTTATATCACGTTCTAAACTCTAATCAAACTGGACCTCTTCATGAACGTGAAATTATCTAACTTTTAATTATAACTACTTAACCACTATTATATGAAGTCCTGCAATGTTGAGACGGCCTGTGTAGCCAACTCTTTTGGTGAATAGAGTAAAGGTTGGGGAGGGGTGGGAGAGAGAGAAAGAAAGGAGGAGAAAGCACCCCTCTCCAACCACCTTCTCCTTTTACCAAAAAAGTCGGCTAAGCTGGCCGTAGTTAATAGTAGCTATAATTAAAAGTTAGTCAGTGTTCTTTGGACAGAAATACATCCTTCATAGCCTGCAGTGCAGGCGTTCCCGTTCGTTGCTGTTTGTTTCCGTTCGTTCCCATGTGTTTCAGACGAGTTCCAGTTCTGTTTTTCGTAACGGAGTAGGAATGGGGCGAGGCTAAAGCTGCGGAGGGAGAAGGGGAGACGGGAGGAAAATTGGGAGGGGGAGGGGGAGGGGGAGGAGCAGCGGGTGGTCGCTTTATACGAGCACAGAGTTTAAGCTTGCGAACCCTACAATATCCGAACTGGTATTTACGAAACAGTTCCGATCCATAGCCAAAATAGATATCTTATTTTAGAAGGGCTAACGCTCGAAACGTCAGCCAATACATTTTTACAGAGTTCACCCCGTACGTTCCCGACATCTTAATACTCTATAAATATCGTCTTTGAACAGCTGTGTCGCGTGGGGGGTTTCTAACTTCTAACTTTCATTATATGGCCTTACTTCAAAGCCGGCCGACATGATACGAGAAGCAAGATGTTTACACACCTGCATGATCGTGTTATGTCTCTTTATTGAACATGAACGCAATTTTTCGAGGATAAAAAGATATTGCATGTGAATTGGAAATTTCGTATAAGTAATTTCCGGTACTTCTCAGAATTTCCTTTTTCGTTTTTGTCACCGATTTTTTCAAGGGAAGTTCATGCTGTTTTATTAAACATCCTTTTATGCGGTGCTTTTCTCTGTGAGGAATAAGTGGGAAGCGATCAGTGTGAACTCATCTTATTTGAACAGCCTTTCAAGTGAGACAATGCTAGTTGTTGGCGAAGTTTTAAAAGACTTAATTTTATACAGTTCGAAAAAAGATATTTTTTCTCCATTTCCGTGTTAACTGGAAAGCGGAATCCCATGATGTTTGTTCTGTGTTATATCATACAAGGGATTTACATGCATAGTGCTACATTTAGCAAGTGACTCCAGTCACCGGATTTTATTAATCATCACTAATACTTTGGGAAAGGTGCCGCCAATAGAATGCCGAAGACATTTACTTTCAATCTTAAATAAATCAGCCAGCATTCGAAAGCAAAACAAACCTTGTTTCAGCAAGGGTAAGCGGCGGGTTTTTAGCTGCTTTTGGAATGTACAAAGGCAAGGGTTTTTGATTTCGTGGTTACAAACAGGGCGGACAGCCTATAAATTGTCCATAAATTGGTTATGTTTAGAATTTGCACTCTTCTCGTTAAAGTAATGACGTTATTTCCTAATTTGTTCTTTTTATGAACTTCCTGTAGCGACTCCACCGGTCAAACTGCTTTCTTTTAGCCTGTGTACAGCCGTCCCATTCTTTGTACCTCGGTACGAAGAATGGGACGGCTGTACACAGGCTACTTTCTTTTCGTCGTGTTGATTTCTACTTCCGTGCATATCATGTTACCTCTTAATTTAGCAATATGCCCGTCCGATATTAAGTTTCACTTATATACTTGTCTAATAAACAGCCATGTTCCCGCTTATCACGGCTGCCTAATGTTCTGATTCGGCTTGGATTATTATTTCTTAATTACATGTCTCAGTTTTCACGATCATAAAACAGGCAAAAATTGGCGTGCTTCGAAATTGTTTTCTTTGCCAACCGTTTAGGGCAAGCATTTATAGTTCCGTACACGTCTGAGTTCGAGTCGCCGCGTCCTGTGATCAGTGAAATCAAGTTCTCCACTGAGAAGTAGTGACTTGTCTCAGAGGACTTCTTCTGAACCAGCTCAGGACTTACATCAATTAGGACTGGTTTTCAAGCTTTTAGTTCAGTGTCCTCGAATGAATTGTCCTCCTTCGATCTTGCGATGCACGAGCCCTTTTCTAAACCTTTTTTTTTTTTGGACCTGTACAGGGACGTAGATTAATACATCATATAAATAATCAACTTATGGTGGGTTCAAGCTTTCAGCTCAATGCCCCCTGAGTGCGCTGTTCGGCTCCTTCGATCTATGGATGATTCTTCAGGAGTGCCGACCCGTCTGCGTATAATTTGCTTCAGGCTGTCTCGTACGCGTCTACTTCGTAGGACGTAGATCAAGGGATCCAGAAGCGCGCTCAAAAGAACCGCGCAGTCTGTCAAGGGGTAGACGACGTGATAAATCACACCACTGGGCAGAAACATGGCTTGGTACACGGCGCTAGCGCAAACTGTGGGCAGGAAGCACAAGACAACGCTTCCTGTGATGTAACAAACGGTATTGGAGGCTTTGGTCTCTGTACTGTTTACTACCCTGTTGTGTTGGTTCTTGTTATTGTTGTTGTTGTTTTTGCTGTTGCTGTTGCTGTTGGTGGTCGTGGTCGTGGTTGTGGTTGTGATGGCGTTGGTGCTGATGTTATAATCAAAACTTCCTTGTTGACTCACCGAGGACCTTACTCTTTTTGCGAGAGCGTACACTTTACAGTACACGTACAAGGTGATGAATACACAGCCGAGGATCAGAACTGTGGCGATAATGCTATAAGTCACTGTGCTCGCGGAGAAATAGAAGCGTGCAAGCAAAATCAGTACGCCGTATATGACCCATGTGCATGCAATTATTGAGACGAGTCTCTTCCTCGTCACACAATCGCGATATTTATAAGGATGGAATATGGCCAAGTATCGCTCGAGCGTTATGAGAATAAGCGTCAGTATGGAGAAACCAGTGCACACAAACACACCAGAGCTGTAGGTGACAAGGGCAGGGCAGGAGAAGTGCTCCGCGGTTAATTTACTGACTTGGTAGACCACAAAAGATGGATAGGAGATGAGACCCACGGCAAGGTCACTGGCAGCGAGGAATAAAATCGACGTGTTGTAGACGGTTCTCAGCTCCGTTTTCCTCAGCACAGCCAAGAAAACCAGCGTGTTGCCAAGCACAGCAAATGGGCAGACCAATGCGATGACGGTGCTTGTCAACACAGTGACTAGTTGAGTCGTTTGGGTCCTCTCGTAAACAACCATGTTCACTGGAAACGGCAGCTCGGGGCACACTGCATCTGTAAATGGTAATGCGGAACTTGCATTGTTTGCCATGCTTGCACTCTCGATACAGCTGAAGCTCAAGGAAGGAGCAGCTCTTTGGTCTGTTGTTTGAGTTATATCTTGCGGTACAGCTGAGTCATCGATACCCAAGGAAGAACGTGGGTTGTTCGTTAGAAATACAGATGAAACTCGTTGAGATTCAAGCCCTATTGCGTTGTTATTTGAGAGGTACTGTACAGCTGAAAGCACTCCTTGAGATTCACGGCTCTTTGAACACTGAAATATCCGGCCTTTTGTGTTGGCGGCCCAAATTGTCTGCTTTTGACGCAATCCGCCTGTGATCTACCCAGGCATCACGCCGAGTAGGTGCACAATATCTGTATGACTTAAACCCGGGCTTAAAATAACACCGTCATTCAGAATTTAGACAAGCACCTTCAGTGTTCAACCCCATTATGGACTTTGGAAACATTCTGTTTGTATATACCTTTCGAAGGTGACGTCCGTACGTGTCTCGAATTAGAAAATGTCATGAACTGACACTATGTGTCAGTCAGGTCGGTTTCAAGACTCAATTACCGTTCTGTGGGAGGAAACCTTTGTCAAGTAAAACACGAAACCTTTCATACGAAAATGAGTTTGATTTGCATAGAAATAAGCAATATGCATTAGATCTCGTTCCGAGAAAGCAAAAAGAAGACTTAAATTGGGAATGGCATTATTACAAATTTAGTATGTTGATATTTCCGCGTATGCATACATCACCAGTTTCCGCCCTCGAACGATTATATCAATTGTAAACCACCTCTGCCGAAACTAAGGCAAATTAGTTACATCATAATAGTTTGTCAATACGTCGGGTGAACAAAAAATTTGTTGAATCTGAGTTATATTCTGTGGTCGTGGTGCAGTTTTATGAACTTTAGTTTCGAATTTGGTTATGTATTAATTTGTACCTTGCTCAGTTTGTAGTGTTACCGATTTAGTTTATATTTAGATCGATTACTTGTAGGAGTATAATTATTCCTCCTGTCAAAAAAGTAGGAAATGAATTCCTGGCTCAATTACTCATTTGTCGAACTCATTTCGAAAGATGTTTTGAATTTTAAATTTCACACGAGCGGCAATGGGAGAGGGGTAGGGTTCATAGATTACTTACTGTCGCACCCACAACAAACACCCAGTTGCGTTGGTTGCAACATTCGAGACAGCAACGTCGGTGAAACAATAAAACTTATTGCAGAAGACAAAAGCCGCAAGTAAATATGTGAAATTGACATGATCTCGGGGTCGTCGTGCTCTCGCGTGTGCTCTAAGTGCTTCTTTTTTAGGCTGTTGTCTGGACGTGGACGACATTTTGAGGAATTACAACAGTCGCTTTTCTTAGTAAGAGACGATGAAAGCAATAGAACTTCGGCAAAAACGAAGCAAATTTGAGCAACTTTAGAATAGGCAAAGTTACAAAGTTACAAAGACACAAGGAACACGGAGAAATTTTTTGCCTGGTTCCTCGCATTCCGTCGGCACGCGTTTCGCTCTAGCCTGCAATGCAGGCGTTCCGGTTCGTTTTCTGGTAAAATTCGTTCGGAGTGGGATCGGGGCGAGGAAAAAGCTTCGGAGGGGAGGGGGGCGGGGGTGGGGGGAGGGAACGCCTGCCGCCAAGGTCTGTTATTTTGACGAACGCCTTGAATTAGTCACGCTTACGTTCCCTCCGCCTCCCTCTCCCTCTCCCCTCCCCCCCCCCCCCCCATTTTACTCCCGCATCCCCTTCCCCCTCCGCAGCTTTTGCTACACCCCAGTCCTACCCCCAAAAGAATTTTGCCTGAAAACGAACGGGAACGCCTGCATTGCAGGCTAGTTTCGCTCTTCAAAGTAAACATTTGTGGATCAGTAAGGTGGAAGTGATCACGTGATGGCAGACCGACGTCGCACTGCAGATTAATAAGAAATCGATGGAACCTCTCTTTACCGATCTTTTTAAGGAGATGGGAGGGGGTAGATAATTGCTGCTCACATGCTGAGAACCGTCATGTATAAAATGGCTGTCTTTATATAGGGCATAGATGGGGTTTACTGTAAAGTGTTATGGGCCTGAATTTTTTACTGTTAAGTATTATGAAGCCAGAAAAATTAGTGTTAAGTGTTATGTAAAAAAAAAAAAAAAAAAAAATACAGTTAAGTGTTACAATAATATTATATAAAACAAGACAAGAGGACCCAGATGGGGTTTACTGTTAAGTGTTATGGGCCTGAATTTTTTACTGTTAAGTGTTATGCAGACCCCCCCCCCCCCCCCCCCCATCTAGGCCCTCTTTATATAGTGATGCATGGATGCTGTTACTGTGAGGTTAGCTGTGTGAAACTTTGTCTACTGATTAAAAGCACAACAGTCAGTTGCGATTTCATACCATGGGTTAATCAACTCACCAATGTCCTCTTAAGTTGGGCGGAGGAAATTCGCAACCAAAACTGATTACAGCACCAATCAAGAAGGCCGAAAGAAGTTAAAAGACAGAGATAAACAAATCATACGCAGTTCGTCGAAAGAAAGAGACCAATCAAGAAGGTCGTAAGAAACCTCTTTGGGCAACCAATCAGAAAACATTACTACTTTCATTTGAATCTTCTCTCCAAGAATTTTGTATAGTCGTTGTTCGCACGAGTCATTACAATCATCTTTTTGACTCACGGATATCTGGGTGTCATTGGTGTCCACAATTCGTCGATCACTTACTGACTGAGGCGTAAACTTTTAGTACACAAGTCACAAGATAATAATAGTGCGCCAGTGTAAAAAGAACTCTTTGGGTGTGTTTCTTTTTAGTAATCCAAATCCGCATCACAAATCCAAAAGCAGATTCTCTGTTTCTTTACTGAAATCAAAATCCGGATAATGAATCCATGTGATCCACACTGAGGACGGATTCACTGGATCATATCCACGTTTGGATACTTTGGTTCATGGATCTATTAAAGAAACGCACCCTTTGAACAAAAAAGGATCATGATTGTGATCAGCCCATATTGAGGACTACGTGAAGACAAGGGCCCGGTTGTTGAAAGTGCGATTAAGCTAACCCTTGGTCAGGTGTAAACTTGTCATTTTTAAACCCGTGACACACTGACGACAAGTGCGTGACACACAGTTGCGCAACATCTTGCAGCTAAGTTTCAAATTAGAAGTTCACCAAATTCAAAATCAGTGAATTATTACAGCAATAAACATGTTTTGTTTTGTTTTTATTTTGTTTTCTTTCTAGGTACTTACACGAAGGCGGACTGAATGACTCAGGTACAGACGGTACCCGAATTCATCCTAGGATCAGAGAGTCTCTAAAGACAGTAGCGACTGCACAGGTAAGGAGCAGCAGAATAATTCACTTGTAGAAAGACTATACCTAGTGCATTCTCCTCTGAAATCAGCGCACGCTGTGTTTTGTGGGAACGAGTGTCACCTGTCGTTATTCTCAGCCTGCCCAATTATCAGTTTTAATCCCGGACTTCGGACCGTGTTTATACTTTCGACAAAGCAATGCAAGTTACCATCTGACAAAAATTTTGTACAATTTTAACTGTGATAATTTCACAGCAAGGTGAACATTTAAACTACAAATTATGTCATGAATGCGTCCTTTCGTTTTTCTTTTCCGATGTACTTTATCTCGTCGTTAGTGTCATGTGAACGCTGTAGTGTGCTAATGGACTTTGTTCGTCGTTTCAAGTCTTCGACGCGCCTCACAGGGTTATTCCGTCATTTTTTAAAATATCTGATTAAAGCAGTCCGCGAAAAGATCACGTCTGACTTTATAGTGTTTAGAAACATGGCGTCACCGGAGGCTCGGTCATTGTTGGCTTTGCTTAATTGAACCCAGAGTGCCGGCCATGAAAACCTTTCCTAAGATCAAACAAATGTCATCGATAATTCAGTTCAGCAAACTGGAGAACTCTCATTTAATTTTTATTAACGTAAACTGAGACATTGTCTAATCACTTCTCCCTCAATAAATGTCTTGATTTGCAGGTGCGTCAGCTTTCAGCTTGTTTGAAAATTGAATGTAATACTAATTTCAAGCAGACATGTTGAATACTGTAAACGTCAAGTGTTCTTTGTATAGTCTCGATTTTTCATTTCGTCTTATTTACACGATGCGTTTGTCGATGACGAGCGACTGACGTTCGTCGATAGTGAAAAGGCGTACACAAAGTGTGGGTTTACGAATTTGTCATTTTGTCCTCGTTTAAAAACTAACTTTGCTTACCTAAATTACGTATAATATTTATCAGCCAGTGGGCCTGACGTAATATGCTGACTATAATCCATTGCACTCTATCAGTGGATAGTTCAGGGAGAAAGCGTGTTATCTTTATATATTTTCTTTATATCTTTAATAATTCAGAAAACCATCCTTTTATTCAGACCCTGTTGATAAGTCCAGTGCAAAGAACAGCGTGCCTAAAACAATTTACATATAATGATATAGGTCAGAGAGCAAATCATTTGACGAATTGAATAACGCCCGGATTATTCATTTTAAATGTCGGCCGTCAAAGGCTCACAGCGGAAGACCGCTAAGGCAAAAACAAACAGCTGACGTCAATAGTATAACTATTGTAAAGGGCTGCATCAGCCAAAGGTAATAAACCGAGAGAATTAATAATTCAGTACGGGTGGAAACACGGTCAATTGAACTGATACAACAGGGCGCTTTAATTTTTGCACTGTGAAAAAAGTGTGGTGGTGTGAAGAAGCAGAGCTGACCATTTCGCGAATCTTTGGCGAGTTTCAGTATTTTTCTAGTTGTTATAAAAATCAATCCGTCTGAATGGAAAAAAAATTGAATGGCGTTTCATACTAAGCTGGGAAGCCGGACATTTACGAGGCGTTAACGAGGTGAAACCACTGATAACTTCTGTGGATCGTGGCCCACATTGGTCGACGAAAATCAGCCCAAATCAAAACTCCCGTAACGGCTGGACTATCAACGTGTCAAGTCCTTAGTCGTTAAGCGCTTTAAACTCGTCGGGTACTCCCGTAAGTCTATTTAATATGAATTCTTCATCCAACAACTGTACAGGCGAGCTGAACACAGCTGCGGCTGTGGTTTTGACGGCGATTTTTTCCTTCTCCGGCATCATGGCGGCTTGTGGAAATACCGTCGTAATACTTGCAGTATGGCGGACTCCATCTCTTCAAACTGTGTCAAACTACCTGATTACTTCGTTAGCTGTGGGAGACCTCTTTGCTGCCTTGTTTGCGGGTCCGTTGTGGATCGCGAGGATTGTACTGAATATCTGGCAGAACGACGACCCCATCTCGATCTGTACCGGGTTCTTCACACTGCAGACCATCGGCGTTACGACGTATAACTTGCTGTTAGTGACTGTGGATCGTTATCTGGCCATCACACATGCATTTCGCTATGCGAATTTGGTGACCACGCAACGGTGTGCTGTGTCCATTGCGTTAATTTGGCTCTTCTCCTTCGCTACACCACTCGCACGGGTCCTCTTGAAAGACGACGCCTCGCTTCACAGGCTGTGGATCACAGGCTCCGCGCTTGGTTGGGTTTTTCCATCACTGGTGGTCACTTTCTGTTACTTTCACATCTTCAGAGTGGCGCGAACGCAAGCAAGGAAAATAGCCGACAACCACATGGTGGATAAGGAACAAGCGAAGGAGTTTGCCAAGAACAAGAAGGCAGCATGGACAATGGCCATTATCGTAGGTTTGTGCTATCTTTTGTGGACTCCAGCCTGCATCGTAGCGTCCATACAGACATTCACTTCGGTGCAGTGTGTCAAAGATAAAATGAACGCGGCGTGGTTTTGGGGTATTTCTGTCGCATTTCTTAGTTCAGCTGCAAATCCTTGGATTTACGCAGTAAGGTGTCGGGATTTTCGAGTAGCTTTTAAGCGTCTTGGTTCAGTGTTCGTGAGGAGATGGAGAAATGCCCTAATAGGATCTGAAGGGAACTTAACTTCCCTGAAATGACAATACTTTGTTGGCAGGAACAAACTGTTTCAGTCGATTGGGTCCCTGGTCGCCGACCAGTTTATCTTCGACGTTTCCCCATTGTTAGAGCCAGCTTGTTTTGTAAGACTCGACTAAAATTGGAACTAATATGTATGTAGTTATGACAAACCTGTCCATGAACAGCTGAAATACTAATTGCAGGTCAATGTAGAAATTGAAATTTCTGAAGCTTGTTTTTTATGAAAAGGGGAGTGTTAAGTTCTTGTTACTAACTGAATCATATGTATTGGGAGGTTTATGCTTGATAGGGTGGCTTTGTGTCTGTTTTCCTTTGCTGCTCTTCCACTCTTGGGCGAGCATATACGAATATCGCCTATTTCTAGTAAACTGTAGCCGAACTAGACGTCCTACACAAATATATTTCAGTAATCATTCTTCGCCCCCTAACTCGTTGCTATTGGATATGTGGTCCGAACATCGTGAGAAACGCGAACAGAGAAAGAGCGACTTATTTTACCAGTTCATTCATTTTTTTTTTTAATCAGTTAGACCGCCTGAAAATGGGAAGGTCTCGCTCACAACACGACTCCTTCGATATGTCTTGAGCAAAAACAAGCTTTTTCGTTAGTCTTTTATGAAGACGCTGCGTGCAATTTTTTTTTGCTGTTGTTGTTTTTTGACCAAGAGGTTAGCTAATAATCGAGCTTTAAATAACCGGGTACGGGACAAGAACTACGAAACAAAGTTTGTAGGCCGTCACATAATGGCGGAGATGTACTCCTATTATTGCTGAATGTTGATCACCCGGCCTTCCCCGCCCATGTGGATGTCGGCTGTGTTCCAGTCAGTTGTAGGACTCCGTCGTTTCTCTAGTCTGCAAAGCAGCTATTCCTTCTGCAGTCTTCCGTTGCTCTGTCTCGCAAGACTTGACTTCCAGTTCTCCCAAACAAAGGAGAAAGAATATCAGTACCCCAAGCTGTGAGTTTAATAACAGAAAAGGATGCTGTTCGCTTCTTCGGGCAGAGAAGCCTATTTTTGTGGTTTGGAAAATTCAGTGTGGTGATAAGTGAAGGAGTCATATTTTTTTTCGTAAGCCTATTTACTGTATAAACTTGATGCAAAGCATTGTTTTTGAGAATACACTACTTTTTTTCATAACTGTTTTAGAACAAGGTTTCAATGTAACTGCTCTTATGAAGAATATTATGATTTTATTACAGATTATGAAACATCTTCATGTAAACATTTATTGTGGCGAATTTATGTAAAATTCTAACAAAATGAATACTGAAACATGTTTGTGTAACGAGCGAGACGAAAAGCTGTGTAAATTATAATTATCTGTAAAAGTAGGAAACATAAGCATAGGAAGTAAACAGTACGTATTGTCCACCAATCTGGCTCTCATAGCCGTCACAGTACAAACGCGCAGAGGTGGCAATAAATGGGTAGACTTGAGTTAGATTGATAAATATACAATCCGGATGAAAAGTGTAGGGTGACGATTAGGAATATCCTGTTTGTTAATTTTCTCTGCGCAGCAGTTTCTCTTGTTTGATATTTCACTGATATCTAGTCTCTCTGAGAATGGTGATACCCGGCATTGCAGTCACCTCGCAAAAACAAGATACGCCTATAACAGTTTGAAAATAAGCACAACATCGGCCTTCGTTTTCAGTGAAATTCCTCCTGGTCAATTCACTCAGCCAAGTTGACGCGCCCGCACTACGTTGGCCAGCGTCAAGACCGTGCCCAGGCCTTCGCGCTGTGCTTGTCTCTCGACATCCCCGCTTCCCATCCCGCCGGCTCGCGGGCGCACCCAAAGGCCAGATAACAAACCAAATCCATCACTAAAGACAAAACAGAAATTAAAGTAATTTAGTTGTGCTCCGGCTACCGTGAAGTTCACTTTCATATCTAAAAATCTACATATACAGAGTTTATTGGCTGTCTTTACGCGAAAAAAACCTATTCTAATAATTTCGAGAGAGGAAGGTTTTTCCGCCGGTGTTTTTCAGAACAAGTCACTTGCTATATAGGAGAGGCCTATTGAGGGATTAATTAAAATTTCGTGGTTATTTACTGAGTATCAAGTTCCTAGTACATGGCGCTATTTATAGCACTTTATCACAAAAGTTACCGCTTTTATGAAGACTGAACTACGTAGAACAACAATCTAATGCAACGGTAAAAACCATTGAACCACTTTTCGAGGTATAAGGCCCGGGTTAAACGTCGATCTTAGCATGCGTCGAACTCAATGCAAGATAGCTCAAACAATGGATTTTGCTTATTTGTATTGAGTTCGACGTTTAACCCGGGCCTATGCTACTGCAATAATTTCATGGCCATTTCAAGGTACTTTGTATAGGTAATTGCATGATTTCGAGTGCAATTTGGAATAAATTAGCACGAATAAAGTTTTCAAAGACCACAAAATTGCAAGAGCGCCGCGCGAGTGCAATTTGTGGTCTTTGAAAAATTTACGAGTGCTTATTTATTCCAAAATTGCACGAGAAATCATGTGATTACTTGTTAATAACATGCATACAATAATTTACGTGGCGCAAATTTTTTCAATTTTGTTACAATTCACAAGTGTCTCTCAAGAACTTTGTTTTCTCGCAAACAGAATCGGAATCGTCCTGAGGAAAGGAAACACGCCCTTTTGTTTTGTTTGGCTTCGCAAATACGCGCGCCAGCTGTCGACAATTTTTAATTTCAAATTTCTGCACTGTTAATTTCACATTTTTGCACTGTTTGGGAAAAATTGACGTGCGCTCAGCCAATCAGATGTAGAAATTATTGTATGCATGTTATTATTACAGTCAACTCCCTCTAAGACGGACACCCTCGGGTCCACCTCAAACTGTCCGTTTAATGGAGGTGTCTGTTTTGAAGACGAGTTCAGTAAATAATTGAAGAAACGGCAGAGATCACAGAGGTGTCCGTCTCAAAGCCGGGTGTCTGTTAAGAGGGAGTACACTGTATGTATTATATAAATATTTGAAACGATGTTACAGTTTCATTTTCAATTTAATTGTTTGATTCTACAACCAAGAGTATTTTTTAATTCAGTTTGACTCATTCATAATCATACCACTCTTCCGTCTCTATGGTGATTGTGCTTTGGCTTCATTAATAATTCTCACTTGCTATCTGCTGCATGTTTACTGCTGTTACTTGGAAGATAGTCGTGCAATAATCAAAGCAAAGTATAACAAAAAGTACTATATGTAGTAACTATATAGTGTTATATATAGAGGATATTACATGGCGGCGCGAAGATATGAATTTTATTTTCGAGTGGTAAAAACAATATTTACGAACTAGCGCTGCGCGCGTAAGTAAAAATATTGTTCTTACCACGAGAAAATAAAATTCATATATTCAAGCCGCCGTGTAATGTTATTTTTATCATATAGACACGAATGCTTTACGAGAAAATGTACAAACAACCGTGCAAAAGCGGGAAATGATGCCATCGATATCCTCACCAGTGAGGATATGGAAAATACACCACTCGGGTCCCGGATGTAGTTTCGTATTGATTTTAAGCACGGTATATTTTCCAGTAAAACACTCGTGTCTATATAATAAATTTATCTTTGCTTACGAAGTCCACAAAGACCTATAGAGAAGAGATTGAACTAAGAACAAAGAGTATTCATTTATTCCAGTTCAATTAAAACTTTCCACTGACCCAGAACCAAAGTGACAGCCCTTTTGATTTTAAAGCGAGCTCATTTGCATAGCTGTACTTGTAAATTCACAATTTATTTATCGTGGCAGATCACAGATTGATCTTTGCTTTCTCGTTAAACCGACAACGACGCCGACATAGTAAAAAGACTGAACAGCAGTTCGGAGCTTTAGAGGCGAATTGTATTGCAGTGATAACAATGGAAATGGATTCAAAGCACGATAAAGAAGGAACAGTGGCAGACACCGAACACAACCAAAGCACAAGAGAACAGGATAAACCCGGGTGGTCGCCATATATGTTGATGTCCTCCATCTTGTGCTTGAATTTCCGAGATGTGGCGCCTTTCAAAGCGTTCTTTTTCACGGGGTACGGTGGATTTGGCTGCCTTCTTCCTTACCTGCCCCTGTATTTCAAACAGCTCGGTCTGTCAGCCACCCAAACTGGGATTCTCATTGGAGTTCGCCCGTTGACCATCGCAATAGGAGCACCCTTGTGGGGAATTTTGTCCGATAAGTACAAGAAAAGAAGAGTGGCCGTCATAGTAGCGGTGCTATGTATGATGTTGAAAGCTTTGCTGATTATGCCGGTGCAACCGCATAATGAAATTTGCTTGAAGCATTACGAAAACAAGACAAACTCCTCGACAGCGAAAGATCGTTATTTAAAACCTGGTAACGCGACAGAAGATGGAGTTTTCCAAAAATCACCAAGGGCAGCTCCAGCTGAAGACGGTATAAAAATGGAGGATGAGCGCGTCGCGAAACAGTCACGCATCTCTTATCTTATGCACGCTCCGCTTACCATGTCTGACAATGCAGATTTTTCTGATCAACAGAACGAGCTTCGGCAGCTTCCTAAGTCAAAAGAGGCAAACAACGAAACTTTGACATACGAACTTTGGATCGACAGTAAAGAGATATCTCGAATTTTTGTTATTCTCCTCTTTATCGTGATGATCGGTGAGCTTTTTGGCTCTGCTGCAGATGCCGTGGTTGATGCATGCGTCGTTGACTATCTTGAAGACGAACGAGCATTTTACGGGCGGATCCGGCTGTGGGGCTCCTTAGGAATTGCCACAGCAACGATGGTGACTGGCGCAGTGATCAGCAGTACCGGGTTTCAGAACGTATGTGGCCAAGAAAGAAAAAACTACTTCATCGCGTTCTACTTCTTCTTCGGATTCAGTACACTTAGTCTGGTATCCTCTTTGTTCATGAAGATTGTCTACCGAGAACCACCCGAAATGTTTATAAGCGATGGAGTTAAGTTTCTCTTCCACTCGGTACAGAAGTCCTCTTTCTGGTTCGTCGCCTTTTGTCTAGGAGTTTTGGACGGATTCCAAATGGATTTCACATCGTGGTTTCTGGATGATCTGGGAGCGAGCTCATTGCTAGTTGGGGTGGCAACGACACTTCATTTCTGCGTCAATGTGGCCAGCTTTTTCGTATCCAAACAATTACTGAAATCAATTGGATATGCAAACACGATCACTCTAGGTCTGCTCCTTTATGCAGCTCTCTTCGTTTCTTTGTCGTTAACGAACAGCGCTTGGCTTGCTGCAGTCTGGTATGCACTTCTCGGTATGGCGTTCGCTCTCTCATGGTCAGCTTCTGTGACGTACTCTGGTTTGATATCTACAAGCCTTGGTATCGGGGCTGTTGCTCAAGGTATTTGTTAATGATTTGATTATAAAATGAACGTACAGTAAATCTCCCGTCAGTTACACTATTTTTTATAAAATGTGAAGAACTTGGCATTTGATTTCATGTTTGCATTATTGCATGGATGAATGCCGATTGAATTGTCTATCTAGTCTCACTTATACTTTTTTGTCTTGAATAGTTACGAGTGAAGAGTTTTTAGAGAAAAGAGACTGGGAGCAAAGATGTGTAGCTCTTGAGTTTCATGTTCCTGATGCGTAAGTTATTCAGTAAAGATTCAAAGCGAGAATTTGAGGATCAGTGCCTTTTAAAATGCGAGCATAACAAACAAGGGCTTCATTATCTTTTTATTTTGCGATATCTACCAATATATAAATGCACCTTGTGAAGAGTACACATCATGTCTGACACCATCCTCGTTCCCAGGCTCTTTTCCCTATCCCGCTCCGGGTAGGGAAAACAGCCTGGGAACGAGGATGGGCTGACACGTGTCTGATTTCCAATTCTCCGCAGGTTTACTAAATGGCATCTACGTTGGTGGTGGTGAAGGAGGAGGCACCATATTAGGAGGGGCCCTGATTGATGTTGTTGGGGTTCGCGCCACATACCAGATCTACGCTGGACTTGCAATTGTTGCGCTCGTTTTATACAACGCACTCCAACAGATAGGAGAAAAGAAAAACGACGAGCAGAACCAGCAAAACGGGGCGGCCTACGAAGCTTTGCCTACTGAAGACGATTAAACAAACCGTTAATGCTTTGCGCGCCTCGTAACAGTAGGCGGCCATTTTTTTGATTGACAGAAATTGGCGTCCGTCGATCATTTTCGAATTTAGTCCTTTTTCGTACATGAACTGTGGCTTGTACGCAGAAAAATTGAATCCACGTGGCTTGTAGATATTAGCCAGATTGAAATGCTACATTGTGGATGACTAGTCATCCAGTTTGAGAAGTTTTTAACTATCATAGAATCGACGTCTCCGCGGAATTACGTTCGGTTTTCGAACACAATCCGTCAGTTAAGACGCACAAAGTAAAATTGCCAATTTCTCGTTGTTGGTGTAACGCTCATAAAACGTCAAGACTTAAGCTCCGTTTATATGAAGAAAAGCCTCAGGATCACCCTGTTCCCCTGTTCCTCGAGCCAAGTCGTCTAAACGACTCCCTTCGATTTATGGAAACGCGTGTTATATTGCTAAAGTACTAGAAATACGATAATCGCAGATACCCCCTCACTCTGCCATTGATGGGACTTTTACTTTGGTAACTCCCAACGGTCCGTGGGTCTTCCGTCCATTCAATTTTCGTATAAATTACAAAATCAAAAATTGAATATTGAAGTTTCCAATTTTCATATTTTATCGTTTATGCGGCAATGAAAATTTGAAATTCCTCTTCGACTTTGCATCGATGTATGTTTTCAACAATCCAAAATTGAATTTGGTTTTCCGATTTCTCCTTTCCGATGTGTTCGAAAATCAGAAATCTAACCACCAGTTTCCCTTTTCCATCCGTTGAAAAGCGACAAAAACGGACGCATACTTCGCGTCATTAAAACGGGAGATCAATTTTCAATTTTCATACATACGAAATTTGACAAAATTTCCCGAGGGGGAGGGTATGGCTAGTCTGTTTCGGTTGCTAGTTTCCCGAGTGTGTGAGGGTGCTTGGCTCTTCGTTTGTCAAGGGGAGGGGACACGGGATTTTCTGGACCACTCTTAGCCCGAAAATAGCGGCGCGCAAGAGGTTTATTTTGTAAAGACGACGAATTGATGTGCGATTGCCTGAGTCTACAAAGTGTGGTAATGACTGTGGAATGGAAACGCCAAAGATTAGGCGCCGATATGGGCTAAGTATGGTCGCCGAACGTCGTAATGACAGGTAAGAGACCGAACTCGTGCAGTTTATTTCACCTTGCTAGCTATTGGGTTTTTCTTTCTTCGTTCGGGACAGCATTAAACAAAACATTATCATTAGCTCTCGGAAAATCGAGGAGGCTGTTCGCAGCAAAACAAGACAAAACGAACGAGTGACGACTGCAGCGGCACAACAACAACAAAAGGATAGGCAAAACACATTTGTTACAGTGGGTAATCTTTCGTGTGTCGTATTAATAGGCAATTGACTACAAGACGTGAACTGAAAACTGGAACAATTTATTTACCAAATATGATGCAGAGCAGACACTCTTTTCATTTAATTGTAATCTGGATGCGA
Organism: Plumapathes pennacea; assembly: GCA_964036295.1. Taxonomy (NCBI): domain Eukaryota; kingdom Metazoa; phylum Cnidaria; class Anthozoa; order Antipatharia; family Myriopathidae; genus Plumapathes; species Plumapathes pennacea. Next base: position 6,980,270 of record OZ038466.1, on the reverse strand, counting down.
ATCTCTTTCTAGGAACAACAAACAATTGCGCACAACCGATGACATGTTTTAATTGGAGATGAACAGGAAAATTCAGCAGTTAGCGGCTAAAGCTGACAACCGGTAGAACAAAAAATTAGCTGTGGCCTCGGGAGCCTTATCTCTAACTTACCGAATGGAAAATTCCACCACACGGCCCGAATTTCCGACTGCGTCACTGGTAAAATCTGAGCCAGCTCGCCCCCACAAACATACTCAGTTCTTGCATACGAAGCAAATTGAAAACAACCGAAAACCAAGGAAAATCGTTTCCTGTTTTGCAATCGAAATATGAAACCCCACAGTTGTAGTTTGTTTACTCCGACCGAGGTGTCACTTTGGTTGTCGGGATTTGTTCTGATTAAGGCCCCGTCCACACTAATCCGGATAAATTTGAAAACGGATATCTATTTATCCGTTTTGGCCTCCCGTCCACACTAAGACGCGTTTTCGGTGACCGAAAACAGATATTTTCGAAAACGCTCTCCAGAGTGGATATTTTCGAAACCTCCGGTTTCATGGTGTAGTGTGGACGGCGAAAACGAAGCTTTTCGAAAACGCATGACGTTATGATGTCAGTGATCTCTGTGTGCATGCTCGATTTGGGCATTTAGCGTTTTTGGTCAGTCCAGCGTATTAGTGTGGACAGCGAAAACGATTCGAAAACGATAGTGTGGACGGAAAACTTTCGATGCGTTTTTCGTATGAAAACTCCGTTTTCAAATTTATTCGGATTAGTGTGGACGGGGCCTAAGTCGACAGTTTTTTTGTAAATTCCCAAGGGAAAATACTCGCCGCTTTGTAAAAATAGATAAGGCATGCTAAGAAATAAGGGAAATTAACTGCACGAGTTCAGTCTCTTACCTGTCATTACGACGTTTGACGGCCATACTTAGCCCACATCGGCGCCTAATCTTTGGTGTTTCCATTCCACAGTCATTACCACACTTTGTAGACTCAGGCAATCGCACATCAATTCGTCGTCTTTACAAAATAAACCTCTTGCGCGCCGCTATTTTCGGGCTAAGAGTGGTCCAGAAAATCCCGTGTCCCCTCCCCTTGACAAACGAAGAGCCAAGTACCCTCACACACTCGGGAAACTAGCAGCCGAAACAGACTAGCCATACCCTCCCCCTCGGGAAATTTTGTCAAAATTCGATGTTTCAATTTTCGTATGTATGAAAATTGAAAATTGATCTCCCGTTTTAATGACGCGAAGTATGCGTCCGTTTTTGTCGCTTTTCAGCGGATGGAAATGGGAAACTGGTGGTTAGATTTCTGATTTTCGAACACATCGGAAAGGAGAATCGGAAAACCAAATTCAATTTTGGATTGTTGAAAATATACATCGATGCAAAGTCGAAGAGGAATTTCAAATTTTCATTGCCGCATAAACGATAAAATATGAAAATTGGAAACTTCAATATTCAATTTTTGATTTTGTAATTTATACGAAAATTGAATGGACGGAAGACCCACGGACCCCCAACAAGAGTAGCCTTTGTTTTACCGAAATGTTGACTCGATCTTTTCTTCGAACTCAAGTGCTACACGCAAAGGAAGGAGAAAAAGAATGGTGTGTGTTATACTTTTGCGTTGAAAAAAGAATCGATTGCGTGACGAAGTACGTATTTCCCACGGTCGGCACGTCAAATTAATTCATGCAGTCTGCCAAGCACGTTCTCAAAATTTAATACTCAAAGTTTGAAGTTGGTCGGCCGTCGTAGTACGGGAAAAAAGGAACACTGATTTTCCAATTTTGAATTCATAGGCAGTACAATTAAATAGGCTTCCTGTGCGATTTGTTTTTACTCTGGACTGCATGCACCAGATTCAGACATGCATATTTAATAGGCTCGAATTGTTTTGTATGTGAACCCACTCAAAACAGCAAGATTTTCCCCAGAATCAAAGCAAAACTTGAACAGTTTACTTCAAATTATACACGGGCTTCAGACCCAGTAATACTTCTAAGGGCTTGTGAACGATTCTCGCTGCAATCACCGCGTGTCAGATTACAGAAAAATAAGACATCTGACTAAATCATTCAAGACTCCAAGTTCCGATTGCTCTGAGCGAATACGGTAGCCGAAACTGGCGACAGAAGCGTAGTAAAACAATACTTCGAGGGAAAATGATCAGCATACAGATTTTAATACATTCTTGAAGTGATCAAGTTACAAGCTATACGGGATACAATATATTTGTCACGGTGATTGTTCGGTTTCCACTGACTAACCTTTGTTGCTTGTCCTTTCTAAATAAGTATCTGAGTTTAACACAAAACGGCGTCTGAAGCTCCCGATTTGCTTTCAAGCGCTGTTCCCTTTGCGGAGTTGTCTGTGTTACCCGCTTCTGTTCATGTCGCTTTTGGTCGGCATTCATGCGCTGTTGTCTTTGCGGAGTCTTTTCTTCGGCCCGCTTTTTCTCCTGAAGGTCCCGATTCGCTTTCAAGCGCTGTTCTTTTTGCGGAGTTGTCTGTGTTGCCCGCTTCTGTTCATGTCGCTTTTGGTCGGCATTCATGCGCTGTTGTCTTTGCGGAGTCTTCTCTTCGGTCCGCTTTTGCTCTTGAAGTGCCTGTTCGCTTCTCTTTTGAAGACGAGCTTCGCGAGACCGTTCTGTTTCAAGTTTTCTAGCTTTCAAATTCATTTTCGTGAACGCAGTTACGTACAATTGTTGCTTCGTTCAAATCTTTCTCAAAAACATGGCGGTGACGCTAGTCGATAATGATTACGTCATTGCCTTATTTGGACATTGCCTTAGGCACCTGGCCTAAAAAGGTCGCATCGGACAAACACACAAACACACGAACATTAGATTTCGAGATGGCGACGCGCTTGGAGTCTTCAGATGAGCCGACTATGCTGCATTAGCGTCGTAAATATTTCCCTCACTTCGTTCGGGGATGAATAGTTGGCATGCTCTCGGGGAGGAGGGTGACTCGGGTCCCCGGTACGACTTTTCTCTTCATTTAAACAGGGCCAGGAAAGGCAGAAGTTATGCTCCATACTCGAGTATAAGTTGCTCCAATATATTTTCTATAAGCTCAGTGGGATGTGCACAGTTTAAGGTTTTAATTAGTTGTGTATTTACAGGGGAAATTCCCATTTCAAAGCTGAGTGTGTAGATAGCAAAAACTTGTAGAAATATTGCTTGGAAAACCAATGGTCGATAATCAATTTTTTTCTCAGGTGCAAAAATAAGTTAGGTGTGTGGTGGTGCCATAGTGTAGAAACACTTAAACACAATCTAAATATAGCTGGTTCTATTATTAATCGAATTAATAGACGACCCCCAGTGGTCTCATATACAAAGAAACTAATAAAAATTATTTTCACAAATATTTTGAATTGAATATATGTTTTGTACGTCAAAATACAAAAACGCGCGCTTGGTGTTTTGATTTGAAGATTTTTTGGGCAAAGAAATTCAGCAATGCCTGCTGTTATAAAGCTGACTCAGTGAGAGCTTTCATTTGAGTGGTCACACCTTCAGGTTTCAAGTGGAAGTGGAAGTGAACACTACTATTATAATGTATTCACTGAGAAATTTTATTTGAGTGGCCACACGTTGAGGCTTCATGGGATGTTTTCAAGGTCAAGTTTGCCTTTGTTTGGGAAAAGATTAAGTGTGGACCTTCTTGTGTAATTACGGCCATTGAAAAAAAGCTGTGTTTTTATACTTCACTTCCAGTTATTACCTAGTAAAGTCAAGCAAGGAAATATTGAAGTAAACTACAGATTGAAGTAGTAAGTGCTTCTGGTGCACATTGACTAGTCGATTTTGCAGCGGAAACTTAGTGATAATTTGTGATTTATGCGTTTTACTCAATTCACTCAATATTTGTATATTTATGCAGGGTTTGCAGCTTATACATATATGCTTACATAATTACGCTCTACACCATTTTTCCTCATGTGTCCATCTGTAAGATGGTGTTATATTAACTAACATCTAAATAGATACGTTGTTTTAATAAAAGTTTTGTGCACAGTCACGTTTTACTTATATTTTATCGTATACCAACTTTGTGTTTGTAATATCTTCAATGAGGACTTCCTGGATGAGCCTCATCATAGGTTATGAATAAACACTGTGTAAATACGAGTACAGTTTTCATAAATGAAAAAAAGACATGGACCCAAAACAAAATCTTTATTGTTTCCTTAATAACAAAGGATGTGGTCTCGGGTACTTTCTCAGTTTTCTCCTGTTTCACGTGTTCCGTTCGTGTTAGACAGCATTCCGTGTGTGGTCGATCACTTTGTGCTTTCAGGATGAAAAACACTTTAAAGACTACGTATACTAATTTTCGTTTCGTTTTTTATGTATATTATACTAGTGAGAATCGGTCTGCTGCATTAATTCCCATATTTAAACCAACTTCTTGATTTTCGTTTCAACAACAACAACAAAAAAAACATGAGAAGATCGCTTTCTTAAATTTACATTATAAAGAAGACCTAAAGCAATTTAACAAAAACGAACTGTGTTCCCAAATAGAGACATCTTGTGTATGGGAAACTGCCCCTGAGCTGCCAAAAATAAGATGTTGGAATATATGTTAGAACAATCAAAGTGTTTAAATCAGTGCGCCCATCTTATCCCTGATAACATCTTTTTTGATTTGCTCTGCATGCACTGATTTTACCTTTTGATTGATCTGTTGTTAGGGATGACGCAGTTTAAGTTAGAAGAAGCTGTCCTTAATACACTATGGTAAGAGAATTTCACACCAAATGTTATCTTGTTAGGCTTCTCCGTGTACGCGGTGAGCCGTTCAGATGGACGGTCTTTCAATATCAGCACAGTCTAACGATGTTTTACAGCTGTACTTGTTTATATTGATTGTCATAAACTGTAATATATCGACAATATATATTCACTTAGCGGTAAAAGCTTGAACAGTGCGCAAAAAAGCCGCGCGTACAAGAGCTCCATTAGGATCTTCAATAATTACTGCTTGCTAATGGAAAAAATCGAGTCAGTCTGGTTCAGTGCGACACGAAGTAGGCAAAAACACGAGTCTCGTCTATCACTTTGGTCATAGAAGATGGGATGTAGCGGGGAACTCTCCTTTCCCGAGACTGTCCTACTCAGTCTTTTCCATGCCGTGTCTGCTGTGATGTCCATGGGTGGAAACTTTCTCATTCTCGCTGCGATCCGTAAAACCAGGCGTCTACACTCGATTTCTAACTGTTTCATCGCCTCGCTTGCCGGCGCAGATTTCCTGGCAGGATTTCTAGTGAACCCTCTGTTCGTTGCCAGAAGCGTTTTAAACATTTGGAATGAGCACCATTCTCTTGTAATCGCCACGGAATGGGCATCCATGCTAAGTCTCCTCGCTTCCACCTTCAACCTTACCGCTGTCAGTTTGGATCGCTACGTTGCGGTGACGTGCGTGTTTCGTTATCGAGAGATTGTAACCGCAGTCCGCTACATCGGGGTCATTGCTTTCACTTGGGTCTTCTCCTTGGTCTTCAGCTTCCTGAGGTTGCTGGTGTTAGATCCGTTAGATCTGCCCAAACTTTGGATCGCAGTGGCCGTTGTAGGTTACACAATTCCTTTCAGTGTCATTGCCTACTGCTACTATCACATTTACAAGGCAGCCGGAGAGCAGAACCGCAGAATCGCAGCTACTAATACGAGTGAGATGCGGCAAATCAAGAAAGACAGGAAGGCGGCCTGGACGGTTGGAATAGTGATTGGACTGTATGTGGTTCTCGCCCTCCCAAGCATGGCCATTGCTGGTGTACAAATACTGACGACAAATGACTGTATGAAGATCCAAATGGTCAGGTTTTGGAGCTGGGGAGCTCTTTTCTCGTTCGCCAGCTCTGCTTGTAATCCTTGGGTGTATGCGCTTCGCAGCAGAGACTTCAAAAGTGCGTTTGAAAGTATGTTTAGAAGAAACAACGAGATTCGTCCCGCTGGAGAAGCTCTTGCAGTTCGTCCGTCGCTTGGCACAGACGAAAATACTGAGTTTTCTCAGCGATACTGAAAATACTGATTTTTCTCAGTAAACGGCTTCGTTATTAGTTAACTTTTTTTGTACTTATTTTTATTTATGTATAATTGTCGGGTGTTACAAACGTTTAATGAGCATGCACAGTGATAATGCTTTATCTATGCCTCGGTTCTGTATATACACAGGGAAGTTGTCGTGTTTTGACGTTCTTTTGCTGTTTTTCACATTCTTGTTCATCACTGATTGCACGGATATTTCTACTTTGATGAAAAAGTGTTTAATGCACTATTGGTGCTCTAATGGCGTAATGGGTCTTGTGAAATCAAAATCAAAGTAATTACAGTGCCAACTAAGGGGGCTAGAGAAAATTGAGGCTTTCGATCGATTTGCAATGTGACCAACCGCCGAAACGAAATCGTGATTGATTGTTTCTGCAATCACCTTTGAGCTGCAAAAACCGTAAAACCATAATTTTCAATTACGCATTGTATTTTGTGTGTGTGTATATATATATATATATATATATTTGTTTCACTTGATCATTGGGTAGTCTATAATGTATCCCCCAATAATAATAATAATAATAATAATAATAATAATAATAATAATAATAATAATAATAATAATAATAATAATAATAATAATAATAATAATAATAATAATAATAATAATAATAATGATGATGATGATAATATGTCTAAATGAATATTCAAGTTGTGTAATAATACTTTCATTATGAGCAATCCAAATAATCGTAACTAAAAGTAGGTCATATCGCGAGGAAAGATCCGCTAATATCGTGTTTCTGTACTCCTTTACCTTTGACTCTAAACTATAACATTTGATCAACTAGTTTTGCGTGACTTTTACCTGTTTCCGAAAACAAACGGACTATGGAGAAATTCAAGCTTATAGATCCTTGCACATCCGTAATACTGAGTTAAAAACCGAATTTTTCTTTCTCACACACTGTTTTCTTTCCTGAGTATCGAAACAAGTACTGCTACTGTCCTCGCTTGTTACAATGTATAACATAAAATGCAGAACATTGGTTGCAAATCGAACTATATAATTTATTAAGATTTATTATTATAGCAAGAAAACTACGCAAAGTTTGAACCTCCTTTATTTAAAAAGCCTAAAAATTTTGGTCAATGATTTGCTTTTATTTTTCGCGCCCGGCTGTCTAAAATATCAACAATAATTGATATACAGCTACTTTATAGTCCCAGGAAGTTTTCCTGAAAGTTTCATGCGATTTTGACATTGGGTCAAAATGAGCATTTTCCGAAAAAATGCAGAGGCCCTTTCTTCTCAAAATGGCCGATTTTAACAAAAAGATTTCCACCTGATAACAAGGATTTCTCAGGAAATTAAACATTCATTGGTTTGGCTCGAAAATCACTTTTGGAGAGTTGATATGCATAGTTCTGTGCAATGGATTTGATTTTTAAATTATGATCAATGGAGATATAGCTAGAAAACTCCGCATCATCTTAGTTTGAACCTTTTTGTTTAAAAGTGTAAAGTGATGGTCGAAGTTTGGCTTCTATATCTCGCGCCCAGCTGTCTAAAATATCAAAAATTGCAAACGGACAGCTTTGTTTGATTTCCAAGTTGACTATGTAAGATGATCGTCTATGAGTAACACCGAAAATAGTCAAGAAGCGTAAGGGAAGATGTGCGTGTTTTTCGTAGCCCTCCTACCTTTAAAATTATACGCGTTCCGTCTATTCGCCTGTATTACGCTCAGCCCTCATCTATGACGTCATGTAGAATGAAATTTGAAATGGCGGCTTGCTTGATTGACGTTATGACTTTTATGCCGAGCACAGTTCTTTTCGAAGTCGTAAATGAGTTTGGAAAGACGAGCTTTTATATTTCTGTATATTGGTCTACTATGGCCGGATGTTACAAAAGAAAAACACGAGATTTTGATGTCGACTCATCGCCGAGTTGTGCAATCGTGTGGTGACGGAATGACGCGATTTTATGTCGAAGATGGCACACTTGACTTTACTTGACTGTGCAGTATGTCCAATATGCTCTTGTGAATTTGCATTTCCAAAAAGGAAAAGGAAAGAAGGTTTGATCGCAAACAAACAGTGAAAGTTTAAAAAGGAAAACCGGGTATTTAACCCGGCCCCATGACAACACATGGTGGGTCGGGGGAGAGTTGCCCGGCCCCCAAGCCAGTTCGAAGAGCAACCCGCTAACACCCGTATACGCCTAACCAGACCGAACGGGGAGAGATAATTTGGCCCCCAAGCCATAGTGAATTATCCCTTGCCCGGAAGAGCGCGATAGATGTCAGCCGACTTATTAGTAATATGTATCCAATCAGCTATATAGCCTCCGAGACACCAGGCCCTTCATCCATATGTGATGTACCTTTGTATCGTCGCTCCTTCCATTACGAATAATTGCAACGGCCTCTCATAATAACCTTGCTTTAGCTCCTTTCACATTTCGGAATCATTTAATATCCGACTTCTTCGCTCAGAGTTTACATTTAATGCGTCAATAGGCTTGCAAGCTATAATGGCAGCGCATGTGCTTTTGGTTTTTCGTTTTCAATGGTGACAAGGCGATGTATTCAAAATGCCAGTTGTTCGCAAGATCACTATTTGAACTGATAGGATACTTACCAATGAGTGAAATTGTGTGCATTAACACAAAGCAAGCAACCAACTCTGCCGTTTAAATTATTTGACCTCTTCGGCATGCAGGGTTAGCCTGCTATGGTTCGTTTGATCTTCTGTAACTTGGCAAATTTTCGACATTTTCCGAGTTTTTATCGAAAGCTAACCCTTGGCCCTCATACTGACGTCATAATGAATGCCATTAGCGCGTTCACACTTCGGTGCCCGAGCACTAGTAGTCTATTAGTCTATTTTGGGAGGATGGAGGTATATAAGTTAGTGTAATGCATGCCAGTAAAACTATGGTTAAGTTCCACTACTTGCTTCCTTCATGTGGCTGGCCGGTATCACCACCAGATAAGGAGCTTTGTTGCCTCCCGCCGAGGGATAAATCTCACGATTTCTCTTCAGTATGCGCAGTATCGGCAAAATACGTTGGAAGGTATCTTCGTAGTCCCTGCTGCGAAACGCGTACACCCAAGGATTACAAGCAGAACTGACGAATGAGAAAAGGGCTCCCCAGCACCAAAATCTGACCATTTGGATCTTCATACAGTCATTTGTCGTCAGCATTTGTATAGCAGCAATGGCCATGCTTGGGAGGGCGAGAACCACATACAGTCCAATCACTATTCCAACCGTCCAGGCCGCCTTCCTGTCTTTCTTGAATTGCCGCATCTCACTCGCGTTTGTAGCTGCGATTCTGCGGTTCTGCTCTCCGGCTGCCTTATACATGTGATAGTAGCAGTAGGCAATGACACTGAAAGGAATTGTGTAACCTACGAGGGCCACTGCGATCCAAAGTTTGGGCAGATCTAACGGATCTAACACCAGCAACCTCAGGAAGCTGAAGACCAAGGAGAAGACCCAAGTGAAAGCAATGACCCCGATGCAACGGACTGCGGTTACAATCTCCCGATAACGAAACACGCACGTCACCGCAACGTAGCGATCCAAACTGACAGCGGTGAGGTTGAAGGTGGAAGCGAGGAGACTTAGCATGGATGCCCACTCCGTGGCGATTACAAGAGAATTGTGCTCATTCCAAATGTTTAAAACGCTTCTGGCAACGAACAGAGGGTTCACTAGAAATCCTACTAGGAAATCTGCGCCAGCAAGCGAGGCGATGAAACAGTTAGAAATCGAGTGTAGACGCCTGGTTTTACGGATCGCAGCAAGAATGAGAAAGTTTCCACCCATGGACATCACAGCAGACACGGCATGGAAAAGACCGAGTAAGACAGTCTCAGGAAAAGCCATTTCACCTGAGCACTCCATTTTTCAATTTGTAATTATAATTTAGGCGGTAGAAATCGTTTTAACTGTGCTTTTCGCGTCACTTGATAAGTTTGTTATGAGAGGCCCATTGCCAGTATTTTAATTGCTGTAGCCATTAGATAAAGTACTTCATACGTGCATCCGTGCTGTTGAAAGTGAAGTTGAGCTGATAAATTAAACTATTGTTAGTGTCCTTTGAGAGTTTATCATCGAAGTAAATTCATTGGGATATTACTTGGCACAAATTGGTACAAAGGGGTCTGCAGCTTAAAAAGCTTTCGGTGACCCATTTTTCGCTGTTCCTTAATTGCGTTCATTGTGTTTCCAACTTTTTGCGTATGCTGCACTACTATTGTGTTCGTAC